>OZ023293.1:3291751-5691751 GCA_964007245.1 Hypomecis atomaria | reverse complement strand
AAATTAAAATAAAAAAAATATTTAAGGGGGCTCTCATACAGTACGGAACCCTTCATGCGCGAGTCCGATTCGTACTTGGCAGATTTTTATGAATATCGAGCAACAAAAGCATTTTTCTTGTATGGAAGCCCCCCCCTTAAAAATTTATTTTATATTGATTATTTATTTTTGAAGTGAATATTTAACTAAATATTCAGTGAATGTTTCAAGCATCTACCGCTCACCGTTATTAATATTGAGCGAAACGGCGATAACGGCAAAAAATTCAGGTTTGTTGAACGGCAGCCCCTAATTTTTTTTTCGGTTTTTACTATTTGTTGTTACATATAGCCGCAACAGAAATTATATGTCATGTGTGAAAATTTGAACGTTCTAGCTATCACGGTTCATGAGATACAGCCTGTGTCCCGTTTTTATTCTTTGGGTACGGAACCCTAAAAACCGTGAAGTTGGTTGGTAACTGCATGGTAGTAGACCTGAACATTTGGGTTATCTCTAAACCTTCCATTTCTTCTGTGGTAATGGTCTAATGTTCGAATGTCCTTCGAAGTCGAAAAGTTCTCGAGTGGAGACCACGTACCGGCAAGCGCAGCGTAGGACGTCCACCCACAAGGTGGACGGATGACCTCATTAAGACCGCAGGATCGCGCTGGATGCAAGCCGCTTTCAACCGGTCTTATTGGAGATCCATAGGGGAGGCCTATGTCCAGCAGTGGACGTCCTTTGGCTGATGGATGGATGGATTGATGAATGGTCTAATTGCTGTTTGTGTAAAAATAAATAAAATAAAAAATAAAAAGCCTTATATTTCCAGCTGTTACACATTTGACACTTAAAAAACTTACAAAATTAAAAAAATAAAGTGGGTCGTGTAACTCAGGAACCCCTCTCAGGTGAAGGCCTCCTCCAAAGATTGCCATAATTCTCCATTTTGGGCTATTTCGTGCCATTTTGATACTTACTTTTTTTTAGAGCTTTATAGGCAAATCGCTTTTAAATATTTCTTTATACCTCTAATAACTGTTCCATGTCCTGTTGACTCTTCTCTCTACTTCCAGCTCGTTATTATTTCTGTTGAATCCAACTTGTTTCCCCAAATAAATGTATTGCTCTACGTATTCAAGAATATCATTTCCAACGGTTGTGCTTGACTTGGTGTGATTTGACATTACTTTCGTCTTCGAAATATTCATTTGTAGGCCTACTTGCATGCTAGCGTCATGTAGTTTCAATCATATATTGTAGTTGGTTACATGACTCGGATAGCAACACGAAATCATCAGCAAACCTTGGGTGATTTAAATATTTTCCTTGAATAAACAAGCCTTGTTTTTTCCAGTCTAATTTGCTGATGATAGACTCTAATATAGCTACAAAAATTCTCGGAGAGAGCGGGTCACCTTGTCTTACGCCTCTGCTAACAGGGAAGCTTGGGCCAATAGTTTCAAGCTTAACTCTACCGGTGCTCTTTCCGTATATTTGTTTCAATACATCTATGTACTGAATCTCCAGTTTGTGTATGAGTAGCCTAAGGTTGTAGGATAGTGCTGCAGAAGCTACTCTGGCCTACTGGTAGTAACGCTCACCATACAATTACGAGAACGACAATACAAATCCTAGTCCTGTTTCAAAACGTTCTTTGGGACTTACTTATGTACAGTTTTTTTCACCAAGCACTGATTTTTCAATGAAGGAGCAACATCGTGACTGCATACGTGTGCAGAAGAAAATTAAGCGTATGTGAATCCACGAACTCTCTCTGTGGCGAATGTAGTCAAATTGTGTTTAGTAGGTAGGCCTATGTTCATCAGTGGACTATTAACAATAGTTTTTCGCAAAAAAATGGCAAAAACCGTCTTCCATCGTGTACAAAATTCGAATATTTCACTCGAATTGTTTACATTATTGTTTATTTTTCAAAAAGGGCTCAGCCTCGGGACTATACCCTTTCGAACTAAAAAATAATTTTTCGATTCGGTTCACAATTGGCGGATTTATCGATGAACATACACAAAAAAAAAAACTTACAGACGAACATAGAAGAACCTCCTTTTTGGAAGTCGGTTAAAAAATAAGCCGTGGTGGTCTAGTGGTAATGACACCGGCCTTACAGTTGTGAGGTCGCGGATTCGAATCCCGGTCCCGTACCAATGAGTTCTTTGGAATTTATGTACGGTATTTAACACCGGGCTGGCTTTTCGGTGAAGGAAAACATCGTGAGGCAACTTGCATGCGTCCGTAGAAGAAATTCGATGGCGTAATGTGAATCCACCAACCCGCACTGGGCCAGCGTGGTCGATATGGCCCAACCACCCTTCGTGGGTAGGCCTATGTCCTGCAGTGAACTATTGAAAAGGCTGGTTCAGGTACAGGTACAGGTTAGAAAATAATGAAAAAATTTTCCTACTTGACACTTACCTCAAATTGTACGCAGCCGCTGCAGACTTTAATTATGCCCCTTAGAAATAATATACAAAGAAACTAAACTTCAAAGGAAAACTGTTTCTTTTTCATTTTCCCGTCTCGTCACAAAGGCTCCATTTGTCTCGTGATTACTTATTTCACAGTCACCTTAGAGCTTAGAAGATTATTATTTTTGTCTTGTTATGTTTTGTCTTAAAGAAATAGCGTAGACTCAGAGGGTACTAATGGTGATTATTACTAGTAGTACTCAGAACAGTCAACATGTAACACACAAGCTTTTATGATCATATCGCTCGTTTAAAACTACAACGTGTCACAGTGGCATAACTCGGTTTTGTGTTATTAACACCATTTTATTCACCGTACCCGAATCTATTTAGTGCAAAAACGTGGTATAATTTAAGCCAATACTGACAAAAGTATGAGGAAAATAGAGGACATGTCACGATGTAGCGCTGTCCCGTTCGGCAGCTAAGCTTATTACTACACCGCTCCACCTCAGTGTGACAGTGCAGCGCGCGAGAGTATTTGCTCGCGGTTTAAGACAACAACGTGTCACGACCTGCATGACACCTTATTGGAGTAAAGGTAAGTTATTTTATTACTTATTTATTTTATTCTATAATGTGTCACACATATTATGTAGCATTTTAGTATTAAAAAATTAATTGATCGTACTTGCTCATCACTTTAATAACACGTTGTTCCTTTGAAAATTACGAAAATAAAATAGCTTGTGTTAGCATGTCACGTTGTATGCAATTAACTTTTATACTTATTTAAATTCACGCTTCGTTTATAACAGGATGTCGCGGTACATCTTTGAAATATTGTTATTAAATTAAGAAGTTCATCGTTTTGTCACATTGTTTATAATAATATTTTACTAATAAAGCTTTTTTTTTCTTTCAAGATGGGGTCACGATCAAGAAGAATGATAGAAATGGCGAAATTATCATCCAGCAAAGCGTCGGCGTAGTAAGTAATTCTTCTAGCTCCAGCTCATCTAGAAGCTCAGGTGAGGAATCCTTCATCGAAGATAGCGACGATTCCGTTAGAGACCCGAATTCACCGTCAACAATGTAGGTAATTGAAGAAAGTTCAGAATATGATGAAGAGACTTACACCTTGACAACACTGACTACAGTACCTTTAAACGAATTTTCACAAGACTTAATAAATAGTGCAGGGATAGAAAATTGTGTTTCCAGCACTAAATACCAGTCATAGCTACATCTGAAGATCCTATTGTTGCGGATTTAATATGCGATCAGGAAGAAAATGCAATCACACCACAGGATGAGGCTCGTGAAGATGTCGTGGCAAAGAATACTGAAAATAAAACAAATGAAATTACTCCGACAAAGAAGGGGAAGAAGAAACAAAGACGAGAAGAAAAGTGGAAGAAAAGTATCGCGAAAGAACTAAGAAAAACCGGAAAATCCTACACTTCCACCAGGGCTACGAAAGTTGTGCCAGAACGTCAAATGAAGGAGCCTTTGATATTTAAATGAACAGTTATAAAGATAACTGTTCATTTAAATATCAAATTAATTTTACCGTAGAACAGCGAAAACAATTATATGAAGATTACTGGAATTTGGGTGGTATTGAAAAACAATGAACGTTTGTTGTTTTGTGAGACTGATACTGTAATTAAGGGACTTCCCTTAGTATCAGTCTCAAAATTAACTTTAGAAGTAGGTAGGTCATCTTATTTTAAAAATATGCATGATTTTGTCATGCATGAATTTCTATTTTAGAAAGTACTTATCATAAACATTAGATTAATATAAGTACCTAGTTTAGATTAATATTAGTACCTAGCTCTGTTCCTCAAAAAAGATTAATTGTGACATTTCCTAGATATTTTATAGGTTCGCAAATAGTCAATATACCTAAGTCATTATGGTTATTGTAAAAGAAGTACCTGTCTAATTATAAGTATAAACTATGTACAGAAGCTGCCTTTATAAACAACATGTTTTATGATTAAATAAGTATTATAAAAATAGTTAACGTTACCTAAGTAGTCTAAGTACCTTGTGATACTTTAGCAGGACTTTTCCATTTAAACCTTTCTTTTGCTACTAATTTTGCCATATACGACACTATAATTAATCTTTCTATAATTCATGACACCAGTTTAAATTATTATTTTTAGACGTAGGATTATTTAGACTGATAAATTAAGGTTTCAATTTAGGTATAAAAGACGCTACTTACTTATTTTTGTATTATTGTTTGTTTGATACTGATAATAAAACTTGTAAGTTACACTTTAACTAGTTGTTTTTTTCAATAAATACTCTTATTATAATTTCAACACAGTGTTATTATTCTGTACTACATTCTAAAAATCTTCATTTTATTACCTATAACGTGATATAACCCTATGTCAGTCAGTAAGTTCATTATTTTTAGAGAAAGAACGTGACATGTAGGGACTTTTTTTATAAAATTACAATTTTACAAAAAAGATATGCATAAATCAATGACATTTTCACTGAAATTGATAGTTTATTAGTGAAATTTAAAACGGGCATAAAAATCTTTTTTGTAGCTATCTTACTTTAAAAGTTATAAGAATAAAAAAGTTTCAAAGTCGTTTTCCCAAAATTCCAGTTTTTCGTTGTGCCACGTTGTAGTTTTAAATGAGCGATATAAATTTGCAAAATATTGCAGTTTATAAAAACTTCTACATTCAAAATATTTGTCGCCTTCTGACGGAGACACGAAATAGGTTTTTGAGCATAGTTTTATTTAGTTTTTATTTAATTATAATTGATGTAATTGATCAACGCATAAGCATTACCATTCAGCGTGGCAATGCAGCCAGCATGCTGGGCACGCTGCCAACTGGCAGTGGGCTTGGCTCACCGGGCTTGTATCTCGTGAACCATGATAGCTAGGCAGCTGAAATTTTCACAGATGATGTATTTCGGTTGCCGCTATAACAACAAATTATCTTTAGACCTTCAAGGGTCTGTGGATGATCCAATGCTTTTTATGTAGTGGTAGTGTAGGTAGTTTTAACATATAAGGTAGAACCTATTGTAGTTTGTTGTAGTTAATAAAGGCACTTTTGCCCGTTAAAAAATTTAATGTTGATTGTTATGTTTTATTTTATCATGATATTTTGTTGGACGAGTCCATAAAAATAGGAACATCGATGCCAATATTTAATTATTTGTTATCAGTGTAACTATTTCGACTATTAATGATTTCAATTAATTTCAACTGTGTATACTGAGGTTATAAGTTCATAGTTAAAATTTTAAAGGAATATTTCATGTTCTTTTTTGTAGAGCATTTTAATAAAAGTTTTTTTTTAAAGTTTTTTTTTTGCTGTTAATTTATTTTACTAACTATACAGTTTTCATGCTTCCTAATTCCACACCATGATAGCGCTTAGAGACACACATATATACAAGTATACATACACCTTTTTAACCAAAAGGTATTATTTATTTGGCTACACACAGATATATTCTACACAGATACATAAATCCTCTATAATAGTGGTACAATTTTGGTAGGTGCTGCTATACAGCACCTTGTTACTTTTTACCGACTTCCAAAAAAGAGGAGTTACTATGATCGTCTCCATGTTTTTTTTTGTGTATGTTCATCGATATTTTTGCCAATTGTGAACCGATTTACAATTTTCTTTAGTTCGAAAGGATATACTCTCGAGGTAGTCCCATTTAAATTTTATTCGGCTGAGCCATTTTTGATAAATCAACAGTAATGGATGTGCATGGATGTCACACCGTTTCGTGTAAACTATTCGAATTCTGTACAAGATGGAAGTATAGCGATTTATTGCGAAAAATAATTATTCGAATCTCATAGGCCATACTTATAAGTTTAGGTTTCGCCTTATTTAACACAAATAACATTAGACACAAACTTGTTTCTTATTTTTTCTTTCTTTGTTTATCTATAACAAAATATCCGTAACAGCCGACCAGCTAGTTAGGTGCGGAATAATATCATTATCTGGGACAACGAACAAAATTGTATTTCTACCTAAAATTATTCGCGCCCTGTGCCGGTGGAATTCCATTTTCCCGCCAACACCCTCTGGAACTTAACGAACTGTCACATTTTCGCGCCAAAATGAGCGCCGCCATAATTAGGTTCAGGGCCTGTGCTAAGTTTTACTTAACGGTAAAAGTGAGAGGAAATCCCTCGAAAATGGCGGATGGTCGTTGCTCTTACCGACCACTTAGGGGCTGATTATGGTTTTTTAGATAGTTTGGGATAATGTAGGTATATTAGAGTACAAGTGTGTGTATAATTTATACTAGAGTGTGACTCTGTATAATGTATATTAGAGTTTGTGCAAAAAGAGAAGCGTCTTAGGTGAGGTCGCCTGTGTGCCATTTTACTAATTTTGTTCTCAGACCAAGTAAAAAAATAAAGACAGAATGTTGTGAACAAACAAGTGAGACCGGCAAAACTACGCTTCGCCGTGTACAGACACAATTACACTCACATACACGTACAACGAAACTACGCCTTGGTTTGTCAGTCGAACTATGGCGTCGCAACACCGACGTACTCACCACATGTATAATAAAAATCGGCCAAGTGCGAGTCGGACTCGCGCACGAAGGGTTCCGTACTGTATAGGAGCCCCATTCCTCTTGCAGTTATTAATACCGAGCAAAAAACTCATAAAAATCACGTTTGTTGTATGGGAGCCCCCCTTAAATAATTATTCTGTTTTTAGTATTTGTTGTTATAGCGGCAACAGAAATACATCATCTGTGAAAATTTCAGCTGCCTAGCTATCATGGTTCTTGAGATACAGCCCGGTGACAGACAGACAGACAGACGGACATCGCAGTCTTAGTACCTAATAGGGTCCCGTTTTTACCCTTTGGGTACGGAACCCTAAAAAACCGGCCTTGTCCGTTTACGGCTTGCTGTCTTGATTTTTTATTTGGTCTGATATTTTGTTACGTTGACCACACAACTTCGTGGACCACACTACTGCTCTGTCATTGTTAGCACAACTAAAAATGTTTGATACTTGGTAGACTCACAATTCGGTTTTCATCAGTAGTCTCGCGTCTACCGAGTAGTCGGTACCTTGGCTGCTGATTAAAACCTTATTGTTAGTTCACCGTAACGCCACGACACCGTTTTGTTTTTAATTTGAAAGATAGATTTGAGATTTTTTAGTGTGCTATGTAGGTATAGTACCACTCTTTTTAGAACGAATACAGCGGAAAACAGAATCGTTATACCTATTATATATCTGTGTATTCACTCAAAGAATTAAAGCATCTATCTAGAGCATCTGTGCATGTAAAATGTCTTATTTCCCACTGTATGTTGCTGTGCCGCGTAAAATACCGGTATAATACATTTATGTGAATGCTTACATCAGGGTTGGGCTTCACAGTAGAGATGTTAGATTATTTTTTCATAATTTTGTTCTAGCTAATGGATAGCCAGCGGGACGTAGGTTTTATTAGCCATGGTCTACCTAAGTGTTTGACTGCGACTAGCATATTAGGTACATTTACACATACCTTTTCACTGACATAGACACACAGTAACTAGTGTGTACCTAAAGGCATTATGTTTTCAAAACGTAATTTACTTTTTAAAATATTATACATAATTTACAATGTTGTTACCTGACTAATTACTACATAGTATAACACAAAGTCGCTTCCCACTGTCTGTCCCCATGTATGCTTATATCTTTAAAAACCACGCAACGGATTTTGATGTGTTTTTTTTTTAAATAAATAAAGTGACTCAAGAGGAAAGTTTATATATTGTATAATACACTTGTGCGAAGCCGGGGCGGGTCGCTAGTAAACAATAATTTTAAACTTAAGATCAAAGTTCTCATCGGAAAATGTCTTTTGTTCGTTTTACTACATGAAAACTGCCTTTGAATTAATCTAAGATAGATTTTCGTGGCCTTATTTTTATTACCCGACTGCCAAGGAAGGGTATTGTTTTTCACGCGTATCTTGTATGTTTGTTTGTAAATTTCTTTATGCCCACGTATCTTCCAAAAAGCTGGATGGATATCAACAATCAAGGTATCGTTAGATTTGTCTCAAAAATCCTAGTCTTAGACATGTATTTAAAAAAAAAACCTAATAAATTTTACTGGCGCCAATTGTGAGAAAAAAAAAATGCCGTACCTATCAAAATAAAGTGAAATAAAAATAAATTACCAAAATTAAATTATTTAACAGTAATTACTTCATTATTATTTCACGACATGTCATAATTGTAAATTTAACCGGAAATAGCTACAACAACTTTAATTCTTTTCAGTGCGTCACTGGTTATGTATTGATTTTTCGCAGTCGGATTTTTAACTTATTTATTTAAGTTACTAGCTTTTACCCGCGGCTTCGCCCGCGTTATATTTTGATTTTGGCTAACGTTTATGTCGGCTGCGAAACCTAACCTAAGCGACAAACATCAAAATACCTTAGAGGAATGTTTTTGTTGGTTAAGTTACGGTTGGAGTGTATAATAAAGCCCTCCTGTGTATCCCGCCTTGTCGTGGCGGGGGAGGTCTAAGGCAGCTGAAAAGGCGGCGCTCGAAGTCTCCCTCTTCTTTGGGTCTTTCCCCCAAGGCAGCTTAGAGGCCGGCACTCGTTGTTCAGCCGCTTTTAACTAAAGCAGCTGAGAGGATGGCCGGCAGGTTGCCTGCCTTATGAGGAGTGTTGCTTCTGAGGCGGGCTGCAGTGCCGCTATTGCGACGCTGCAGCCGAGGATTAGGGGCTGCGGTGGGATGGAACTAATTGTGTGGGTGCCGCCACCTACCCTATCTTCCGCTAGGCCGTCAACCTGTTGGCAGACGCAGTGGGGCTGCAGGGGAAGAGAAGTGTCGGTATCGCTATGGCCGTTCTCACTGCCCTCTGCAGTTGAAGAGGCAGGCGCTGGGCTACTATTACTGACCCGTTGCACTGGGACCAGGGCGTTGGAATGCTGTCCGACGCTCAGTGCTGGTTAGTCCCGAGTGGTGGATGACGATGTGTCTTGTGCTCCGAAACACTCCGTCATTATTGCGGGAGCGCAAGCTCCGTTATGGAGCCCGAGTCTGGGCTAGCGCTGTTGAGTGCCGCGAAGGAGTGCGAAAAATATAGGAACGTCCTAAACTTGAAATGACAGGTTATTTCTGGCGCTTAGACGGCTGCTACCGCGGCCCGCTCGCTTAGTTTTTATCCTATCCTACGGAAACTGTTAAAGTTTTTGGGATAAAAAGTGGCCTATGTCACTTTTCGTCTTTCAAACTATATTCATGCAATAAGCCAAGGCAATCCGTTGCTAGGATAAGACAATAACTTTTTCTCAGCAACGGCTGAGAAAAAGATGGTGAAATGGGAACCGCAATTTTTTCGGAATGGAAAGTATCTTATGTCACTTTCCGTCTTCCAAACTATGCCCAACCCAAAAATCAAGTCAATCCGTTGCTCCATTGCTGACAAACAGTTATTGTCCTATCCCATGGGAATCACGAATTTTCTCGGGATAAAAAGTATCCTATTATCACTTTCTGTCTTTTAAACCTTAGGTATCCATACCAAAAATCAAGTCAATCTTTTGCTCCGTTGCTGCGTCAAAGAGAAACAAACCAACAAACTTTTCGGGTTGATAATATTAAAGTAGGTATGATGATTCTGTACCACAAAGGTAGAATAAAGAAACATGTTAAACCTCTAATGATAGTAGATTTAAAAATATTTTTAATAATGTCAGACAAAATGACGGCCTGGTAGTAAACGTCATAGTAACATGTGGCATGCAGAGGGAAAAAAACATTTTATCTAATTTTAATGTCAGTTGTCATTTTCAATCCATACTTTATTTCCTCTTCAAGGGGATATAATGGTGGAAAAACAATTTGTCCCCTTGCCATGCTACCTGTGATTTATAAAAGTCTGCAGACAATGTCACCTGTCATCTGATTACGTTTCGCTGTGACGTTTCATTAATCCATATTAGCATCATAGAGGAATTAATCACTTAGCGTCTTTGTGATAGTGGCGACAGTTTTGCTTTCGATAGTTTTTGTCCTGTCCTACAGGAACTATGCAATTTTTTGCTTAACGTCTAACGCTTAGCATCTAAAATTCGACGCGCTTGGTTTTGCTCTTGAGTCTCAGCAGTTCTTTGCGCTGCGTGATGCTCGGCATCTAAAAGTCCCCGCGCTTGACTTTCTCCTTAAGTCTCAGCATCTCTCTGAGCTGCGTGATGCTCAGCATCTTAAATTCGACGCGCTTGGTTTTTTGCTCTTGAGTCTCAGCAGTTCTTTGCGCTGCGTGAAGCTCAGCATCTAAAAGTCGCCGCGCTTGATTTTCAACTTCAGTCTCAGCAGCTCTCTGAGCTGCGTGACGCTCAGCATCTAAAATTCGACGCGCTTGGTTTTGCTCTTGAGTCTCAGCAGCTCTTTGAGATGCGTGGCACTCGGCATGTAATGTCAAACGCGTTTAAGTGTGCTCTTCAGACTCTTGGCTTCTAGCAATTTTCTTTGCGCGAGCTCCGCTAGAACTACGCGCTAGATTCGATTTGCGTTTTGTAGGCATACCTATTAGAATGAAAACTACGTAATTAAACTGAAAAAATACATGTAACCTTTTCTAAAGATTACAGGAAAAGATTGATTGACTTTGACATTTGCAACTTGAGCAGCCTTGAATGGGCATTGGGCATAGAGAATGTAATTTGGAAAGTCAAGATGCAAATTACCATTTGTCATGGTAGAATATAAGTTTTTTCTTCTAAGATTCTAGCCAATGCGTTTTCATCCCCCCTTTTCAACCCTTTAAAACTATTTTTTCGAATCAAAAAGTAGCCTATGTCCTTTCTCAGGCTCTAGACTATCTGTGTACCAAATTTCATTCAAATCGGTTCAGTAGTTTTAGCGTGAAAGCGCGACAGACAGACAGACAGACAGACAGAGTTACTTTCGCATTTATAATATTAAGTAAGGAAGTAAGGATTACACATGATTCGGCTTTCGAATTAATTCGGTAAAAATGTAGCCTTACCTTTATAACAAAACAGTCATGCGAAATATGCGACTGCAAATGTATATTGCAAGTGAGATGCGTTTCACGGAACTGGAACCTGAATTTCAGGAACGTTGTTGTACATTGCCTAAGCAATTATGTTATAAGTTATAAGAAAGACGCTGCTAATTCGGACTAAATAAGATATCTAGTGACAATAAGAGATGTAAAATGTTCGATTTATTATTGCCTACTATGGTAAGGTAGAGCTTTTACTGATATTATAGACCTGCTGGGCAATTTAGAAAGTTAAGCAGCAGCAAGAGTGAGTTATTTCGCAAAACTTTTGGCCAAATGAAGCCCTAAAGTTCTTTAATGGAATCTATCTGCCAACATTTACAAAATACAGTAAAAGTTATATTTAAATCAAAGTTATGTAAGAACTTTTATTACACTACCAAATATGAAAAATTAAAAAAAAAAATGGTGGAAAAACCACAGAACAGCAGTATTTTTTTCTCTCTCCTGTGAGAAAAACTGTCTTGTATATGTCTTGATAAATCTTCCCACCCTTGACCAGAGTCACGGTAATGTTAGATATCATTATCGTGCCAGAGTGATAAATTTTTCAGTTTATAATTAAGCATTATAATTATTATTCACAAATAATGGCAAAACCACCTTTCATCGGGCACAAAATTCGAATATTTCGCTCGTATTGTTTACATTATTGTTAATTTATCAAAAACAACTCAACCGATTTCTGTAAAATTTAAATGGGACCACCTCGGGAATATACACTTTCGAACTGAAAAGAATTTTTGGATTCGGTAACAATTGGCGAAATTATCGATGAACATACACAAAAAAAGATACATACACACGAACATAAAAACTCCTCCTTTTTAGAAGTCGGTTAAAAAGCGACAAAGCCGTTGTGACGACCAAAGTACAGATTTTCTCACGTGACAGGAATGATCTCGTCTCTTTTTAGTCGTGTTCTTCATTACCAAAGGCGACGATGGAAAGGTTTTGCTTCTGGGTCACATTTTTGTCAATTTTCTTCTGTCTGCTACGGATTGTAACAAACCTAGCCTAACCTGCCTAATAAACTTCATTTATAAACCTAAGAAGAATTGAAACTATTTTATGAAACCTGCCTAAATAAAATGTCAGATAAAATGATTATAGAACCTTGATTTGCCTTCAATCAATCCTAGCTTTATGTCAAACTAGCTATGCGTCCTATTTCCACCTGATTGTGATGAAATTATGAAATGAACCTCATGAAAGAAACGTCCTAAAATATTAAGAATGCATTAAATATTGAAACAGATATTCAATAAGACCTCAGCATACTAATTGCATTGATAAATAATAAGAAATATGAATACTGATATTTTTGAACTTCTGAAGTTCACAACGTAATAATTCTCACCTAGCGCCATCTGCTTTATTAGTTTTCTGCTGTGAGATTCCTATCCTAATCAGCTAGTTTATTTACCTACTTGTACGTTAGTTTGGCCAGTGTTCGTCTAATGGTGGATCCTTCATTATAGACCGCATAAACCCTAGGTAAAGGTGATTCAAAATTCCTACCTGTCTAATAGATTACCTAAGTTCAGAACGAAAATCCTATGTTTTACCTATTTTGAGCTTCTATGAACCTGAAAGTATATTACTAATCTCAGAGTGAAAGGAGTATCTAACTAATGTCTCAAGAGCTATTTAAAAATAATGATTCTAGAGCTTCTCTGTTTTACAAGGAGTTATTTAGAATATTTTTGAATTAAATAAATAAGCTTTAATAAAGCTAGGTATAAAATATTGTTCAAGTTACATAAGAAAATATTAGACATGAGATGAGAAGGAAATTCCATTAAACTAGTACTTTAGAACAAAGAAACTCTATTGTTGAACTAATATTATTATCAAACTACGAATATAATAAAAGATATGAATGCCAGAAAGAATAGTATTGATTTATTTCTGACAGTTAGTTAATTTCAATTTTTAAATTTATTCAATTTTATTTAGGTATCAGAGATTTATTTTATTTTATGTTTATCTCTGATTATTTAGTCATGGCGCTCAAGAGAGCTGAAAACCATGAAAATGACTCTACTCTGCTTTCGTAAATCTAACGCCATCCTGGAAAAAGAAAGCAGGAAAGAAAACCAGGAGTCGCGAGTGTGTCTGTCTAAGATCAGTCAACTTATCTACATCACTTCATAAAGTCAGGAAAATCATAAAAACTTGCATGAATTCCAGAGTGTTCTCAAGAAAAGCTCCAAGATTACTATAGCTAAAGGTTCGAGAATCGACTTCGCCTTATAAAATAATATTCAAATCAATAAGCTTTCAATAGCTTTATTTCAAAGTGATCAGAATTTACACTCTTATACGGACACGGGATATCCCTCCATTTCGGAAATGAGAAACACTGGCCCAAGCTCTATCTGGCTTCAAGAGTTCTGCACACTAATGAAAATACAGCATTGATCGAATAGCACTTACGGCTAGTATTAAAATAATGAGATGTAGCAATAATAAGATATAGCAATAGTCGACTCTTCAATCCCCAAAATATAAATAAATGACATTTTATCTATGAACACTCTGTCCTTCGCAAATTGTACGAGTAGGTAAAGCACGTCATGTCTGGAAATTTCTCAATTTCTGGAGATTCTCAATCCGCATAGAATATAATATCTTAAGATTTTATGTTCACAAATAGTCAAAGCTGAAAAAGACAAATAATTAAAACATTTGTAATTCATACATAGAATCATAAAGGACGAGAATTAGAAGCTTCTATCTTCTACTCGTGAGTAAATGCTCAATGAAGGATAGTTTCGTCAGTAACATACGAGTACTTCTATAGAGTAGGAAACATCGTAAGTCAACTTATGCAAGACCGCCATAGGAACCTGAAGATGTATGCGTATTTATCAACCCGCAACAGGTCAGAGTAGATAATATTGCCTTGTTTCTGTGGTGTAGCGTAGCGTCGTAAGCAACTCGTTCATATTCATAAAAGAATAGATACGTGTGAGAATCCTCCATACCGCATCGTTTCAGTAAGGCGGATATAGGCCTAAAGATCTCCCTATGATAGACCTCCTCTTTTCCTCTGATGTCCATTTGTACATTAATTCAACAGTACATCATCCAGAAGTCTATTGCAGTGCTGATCAGGACGAATATTAACCGCAGAACATTTTCTAAATCTACATTGAGACTTATCTATTTAAAAAGAGATACAATTATACGAAACCAAATCCTCTAGGATCATCCTCGTCCTTGGATCGAAAACAACTTTCTTCTAACTTGAGATTCTAAGGTCTGGAACTGTTTTGCCGTTGGAAAACAACCTCCATTCCTTTTCTGCGCGCGATTATTGGTTTTATATCGCTTCATAAGCTAAATAACTCAATTATAGCTGTAATAACTGAAAAATAAAACTCCAAATTTTCTCAAGTGAAGTCCCTGTTGTCAGTCCCGTCAAATTCTCTCTGTTCTTTTTTTTCTCTTATTTTAAATTCTCAAGTTCTGCAAAGAGTTTTCATACCTAGATTGAAGTTATGTTGCTTTTCTAAAATGTATTTATTTTCCTGCTTGTTTGTAAATCATTTGAATGGAAAGTTTCTTTAGATAATATTAGAAAGAATTATATCCTCATGTCAGAGACTCCTGACCTACAAAGATGCCTTCTTCCTATGCCTAGTTACTCAGATGTGGACGATCAAACCATCTGAGGTTTGTTACAGCACCCCTCAAAATTTTCGCAGATGAAAAGATGTTGGTAAATATCTAAATCGAAGTAAATTTTCCTAAAAAAATTATAATAACTTTAAATTTAATCAAATGCATAATTGTATTTATCAAAATTCGAGTTCCAACAGTGAAATTATATGTTTCGAATGTGAATGTATCCCTACTACAATATGCGAAAATGTTTTTATACCAGTCTACAGATAATCGTCTTAAACCCTCCTACTCTCAGTTTGATTACATATCTACCATGAAGAAAAATCGCCTTCCCCACTAAATTGTTATAATCTGCAAGGAAGTTCTGGTTCGGTGACAGAAACGGAGCCCTCGTAAGGGAATTCTGTTTTGAGGTAGAACCGACCTGAATGGTCGCATGTTGAGTAGTCTCAGCGAACCAATCTTCCGTTCGGAGATTTTCCCAACATACCCCTTCCAAACTACACGAATTGTCCATGAAAAAGGAAAATAATTCCGCATGGCATCAATGTCCCGCCAAGAGTGAATAGTTTAAATTCAATTATCTATAAATTGGAGCATGTGCAGTGTATCAATTCAGAGTTTCCTACCCTGTAGAGTAAAAGATCCTTATGAAATCAACTTATGTTGATGGATTGCCTTCTGGCCTACTTCTAACACCACACTCCTTCATAAAGATCTATTTGTTCAAGTGATTGCCAAAACTCGAACCCTGACAAACCGCTTCAAATCCCAGCAATGCTATTGTCGTTTAGTTCCTCTTGCTCTAATTTTATTTTGTCAGTCAATGTCAGTCATATTCGTAACAATATTCTTTTTTTAATATTTGTCATCCCTAATTCTCGCAAAACGCCTTTCACTATCTCCACGCCAACTTCACGATGTAGCATCACCTTTTGAACTCAAAGCGAGCCAATATTTGCACATATCCCTTTACACCCCACAGCAAAATATTTAAAATACATCCACACCCTCGTATTAAATTTCTACCTCACTATCCTTACTAAAATGTTAACAAGTTAGAGGTTAATTATTATTTGAACCTCGGTAAAATTTTTAATAATTTTTTTATCCCGATTTAACAATGTTCAAATAAATATCAAGATGTTCACTAAAGAAATTTAAATTTCAATTTTTTTTTATAACAGCTACAGCTTATAGAATGGCTTCCCTCACTAACAAAATTGAACTAAATAATAATGTGTCAATATGCCCAAGTTTCCAAGTAAGTAAAATTTACACTCTACTAGTGGAATGGATCTCTTCCATATGGTTAGAGAAACCAATTCCTGGCGCGGCATTGCTTGGCCATGAGAGTTCTACCTACTCAAATCCCGACATATCTCCACGCGTATAATATTTGAAATTGAATAAATATTTGAAACGTAAGTTCAGCCAATCCATCAAGCTTAAACTCTACTTCCTTCAAACCAGCAAATCATCTTCGAATTCTTTAATGAACATTTGAAATCAATTTTTCCATATTACATGAACTTGATTTTTATTTTGCTAGTCTTTTTTTAATAATGTGCTATTTTTATTTTCTAATAACATTCATGTTTCTTATCTTGGTGTATCTGATTTCTAAACATCTTGCAAAAGTATACGACTGAACTTTAATTTATTTTGAGATAAAGAAAACTATTTGTTGATTTACTTAGTTTAGTTTTCAGTATCATTGCTCACTTCTAACAACATAACAAATTTAAATATATGTTATTGCGTTACATTTGCTAACTTTAGCGTACACTGACATATCTTAAATCAAATATCCTCACAGCTATGTTTTAACCCGTTTAGTAAATAACTAATCAGTAAAAGATACGTTAACAACAAGAATCGATTTGATTGATGATCGACTATTTAATTACCCAGCAATATATTATTATTTTAAGTGCAATAACTATTACAGTTTACCTGATTATTAAGACTTTGAATATTCGCTGCAGATTTAGCTAACGCCTGTTTACATTGATTACAACTTATGTCTAAGAATAATAATAAGATTTATCTACTATCTGAAAAGATTGAGCAAATGTTCCACCCGCCTGACTAGAATTTCCTTGTAATTTATAAATCTTTCTTTTATAAGCTAAACTCTTCCATTCCCCTTTTTTTTTGAATCGCGAATAGTCTGCGTTTGACCACCAACTTTCCTGATGATAAACAACCTCGCGGATGCAGATGAAGCTCACTGAGCTAGAAGATACCTATTCACACTAAATACTAATATTTTTTTTCCGAATTCATGTTGTATTACTGAGTCTTAGTTTATTTGATTGATTTTATTTACTAAGCCCAGTTGTTTTCTTTTTTTTTCATTAACTGACCAATTATTTGGTGATACAACCCCCTGTTTCGAAGTCCCACATTTTACTCTACTTATTTAAACAATTAAATTAAACTTCCCTTCTTTACGCCTTTCCAGATACTAATCTGACAAATTATCTTATCTCCCAAATCATCTTATTTTAATTAAAATTATTTAACAGCTGAATAATTTTGCAATAATTATTCAGCTTATCATAACCTCAAACTAGAACTAATAGATTTCCAATAAAAATACATTTTTTAACGTATCTTTCACTGTTAGACAACTTTGATATGAAGATGCAATCCGAATGCTTATTATAAACTACTATTCGATCTATTATAATTTTGATGCAAGAAAAATAGACCACTACATATTTATGCAATCCCAATTAATACAAGTACACAATGTAGATTAACCCTATGTTTATTTTATAACATATTCCGATCTCTAATTTTCCTGTATGCGATTTAAATGGTATTTAGTTTAAGTCTTTTTGTTAGATTAAATTATTAAATTGATCTACTTGCTAACTTTCTGTGCTAAAAGTAGTATAATACAAATGTCCAAAAAAAATCAAAGTCATTCCGTAACCTACTTAATCAAATCTCTATCAATGAAAAATATTTCACATTTTATTACTTTGACTTACAAAGTCGTAAGTTAAAATTGTTAAGTATACTCTACCCCCGGTTTTCAAGTCTGTAATAAAATTATATAACCGAACCAACTCCCTGCGTTTCCTAATTTAAAATATTAATAATATACTTTGCTTTGTCTGTATAAGTACTCATCATATCTTTTATTATAAATTTAAAATATTTACCATCTACAATTATTCAAGCTATACACATACATGAAGCAATAAAGTATGTTATAAACACTAAACTACTTTACCATATTTTCTACAAGCACATTACATGAGTGATGAAGGATCCTTGGCTAGTCCCCTTTTTTTTTAAACTGAACGAAATAATTATCCATGATACAAAATATTTGCTTGCAGTTTTTTTTTTTTTTAACAAATCACCCCCCGACGTTTTAATCTGTTAATACCCTAAGATAATGTTTAATCTAAAAATTGATGAGATATTCGGTACCTTGTCTAATGAACTCGCGATTGAAATTATTACGTAAACCTAGTTATCACTAACCTATAAATTTCGAATCACCATCGTCTCCATTTCACAGCAACAAATTGTGTGCAGATAGTCTGACTACTGAACACAGTCCTTTTTTTTTTTTTACTGAACACAGTCCTATAATAACCTGAAATGACTTGCCTAAACAAAGTTAAACTAACAAATCTAATATTTATGAGTTCCGACTATATTCTTTTATCACGAAAATATTTTAAACCTATTTTTATAATAAAACGAATGATTTCTATTCCTAATCCTGGTCACGGCACCAAATTGTAACAAACCTAGCCTAACCTGCCTAATAAACTTCATTTATAAACCTAAGAAGAATTGAAACTATTTTATGAAACCTGCCTAAATAAAATGTCAGATAAAATGATTATAGAACCTTGATTTGCCTTCAATCAATCCTAGCTTTATGTCAAACTAGCTATGCGTCCTATTTCCACCTGATTGTGATGAAATTATGAAATGAACCTCATGAAAGAAACGTCCTAAAATATTAAGAATGCATTAAATATTGAAACAGATATTCAATAAGACCTCAGCATACTAATTGCATTGATAAATAATAAGAAATATGAATACTGATATTTTTGAACTTCTGAAGTTCACAACGTAATAATTCTCACCTAGCGCCATCTGCTTTATTAGTTTTCTGCTGTGAGATTCCTATCCTAATCAGCTAGTTTATTTACCTACTTGTACGTTAGTTTGGCCAGTGTTCGTCTAATGGTGGATCCTTCATTATAGACCGCATAAACCCTAGGTAAAGGTGATTCAAAATTCCTACCTGTCTAATAGATTACCTAAGTTCAGAACGAAAATCCTATGTTTTACCTATTTTGAGCTTCTATGAACCTGAAAGTATATTACTAATCTCAGAGTGAAAGGAGTATCTAACTAATGTCTCAAGAGCTATTTAAAAATAATGATTCTAGAGCTTCTCTGTTTTACAAGGAGTTATTTAGAATATTTTTGAATTAAATAAATAAGCTTTAATAAAGCTAGGTATAAAATATTGTTCAAGTTACATAAGAAAATATTAGACATGAGATGAGAAGGAAATTCCATTAAACTAGTACTTTAGAACAAAGAAACTCTATTGTTGAACTAATATTATTATCAAACTACGAATATAATAAAAGATATGAATGCCAGAAAGAATAGTATTGATTTATTTCTGACAGTTAGTTAATTTCAATTTTTAAATTTATTCAATTTTATTTAGGTATCAGAGATTTATTTTATTTTATGTTTATCTCTGATTATTTAGTCATGGCGCTCAAGAGAGCTGAAAACCATGAAAATGACTCTACTCTGCTTTCGTAAATCTAACGCCATCCTGGAAAAAGAAAGCAGGAAAGAAAACCAGGAGTCGCGAGTGTGTCTGTCTAAGATCAGTCAACTTATCTACATCACTTCATAAAGTCAGGAAAATCATAAAAACTTGCATGAATTCCAGAGTGTTCTCAAGAAAAGCTCCAAGATTACTATAGCTAAAGGTTCGAGAATCGACTTCGCCTTATAAAATAATATTCAAATCAATAAGCTTTCAATAGCTTTATTTCAAAGTGATCAGAATTTACACTCTTATACGGACACGGGATATCCCTCCATTTCGGAAATGAGAAACACTGGCCCAAGCTCTATCTGGCTTCAAGAGTTCTGCACACTAATGAAAATACAGCATTGATCGAATAGCACTTACGGCTAGTATTAAAATAATGAGATGTAGCAATAATAAGATATAGCAATAGTCGACTCTTCAATCCCCAAAATATAAATAAATGACATTTTATCTATGAACACTCTGTCCTTCGCAAATTGTACGAGTAGGTAAAGCACGTCATGTCTGGAAATTTCTCAATTTCTGGAGATTCTCAATCCGCATAGAATATAATATCTTAAGATTTTATGTTCACAAATAGTCAAAGCTGAAAAAGACAAATAATTAAAACATTTGTAATTCATACATAGAATCATAAAGGACGAGAATTAGAAGCTTCTATCTTCTACTCGTGAGTAAATGCTCAATGAAGGATAGTTTCGTCAGTAACATACGAGTACTTCTATAGAGTAGGAAACATCGTAAGTCAACTTATGCAAGACCGCCATAGGAACCTGAAGATGTATGCGTATTTATCAACCCGCAACAGGTCAGAGTAGATAATATTGCCTTGTTTCTGTGGTGTAGCGTAGCGTCGTAAGCAACTCGTTCATATTCATAAAAGAATAGATACGTGTGAGAATCCTCCATACCGCATCGTTTCAGTAAGGCGGATATAGGCCTAAAGATCTCCCTATGATAGACCTCCTCTTTTCCTCTGATGTCCATTTGTACATTAATTCAACAGTACATCATCCAGAAGTCTATTGCAGTGCTGATCAGGACGAATATTAACCGCAGAACATTTTCTAAATCTACATTGAGACTTATCTATTTAAAAAGAGATACAATTATACGAAACCAAATCCTCTAGGATCATCCTCGTCCTTGGATCGAAAACAACTTTCTTCTAACTTGAGATTCTAAGGTCTGGAACTGTTTTGCCGTTGGAAAACAACCTCCATTCCTTTTCTGCGCGCGATTATTGGTTTTATATCGCTTCATAAGCTAAATAACTCAATTATAGCTGTAATAACTGAAAAATAAAACTCCAAATTTTCTCAAGTGAAGTCCCTGTTGTCAGTCCCGTCAAATTCTCTCTGTTCTTTTTTTTCTCTTATTTTAAATTCTCAAGTTCTGCAAAGAGTTTTCATACCTAGATTGAAGTTATGTTGCTTTTCTAAAATGTATTTATTTTCCTGCTTGTTTGTAAATCATTTGAATGGAAAGTTTCTTTAGATAATATTAGAAAGAATTATATCCTCATGTCAGAGACTCCTGACCTACAAAGATGCCTTCTTCCTATGCCTAGTTACTCAGATGTGGACGATCAAACCATCTGAGGTTTGTTACAGGATCAAAAACAAGAATAGAATAATAATACAACTTGCTAATATAAAGCAGCACCTATACAATTCTTACAACATTTTATCTAAGAAGTCTCTAGACACCAACAAGAAAACAAGTAACCATCATCCAGAGTTTCTCTAAACTCTCAACCCCAATGAAATTGGTACATTGTAGTTTATAACGTTCGGTTGTTATTCCCCGGCTGCTACAATAGCGTATCAGTAATCAGGGCCGCATTTAAGGTGTGAAAACCGCGTGACAGTAAAAGACTGGAGGCCCCTTCATGGTCTCCTGATCTGGCAATCTGGGGGGTGGGAGGCGGTGCCAGCGCGAAACCAGTTTCGCCAAAACAGAAAAAATGCCAAGTCGATGGCCAAATCGCACGACTATTCATTATTTTATCAATGTACTTGCTTTCTTTAGTGAACAAATAATAAACTCGTAGAAAGATTTTGTTTCCTAATCTAATGTGGAGAGAATCCCTCTATTGTGGAGGCCCCGGGCAGTTGCTCCAGTTGTCCTCCCCTATATCCAGCCCTGTCAGGCTGGCAGGAATGTTCGCTTACAATATCTGATGCAATTATTGTTTCAATATTTGTGTTGTTGCCTATTTTCATTGCGCGAACTGTTAAATGGTTTGATTCCCTAGTTAATAGGTTCTCAATACTCAATCCTTTATTGCAACATTTGTAATACATGCCTCGCTTGTAAGTGGTGAAAAAACTCAAATGTATACCTACTGTACCTACATATATGATAACTCTCTTTTTTGACCGAGAATGATAATAATATTTATTCGTAAAAATGGCATCACCGACTTCCAGCGTGTACAGAATTCGAAAAGTTTGCATGAATCGATGTGACATCTACGTCCAATATTGCATATTTATCGAAAACGGCTCAGCCGATTTGGATAAAGTTTAAAAGGAACCATCTCGGGACTTCCCTTTCGAAGTGAAAAAGTTTTTTTTAAATCTAACTAATCCCAATTAGCGAAAATTTCAATGAACGTACACAAAAATAAAAACCAACAGACATAGTACCTCCACGTATTTGGAAGTCGGTAAAAAAATAACTGCATATTACATTCATAGATAAAACATATTTGTGACAATTTTTCTAGTACAATGTGACAGTTTTCTCTGAAAATACACGGTAAAAAAGCGAATTTTCAGTCCACAGTCGCTGAATAAAAAACAATATGACGCTGACGTGGTATTCAGTATTGGCTTAGTTTCATGGATTAGATTTACGCCTCAAAAGCGTTGATCATTCAGCTAAGGATCTGGTATGTACGGATCCAACTACGAAGTATGTTTTTTTTGACATTTTTTGAAGGAGAAATAGTAACAAGTATAACATAACGGATAATTATTTATTTTACACCAAAACTGGCATAACCGACTTCAATTCTGTACAGAATTCGAATAGTTCGGTTCGCTGAGGTAACATTCACATTATTGTTGATTTATCAAAAACGGCTCAGCTGATTACGGTTAAATTTATATGAGACTCCTCCTCTGAAGTGTGATCTACCAAACAATAAAAGAATTGTTGAAATCGAACTACTCTGTAAAAATTAAACGTGGTCATATTTATAAAATGTACGCGGCGACTTGAGAACCTCCTCCGTGGTTTCGTTGCTTAAAAATGGGAAAATGAATTATTTCCGGGCAAAACCACAAACCAATCACTGGATGACACATAACTAGACTCCTATAAAACTGACGATTTTGTCAAGATTTGTACTAGGTGCATAAAGTCCCCGTCACGAGAAGCTATAAATTTTGTAAACAAGTGTTCAGGAGTTCAAAACCTTTGGACCAACAAAAAAAATGATTTTTTTTTAAAGATTTAATAAATTATTAAGTAACAAATATTAATGAACACATATTATTTAAGAATAATTATTCGCTTTATAAGCTATATCTCCAGGTATACCAATTAACCTAACCAATTACTTCACAATTTAAAACCTACCTACTTCTAACATTAGAAGTTTCCAAAGATTAGCGCGTTTGAACAAACAACTCTTTCTTTTTATTTATTATATACTAGCAGCGCCCCGCGGTTTTACCCGCGTTGTGCCCGTTCCCGTGGGAATTTCGGGAATTTTCATACATATAAACCTTCCTCTTGAATCACTCTATCCATTAAAAAAAACCGCATCAAAATCCGTTGCGTAGTTTTAAAGATTTAAGCATACAGACAAACAAACAAACAAACAAACGAAAATAGCGACTTTATTTTATACTATGTAAAGATTTTAGATAAATTGTATTACGCACCTTTTGACGTTTTTTTCAAGGCGAATTTATTTCCTTAGATGTACTGGCTACTGGCTCCATTATACGTAATAACAAATAAAATTAACGCAAAAATTAAAGTAACAACAATAAAAAAGTGATAACGAAACAATAACAAAATTAACAATAACAACCAGATCCGCGATATATGCAAAGCAATGAAACAAACTCGTACGCATTCCCGATAGTTTACAATCCCTGCGACGGACGCGTTCCGGTACCAAAAAACACAAACGATAGCGCTTTGCGTCGTTAAAATATGATCCGACTAAATTAAATAGGTTGTTACTTTCATATAACCCGTCTATATTTCGTGTCGATTGAATATGGTCAATTTATTATTATCTCGCAGCATAAAATGTTTACTTAGTAAAAGATGTTTGTTTACATAATTTATAGCTTCTCGTGACGGGGACTTTAGTACATGGCAGGTAATTTAATTTTTATCTGACCATTTCGGTTATTTTTCTTTTAAATTAAAAAGAAACAAAAATGATCACGTGAACCAGCGCAAAATTAACAAAAATGCAGTGTCACATGCACAAAAAATTTTGTAGAATACCTATAAAGCATTTTGATAAAATCCATTACAAATAACTGTATTTTATCGACTATACAGAAACTAAGTATAGGTAGGTAAGGTTATTAAATTGGAATACAAATTATTTTCCTTATCTCCTTAGTTTCTCTATAATCATTTTGTAAGTATAGCATTAATGTTTATATAAAAGAACTTTTTTGTAAAATGACGTATAAATTGTAATTTTCCAATAAATGAGTATGATTATGTATAAGGTAAGTAAGCCGAATCCATTTCCAAATAGTCAAAGCTCAAAAGCGCTATTTCGGTAGCAGTTGTACCTAGTGTACAATAACGCGATGTTATTGAGTTTCTGATTTGAGAAGTTAGCAACATTGTATTTTTCAATTAAAAGTTTTACTTTTTATCAAAAATATGAACCAACCTGAAAAAAATCGGAAAGTTATTTTCTTTCCGATAAGATATAGGTAGGTTCAGTTTATTATGACTAATATGGAAGAAAGAAACCGCCAATCAGCCATAAATTGTTATTTCCAAAACCATTCAAGTGGGTGCCTCATTTTTTGACCGACGAAACGGAGGAGGCACTCAATTCGACGCGTATATGTTTTTTTTTATATGTACGATATAACCACGCATAGCTTTTTACGTATTGGTCCGATTTGGATAATTATTTTTTTATTGGAAAGAGTATATGTACTTTGTAATTGGTCCCATTTAATTTTTTTTGAAATCGACTGAGCCATTTTTGATAAATCAACAAGAATGTGAAAAATGTTACAAGGATCCGAGCTAAATATTCGCGAATTCTTTACACGGTTGAAGTCGGTCATGCTATTTTTTGCAAAAAATAACTGTCAAGAAATTATTAGGTATGTTTCTGAAACCCCAGTCTCAAACTTTTAAGCCTTGGGTGTACAAGTTGTTTAACAGCACCAAAGCTTTTAATTTAGAGTGCAAAAAATGGTAGCGCTCAGTTGTAAATGCCACGCGCGGTAACTCAACCAAAGGCTGGCCATACTGATTATTAGGATTCCGTACCCAAAAAATAAAAACGGAACCCTATTACTAAGACTCCGTTGTCCGTCCGTCCGTCTGTCTGTCACCAGACTGTACCTTTTGAACCGTGATATAGCTAGACAGTTCTCACAAATTATATATGTATGTTGTCGCTATAACAACAAAATACTATAAACAGAATTTTATATATACCACTATATTACAAGGCAGGGAGCCTTTAAAAATTTTAGAACATAATTTTTTTGGAGCAAATCATACACACAAAAAAAAACATACAGACGAACATAGAACCTCCTCCTTTTTGGAAGTCGGTTAAAAACTAGAATAGTTTAACATTCATTTGTCTTAAAAAAAATTGAAACCTTGATTATCTCATTTGATATTCACAAAAATCCCAACATAAAACTCATAAAAAGAAATGGTGCTCATTTGGAGCTGGAATGCTCGCAGATAATAATGTACCAACAAAACTGTACATAATTTAGTTCAAAAGTTAAAATTTAATCTTGAGTTAACACCCTCTAAAACTTACATTAAATAAAGAAAAGACTGAAACATTGTGTTTTTAAAATACAATGTCAGGGGCGACGAATTTTTATTCTAAGTTTAGATAGAACAAGATTTTCTTAACGGAGTAAGGGTACATTTCTAATAGTATATGTGTATATAATGTCTACACATTATAGACACATCTTTTAGAAATGTACATAAGACGAGCGTGAAGGAATATTCACACGTGAATATCCATCATAGAAACCCTGGAAAAAGTCGTGAGATTGCATATTCCTAACAATGACATTGAACAGCAAAAAATGTGGACCTCTATGCCTCTTTGCTTTGTGTTTCGCTTTGTTCAATTACAATCTAGAGGTCATCATATCTATAGTAACTAATCATTTACTAAACAATTATTACATGTTTAACATCAAGCGAATCAAAAAACAAAACTTCAATAGCTACAAATAAATTTAATAACGCTCCTTATCAGTAACCCTTAATAAATCCACCAAATAAACATCTAAAGGGATCGTAATGGTGCTTTTTTTCCTACATGCTGCTCATCTTTAACACAATAATTATATACACACAAATATCTATTAATTATTATCTATCAAATATCGATTTAGCTTAATTGGATAAAGCGTCTGGTTCAGTGCTCTAAAACGATGTAGGTTCTGCGATCTCGGCAAATGTTTTGAAATGTTTATCACAAAAATAACTCTTTCACACACAATTACGTAATTTATTATCCATAACACATCTCTATCTCTAGTGGATACGCAGCCTAAACCAAAGACAGAACATTCCCGAACACAAATCGACAGCATACATCAACAGAAATTAATATAGATATTGACAAAAAGGGTCCATTGAATGACAACCAGATTGATTGCGTTTTAGGCACCTAACCCTTTCATTTCCTGTCAGATCCATGATTCAGAGGCGTAGTGACAAACCCCAGTTGAAGTTAAACATAATATTTTATTTTGAGTGTATGAAACATTTCCAGTGAAAAAAAAATCAAATACTTGAATATTTGGAGATTTGATTTGTTCTTGGAATAAGAATTTGACTTAAGTAAGTTCGTGCATGTCGGATGGGTAGCATTAGTTTCAGAGTTTTTAAGCCACCTAAAGGTATCTGGTTTGGATAAACTGTTAAACAAGTGAAACCAACAATTTAATAGGACTCTTATAAATACGAGGGGTGATCCAAAAGTAATGATAATCAGTTATTTCTACTGCACACAAAAATACAAAAAAAATATCAGTCACTTGCTCAATTACCAACTCGTATATTATTTAATGTCTTATTTAAAAAAATTGTGCTATTTCTACTAGCTACATATAATTGTGTTTTGTGGTAAGAAGATTGAATTGTCCAATGGACAATTCTATGGACAATGTCCATGGATAAAATACCTCAACAACAGTTGTGATATTTTTTGTAAAATCTACTTTCATTCTGTAGTGGCGAATACGAAATGTGGAAATCAAATGTTAGGAAATGACAAAAATTTGAAGCTTTCATTCGCTAGGCAACTTTGTATGGATATACATACTTATCTATATATATAAAATGCTTTGTCCTGAATGACTTACTGACGGATCAACGCAGAGCCCAAACCGCTGGTCGGAGGAACCTCAAATTTGGAGGGTGGGTTCTTTGTATGACGTAGGCATCCGATAAGAAAGGATTTTTCGAAATTCTAACCCTAAGAGGGTAAAAAACGGGGTCCAAGTTTCTATGGAACATCGTGATCCCATGGTTCAATCGACTTGAAAATTGGCATAAACATTCTGTAATTGAATTGACGGAAGACGTGTTTCGTAGTTTATTGAAATTCATCCCTTATCGGGGTTAAAAAGGATTAGAAAGTTAATTTGGGGGTGATTTGCTTCCAAGGTGACATCAATACTCCTTGGCAACTTATTAATAACTTTGATTTAAATTACTTTTTATTTTGACACATGAAAACTCAATCCGATTGTATCAATGACTTGAGAAAATAGAGAAGGCGGCCACAGGATATTTATATAAGTTATTTGACATTTTGCTGCCTACACTTTAGTTATAATATGTTCCCATATTTCTTTGGTAATACATACTGCGTACTGCGAAAATAATTGGGTTAATAGTGAGTGCGAGCGCAAATTTACCTAAGAAAGTGCGGGAATCACATTGTCATTATGCATGAGTGCATAGCAATATTTATAACCGACTTGAAAAAAGAAGGTTCTCAATTCAGCGGTAAGTATGTTTTTTTGTATGTAAGTAACGCGATTATTCGGTCAATTAAGTATGAACCGATTTTGTTGATTATTTTTTTGTTTGCTAGATCATAGGTACTTCAGAGTTAGTGTCATTTGAGATTATAAAATAAACAAATATATTAAATAATGATAAATCGAAATAAGTTTAGCAGGTTTGTAAAAATCAAGAATAAACTAATTACATACCTAAATGATGTTGTGGTTTGTGGTTCCATTCATTTCATCATTTATTTATGAAAGATCATCATTATGAAAAAATGGTACACATATTATCGATTTGAGCAAATTATTTGAATTGTGTACCTACTTTTTGTTTGTAAGTATGTAATGGCGGTCATATTGAGTCCTATGTGTCATATTTTGTAATTATTTCAAGTCTATATACTTATATGTTGCCATAGAGTTTTGGTTGCTATAGAGATATTTGAGTTGTTGATTTTGTATGTCAAAATGGAGTAGATAGTTTTGTATTTTCTTTTAAACTAAAAATGTTTGCTCATTATTAAAAAGACTCATTATTCGAGATATCCATAAAACTCTAGATTTAATATTCGTAAAAAAGTGCGTAAATCGTGGGAAAAATCAAAGAGTCATGGTCATGTACATCACGAGTAGAATTGCTTAAGCGAGAAAACTATGATTCCTGGCGTATTCACACGAAAGCTGTCTTAACAAACCAACACTTGTGGGACCACAGCTTGATCGGATCGTTGATGTATCTATCAATTACAACAAGGCCAGATATTACGTTTGCCGTAAGGTATCTAAGCCAATTTAATACTTGCTACGGAAACAAGCATTGGCAAGCCGCGAAACGGGTCATCCGTTATCAAGAAGGTTGGACTAAAATATAAAAAAGTGGCATGAAGTAGTATGGCATGGCAGGCGCTTATTGGGCAGCTTGGACCATGGATAGACGATCCTACACGGGATATATTTTCAAATATGGTGATGGATGGATAAGTTACGAAGCCAAGAAACAAAGAGTAGTAGCCTCATAGGCAGAGTGCACAGAGAAGATGGAAGCAGATCTCCTTACCACGGCACTACCGCAACCAAGGCTTAAGAGGGCTATTGTGTACGAGTATTTAAAAATTGGGTTTACGCACGGAGTGTTTTGAGGACTAAACTGGGAGTCACTCAGACCTGAAGAGACCCTGAGGTCATATTTGAGTTGTTGATTTTTTGTGTCACAATGGAGTAAAATAAAAATGTGTGCTCAATATCAAAAAGACTCATTATTATCATTATGTCTATGATTAAAATATAAAGCCTTCACCAGCAACCCAGCAACCCAAATTAATAGATAGTTGGTATAAAATAGAAACTTCTAATTTTCTTTGCTCCTAATGAAACTGCTTAAGGAATTCATATTCGAGGCAACCAGGCGTCACATCATAGCATCCAATTGCAAAAACGTGATCTTTTTTCAAAAATTACTGTATATACTAGCGGACCCACTGCAGCGCCATTTGCCGGGCTTATTTGTGAATCTAAACTTTCCAGGGCGCACCTAAACGCATACGAAACAATTCATTCAAATTGGTCCAGCCGTTTAGGAGGAGTTCAGTCATATACACACGTACAGCAGAATTGTAATTATATGTTTAAAGATAATCTGTTGATCAGGTGCTGGAGACAATGCTAATCGCCACAGTGTAGAGTTTTTACACAGTCTCGCTCTAATTCCTCTCAATCCTACTAACATTATAAACGTGTGAGTATGTATGGATATTTGTTACTCTTTCATGCTCAAACGAATGAACTAATTTGGATGAAATTCGGTACGAAGGTAATTTAGATTTTGGATTAACACATAGATTACTTTTTATTTCGGGCTAACGCGGGTAACACCGCGGGGCGCAGCTAGTCTATATATATAAAATGCTTTGTCCTGAATGACTTACTGACGGATCAACGCAGAGCCCAAACCGCTGGTCGGAGGAACCTCAAATTTGGAGGGTGGGTTCTTTGTATGACGTAGGCATCCGATAAGAAAGGATTTTTCGAAATTCTAACCCTAAGAGGGTAAAAAACGGGGTCAAAGTTTCTATGGAACATCGTAATTCCATGGTTCAAACGACTTCAAAATTGGCATAAACATTCTGTAATTGAATTGACGGAAGACGTGTTTCGTAGTTTATTGAAATTCATCCCTTATCGGGGTTAAAAAGGAGTAGAAAGTTAATTTGGGGGTGATTTGCTTCCAAGGTGACATCAATACTCCTTGGCAACTTAGTAATAACTTTGATTTAAATTACTTTTTATTTTGACACATGTTTGAAAACTCAATCCGATTATATCAATGACTTGAGAAAATAGAGAAGGCGGCCACAGGTTATTTAAATAAGTTATTTGACATTTTGCTGCCTACACTTTAGTTATAATATGTTCCCATATTTCTTTGGTAATACATACTGCGTACTGCGAAAATAATTGGGTTAATAGTGAGTGCGAGCGCAAATTTACCTAAGAAAGTGCGGGAATCACATTGTCATTATGCATGAGTGCATATCAATATTTATAACCGACTTGAAAAAAGAAGGTTCTCAATTCAGCGGTAAGTATATTTTTTTTTTGTATGTAAGTAACGCGATTATTCGGTCAATTAAGTATGATCCGATTTTGTTGATTATTTTTTTGTTTGCTAGATCATAGGTACTTCAGAGTTAGTCTCATTTGAGATTATAAAATAAACAAATATATTAAATAATGATAAATCGAAATAAGTTTAGCAGGTTTGTAAAAATCAAGAATAAACTAATTACATACCTAAATGGTGTTATGGTTTGTGGTTCCATTCAGTTCTTCATTTATTTTTGAAAGATCATCATTATGAAAAAATGGTACACATATTATCGATTTGAGCAAATTATTTGAATTTTGTACCTACTTATTGTTTGTATGTAATGGCAGCCATATTGAGTCCTATGTGTCATATTTTGTAATTATTTCAAGTCCATATACTTATATGTTGCCATAGAGTTTTGGTTGCAATAGAGATATTTGAGTTGTTGATTTTGTATGTCAAAATGGAGTAGATAGTTTTGTATTTTCTTTGTAAACTAAAAATGTGTGCTCATTATTAAAAAGACTCATTATTCGAGATATCCATAAAACTCTAGATTTATTATTCGTAAAAAAGTGCGTAAATCGTGGGAAAAATCAAAGAGTCATGGTCATGTACGAGTAGAATCGCTTAAGCGAGAAAACTATGGGCGTATTCACGCGAAAGCTGTCTTAACAAACCAACACTTGTGGGACCACAGCTTGATCGGATCGTTGATGTATCTAGCAATTGCAACAAGGCCAGATATTACGTTTGCCGTAAGGTATCTAAGCCAATTTAATACTTGCTACCGAAACAATAATTGGCAAGCCGCGAAACGGGTCATCCGTTGGAAGAAGGTTGGACTAAAATATAAAAAAGTGGCATGAAGTAGTATGGCATGGCAGGCGCTTATTGGGCAGCTTGCACCATGGATAGACGATCCTACACGGAATTTATTTTCAAATATGGTGGTGGATGGATAAGTTACGAAGCCAAGAAACAAAGAGTAGTAGCCTTATAGGCAGAGTGCACAGAGAAGATGGAAGCAGATCTCCTTACCACGGCACTACCGCAACCAAGGCTTAAGAGGGCTATTGTGTACGAGTATTTCAAAATTGAGTTTACGCACGGAGTGTTTTGAGGACTAAACTGGGAGTCACTCAGACCTGAAGAGACCCTGAGGTCATCATATTTGAGTTGTTGATTTTTTGTGTCACAATGGAGTAAAATAAAAATGTGTGCTCAATATCAAAAAGGCTCATTATTATCATTATGTCTATGATTAAAATATAAAGCCTTCACCTGCAACCCAGCAACCCAAATTAATAGATAGTTGGTATAAAATAGAAACTTCTAATTTTCTTTGCTCCTAAAGAAACTGCTTAAGGAATTCATATTCGAGGCAACCAGGCGTCACATCATAGTATCCTATTGCAAAAACGTGATCTTTTTTCAAGAATTACTGTAATCTACTAGCGGACCCACTGCAGCGCCATCTGCAGGGCTTATTTGTGAATCTAATCTTGAATCTTCATTCAAATCGGTCCAGCCGTTTTGGAGGAGTTCAGTGATATACACACGTACAGCAGAATTGTAATTATATGTTTAAAGATAATCTGTTGATCAGGTGCTGGAGACAATGCTAATCGCCACCGTGTAGAGTTTTTACACAGTCTCGCTCTAATTCCTCTCAATCCTACTAATATTATAAACGTGTGAGTATGTATGGATATTTGTTACTCTTTCACGCACAAACGAATGAACTAATTTGGATGAAATTCGGTACGAAGGTAGTTTAGATTTTGGATTAACACATAGACTACTTTTTATTTCGGGCTAACGCGGGTAACACCGCGGGGCGCAGCTAGTTCTACATATAAAGGCAAGCTTCGTAATGTAACTAAAAAACAATTTTATGAAATGTTGTCAAAAAATAATCAAACTTTTTTTTCTATCAAAAATATTGGCGGCTACATTTTGCAAGGCAACCTGGTTTATATGTATTATCCTATTCAATACATATATAAAAAAAAAAAAAAAACAAATTAAGGATATGTTTTCCTATACATTTATTAAATTTCAAATACTTGCGACCACATTTCGCAAGGAAAACCTATTTAAATATATTCTCCTATTCATATAATTACGTTAAAACTGGTTTTAACCGTGTACGTTATGAGCGGGATGTATATGGTGGGATCTCGGACTATAAGTTCTTCGCAACTATTTTTGTACCACAGTTTGGAGCTACGCCGCCGAAGCGCACATCTCATCAATCAAGTGCTCGTCGCGGGTAAGGCGGCCACGCTGGGGGGTAAATCTCTCTTTTTTACCCACGCTGCTCCTGATCTAACATCAACATAAAGGGGATAGATCCCGCATTAAGGTATATCGGTTTTGTGCTCAGTTTTTGATGTTGACAGGTCGGGAAAGGAAATACTCGTATTTTACGTCGTGTCAGATCTTGAGGACGTATTTTGTGATTTGTATGAAAGGTCTTTATATTTTTTATATGATTATTTTCTTTGAATTGCCCGAAACGACGTTACATCAGAATTAATATTGCATTAGCTATATGCCAGCCAGAATCAACCATATCCACTTATTCAAATATATCATTCTCTGAAGACTTTAAAAGATCATGAAACTCAATCAAAGATACAAAAAACTGAGGAAAAATTCTTCTGTTACTTTTATAGAAAAACAACCTTTGAGTTAACTTCCTTGGTGCCTATATTGACAGTGCAGAAAGTATTCACGGCCCGCAGAAAATCTTGGATATTTCCAGACATTTTTTGTATGTTCGTCTTAATTCCAAAATTTGAACAAGGAACATCTAGGGCGGTCTGCTAGTGCTTTGATAGACTTGGTCTTTTCTTTCCTTGCGGGATACAGTCGAGAGCTAGTTTAGATCTCGATGTGGTGTAGAGTACGAGTAATTCAATTCTATTTACAGCTGCTGTCTGGTACAAGGGATTCTGGGTATCACGCACAATCAGAAACAAATCAGGCACTTATCACACAAATTAAATTATCTCACTTTTCAATTTACGCAAAAAAACTACATGAAAATCAGTACTATAGCTAGATATAAATGTTTCCACCATACGTAACTACGGTATTCCTTGTATTACCAATTTATTCCCACTTCCTATTTCGCGGTAAAAGATTAAATTCGCACACTAATTGGCATTTGATATCGTTTGAAGAAGCCTGATATCGTCAGATCTGTAGCTTTGTTATCAATAGCTTGGTACAAGAGTGGGTGTCTAAATATTTTCTTATAGCTACGATTGTATCGGTCTGCAGTACAAGTAAAATTAATTTACGACAATCTGGTAACTTATGAAGATCCAACAATTGATATAAAAAAAATCTAAACCTGTTTTTAAATGTCACTTAAGCACCACATTTAACCACTTTTTTTACGTCACCTGACACAATAACATGCCAAGTACGAGTCGGAATCGCGCACGAAGGGTTCCGTACTATATGAGTACCCCCCCAAAATATTTATTGGAGCCCCCTTTAAGTATTATTTTTTTTCTGTTTTTGGTATTTGTTGTTATAGCGGCAACAGAAATACATCATTTGTGAAAATTTCAGCTTTCTAGCTATAACGGTTCATGAGATACAACCTGGAGACAGACAGACGTACAGCGGAGTCTTAGTAATAGGGTCCCGTTTTTACCCTGTGGGTACGGAACCCTATAAAATCAACACAATTCTAACGATATCTTTACTATATGTATAAATCATAATATCCTAATAAAGAATATTATATGCGTACAAGATACGCTCGAAAAACATTACCATTCTTGGCAAGTGAGTAAAAAACTAAAAATAGGTACTTACTTTCCCATATTTTTTGAATATCTCACAATATTCGTATACTTTTGAAATTGTAGCGCTCGTAGCGTGTATGTCAGCGATCACCGAAATCAAGCAACGTTCCGCACGGTCAGTATTTGGATGGGTGACCGCGGGTGTCATTTTCCAACTGAGCGCTACCGTGGATGACACGTTAAATTATAGGTCTCGGTTGTTTTAATCGTTTAGTTATGTCACAGGCCTTCAGGCGGCCTTAAAAAACTCTGACACCAGGGCTAGCCACCCGGCCTATACGAACGAACTTACTTATTGATGACAAGTTGCTTACCAGAGAAATTTTTGCGAACTATTAAATATTTCCCTAACGGTAACAAGCTTTCTTCCTACAAATTTTCGTAAAGAAATATATTTCCTTTCATCTATCAAACGATTGCTGATTAGATGTTTTTCACTGATAAATAGATACTCGTAACTTTGTGTAAAGTATTTCTTTCCATTATATTAAATAAAAAAATTCAAGGAAATTTTGTTTCTCATTACAACTTTAGATTGCCGACTGACATAGCCTAGAATATTAGCAAAAGCACGGTACCTAATTATATATTTCATTACCGTGGCAAAAAAGGCAGTGAAAGTGAGTTGAGCATACAACACACAGGTGTGTATGACATAAAGAAGATCAGATTAGCAAAAGCACGGTAATTTAGATATCATTACCGTGGCAAAAGTGGCAGTAAGAGTTTGTTGAGCATAAAGCACACAGGTGTATATGCCATAAAGAAGATCAGATTAGCAAAAGCACGTTAATTTAGATATCATTACCGTGGCAAAAGTGGCAGTAAGAGTTTGTTGAGCATAAAACACACAGGTGTATATGCCATAAAGAAGATCAGATTAGCAAAAGCACGTTAATTTAGATATCATTACCGTGGCAAAAGTGGCAGTAAGAGTTTGTTGAGCATAAAGCACACAGGTGTATATGCCATAAAGAAGATCAGATTAGCAAAAGCACGGTAATTTAGATATCATTACCGTGGCAAAAGTGGCAGTAAGAGTTTGTTGAGCATAAAGCACACAGGTGTATATGCCATAAAGAAGATCAGATTAGCAAAAGCACGGTAATTTAGATATCATTACCGTGGCAAAAGTGGCAGTAAGAGTTTGTTGGGCATAAAGCACACAGGTGTATATGCCATAAAGAAGATCAGATTAGCAAAAGCACGGTAATTTAGATATCATTACCGTAGCAAAAGTGGCAGTAAGAGTGAGTTGAGCATAAAGCACAACGGTGTGTATGCCATAAAGAAGATCTTGCAAAACGGGTCCAAACTGTGTACAGTAACTCAAAAAATTCCTAAAAATATGGTAAATAAATGCGCAGAGTAAAGCGACTTAGGAATGCTTAATTTAAATGGAATTTCATATTTTCTAATTTGATTTTTGTTCGAGGCCGCCATCACACAGCCATGTTTTACAAGAAATGGGTACTAAGCTTACTAATGGGCTTTCATAAGGTAATAAGATCCGAAAATATGAAATTCCTTTAAATGAAGATTTTTATGAAAGGAAAAATAATTTTGTAAAAAAATAAAGCAAAGTACCTACTGTACAAGACAATGGCTTAAGCTCGATATATTTTTGCATTATCTCTTTGTCCTGGGCCGTACAATTATTGAATGGGGACTACGCTTCTACAATCTATAATGCCAAATTAGCAATTTAGGTGTTAGATCTGGCACTGAAATTAAACTTTTAGCACCTACACTAAATCTAGCACTATTTCAACAGCAATCATTTTGTTTATTTTTCTGGTCACAGTAAAACATAATAATTATTTTTCCCACAAAATGGCAACACCGACATCCACCGTGTACAGAATTCGAATAATTTGCACGAATCTATGTGACATCCATGTTCATTTTTTTGATTTATCGAAATCGGCTGAGCCGTTTTTAAATTTAAACGGGACCATTTCGGAAGCTCATTTTTCGGATACTCTTTCGAACTAAAGAAGATTTTTCTAAATCGGTTCACAATTGGCGAAAATATCAATGCACTCTCAAATGTAGTATGCTAGGAAAAGTTCAATAACTATCAACTAAAGTATACTTGATGTTATTCTCCATTATTCGGGGTTGGTCTTGTTACATAGCAAAAGTTATTCATCTAGATGTACCTTCTAAGCAAGCATGCTGCATGCCAGTTGTTTACAACTGGCATTATGAAGTGGAGCCGGCTCGGGATAAAAATAAATCTTGAGGTATAAGTTCTAAGTTAGTTTTTATTTTATTGTGTGTCTTTTTTACCCGACTGCCAAGGAAGGTTATTGTTTTTCGCGCGTATCTTGTAGGTATGTAAGTTTGTAAACTTTATCCCCGCGCTAAGCCTAAGCTGGATGGATTTCGACAACTGAGGTGTCGTTAGAAAAACCCAAGTCTTCTTAGATATGTACTCGTATTTAAAAACAAAATGGCAGATTTTAGCGGCAAATTGTAAGTCGTTTTAGTATTTTGTTTTCGTTACTAAATGGTTGTCTATTGTCTATTACATTCTAGACCACACAACGTAATTAGCTCAAGATTGAATGTAAGAAAGCGCCTTCCATTTTGCACCACAAAAGCCGTATAAAAACACACGAAAACAAAAGCTCGCATTTCTGTCGCATATTTGCACACCCTCAGACGTCTCACATTCGATTCGAGACAAACATTTCTTTACATTTCTTTTGTTATTTTGGTAACATTTTCTGTCGAGGGGATTTCGATAACAGCCCCCGTTTAGGGAGATTCTCTTTTTCAATGCAAATACGTCATTAGAAGGACTATAACAATTCGGGAGCTGCGGAATTTAATGCCGGGAATGCTTCGATAAATTGTGGTGTTTTTGGTTATCTTTGATGGGGAGAAAAAAATAAAACAGGAAGAGGTTTGCACCACAGAACAGAAGAACTTTTGCACATTATATTTAATTAGTGTGCAGAAATTTTACGTTAATATTTGTTTTGTTTTTACTTTAGGCAATGTTTGCATAATAGGTACACCTAAAACATTTATAAAATTAATATTGATTTTGTTAACAATTTAATTTTCAAGCGAATGCGAAAGAAAGAAAGTAAATAATGTAAGTATTCTATCACGATTGAAGTTCGGATCCACTCAATTTGGATCCAAATCTTCACTATTAAATGGTGTAATTTTATACTACGTATACTTTACATACTATTTACACCTTTTTTTTTCGAAATTACTTACGTTATCAATGTTGATTTTTGAACTCTGCTAATTATTATTTAAGTATCAATGATCACTTAAGTAGGTACCTGTTAGATAAATTACTCAACATTTTTGGTAAAATTTATGTTCTCATGATGTAAAAAATTTTCTATAGCAACCAATCTAAAAACAGTATACCTAAGTAAGACAAGATCAACCCGTCGTTAAGCTCAAAATCTCCTAAATCCAAGTTTTAACAAGACAACCACCGGAAACTCGCAGTAATTAGTGCATGAACCGAACCAGCGTAACGGATATAACGACTGTAACGAGCGCTAACGACGTCTTACCGTGTGTGAAGGCACTTTAACTTTTTGTCTAATGTGCAAATCTTGGAATGGCTTAACTTGAATGGATAATTTGGAATTAGTGTTTGGGTTGTTTGACTGGTAGTCTGAGTGAGAAATTGTTATTTTTGGGGCAAATAAGAAAGGTCTATAAAGATCTTTCTTAGGTATTTGTCCCAAAAATATTGCATTAGCATGATTTTTAAAACTGATGAAATAAAATAAAAACTGTATCACAATAGCGATTCTCCTGCTTTTTTGCTTATCTTTCTTATATTGGCACACATTTATACGGAAAAACGCATAAGATAAAATTAATAAGCTATTGAAAAAAGCACTGTAGATACATACATATCTAAAATACTTTTTAAATGAAGTTACCGGCTAAATACAATTCAAATTTTGAAGTTTTAAAGGTCACAATAAATCAATGAATATTTATAATATTTTCTTTAAAATAATTAGCGTAGTTTAAATACACAAATGACTAGGTTTAACATATTTTAATTACTATGTTGATTATTTTTAATTAAAGAGAGTGCGTAGCCGTTTTGACTAGCTTTTAATAGCTATTTTATAGATGTACAATTACTAGCTTTATCCACGGGTTTCCACGAGATTTATAAATTTATTCTAGATAAAAAGTAACGTAAAGTAAGTATGCCAAAAATCAAGTCGCCTGTTGCTGCGTGAAAGTGTAACAAACAAATCAATATACCGACAACCATGCTTTCAGATGTTTAGTATGTAAAAAAGATTTATCAATAAAGATAGTGTTTTTAAAAATATTTAGCTAAAACCTTCCACTTGATATTTCAGATAGCGTGGAACAGTTTTTCATTGGTAGCAGATTCAAAAAGTCAAATTTTTGGAATTTCCTCTTCGCTACAGAAACATTTTAAGAGATTGTCCTTTTGATAGCACAAGCATGGCGTGCGAGGTCTATTAGCCAGTTAATTCCGCCGTACCAGTAGGAAATATGGCGGCGGGGAAGTTTGACTACGGATCTTTACGTCATGTCGCTTCCTTTGTTAACATTCGGAAAGTCGGGGTTCACAGTTGTCGCCTTTTGTGCCCCTTCTTGTTAAGGTATTCTCATTGGAGGTTTACATGGGTCACATATTTTTGCAATTTCAGGGTTAGTTCAATAGGAAAAGTTGTTCATAATGATGAACATCTCTGTAAATTTGCCAAAAATTAAAACTACACCTTCTAGAGAGAAAAAGCGTTAGACCAAAGCTTTTTCCCATTTTGTGACAGGTTAGTTTCACATAGAAGTGTCTAATTTCTACCTCTTAGATTGTAGTGTTTATTTATTTATTTTGGTGACGTTATAAGAATTTTTAGTTAGTTAATTCCGCCATGCTAGTAGGTAATATAGCGGCGCGGAAGTTTTACGTCATGTCGCTTCCTTTGTTACCATTCGGAAAGTCGGGGTTCACAGTTGTCGCCTTTTGTGCTCCTTCTCGTGAAGTTATCTGCATTCAATGCTTGTAATTATGATTATATTTTTTTTGGGATTTCATGGTTAGTTTCATATAAAAAGTAATCATATTGATGAGTGTATCTAAATCGAATAAATGAAACGATTTGTGCCATTTGATATCACAACTTTTTTTTGTGGAACTTTTACTGGCCATTCACTAACTAATTGAATGACTTCGAGAAAGACTTCGGCTGTTTTTTTTGTTCAACTTATTGGAGTGCCTTGTCGTGCACCCATATATTATGTAGATACTTATAAACTATGACTACACACTCCTAGTTTTATTATAATTTTGAAAAGCATCAGTTAAATAACCTGTTCGCAGTTTTGCTCAACCATTTTGGACCATTTTGTCTGTGTTTCGCTTATAATTATTCCAGTATTCTGGTCAAAGCCCAAACTCCTGCTTCATAATGCAGGGTTCAAATTCAATGCAGCCGTAAATGTCGAGAGCAGCTATTAAATTGAAAACAGTTTCTTCCTTGGTTTCGGTATAATGCAACGCTTTTGGTACGAAAAGGTAATTTTGCGGAAAATTTTGTAATGGAAACTGACGAGCTTTTCACACATTTCGTTATGCATATTATTGTGATATGCTACTTGTGCTCTGTCTTAAAATTGGCTTTTTAGTGTTAATGGTATATATTCTTCGTTTTTTTTTTCAAAGTCGATAGTGTTATCTCCTTATCATATCGCTCGCACTCAGTTCTCGACACGTTTTTGAAAACATAACATTTATGTTACGAGTATCATGTTGCACTACATCTTTAGGACTATTCTTGGGTCTGCCTCTACGTTATGAGTTTTGATGAATTGCCAAAAATTATATCCCTATGCCTCCTTAGTCTTTTTTGACCGACGAACCACCGGAGAAGGTACTCAATTCGACGCGTATATATTTTTTTTATGTGAAACCACTCATAACTTTTTTTATAGTAGTTCGATGTCAATAATTTTTTTTTCTATTGGATAGAGTATACTTCGAAATTGGTCCCATTTAAATTTTATCGAAATCGGCTAAGCCATTTTTGATAAATCAACAATAATGTGGAAAATGCTATCATGTGGCATCGATCCGTGCGAAATATTCGCGAATTCTGTACACGGATGAGGTCGGTCATGCGATTTTTTGCACAAAATAACTATTGATAATCCATTGTTAGCCAATGGTCTAACTTTGAATGGTAATTGAGTCATACCTATCACGCAAAACCACTGCAGATCGGCAAATTCACATATCACCATCGGATTCTTCCTAGAGAAGTATGTAGATTTCTCAATATTTTGATCCACCGAATAGCCAGTGGTGTAAAAATCCGCATAAAGGTAAGTTGTAAAGAAACTATTGGTCTGAAACCGGTGTTTCAATGACCTCACGATCTTAAAGCAATCGGTTTCCTACTGGACCACCAAGGTTCGATTCTTAGGCAGTATTAAATACAGAGAATAGAACTGTAATGCTCATGTTAAGCTGAATACAACGACGGAATTGTTCAAGTTAACGAACACCGCATTTTGATGAGTCGCTTCCCAGAGTTATTTTGTAATGAAAACTTTAAATATGAACGCCGAGTTATAATTGTCTTGAAAGCTGTAGTTATTGTCGCTGTATGGCGTTGTTTAGTTTACTTTTAACTAGAAACAACGGGGGAATATTAAATGGAAATTTGGTAGGCTTTTTGACAATACAAGCAAACTTAGATTAGTTTGAGACTCCTTTGAGATGAATTGAATGAAAATTTGTCCGTAAATCTAGTGTCTACCCAAAAACTGACTAAAAATAGAAACATTTTTTTTATTTTTACGCTATCCATAAACGTAAAAAGTCACTAGTCTACTTCAGCTTTTTAATGCTCATGGAAGAACATATTATTATAGGTATAACCTAACTTCGAAGGGCGATTGGCATATCCACCACGCTGGACCATGGCGAGTTTTTCAAATTTCTTAATAAATGTTTCCTTGATGTTTTTCTTCACTGAAAAGCCAGTAGAGTGAAACACCGTTCACTAATTTATTTTAGAAAATAAAAAAACCGGTCAACTTGGGTCTGACTCTCGCACGTAATCTTCCGTACCGTATGGAAGCCCGCTTAGTAAATTTTATTTTAATTTATTTTTTTATTTTTAAAGGAGTATACAATTTAGTATTCTTTTCTTGTTGCCGTTATTAACATCGAGCAAAAAAATTACATTTCATGTATGGGAGAATCCCCCATTAAATATTTATTATATTTTAATTAGTTATTTTTGAAGTGAATATTTAACGAAATATTCTGTGAATATTTTTAGCATCTACCTGAGACCGTTATAAATATCGATCGAAAAACGGCTAGGAATTCAGATTAGTTGTATGGGAGCCCCCTTGAATATTTTATTTTTGTTGTTTTTAGTTTTAGTTGGCAACAAAAAACGTCATCTGTGAAAATTTCAACGTTCTAGCTATCATGGTTCATGAGATAAAGCCTGGTGACAGATAGACAGACAGACGGACGGACAGCGGATTCTTCCCGTTTTTACCCTTTGGGTACGGAACCCTAAAAAACTGATCGATACGGGCCCAGAATTTGTACTCACGGCCTCACTAAGACAAGATGTGTAAAGGTTCTACGCAAAAATATGATTTTTACGTATTTCTCGGACTCTGCGTAACAAATCGCTCTTCTTGATTAGGCTTATGCCCATCAGTAGACTATAAATAATCGGCCAAGTGCAAGTCGGACTCGCGCGAGAATGGTTCCGTAACGCGTTGAAGCCCCCTTAGCCCTATTCCTAAAATATCACGTTTGTTGTATGGTAGCCCAAATATTTAGCCCTCCTTAAATATTTATATTATTCTGTTTTTAGCATTTGTTGTAATAGCTGCAACAGAAATACATCAACTGTGAAAATTTCAACTGTCTAAATATCACGGTTCATGCGATACAGCCCGGTGACAGACAGACAGACGGACAGACGGACATCGTAGTCTTAGTAATATGGTCCCGTTTTTACCCTTTGGGTACGGAACTCTAAAAAGAGTACCTTACAATACAGAAAGCCACAAAAGCCTAAAATTTGACCAAGAAAACTTTTAACAAAAACTTTAATACCTATTTAAGCACTAAGTTCTATTCATGAGATTCTAACTAAGAAGCTAAAAGGATATTCGAGAGGATTCTACATCAATATGGGAACCTAACGATCGCAGAGCTGAAATGTTCTCCAATTAGTGTCGAGATCTGTTATCGCAGGAAGGCTTCTCATTGAACTGGCACTGCTGATTCAAGTGTTTGCTAATGTATATTTAAATTGCATAAATACAAGATTTATAATGGTTTGATTACTTTTGTTTATGTGGTGAGAGGCACCGTAGGCCTAGACTTTGTAATGATCACTAAATAAAACCTAGTATAAAACAAAGTCGCTTCACGCTGTCTGTCCCCATGTATGCTTATATCTTTAAAAATACGCAACGGATTTTGATGCTTTTTTTTTAAAATTGATAGAGTGTTTCAAGAGGAAGGTTTATATGTATAATATACCTGTGCGAAGCCGGGGCGGGTCGCTAGTTAAAAATAAACGTAAAAAGGTGGCACAAAAGTTGGTTGCTAAAAAAGCATTCAATGCTTATTTCTTATTTGGTTTGTAGATTGCAGATTGAGTGACTGTTGATTTTGTTTTTCTATTTATGTGTAGGTATATTATCATACTAGCTTTTACCCGCGGCTTCGCCCGCGTTATATTTTGATTTTGGCTTGTGTTTATGTCGGCTGCGAAACCTAACCTAACCGACAAATATCAAAATACCTTAGAGGAATGCTTTTGTTGGTTAAGTTACGGCTGGAGTGTATATACATATATACAACTTACAATGGTACAGCAAAGTTTATACCTACTTGTTCCTAATTGTTGCTTTTTTACAAATATTTGTGTAAAAATTTGATAAAATTGTATCTAAGGTTTTTACGTGTTAGATTAATTCCAATTTTTTGTTCTAAATCAAATCTCTGCTTTCCATAAATTGGGCATTCCAAGATTATGTGCCACTGCACATGAGTCTCCTCTTTTGTGGGTTCACAGATGCACGATGGGCTTTCCTTCAACTTAAATCGATGTAAGTATTGGGAAAACCCACCATGCCCCGTCAGCACTTGAGTTATGATTCCCACTGGTGCTATTTCTCTTACGATCTTGTATGCCGGAAAATATGTTTTGGTTACCGCCGCTGTGTGTCCATCCTGATACCTCCGGTTTCACTCGTCAAGAGAGTCCTTTCGGATTTCTCGCTTGACGAATGAAACGGGGCAGTTATCGTAAATAGGTCTGCTCTTCGAGTGCAGTTCTGCTTCCTTTGCTAGCTGGTCCGCTCTCTCATTTCCCTCCATCCCCGCGTGCGCTTTAATCCAATAAAGTTTAACTATTTTATTTTGTGCGTGTAGTAACTTTATGTTAGCTTTGAATTTACTGCTAAGAGATGGAGGGAAGATACGCCAACTACCGTTTCCAGTGCAGACCTGGAGTCACAAAAGATTTTTGCTTTTTCGGTAGCCTCAAGAAGTGCCAATAACTCGGCCTGGTACACGGAGCACTAATCGGCCAATTTCAGCTTGCGGGTACTGATCTCAGCGGCATCATCCCAAATGGATTATGCCAACTTTCCCTTTAATTTTGCTGCCGTCTGTAAATATGTTAATTTCTCGGTTAAGATTTTGCTCTAGTGCTGCTCCGTCTGCCAGGCATGTGAACTCCAGCTCCTCCTGCTGCGCTGGGTGTGGCTTCTTTTCTGTCTCTCTATCTCCAGTTACTTGCTGGGAATAACCTTTCTTAGTTTCATAAAGCAAGGCTGCTTCCTGGACTCTGATATGACAGCCGAGGATTAGGGGTCGCGGTGGGATATATGGAACTGGTGGTGTGGGTGCCGCCACCTACCCTACCTTCCGCTAGGCCGTCAACGTGTTGGCAGACGCAGTGGGGCTGCAGGAGAAGAGAGGTGTCGGTATCGCGATGGCCGTTCTCACTGCCCTCTGCAGTTGAAGAGGCAGGCGCTGGGCTACTATGACTGACCCGCTGCACTGGGACCAGGGCGTTGGAATGCTGTCTGACGTTCAGAACTGCTTAGTCCCGAGTGGTGGATGACGATGTGTTTGTGCTCCGAAACACTCCGTCATTATGGCGAGAGCGCAAGCTCCGTTATGGAGCCCGAGTCTGGGCTAGCGTTGTTGAGTGCCGCGAAGGAGTGCGAAAAATGTAGGAACGTCCTAAACTTGCCATGACAGGTTATTTTTGGCGCTTAGACGGCTGCTACCGCAGCCCGCTCACTTAGTTTTTATCATATCCTACGGGAACTGTTAAAGTTTTTGCGATAAAAAGTGGCCTATGTCACTTTTCGTCTTTCAAACTATATTCTTGCAATAAGCCAAGGCTAGTTGCTCCGTTGCTGAGAAAAAAATATTGTTAAGTCCTACGGGAACCACAATTTTTTCGGGATGGAAAGTATCCTATGTCACTTTCCGTCTTCCAAACTATGCCCACCCCAAATATCAAGTCAATCCGTTGCTCCATTGCTGAGAAACAGTTATTGTCCTATCCCATGGGAATCACGAATTTTCGCGAGATAAAAAAAGTATCCTATTATCACTTTCTGTCTTTTAAACCATAGGTATCCATACCAAAAATCAATTCAATCTTTTGCTCCGTTGCTGCGTCAAAGAGGAACAAACCAACAAACTTTTCGGATTGATAATATTAAAGTATGATGATTCTGTACCATAAAGGTAGAATAAAGAAACATGTTAAACCTCTAATGATAGAAGATTTAAAAATATTTTTATGTCAGACAAAATGACGGCCTGGTATTAAACGTCATAGTAACGTGTAGTATGCAGAGGGAAAATAACATTTTATCCAATTTTAATGTCAGTTGTCATTTTCAATCCATACTTTATTTCCTCTTCAAGGGGATATAATGGTGGAAAAACAATTTGTTCCCTTGCCATGCTACTTGTGATTTATAAAAGTCTGCAGACAATGTCACCTGTCATCTAAATACGTTTGGCTGTGACGTTTCGTTAGTCCATATTAGCGTCATAGAGGAATTAATCACTTAGCGTCATTGTGATAGTGGCGACAGTTTCGCTTTCGATGGTTTTTGTCCTGTCCTACAGGAACTATGCAATTTTTCGGGATAAAAAGTATCCTAAAGCTCCTTCCGCCTTTTAAACTATGTCCATGCCAAAAATCAAGTCAATCCGTTGCTCCGTTGGTGCGTGAAAGAGTAACAAACCAACAAACCAACAAACTTTTCGGATTTATAATATTAGTAAGGATAAATGGTTTGTAAGATGCCAGTTATCCGACAATCATTAACTTTGACGCTGACACTATGCCAAGCTTCATAGTGTTATTTATTGTTAAAATATTTTTTGAACATTTCAATAAAAAATAAATACAGCTTTTTATCTGTTTTGCTTTTTAATTTAAGTTTTAGTGAAAATTTTAATACTTAAATTTTTGTATGGCCGCCATTTTTTCAAAAATACTATGATTTTTCTATAACATATTTCCATACTTAAACTGTAGATTTTTGCTAAAGAAAATAATACAAATTTTATTTTACCAAACAAATAAGTCTAATATTTAAGATCGGTACAAGATTAGCAAGTTCTACAAACTTTTACAATGTCTTGTATAACATATTAATATAAGCTGTTGAAATTATTTTCGTCACCTTAATAATATACGAGTGTGTTCAAATTGCGCAGTTAAAAAAGAACACCTTATGAAAATCTTTGCGCTACGCAAAAGAATTATACTAACCACAGAGGGGTGCGTTTGTTCTCCAGAATACAGATTATTGAATACCACCCTCGTTTTTCATACATTAACATCTATTAGAATTCATGGGGCGATAAACTAAGGATCACGGGGTCACTAGCATAATCGATGTTCTTTTCCGCAGGGTGTGAAGGTGCAGTCTCCACCAACGTGGATCGGAGCGGTGATTTGTAGGACTGCGGATAGTTTATTTTACTTTCTGTAGAAATGCACCACGAATTGTACGCAACGTATCTTGCCGGTCTCAACGGAAGACCAGCGCCGGTTTTGTACAACCGGCACCATGTTGAGGATGGGACCAGCTGGTGACGAAAAGAAAACATAGGGTAGTTTGGTTATTAATTTAGGTCTAATCTTTGTTGTTGTTCTGTTTCTGTTTTTCCCGTGTTTCCTTTTATGCGTAAAAGGAGTGCAAATGGTATAGCATACGATTATAAAATTTTATAATGTATTACTTTTTTTTGAAGAATGCCATATTTGCAACAAATGTTGCAAATTAAAGGCAGTTAAGTTTACCATGTCAGTATTAGTAGGCTCACGGGCTACAAGGCTCAGAGGGTAGTATAGCATTTTATGTAAACGGTAACTAACTACGATACCTTGTGTGGCTACATATATATGAGAGACAGGAACCTAAATAATACAAATAGAAACCATTAATTCACAATTTATTGATTAAATACTAAAAATGGAACGATTACAACCAAAATTAGAGATTGTTTTTCAAGTTTAACAATGACAATAATCTGACATCTCTTTTTTTTTAATTTTCTTCACAATCAGCTCACGTTTCTACTTACGCAATATTTTGGCGATAATGAAGCCCTTGTCTTGTCATCAGCTCATATAATTATTATTTTCACACATAAGTTTTAGCTAAAATAAATTAGCTAGAAACGTTTTATTAAAATATAAGTTATTTACAACTGCGAAGTTGTCAAAGTTTAATTTATTTTTATATTAGAATTTTAAATTGTTTTATGATTGCACGTCGACAGAAACGACATAGCAAGTATCACTAGCGCCACGGCTAAACTTTGAATTAATTTAAATATTTGGCGCTAAATTTCAAACGACCACACGGCCATTCTGCTCAATCGCGACCGTGCGATTATGACTTTACAGAATACGTGAAAATAACATGTCAAATGCATCTACAAGGATCATCAACACCTTAACTACTCGTAACAATTATAAAACAAATAAATTAAGTCTAAATAAACAAAGAAAGGGCGTAAAATTATTACACCTTACAATGTTACAAACATAGACAGTACTGGAAAGTTACAATATTACTACTACAATATTATGGTTATAAATAATGGAATTTTCCACGATTGTTCTATTTGTTTTTCATAATGTTTAATTAATTAATAAATTAACAATATCTTAGATATTTTTATCCTCTTTATAATTTATAATATTTACGTCATGTTCGGCACCTACGGAATTTATTCGTAAATTAAACGTTACGCCAAAATTGCATTGTGCGAGACACTTTAATTTAAAAGACAATAAATTTTGGAAGAGATTCTGAATAACATTTATTTTTATTTTAATATTTTACGACCACATGGTCATTTGAATCTAAATTTGTTGTTCAATAAACAATGTAGGAAATAATGTAGCAGTACTGTCTTAACCAATTAATACTTTTTTTTCTTTTTTTAAAGTGTATGCAACAAAATTATTACGGTTTAGCTTAATTGAATAATTTAAAAAAACATAAACATCAGGAAATGTGTCAAAATCACAATATAACAGCCCTAAAGGTTATTAATTAATAAGATTGCGCCCTAATTATATTGATTAATAAGATTACTTCTATTCACAAATGGGGTAATAGTAATAACATTGTCAGTAAATAATCACTACCCGCTAAGCAAGCAAAAGTTGCAATAACATTACTGAAAGTAACATCAACGAGCTTGTAACTCACAAACACAAGGCCGCAAAGTTCATGCAAGCTAAAGCGAGCTTGAAACGAAGCCCTAACGGCCACGCTGTAGATAAACCATGTAACTTGCCCAGAGCTGAATTCCAAAACTTTGCATAACTTTAAAACGTGAAGTTGCAGTAACATTACACATGAAATATATCTGAAAGTTGTAAAGTTAACTTTCGGCAAGTATAACGTTTAACATTTCTACAACTTTAAATTTGAAAGATAACAGTAACTTGTCTCATCTATCTTGCTAAAAGGTTACAAATGAAACTTGCATGTGGCTTGCATTTATTTAGTTGTCGCAAAAGTACAGGCACTACCAGATAGTGAAGTTAGTAAAATTATATTGCTCCAAAGTTTTATTTGTAACGTTCCAATCGCAATGTTGCAACAATGTTAATTACTCAAATTTAGGTATTTTTGGGAGGCTATATCCCTGCAAAGTTGAAATATAAAGTTTCATGCGAAATATAACAGTAACATAATAAAATAACTTATAATAAGTTTCAACATAACAATAAGATTTATGTAACTGACATGTTCCTGCAACATGTCTAAAATTTACAAATGTGACATTTACAAACTTACTACAACTTATTGCAAGTTTCATGCTTAGTGGGTGCCATGACGTAAAATTATTATAAACATTTTAAAATCACAGTTATTATTTTCACTGTGAAACATTTTGATTGAGTGTAATAAAAGTAGATAGTGCAATGTTAACTTCACAGTGCAAACAATACATTAATAGGTTTGTTTTGTTATGAAGAGAATAATTAAATTAGGAATTTAAGATGCATGGAGATGCAATAGAAAGTCAAACAATGTACGATACAACAAACAGAAGTAACACTGCCAGTTCCGTTGTCTTGACGTAAGTTTAAGTAAAAAAAAGTAAAGGTAAAACACGGCTTGCATCAACGCGGATAGATATATTTTTAAATCAGAAAGAATAAAGGAAGTGAACCACCACTTCAAGCTTACACCATTCCAGTTTCTCGCTCATCAAATCTGTAGAGAGGATGAAGAAAAAGGTACCACCAACCAAGTCAAACATCACTCCAAGCTTACACCATTCCGGTGTCTCGCTCATCAAATCAGTAGAGAGGATGAAGGGAAAGGTACCACCGATCAAGTCAACCACCACTCCAAGCTTACACCATTCCGGTGTCTCGCTCATCAAATCAGTAAAGAGGATGAAGGAAAAGGTATCACCTACTGACCCCAGGCTCATCACAATCACATGACATATTGCCCAGGAAGGCCAAAGCTCAACCATTCCGATATCTCACTTTGACGAATCAGTAGAAAGGAAGAAGGAAAGAGGACAAGGATATGGAAATAGTAGAATCACGTAAAAACCATACATATATCAGTGCAAGCATTGCGAAAATACGTTAAATCTTACCGGAAAGACAACAGATATGGCATGTCTATCTTATTCAGCCGGTTGTTCTCGAAATAATAAAGATTATAACAATAAATGATCAATAAATAATAATCAATAAATGATCTATATGCTTAGCTCAACCATGGTTGCAAAAAAAAAGACATCAGTTTCAAAAACAATCTACGTGGAGACTCGATTAACCGGACTAACTAGTGTCGTTGAGCATTCAGATATTCAAAAATCCGGATAATGGAGTTTCCACTGTTTATACTGTTCACATAAAAATCAAGGTTTACCTAGAATTTTTACTTACTAGATTCCATATACCATAACATCAAAAGAGTGGCAATATCAATAGGCAAAAATAACACTTGACGCATTAACTTACAGGAAAAGTAAAGTTACATTCACATTATTTGCATTACTGAAATGAAACATCATCTTATCTAAGAATCGAATATCTGTACTAAACAGACTATTTCTGCATTTTAATTTAGTATAACTGACTTGGTTACAAATAAAAAAAAAAATAAGCGACATCAAATATTTCATATTAATCCAACCAAGGCACTAAAACAATCAGAATGTAAAACTGCTCGACCATCCCTGATGCGCTATGAAGTCATTTTAAAATCATTATCAATGAAAGCTTCTGCAAATTTTTATTTTCAAATTTTTATTTCTATTGTTTAGTTATGTTATAAGGCCAATACTTAAATCATTCTTATTCAAAACTTCCAATGACTTTCTATAGGTACTTTTATACTTATCTGTAGATTAAAAATAACCCGACACAAATGACAGTCAAGAAATGGTTATTAAGTACATTCAAAAGCAATTATTTTAGAACGGCGTATCTACAGAACTACAACGCATCAAAATAATAATAATAAAAACAATTACAAAAACAAAATTAATATGTCGCCTTTACAGGAAGGTGACAGATTGCCAACAAATGAACTTCGTAATTAAGTCAAAATTTATAAAATTCAGTAAGTGATGACATAAAAAAAAATCTTTGTTGTTGTTGTTCAATAAATATTGCTTAAAATTGTGCGAAGTTATAAGAAAGAGCGATTTGAATGTAAAGAAGCAAATGTAAGTAATGTCAATAAAAATAACTTCAATTAGGTAAACAGAAAAACAAAACTCTGAAAGTGAACTTATTTCAGGTCCACACTTATACAATAACTTTAGTTCTACTTTGGCGATCAGCCCTGTAAACCGTTCCACATTGTTCTATTTCTGAAAAGCAAGGCTATGCCAGGAATGAATTACTAATTTCAGGCACTAATTACTAATATTTTGACGAAATTACGAATTTACCAAGTTCTTTTTTTTTTTTTTTTTTACAATGCATAATATCAAATATTTTATCAATTGGTTCTATGAATTATATTTAACCAATTTTATTTCGTAAATTTTAAATTTTCTTTTTAATTTAATACATGAGTAGACACCCGTTGTACAAAGAATTAAAATGTGTAAAAAAAAAACCTGTTAGTTTCCATATTAAAATTCTATAAGGACTTATGAATTCAATTTACACATTCTTACATTGTTATAGCTTGAGAAAAGCCACTGGCTGAAAATTACATATGTGAAATTAGTTCACAGCCAGTGGATTTATTTGTTATCATGTAACTTATTTGCGTCAAAAATCTAATTTTGTCTCTAAGCCTAATAAGGAAATGATGTTCAGTACAGTTTACACTATCACACCTTTAAAATATCAAGACAGCTTTGATAAAATGAGTTTTTCTAAAGATCTAAGGTGAAAACCATGCTACTTTATGTGAAGTTGGCTAAACAGAACACTTTGGTTTCCATTTTATATTTCTTTATGAGCATCAAAGATGTAGTGATTAGTATTTGATCTTACAATTACACTGTTACAATTACATTGTTTATATTCAATTATTTATCATAAGGTCTATTTTTTTTTAAATGTCTCAGCATTAAGATCTCAATTTATGATAATGATAATAGTAGACTGATATTAGACGTCTTTGAATATTTTCCTCTATAGCATTACACAACACAGCTGAGCTCTATTTACTGAAAACTAAATAACACGGCAGTCTGGTACTGCAGGGTTAGTTCTACAGGCAGGGCCGATTCATATATTCGCCGAAGACTCGACAGTGGGTCATGACCCATAGTTTGAGAAACCCTGGACTAGGATGTTTCCACTAAATTGACACAATCTATACATGAATGTAAAATTACATAGATAATATTATAGCAGTAAAGACAGATAGTTCAGCCATGATAGGTTGGCCATATTTTAGCGAAGGTATTTTATTTCAACATAATTAATTATCAGTTCTTCCATTGCAACAACCAACATAACAGTAAAATTGTAATTTTATTCTAGATTAAAAATAATTTTGGAAGATAGCCAGCTATCACTAATAAATACTTTAGTACCTCCAACACTTATTCTGGCATTATTGCAACAATCAAAAATAAACATGAACAAAATAAATTATTTACCTATTACTCATTCATAACATATAAAATCCACTGTCAGATATCAGCTCTCTGTTCATGAGGAATGCGTAGATGATCATGTTGCACGGGGAATTGAAGACAGTGTGTAGCCGTTAGCATGAGGCATATGCCTCGAAGCATTCTTACATTGCTTGTAGTACTGCAGCATCTTTCTTAGCCACACTGGATCAGCTTCAGCTTAGAACTGCATTTTTCATTCTCTGCCAGAAAAACAACTTGCATTAGCTCTATAACAATATCACTACGCATTATAAAGCAGTCTCTATCTCTGTGTGCCTTTGTTTTCTCTTAAATGACCTAAACTATACAACAGATTGCAATGCAGTTTTCCGCTATTGTATAAAACATTTCTTTCAAAAGGTTTATACCTATAATTCATTCATAGCTGGGTGAAGCCGGACAAAGTAGCTAGTTAATTATAACTCTAAATTAGCCGAATATGAAACTAGGTCTTCAAGGTTTAATTGTGACTTACGTCTGTTTGTGAGTGTTATACAAATTGATCAGATAATGAAGAAGAGATAATGCTTTTGAAGGAAAACAAAGAGATAAATATCACAATTGTCATAATGTAATGACTACGGAAGTAAACCGTATGGATCATCCTCCATCTCAGCTGAAGACCAGCACTCGGCAGAAAACTCTGCAACACACTATTGCAATTCTCATACTTTACCTACATCAAAAACACTTCCTCGATGCAACAGGAGAGTGTAGTCCTTTGAAAGTACTTACAGGCAGTCACAATGGCATGTAATATTTAGTTATCTACCGTTTCTATATCACAAACCAAAGAAGAACAAAGTTGAGGTTAGAAGTAAAATATTGCGATCTCGTCACTCTGCGTTGCCAATATATCATACAAAAAAAACATCACCTGGTTTGTTTCCTTGCGAAATGGGTCTCTGCATTAGTATTTAGTTTAAATCTTCAAGGCTTTCTCAGATTTTCCTCAGTTTCTTCACGTGTTCGCAAGTTTCACACAGCCCTTCAAAGGTCATGATGGATATCCCATCCCACCGCTGCTATGAGAGACAGGAACCTAAATAATACAAATAGAAACCATTAATTCACAATTTATTGATTAAATACTAAAAATGGAACGATTACAACCAAAATTAGAGATTGTTTTTCAAGTTTAACAATGACAATAATCTGACATCTCTTTTTTTTTAATTTTCTTCACAATCAGCTCACGTTTCTACTTACGCAATATTTTGGCGATAATGAAGCCCTTGTCTTGTCATCAGCTCATATAATTATTATTTTCACACATAAGTTTTAGCTAAAATAAATTAGCTAGAAACGTTTTATTAAAATATAAGTTATTTACAACTGCGAAGTTGTCAAAGTTTAATTTATTTTTATATTAGAATTTTAAATTGTTTTATGATTGCACGTCGACAGAAACGACATAGCAAGTATCACTAGCGCCACGGCTAAACTTTGAATTAATTTAAATATTTGGCGCTAAATTTCAAACGACCACATATACAATCTTTGTACAGCGCCCCTGGCAGAAACGACGAAAACTAACATAAATATAGTTATAGAGCCACGCGAAAACGATAAGAGTTTTCGTTTGCTATGCAAAATTATACTTAAGCTTCTGCTTCGATCTGCTTTGGTGGAGTCTGGATGGAACGGAGGTATTTATTGGGGTGTATATTTGAAGAAATTGGATGAAATATTCCGAGCGTTCCGGTCTGTTGAAGTGAGAAATTATGTTTTGTGTATATAAGCTCCACAGAGTATAAAGTCGTACTATGTATTTTTTGTTAGTGTAGTTACTTAATTTTTCCAAGTTAGGTAGATACCTTTTTAATTTCATACGTAGATTTTATATAAGTATCTTATGAATATTCCTCCAAACATATTAAGATTGAAGATAAGTCTACAATCTAAATCTGAAGATAACTCTGCAGCATCGTTTTCATTGAAATGACTTTTTTCCCCAAAAACACAACGGTTCATATTCTCGGCGGAAGAGACGCGTGAAATAGGAGCCGGCCGCATGTTGTCTTTGCACGCATTTTTCTACTAAATACATTAATTTATCGTTTGAGTCTACTTAAAACAGTAGGTAGGTACTATAGTTTACGTCAATGTTACTGTAAACTTTGACTAAACACTAATTACTTAGCTATTATTTTCTGTAATTGTCAATATACAAGCACCGTTTTAAGAATTTCCGAACTTGCACAAGCACAAAACAACTATCACTACTACACAAAACGCGACGCAATTGTTCTCTGTCATTTTCATCGACGTGATTTTTTTCCCAAAAGAAAACAAACACGGGGTTCATTTTCCCCGCAACATTTGGAAGGGAAGTGTCAAATAGAAACCGCCGCATGTTGGCTTCGCACGCATTTTTCCCACTACATTTACCCTTCGAGTGAACTGGAAAGACATCGGAATGGAAGCTATGTCCCACTGCGTGTTTTATTGCGTACCGGCGCAAAGCATGAGAGGAAGAGACAAAGTGATGTATTAAAAAATCGACCAAGTGCTAGTCGGACTCGCGCACAAAGGGTTCCGTACAGTATGGGCGTACATATACCTATTTCAAGCGTCTATCTGTTGTCGTTTTTAATATCGAACAAAAAATGACAAATAAATCACGTTTGTTGTAGCTCCCATACAACAAACGTGATTTATTTGCCATACTCGTACAACAAACCATAATGTTTATTTTATTCTGTTTTTAGTATTTGTTGTTATAGCGGCAACAGAAATACATCATCTGTGAAAATTTCAGCTTTCTAGCTGTAGCGGTTCATGAGATACAGCCTGGAGACGGACAGGCAGACAGACGGACAGACGGACAGCGGAGTCTTAGTAATAGGGTCCCGTTTTTAACCTTTGGGTACGAAACCCTAAAAATGATGGATTAAAAAATTGTACCTTCTAACATTGATAACTTTTTAATATTTTCTAAAATATTTTATGCTTCTAAATATACATAATATTAAATCTATTTAAAAAATAATTCAGTAACAAAGAATTACATGTCATATAGTCATATTATAAAATAATAATCATACAAGTAGTTACACATGTCGTGACAAATGTCGTCCACGATATAACACAGCTGTTAAACAAATTACACAAACTTACACATAAAACTTATACACTTTTTACAAACTAAATATACAGTCCACCGACACTTGCCCCTCTCCCAAACGTCCCCATCAAACCAGCCGCGTTGCCCCGCTGAATGGCCAATGTCGCCAATGACATCTATTGAGTTATATAACTTTTCTATTATATTAAAGAAATTATTTGTAAAAAGAATTTCAAAATTTTTCCTAAGAGATATGTATAAAATCACAGAAGAGAGAATCTTGTTCTGTGCCAAAAAGTGTATAAAGTTCTCTACGGATAAGATTGGAAGTGCGGAAAGGTGTACCTGTACACCATCAACTTGGATTTTTTTTCTGTTTTAAATGTACCAGCAGTCAGCACGCAGCGCTGCGCTGTGAATTTCATACGCCATGCCATTTCAGATTCACTCTTTTTAGTGAAACACAATAAAATATTCCATAGAAAATTCCGCTCCTTTCTAAGTAAGTTGTTCTGTTGGCTATTGTTGTCTATAGAACTATAAGCTAAGAATTAAAAGAGAGGTTTTCGCTTTCGCCGGTTTTAGCTGGACTGCGGACCCACGTTACACATACCTAGGTACCTATCTTACTATGCGAGTATTTCAAGTTATGTACTACATTCATTTTTAAACGCTTCACCTTGGTGGTTTATTTTCAGTCTCACTTTTAAATACAAATTTGAATTAATTATGTAGTATTAAAAATTAAGTTAATTATTTTCGCAAAAAATAGCATGACCGACTTCACCCGTGTACAGAATTCGCGAATATTTCGCACGGATCGATGTTATATTTTTCACATTATTGTTGATTTATCAAAAATGGCTCAGCCGATTTCAATAATATTTTAATGGTACCAATATCGAAGTTTATTATTTCCAATAAAAAAAGATTTATTAAAATCGGACTACTACGAAAAATGTTATGCGTGGTTATACATAAAATATATATAAATCTAATACGCGTCGAACTGAGTACCTCCTCCGGTTTGGTTCGTCGGTCAAAAATATAAATGAAATGGTTCTTTTGAAATGTTTCACACAAGATGAGTTTTGATATCGCTAGTGACTTGCGCCAACATTTCAAGCTCGCATGACCCACTAACAAGAAAAACAGCGAAACTATTCCAACTCCTCACAAAACATTTTATTATCTAAATTATAACTTTTTTCGCGATGATTGCAGGCACTTGAGATCATTCTCGAAGTTTGCACATAATCAATCTGAATTTATTGTTTGTGTTTGAAACTTTGAAAAACTTTGGGTTATTTTTAAAGAATATTGCAGTTATGAAACTTGTGGAATGGGAATGCTTTTTGCGTAGAAATACTTTTTAAACACGAGATATGACTATTAAGATTGAGGGATTATTTTACGTTTCATTTTTATTACCCGCTTTAGTAAATTGTATTTTTTTAAAGGACTTTCCCAACAATGCTTTATTATTTTTATTCGAGGCAAATGGTCTTAGTTTGCAGCTTTATTTAAAGAAATAAACTTTTTAATACAGATTAGCTCGACTCTGAAGAATTTAATAATATTTCATTGATAGTGTAAGTTACTTTACGAGATACAAAATCGTGTAGAAACGTCAAAAAATTGTGAATCTTACAAAAGACGCTTTTCATAAACAAAATGGCGGACACGGCAAAATGGCTGCCGAACGCGCATACAAAAGAATAAAGGTCTCTTCGAGTCCGTTTAATGAGGGTTTCGGTCATTTTGCTCTCATTTCGATGCAAATTCAAGGGTTGATGATGTTCACAGAGCTATGCTAATACGGCCAAAAGATTTTGATTAAAATTTATCAAGACAGTCGCGGTGCGCTCCGGGGTTAACGGTTCAACTAAATATTGATCACCGGCCTCCGAGGGATTAAACATTGGGCTAACTAGTAGGTAGGTAATTAATTTGGTGGTGATTTAAATAATTTATCAGGATCTACGAAGCATAACTGCCTGCCGCTTCCAATTAGATACGCTTGTGTTTAGTTCGCTCGGGTTAAGAGAGAGATGGCGTTTCTGATCTTCAATTAGGCAAGACTTAGATATATTTACGTTTGAAGCATTTTAATATAGCTAGAAGAGAGAGACTTAGGTAACCTGTAAACTACAAAGAGAATATAATAGTTGTGAGACAACATGAGGATTTAGGTAGTTTCCATCAAAATGCTTTGAAATTTTTAAGCTGACAATAAGCCCGATTAAATAGGCGCCATTGTAATTATATTCACGAAATATAAATCACGAAAAGCAAGAAATTATCTATGAAGATCAAGAAAAAGACTTTTGACACCTGTATACTGCCATGCATCACATATGGCTGTGAAACATGGGCCTTGACAAAACGTCATAGGGACAAACTAGCAAGGTGCCAGAGAGGCATGGAGAGAAGCATGCTTGGTTTGAAACTACTGGACAAAGAAAGAAATATAGACATCAGGAACAAAACCAAAGTAACAGACATACTGTCGCGTATTGACCAACTTAAATGGAGGTGGGCAGGACATATGCTCCGTTGCAAAAGGGAGAAATGGAGTAAGCAGGTGACAGTCTGGTACCCTAGGGATGGACTTAGAACTCGAGGTCGTAAAGCTAAAAGATGGGAGGATGACCTAATAATGACTTTGGGGCCCCTGTGGACCAGAGTCGCGGCAGATAGACAACAATGGAAAGAGTTGGAGGAGGCCTTTGCCGTAAGGCACGCCGAAATAAGAGATATTTTATAGTAGCAGTGTTTTTTTTAGTATTTTAGTATTGTAAACATAATTGTAGAAATTTTCGGAATTAAAAGGCTTATTATTATTATTATTATTATAAATAGCATAGGTCTGTTTCTTTTTCACTTTAGGCATTCGATAAAGAGAACGCTTTTTAAATTCCTATTAAATTTACGCTAGTGCCTCTGTAATCGTGTTTAGTAAAATTATAAGCACATTTTTTTCCGCGTGCACTCAATAAGTTACCTTAGAACACGTTTTTATGGATTGGAGGTCAAAATACTTAATTTCTGTTTCAATGAAGATTTTTTAAATGATGTGTTGTTATTCGAAAAAGTCAGAGATATTGTTCAGCTAAATATTTATACCGACGTATACTTAGTAGTAGGTATAACATCTCCCAATTCTCACGCAAACGCTACCCACAGGTAAAAGCTATTTATTACTTCAAATGTAATTCACAAACACAGAACAAACGTTCAACATATTATTTTATCAGTATTATTTGTATTTGTTTGCGAAGTTAGTCCATTACGGAGTGTCGAAAGGGCGATATTCGCGGCTGCGTTCCGAGATAAAATAACACTAACTTTTGACGACATCCTTCAGTGTATTATGTTATAAAGAAGTACCGTAATAAGCCTTTATTTTGTTTATTCATGGGTGAATTTTAAGTTAAGTAAATTTTATAAGCTGGAAGTGAAATTGAATAGCTACTTACCTCGGTAAGTAAGTACAAGAAAGATATCAGGTATACAATGTCCCTGGTAGCTTGTGCACTATTGTTTTTGTGGTGAACAGTGAACAGGTGCTTGCTCTATGTCTGGATGTTATTATCAGTATATAATTATGTATTTAAAAATATGTATGTATGTGTATTAGTCTTTGGTAGCTATATACTTACCAAGTTTTGCTTAGTTTGAAGTCAGAGGCAGTGTGTAAGATGTCCAATGTATTAGTATTATCTCTGTAGAGCGATCTGTATAACTTTTACTGACGTAACTATGTAAAACTTTTGTAATGGGAGAAAATAAGAAATTGCACAAATGCTCTTCCATACATTTTGCTGAAACTCAGTGAAATGAAATGTAACGAACAAATATTTTAGCGATTTCAGACTTAATAGTAAAATTTGTTCTTTTTGAAGTACCTACCTATTAAAGTAACTCTTTAGGGATTGAGACAATATTACTACTGACCCCACACGGGGAGCATGGCAAAGATACAAATTTCCACCATTATATCCCTTCAAAGAAGAAAATGAAGTACGGATTGACGATGACAACTGACATTAAAAGTGGATGAAATGGTTTTTTCCCTTTGTCTTGATACCCGTGCTGAATATCTATAATTTCTTAACGAATGTCCTATGGTTTTAATGTTTGTGTCAAAAATTAAAAAAAATACGCAAAAACAATTAACACCTACTTTAAAAGGATGATTGATGAAAATATTAACAACCGTCTTTAAAATAAATGTTTTTTATCTTTACTCAGTGGCTTTTGGCACTGAATCAAGGTAAAAAAACATGTATCTACTCATAACAGAGATATCTACATCAAATTAAATTTGTCCAATGAAAGAATTAGCTAATTCACGAACAGCTGCAAGTCCTAAAAATTTGTTCTGTAAAGCCTAAGTTTGTTTCTCAACGTCTGGAGCAAAACAAATGGCCCTCGAAGACTGATGAAAATTGCTACGTAATTCTCTACGTTTACTTAGTACGTACTCTGCCTTTGAGCGCCTCTAAAATGTTTGCTCATCAGTTGGACGGATAAATTCTAGACGGTTTAAGGCACATTTCACTCCCAACCGTTGCTCATTTTTACCGGCTTCTAAAAAAGGAGGCGGTACTATGTTCGTTCGTATTTTATATGTTTTTATTTCTGTGTATGTTCATCGTTATTTTCGCCCAATGTGAACCGATTTAAATTTTTTTTTTTATTCGAGAGGGTACCTATACTCCCGAGGTGGTCACATTTAAATTTTATAGAAATCTGCTGAGCCGTCCATAGGTGTCATATCGATTCGTGCAAATTAATCGAATTATGTACACGGTGGAAGTCTTTGGTGTCATTTTTTGCGTAGTTACGAGTTTAGAATTACTTAACTACTTTTTTGCTATAGTTAAATTCTATGAGACCAACCCCCAAAATCATAATTGAAAATAAGCGCCTTTAAAATGTTTGAAGGCTCACTTTGCTAACTAGGTACCGTTGCTCATCGTGCGTTCATTGAATGAGCTGTTTTGTGGTTTTGAGCAATTCTTTACCTAACTAATTTTATAGCGGATTAGAACACTTTCTGTTTTAAGTAATTCTTTACCTAACTAATTTTATAGCGGATTAGAACACTTTCTGTTTTAAGTAATTCTTTACCTAACTAATTTTATAGCGGATTAGAAAACTTTCTGTTTTAAGTAATTCTTTACCTAACTAATTTTAAAGCGGATTAGAAAATTTCTGTTTTAAGTAATTCTTTACTTTACTAATTTTGTAGTGGATTAGAAAACTTTCTGTTTTAAGTAATTCTTTACCTAACAAATTTTGTAGTGGATTAGAAATCTTTGTTTTAAGTAATTCTTTACCTAACTAATTTTATAGCGGATTAGAAAACTTTCTGTTTTAAGTAATTCTTTACCTAACTAATTTTGTAGTGGATTAGAAAACTTTCTGTTTTAAGTAATACTTTACCTAACTAATTTTATAGCGGATTAGAAAACTTTCTGTTTTAAGTAATTCTTTACCTAACTAATTTTATAGCGGATTAGAAAACTTTCTGTTTTAAGTAATTCTTTACCTAGTTAATTTTGTAGTGGATTAGAAAACTTTCTGTTTTAAGTAATTCTTTACCGAACTAATTTTATAGCGGATTAGATTAGAAAAATTTCTGTTTTAAGTAATTCTTTACCTAACTAATTTTGTAGTGGATTAGAAAACTTTTGCGAAAGCCGGTTTAAGTAATTCTTTTTTGAAAAGGACTGAATCCCTCACTACGGGTAGCATGGCAAAGGAAAAAAGCACATTTTATCCACTTTTAATGTCACTTGTCATTGTCAATGCATACTTTATTTAATCTTCGAGGGAATATAATGGTGGAAAGACAATTTGTCCTTTTGCTATGCTACCCATGCTGAAGCCCTGTACTATTTGCCTTGTTGATGCGTACCTACCTTGCGTACTTATCACGCCAGTGAAGGTCGATCTTCGGCGGCTCTTAGACCGTTTGTTCATGGCAATTTATTTCACCGGATAACGGACCGTTTTTTCACCGAATTCGCGGTGGTGTATGGTTGGTAATGAACGTGTGTAGACGCACCGGACATCCATACGGCAAAAAATTAGACATTTGTTTATTGACGGTCCGTTGTCCTGTAAAAAAAACGGCCGTGAACAAGTGCTCTTAGGCCAATAGTCTAAAACCAAATCACTATCCAAGTAATTTTGAATTCGAATTGTCAACCAAAATAACTGCATATTACACATTGGCATAAAAACTAAATATCTAAACGATTACTGCATGAGTATAACACACAATCATTTACATATAACTCACTAATTATTCCAATAACATTTAATTTTGGTATCCCATTTCATATAGAATCACTGAAAAAAACTACTTAGTTATTGTGACACAAGGAAATAGCGATGACTACGGACAGCCTAATTTTAAATTAAATTAATTAATGTTACATTATAATATCATAGGTAATTATTTAGGCATTCAAATGCGGCGTAAATAAAAGTGTTTCATGTTTTCAATTTATAAAATAATTTTGAGATATAATTTGAATCTTTGTAAACTTGTTGCTAATTTAATAAACATAGTAAGAAACTTAATAATTTATTATTGTTAGCTGCGCTTATTAAAGAGGGTACCTACACATAGTCGCAACACACTTCGGTATTGCGACGGTGAGGAGTATATGGAATGAGGGTAGACAGAGAGATGGTTTGTGCGACTGGCAGGAGTGGCAGTCGGTGACAGTGATCAGTTGTGTACGGTGAGTGTAAAACAACTTTGATAAGCCAGTAGTTGGAGCAAGCCTTGTAAGTACTTTGAGTTTTATAATGACTGCAGAGATATTGGAGGTCCGTATTATTGTCCAATGGTGTATAATCTGAGTGTCCTACTAGAATCTGAGTGATGCTGTTGGAGCACTATGCCCATCAGCTAACATTTATTATTTAAGTGTATTTGTATATCTGTTTGTAACTCTATGTTCTGTTGTAAAGTCTGGACGAAGTCGGGACGAACCGCTAGTAATACTTAGCCAAATCGTGGCAACGTGTACTTAACTGATCTTAACCGGCAGTGAGGTTGAGCATTTGGAATAACTTTAGATCTTCAAGGGTCTGTAGATGATCCAATAACTGTTTTATGAAGGAGTAAATTTAAGTATGTTTTAATTAAAGTTTTTGCTAAATATATCGTTTATTCAATTTTTATGTAGTCAATAAAGACAATTTCCCTAGTAAATCGTTAACGATCCTCAAAAACAGCGGTATCTTAGCGCTCTCAGACTAATAATCATGGGGCAAGATCCAACCCCTTTTCACCCTGGATTTATATTAAATTCCTTAGTCCAAATTTGGCGAAACAATGCCCATAGGGCTACCTAACCGCGATTTTATTATTTCTTACGCCCACATAGATAGCCTAGTCGGCATTCCACGATTATATTATGGAGTTTTCTCTATAAGGAAAATATTTAGTTTTCTTGGGAGAAAAGAAAATACGCGGCGGACTCTTCGAAATAGTTTGTGTTATTAACGTACAAAGTGTAAGTATTTACTAAAACATTCGCTACTTTTCTACAGATGTAGCACTAGCTTCAGTTTTAAACTTATTTCTTCTATGCCAATGACATAATTATTTTTAGCAAAAATTGGCACAACCAACTTCAATCGTACAAAATTCGAATATGTAGTTCGAATCGATGTATTTTTTTTTTGTATTATTGTTGAATTTTCAAAACGGTTCTGGTGAATTTGGATAAAATTTAAATGGGACCACCCCGAGAGTATACTTTTTTAAAATAAAAAAGAATATTTTAAATTGGTTCACAGCTGGCGAAAATATCCATGAACATACACAAAAAAATACATACAGACGAACATAGAACCTCCTCTTTTTTGGAAGTCAGTTAAAAAAAAATACTTGTAAGGTTTGCTCGTTACATAACATTACTAATGTCAACATTATCCGTACCGAAATTTTTGAATGTTATGAAAGAGATTCAACGAAATATCAAAAACGTTGGTTTAGAATAATTAATTTTGTATCTTCGTACAACTAATATACTTTAACATGATATTTATAGCATACTTCTCTTACGTTTCAATCAGATTATAAAAATATATTATTAAAACAATTTTTTTAACTATGTTTTTAAAAAAAAACATGACCGAGATAGCTAGGTGTATCAATGTAACCATGAGATTTAAACATGTAAATTATACAAAGATGACGTGGGATAAATAACGGTTTGTCGCCACTAGTACCATTAACAGTTCCATGATGGAACTACTGTTAATAATTTTCATATCTAGTGGATAGCCTACTGCCACTAGGATAAAGTTCAACTACATTTTCCTACGCAATTCCCCAACAAGATCGCAGAAAATCTGTTAAATTATCTCCCGCGCTATTTTACCGAACCCTTATTTCGAAGCGATCCTTAAATTACCAAAGTAATACTAGGCATAAACCTGGTAAGTCTAAAAGAACGATTCCGTATTTCTTCAGGACCCCTTTGCAGTAAAATGTAACGTAAGTAGGCGTTTCTGCGTAACTTTACTCTATAACTCCAAAAGCCATGTTTTTAATTTCCAAATGAATGAACACGTGGTGAAGTTCAGGCACTTTTCCAGCTTTTCTTGATTGATACTCATTGGTAAAGAAGTTGAAGAGCTGAAAAATTTATTAAATGATTACGTAACTTTTTTTTTGTCGACAACATAGTTAATAGTCTCGAAGAGTGTAATGTTAGAAACCAGGACAAAATTGGCACAGGGCCGAGATGAGTACCAACCGAAGGCTCCCGCCTTGTCATGGCGGGGGGGCTTAGTAGCCGTGGCTAGCACGGGGCCTCGGTGAAGCTGAACTGTCGGATGCGGGTTCTGTCAGAAGCCCAGTGCTGGTTGGTCCCGAGTGGTGGATGACGATGTGTCTGGTGTTCCGGCACATCGTCTTGGTGGAGAGTAGCGCAGGCTCCGTGATGGGGCCAGAGTTCGGTCAGCGCTGTCGGGTGCCACGGAAGAGTGCGGAAGCGTGCCCGTAGACCAGACACCAGGCGTAGTGGTGGAACACTCAGGGATTTTAGTGGGTATACCGACCAGTCGGCGGGGACTACCCCACATAACCACCAGCCTGCCCTCGAGGTGTGGTGGTATGTGAGCCATGACGGGTAGAAAATGATGATGATTATGATTAGAGGACAAAACATTTTGTTTAGCGACAATTTTTTTAAAGCATTCTTCGGAAAGATACGGCCTGCGGCTTTGGAACTGTTCGACCAATCACAGAGCATAAAATTTTTAAATCATGACCCGTGTATCGCGGACGACTAAGCCACAACCTCAGGTCACAGGCCCTAAGAGTCTGTGGGATGCTTTATACATTTTTACTTGTACAAAATTTTTATTAACTGCCTGCCTTACTTATTAACCTGTAAAGATATTTTCCTATTAATCGAATTATGCAAAGTTTTCTCTGCAGTTTTTTCATGTGTTTATTGTCACATTATTGAGAATGAATAAATGACAAGCATTCAACTTGCAACGTTCGCTAACCTTTCCACCTCTGTGTATCCACATAAGCTGCTTCCAAGTTCCCCCGTGCTCTATTAGAGAAGTGTGTATTAAAGTTTGTACGTCCATTACATTAGGCAAGTTAGGTAGCACCTCGCTACTCGCTATTTCGCTACGTTCACGCTTCAGATGCTGCGCTTTTTGAGAGTTTCCAGTGTTTTTGTTTTAGAAAAAATTAACAAATTTAGAATTTTGTATCAACAGAGGAAGAATAGAGAGGAATTGCTATTAATTGCTATTACTTTGATGTCTGTCCAACAAATCGACTGAATGTTTTCGGATTTGTTCTACGCAATAGTTTTTGTGGTATGATCGAAGTTTGTTTCTGAGAAATAATAGTAGTTTATGCAACTGTCATATAATGAAGGGTATTAAAACACGAGTGTGAGTTTATGAAACGAGCGCAGCGAGTTTCATAATAGTAACGAGTGTTTTAATACCCGTGTTATATGCAGTTGCATACACTACTTTATCTTCACTAATAAAAATAAAAAAAAAACATATTGCGAAACATTAAATTCACGCGTACGTGTATTGTCACAGTGAACTTGGCGCCATTAAAATCTAACCAATGAGAGCGCAGCTGCGCGCGCAGGGCCAATCAGGAGCGAGCGCGCGATGTTATAATGAGATTTTACGATATCGATGTGGATATTATAACATCATGTGAAATTGCTTAAATTGAGTGTTTTGTTGTCTGCGCTATAACAGTAGTCATTATAAGTCAAGTATTGGAAACATAAGTAGAATGTTACAACATTAGTGTAGATAAATATTTAAACAGGTCTGAACTTTTTATCATAATATGCATGTAATATCATGTATCCGCCGCCGACAGTTTGCAAGCTTTTTGTCGTCAAAATATTTCTTTAAACTTAGAAAGAAAAATAAAATCAAAGCCAATGATACAGAAATTACTGTTGAGACAAAAATGTACAGAGTCACCTTATACTTTTTTGTTGACTCATTTTTTTTTCGCATTTAGGACCTTACATAAATAATCGGCCAAGTACGAGTCGTACTCGCGCACTCAGGGTTCCGTACTGTATGGCAGCCCCCCTTAAATATTTATTTTATTTCAATTTAAATTATTTATTAGTAAAGAGAATGTACAAAATAATGTTCTGTGAATATTACAAGCATCTACCTGTTACCATTATTAAAATCGAGCGAAAGACGGCTATAAATTTAATAATTATTTTATCAGCCCCCCTTTAATAATTACATTATTCTGTTTTTAGTATTTGTTGTTATAGTTGCAACAAAAATACATCATCTGTGAAATTTCAGCTTTCTAGCTATAGCGGTTCATGAGATACAGCCTGGAGACAGACAGACGAACAGACAGACAGACGGACAGCGGAGTCTTAGTAACAGCGTCCCGTTTTTACCCTTTGGGTACGGAACCCTAAAAATGCCAAACGATGGGATTTACATTCTTGTAATCCTTTTTTGACGTTGTACAAAATTAGTTCACATTCGCTCAAAAACTTTCACACTTACATCCATGCCAGTCGCACCAACTTTCTTAGGTACAAGAAATCAATGGCAGTAACAAAGCCAAGAAGTTAAACGACGGCAGCAGTAAAAACCCCACATACGTACAAGGTAGCAAGGATAAATCAAATTGAGCAATGGTGCAACTCTGTGCAGCTGCTAGGACTTGGCGGAGCTTTTGCGGGTTACAGTTTAGTGTTACTAATGAATGTTTTTACGACATTTATAGCTGAAAACTATATTCGAGTGCTGATTAAAATCAAAAGTTCCTCATTTGAATTTCTCGTTTTGAGGTCTTATTTATGAATGTAGTTAATTTGGCGTAGTTATTCCATGTTTTAATTTGTCATTATTTTACTATTTTTTCGCTTATAAATCACTTATTCACTAAAAAACAAAACACGGACTGACTGCTCTGAACATTTTGTATGAGGCACTTTTGATTTGAATTAGTACTCAAATATTGCGTAATTTATAAGGCGGGAAAAGTTTAGAACATGTACAAAGATTACATTCCGACAACAATAACTCTTTCACGTAGCAACCGAGCGACGAATTGATTTGATTTTTGGCATGGATCGACTGCCCAGTGTATTCAGCGGAGCGGTTTGAGCTGAAACAAACATAAAATTTAAAGATAGTTCGAGAAAACGCAAAAGAAATGACACAGTACCAAAATCTTTCTGGCCACTTTTTGGATTACTGCATAATGATAGCAAATAAGGCGATAAATAGAAATAAAGATAGATAACTTAAGCTGAGAAGTATAAATTGAATTATATCCTATCTCAGCATGGATGTGATGACATTGTAACTAAACAAAACTAACTACTCGTAAGTAGGAAAATATAAATTTGGGAATTTAAGAACTTCAATTTAACATTTTAGAAAACGTCATTCCACGTACAATACTAATATAATCAAAGTTAACAAATTTATTGTACGTGGGACAAGTACTCCAACTAACTATTTGGAGGAAACTTGGTGGAAGAGATCGGCAAAAAAAAACCACTAATTTTAAACAGGTGCTTATTTAGAGAGCAATGCCCCGTGACTACTCCGGCTATGAGTCGGAGTTTGTCTCGTTTAAGGTTCAGCAGGCGTCGGGAGTATCTCGGGTTTAATTCCGGTAAAGCTTCCTTAGACTGCTTACAACGCTCAGTACTTGCCCAGTATTCCTTGTGTTGTCTAGCTGCGTTGGCGTATCCAGGATCTGACTTGCCTGAAGGCTACAATTAGGCATTGTGGCATTGTGGCATTGGTTGACTCACGTATGTGTGCCTCGGCTTCGCTTCGGAGAGGCATTGATGGACGAAGCGTGCCAATGGGGACGCTTCGTCCATCAATGCTTCTGTTACTGGCCGCTGCAGTAATGTACTAATATCACATTTAATTAATTTTGACATTGAAGTTATAATGCTCAGATATTATCGATATAATATCAATCCAAAAGCCGCAAACCTGTGCCTTTCCTCCCTATAACTCTACCTAAGTACCTATAACAGAAGGGGTGAAATCAGTGACGTGGCTGCTCGCTATAATATTGTGATTGATTAGACTGTGGTTACTTGGAATTGATTGCAAGTAATAACGCATTAGGACCTAGCTATAGCTTTGGTAATAATAATAACTACTTATAGGTATACAGGGTGGAGAACTGACGCTGACATTTAATTAAATCACATAATGATATTTGGCCTTCTGTTTTAAAGCCTTATGACATATTTGGAATTTAATAAATAAACTTACTTCGTTCTGTACCTATGTGTGTTTATTATGTATGTGTGTTTATTATGTTATGACTGTCACCTAATTGCTTCCTTTATTCAGGTATTTTTTTTTAATTTTAGCGATAACTTATTTTCTTATTGTTTTTATGTTTACTGGTTACTAATACTACTTGTGGCTCAAATTAATGTCGGTGTCAGCTCCTTATCCTGTATGCCCATCCTACAAACATGGATAATTATTGTTCCGCGATAATCCGTGCTCAATTCCCTATTAAACTGAATTGCAGGACTTATTGTTGTGGTAGATAATTAATAGATATTAGTTATTGTTGGCGTCGTTAGTCACAATTGGCTAAGCAAGTTGAAATGGTATTGAGTAGGGCATCACGCTGACTTGAGTCTATAGAGCTGTATTTCTCTATACAATGAAGCATATAACAGCGTGAAACGTCCATCCACAACAATAACGGCCTGATTAGAGATAGCTACTTACCATAAAACTAGCTGTAGGCAAGGCACTTTGGCCGTGGTATTTTTTTTTACAGCCGTGGTGGTCTAGTGGAAGTGACACCAACCTTTCTATCATGAGGTCGTGGGTTCAAATCCCGGTCCCGTACAAATGAGTTCTTCGGAATTTATGTACGGAATTTAACACCACTGGCTTTTCGGTGAAGGAAAACATCGTGAGGCAACCTGCATACGTCTGTAGAAGAAATTCGATAGCTTATGTGAATCCACCAACCCGCACTGGGCTAGCGTGGTAGATATGACCCAATCACCCTTCGTGGGTAGGCCTACGTCCTGCAGTGGACTATTAAAAGGCATTAGTCTTTTAATAGTCCACTGTTAGATCGGGGTTAAAAAGGGCGGTTACTTTATCTATTTTCTACCAAAATATTACTGTTAGGATGGAAATCTTACTTTTAACTTATGCAGCAACCCTGATTCTAACTTAATAATAAAGAAACTCTTCAATATAATCCTAAAATGTTCGTGAGGGTACTTTAGTAATGTTCAGGATTCTAAATTAGTAAAGGAAACAAGTAGGTAGGTGTTCTTTCTTTATTCATTTTCTTCATGGGTCCCTAGAGGGTACCACCATGTATTGCAATAATTATGCCACGTTCGTAAGGCCCTAGACGTTTTGAGAAGAAGTGGCAAGAAACTCAAGACGCCATCAGTATAAGCTTTTGATACAATGTACAATGATCAGTCACCTTAATTTAGATAATACACAAAGTACTTAACTTTAGCAACATGGCGACGTCCACTCGACTTGGCTTCGAATATAAAAGGTACCGACACTCAGCATAACTAGCTAAGCAAGACTCCAACGTTATTATCAGAATACCGGGAGAACACTAAGAGATACTAAAAGGTACTAAGAGATATTAAGAGACGAAGCCGCGCCAACAGACTGTTTAATCCTGATTTCACAAGCTCCCACCATGCCTTACCACCACTGCTCGATGTAAACATTACCAACAACCAATAGGGAACGAGCAAGATGGCGGGCACGGTGGTATGTAGGCATATATAAAAGGCAATTTGAACTAAGCAAAAGCATTTATATCTGTCTAATAGGCATAACACAATTGGATAAGTCGATCAATATAACGGAAGACTGCGTAACCAAATGTTCAACTTGTTAATTTCTCCGACTTAGGGAGGGGCAGTTTAAGTGGAAAAACAGAAAAATAGTTGTACCTAGTTATTTAACAAAATATTTCGATACTATTAACAAAATAAGTCACGCAACTAAAGGAGCAACAATCTGAAATTACCAACACGACAAACTCATTGTACACAACACGGGGAACACTTTCTGTCGAAAACCAGGTTTGTTTCGTTTGCATATTCTCTATAAAAGCTCTAAAGCACCCTGCTCCGAAGCGCACGGTATCCGAAAACACTGCACTAGCATTTATCTAAAATGCCAGAGCAAAACTCTCGAGACACCACACGTTCGCACTAGAAAAATACTTGCAAAACAAACAAACAGTCTTCAAGTAACGTGGCCGTTCATATTGACGCGTGGAATGGTGGTGGCGGTGCGATTATTATTCTTACAAACGTTTGTTGCCCGTGGTCCTCCAAGTCGAATGATATAACCTTGATGTCTATGCTGCATGATATCTCTTGATGTTTGTGCGAGTGTGAAATATAAATATCAGTTTCAAAATTAACTCTATGTAGATATTTAATGTACTAATATTGTCAATTTCCTTAACTTCATCTCGAAAAAGTAGATTTATGAAAGATTTTTGGTAGACATAAATAGGTAGGTACGACGAAAATGAATGTAAAAGTTTTCCAAAGAAAAGAGTTTCGATTGTATTGGACTCAAAATAATATAAATATTTCACCGAGTCACTTTATAATTCAAACATGCACATTTTTATTCTCAAAACTCTATTTTTACTCATGAACAACTTTGCTGTGTTTTTCTGCAGTTTATTTACTTACTTTGTTTCTACATAATAATGTTATTTATTTAGGAGTGAAAACGTAAAATTTTCATTAACACAGTCCAAAATATGTATGCATATCTGCCCACGTATGCACTACTTATTACTATACAGGGTTATTTCTAATCAATTTGCACCATTTTAGGGGCTTATTTTGTACATCATAACTAACAAGTTTGGTTCTTTGATTTTAGTCAAAACTAATAATGTCGAGGGTGAGCGATATTTTTCTAAGGAACAAGAACTTTTATTTTTTGATAATTAATAAAAGTCGTTGAACAAAAGTTGTTAGTTTTGATGTAAAGAATAAGCCCCTAAAATGATGCTAATTGATTAGAAATAACCCTGTATATTTAGCAAATTACGGCCGCTACCGCTACGACGCCCTTAGAGTCTAATGTGAACTGGCACTGAACACAGAAAGAGACAACGATCAAAAGACGTCGTCAGTGACAACTGAGGATGGATACACGACGCTCAGAGCAGTTCTCTTATGAAAACACTCCGTATTTCATGCCCCTAGGCAAGACATGTGCAAAGCATCCATTTTATGAAGACCCTTGGGACCAACTCGTGTTAAGCCTTGTGCAGACTATGCAATACAAAATACAGAAAGCAACACTACTTTATGTATAGAAATACACTATTATACTACTCTGATAGAAAATATGCATGCTGCGTTATTTTTATGTTATATTGTTCAGTGATATTTTGGAACGCATTTTATAACTTTTTATTATCACTCTCTTCATAAAGTATAAGTTTTGTAACGATTTAAAATTCATTGAATATGCCAGCGACAAAATTTATGGAACAAATGATTTTTGTTTCGATTTCCTGATTAGTCCCATAGTATAGTATGAGTATACATAAAACACATACCATAGTAAAGTTGTTTGTACTAAATTATACTTTTAGCACATAAATTTAGAGCGAGTAGTTTAATTACATTTAATCTTTATCGTTTCTGTGCTCCCGTTGTACATTGTCTGTACGCACCTCAAAAGATCACGTAAAACGTTTCGTTGAAAGGAGGTCACCACAACCTGGCCCACGGATAAAGCATGTTACTCAAGACATGTCACGGAGCCCGCAGCAAACCTCTTTTGTTCGGAACGCTGAAAAGAAACAAAAACGCTGAGCGATTGTTTCGCGCGCTTTTTGATGTGTTCCATTTTCGAATTTAGAGATTTACTTTTTTACTAGCCAGCCTCCGTGCAGGAAAATGGGAGAAGTTTTTTCGTAATCTGATAAAAAGGCGCGTTAAGTATTGGATAAGCTGAGAAGGGTTTAGGGAGATAGAATTACGCTTTGTAACTTTTTTCAAGGAAATCGTTTTTAATTATTTTAGAATAACAGTTTTGGTACGGAATTGGCAAAGATTAAGACAAATAAAAGAAACATTTCTAGCAATTGTGTGACATTGCTACGTGTGAAGCAAGTTAGGTACTTACTTAACTTGCTTGCTACACTATTCATATTTTATGTTAACCTATACTTAGTTGACGTTTTGTTCTTTGTTTTTAGTAGAATAATTGGGTAAATATTGGCGGAGCGGCAAAGGAAACAAAGAGGTCGGTGACACAACTAGTTTATTTCACGATTTCTCTAACTACACTACATTACACATAGTACATAGGATTACCTACATTTGACACATATACTTCATATAACAAAGTATTAAATGTGACTGACAAACTGAAAAAAGATTTTTCTTAATACATATAATAAAAACCTATAATAATATAAAGTCTCGCTGCGAGACCAATCATTAATATAAGATTAAGTGTTTATGGTACAAAAGCCGATTTTAATGTTTCTAGGAACTTTATCTGTTGGTGCGTGTTATTTTATCTATTAAATTTTATTAAATTATTTTAAATTTTATCCATTATTTCTGACATCTTAATTTTTTAATATTGTATTTTGAATTTTATGTAAGTAATGTACCAAATAATTAATTTATTGTAAAATTATGCCTAATAATTCTGTTGAGTATTGAATAATAATTGTTATTTTGACAATTCGTAAGGTGTTGCTCATAGTATATTGTTGTATACCAATGTATGTAATTATCCTTACTGAAAATAAATGAATCTATCTATCTATCTATCTATCTATCTATCTATGTAGATATAGATAAAATTTAAGTAACAAATGGACGGAAACTAAACAATCAATAGATACTAAATAACAAGGTAGAAAATTGGCCTTTTATTTCCTAAACCACTTATTGAGCAGATATGGTTAGTATTCTATTAGTGGAAGAAATGGACATGTAATAACTAACATCCATTACGGCTTATGTACCGTACGAAACATATGGCGTGGCCCACTAATGGGTTATTCTGTGGGGCCATAAATACCAATTACAAGCCGGTTGCCTGAGAAAAAGAGTGAATTCGGCACTAACGACGTATTGTAATGTTGTCTATACATCGCTTTATGACTGCTTTTCTTTTGTGTAATTGCCCCTAGCGCGGTAATGTCCTTTAGGTACATAATAAGCTGTTTTTACACTATACAACGGTAGGTAAAGGCAGACGCCTAATCAAACTTAACTGCTTCGAATGTAAAATTTTAGATTTTTTTACCTTGCAAGATTGTTATGAAGCGTCTAAATCACGAGCAATGATAAATTAATTTAATTTTATTGTCATGTGACTGATTTATTTATTTTTGTATTTTTGATTCTCGATTGCTGATGTCTATGATGCTTGAAGATTTTTTTTATTTAATGACGCGAAAACGTAATACATTAAAACTTAAGAAACTAATCGGCGAAGTGCGAGTCGGACTCGCGCATGAAGGGTTCCGTACCATTTGGTACGGACCCCCTTAATGTATTTATTTAAAATGAATTATTTATCTTTGATGTGAAAATTCTGTGTAGGTATATATAATTTTCAAGCGTCTACCTGATACCGTTATTAATATTGAGCGAAAAATTTCACACTTAAATATTTATTTTATTCTGTTTTCAGTATTTGTTGTTTTAGCGGCAACAGAAATACATAAACTGTGAAAATTTCAGCTGTCACGGTTCATAAGATACAGCCTGGCGACAGACAGACTTAGTCGCCTCGTCTGAAATCAGCCTTAAAATAACAATGTCGGGTCACTTAAAGTAACCTTACTGGTTTATTATTATTTTGGATTCTTAAATATCAATCAGTATACAATGAGTCTATTACCTTCTGGTTTCGATATTTTAAAATATTCTTAACAATGAGAGCGTGTATATAGATGACGAATTTATGTAGTAGTATTTGATGGTACTATTCATCATTATGAGAAAATTTTTAAGAGGCAACTAAACTTGAATTCACCCTAGCGACCTGATGATGGTAAGAGAATATATTTCGTTTTATAACTTGTTGAACACTTTATATTTTATTCAAATCCAGAGTTAGCCTCATAGATAAATGCTGGTCATAATTATTATGAGTACAGCGACATTATAGAATACCTATGTCGAATATGTCATACAAGTCGGCGGATGTAAAGTTAGCTACATGATGCGCGAAACTCAATCAACGCGCAGCTTCACATGACCTTCAGTCAGGATTGGATTTTGCGCAGCTTGTAACTAACTTTACATCCGCCGACTTATATGATTCGGAGTATACCGGTAACCGCAGTGTAGGACGTCCATCTACGAGGTGGACAGATGAGCTTATCAAGACTGCAGGATCACGCTCGATGCAAGCCGCTGTCAACCGGTTTTATTGAAATCCATAGGGAAGGCATACTCGTATGTCCAGCAGTAGAAGTCATATAGCTGATGGATGGATGTATGTAGTTCAGTGATAAAATAACTCAACATACAAGTTGAACGTGATGAAATTGGTTGAAAAATACCATATTGTACCATCAGGTCTCTAGAGTGAATCGTTTTAGCATTTAACATTTTCGCCCGCTATTTCAGTATTCAGGATATTTTGTCAATTTGTTAGCTGCTTTGTACGGGAGTCACGTAGGGAGCGTGACTGCACCAAACTATTGCGGCGGCTACCATGCCTTCAAATATGCATTTGTATGTTATGTTGTATGTTATGAATAACTAGGGCTTTTTGTGTGATTTTTGTAATTGAGTGATGAAATAGCTCAAAATAAGATGACTTTTTTACAAGCTTTTACCTATATACCTATAGTTTCACCTGACCCGTTTTCTGTCTATCGGGCTTTAATCAAATTTTGCAAGCTAAATTTGATCCATTTGGCGGTTACCGATTGAGCTAAAATTTTCCAGACAGGTTTAAATTGCGTGACAATGCAATATTATGATGACATTGTGCTGATTTGATGATGGAGCTGGAAGGTGGCCAAAGGAACTTAGCAATGAAACTACACAACCTCATCGAGTTTGGGTTCATTTGAATGGTCTTGGCGAGTAGTTTGTCTTTCAATGGTAACCAGGGTCTAATGATGGAGCTGGTGGTCATATGAACTATAATGAAGCAACGCAACCCTGTCGAGTTTCGGCTCGTTTGATTCGTCTTGGCGAGTACTTGTTCAGTAAAAGCTTGTTCTTGTTTTAACTAAAAAAATAATTTTATGAAATATAATACTTGTTTGAAATTGAGTGATGAATTAGCTCAAAATAAAACGTGACAAAAGGAAATTTCCTTTTATCACGTTTTATTTTACGCCTTATTAGTAAGCTCCAAAGAGCACCACGAGCTATAGACAGGGCTATGTTCGGAGTCTCTCTACGAAATCGAATCAGGAATAAGAAAGTAAGGTCTTCTTAAAATTTAGAAGAACTAAAGTTACCGATATAGCCCAGAGGATTAGTAAGTTGAAATGGTAATGGGCAGGTCACATAGCATGCAGAACTGATGATAGATTGAGGGAAAAGTTTTTCGAGAGGACACCACGTATCGGCAAGCGCAGCGTAATAGCGTATCCACCCATAAGGCAAACGCATGATTTCATCAAGACCGTAGGATCGCGCTGGATGTGAGCAGCTGCTTTTAACCTTTCTAATTAGAGATCCATAAGGGAGGCCTATGTCAAGGAGTAAATATTCTATGGCTGAAGTGACGAAGTGGACGCGATACCGAAATTACCACCTTTAACTTCTACCTGTCTTTTTTCTTCAAAAGTTTTCCTGTTTCCTAAGAGATATAATCTAAAGCTTTTCAAGGTCAGAGTGAATAGGTATCTTCTAGGTCTGCGTGTTTCATCTTCGACCACAACGTCGCTTACCATTAGACGAGTTGGTGGTCAAGAGCGGACTTATTCGCGATAAAAAAAAAAACGGTTGATATTTATGATGCTGATGATGATTAAAAGTGGAAGAAATAAATATCAGCAAGTTAACTTGTAAGTCAACGAATGGGAAAGAAATATGTTTCTCTCTTCCTATCATTTCCTAAAGCATATAAGCACAATAAACAATAAATAGTGCAAAACAAATACTCCATTCTATTACAATGGAGCATGAGGCATCGTATCTCTTTATCAGCATAGTTTATCCCATACGGTGGCCCCATCCACACACGGCGGACGCAGACTTACGAACCAGCTAGATGACGCATTTTGATGAAACAATATGATAGGTATAGTTCCAAAAATATCACATAATTTTCGCGATAAGACATAATGAATTAATGAATTGGTTGCAAACTGCTGGTCCAACCAATCCTAGGGAATTATAATATTATTATAATATTATTATGCCCAGTTGAGGACGTCCCATGGGTGAAAAAAAAACTTTACACATTTCAAAAGCTTTTTGCTAAGTATTTACTATGCCTAATTGTTCCTGATGTATTTATTTGTTGGTTCTTACGCATGATCTACGCAAATAAATAAATACATTAAAAAGGATTTCAAAGCATAAAGTAGCTAAAACAGAGTAAAGTAGTTTTTACCATGCAAACTTTATATAAAACTTCATGTGCAAGTGTGGAACTGTGGTTATTTTCTCTTTACGAATGAAACGCAGTAATGTTTGCACACTGCCGTTTGGGCGTGAAATATCGGTAAAAATGTGAGTTTTCGCTAGATGAGCTCTTAAAAAATACTTTTACACTATAATTATGACTTGGTAATAAGTTAGACATGTCGAGCTACGCTGTGAGCAACTAAGTGCTACGAGTGTCTACGGCGTAGTCTGAGTCTGTGGGTATCCATATAGCGTAAACAATTTTATTCCGTATATTTACGCGATACAAAAAGTAAATCATAAAAGCCGGTTATTGGACGTTATTATTGCCCCAGCCGATGTTATTAAGCTTGTGTTGTAGGACAACATTTGAATTAGACATTATAAGTAATTGCCTAAATGTTCTAGTTCAATTTCTCGTAGATCTATAGAATTTATTCGTATGTTTGTACTGTGCACGTTTAAATTTGAGAGCCTGTTGCAAATTTTATTCTAATCTTACCTTGCCTACTACGTACACAAACTGTTGGACTCGCGCACGAAGGGTTCCGTACCGTATGGAAGCCCCCCTTTAAATATTTTATTTTAATTTAATTATCTATTTAGCATCTTCCTGTTGCCGTGCAAAAAAATCACGTTTCTTGTATGGGAGCCCCCCTAAAATATTTATTTTGTTTTGACTTAAATATTAATTTTTAAAGTAAATATTTACTTTAATATTGTGTGAATATTTTAAGCATCTACCTGTCACCGTTATTAAAATCGAGCTAAAAACGGCTAAAAATTCAGGTTTGTTGTACAAGCCCCACGTAATTTTTGTTTACTGATTTTAGTATTTGTTGTTATAGCGGCAACAGAAATACGTCATCTGTGAAAAATTCAACGTCTCAGATATCACAGATCATGCTGATATACAGCCTGGTGACAGACAGACAGACGTATATACGGACGGACGAAGTCTTAGTAATAGGTTCCCGTTTTTACCCTTTGGGTACGGAACCCTAAAAATGGTTTATTGTTTGCAGAAAAACAATCTAAATAAAAATGTTTATGTAGTAATTTTCCTAAAGATGTATTAAAAATATAAAACCAGATTCTAACTACAATAACGTGAAACTAGAATTTTCACTTTGATTAAATATTTGTCACAAATGTAGCGACACAAAGTAGCGACAGCAAATCAATTTTTACATCCTGTGCTCGTAGAACGCTGTGTTGTTACACAATCTGATTGTGAATTCAAAATGCAGCGCAGTCCAGTTCCGCGCCCGGCACGATCGACTAGCTTCGTAGTGATTTTCAAGATATTTCAAAGCGAGAACTGTGAAATAAAAGTTAGCTTCGGATATTTCAGAATGTATTTGGTTATGGTTTGTAAAAATGGCCACATGAGAAAACGTGTTTAACTAATCAATTTACGTACGTATAGCAGTGTAATACAATCATCATCAACTAAGCCATAGCATATCCCTAGCTAACCATAGGTTTCCTCTATACGTTCTTATGACCAAAATTGCAAGCAGTTTGTATCCTACGGTCCTATTAGCCCAGGAGGTAAGTGCAAAAAATAATGCAACTATTAAGTACTTTCTCAAAGCTGAATTTTTGTTATTAGGTAGTGATGGTGGTGTACCCCGGAGTCAGGCAGCTGGGATGCTTAGCGCTTGGTGGAAAAATTCAAACGGGTACCCGTTTGAATTTTCAAATAAGTATCTTTAGCTTATAGAAAGCAATTTTTGCGTTTACCTCCCGGGCTATAAGCAATACTACACAGAAATAAAGAAAAGAACGTGAGTAGGCGTCTTACGCTGCGCTTGTCAGTAGACGCTCTCCGTTCGAGAACTTATCAGTCGTTTAGCTACAAGGTACTGAAATAATATTTTTTTCGCAAAAACTGGCAACACTGACTTCCACCGTGTACAGAATTCGAATAGTTTGCAGAAATCGATGTGACATCCACGTACATTATTGTTCATTTATAAAAAAACGACTTGGCCGATTTCAATTAAATTTAAATGGAACCACCGTTGGGAGTATACCCTTTTAAACTAAAAAACATATTTTTAAATCGGTTCACTATTGGCGAAAATATTCATGAACATACACAAAAAATACATACGGACGAACATAGTACCTCCTCCTGTTTGGAAGTCGGTAATAAAAGAAAAAAAATGCAAGTGGAGTCCCTCCGCCCGGAAGAAGTGAAACTTCGACGCAACAGTGCTTTCATACCCCCTCCATGGTAGCGTTAAGCGTTTAACGCAACCTTTTTGGAAGGCAATTAGAAGTTTCACTTTAAAAAAATAGTGTATTTCTGTAATTACGTTTGTAAGAAGTCATACAAACACACACTCACGTAATGATTATTAGTCATTACTCTAAATGCCTATTTTCAACATTGCCAACCACTCACCCATACATTTATACTTATTTAGACATTATACCGGAATAAATACGGTTGCCATTGTGTGCGTACGACGATATTATTTTCTTTTGTAATTTGTTGGGTACTGACCGTGCCGTAATGTATTTTCATAATGATTTGTTATACAACCGGTTATCGCCAATATTATATTTGTTTTTGTCCCTAGGGTCAGGAATTGAAACAGATTTATGTTTTTAATTATGTCCGTGTTTGTTTGGGTGTGATTAGTAGGTAGATGTTTGCTAATTAATTTAATGTTGGATAACAAAGGTGGGCGTAAGTCGATATTCGATAAGAAATATTCTTCTGAGGGAAAAGTAAGGTTGTCAAAAAAAAGGAGACTATATTTAACACAATAACATCTAAGTCCATTCGTTTGGAAGATTTAATACTACTTGTAGTTATAGTTATTTATTTATGCAAAACACATGTACATAGAAACTAATTCTAATTCTTTACATGTATACCCTGTTTGATAGGGTGTGGCATAATTTTATACAATCGTACCAGACAGTGTAATCAGAAAGAAAAAATATTTTAAAAGACATCGGAGACACAATCTTAGTTGTAGTCATTACATTACAAGAATAATTGAATCTAAAAAACTTATTTAACTTAAATTACTTAATACTGCGGATATCAGAGACATACACCTACTTGAAATGTAATTTATACCTCCTCTTATTTATTCGTTGAATGTTTCGTGTAAAATTTTCCAAGCATAAAATCTAACTTGTTTCTCTTTTTATTTCTCGATCGATTCCATGTCCTGTTAGAAATATTTTTATTATTATTTACTGATTAATTGCATAGTGACTCATTTAAATGGAAATCTGTTTAGGGGCTTTGTAAGACGCTTGAGTGTTGCCAGAAAAATCCTTAATAATTATTATAAATCTGAAAGTGTGTTTGTTGGTTTGTTCCTCTTTCACGCAGCAACGGAGCAACGGATTGACTTGATTTTTGGCATGGACATAGTTTGAAAGACGGAAAGTGACATAGCCTACCTTTTTCATCCCAAAATAATAAAATGTTCAAACTCAATTCATTTATTGCAACATATGAAATTTACATGCGGTTCTTAGTTAACATGTTTTGTATAGTTATACATATGGCCCTATAAGGGTATGGCAATTTTTATAATTTGTATTGGAACGATTTATTATTACGTTAATGTTCCCATGGAATAGCACAAAAATTTAAAGTGACACGCGGGCAAAACAGCAACCAAAAGCTAGTAATTAATTTAACATAAAAATACGTGTACGTCTGTCGTTCGGTCAGAAAAACAATATCAAATACCTATACAAATGTTTATCTCATTAGTGAACTAAATTCAGCACAATTATAGGGAGAGTTTGGGTACGCAATATTGTAAATGTGCTACAGCCAAGATTACCTCTACAATTTTCAAATATTTGGCCTAGACGTGGCACGCCTATAAAACTATACCTAAAAATTTATTTTAGCTTACTCTAGATTTTAAAAAATCTGCATTGTTTGTCACGGTTAACACAGTCATAGTAATTATTTCTTATTAATCAAGTGGACGAAGTGAGAAAGATGTTTGTTTTAGCACCGTGATTTTGCTTTCGTCTGTCCAGATGTTGGTTTTCATCTACAGATCGCATTTTTCAACGAATCTCGTCGAAACTAAGCACACAGGTTGTATACATTAATATAATTTTTTGGTGACTTTTTTATTGGGGGTCAGTCCACCTTGTGGTTGAATTTTTGTTTTGTTACCAGTGTTACTACTAATCTTACTTCCAGTAGTAAGAACGGTAAATGAATTACTCTTCTTACTACTGCAGTTGAAAGTTGTTAGAGCAGCAATAAAAAAATTACCCGTGTTACTACCGTAAAAGTAAAATAACAATATCAACCAAAATATGACGGATATTACCAGTACTTAGTACCATAGGTAAGATTTTCTTTCCGTAGTACTACCAAGCAGTCTAGTAGTAGATTTTTTCAAAGAGTTACTTTTTATGATAAACATTTCAAAAATTCGTCGCGGATGCAGTCGTCGAACCTTGCGTCTTTGGATCACTAGCCCGACGCTCTGGACCACTGAGCTAACCCGCTGTACTGATTCCGTGACGAATTTTGTAAAGTGTTTATCATTTTAACCAACTTATAGCGTTGGCGGCGCCACCTGAGATACCCGTATTAGACAGGTTATCACTCAATTGAAGTTATAAGAACTTCTGTATTGACGAGAGATGGCGCACTGCTAATCAATGAAATGATTTTAATTTATTATTAATATTTATTTAATTTTTTAGATTTTTTCAGGTCATAATTCAGCTCAAATTTAACGGATGTCAGAAGATAGCCGTCATTTTCTAGTAATTCATTTACCGTTCTTACTACTGGTAGTAAGATTGGAAAAAAACATTTCTTTTCACTGCGCTTGCCGCTTGCTTGGTACGTGGTCTACTCTCGAGAAATTTTAGACCCCATCAGTCATCAGTCTTTGACACAGAGCCATATAATTGATTGACTGCTTCCAAATATTAAAAGAAGCAGTCATATTCTTAAATAATGCACCAATATAACGTATATGTCGTATAATTCATTTAAATTTCGGAATGCACGGGCGGACGAGAAACTATTTTTGCCGTTCGTTAGGGGCGGCATATTGCCAAATTCGACAAACTTTACTGACTTGCCGGAGTTACTGCCGCAGTGACGGATTAAGACCTATCTACTGTTGCTCAATTTTGTAACCTAATTTAGGGCTAGGTACATAGAGTAAGAGAATAACGTGCCTTACTTTGTATAGAATGTGTAAAGATTTTGCATTTGTTATAGTGAATTTCCGTCAAATATTTTGAGAAATAAACGATTAAAATAAGATATAATATAAGTGTCAATTGCACGTATTTTCTAAGGCAAACTGCAGTCTACTATAGTTTCGACCGAAACTAGTAACCTTTAAAAGGTAGTGCAAAAGTTACTTTGTATAAATTTTGCATTTATTTAGCAGCATTTAGCAGAGTTGCTTGCCTAATATTAATCAGAGATGCGGTCAAGGATGTAGACATTGTAGACTTTTTTCATAATAGGGCTACATTTGGTCACCAACTCACCAAAGCAAAGTTGCAGTCGAAGATGGAATAACTATGTAGACCTAGAATATAACTATTCATTATTGTATCTAAGATATTCATATTGTAATTGTCACCGCTTTTTTATCGCGAATAAGTCCGCGCTTGACCACCAACTCGCCTGTTGGTAAGCGACGTTGTGGTCGAAGATGAAGCACGCAGACCTAGAAGATACATCTTACTTAATAATTTCTAAAGAAGCGTGCTACATTAAAACTGCATCATCTACGTCTTACTCGTAACTATCGACTTGGCATATTTTCTGTGGTCTTAAATCTAGATTTAAAAACAAAAATTATATATTTATACTTAATCAAAAATACAGGCTTCGGTAAAAAGTATGGATCAATCTGATTCCACATTTATAACCGGCTTTCAAAAAGGAGGAGGTTCTATGTTCATCTTTATGTTTTTTTTTTGTGTATGTTCATCGATAATTCCGCCAATTGTGAACCGAATCAAAAATTTCATTTTTAATTTGAAAGGGTATACTCCCGAGGTGACCCCATTTAAATTTTACAGAAATCGGCTGAGCCGTATTTAAAAAATTAACAATAATGTAAACAATTCGAGCGACATATTCGAATTTTGTACACGATGGAAGGCAGTTTTGCCATTTATTGCGAAAAATAGTTAGTTAATCATTCTTCTAGGTCTACGCTAGACTGGACTAGCATGTTAAGACAAAATGTATTATTTCTTACAAAAAGGGACACAATATCTAGACTAGACTACCATGTCCAGTTGAGTTTCTTTCTCTTTCTGCCTACAATTTACTTTTCTTACAAAAAAGAGACACAAGATTTTCCTCAAGCTGACCATTCGAGCGATTAGCTCATTTACACATTGTAAGGAAACTTTTCAGTTTAAATTTCCCTTTGAATAATCAAGCACTTGGCCCCTTCTTTTGATAAACACCCTAATTCAGCCCTGGCCAAAGTTTCCCAAACTTAACTCGGAAAGAACCGTTGTCGCTCCGACCCAATGTTCCGTATAATGAACTCTCAAGACGAGAATGCTGTCTGTTTGTCAAACTTTTGACTCCACAGTGAATGAATGACGAGAACTTTACATTGCTGCACGATAGTTCTTCTTTGCTATGGAAACGATGTCGGAGTTTTTATTGCATGTTTTAGTTATACAGTTTGAGCATCGCTGGTGTTTTTGTTGGTTTTTGTGTGATGTTGGAACACTTTTGCTACTGTTTTAGTTTTATATAGTAACAAGGTTAGTATTGTTATTGATTTAACAACAAGAAGTAAAAGGCTACGCCGCCAACGCTATAAGTTGGTTAAAATGATAAACACTTCACAAAATTCGTCGCCGAATCAGTACAGCGGGTTAGCTCAGTGGTCCAGAGCGTCGGGCTAGTGATCCAAAGATGCAAGGTTTGAATCCTGCATCTGCGACGAATTTTTGAAATGTTTATCATAAATAGTAACTCTTTGAGATAAACCTAGTGTGGGATGCACTATAAAATTAAAATCATTTCAAGAAGTAAAAGGGTTTTCTAATCGTTGCATATCGCAGAATTGTGATAATGATTTGATTTTGTTTTAGTTGTAACTATATTAAGATTATTTTAAATAAACAAAAGTATGCTTTCCAAACGCATTTGTTTGGAGTTGGTAATTAACTAATAAGTTTTATATGTTTTTAATTTAGTTCTGTTTATATATGTTTAGGAATTTTGTAAATATCGTAGTTTAAGTTAGAATAAATTATGTTACTTAAGTTTTGTGAAAAAAATGACTAATTAGTTAATCATTACAGTACGTCATAAAATTGAAAGATAATAAACATATCTAAATAATGACGATGTCGAAAACTGACTAAGAAATTAGAAAGTGCTTGACTCTAGTTACTGAAAAAGTTTTCCATTATAACATTATTTTAATCTTACTGCTCCATATATCATCATAAACTAACAGTTACCTACTTATTACATTTTATGTATTACATGATAGCTCTACAATAATGATTTTTATCTCAGAATATAACTGCTACAGTTATGATATTTTTGTATTCAGGGTTTTTACTGTCTGATATTCGGTCAACATTGAAACGAATAAAATTTCACAGAAAATTCGTGATACTCGTACTACCTTATCAATGGAAAATAAACGTCACAAACATGAAACGCTGTTACAAACTCCAAAAATATGAAAAATCCAGCAATTTGAGGGAGAAGCCGGCATGAATACATATCCGAATTCAATGCGGTAGCTCCATTTTCGTATGGAAGCAACGATTGCGTTTTGCGCTTTTCATATAAATACTATACGAATGCGTCAATGGTTTGTGTGCAAAATAATGTAGTATTTGTAGGGTCGAGAAAAATTAAAACTTAAACGTAAAAATAACCTACTGTAACATTGTGGAACATTTATTTATAGCATTGATTCAGTTCACAGATTTATAATTAGGACAAGTTCATCCTGCGAGCATGCCTTACGAATAAGCGGTGGAATATTATAGTCTGTACTAAAATCAAAAGAAAAGGAACATACTAGATGTTCCTACTAGATACTTGAAATATTCGCAGAATATTCAATCAATTATGCATTTTAAAAATCAATAATTTTATTATGCATTTTAAAAATCAATGTTAAATAGAAATAAAATAAATATATTATAGGGGGACTCCCATACAAGTTACGTGATGGTTTTGCTCGATAATAACAACGGAAACAGAAAGTTGTATGTTCTTTCAAATATAAATAATTAAATTAAATTAAAATGCGATATTATTTAAGGAGGTCTTCTAAACGGAACGGAACCGTTAGTGCGCGAGCCCGAATCACACTTGGCCAATTATTTTTGACTTTAACACACACTTAGTAATAATATCACAAATACTCGTTCGTCGTTTCAGCTATTGGACGTCCACTGCTAGATATATACAAATATCACAAATACTACGCAGAAACAACATTCAAAAATAATCAAAATAGTCATTTAAAGAAGCCTCTAAATCTTTCACGCAGATTATTGTCTTTTTGCCCTTATAGACCTAGATTAGATGGTGGTGACACAGTACACACAGTACAGATTTTTTGTGATGCTGCATTAGCACCCTTCCTTAGCATACAACTAAATCTTTTTCACCCAATTCATTCTTTCAAAAATTTAGGTATTTTGTACCGAATGTACAAAATAACTTCAAAAGTTTTATATTTTAAAGTTTGTAAAACAGCTCAATACTCGTTTTCCACAGCAAAACAAAATCTTTTGAAAAATATCTATTTAATCGAATCATCCTTAGATTAAAATTGTAAAATCATTTAAAAATTGTTATACTCGTAGCTGGAAAACAAGTGAAAATAGGGGGGAGGGCGCTGTAAGCTGAAACACAGTCTTCGGCCTTGTTCAGCAACAGATACCTTTTAGAATTTTGTGTTAAATTATTCTAGCTTAACTAAGATGCAATTATGGAAATATTGTTTTGGTCGAATAAATTTATTTAATATTTACCTATTAATTTTTTTTAAAAATTGGTCGCTCCGCTTGGTGCGAGAGACCAATTTTATTAATCTAAGGAATCATCACTGCAAAATCTCGACATCATTTGCCTATAGTAATTCAAGCTCATAAATAGCAGGCATCTTAAAATAATAATTAATCTAAGAGCAAGCATATTTAAAAAAGCATTTTCTAAATCTCTTCCTATATTATTATTTACTCTATCGGACCCCCAGCGCCAAAATTTCATTCAGTCCAATCTCACGTGCCAGACGCCGACGCGGCATTCCAATGTACCTACCCTCTGTCGCGTAAAAATAAAAATTCAATTCTACCTCCAAATCAAGTATTTTTCTCCTCTTTTCGCCATTAGGCGACAAAGAGCTTTTATATAGGTTTGAGACGAATAAATGTTTCCGAATCATTACGTTTTCTAAGTCATTCACGTTATTTGATTACATTGTGTAGGCGTCAATTTGTAACCAACTTATAAATGTAACGATATTTTGATTTACTTTGCTTTATTATAATAAGTATATTATATGAGTAGATTTTCCAAGTAAATGAAATAAGCTTAAGGTCTAAATCTGCTTAACATCCGGCAGAATGTGGTCCTTTCCTAATAAAAACAATGCATGGGTAACTGTCACTGAGCTTGTGGAATTGGATTATCTCTAGATTTACAGTGATCTGTGGATGATTGCATTTTATGTAGTAGGAGCCAAGTAGATTTGATGGAGGTATATTGTAGTTGACAATTAGTTAATTAAATTAGATTTGTCACTTACTAAGGAATATAGAAGTTCTCATTATGTCACCGTGATTACTTCTGTACTACTCAGTAAATTGCCATCAAGTTTATCAGGTACTAAATTGCTTGAAATGGCAACCAAGTATTAAACTTACAAGTACATTATTTATCTTAATAACAATATACTTTTCAATTAATAATCAACTGCTAACAGATAATGTCAACATTTTTTCCCTCTGTGAAAATATTTGAAATCTATGTTGAAACTTATTAGGTACCTACGTAAATTAATAACTTGGTAGGAAGAACTTTTATGTTTCTTTAAAATTTCTTACAGTTTATTTACATAACTAACATAACATTCAATTATTATTCTAAAATACCTATTTCTAAACTATCTAATATTTACATGGACAGAATATAAAATCTTAAAAAATCTTTAAAATTGCTTACAGTTTATTTACTAACATAACATTCAATTATTATTCTAAAATACCTATTTCTAAATTATCTAATATTTACATGGACAGAATATAAAACCTACCTAAAATATTTAATTCAGGTGCAAGATAATACTAACTCTAATCGAATAAGCATTGGGGTTATAATCGCTTGCATTTTTTAGTATGAAAGTACCCGCAAAACCGAAATCCAGTCTCGTTATACGCGACCACACATCAACATGGATGAGACAAATAAGGAGAAATTCAATTCAGTTCTTTATTTGCAAGACGAAATAGAAGCTCCAGTGTAAGGTCACTTGGTTACCTCTACTTTGAAGCTATCTGTCTGTCAGTCTGTATATTCATTTGAAGATGTCTGTTTAATAACGTACTACGTGAAATTTTAAGAAAGGTTCAAATGTTTTTCTTTTAAGGTTCAAATATCACAACAGCGATGTTCAAAATCTGCAAAATATTGTCTTTTATTTTATTCTCTACATCGGTAGTCACACAGTAGAGGGACCTAGTCCGTCTGTTCTGTGGGTATTGTAGCCCCGCAGACGCCATTTTGAGTAAAATTGAGGCTCAGACATATCTTACAGATTAAGTCCTCCGTAAACTTCATTTGGATTTTTTCATCCATTTTGGGACAGCATGACAACAATGACTGCAAAATTTGTCTTGAAAGAACTATCTTCTTTAAAGCCATATTTTATTGTCAAGATTTTGGCTTCAGATTATGAACTGTGTGCCCGATTCTCTCTTTGTTACTTCCATGAACATCACTGCGGTCAGTGATTAATCAATTAAGTCACATAACCACCATTAAACGGTTTTAACCATTTTAGTGACCATTTGGAAATTCTCCTGAGATTTCACATCGATTTTGCTCTGCGGTTGTGACCGCTGAGTAATGCCCACGATATTCGATGGATTTATTGACAAATACAAATATAATTGTTTCGATCGTCTGTTAATGATCCGATTGTTTCTTATGTGGTGGTAGTATACCTTTATAATTTTATCAAACTTTTTGGAAGTAACTGCAGACGAATGGAAACGAAGGGAAAATTAATAATACAAAATTATTTTTATAAGCAGAGATACATATATTATTTTATAGGAGAGGTCCATGACCAGCGGACTAAGTTTTTTTTTTTTTTTTTTTTTTTTTTTTTTGTTTTTTTTTTTTTTTTTTTTTACCAGGGAAATCTTTTATAGATACCACCGCACCTCGAGGGCAGGCGGGTGGTTATGTGGGAGTCCTGCCGACTGGACAGTATACCCACCAAAACCCCTGGGTGTTCCGCCACTGCGCTTGGTGTCGGGGCTACGGGCACGCGCACTCCTCCGCGGCACCCGACAGCGCTGGCCCAACTCGGGCCCCACCACGGAGCTACGGCTCCCGCCAGAATGACGATGTGCCGAACACCAGACACATCGTCATCCACCACCTGGGACCAACCAGCACTGGGCGTCAGACAGCACCCGTGTCCGACAGCCCTGGTCCCGATGCAACGGGTCACCAGCGGACTAACCTAGGGCTAACGACGATGCTGTTTAATTTTGGTCCCACAAAATAATATTAACAGGTTCTTACATCATTAACAGTATGAGGTTGTCTGAAGTAAGTTGTAAAGTTGTTGTGACAAAATGTTATACTGTCTTGAGACTCAAAGGCGGGTTTTATCCTAATGACGCCCTTAAGCAATACAAAAAGAAAGAATCTTATAATAATCTCAGAGAAAATTACCTATATCTCAAAGAAACAGTCGAAATTTATCTCTAGAATTCACTCCAAGGGCACTCATTACGAATTAAAACTCGAGCGATTTCAAATGTAACTCGGTTGGAGTCGAGAAATTTCTGTTAGCAGCAGTAGAGTTCTTAATTTTATGGAGGAGAAATACCATGCGCTTTTATGAGCTTTAAAGAATAGCATGAGAGCAAAATCACTCACAATTTTTTTTTTAAATTATGAATAGGTTTGCGTTTGACCACATACTGCCTAATGTTGAGCAGATAAGATACCTATTTACTCGGGATTTGAAGACGCCCACGTTGTACTTTAGTGGGAAGACAGACCTAAGCAAAGCGTTCCACATTCTGGCTGTTCGTATGAGGAATGAGGATTCGAAACGTTTGGTTCTAACGCGCGGAATGTCCACCATAAAAGGGTGGCGCTTTGGTCGCGTCTGTCTATCTATGTTATATTTATACATAATAATAATAAAATTTAATAGAAATGTACCCAACATTAAAGTAAACCATTTATAACAAATGCCTAAAAAGTATCAGGGTTGAATAAATCTTTTCGTACTTATTTGCGCTTAAATTTAGTAATTTTGGACATTTATTCCTCTTATTTGTGTAAACTGTAAATCTAGCTTACATGCTTTTTTGTTACAATTCAAATGTCAACGAATAAATTATTAGTAATTTGATAAATAAAATTTCTCAATGAAATGTATTGAACTAAAATATACTAACAGGGATAATATTCGAAAATAAACCTAAACGCCATAATTATGACTAAAAATAAAATTTAATAAATTATGATAAAATGTTTATTTTAATGCTATCTTTTGAGATCCTGAATATCATAAAGCAGCAGAGTGCTAGCCAAGATAAGATAATCGGCCAAGTACGAGTCGGACTCGCGCACGGAGGGTTCCGTACTGTATGGGAGCCCCCCTTAAATATTTATTTTATTTTAATTTTATTGTTTATTAATAAAGTTAATATAAAAGTAAATATTCTGTGAAAATTTCAAGCATCTACCTGATACCATTATTAATATAGAGCGAAAAACGTCTAAAAATTCAGGTTTGTTGTGTGGGAGCCCCCCTTTAAAATTTATTTAATTCTCTTTTTGGTATTTGTTGTTATAGCGGCAACAGAAATACATTATCTGTGAAAATCTCAGCTGCCTAGCTATCATGGTTCATGAGATACAGCCCGGTGACAGACAGACGGACAGACGGACATCGAAGTCTTAGTAATAGGGTCCCGTTCTTCCCTTTGGGTACGAAACTCTAAAAAACGACCCCAAACAGCGGGTCTATCTTGTTTAGTACAGGAGTTCATATGGCCACCTTCCGACTCCATCATCAGATCAGCTCATACCATATTATTGCATTGTCACGCGATATTCATATGCGTAATGCCAAATTTCAACTCAATCGGAAACCGGAAAGTTGGTCGAATTCAACTTGCAAGATTCCACCCGAACTTGCATGACTACTTACGTACCATTGCAAGTTAAATGATATAAAAGCATGTAAAAACACTACACCGTATTTTATTTTGTACTCAATATTCACAGACTTTGGTGCAGTATCCATTGCTTGATGTTTAATTAATTTCACTGTAAGAATGGATGTTAAAACGAAGATGCTCGGAGTCTCTCTGCAAGATCGTATCAGGAATGAGGAGATCCGTAGAAGAAGCAAAGTTACCGACATAACCCAACGGATTGGCAAGTTGACATGGCAGTGGGCAGGGCACATAGCGCGGAGGACTGATGATTGAGGGGATCGAAAAGTTTTCGAGTGGAGACCACGTACCGGCAAGCGCAGCGTAGGATGATCTCTTTAAAATCGCAGGATCACGCTGGATGCAAGCCGCTTCTAACCTGTGTTATTGGAGATCCATAGGGGAGGCCTATGTCCAGCAGTAGACGTCCTATGGCTGATGAATATTAAAATGAAGATAATTATGGGGTTTGACTACAAACCATTCTCGCAATATACCAAACAGTTGTAGAGCAATTATTTTTTATTCTAGATACCTATCCATGGACTTGCTTCATCAATGCTTACAAAATTATGTTCCAAAAGTTCTACGGCGAACCAAGTTTGATTACAAAACATTCGTTCGGAAACAATTTGACACTTGCTCAAAGTTCCTGAGTAACTTAACATTTGGCTAATTAATTTTGACTTGCGTGGGTGGAACATTTAATTATTTCCGTTTCAAGAACAAATACTGAGAAAGGTATGGAGTAATTGCGGTTTCTTCAGTATTTGTTTAGTACCTAAGCATTTTTAATATTGATTATATAATCATCGTCGTTGTTTTCAGAGAGATTTTCAAAAGAACTGATTTGCTAACTGTCTAAACTGAGTATGGAAAACGTCTTTTGATGTTTTTTTTTACGTGTACCAACCTAATACGTTAGATCATAATAAAATATTAACCACAGAACCTTAAGAATTTAATAGCAAAAAAAAATCTACTTGTGCTTAGACTGCATGAATATTTTAAAAGTATGACATATCCTCTTATCACATCATACCATGTGATTAACTCCTCTATGCGTCCCATCACATTTATGTCTCATTGACACAAGTCGTTTAGTTCCTATGTGTTAGCAATATGCTAAGGCAATATGCGACACGATAGAGTTGTCAATTTGTGTTTTTGATATTAGATACGCCAGCCTGCCAACCAGTTTTCTTGCCAGTGTGCTTCAGCACTAAAGATTCAAAAATCTTGAATCCAAAAAAATCCAAATTCAAATAAACCGTGCGATTCAGTTGTCCCAAATCTGCTGTGCCGGTTTCATCGTCCCTGCTCGCGTATTCGCACAAAGGGGCATAGCCAATCACGCTGTTTGTAAATCCTTCACGTAGACACGTGAGCCGGAGCGTAATCAGGGTAGGTAAGAACCTGTACTCTCAAATGTAAGCTGGCGACTGACATTTGTTTGATAATAGTCAGTTGAGTGTCAGTTAGAGAGATGCCAAATCGCAACGCAACGCATATCCCACACGAGCGTTGCGTCGGCGCTAGCACTACATCAACACAGCTATCTCCAAAGTCCGACATCGCAGCGTTGTTGTAGGATGTCAGTCCTTTGATATGCTGTTAAAGACTGCGCTGCAGCTCCTTCGTTTCAACGCAGCTTAAATCCCCACCTTCACTCCCTTCTCTTTTTGTGCATTGTGCGTGTGTGTATGTTATCGTCTATCAATTCAACGCATTGTGTGGTATGTCGCTCAGATTTGTATGTAGAACGACGGAGCGTCACCGCTCAGTCAACGCAGCGCCGTCACAACGCTAGTGTGGCATTTCTCTTAGTTCTTAATTCGTGCTTTGAAATTAGTAGATCAAGAAATCATGTAATAGCGGATTGACGTTGACATTGCACTGTAAATCCTTCACGTAGACACGTAAGATTGAACGTAATCAAGTAAGAACGTGTACTGCCGAAATGTAAGATGGCTAGGTACTGACATTTGTTTGATTATGTCTAACTATGTCCTACTACAGAGAGCACCCTGTATTTGCAATGCCCGGCAAGGACAACTAAGTCTTAAGAGCTTTAAGATAATTATAAGACCTAATTGGACACTTAGTAGCAAATAAAGTATATTAGAATATATGAATATACATATGATTAAAGTCAGTTGAGCGTTGGTTGGGCCACCATAGATTTTTGAGGTACGATATCAGTGGGTCATTCATTAAGGTCTTTAGGTCTAGGTCTTTGAAATCAGTAAACTATTGGGGAATTTAATTTAACATTCCTGTGACAAAGATAAAGATAAAATACGTTTATTACTTCGAACTGTGTATATTAAGGTGGTACAATAAAATTTAAAACACAAAAGTTTGTCCTAACAGACATGCAATTTGTTAATTAGACTTAACTAACTAACATTTTCCTAAAAAGTAAAATTTGTTATTTTTTTAAATGAGGTATCTAGTTTTCAGTCAGGATCTGACTGTCACACAACAACAATATTCAAAAGGGGGCACTAACCCCCACAGTTTTCATCCTTAATACGCCCACACACGTGAGCACAGTATTGTACTAGAAGCGAATACTAAACACGTCTAAATAATACTGCGAAATTGAGCGAGTAATATTATGTTTGGAATCAGCAGACGGTGAATCTAAATAATGTATCAAAATAAATCTTATTGACAAAATAAATCATAAATTCGTGCTCGTCTGGAGAGCAGAGTAGAATGGTTGATTTCAATGCTGATACGAATCTGTTTTGTAATCCCTGAAGTTTTGAAGCTATAAATAACTAGAAACGTTAATGCACATTGATTTTTTGCCTTTTTACGCGTATGTAAAGTGCTTTTTAATTCACTGGGGAGATTTACTGACGATGCTGCAGTTATGTGCTTAATGTAAGTACGTAATAAAAAAAAAAACTTTTAAGTGTTATGCTCATCTTCAAAGATCTGTAAAGTACGATCTACCGAAATCAAAAGAACCATCAAACTTGGTTCATAATTTATTGGTGGAATAGGTTATCGGTTCACAAGTGCGTAACATACATTCAAGTTAATAACCTGCTTTTTTGAAGTCGCTTAAAAATAATCAAAATTATGATTATGCTCTTCTGATCAAATACATACGAGTACCTAATACGTGTAATTATAATCCTTATACAGAGCCTTATACTCTGAGAATAGACGTTACCTATACGCCGCGTTTACCAGTGGTCTTCGTTTTAGTTTTTTTTATCTCATCGTTTATAAGAGATTTTTAATGTCTAATACCTAATAGACGTCAAAAGGCTAATGTGACATTAATGATGATTATTGCGTAGTCCTTGAAATAAAGTAAAAAATTTAATATTCCTATAATTCAATGCACACTATAATTGCCATAATAATATTTTAGCATGATTGTACAATAAACAGGGTTATCTGCTGACCTACTAAGCCGAAAGGAGGTGATTAAGATCATAATTACTAACAAATTTTACTATGGGGCACTCACGAAATAAAAAAAAAAAAAAAACAGCTGTTTCTTACGTTTTACGAACAGATTTTTTTTCTAGAATTCCAGGATGACCCCATAGTAAAAGTAGTTCATAGTGATGGTCTTCATCACCTCTTTTAGCTAAGTTTTAATAGTAAGGCTTAGTAGGTAAGTTCCGGGCAACTCTGTAGTGAAATAATTTAAATACGACTGTTATTTTGTAACAATTGAAACTAGAGTCCTTCAAACGAGGTCAGCTAACAACTAAATCTAACGTATTAGCTTCTCAGCACAGCTCTTCTAAATCCAGAAATCCAGTCCCTTTTCAACAGAATAATGTCGAATAGATGTCCGTGAGAGCGAGAGACTCCCGACCAATCACGTGCCGATCTAAGTGAGTCGGTACGTGCCGCGGTGAGACTTACCTTGCTACTCGATAATGCCCTCTCTGGTGAGTCTTTAATGTGTTACGTTGAAGTACTGAAGCTTTCTCTAGCTATCAGCAAGTTTTGTTACATTTTGAATAAGAAAATAGAGTTTTCGTTTGAAAAATAAGGATAATGGTTATTTCCTTGCGTTAAAACATTCCTCATACAAACAACCAGAATGTGTAACGCTTTGCCTGATTCTGTCTTCCCGCTAAATTACTTCGTAGGTATCTTCAAATCCCGAGTAAATAGGTATCTTCTATGTAATCATGCTACACCCTAGATCGCATATCAGCTTATCATCAGACAGTTTTTTTCAGACAAACTACTAAAAAAACGTTAAAAAATGTTAAAATATTATATTCTTTTAGTGACACTTCTTACTTCCTAGCTAGACTGAGTACCGTTTAGACGCCACTTTTGGTGATACTGTTGTCAGTAATCGGAGTTAATTTCTTTATCACTAGTTTCACCAGCCTATTGCCACTTTCTTGTGTAGATAGGTAAATAAGAGGCTCTCAACCAATCACGTGCCGATCTAAGTGAGTCGGTACGTGCCGCGATGAAACTTACCTTGCTACTTGATAATGCCCTCTCTGGCGAGACTTTAATGTGTTACGTTGAAGAACTGTAGCTATCTCTAGCTAACAGCTTTGTTTATTCAGAAGTTTTGTTACATTTTGAATAAGAAAATAGAGAGTTTTCTTTTGAAAAATAAGGATAATGGTCCATTCCGCGCGTTATTACCAAGCGTTTCGAAACCACATTCCTCATACGAACAGCCAGGATGTCGCTTTGCCTGAGTTTGTCTTCCCTCTAAATTACAACGTAGGTGTCTTCCAAATCCCAAGCTAATAGGTATCTTCTATCTAGGTAATCGTGCTACACCCTAAATCGCATAGCTGCAGTTTGTAGTCAAACGCAAACATATAAGTTAAAGCTTTAGACACATGCACTTCCTATTTCCTAGCTAGACTGAGTATCATTTAGTTTTGAGTTTAGATATCTTGATCAATAGTTCCACCATCCTATTGCCAATTTATTGCATACATAAGAAGCTCTCGACAAATCAGGTACCGACCTAAGTGAGTCAGACACGTGCCGCGGTGAGATTTACCTTAACTTACCTTGCTCCTCGATAATGGTGTGTCCTCTCTGGTGTGACTTTAATGTGTTACGTTAAAGAACAGAAGATAACAGTTTTGTTAAATTTTGAAGAAAATAGCGAAAGTGAAAATATAGCACGTTCTGATTTTAAATATATAGTCAAATATTTTATTGAAATTTAGACGCCGCTTATGTCCAAGCTAGACTGACTACAGTTTAGTATGCCTCTTTTGGTTAAACCATCAGGCGAGTAGGAGGTCAAGCGCAGACTTATTTGCGATAAAAAAGGTACAGTTTCAATTAGTGTAACAGGCTGGACACAGATGCGATATTTTCCCAAGAGATTCCTACACAAAAGTCGAACAGTTGTCAGTATAAACGTTATGTGTATTCAAAGAATACCGTGAATGAACAAACGCAGAAGCACCGATAAATGTGTCTGGCTGTCGCAGAGAGATTTATTATCGTTCAATGTTGCATTCTCAAATGAATTTATTTTAAATCGCATGTGTATTTTTATAGAGTCTAGTATTATTTGCTCTCTTTTCAAGACTTTGTTAGGAAGCAATTATGGGTTCTCGCACCGTCATGCGAGTAACGACTTAGCCGACTTACCTTGTAGAGGTACTGAAGCATAAATGGGACACGACTTTAGTAACGTGTCTGTAGTTTATTATCTACTTTGAAGTGTGCTGTCGTATTTGAATTTGTTCATGTTGATGTTTTTCCACGACTGTGTCTGGTGGACCATTAGCCGTTTGACAGCAAGATGGTAGATGATATCACATATTTGCAGAACTCTCTCATCTGAGGATAATATCGAAAAACTTGCGGATCAAATCTGGATACAATTAACACAGGACCTGGGTGGTCAAAGGGCCTCTCCTGTATACCAGTAAAATAATACACCTGTAAAATAAAGAAGGCAGCAAAAACAACATCGATATTGCGTTCGTTTTAGTTCAACAACTTTCGCAAGTAGCTATTGATGTTATTTGTGCCGCAACTGTATTTTTTGGACTAGAATACTTTAATAATTATATCGGTAATGTCAATTACAGTAAGTACTGAAAAAAAATTTACTATAAACAGTATGGTAAAGTATTTTTCTGTGCTAGTTTTTTTGAATAGTATACAGTGTCTAAGGTATTAAGCCCATAACCTTTTAAGGGCGGGCCTAGTACATCTAGACAAACAACTTTTGTTTTAGGACTTTTGAAAAATCACGAAGAAAAAAATCAGCTTTTTAATACAAATAATTCGTCAACGCGCGGAAAAATTTACGGAGAAGCAAATTTTTTTTTGCGGTTTGTTAAAAGTCGTAGTATTAAAGTTGTTTGTACTAGACCCGCCCTTAAAAGGTTTTGCGTTTAATACCTATGACCCTATATAAAGCTTGTTTAGTTAGTTACCTTAGCCCTAAACTTAAATATATTTGGTTAATTTTGATGCATACCTACCAAATATTTTATTTTAACCGCGTTAATTTTGAATTTTTACTGTTGTAGAGTTTGTCTTAAAATTATTTTGAGATTATTATCAGCTTTCCCACAAACAACGCTAAATTTGCATATTTATTTACCTATTTATTTATATATATCACGTTGGTGCGGAGACCTTGTGTTTACACTTGCTATTTAATCTAGCACCAATCTAGCATGTATTTTCTCTATTAAGTGAATTTTATGTAATTTTATGAAAATAAATATCTTAAACCAGAAACCAGAAATTTACACCTGATGATTTTTGCATAAATTACAAGACAGGCCAAAATAGGGTTTAGCTTTCCAATAAAAATAGTTAGATAACACTACACTAGCAACTACAGACTACAACAGTTTTTCAATGTACTACAATAATTACAATCATTAAGCCAATTATTAGGCTTCCATCCACGTACAAGCTTGTTAACAATAAAGTAGAAAAAAGAAAATAAGACGCGCATTTTCGTTACGCACTGGTCTAACTTGGCAACGCTAAATCAATATAAACTAGCCAACACTCAAGGCTTAGCCAATCCATTTAGGGGCTTTACGCAATCTAATTGCTATAGAAAATAGGATTAAGGGTATTTAAGGCGACTTAAAGACTTTTCGAACTCAGATTAAAAGTTTAAGTATTTCTAAGGACCAGCGTAGAAACTGTTACCTAACCTGTGTCGAGTTACTTTCAAGTTACGTGCCGACTACTTCAAGAAGGTTTTTAATTTTGGTCTAAGATTTAATTTAAGTGTTTCAAAGTTGTACGCTTAGCTTTTAGATGTTAATTATTAAGATTTCGGACTTAATTGGTAATTTAGTTTTTAATTTGAATGTTGTTTGAAATTTTTTTGAAGTTTGAATCTAGTTAAACGGTCCATCAAATATTTGTTTTATTTGTATTGAGATTTTAATGAGAAATGTAGTTTTTAATTTTTATTGAATGAAACGATACAACCTTATCGAGTTTGGACTTATTTGAATCGTCTTTGTGAGTAATTTGTCTTTACATGGTAACAAGGGTCTAATAATGGAGCTGGAAGGTGATCATAGTAACACTGTAATGAAACGAAGCAACCCCATCGAGTTTCGGCTCATTTGATTTGTCTTGGCTAGTACTGGTTCAGTAGAAGCTCATTTTAAAAAAGGATTTTTTAATATATTTTTTTAATTAAGTACGAGTATAAGCGAGAAGCGTGGATTAGACTGGCCCCTAACAATGGGTTTAATTTTTAATTTATGCATGGATTTACGCAGCACTAGCTTGGTGAAGGGGAACATTCTGAGGCACCCTGCAACCTTAAATATTGGTTTTATTTGAATTTTATCACTTATTTTTAAGAGAATATTTAACTAAATAATTTGTAAATATTTCAAGCATCTACTTGCCAACGTTATGTGAAAATTTTAACATTCTAGCTATTATAGTTTATGAGATTTTTATTTCTCGAATTCCGAGTTGGCCCCATAGCAAAAGTTGTTCATAATGATGGTCTGGATCACCTCTTTTCGGCTTAGTACACCAGTTCTGGATAACCCTGTATGGAGTACTCACAAGTCTAAATAGTAGTAATTTACTTGCAAATATAGGTATATTAGGTATTATAATCCCATCGTCAATGCATTCCCAACATCATTTACACTCAACGTCGTGCTCGTTGGAACGACGACGTGACATTTCCAAGTGACGTGACGTTTCGTCGACGACTCGAATTTGGTCGATGACACCGTATTGATGGGTTTTAGAGATTTGATTGGCTTGGTTAAAGTGCCATTGAGTCTTGTCGAAGGATCAAATTAGAAGTACGAGTAGCTCGGAGCGTTTTGGTAAATTTCTGTACCTTAGAAGTATAAAATAGTAAGTCCATTTTACGTTAAAATAGAGTTAATCGTATACCTCGTCAAATAAGGCATAATTACCTCGGGTTCAATGGCATAGGAGTAGCAAATAAGATTTTTACCATTTATTTATGTAAAGCTATAGTTACTGCAATTAACGCGCAACGTAACACAACGTATAAGTACATACTTTACGTATAAAACATTGCAAGTTAAACAACAGCTCTAAAAATAATTTCTTTATTTATAGCAGTATTTTTTTACATATAATATTTTTACCAAAAAAACAAGTTCATTATACTTTACTATATTACTTTTTTTATGTAACTGCTGAGTATAGGGATCTTTCTTAGAAGTCAACTCTCCACTATAGTGAAGCGAATAATTGACGGAATATTATAATCCGTGAGGATATAAATTCCACGTTTTCTTGGCGCCAAAAATCACAGTAATGGGCTTACAGCGTAAAACGTTCTGCCCAACTCCGTCTATCTCCGCTCTATATCTTCGCTCTACCCTGTTTTAGAAAAGTCTCAACCTTACGGTACAATCAGTCTTGGTAGCTCACCGCGATTTTTTCACCAAAAAAAGAAGTTCATTACAAGGATGTAATGCAAAATTCCCAATTTTTCCTTCCCACAAGATCCATCCCTCCAGCCTGCTTCAGGCCAGTGCAATTGTGGAAAAACCTGATTAAACGAGCACAGGTGGGATGTAATCGGCGGCTCTAATACAATTTGTCAAGTGCAGACGCAATAACAAGTGCCCTCGTCATGCGCGACGTTATTTAATATTTCATGATTACAAGAAATTAGGAATAGGGAGATGCGTTACTTTTGGGCGGGCTAATATGGGATTTTTCGTAAACGGAACAACGTACAGCTGTTTTAGTGTATCTAACATTTTTATACAGAGCCTCTGTTGGAAACGAGCGATAGCCGTGGTGATTTTGTGATAATGACACCCGCCTTTAAATCGTGACGTCAATGGGTTCCAAACCCAGTCCCGTACCAATACATTCTTTGAAATTTATGTACTACGGAATTTCACAGCACTGGTTTTTCGGTGCAGGAAAACATCGTGAGGCAACCTGCACACGTTGTCAAGTGCGTATTAGGTACCACACATAGACTACTATAGATACTACGTATCAGACAGGAATCTATGAACAACCAATAGCGGACTGGTAATTTTGAGTTTGACATTTATTTTTTAAAACCTATGTACCTACCTATAGGAAGTTAATAAATAAGACTAAATATTGTGCTACTTCATGTTTATTCATCATTCACATCAATTTCTAAGGACATTTTTAGGTTAACTTTCGTAAGTTAAAGTTTTTCAGTTTTGCACAGTTATTATTGATATTAGACACCCACTTGAGTCCTATTTAACTATTTCAGAATACGTTGTATCCTAATTATGCTTCGCCTGCAGTTGTAGTTCGGCATACGACACAATATTTTACAGGATGCAAAAATACACTTAAAGACCAATGTATGAACACCAACGCATAAAACACAATGAATGTGTGGTTTTGTAACAGTTCAGTGGAGACGGTAAGCACGAACATTTTACATAACTAACACAATAACTTTAATAAAACATTAAAAAAGATAGCACAAAAACTGCTGAAAATTTTAACGGAAAAGATTGATTGACTTTGACATTTTGCAACTCGAGCAGCCTTGAATGGGCATAGAGAATGTAATTGGGAAAGACAAAATGAAAATTACCATTTGTCTATGGTGAAAAATAAGGGCAATTTTTTTTCTTTTAAGCCATGGTACCACACTTAGAGAAATAACGTACTAGAGGGAGTACTAAATTTCGCTCAAATAAAAACTGTGTAACAGCTGTCTTATTCATATCTGGTTATACAGCATACGCAAGAGTGGATGAAACAAAACAAAACGCAACGTCTGCCGTCTAACGTCAAAATCACAAGTTGGAATGTCAAAATGGTTAAAAGTTGGTTCTAATTTGTCACAGAATAAATAATAGTATAAGTATAGTGCTACTAAATCAAAAATAATACATAACGGAGCTGCGATCTTCTTTGTGAAGATCAACTGTCAGTGATTGCGTGGCTATGGTTTGTCAACACCGAATGCCGGTTGTCGAGTTTTAATACAATTTATTAGAAATAACTGTTTCAAAGTGCTAAAACTATGTAAATTTGTATAAATTCTTTATGAATGGTGTATTTTATATCAAATGGCGTGTCTTATAAAAGGGTGCACATCGCATTCAACCCGAAAAAATAATAAGAATGAATTAGTGACTTTTCATCGGTGAGTTTTGTTGGAATATATACACTTTTTGTGGTTTAAAAACAGCTACGTCTAACAGAAATTGTTTTAAATTATATTATTACGAGATTTTACATACATTTTGGAATAATTTGTGTAATTTTCATTCAATATTTTACAAAAAATAATAGTTCAGGTTATCACGTCATAGTGCTGTGGTAAAATGACTGTATCGATGTTTTTTTGATTATACTTACACTACTTTTTAGGGTTCCGTACCCAAAGGGAAAAACGGGACCCTATTACTAAGACTTCGATGTCCGTCTTTCCGTCTGTCCGTCTGTCTGTCTGTCACCGGGCTGTATCTCATGAACTATGATAGCTAGGCAGCTGAAATTTTCACAGATGATGTATTTCGGTTGCCGCTATAACAACAAATACGATAAACTAAAAACGAAATAAAATAAATATTTAAGGGGGGCTCCCATACCTACAACAAACCTGAATTTTTAGACGTTTTTCGCTCTATATTAATAATGGTACCAGGTAGATGCTTGAAATTTTCACAGAACATTTAGTTTTATATTTTCTTCAATAATAAATAATAAAATTAAAATAAAATAAATATTTAAGGGGGGCTCCCATACAGTACGGAACCCTCCGTGCGCGAGTCCGACTCGTACTTGGCCGATTTTTGTTTTAGATTTCCCAGAGATGAAGTAGTTAAAAATCAATGGATTACACTAATTTCAAGACCAAACTGGACACCAAAACCACACAGCCACATTTGTTCTTATCATTTTTCGGAAGATTGCTTTGTGGGTGAAAATATTAAACATCGACGTCTAAAACCAAATGATGTACCTACATTAAAACTAAATCAAACAATATTTCACTTCGAAGCAACTCCTCAAAAATGTAAGGTAGGTACCTACATTATTGTTATTACAGTTATCACACTGTAGAGTGAGAGCTTTGTCGAAACTATTCTGATATGTAAATGTATAATAATGACATGATTTATACAAATTATTGTAGGCGTGCGAGTTGAATGCAGAGCTTAGGAATGCGAATGTCTCCCCCCGCTATCCGCACGCCCAACCCGCCCAGGCGCGTGAGGTGGGGCGGGCGGATAGCGGGGGGAGATGCTCCCGCTCTTTACCTCAGACCCCGACTGCATTCAACTCGCGCGCTATCTGTAGGTATGAATGTCAGACTGATAGATGATCTACAGCCCAAGCAGCTGAATATATAATCTTGAAATGATTCAGATAATTATTTTCAACAATGATGAAATATAGATCAGAACACTCCCGATTGATTTACCTTTAAATGAATTAATTAATGTCAGTTTATCTGTTCGGGAACTACAATGCCACAGATAGACACATAGACACGTAAACTTAAAACACCCCATCATTTTTGCGACGTTAAAATAAATATATTTTCTTATCGATATTTTAATCGACTCAGTTACAACACTAGCATGTTGCTTATGGGATGACAATCTCATGTCACCTCCGATAGCTCAATCCTAGTTTGTGATACCCTTCGAAATTACGTAAGTTCGAGTATATGTACATCTTTTTCTAACACCTTTTAAATTTCATAATTAAAATGAGACAAAGAGATGTATTCTCTTGCTATTTTAGTACTCCTTCTTGTACTGGTCATTATTCTATGGTACCACATATCTGGAGGGACAAAAGTCCGCGGTATTGTTTATTACCGTTAGTTTCATTACTCTTTAGACATATAAGTTTCAGTTTCGTGAAACTTATATGTCTAAAGAGATCGTGAGTATTTGAATTTATGAGTAGGATAAAATGTTAACTTGTATTTAGTCAAGGCATAAATAACATTATTCGTAATGAGGAGCTCGATTCTTGTTTAAGAGTGGAGACAGTTTATTAAAATACCGATAAGGAAATTTTTCAGTGTCCCCATCTTTCTGCCTTTTAGTCAAACTATCCTCGTAGTATTTTTTCTTTGAAGCCTTTAGGATCAGATTCATAAAAGTTTCAAAGGACGTTATCTAAAACATCGATAAAAACTGTTTTAGAACCTTCCAAAATCCTCCATAAAAAAAATCATCTGAAGTTTGTCAGTCAAAGGTTCATAGATATCCTTCTTTGTCTTTCTAACTTCTAAGACCCGAGTTCACCAACGCGTGCTTAAGTTAAACGTGTGATTACCGTATTTTAACAGCGGTTAAACTTGAGTCCTATTCCTGAGTTCACCAACAGATGTTTAATTTATTAACCGTTGGTTAAATCTTAAACAGCTTGCTAACGAAATGTTGCTGTTTACCAAGCACTAATCGTTGTTTCAATACAGTAATCACACGTTTAATTTAAACAAGCGTTGGTGAACTCGGGGTTAAGTCTGAAACGTGCTTAATCTTCGACTGCAACGTCGTTTACAATCAGTCGAGTTGGTGATTAAACGCGGGCTTATTTGCGTTAAAAATAGATATCCAACTTCACTTACTCTATGGTCATATCGACACACAAGCTACCGTCAAATAACTAGCTTACCACTAAATGAAGAGTCTAATAGCATACCAGCAAACCAATAATGGTTTCACTGAGTGAAACATCCATATTGCCAAGTTAATCAAATGAACTGAAACTTGGAAACGCTCCAAGGTGGTTATTAAACTATTATCATGCTAGAATTTGAGTTAGGCACTAGGCAGTGTTACCAACTCTACTGTTTTTTGGTAGATTTGCCGTTTTCACATTGATGTTCCTGTTTTCTGTTTCATTCCTCATTTTTTTTTACTGTTTTTTCAGTTTAGCATCCAGCGCTAGCTACAACTATGCACATGAAGAAATTTTACTGAATATGTACGAATTAAACAATTATTTTTCGCAAAAAATGGCAAAACCACCATCCATTCCATCGTGTACAAAATTCGAATATTTCACTAGAATTGTTTACATTATTATTGATATTTCAAAAACGGCTCAGCGGATTACTGTAAAATTTTAATGAAACTACCTCGAAAGTATACTTTTTCGAACTAAAAAAAGTTTGGAAATACTGAATACGAGGCAATTGAGGAAGAAAGTGGGAAATTACTTCTTTTTAATTTTTTTTCATTAATTTGTCATTATTATGTAATAATATTCTAATAATGTGTGTGAGTCTTAGTAACTAATTTAAGTGTGTAATTGTTTTAATTGTAAAAAGAAAGTACAAAATCTGCCCATTTTTCACTGCGTCTACTGTTTTTTTATTGGTCAGCTGCTGTTTTTCAGTTTTTTTGAGTTGGCCACACTGGCACTTGGCATGAAACACCGTTTTCTCGGCTCGCTACTTATCTGCCATCTGTTTGATGGTGTGATAACTTGCTAATGAGAATCGGGTTTCAGCGGTAAATAGAGGAATATTTCATTTTGCGAAATGTGCTATTTATTGCCCTGTTTTCAGTTGTGCTTAGCGTAGTGCAGACTTTTGAAACCAAATTGGTACTTCAATCTGAGTTTTATTTTAAGAAAATTGGAATTTATCTGAAAGGAAATATTGTGGCAATTTTATTTTGAGAAGTAATTATGTACCGGTAAGCGCAGCATAGGACCCCTCAAGGTGGACAGACCTCGTTAAGCCTATTTCAACCGGTTTTATTGGAGAGCTATAATTGAAATTCATATCCATTAATGGACGAAATGTAGCTAAATTGATAATAATGAAGGACCACTAACTACACCTATAATATGTCGCACCGATCGATGCATTTTTCACATTAATGTTGATTCATTAAAAATTGCGCAGCCGATTTAGATAAAATTTAAATTGGACCTACTTCGAAGTAAACTTTCTATTAAAAAAAGAAAAATTGAAATCGGATCACTATGTAAAAAGTTATGCGTAGTTACACATAAAAAAGATGTATATGCGTCGATTTGAGTACCTTACCTGCTCCGTTTCGTCGGTCAAAAATTATATACCATGTCCGAAGTTTCCCAGCTCAAATCTACAGGTCCGTATCACAGCCCTGGGGAAATCACGGATCGCGCGGCGCCGAGCGTTAAGCCTCATGATGGGCCGCCTTATCCCGGACTCGGCTCGGCAGGACCGGCCGACTCGAGTGGCCTCGTGATTATGTGCATTTTTTTTATAATAGAGCCGTGGAATGGTTCCTTTTGTAGGTCAGGTCTATTCGGTCAGAGGTGTGAAATCCACATTGCGTAACAGTGACTTGGTTAATTTGGATACCGTCAACTTGAATTTATTTGTTTTAATTTACAAGAGACAATTATTTAATGAGACAAGAACAAAATTAAACAAAACCAACAGCACGGAAAAACAAACAGAATGGATAAATAATGAATCTTAACTAGTACATACGATATCTTTTTAATCTAATTGCTCGACTAATTTCATTTTTGTCACAACCCGGGGGTAAATCCAATAGGCTCCAATAATTTATTTATTTATTAATTAATTTAATTTATTAAACTATAGAGTCTCTCGCTACACTCAGGGTCCAATATGTCGCCCCTTTTTTAAGACACTACTTGGTTCTCTTGGTACATAATCTACTATTATCACTTGCGTTCCTTAATATTACTCAACAGTTCACATTTTACTTTGCCTAATAAAATAAGTTTAATATGAAATATCGAAAATGTGAAACTTTCGAGTACCTACATGTGTAAGTGTCTTATGCGATGCGATACTTTATAAAGCAGCGTCCCCATCAATTTACCTGTCGTGGTAATGAATTAGTAGTCTGTAATTACGAGTGGTAATGCGCACCGCAGTGCGGCCGTGCCCTAATGGGTTTACAACTGAATTCACTAGTTTTATTGAAATGGGTTTACTTTTGCACTTCGTCAATATTTGCCTTCCTGGATTGCATGGTAGTAATGTTTATAAAAATGTAATATTGAAAAATTAAACGAGTATTGCACGTGTTCAAAAAATATTGAGTTTCGACGCTATTTTCTTTTAGTACCTTGTTAAATTTTACCCAAATAAAAACTACGTTTTAGCTGTCTTTTTCATATCTTGTTATACAGCATACGACGTGAGAGTGAGTAGAACAAAAGAAAACGCAATGTCTGTCGCATACGTCAAAATCACCGGTTGGAATGTCAAAATAGTAATTTGATTCCACTCGGTTTTTCGTTTTTTTTTTCGGAAATTTGAACCCTCTGGTTCCAGCAGAAGGTTCAAATCTTTGATAATTGTTACCTTCCTACTTTTTATCATTTTGAATTAGGACAACAGAGATAATTTGTGAAACCCTTCGAAATTACGTAAGTTCGGGTGTAAGTATGTGTATCTTTTTCTAACACCTTTTAAACTCCATATATTTATTCATATTTAGTGCAATTTAGTACGTATCCTAACTGAGATGTCAGTGCATACTTAACATATCCACCCAAACACTCCAAACAGAGGGGTAACTCCAGGTTTACACATAAACTGAAACTACAGCTGTTTCCGTATGGCTCTATACATTTTTGTACAGCGCCCCTGGCGGAAACGAGAATGAACTAACCAAAACGTATGGAACCACACGCGAACGCGAAAGTTTAAGTTCAACTATGCAAAACCTGGACTTAAGGCTTTGAAGAGATTGGGTATTTTAATCTGTCCTGAATTAGATTTAGATAATAGCGAATTTCCACGCAAAAGTCCTTGAAAAACTGCACATTGATCAAGCTTGTTTTTTTAAAGAGTATAGCTGGTTTTAGTAGATTTTGTGAGTGATAAGTTCAGCTTAATACCTATCCTAACCGGGATGTCAGTGCATATTATCCCATCACTTCCGCCCAAATAAACAGATTATTTCATCTGTGCTGAATTAGAATTTGATGTATAATTGCGATTTTCTACACGATATTTTCCTTCCCCATTTGAAGCTAGCAATTAACGATACGTTTAACACCCCCAAGGTAATTAGGTATTAGGATTAGTGGTTCGCTAAACACAGACAGTAATTAAACACCGCATTGCGGCCACGACTAATGCGCTTACTGTTGACACTAAGTTTATTCAAACTAATTTTGATGGCCATGAACTGTATTAGGCATTTATTTACGAGAAACGCAGCGTATAGGTACTTCAAATAAATAGTTATAGGGGGTTCGCTACGTTAACCGTGTGCACGCGGCGGGTGCACGGAGCAGGGCGCCCGTTCCGTTTGTACGCGTGCACGCGTTCGCGCTAGAGCGCGCTGCCCCAACTTAGGTATCTTTCAGTACATACACGCGAGGCGGGTACCCGCCGCGTGCGCACGCTTAACGTAGCGAACGCCCTTAACGTGAATTGCCAGTCAAATTATGACCATAAGATAACCATGGATGATAGATAGCTTAATCTGCTCCAATTAAAATTAATTTAAGAAGGTGCTTACGTCTGTAATTCGCAACGGTAGCCACATCTAATTACGCTTAATTAGATGTGGCTACCGTTATACACTGTAATTCAAATAATCGGCCAAGTACGAGTCGGACTCGCGCACGGAGGGTTCTGTACTGTATGGGAGTACTGTATGGGTTCTATACTGTATCTGTAAAGTATACCCTTGAATATTTATTTTATTTTAATTTCATTATTTGTCATTGAAGGAAATGTAATACTAAATATTCTGTGAAAATTTCAAGCATCTACCAGGTACCATTATTAATATAGAGCGAAAAACGAAAAAAAAATAAATATTTTATTTTGTTTTTAGTATTTGTTGTTATAGCGGCAACCGAAATACATCATCTGTGAATATTTCAGCTGTCTAGCTATCATGGTTCATGAGATACAGCCCAGAGACAGACAGACAGACAGACGGACAGACGGACATCGAAGTCTTGGTAATAGGGTCCCGTTTTTGCCTTTGGGTACGGAACCCAAGAAATGGCTGGAGGCCTTGGACGGTAAGTATCCAAGTAAGAAAGTAAGTAGTAAGGACTGTAGGTACGAGTATTGTATTGATTAACTGTATCGCTTTGGATGAATGTTAACGTTACACTGACCATGAACATTTTTGATATTAAGCTATAATTCGATAGTCAGCAGCTCGCTGCAACCACAATCTTCAATGTTATGGGCACTGCGGTAGAGTCTGCATCGCTAGTTATGTACCTATCTATCTATCCATCTTTGTTGGCACAGCGACCCAAATTGGGTCTTGGCCTCCGATACCATCGCTAGTTATGCATCTACATAATTTATTTTATACAAATACATGTAAGCTAGTAGAGTCAAGGCGATATTTTAGTCTGCTGCTGCTATGTGCAGTCCGTCACCCGTTTGGAGGCAAGCGAAAATGTTTAGCAGTGGACTATAAAATATCTGGTATAATTTTACTCAGAGTTTTTACTTTTGGTAGAATATCCATACCTAAGAGTAGGTACTTCTATATTAGTTAATATGGGTTTATACTCCTAAGTACAGTATACAGCTCGGACTAATGAAACTCGGAATAACCGGCTAAAATTAACTATTCCATCCGGTTCAAAGCGGACTGGACGCACGATCGGCTTGTTTAACTTATCAGTTATACACCCAAACAAACTTATATCAAAGCGGGGCTCTGGGGACGAACGCAATGCAGGCTTTGCTGCCTGTTCCGTAGAGTGCGGATTTGGACGGATTTGGCCGGACTTTGGGTGTCTTTCAGTGTTGATTTTGGAGCGCTGTACTTGGATATAGAAGTTATTATTCTGTTTTGTAAACGGTTTTGTTTCGATTTTTGGTCAGTATATTAGTAGTAGGTATATGTTATACACCGAAACAAAACTTTTGTCAAAGCGGGGCTCTAGGGATGAGCACAATGCAGGCTTCACTGCCAGTTATGTGGAGTGCGGACTCGGACGGAATTGGCCGGCTTTTGGGTGTCTTTTGGCGTTGATTTTGGAGCGCTCTTTTTTTTGTTAAATGCTTACAGATAATAGAAACGCTTGCAAAATATCACAAGCGTTTCTATACGATAAAATAAAATCAAAAACTGATACGTATGTTGATTTTAAGACCCTATAATTAAATGGTTTTTATACTTAAGCCCAATTAATCTAGCTGTTATTATATGATTCCGGTCATTAGATAGCTTTATTTTCTTATGTCAAATCTACAATGGACATGAATGAAACTCCGAATAACTAGTTAAAAATTACTATTCCGTCTGGTTTGAATCGGTTTGTTCCATTTATCAGTTAATAGCGACCCGCGCTGGCTTCGCACAGGTGTAGTATACATATAAACTTTCCTCTTGAATCACTCTATCTATTAAAAAACCCGCATCAAAATCCGTTGCGTACGTAGTTTTAAGGATGTAAGCATACATAGGGACATACAGAGCGAGATGCGACTTTGTTTTATACTATGTAGTGATACACCCAAACAAACTAGTATAAAAGCGAAGCTCTGGGTACAAGTGCAAAGCAGGTTTCACTGCCTGTTAAGTGGAGTGCGGATTCAGACGGGTTTGGCCAGGTTTTGGCTATCTTTCGGCGTTAATTTTGAATCGCTGTTCTTGGATATAAAAAGTATTTCGTAAACCGTTCGGTTACGTTTTTTAAGACAGTATAGTAGTATTATTACCAGTTATACACCTAAAAAACTTATATCAAAGCGGGCCCCTGAGAACGAGCGCAATGCAGGCTTCACTGCTGGCTACGAGAGTGCGGAATAAAACGGATTTAGCCAGCTTTTGGGTGTCTTTATTTTGGAGCGTTGTTTTTAGATTTAGATAGTATTATTTTGTGAAACATTTTTTTACCAAAACTATTTAACTTTTAAACCGATTACAAAAGAGACGTCTAAACCAAACTGGTACTCTTAAAACTCTTCTAGTAGTTTAGATTTGTATTTGTACAACAAATTTAGTAAACTTATTAAGCTTACGCGTATGTCAATCATTATAACTAAGAAATAGTTAAGTTTTTTTTTTATCAATGTAACCTAAAAATTATCATATTTAGCATTGTTTACAAGATGACGAAATGAATGTAAAGGTTGAAAACCGACGTGACTGTTAACTGTTTTGTGTGACAAAATGAATCAGTGCCAATAAGTTCTAATTTACAGTTATTTTAACGTAATGAACAAGTCTGTGTTAGTCAATAAGACCTAATTCATATTTATTTTATATCCGGATAAATCAGCTAGCTGGGATACTTGTCCGGTCATTGAATATCTTATTCCCAAACGCCGGACAACCCTACTCCCAGTGCGCAGTAATTACGCTGCCTCAAAGCATGCATATTCTATTAGTTGAAGAAATTACGTCTGAATATAATGGCTGAAAGTCGCCGTGATTGCTGGTACCTATACTATTTTGTGTGATGAAAAAAATTAATTGTATAAGTCAAAAACTCCTAATATATGGTTATTTTATATCCGGCTAAACCAGCTAGCTTATTTACTAATTCGGTTATTAGATAGCTGATGCCGAAGCGTTGGAGAATTCTACTCTCAGTGTGCAGTAATTACGCTGCCTCCAAGCGTGCATATTCTACGAGATGTAGACATGAACGTAAGGGTTGAAAACTGACGTGACTATTTACTGTTTTCTGTGACGAAATGATTAAGTCTGTGTTAGGCAATAAAATCTAATTTATATTTATTATATATCCGGATAAATCAGCTAGCTGAGATACTAGTCCGGTCATTGGATATCTTATTCCCAAACGCCGGACAACCCTACTCCCAATGCGCAGTAATTACGCTGCCTTTTGAAGCATGCATATTCTACTAGTTGAAGAAACTACGTCTGAATGTAATGGCTGAAAACCGACGTGATTTCTTCTTGCTTGATTTACGTTAATTTATCTACAGTTGGGATTCGAGTGGGATTCCTTCGTTTAATGGTTAAATTGAGTTAGTAGAAGATTTAATGGATTGACTTTACTCTAAGGATTAAAGATGTGCGATTAGTGCCACGTTAATGACTATTTCGAACAGTTTATATTTCTGAAATGCTTGGAAGGTGTTAAATATCTGCTCATTTCATTGCACCGTAAGTAATGCATATGTGTTGAAAAAGATGTTATTATGTAAAAGACAAAATAATATGTGGACTTAGGGCTAGTCATAGAACTCTTTTAAAAGTAGTCACATAATTATCAAAAAACATTAACTGAGCTATTCGCCCCTTGCGTTTGTTTAAGAAGTAACTGAGACATTTGTAAAAATTGCTTATAACAGGCATGATGACTGGGTAATAAAATCATTACTATAAATAGTCTGTGACTTAGATTGTCATAAAATATTTGACATGTATTTTTTCTTTGGTCAATAAAACAACTAATGGCAAAGATAAATCTTGTCAATGTTTGGGAGTGGGGTCGTGACGTCACGTCTATTACGAAAATCTATACATTTGAATAACACTCGTGACGTCACGCGGAACTTTAACGGGCTATATCTTCAAATTTTTTTGTTTAATTGACAAAAGAAAAAATGCGTGTCTAATATTTTTTTTAAAATCTATCTGACAGACCAATTATATTATATTTAATCATCATGCCTATGGTAACTTAAAGAGATTGTATCTATGCATCTGTGCGTATGCGCCAAAACCCATCTCATTCACGCGATTTCACATTTTTGAAGGTAAAAAAAACACTACATTTAAATATGTATCATAAGACTGACATGATTTGTTGTATTATTTTATTTAAATCTTTTTGAGTGACGTAGTGAATCAAAAATAATTATTTTCTATCTCTTCTGTTAAAATTAAAATATTATTTTATTGATACCTTATATCTAAACCAGATTTTCTTGTCTTAAATAACAAATGCAGAATAACGTTTTTGATATGTACCTATTTACCTATGTCCCCAAACTTGTAAATGTGCGTGCAAAATAGATCTCTACAAAGCAAATAAACCGTCGTTACTTATCCTCTTTCTTGGTAAATTACGAATAAAAGAACGTTGCGTTGCATTTTACAAAACAGCTCCGATTCTCGTGTTTTTAGATTTTATTAATTTACACAAAGAAAAAGTAATAATTACAGCACTTAAACTCTGCACAAGCCAAAGCGTTAACACCTACAATTTATAAGTATCTGCGAACCAACCAACAACAGATTTTCCTTGTAAGCAATAAATTCCAAATGAAAAGGTGCGACGCACCACGGCCGGCTGACCAAAGACATTGCGAGGCGGGAACCACTAAAATCATGAAATTTAATAACACGGATGAGGGGAACCACGGTTATAATTTTTGCTTGAGGAATTCCGTACCCTAATAAACGTTATTGGTATTTTATTTATTAGTTCTTGTTTCGTGGTTCGGTTTGCAGGAGCAATCATTTTCTGATGAGCTTTTGTGGTATTGTGTATTGGAATTGTCAAACTGTTTTTGGGGATTGCGAAAATTGTGTATTGAACTTGAATTTATTTTGTGATAGAATATTCAAGTAGTTGTACGCAATTTGTATTTAATTTTGTATTGTTTTTACTTAATGGATATTTATAAAAGTCGTATACCTAATGGAGTTGTTAAGACGAAACCTTGAATGGAGACTGCGACACGTTCAATAGCGAAAAAAATCTTCTTGGATCGATGAATTCTTTATTGTTAACACAAAGGAAAATACATACATAATAAACATTAAAACAATAGCGAGCAACAAGAGGCGGCCTTACATCTAATAGCGATCTCTGCCAGGCAACGTTTCTTACTATTCAAACAGTCTTTTTGCAACCAGCATTTATCGAAATTCTAGATCAATTGGAAATTTATAGCAGAGTACGCTTTTAACGGTGTAATTTCTACATCGAGAGGATGTTTATCTTTAACTTAATACAGCTTTTGCTAAATAGATAATTCAGATAAATTCACGTTGTTGTTAAATGACATTCTTATAAAATAACAACTTGTGGACAGTGGAAAAAAACATAGACCACAGTTGATCACTGCAAACCTACTGTTTAAAAAACAAAGTCACCTTCTTTTGTGTTTGTCTAAACTCTAAGGTCTGTCTGTTTATCGACTTAGATCTTTTAAACTGTACAACAGATTCCATCCATCCATCAGCCATAAGAAGTCCACTGCTGGACATAGGCCTCCCTTATGGATCTCCAATAAGACCGGTTGGAAGCGGCTTGCATCCAGCGCGATCCTGCGGCCAAAGTTACTGACATATCCCAACGGATTGGCAAGTTGAAATGGCTATGGGCAGGGCACATAGCGCGGAGGACTGATGACCAATGGGGTCGAAAAGTTCTCGAGTGGAGACCACGTACCGGCTAGCGTAGCGTAGGACGTCCACCCACAAAGTGGACGGATGACCTCATTAAGACAACAGATTGCAATACAATTATTTATATAGGTAGGTATTTCTTTCTGTTTATAACTATAATTCATTCGTAGCCGGACTAAGCCGGACAGACAACTAGTAGGTAAGTAATAAAAGATCCAACAGTAAATACTATCCAAGTACTATCTCATAAAGAGTATAAACATAAAACTAATGCAATGACTTGACAGACATTACATTGCAATGTTTCTATAGCAGTCATTATATCTAAAACTAATGCGCCCCCGGGGTGCAGTCAAAACGTTTTCCAATGCAACTACAGTTCTAAAGTTATGACCCGTCTGAATTCGAGGAAATATCTTCATATCAATATGTTATTATTTAGTTTGGGCTCTAGGTAATAAAACGGATACCTACCTAGTTCATCTTGAAATAAGTAGCGTAGTTTGACTAGGTATTCGTTAGTGATCATCGAAGTTAAGCAATTCAGCACGGTCAGTCTTCTGATGGGTGACCGCGGGTGGAGCACTACCGTGGCTCGGATAACACGTTAAATTGTAGATCCCGGTTGTTTAAACCGTTTAGCTTTGTCAGAGGCCTTCAGAAGGCTTAAAAACTCTGACACTAGGGCTAGCCACCCGGCCTATACGATCACGTCAAACGTAATATAAGGCTAAAGCTGAACTCCGTCTGCGTAATCTTTGAGGGCACCTCTTATATCAGCATTTGCGTTTGTAATAAATAAGGACGTAACGCGGACAATAAAATTAAAGTTTTGTAAAAGCTTTTTTAAAGATCCATGCACACACAACCCCAGGCAACAAGTTGCCAACCCCAAAAAACTAAACAAAGAGCATAGAAAACCGTAGATTAACTGAAAAGAGGCAGATTTCTCACTCATCTTCAGTATTTTCAGACTTTTTCTTATATTTCATAGTGCAATCAGGTGGCGCTGAACGCTAATTGAAAAATGGTAAAAATTAGGACTGAAACAAAAAGCACAGTCATCAATGTGAAAACAGCAAATCTACTGTTCAAACAGTTTATGGTTCGCAACACTGATCACGCCATTTACAGTTAGTCACTGCCACTGCTCCTGGCGCTGCTAGAAGTATTGCCATAGCCCGCCTAGGTCTGCCCCGTACCATTACCGTGGCCCCGTCTACATACCTAGCTGAATTTAATAATGTATGCAGCTGACACAAAACGAAAAGTAAGAACTAAAACGAAACTTCAAATAATAATAACGAAGGAAATGTGTAGAAGTATCATGCACAAAAAATTGCATTATAGCGAAATAGGCATAGGTAATAATTTTTATTTTTTTTTTGTTTTTAATTGGGTACAATAAATAAATAAATAAAAAAATATATTAACACATTATTTTACTTAGATAAGTACCTATTAAATAAACAAATATTTCGTTTTTATTTTTCTCTTATTATTAAAACTAATAAAAAATTATGCGTTGGTTTGTGACGCTAGGCGAAAAGAACAAAATACGTTTTTATATAATACTCGTATCTCTTAGACAGACAAATCAATTTTTAAGTAATTTTTTTCTTTCCTTCCTTTTTCTTCCTTTCTGGAAGTCAGTTGCAAACGCCACGCGTTCCTTTGTAATTATTCAGTCTATCAATTAAATCAAACCAATACTTAAGCATCAAATCTGCTATAAGATTATACAAACTACACAAGATATTATAAGATACTTATGATATATCGTGTAATGAGTGTTGATCGATGAACCCTGTCGCCGCCACGGCTCGGTCAATCAATCAAGCTTTTTGTCAAGCTCATCGTAACCCTACGGCTAATGTCGTTTCTACGCTGGCGATATTGTTTTGGTTGCTGGACAAGATAATCTGCAGATGCGCCATTTTATAGGCTAGAGATATAATTTCCAACAGCAAGAACACTATTTCAATAAAAGTTTTAGATATTTTTCTACAGGAAGCAGATTCAAGGTAATGTTAAAACTAACAACTTTTGTTCCGTGACATTTCTCAAAACTCAAAAAAAATAATATTTTGTGTTTTATAGAAAAACATCGCTCACCCGCGACCCAATGTATGGAACAGCAGATTTTTTTTTTTGAGTTTTGACAAAAGTTGTAGAACAAAAGTTGATAGTTTTAATGTACAGAATAAGCCCCTAAAAGGATGCTAATTGATTAGAAATAAACCTGTATATAAACTCAGCAATCCATTTATAAACTAAGACCGACATTGTCTCTGTTCTACCCTTTGCTTATGTCTAGATCATAGACAAAATGGTCTAGATGGTCAAAATGTAAACATCAATCACAAACAAAACGGCCCAATTCTTTGACATTATGCGCGTACATATCGTGTCTAAACTGTCAAAAGTCACAAAATTATGGTTTCTATGTAATTCATATTTTTAAACCGTTTTACTGAGTTAATTACGTATCTAGACAGTTACATATTCTAAGGCTCTACCACTGCAATCTTCACAGTATTTCCTGAACATATGATCAAATTGTTGAAGTAAAAGAGAAAGAAGGATAGCAGTAAATAGAGCCGGAAGCAGGATGCAAGCGTTGGCGGGCAGTAACTTGCTTGACGCATCCAGATAGATTTTTGCTCTAGAGCGTGACATAATTATGGATTTTAATATCCTAGAGGTACGAGTATATACATTTTAAGCTATTTTGCTCAGCCAATTCCGTATCTAGACAGTTACATATTCTAAAGCTCTACCACTGCCATCTTCAGAGTATTTCCTGAACATATGATCAGTTCAAGTAAAAGAGAAAGAAGGATGGCAGTAAATAGAGCCGGAAGCAGGATGCAAGCGGTGGCGGGCAGTAACTTGCATCCAGAGCATTAATGGTTCATTACTTCACGCGACTTTACGGTCGCAAGCCAGGTGAGCCGCTATCTTTATGGCGGGTTTAGTTTGGTCTGCGCTTACTATGGGTCTTCGAAAACTGGTTGAATAAGTGAACAAAGTGAAATAGGTATTTGTTGTCGTCTGACCGGTTGCTGATTTTTGTCTAAAATCTCATTTTTCTAGGAATCTCGACAAAACTTGGTACAAATGTTCTACAGTCAAGTCAAAATCAAAGTTCCTTTATTTCGTAGACATTACAATTGCACTTGGAATCGTCAAATAACAATGTTTGAATAATGGTCTCCGTGACTTTTACTCTAAAGTTCATAGTTTCCGAGATAACGGCAATTCAAGATGGCGCTTGTAGCTCCACCTGGATTTGTCAGCATTTTGTGATTGTATGCTCAGTAAGTGATCATAAACCTTATTAAAAAAAATTAAACGGAAATTTAGTGCAAAGATGACCAAAAACAATGTCTATTTTTCCTAAGGTATTAATGATGGATTTTTTCATCCGCGGCGATTTTTAATTGAGGTATTTCCCTCAAAACGGGGGATAATTTTCTTTCGCGCTATTTATCAGCTGCTTTAATATTTGGCAAAATCGCTTAGTATATAAATACTAACAATATTTGTGATGATCTGGTTTAGATCGGTTTAGAACAAGTCGAAATACCCACATATACCTACCTAAGCTTATGCATTTTCAGTTACAGAGATGTGCCGCGAGATCAACTGTTCGAAAAATCACTAGTTTACTACTTGTCATTACAAACACAGATAGCCCAAAATACACCACATAGAATACAGAATAATTTTTTGCAAAATTCGCAACACCGACTTCCACCGTGTACAAAATTCGAACAGTTTGCACAAAACGATGTGATGTATAATATTTATGATTCATCAAAAATGGCTAAGCCGATTTCGATGAAATTTAAATGGGACTACCTTAGAAGTAATAATAATAATAATACCCTTTCGAACTAAAAAAATATTTTTTTAATTCGGTTCACTATTGGCGAAAATATCGATGAACATGCACAAACAAGAAAATACATACAGACGAACATAGTACGAGTACCTCCTCCTATTTGGAAATTGGTAAAAATACAGTTTTAAGCTGAATCATATAAGTCGCGCGGCAGATGTAAAATGTAGCTAACTTCACATCCGCCCACTTGTTTGATGCAGCCTATAGTGGACCTTCGAGAACATAAAGACAGAAATTTTCACACATTTTATTAAAACCCCATTGTAGGGGCTCAAGCTCCAAGTCTTTACGGACTTGCGCTGCTTTACGGGGAAAGAGACGTTTTTAATTGTAGGGGCTTCGTTGAAATATGGGGGAAGTTGCAAAGAGGGGGGAGAGTAATTGAGCCATGGCATTTTATAACATTTAGTGACCCGTCTGCCGCTTTCCCTTTCACACATTTTCACTTGATTTAATATCGCCTACATACTACAGTAATATATTTTTGTTCTGAAATAATCACAATATGTTACATTAAATTATTCGTGTATGGTAGGTGCATACAAAATTAAAATAACTGATTGAGCTGAAATTTTTCCTTCGAAGTTTCGAAGTGGTTCCGATAGTAAATTGGTTATAGCGACGATACAATTATATTCTAGTACTATATCTATAACCATAATAAAAAGAGGAAAGATTTGATTGTTTGTATCGAATAGGCTCCGACACTACTGAACCGATTTGGAAAATTATTTCACTGTTCGAAAGCTACACTACTAGTATCCCCGGTAAATATTGGCTTTATTATTTTTTCAAACAAATTAGGGATCCTTTGTATTTGTCTTCTTTAGCCAATCGTACCCAGGCGAAGCCGGGACGGGCAGCTAGTATTATATATAATTGAATCATGGTTGTTAGTTCGCTAAAACTCGAGAACGGCTGAACCGATTTGGCTAATATTGATCTCGAAATATTTGTGGAAGTCAAGGGAAGGTTTACGCGGTGAGAAAATTAACAAAAATTTCTAGAAACATAATAAAAAAAAACATTAATTTCATTTTCCCATATAAAATGTTCCTGCATGTAAAAGTTGTTATTAACAGTTGACATATGATGAGATGAAGTTCACCGGGTCAGCTAGTTGTTGATAATCTGGTATAAACTGACATTCCGTATAGGTACACTTTTTTATAATTTTGGGATTTTACTTCGTCCTACATTCCTATATCGTCATCATCGTTGTTATAGGTATTTTCGGTTCAGATAGAAGTCAAAAGAAAGCAAAAGTTCCTGAAAGTGAAGTCTTTAAAGGGAAATCTGCTCCATCGCCTAGTTTCTAGTCTACAGATCATTAATAAGCTACTGCGTAAACAACGAGTGTGTTTGATATTGGAAAATTGATTGGAGATATATTATCAGTTATTGAAGATAGATTTATCATGTAACTTTGCAAAATTATTCTCGCTTATAAAATGAGAGGAATATTTTGAAGGATTTCGTTAATTATTTGTAGCTAATTAGCACAATATTTTCAAGGTTTTCTACGAATTATTTTATCACGTTACATTCTGTAATGTGCTTAATGACTTTTAAGAATTCACAAAGTAAGTTCGTGTAGACCGGATGGCTAGCCCGAGAGTAGACCGGATGGTCTACTCTCGGTCTAACTCTGACACCAGTGTCAGAGTTCTTAAGCCGCCTGAAGGCCTCTGACATGGCTAAACGGTTATAACCGGGCCTACAATTTAACCTGTCATCCGAGCCACGGTAGCGCTCAGTTGTAAATGCTAGCCACGGTCACCCATCTGAAGACAGACCGTGCTGAACGTTGCTTAACTTCGATCATCACTGTTGGACAAGATTGTACATAGGTCTACGCCTATGTAATATATTATCCTATTGGTAGCGTTAAAGTTGCTAGGCGATACGGCCATATTCACCACGCTGGGCTAGTACGGGTTGGTGGATGTAATTGCACAGTCATGTGCCATTGGATTTTGTCCGAGGCGTTATGCAGGTTTGATTACGATGTTTTCTTTCACTGAAAAGTCAATGGTGTGATAAATCTGCATCTAAACTGATGACTTTGTGCCACACAAAGAACTTTTGGAATTTAAAAAAAATATTAAAATCAATGAAAATCAAATATTTCTTTTTTTTTTAATGAATATCGTAAAAAGAATTTTCTAAGGTATAACGCTAATTTATATGTTATTATACATATATAATATGTATGTCGCTACTCAAGCCTTACTAAAATAAACCCCCTAAACGACAATACCTAAGTCCTAAGTAGTGTCAAGCATTTTAAGGCTAAAAGCTGCTAAAATATGTACATGCAGCAATATTTCGGTACTAAAGGAAGCCACGGTAGTTTATGACGATCTTAACTTTCATATTATACTTAAAGCTGCTATTTATTACCAATAACTTTTTACTCTGCCGCACTTTTGTGCGAACTTTTATCCGCACCTAAATCGTGGTTTAAGTAACCACAAAAAGCTTTCCAGTCTTATCTTATTGCAAGAAATAGCACGTCGTTAGTTATTATATATATTATCTTCTAAACTTTTTAGCGGGCTTTAACTTAGTGAAATGAAAGATTAAAACGTAAGAGAATTTTATGGAACTTCATAAAGAGATCGCCGTGCCTGTGCAATTCCACATTTATGAATAAAAAAACTTATAAATTTCCACGAATTACATGAAATTAAACACTTTTGTACTATTTTTCGTTTTTAAATCTCTTAATACAACGAGACGAAATAAATTTAAAAAAAAAACGGTCAAGTGCGAGTCCGACTCACGCAAGATGGATCCCGTACCGTATGGATGCCCTGTAATGTATTTTAATTTAATTATTTGTTGTTGAAGGGACTATAAATCTGTTAACATTTCTAGCAAATTTCTGTTGTGGTTATTAAAATTGTGCAAAAAAATCACACTGTATGTGACAAATTATTAAAAAAAAATGTTTTATTTTAATGTTATTATTTATTTTTGAAGTGTTCTTTGAAGTGTGTTTTGAAGTGTGTTAGGTACATTTAATTTTAACCAAATTAATTTTAACCAAATAGTCTGTTAATATTTCAAAAATCTACCTGTCACGGTTGGTAATATCGAGTGAAAAACGGCTAAAATCAGGTTTGTTGTATGGGAGCCCCTTTTGAATATTTTTTTCCTGTTCATAGTATTTTTTGTAAAAGCGGCAACAGAAATACGTTTTCTGTGAAAATTTCAACGTTTTAGCTATTACGGCTTAAGAGGTAAAGCCTGGTGACAGACAGGCAGACGGACATCGGAGTCTTAGTAATAGGGTCCCGTTTTTACCCTTTGTGTACGGAACCCAAAAAACTAAAAAGAAGGTTCAGATTATTTTATCAAGAATTAAAATTTGTGACAATGGAAATTTATTTAAAATGCAAGTGAGTTTTGTGAAAAGTAGTGACTTTGTAGTCATAATAAACTAAACTGCATAATAGTAAAACAAATCCTCTTTCAACGTACAAAATTTAATTACTCCATCACGGTTTAAAGAAGCTGCTCGCTCGTAATAGAATCAAGTTGTTAACTTAGTAATTACTTATTATAATAACAGTTGTGGCCAATAAGACGGCTATTTTCAACGGAAATGTGGTGAATATTGTTCACAAGTTAGTAATAAGTAAGTGAGCTAGAAATATATTTCTTGAGCTATAAAGTAATGAAGGCAATTTCAGCATTAGATGATTTTTTTATTTGGTCTGAGCATTAGGTACATATATTTAGCAACTTAAACACAAAGTGTTGTTTATATTATACCTAAACGTTTATTGTAGCATTATATAGTACATCTAGACAAACTACTTTTGTACTACGACTTTTAAAAATAATACTTTTAAAGACCCGCCCTTAAAAGGTTTTGCGTTTAATACCTATGATCCTGTATTTATTTATTATTATAAACAGTCAGTCAGTTGCAGTCAGTCTTCAGATGGGTGACCATTTACATCTGAGTGCTACCGTGGCTCGATTGACACGTTAAATTGTAAGTACCAGTTGTTTTAATCGTTTAACCATGTCAGAGGCCTTCAGGCGGCTATAAACTCTGACACCAGAGCTAGCTACCCCGCCTATACGAACTTAGTTATGTATTATAAACAAATTTTACTATGAAACCAACACTGAAATTGCAAAAACTCAACTGCTGACTAGCCATAGGCCAGCCAAATTGGCAGTAATTAGGCTACTTAAAATGTATGTAGAACAAAGTTTCGACGAAACTAGAAAGCTTTTGAATGAATATTTTTTCATTTACTGACAAGATTTACATTAATATCACATTAAATATTAGGGAACATCTTACACACGGTCTCTGACACCAAACTAAGCAAAACTTGTCATATGGCTGCATGAAACTGATATACTACATACACGTTTTTTTAAATACATATTTATAGAGGTTGTCTGGAAGAAATCGCTTTTAGCTATAAGACCGCCTTTATTCGAGAAGAAAGGTACAAATACCTTTATTCTGTCGTTTTTTCTTAGGGATCAATTAGGAGAGATATTAGAAGAGGTATAGATCTTGGGTTAGTAGTGTGCATCCTATGGCTGAAATGTTGGAGATCTTCGTCATCATCACTATGAGCCGAGTCCATACACCGCTGCTAGGACTGCGAACGATTGTGTAAGCGTACCCATACCCCAGTGTTAGTGAGTTGTAAGAAACACCCCAGGGTTTTAGTGGGTATACCGACCAGTCAGAAATAAGCACCGACATAACCACCTTGCCTCCCCGGGGTGGAGTGGTATCCATAAAAGATTTTCCCTGCGCCAAAAAAAGACTTTGTCCTGGTATTCGCCTGGCAAATATTTGACTTATACAATAGTCACAAACTATAAAACTCCACAGCTGCACTTTGATTTCGTGGAGTCTAGGCCATAGTGAATCTGCTCGGAGTGCCGAATTTTGCAGTACTGTACTGTTGTACTGATCTCAAAAACTTTGTAACTACTCTCTGTCCTAAACACTATGATGGAAATTAGATTAAACGCTTTCCTAAGCGCAGAGTTTTTATCTAGAGTAGATAACTAAAAGCCTAAATCTACGTTTGCCAGTTCGCGGTTCGTTTTACCGAAGTAAAAACCTGTTTCCACTCTCGTAGACACAGTACTGCAAAACTCGGCACTCCGAGTAGATTCACAAAGCCTAAACTCCACGAAATCAAAGCACAGCTGCAGAGATTTAAAATATATCTCCACTGAATCTATAAATCTCTACTGAGTGTACTGTAGAAGTGCCATATATGCCAATCGAGAAAAAACACGGTCGTAAGCAGAAAGTCGTACTGTGTATTCAGCATCTGACTGCATGCAGCAGCAGCAGTCTACAGTGTCGCAGACACAATCTTTCGATCTCTATGAAATACACTTCGTATTCTGAGTCGCTTCCAACCGGTCTTATTGGAGATCCAAAGGGGAGGTCTATGTCCAGCAGTGGACGTCGTGTGGCTCATGGATGGATGGATGGATTCCAAGGTCGCAGAGATGGATGGAGTCAATAGGTACATAGAACTCATTGGGTGCAGATGCCTTATTTTAAGATAATAAAAAATAAAAATATTAGGGGACATCTTACACACGGTCTCTGACCCCAAACTGAGCAAAGCTTGTAATATGGCTGCCAGAGACTGATATACTACATTTCCATATTTTAAATACATACTTATATAAATAGTATCTAAATAACAACCAGACACAGAGCAAACACCTATTTTCATCACATACTCGTATGTGCTTGCCCTGGGTGGGGATCGAACCCACGCCTCTTTGATCCAGAAAACAGGATCACTAATCACTGAGCCACCGAGGCAGTCGATAAGATAAAGATAAAGATATCAGCAGAGTTATTTATATACCTACCTACTGTTGTCTGCTGCTGATTCTCGCAATCTGATGCAGGATACAGACTCCGTTCTGCTATGAACTGTGTTTTGATCGCCCTGCAAATATGGCATTCTACCTATATAGTCACAGAATAGAAAAAAAAACTTCTCATTTGTGAATACAACCCTCTACAGCTACGCTAACGCTTCGCTCGTCTTTGGTAGAGTTTGGCCCTAAAGCTCTGCAGAGCGACGCGCAGATTTACTAAATGTCGACGAACTGTAGAATAAATAAGGGCGCTTGTGACAAACATAAACAAAACAGCGGCAAAGGACTCGCTATAGTTTATGTACCTTTATAAACTGCGAGTAGCAGGGGTTTGTTGCAGATCTAAGGAAATATAACAATTCGAAGTGCTGCGTGTGAAAATAATTATGTTGGTTGTGATTTTTGTAATTTATTCCCTTAGTTATGAATGCATAACGTATTGTGATAATCCTTGCTAATATTCTGTTAAAGACTATAGATTATTTTTTTAGTTATAAAGGAAAATTTAAAATTTTACATTTGCACACATCTCAGTGGTTTTTGACTTTAGATACAAAATTCACCACAACATAGGTATTTGATGTTTATGCAATAGCAATGAATTTGTACACATAAAAGAATAATTGTAATGGATATTTGCTCCAAGAATGTCGTACAATCATGTGATATAATAAAGTAGAAAATAATTTTACAAATCTAGATAAGTGTACATTTGACCATATTTTGCTTGATTTTAAGGCGAAATCCTAGAGGCATCGCGGGAAATTAAAATGTTATCGTTTTTTTTTGCAATTTGTTACTTAACCACTTACATTAGCAAAAACTAATTTTGCTGCAATAAAGAAGTCGTGTAACATACACAAAAAAAATAGTAGTTTATGCAACTGTCATAAAATACCCGTGTTATATGCAGTTGCATACACTACTTTATCTTCACTAATTAAAAAAAAAAAACATATTGCGAAACATTAAATTCACGCGTACGTGTATTGTCACAGTGAACTTGGCGCCATTAAAATCTAACGAATGAGAGCGCAGCTGCGCGCGCAGGGCCAATCAGGAGCGAGCGCGCGATGTTATAATGAGATTTTACGATATCGATGTTGATATTATAACATCATGTGAAATTGCTTAAATGTTGTCTGCGCTATAACAGTAGTCATTATAAGTCAAGTATTGGAAACATAAGTAGAATGTTACAACATTAGTGTAGATAAAACAATATACCTAATAGTCACTCTATGTACCTAAAAAAGTTGATTTTACAAAAAATATAATGAAACTAAACCAATTGATAGTTTTCGCTAAAATAAACCAAATTAAGTGAAAATTGTGGCAGTAATAATTAAATGGAAGCTATTCAAAGTTAAGGCAATAAATTGCTAAAATCCGAGCAATTAGTTTCTTACTTCATTGGTACCGAGTCATAATTTACATGTTGAAAGCTTTGTTTGTACAAACAATTTAACAGTATTTGAAGCATTCATCTCACAAACTCTGACACCAAGACTAACAATCCTTAATAGTTCAAGCCGACATCTGTAATTCTTTAAATCCTATGCATGAATTTATCGCTAAACTACTCTGTACGCATCGCGTCGCGCACTGTGTCTCTATAAATCAACGTTGTGTAAACTGGTGGTCCACAGCCAAAATACGCAGCTGCTTCGGTTTGCATACGGATGTCGGAAAATACTGATGGGAATAGAATATTGCTTTAGTGTTACGTAGATTGTACAGTGTTATACGCTTGTCTACCCTGTAATAAGCCAAAAGAGGTGATTAAAACCATTACATTGAACAACTTGTACTATGGCATGTTCTTCATCTTTGAGATGGCTCGGCTAAGTAGCAGCTTCAGGCCTTGGAATCGGTGTAACGGTGTGCTGTTCGGCTTATAGGTGATAAAAAGAAAGTTGCAAAAAATTTCATTGCCTGGAGCAACGCCGCATGGTTGCGAGTTTGTCCATTTTCTGTAGGATTCATTTAGGAGAATGTGCATCTGAGCTACACGATCTTATCCTACCATCCCCTTTTTACTAAAGGATAAGTAGAAAGACGCCATATTACCACCCCTACACGGTCGATTTTCCTTCGATACGTACGAAGCGGTTTGACTCAACATTTCTGATTCGTACCGCCAGGGAATAGAACAGTCTTCCTGCTTTCCTGTTTCCTAAGAGATATAATCTAAAGCTTTTCAAGATCAGAGTGATTTGGTATCTTCTAGGTCTGCGTCCTTTATCTTCGACCACAACGTCGCTTACCATCAGGCAAGTTGGTGGTCAAGCGTGGTCTTATTCGCGATAAAGAAATAAAAGAGGACCAACCCAAACTTCGAAAAAAAATCATCTGTTCCATACAAAACTGCAACTCGGAATAGACAAACAGTATGAAACAGCTGATTTTTTTTCTCGAATTCCGGGTTTGTCTAATAGCAAAAGTTGTTCATAATGATGGTCTGTATCAGCTCCTTTCGGCTTAGTACACCAGTTCTGGATAACCCTGTAAAGGGTTGTTACTGACACTTTTAGAAAACTTATTAGGAAGCCATTTAATTATGTTTGTAGGTTTTAAAGTTGCAACATGAGCTATGGAAACTTAAATTGTCCTTTGTGTAACGAATCGTGTAATTATTGTTTATATTACGGCGTGAACAACAAAACGTTAGATATGTCCCATCAAAGGTGTTTCGGTGCTTCTCTTAATTTCTTTGTAACATATCATGTCACATTTTTTTTAATTAGTGTAGCATTAAATTTTACACATATCTAATTTATGTATAATTCGGAACGCTATTTTTCATTTCACAGTTGTCAGCAGTGTAAACGCTTCTAATTGGTCAGGACGAAACGTCAACCTGTCGAGTGATTGCCAGTTTCCCAATCAATACTCGTTTGATACAAACTATCGATTTTTTTACTCGATCATTTTTTTCATTAATTCATATCAGCGTCTCCTTTTGATAAACAAACGCTTATTTAAAGCCACTCAACAAAGTGAAACCTTTGGATAAGCCTTAGTATTATTAATCTCACCTTTTTAGCATTTATCCGTTTTCTTTGGGAGTAATTCCCTCTCATCGTATTATTTTTGGTCGATTCTAATTCGATTGTTTGTTAAGTTAATTGCTATTTTTTTCAACGTTGTCCCCACCGTCTGCGTTAGGGAGATCATTGAACCAAAAGGACGATGGCGGACCCGTTCTTCCTGCATTGTCTTTTGCTCCAAAAATGCGGTGGAAGGCGTATCTTCGACCCGGGGATCCCGCAGAAGACCCCAGGAGCCACGCACCTATAAATGATCCGGCGTGGAGCGGCCTCGAGTCGCTATATTATATTTTTCCCCCTAACAAGGTATGTGGACGCGTCACAATTCGTACTTTTTGTTAGTCAAATAATCACGAAATACATACTAAATCGTATTATCTTCCATTGAGCGCGTGCGCAGCTACTTTTTCTATCGATTTCACTAAATTATTATCCTAAAATGTTCACTTCAACATGTGATTTCAATGCGTTTTTGGGCCAGCCACATGGATTGAAAATACAATCATTTTGTTATTTGACTATTGAATATAGGATAAAAACTTTCCCCTCGACCCTGCGGTCGTGGCGAGGTGTAATTTTCCCCGATTTTAATGTAAAATCGCTAAAATTCTTGACTTTTGGTAGAAAACCTACTTAGTGTAAAATAACCTTCTGGAACGTTCTTAGATGTTCACATTTGTGCTAAACACTTTCCTCTCGACCCTGCGGTCGTGGCGAGGTATAATTTTCCCCGATTTTAATGTAAAATCGCTGAGATTCTTGACTTTTTGTAAAAAACACACTCCGTGTAATACCCCCTTCTAAAATGCTACTTGACTATTAAACCTTTATTAAATAGTTTGTCCACAAGCCCCCGCACGTGGTGAGGCCCAATTATAACCCATTTTCTCATTTATGCCCTGAGAAAATGTAATTTTAATTTTGTTTACTTTTCTTCCTACACGGTGTTAACATGGATTCATTCCATCCATTTCAGGGTGTTTAGGTGAGGCCGGCCGGTGGGCATACCCCCAACCGGGCTTACCTTGGTTAGCCGCCTGGGCGTCGTTGGTGCACCCAGTCAACGGGGCGACCACCTACCTTCACGTGAGCCCTGCCAGAGTATTGGCAGTCTACCTCCAGTTCCTATTTGTTAACCGGCGGCGCATGCAGAGGTATTTCATTCCCCTTAATTACCGTCGGTCAACTACTACCTATTGGTGACACCATCGGATGGATCCACCCATTTGCTGTTTATAATTTAAGTGAAGGGACAGAACTCGACCAAGCGACCCACCGTTATTATTATTTTATTTACCGCTATTTTACATATTAGAGTCAGACGGCTTCCCCGTCTACATTCTACCTTACCTAGTATACCTATTTGCTCATTAAGTAACCATTGTAAAATAACCAAGCGACCCACCGTTATTATTATTTTATTTACCGCTATTTTACATATTAGAGTCAGACGGCTTCCCCGTCTACATTCTACCTTACCTAGTATACCTATTTAACTCATTAAGTAACCATTGTAAAATAACCAAGCGACTCACCGTTGTTTACATATTAGAGTTAGACGGCTTCCCCGTCTACATTCTGTGTTACCCATGGTACCTATTCAACACTACTATATTCTACCATTATACTACTACTAAATACTACTATCATTGTAAAAGTACCATGGTGAACTCACTGTTCCTGTGAATAATAATCCTTTGAAAACACTTATCAATAAAAACAAACATGCCGGTGATAAACGCTTTGATTTTATTTAACTACCTTAGTCTATAAGTGTAGGTATATTTATCCTCACCCTTTCATAGGGAAGAAACCCTGCTACATTAGGTATTCGTGAATTGGCTCAATGGTTGTATAAGATTCAAATCTCACCGCGTAACTATCAAATAGAACAAGTGAGATATTTAACATAATGTGTCAGTTTTTTTAAATTAGGTTCTGTGAATTGGCTTAATGGCTGTATAAGATTCAAATCTCATCGTGTAACTAGTGAGATTATATTTAACATAATCTCACATATTCTATTTGCTACTTACTCGGTTATATTTGAATCTTATAGTCCCAGTAGATACCTACTAACATAGTTCCATAGAGCTGTTTTATGCAACGTCGCGTTGTGTAAACTTGCGGTCTACAAACGAAATACGCAGCTGCCTCGGTTTGCATACGGACGTTGGAAAATACTGATGGGAATAGAATAGGTACTGCTTTGGCGTACGTTATTTGTATACCTATCGTTGCTCGTGACACTAATTGAACACTGATTAGAGAGCCAAGTTATTAGATTAGTAGATCTACAAAGTAGTCCTGACTATCATTTTACTAAGATCCTTATAATAATATAATCGCGAAAGTTTATATCGTGGTTCCTTTAGGATAGGAACCACGTCTTATTGGAGATCGGAAGTTCTATGGCTGATGGATGGATGGAGAGTTTTGTAAAGAAAATATATTGCAGTTTTAATAATAAAATAAATAAATGGAATAATAAATAAACAAATTTATTCTGTATCTCATGAAACGTTATTGCTAGAGAGCTGAAATTTTCACAGATGATGTATTTTAATTGCCGGTAACAACAAATACAAAAACAGAATAATATAAACATGCAGGGCTCCCATACAACCGTGATTTTTTTTACCGAGGGGCTCCCATACGGTACGGAACTCTTCATGCGCGAGTCCAACTCGTACTTGGCCGATTTTATTTCTGTGTTAATAAAATATAAACGTCGCTTATACACAAAACGATCACCGTATTCCAACATTGTGGAATGAAATCAGTAGCAATACTAAAACCAAATGACAGAACGTAAGGGCCGGTTTGATGGCTACTCGGAAAAATAAGAACAGAACGAGGTTTATGGACCATCTTCTCTGCAGGAGGCCATTTCTCGTATAATCCGGCTTATGTCGGTTGGAACACGAAAATTATGTTTTTTTTTGGTAAACGGTCTAAATACACTGAATTATCCCTGTGTTATATTGTTAATTAATGAAATACTCCGAAGACGCAAGGTTCGAATCCTGCATCCGCGACGAAATTTTGAAATGTTTATCATAAAAAGTAACTCTTTGAGATAAACCTAGTGTGGGATGCACTATAAAATTAAAATCATTTTACTCTTGTGCTGTTTCTAGCCATAAGTGCCGACTTCCAAAAAGGAGGAGGTTCTATGTTCGTGGGTATGTATTTTTTTTTTGTGTATGTTCATCGATAAATTCGCCAATTGTGAACCGAATCAAAAACTTTTTTTTTAATTTGACAGTATATATTCCCGAGGTAGTTTCTTTTTAATTTCACAGAAATCGGCTGAGCCGCTTTTGAAAAAACTAACAATGATTTAAGCAATTTAAGCGAAATTTCCGAATTTTGTATACGAAGAACATCGATAATTTCGCCAGTTGTGAACCGAATCAAAAATTTCTTTTCGACTTCAAAAGGGTATACTCAAAAGGTGGTCCCATTGAAATTTTACAGAAATTGGCTGCACCATTTTTGATAAATCAACAATAATGTAAACAATTCGAATTTTGTACACGATGGAAGGCGGTTTTGCCATTTTTTGCGAAAAATAATTATGAAGTTATCATATGTTTGTAAGGTTGTAATACTTAGTGTTTATTTCCCTCATTCTGGAGTAGTCAATTATACGACATTAACCACAGTGAACAAGGGTGGTTAAAAGGTTTAATCCGTCTGCCATACTATGAGACATTTTTATAATCCAGCTTGTTATATGCTGGTAAGAACATCAAAGTTAACCTGGCAACTGGCATTTATTGAATAATATATGCTAGTTTTGATGATTTTGTAATAAAACAGTACCTACCATTCATCTCCTGGAGTAGTTTTAGGTAAATTATTATTCACACAACCAGGGTTATGTAACCAGGTCTTAAATTAGTTCCACAAATGGCGGCCTTATCGCTGACACCGATCTCTACCAGGCCACCAATATACCACTGTATTATGGAAATGGTTATTATTGTTCTAACGTTCCCATGTACAGGGTTATTCCTAATCAATTAGCATCTTTTTAGGGGCTCATTCTGTACATCTAAACTAACAACTTTTGTTCTACGACTTTGGCAAAACTCAAAAGAAAATTGTTTTTCCATAGAAAAATATCGTTCACCGCGACAAAATGTATTAAACAGCTGTTTTTTTTTTTTATTTTGTCAAAAGTCGCAGAACAAACATTGTTAGTTTTGATGTACAGAACAAGCCCCATTAAAGGATACCTATTGATTAGGAATAACCCTGTAAAAGCAAATATCCTGAAAGGGACTCTCACGAAAGAGTAAAAAAATACTATTTGACAGTCTTGCACTAATATTTTTCAATTTTTGTCGAAAACTTTAATTTATTTATTTCTGTTTATTAGGTATTTACCGACATTATTATTGTATTTAGTATCCTTTCAAACAGTTTTCAACAAAATACGAATCAATTCAACAAATTGGAAGAGCGGTTAGCGGGAAGCTTTCGTTACTGAGTAATGAGAGGACACGACGTCGATGGAAATTACTGCTGTTGCATTATGCAAACCTCATTTTTGGAATAAAAAAAACCTTTTCTCGATGTAGGTATTATTTGTTTAAAATTATTGATGTGACTGATTTGTTTACAGCACGCTATTTACTAAATTATAAAGCAAGTCCCGGTTTTTGTTTAAAATATGTTAAATCAGGTGAGCTCTATAGTTTCCTTGTAGGTAAGCAATACGCAAATCTCTTTTTTGGATTTTCGTGAGTATATAAAGATTTAAAATGCATGAAACAGGAATTTATAAACTAACCGTAACTATAAAAACTCAATAACATTTTTCCCAGATTCTGGGTTAATTGTCTCTTTCACTTAGTAACTACCTACAGGTCAAGTTTAATCTTATTTTAATTGAATACAAGAAAAAAATTCAAAATTGAAAAATTAAGCAACGCATTTAAATTCCTACTGCAGCTAATGAACAATAACACAATATGTCTGCTATGGCATCGTACCTCAGAATAAGGTCTTAAGTATTAGAAACCGTACTAAAATAGCAAGAGATATAAATCACTTTGTCCCATTTTACATATGCAGTTAAAAAGGTGTTAGAAAAAGATGCACATACACGCGAACTTACGTAATTTCGAAGGGTTTCAAAAACTAGCATTGACCTTACAAACTTGACTTGACTTTTTACCTTTTTAAACGATATTAAACGGGACTCACTCACGTGTTCGTATAGTCATAACACGACTATAGTTTAGACGTGGAGACCGTGTCTTCAGGGAACCAGAGGATTTGACCGTGGGACTGGTGGAGACATAGTGAGCTCAGTGTGCAGGAGTATCCCCGACGGAGACCGTTATATCGAAGAAGAGGATATTCAGTGCGCGCCGACACAACAATCCTCTCTACACGCCCCCGCCCCGCCACCGCAACCGCTGTCATCGCGAGCGCTACGCGCCGCAGCCCGCAGTGCATTGCGAGACGGCTCCGCGTGTTAGCACTCGCCAACTTGAGAAAGGTCGCCGAACGCGATCGAAACTATAGTCGTGTTATGACTATACGAACACGTGAGTGAGTCCCGTTTAATATCGTTTAAAATGTGTGAAAACCACGTAAACTTCCATAGTAAAAAAGACTTTTTACCTTTTTGAATTTGACAGCCGAGATAGGCTGTCCAAATTTAAAAAGATAAAAAGAAGGAAAAAAGTGATCAGGGATTTGAACCTTCTGCTAGAACTAGAGGGTTCAAATTTCCGATCATATCGCAAAAGATAGAGGACAGTGGACCAAATTTAAACCATTTTGACTTCCATCTTGTGATTTTGAAGTATGCCGATAGACAACGCGTTTTTTTTTGTTCCACTCACTCTCGCGTATGTTGTATAACCAGGTATGAATAAGTCAGCTGTACATAATGTAGTTTTTGTTTTGAGGATTATTTAGCAAGGTTTCTATTACTTGTCATTATTCTGAGCATCGTACACACCCATGTACATACATGTCAAACTTATAACAACCCGTCATTATTGCGTCGGTTGTGGTTGTTACCCACGCACGTGTTAGCGCCTCTTGCCGTAGAATACCTGATAGTTACTGCTGAAAGGGTCCTACACCGTAGATATTTATGGCGTAAGCCGCTCTTTCAGAGCGAGCTGGGATCGCACATCAAAACAAAAATATTTAAGGCGTAAGCCGCTCTTTCAGAGCGGGCTGGGATCGCATAACAATAAAAAAATAGCTTCAGCTGCTCAAAAGAGTTTGTTGTGATTGCTATGAAACAAAATGAAGCGTAAGCTGCTCGGAAGAGTTCGCTGTGATCGCTAAGAAAAAAATATAATATACATCAACATTAAATACAAAGAAATAAGTTAGTCATAACTGTTAGGGTGCTATGTTGCAGAGTCAAGCCACTTTGCAGGTTTCCATTGAAAAAAAATAATATGACACAAAAAGGGTCATTGACCGCTCGAGGCTTACTCCGAAGTTTCGAAATAGTCGCAAAACGAAACTAATCATAAATTTTATTGTCCAGTACTAGTCATATTATTATGTATCGTGATATTTACGTTTAAATTTGTAATTTATGTTAAACATTTTTCATGTAATGTTTTGGTTCTGTTATTATAGAACACTAAGTGGCTATTGTAAAACTTGTGGCATTAACGTTGTTCGTTTTAGCCATAGGATGTCCACTGCTGGACATAGGCCTCCCGTGAAAGGCATTGACGTTGAGAAATCATTTATTGAAATATACATTTTAGTAGGTATATTGATTAACATTAATTGAAATTATGTATTGCTATGTTATCGTTTGTGTTTTTATATTGATACTGACACACTACCTTATTCAGTAATTAACTACAATACTTATTGTATATTATCATAATGAGGATGAAAGCCTTTCGAGAACGAAGGAGGCATTGCAGGAAGGCCGTGTTAGCGCCTCTTGCCGTAGAATACCTGATAGTTACTGCTGAAAGGGTCCTACACCGTAGATACTTAATAGTTTGTATGAAAAGTAGCTAATACCATAGAATATAGTAGTACTTAGTATGTGTTAACTAATGAGATGTTTTGTGGGCAGTTCGCCCTACGCTATTGAAGAGAATAGACGTTGTTAAAAGTATAAAAATCTTTAATTTAATTCCTCCCCTTCTGTCACACGTATGATGCCTTGAGTATTCTGAATAATGATTGATTTTTATTGACTTGGTTAATAAGATATTATTCAATTACTGAGTAAGTAACGAGAGGACGCGACGTCGAAGGAAATTACTCCTGTCGCATTATGTAAACATCATTTTTGGAAACATTTTTGCTCAACGCTGCCGGATAAATATTTGGAATGCATAAAACATGGTTTTCTTATTTAAAATTGCTGCCATTGCGATCACGCTCGCTGTCTTTTATGTGTGTTTTCTTTGGGACAAAAATTAGGTTAAGTTGATGCAAATGTACGAGTATCACATCTCGCAACTGATTTTCTAATAGAAATAAGTATGCTAATTGCCTGTGCATTGTTTTAATGCGACCTCTACTAAGCAAAATAACAAAGAAAAGAAAAATCCTACAAACATCTCATCGGCTAGCACAACGTAGGAAGTTCACTCATAAGGCACATAAACTATTGTTTGGCGGTTTGGTTTGTTGATTTTTGATTGATCACGTCTTATAGACGATCATTTTACCAGATAAAGTCATAAGAAAACATTGTCGAATCTACAAATAAAACAGCCAAACGGCCTAAAGCCGATTCTCACTCTATAGCATGTTTCGCGCTCTTGCTTGCACGCTCGGCTTAAGCGGAACGTGACAATGAGTCATGTTTTTACGTGCGTGCAGCCAGCGTTCATCGATTTTTAAACCGACTTTACCGACAACCAATTTTATTACACTGCTAAAGAATAAGCGTCAAAGAATTAGCTTAGCGCTTATAGCGTAGTTTAGCTAGATGTTTCTTAGCGATCGAGAAAGTCAAGCCAAGTATGGTTTGGTCAGCTTTCGAATGGGTGACCGCGGATGGCATTTATTTAGCGCCGCCGTAATCAACCCCCACAATTTAACAAATCATCAAAGTGATGACAGTTGAAATTGTGTTGGTTGATTTAACCGTTTAACCAAGTCAAAAAGTCCGATAACAGAGGCGCCAGCGTAATTATATTAGCTAAATAGCATAGTTCTGTTTCTTTTACACTTTAGGCGTTCGATAGAGAGAACGCTTTTTACGTTGCTATTTAATTTACGCTGGCGCCTCTGTAATCGGGCTTAAAGAACGTCAGGCGGCTTAAAAAATCAAGTTACTTGGTTTATACAAACTTATCTACTTTTTTTCAAGGAATATGATTATTTTTATCATTAACTTGCCTTCAAACACTTATCATTTAGCCACGTGTATTGCTTAAAACATTATAATGATGAAAGTCTCCAGTTTATATACCTTTCCCATTATACCTTCTCGGAAATGTCTAAATTAATGTTATTAACCTACAGAATAATGTGCCGATAAATACGAATAAAGGCCCATAAAGTCGAAAAGAAAAGGAAGCAAAGGCGAATTTCCCTTCGAACAGCACTTTGACATAAATAATAATTAATCTGGCAAATCGCTTTCAGCGAAAGATTTTGGGCCGCCCAAATGATTATTATAATTATTTTTATATTAGTTAGTAGGTCGTTAACTTGAATTATTAATGAATATGTTATTAGCAGATTACCTTTGTTAGTAATGTTTCTATAAATATTATAGGCACGTTTTCAGTTCAGTCGTCGCTGTTACAAGTAGGTACATATTGTTTTACAAGTCTTAATAAACGTTTCATACTGTTTTATTTTTTGCAACCGGAAATAAGGTCCAACACCTACCTAACATTAAAAGAAATCCTAAAATCATGTAAAAGAAACACAATGAAATGAGAAAAATACAAAAGTGAAATGTGCATATCAGAATTTCAGAAATAATACACTCAAATAAATTATAATATTTCGTATCTACAAATAAGTTTGTAGTATTAAAAATTTATCTAAACGTTTAAAAGTTACATCGTCATACGCATTTCAGTATCCATATAAAAACTAGGCTATAACAAAAGCTCAAAATATTATCTACATAAAGAACACACTAAAACATTGTCTTCCAGTTTTATTCATTAACATAATTTCTATTTAGCCTTTCAAAATTCCAAACTAAACAAACTTGAATAACTTAGAACTCGTCCAAATCAGTTTGGCTACTAATAGTGTGTAATCAGTTCAAAAACTCGACCCAAAGATCCTGCAGTCGCAGTAAACAAAATTAGTTACCAACCACCGTTTTTTGTTCGTTAGAATTCCAGTTTAAACAAAAAAAAAAACATAAAAAGATCACGTAGCAAAAATGAAATGTCCTGTCACAAATTTTCTGCAATAAAACATCTTTCTAAGTTCTTGCCAGCTTCTGCTATGTGTAATTTATACCCACGAACATTTTTAATCAGAAAAATTTAATGACTGAGTCGCTTGGAAATACCATATAGTAAAAGTTAAATCAGTAGTTAGTAATGCAACAGGCTAATAAATAGCAATTCATCTCATTTAAGTTATATGTGACCTGAGACAGCATATTAGCCTAGCGGTGCCTAACGGCACCCATGTTTTTTTCCAAAAGTAAGAGTTGCACTAAATATTTAACTTTCATAAATGATTAAATGGACCTACGAGTATAACAACAATAAATTAAAATATTAAACAATTCTGGAACACTAAAATAATTCAGGCTTTAATGAGTTAAGGCATGCGAAGCCAAAAAATCAAGAATAACATAAAACATTACAACTAGAAAACACCAAAAACAGTTATACCACATATACCGTTTAAAAACCCGACCCACAGATCCTGCGGCAGCAGTAAACAGAATTAACTACCTACCGGTGTTTTTTCAATCGCGAAGATTTGTCGCCCCCGCCTGATTTCCCTCGGGCGCCGTACGTTTATGTGTGCGCGCACCTTTATTTTCAATCACTCAATTGGTAGATTCGTGTTTCCATTTCAGTGATTGAGGCGGCTGTAGAGATGGGTACAATTGTACATGATTTTGGAATTTTAATTATTTTTATTTTTTGTATAGTACTATGGATACCGTGTACCAGAGAGTAGTCGAAGTCTAAGTTCCTTCATTCCGTAGACATTACAATTGCACTTGGAATCGTCAAATAACAATATTTGAAATACAATTTCAAGATTTCACAAAATAAAAAATACAAGAATTTACATTGCCAAAACTCAAAACAATTTGTCAGTCTCATCCACAGGTCATTCGAAACAATTTATCAATTCAATTAATTACCAATTTAAAAAAAAAAAAAAAAAAAAAAAAAAAAAAAAAAAAAAAAAAAAAAAAAAAAAAAACAAAAACAAATTCAAAGTCAATTTCAATAAACTAACAAATGTCAACGAAAACAGACATCAAAATATAACAATAGAAAATAAATAATCATCACAGATAAAAAATAAATAGCTTTATAAGTTATTCAGCAATAACGGTTGTTAACATCACAGTTAGGGAACAAATAGCAAGTTATGTTATTCAGCAATAGCATCGTCAAAGATTAAAAAATAAAAATAGTAACATAATCACAGATTACAAAATGTAAAATAGCATGTTTAAGTACACTGAAAAGACGTCCACCCTCAAAATATTACGATGGGCCGCAAGGTATGGCTATCCCGCTTAAAATTCATCATCACTACATAATATGAAACAAAGTCGAGTCGCTTCCCGCTCTATCTGTCCCTATGTATGCTTATATCTTTAAAACTACGCAACGGATTTTGATGCGTTTTTTTTTAAATAGATAGAGTGATTTAAGAGGAAGGTTTATGTGCTTAATACATTTGTGCCAAGTCGGGGCGGGTCGCTAGTTAAGAATAAATTAGACTCCCTAGGTATACTTTGAGAATTATCAAACTTTTAAGCTAAGCCATATTACTCGTAGGATAAGAAAATCGACGCCAGGTTTTCGAAAAACAATATTATTATCTTTTTCCTTTTATTTATTCATCTATTTCATATTTCAGAGAACACTACATACCTGCGTAACATCCCTATCCCTACTAGTATTAGAAATGTGAAAGTTTGTTTGTTTGTTACGCTTTCACGCAGCAACAGAGCATCGGATAGACTTGAATTTTGCCATGAATAGTTCAAAGGCTGGAAAGTGACATAGGCTCAATCAACCAGCACTAGACCAGCTGGAGCTCCTTGATGCGCGATGCTCCTCACTAAGTTTTACAGTTCTTGGTCTACGGAAAAATACCCTATAGAATTTGATTCACTTGGGAGTCCTTTAGTTGAATCGAGACAAAAATATGTCGGACAGCCTTTGAGCAAATATCTATAGTCACAATCGTGCAAAAAAAGTGTCCGAGCCAAAACCCTAAAGCCAAAATTGCGAAATAAAATCAGCTATCCGCTTCGAGAAAATATCTACAGAGCCACAGTCCCTAGTTAAAAGTAGTAAAAAAATGTCCGCGCGCCGTCATACATACCGACTTAGATATTTACATAATAATTCACAATGAACCGTTTTTTCGATTTTCGACGTTATGTCACCTAATTAGTGCTTGTAACCGAGCTTGTACATCGCGCGGCGACGACAAAGTCAGCTTGCAATCGCCTTACGACTAACTAAAAAGCCTGCCCACTGTAACAAACCTAGCCTATCCTGACGCCGAAATGAAACATGCCTAGCCTAACCTGCCTAATTAACCTCATTTATAAACCTAAGAAGTATTGAAACTATTTTAAGAAACCTGTCTAAAATAAAATGTCAGAGAAAATGATTATAGAACCTAGATTTGCTTTCAATGAATCCTAGCTTTATGACAAACTAGCTATGCGTCCTGATTCCACCTAATTGTGAACATGAAATTATAAATTGAACCTCATGAAATAAATATCCTAAAATGTTAAGAATGCATTAAATATCGATACAGATATTCAATAAGATCTCAGCTTACTATTTGTATTGATAAATAATAAGAAATATGAATACTAACATTTTTGAACTTCTGAAGTTCACAACGAAATAATTCTCACCTAGCGCCGACTGCTTTATTAGTTTTCTGCTGTGAGATTTCTATCTTAATTATCTAGTTTATTTACCTATTTATACGTTAGTTTGGCCAGTGTTCGTCTTGTGATAGACCCTGCGTTATAGACCGCATAAACCCTAGATAAAGGTGATTCGAAATATCTTCCTAATAGATTACCTAAGTCCAGAACAAAAACCCTATGTTTTACCTATTTTGAGCTCCTATGAACCTAAAAGTATATTACTAATCTCAGAGAGAAATGTAGTATCAGTCTAACTAATGTCTTAAGAGCTATTTTAAAATAATGATTCTAGAGCTTCTCTGTTTTACAAGGAGTTATTTAGAATATTTTTGAATTAAATAAATAAGCTTTAATAAAGCTAGGTATAAAATATTGTTCAAGTTACATAAGAAAATATTAGACATGAGATGAGAAGGAAATTCCATTAAACTAGTACTTTAGAACAAAGAAACTCTATTGTTGAACTAATATTATTATCAAACTACGAATATAATAAAAGATATGAATGCCAGAAAGAATAGTATTGATTTATTTCTGACAGTTAGTTAATTTCAATATTTTAAATTTATTCAATTTTATTTAGGTATCAGAGATTTATTTTATTTTATGTTTATCTCTGATTATTTAGTCATGGCGCTCGAGAGAGCTGAAAACCATGAAAATGACTCTACTCTGCTTTCGTAAATCTAACGCCATCCTGGGAAAAGAAAGCAGGAAAGAAAACCAGGAGTCGCGAGTGTGTCAGTCTATAGTCAGATTAACATTACTTCATAAAGTCAGGAAAATCATAAAACTTGCACGAATTCCAGAGTGTTCACAAGAATAGCTCCTAGATTACTATAGATAAAGGTTCGAGAATCGACTTCGCCTCATAATATAATATTTAAATCAATAAGCTATCAATAGCTTTATTTCAAAGTGATCAGAATTTACACTCTTAATACGGACACGGGATATCCCTCCATTTCGGAAATGAGAATCACTGGCCCAAGCTCTATCTGGCTTCAAGAGTTCTGCACACTAATGAAAATACAGCATTGATCGAGTAGCACTTACGGCTAGTATTTAAATAATGAGATGTTGCAATAATGTGGTATAGCAACAGCCGACTCTGTGAACCTCATAACATAAATAAATTACAATTCGTCTAAGAACACCCTGTCCTCCGCAAGTTGTAGGTATAACACGTCATGTCTTGAATTATTATTTTCAAATCGCTTGAATTATGTATATATCTTTATAAGATATTATGTTCACATATAGACGAAGCTGAAAAAGACAAATAATTAAAACATTTGTAATTCATACATAAAAATAATAAAGGGCGAGTGTTAGAAGCTTCTATCTTCTACTCGTGAGTAAATGCTCAAAGAAGGATAGTTTCGTCAGTAACATACTTCTATAGAGTAGGAAACATCGTAAGTCAACTTATGCAAGACCGCCATAGGAACCTGAAAACGTATGTGTATTTATCAACCCGCAACAGGTCAGAGTAGATAATATTGCCTTGTTTCTGTGGTGTAGCGTAGCGTCGTAAGCAACTCGTTCATACTCATAAAAGAATAGATACGTGTGAGAATCCTCCATACCGCATCGTTTCAGTAAGGCGGATATAGGCCTATCTCCATATGATAGACCTCCTCTTTTCATCTGATGTCCATTTGTACATTATTTCAATAGTAAATCATCCAGAAGTCCAATACAGTGCTGATCAGGACGGAATATTATCCGCATATCATATTCTATATCTACATTGACACTTATATATTTAAATAGTGATACTATTATACGAAACCAAATCCTCTAGGAACATCTTCGTCCTTCGATAGAAAACAACTTTCTTCAAACTTTCACTTTTTAGACCAGGATCAAAATTCTCCTGGTTAGAAGACTCTTCTCTGCTTTTCCTTTCTCTGAATCTTGCGGAACAAAACTAAATATACCTATTAAAGATGAAATATTCCAACATTTTTCTACAATTTTCTCCAGTGAAGTCCCTGCTGTCCGTCACGTCAAATTCTCTGTTCTTTTTTTTCTTCTTTTAAATTCTCAAGTACTGCAAAGAGTTTTCATACCTAGATTGAAGATCTGTTGCTTTTTATAATGTTTTTATTTACCTGATTGTTTGAATATCATTTGAATGGAAAGTTTCTTTAGAAAACATTAGAAAGAATTATAACCTCATGTGAGAGACTCCTGACCTACAAGAATGCCTTCTTCCTATGCCTAATTACTCAGATGTGGACGATCAAACCATCTGAGGTTTGTTACACCACTACGTAGCTTGGAACAGCTGATTTTATTTCGCAATTTCGGAATTGATTCCATAATAAAAGTAAGTCATTCACATAACGATATCTTAGAATAATTATATCCGTCTTCTAGAGAAATAAATACAGTGTATTCCTGAAAGTTCGAAAAGTCTTTGTATTTTACTCGTAAACTCCGAGAAACTTAATTCAAGCTCTTCTCGCCTCAAGGATTTTAATCAAATGAAAATATATTCGTATCTCAAACATTATAAGGACTTCACTAGGCACAGTCTGACATATTTCAAATTAATTAAGAGCCAAGTTATACTCGTGTGATTGGAATACCAGAAAAATTAGGTCAACATTTCAATTTGTCGTGATGGATAATTATTTTTCATTTTTGTCGTAACTTTATATTTATGTGGAGCCAAGTAATTATATTCTTTAATTCATTATAACTTTTGTAGCTTTACGTTTCTTTTGTTTGAACAAGTTTAGGAACGGAATTGTTTCTGTCGTTTAATTTCTCGTGTTCATGTTAACGGCACCTTTGTGGAGAGAAAGAGAGAGCGAATCAAAGAATAAAATCGGCCAAGTGCGAATCGGACTCGCGTACAAAGAGTTCCGTACTACGCAACGTATTGGACCCCCGACCCCTAAAATTTGTTTTATTTAAAAGTAAATTTACAACAACATACTCTGTGAATATATTATTTTAAGTGTCTATCTGATGCCACTGTTGACAACAAGCAAACAATTACGTTTGTTGTATGGAAGCCTCTTTAAATATTGATTGTATTTTGTATTTAGTATTTGTTGTCATAGCGGCAACAAAAAAACATCATCTGTGAAAATTTCAACTCTCTAGCTATCACGGTTAATGAGATACAACCTGGTCACAGACAGATAGACAAGCAGACAGACGGACAACGGAGTCTTAGTAATAGGGTCCCGTTTTACGAAACTCTAAAAGCTAAAACTATCTTTATTCTTGAAGACAAATAGGTATATGGGGCATCTACGGTGGACACATAATGTGCCTAATTTGAAAAAAGCTGCACTAACTTTAACGTCGTTGTTTTTCATGTATACCTATAGATTTATCTCATTAGTCAGCGCTGGATTTCTCTTCTTATGTGACTGGTTGAGCCATATTTCACCTCGTTGCTTAAATAAGGGTTTGTAATCTCAAGGATTATCTTTGAGAATATGAAACATCTCACGATGCGGTTATTACAATTGCAGCGATAGGTATGGTTTAAAATTGTTATTGAGAACAACATGTATCGTGCAAACATAAGGAGGGAAAACTTCGGATATACATTCCAAGTGTTTTCAAGATATTTTTCGGCACTATTTTTAACTAGAGCACTAGTCGGCACTGTTTATGGTGCAAATAAATTTACTCACAAAATAACTCGGAAAATACTGGTGCGATCTAACCAAATTATAAATTCGCTAAACAAGGAAATACCTAACTAATCCATTCCAGGCTATACACCTATATTACACAGACAAAATTCAAAGAAATTCAAAATAAGTAAGTTCGTATAGGCCGGGTGGCTAGCCCAGCTGTCAGAGTTTTTAAGCCGCCTAAAGGCCTCTAACATAGCTTAACATTTTAAACTCCCAGGTCTACAATTTATCGTGTCATTCAAGCCACGATCGCGCTCAGTTGTAAATGCCACAAGCGGTTAACCATCTGACGACTGACCGTGTTGAAGTGAAGCAGCCACTTCGAAGATCGCTAACGAATACCAAGCGTAGTGTAGCGATCATAGCGTAGTTTTCACAGATTTAAAAGTTTTTTTTTATTTTGACTAAAATAAAATAACTACTTAAATATAATAGTTAGGTACATGACAGCTTGGTATTCACTGCACGCATCACTTTACTCAAACTTCTACCAAATGAACAAAAACAAACACCAAAGCTAAAATCAAACCAATGCCGTTCGTCCGTAAACCTACGAGTACATATTTTTTGTCCAACAAAGTTCCAAAATTTAGGACACCGTGTCCGTAATTTACGGTGACCATTCTCACGCGTCGTAAGCTTTATTCAACGGGACATGTCCGAAACAAACTCGAACAGATTTCAATACAATTTGCCTACACCCGATACGTGGTAAGTGCGGCCGGGTAAACTGTGAACTTGTGTACATTGCGCTAGCGTGATTGACCCGGTCTGAATGGGGAGTGATATAGTGATCAACCTCGGATAGATTGCATTGCGTGATCAAATACTGCACCGACTAGAATAGAGTACAGTAGAAGCATAGAAGTAGAATACTATATTCATATAAAATGAAATATTAAAAAGAGTTAAATTTCATCGAAAAATAATTGTAAACATGCACAGACTTCTAAAGGTCTATAACAGTCGAAATGCTCAAAACTCACTGCTAGTTGGCAGGGAAATGACATGGGCAGGGGAATGATATATACTCGCACAAATTCTAATACAGTTTGCCTACACCAGATATGTACGTGGTAAGTGCGGCCGGGTAAACAGTGAACTTGTGTACACTGTAAAGGCGATTGACCCGGTCCAAATGGGTAGTGATTCAGTGATCAACCTCGGATGGATTGCATTGCGTGATCAAATACTACACCGATTAGAATAAAGTAGGCATAAAGTTAGTAGGTTTAGTATAATTAAGAGTAAATATAGTCTCTAACAAAATGATATCTAAAAATGGGTCCGGCTTTAAACATTCCATGTGTTCACACCTTCGATCAAATTTCTATAAAGTCAAAATCGTGCAAAAATATTGTCCGAGCCAAAACCCTGCCCACGCAACGTAGTGGGCAGGCTTTTTAGTTAGTCGTAAGGCGATTGCAAGCCGACTACAATGCCGCACGGATGCAAAAGTGCTTGGTTGCGTAACGTCGAAATTCGAGAAAACGGGTCATTGTGAATTACTTAATGTTAATATCTAAGTTGGTATGTATGACGGCGCTCAGATTTTTTTTACTACTTTCACTTAGGGACTGTGGCGTAGATATTTTCTCGAAGGTTCACACAGAAAAATATTAGAAATTTATTTTCAAACGTTTCCGGCGCCGTTAACAGACATCCATAATGTTTCATACATAACTGACCACCGGTCATACGTAAGGTTCAAAACTGTGCTCTCAGCCAAAATAAGAAAATCTTATACAAATTAGAACTAAATTAAGTAAGTATCCGTTTTTTTTATACTAACCATACTAAGTTCAAACAATCCGCAGTCTTTCCAGTTTCGTCTAGGCGTCCTTCAGTTTCAGATGAATTGGTCGCGATAATCCTCATCTTTCTCTTTAAATCCGGCCGGAACCGGGCCGGGCTGGACTGGACCATAATTATAACCCTTGATCAGAACTTTCGTTCCACTGAATCTATCAAGCAGTGATGAGACATTTTGGGCGCGATAGCGGTAAAAATAAGTCATTGAATGAGACTTTAACTGGACTATTTCCATAATTCGTTGCGCCAGATAAACAATGATTAAAAACAATACATTTTGTTTGTTATTTTTTAAGTGAAAACTTCTTTAACAGCGTCGTGCACTTTTTGAGATGGGTATAAAAAAAAACTCGCGTCAGATCGTAACCTGATCGAAAATTCGTAAGATGGATGCCTTACATAAAGTTCAAGTTTTCAATTCTGCCAGCACTATTCCCGGAGTGCAACACGTTGTTTTTTTATTTATTTACTTACATACCAAGTTCAAACAGTCCGCAGTCTCTCCAGTTTCGTCTAGGCGTCCTTCAATCTCACGTGAATCGGTCGCGACAATCCTCATCGTTCTCCCTAAATCCGGCCGGAACCGGGCCGGGCCGGACCGGATCATACAACCCTTGATCAGCACTTTCGTTCCACTGAATCCGTTTATTTCGGTCCGGTGTTTTCTTTATCTCATTGCTTATTTACGGACGGTGAGCCTGAATTTGATTTTGCAAAAAATGACGGGAAAATTGCCATTTTCTTCGGAATATTGTTAGGCATAAAAGAAATAATTATTTTTCACAATAAATGGCAAAACCTCCTTCTATCGTGATCAAAATTCGAATATTTCGCTCGAATTCTTACATTATTCTTGATTTATCAAAAACGGCTCAGCCGATTTCTGTAAAATTTAAATGGGACCATCTCGGGAGTATACCCTTTTGAATTAAAAAACAATTTTTCGGTTCAGTTCACAATTGGCGATATTATCGATGAACATACACAAAAAAATACATACACACGAACATAGAACCTCCTCCTTTTTGGAAGTCGGTTAAAATAACAAGTCGATGCATATCTGCTCAATAATGTGACATTTCGTAGTGTAGAGACTTTTCTTTGGAAAAAGAACAGGTTATATTTGGTCTACAATAATAAAATATACAAGCTATACTATACTCGGACTATAATCAGAACTAAAGGTTAACAAAAATTGGCCAAGTGCGAGTCGGACGAACTCCAAGTTCCGTGTAAAGAAGCCCCATTCCTCCTGCCGTTATTAAAAGCAAGCAAAAAACCACGTTTTTTTTCTATGGGAGCCCCCGTAAAGATATTTAGTATTTGTTGTTATAGCGGCAACAGAAATACAAAGTCTGTGAAAATTTCAGCTGCCTAGCTATCATGGTTCATTAAATACAACCCGGTGACAGACAGACCCGTTTTTACCCTTTGGGTACGGAACCCTATTAAAATAAACTTTTACCGTGTAAGTTATCCTTAACTTTGCAATACTGTGGGTATTTAAATGCAGAGTTTTGTAATTAAAAAAACTGCCTCATGAAATTAAGCATTTTCTTTCTAAAATATAGCGCATTAGTATTTATTTAATCAGCCAAGAAAGAAGTCAACGATTATATTTAATCTCTAAAATGACCGGAACGATTTCTTCATATACAAGTAGATAAATAAATCTTATGAGTCATAACAAAATTGCTGATGAAACACTGCATGACTTCTTACCAGTAGCTAGATGTAACTATGTATTACTTATAGTAAGCTTTATTTAGATTGTCTAGACATAGGTACAGATAGCGCGCGAGTTGAATGCAGTCGGGGTCTGAGGTAAAGAGCGGGAGCATCTCCCCCCGCTATCCGCACGCCCCACCTCACGCGCCTGGGCGGGTTGGGCGTGCGGATAGCGGGGGCAAACATTCGCATTCCTAAGCTCTGCATTCAACTCGCGCGCCTACTGTACTTCAGTTATGTTTAAGACTGATATTTACCATTGTAAATCGTCAAATAAATAAATTAAAAATAATAGTTTATACATAAACGAGATTTTGGATACAATAACTAAAAATCTCTTAACCCTTAAGCACCTACCAGTACCAGCGGTCTGTGAGACCGCAGCGTATTTTTAAATTGAAATATTTTTATTTGTATGTATCGTAGGACAGTGCGTTTCTATATACCTTTTCTACACATCCATCAAAAACCACGTTCGCGCTCTGTGTGAGCGCACGTAGGTGGTTACGTGACTTTTTTTCACTGAAAAGATGATGATAATGATTATACATTTTCAGTGCAGCTTCCAAAAATATGTTTCAAATCTGATGCAAATAGAAACAGAAGACTGTTCATATGTTTTAAGTGCAAGGTGCAAATATGTATGCAGTATGCTTTGAAAATGTTCTGAAACTACCGCAAAAATTGTGCATTTTTAACGGTTGCAATTTTGTTGAAATACTTTTTTAATTTTTAGTTTTTTTCTAATATTGAATAGGAAGTATCATAAAATTAAAGTAATAAATCCAAAAACTTCGATATTTATTATGTATTTAATCAAATTATTTTAGAAGAGTTTCTTTGTGGGTAAAATTACATAACAACACATAACATAACATTTTATTACAGTTTTGAGATATTTGAAGTTCAAAAATAAAGGTCTAAAGTAAAAACAAGTGTGTGTTAATCATTTGAATCCTTTTTTACTACTGCAACACCTGCATTAAAGGTAGTTACAAATGAGCGGTCTCCAAGACCGCAGGTAGGTGGCTCCGTTACAAAAATAGATGGTAGGTGGTTAAGGGTTAGTTAATTTCTATCAAACTACAATCTAACAACCAATCTGGTCTTCATAAATAAGGAGTTTACGAACTAGAAAATCGTACTACAATATTTTGTTGTAGGTAAGCGGATTATAATATCGTCTAGGCCGTCTAGGACTTTTTAACGGTATCGTATTTAGGCCACACTTTATTATATCGCTTTTGTAACTCAGACCAAATTTAAAAAACAGGACGTAACGTCATGAACAGATAAGTGAGGCCGGTGTTTTATACATTTGTGTGAAAATTGAAATTTTCTGCGGCGCTTTTTACCAACCGATTTTGATAATATTTGGTAAAATTGTTTCGTATTTAAATCCCAACAAGATTAACGAGAATGTCTTCTTTTTCCCTTAGATAATACGAAAACAATAATAAAAAAGTTCCGCGGCCAAAACATGACACTAATGTTTCATATTGGTTATGTGATTGTAGCGACGCGTTTGTTTGCGTTTTTATTTGCCGAAATGAACGAATGTTTTTCTAAAAAATAAGAAGTCTTTCTCTCTCTCTTTGAAGACTATAAACTTGACAAAAAGATAGGCTAGCCTAAAACTTTGCTATGTCGTAAACGTATGAAATTGCAAAAAAAAATACCTGAACTGTAAATAAACAATTAAAAAAAAAAAAGTACATGCAAGTATTGATAGATGATTTTAACCTACAAAAGAAAGTAAAGTGGCCACTAATATTGTAGTAGGTATATTGGAATAGGAACATAGAAAACGCTGAGTTTCACGTTTTCAAAACATCACATCATAATTATTAATTATGTTACCAAACGGTTCATAATACCAAAGCAATTTGATTAAAGTATAAATTATTTATTATTCTATAAAATGTGTATTTTCCTAGAATTACAAAATAACAACTTACTCTAAGCTTTAACGCAAGTTTTATTTGCGTATTGAAACAAAACGATTATCTACTGTTATGCAATACTTATTAAAATTACCTACCGATTAATGTTGTTGAAGCCGTGGTGGTCTAGTAGTTGTAACACTGCCCTGTCATACGGTGTTGCCACTATATTGCTTTTTAAAACATAAATAAAAATATTTAACTACTGGTATTATAATATCAGGCCCCGCCCGCCATAATAAGCTGACTAAATAATTATGTATCATGCATTGAACCAACCTGTAGTACTCAGTTGACTACCGCTGGACGTCTTACACTTTACTTGCGGGTACGTGGTTTAAAAATATACTCAAATAAATAAATTTTAAAGAACTCATTAGTACGGGAGTGGTTTTGAACCCAACCTCAAGCTCGTAAGGCGAGCATTTCCTGATTGAGCCAAAACAGCTTATTTAGATCATGCACTACTGAAATATGTACCTAAGTACTTATCTCGGCAAGTCCGAAATAAAATCGTGGTCCACAAACCGGATAACGCAGCTTTCTTGCAAAAAGGGGTTACATTTGTCCAGCGAGACCGGATCTTCCGGTCGGAAGCGATGATTTCAGCCTATTGTGACGGTCTCCCAGACCCCCGGTCTAAAGCTCGCTTCATACTATATTTAGTCGGTAAATCAACGACTTTGTGTCTGATATCTTTTACAGATTAATACTATTATAGGATGCGCCTGATTTCCCTTATTTTGTTAGTGGTCGACCGTGGGCGTATTATAAAGTCTGGTATAGCACCAATTACACTTTTAATCCAATCGTTATCAATATTACACAAGAGATACTAATGCGCGCCATTGCGCGTTCCTGTCTAAATCTGCCGCGTCGCTAGTGTTGTACCCTCTCTTGGCGCGCGTTAGGGATGTGCCGATACCACTCGACTCGGAGAGTCGATTATGCGGCTAACAATATATAATTATTATTCGCAAAATATGGCAAAACCGCCTTCAATCGTTTACAAATTCCAATATTTCGCTCGATTGGTTTATATTATTGTTGAGAAAAACGACCCTGTACTGACTTCTGTAAAATTTAAATAGGACGACTTTGGGAGTTTACCCTTTTGAGCTAAAAAATAATTATTTGATTCGGTTCACATTTGGCGAAATTATCGATGAACATACAAAAAAAAACATACAGACCAACATAGGATCTCCTCCTTTTTGAAAGTCGGTTGGTTCCGTTTACATTCCCTATTTAAAATATTTTTAATTATATAATAGAAAACAGAAAACAATAAGTAAATAAATTATAAATATTAGAGGACATCTTACACACGGCCTCTGACCCCAAACTAAGCAAAGCTTGTGATATGGCTGCCAGAGACTGATACACTACATTTACATATTTTTAAATACATACTTATATAGATAGTCACTAAATAACACCCAGACACAGAGCAAACACCTATGTTCGTCACATAAACACTTGCGCTGGGTGGGGATCGAACCCACACCCCTTTGACCCAGAAGTTAGGGTCACTAACCACTGAGCCACCGAGGCAGTCAATAATTATGTTGTACCTATAATCACCCTATAATGCAACAAAAGAAGAAACCAATTTTACTGTTACTCAATATTTGAAAGTAAGCAGTAGTTTCGGTCCCGTTTCAATGAGTCCTTTGGAACTTATGTACGGAATCACACCACTGGCTTTTCGGTGAAGGAAAACATCGTGAGACAACCTGCATACGTTCGTAGACGAACACGATTGTAGGCAGGTTGATCACAAGATTTTGGTGTGAAGAGGCCTTTACAAGCCGGTCTCTCAGACGAGGGTCTAACAGACCGGCCGGGGCGACCGCGAGTAATCACTGCTATAATATTACGGAGATGTTTGTTTCCTTCGTCGTTAGATGGATTTTATTACATCATAAAGGTTAACTTACAGCTGATATTCAAGGGAAGTGAAGTGATAGATGTATTACAAAAGCTTCTTTGTTCAATGTTCAATTTATTTTAGACTAGCGACCCGCCCCGCCTTCAAACAGGTGTATTGTACAAATAAATCTCCCTCTTGACAAGTGAATCACTCAAAACATTTTAAAATTCGCATCAAAATCCGTTGCGTATTTTTAAAGATAAAATCATAGATAGGGACAGACAGAGCGGGAAGCGACTTTGTTTTACACTATGTAGTGAAGGCTCCTAAGTAAGTAATACCTGAATTCGTAAATTCGTCTTTGTAATAATTTGGAATACCTAACTAAGTGTTTTTAAAAGTGTTTCAAGTAGACGACCTCTAATTATAAAGTTTTAAATCATCTTTATAAGTTTATTTTTGCACTCTACAGTAGGTATCTATTTATTATCTTCAGTTATATTGTTGCCCTGTTTAAATCTCATCCAAGTGTTTAAACAAATGAATAATTGTTTATTTTCAGACAAGTTCGTACAATGTACCTACTTATGAACCAAACGCTTGCTATAACAACACAACTATTTTTACTCGTTTACACACTTTACTCGTTTACTATTTGAAGAATTCTTGCTTTTGCCCTGTAAGTACTAAGCCAAAAAAGGGTCATTATAAACATATATTGTACTATGCTGCCAACCAAAATTAAATTAACAATTAAAATTGCTACTCTGAATTGAAAAATGTACGGAACAGCTGATATTTTTCTAGACTTTCGGGTTGGTCCTGTAGTAAAGGTTGTTCATAAAGTCTGTATCACCTCTTTCCGACTTAGTATACCAGTTTTTTTGCAACGAATTCTGTAGTCTCAAAAGATGTAGGTAACACATAAACTATCTGTACCTGTAGAACCTGTAGCAGCCTTTTTAATAGTCCACTGCAGGACGTAGGCCTACCCACGAAGGGTGATTGGGCATATCCAGCACGCTAGTCCAGTGCGGGTTGGTAGATTCACATACGTCATCAAATTTCTCCTACGGACGTATGCAGGTTGCCTCACGATGTTTTCCTTTACCGAAAAGCCAGTGGTGTGAAATTCTGTACATAAATTCCAAATATGGATGTTACTACCTCTAGACCATCACGGCTTAATAAACTATCTATGTAGCAAAAATCTGCAGTTTGCTGAGTAAAGTTGAATTTAATTTTCTTACTGAAGACATAAAAAAGAAGGGAAAGCGGGCATCAGTCGGGGCGAGCGTAAACAACGCCCCTATTTATCCAACTGATAAGTAGGCTCTCTCATTTATTCGACTAATAAACTTTTTAGCAGACAGATGTCGAAAATGTTCGCGAACTTTGTCCAGCAACAGTGGAACTGAAAAAAAAATATCTTTAAAGGTTGTGTACACGTGTGTATGTGTGTGTGTCACGGTTAAAAATGTTATGGCTGATTCAAAAATTCCTCCGAAGAGAAAATAGTACTTTTAAATTTTACGTGTATATAGAACGTGTAATAGTTTTTTGTTTTGGTGTATCTTTATCTATAACGGCCATTGCATTTATTTTACGAAAATGTATCGTCAAAGCTGTATGAATGTGAACTGATTTACTTAGTTCAGACAGTACATTTTTGGGTACCTACTAACCCGCACAGGATCAGTCCGTCAGTGTGGTAGATATTGCTTAATCAAAATTCACAGGTAGACTTATGGTTACCATTAGAGTATTAAAAGACTGGTACAGTATCGATGCACGATATAAACGTAACTGCTTACACACCAATAAATGTAAATACGTAGGTATAACCTCAGACCAAATAAAAAAAACAAGACAAAATTTTGTTAACAAACAATTGAGGCCGGCAAAACTACGCCTCGCCGTGTACAGACTCAATTACACACACTTACACGTACAACGAAACTAAGTACGCCTTGGCTCGTCAGTCAAACTATGGCGGCGCATCACCGACGGCGACGCGCTCACCACATGTTTAAAAAACCGGCCTCACTTGTCTGTTCACGACGAACTGTCTTGATTTTTTCATTTGATCTGAGGGTATTAACATATTGAATTAAAATTTAGTGACATTTCAAATCAATTTTTTGTTTGACAGCTGACTTATTTTCGCAATTTGTGATCATATGTCATAGTAAGTAAAAGTATTTCATAGTGATGAGTAGAACTATAAAACCTATATTTACTTGCCTCTTAAAGACGTTGAACCTTGTAAAGCTACACTACACCAGTGTTACACACTCTGTATTTAATGTAACGATGCACATCTACCTGATTAAGTACTTAGATCAAATAAACTCTAAGTAACTAGACACAGTTAGTTCTTACCGTGTAAAAACCGCTTAAGAGACAAACTCAGTAATTTATCTTGGTTGTTTAAGCTAAGAGTACTTTTTGTTTCGGCCCGCGTTTTTAATTAGTTTTGTTGCCGGCCACGGCTCCGTGAGATTTAAAAGTAATAAAATTATTTCCCTCGCCCTGTTTAGAACGAGATTTTCTTTTTTTTATAAATTTGGCTAAGCTAATTGTAAGAAAGATAACTGAACTATAAATCTAATTCATTGTAGGGCTCATAGCGTAGTTTGACGAGGTGTTCGTTAGCGATCATCGAATAAGCAAAATGCAGCACGGTCAGTCTTCAGATGGGTGATCGCGGATGGCAACTACAACTTTGCGCTACAATGGCTCGGACGTCACATTAAATTGTAGGTTCCGGTGGTTCTAACCGATAAGCCATGTCAGAAGCTTTCAGGCGGCTTAAAAACTTTGAAACTAACCACCCGGGTGAGCTACCCGGTATATACGAACTTACATATAATTACTTAATTTGATTTAGTGAGCTTGTTTTTTATTAGAAACTAGCTGACTGCCTTTGTCCGGGTTTTAAAATATTAAAGAATATGGATATAATTACATTTATCGTTCTTATTAGGAAAGATAATTATTATTCGCAAATAATGGCAAAACCGCCTTCCATTATGTACAAAATTCGAATAGGTATTTCGCTAGAATCGCTTAAATCATTGTTGATTTTTTCAAAAACGGCTCAGCCGATTTCTGTAATATTTAAAGGTATACCCTTTCAAACTAAAAAAAATACCGGTTTACAATTGGCGAAATTATCGATGAACACACACAAAAAAAAAACATACAGACGAACATAGTACCTCCTCTTTTTTGGAAGTCGGTTAATAACAAAGAGTTGTTTTATTTTATTATCTGAAAGGAGCTAAGAGTACCTTATCTTCTTTCAAAATATTCTAACCCATTAAAAAAAAACACTACAATACCAAACCAATTTCAGCAAGAAAATTGCACCGCATTTCGAACAAAAACCCAGTTACCTCCCTCTGACCGAAAATTCAAGCTTATTAAGTATCAAAAGTAGTTAATTCTAGATTCTCATTACGCATTCCAGCGGATATCACACGAATGCATAATTTTCCCATTGTCGCCCTCAAAATGGAAGTTTTAAAAAACATTAATTTCACAGATCGTCGCTTTTGCTCTCGCGCCGTCGTTCTTTGGACCATAGGAGAATATAAAGCAGGAATTGTAAGGGGGTGTTAATCTATATCTACTCTGTACATTTTTGTAAATTTCAACTAGCATTGATTCAGATTAGAGTACCGTATAATCTGGAGAAAAATGCTGCAGTTTTTTCCTATTGACGCTTATATAGGATAAATGTCCAAAAAATTATGATATAATCATTCATCACTATTATTTTTCGTCGGTAGAGAAAAATCTATATTATGTGAGTATGCATCTAAAAATACGTATATGTACGAGTAATATTATTAGCATTGAAGTATTAATCCATCATTGTATATCAGTCTCTGACAGCCACATCATAAGCTTTGCTTAGTTTGGGGTGAAACAGCTAAATTGCCAATTCGATGGTTTGGGGTCAGAGACCGTGTGAAGTCCTCATAAACTAAGTTTTTATACACACTTACTAGTTTAAAGATAATAAATGAAAACTGAAGAAAATGACATTCCAATTTTTCCTTTCATTTATCATTTCATGACAACCCACAGACTTATTATACAACAACCTAATTTTTTACTAGAATTTGACAAATTACTTTTTTTTGAGATAGAAAGAAGTCTACAGTCTATAGATAAGTATAAGAAGAAGATAACATTAAAACGATGTCAAGCAATACACTAAAAGGCGAAAAACTAGCCTGTCATGTGTTTGCCTGTGTTAATAAAATATAATTATGTAGTCCATACCCACCTATCTAGACAAATGTATCTTTGGAATATAGATAACAAGAGTCACCGAGCATAGAGAAACCAGAAGGCTTCTCTGACACAAGAAGGGATGTGTTGTGTCTAAAATTGACATTGACAACGCTTCTAACTTCAATTTGACTTCTGTAAGTCAAATTGAAGCGAGAAGCGTTTTTTGTTTCTCTGTAGAAAGAGAGCTGCAAATTACTCTTGTTTAGAACAGATTTGTTGCTTCACTTCTAACATTAAAGTCCTTCTGATTTTGTTCGTGATTGAAAATCAGATAATGTCTTTATCAGGCAAAAATAGATCATGCCTTCAGGGAACCCAAAAATACACTACCTGAAAAGAAACTGAAGCTTGAAAACAAAAGATGTGAAAGAAATAAACAACAATTTTAACCAAACCTCGTAATCTCAAACAAAGTAGGCAAGAACCTACGCTAGACAGATCCAAAATGTGGGCCGCTGGCGAATTTAAAAAGGTATTAGAATAAGAAGAAAAAATGTATAATGCTCAACATTTCCCGACGTTTTACGGCCGCAAACTGGCAAAAAGTTCTTTGCAGTCCCATTTAATGAGCGGCAGCGTGAATGTATGCAGAGTGAAATGGTGCGACCACTGACAACGAAGACTTGGCGAAAATCTTTCAAAGTAATCGGCCAAGTGCAAGTCAGACTCGCGCACGAAGGGTTCTTTACCGTGTGGGATCCCCCTTAGATCCATTTCAAGCTTCTACCTGCTGCTGTTTTTAACATCAAACAAAAAACGGCAAAAAACATGTTTTTTGTATGGGAGCCCTCCTTAAATATATGTACTCGTATTTTATTTTTAGTATTAGTTGTTATAGCGGTAAAAGAAATATATACTACTACCAGCCTTTTTAATGTCCACTGTAGGACGCAGGTCTACCCATGAAGGGTGATTGGGCCATATCCACCACGCTGGCCCAGTGCGGGTTGGTATAACCACAGAAATACATAATCTGTAAAAATGTCAACTGTGTGTTCATGTGATACAGCCTTGTGACAGACAGACAGACAGACAGACGGACAGCGGAGTCTTAGTGATAGGGTCCAGTTTTTACCCTTTGTGAACGTAACCCTAAAAAGTATCTACTTTCTCTTTTGAAATAAATAACACTATCCGTCTATCCAACAGCCATAGGACATTTTTTTCTGGTCAGTTGCCTATAGATTTACAAAAAGCCCGGTTGGGAGCAACTATTATGCCATGTGAAATGGAGGAGCTTATTAAGTTGACGCGTATCTAAGTAGGTAAATATTTTTTTTGTATGAACTTTTTCAGAGTACTCCAATTTAGATAATTTAATTTTTTTATTCTTTTATACAGTAATGACGGTCCTATATAAATTTGATCGATGATGATTTATTGGTTTTTGAAAAATCAATAATATTATAAAATAGGTTACCTACATCGATTCGAGTGAACAATTCGATTTTTTTATATAGATTGCACTGATTGAAATCGGTTGTGCTATTTTTTGCGAATAATAATTACAGTGCAACATAACAGACTTGAAAATAAATGAGGTCATTCATCTGAATCTCAAAATAAATGAGACCATCGCTTTGCATATTTTGCATAATTTTTTTCATAATGATACGGTTTTCCTGTTCACAATCCACAAAATAATACAAAATGAGAAAAATGCTAGGATGTTAACAATGATTGATAGCTCAGATTGTGGTTCCAGCAAAAGTGATAATTTAGTTTCCGAATAATTAACTTCTTCTCTTTTGTGTTGTATACAGGGTTTTAGCGTCCTTTTAGGGGCTTATTCTGTACATCAAAACTAACAACTTTTGTTCTGCTATTTTTTCAAAACTAAAAAAAAAAGAGGATAGAAGAAAGAAGGATAAAGGAAGGAAGAAAGAAGGATGCTAATTGATTAGGAATAACCCTGTATACTGGATGCATGAAAATGTTTTTGGTAGCAGACAGTTCAAGATCATTGAAACGTTAAGTCCATCGTCTCAGTGGCCCGCAACCCGCACTTTGTTCAAGCAGAGCCTTGCCCGCGGTTTTTGCTCCACGTAAAGGGTTAATTACAAAGTTAGATTTCAGAAACAAAAGTGTTATTATTAGGGCTCACTCCGCACTCTACGGCGACATTTAAAACTTCCCGCGGTTTGCATAAGCAGGTGAGTTGATTTTACCAAAAGTTTATAATTCAGAATCTGTGCACTGTGGGGAGGGACTTAAAAAGTTGCGGTTTTTATGGATAGATTTATATGGGACTGAGAGATATAATAAGCTGGAAAAAGCGTTTGGATTTCAACATGAAAATCACTACATAGTATAAAAACAAAGTCGCTTCCCGCTGTCTGTCCCTATGTATGCTTGTATCTTTAAAACTACGCAACGGAAATTAATGTTCTTTTTAAATAGAGTGATTCAAGAGAAAAGTTTATAAAATATAGTAAATAAATAATAAAATATAGTTTATATAATAAAGTGTATACCACATGCATAGTATAGTAGACGAATATAAAAAAGAAAGCTATGATCGTTTGTAAAGAAATTCTGTAGTATATTTAGTATCAGTATTGCACCCATGCGAAGCCGGGAACGTTTGCTAGTTGAATATATTTTTTGATGGAACAAAGGAGTAATTAATATTCGTTTAGAGTGAATGATCAGTGCATGGGCAGTCATGGGTGAAAAATTGCATTGGTTACTACTTATTTCTATAAATTTAATATGTATAGTGTGAGTGAAATCAAAAAATATTTCACATCAATCATTTCATGCATGTGAAATCCAATGGAGGCCAATCGCAGAATCCAACTTGGCTGGGCACCATTCGGAAAATAGCGTAACGTCTTTTTGTCCGACATAACCCAGAGCCTCAAGTTGAAAGTGTTCGACCAGTGTGTGTTACCAGTGATGACTTATAGCACTGAAACGCAATCTCTTACTCTGGGCCTTATTAAGTAAGCTCCAAGTAGCCCAACGAGCTATGGAGAGTTTGGAGAGGGCTATGCTCCGAGTCTCTCTGCGAGATCAAATCAGATATGATAGATTCATGAGAAACAGCCTGGTAACAGACAGACGGACAGCGGAGTCTTAGTAATAGAGTCCCGTTTTTACCCTTTGGGTACGGAACCCTAAAAAGGTTGTATGATAAATTCGGCACCATGGTGGTAGAAGTAAATAGGTGTGATTGAATTGAATTCACAAACTTAGTGCACACAGCACTAAGTTTGTGAATTCAAAACATCATTAAGTATGTTTTGAATTCACAAACTTAGTGCACACGATGTTCTTAATTCAATTTTACTTTACTCTCTAGCGAATATAAACGGCTTTTGCACTCAGATTTCGAAGAGCAAAAATACTCATTCCGAGATGGGAGGATAAAAATGTAAGCCAAACAGCTATAATTACGACCCCAAAAGCGCAATAAGAATGACACGGCAATAACAATCGGCGTGAGAACGGAAAACCATTATGATATTTTTGTAGGTAGTTTATATCAGGGGGAACCCGGGGGAAATCATCCCGCGGCAGATGACGACGAATCATGTTTCGGTGTGGCTACGATGATAAATAATACAGGTTTATCTGCTTGCCCTGTACTAAGCCGAAAAATGGCGGCTAAGACCATTATTAAGAATACATTTTACTATGAGACCAAACCTGAATTCCAGAAAAAAATCAGCTGTTCCATACAAAATTTTAACTAAGAATCGATCAAATGTATTAAACAGGTATATTTTTTCTCGAATTCTGAGTAGTCCTATAGTGAAAGTGAAGAAAAAAGCTCGTACGTACAGTGTACTCGTATTAAAACTCATTGGCATATCGAGCGTAGACAGACACGCACCGTGAACAAAGTGAGTCGGCGAGGGCCGAGAGAAGCGCGTCTTCGTATACTAAGTACTTATAAAACCTCGTCAAGTAACAAGATCTTCGTTTAAACAGAGGTGACTTTTTTTTTTGCTTAAGCGAAGTTATTCTCCTTGTTCATATCGGATTACTTTTACCAATTGTAGATATACTCAAAAATAGCTTACATTTTTTTCAGTCCACAAAAACATGTTTTTCTTACTAAAATATTGATTATCTTCAGGCGTTTTAGGGTCGGCGTCCCCTTAAGCAACGTTCGGCACGGTCAGTCTTTGGATGGGTGATCGCAGGCGGCATTTACAACTGACACAGCTTGGATGACACTTCAAATTATGGACACAGGTCACAGGTGGTTCCAATCGGTTAGTTATGTCACTACTGTAGTAAAAGTAAGTACAAGAACACTCTGAGAAATGGAGTACCAAGCCGAAAGAGAGTTATTATAAATACGTACAACTGACCATTTATGTGCAGGACGGGGCCCTATGAGAGTCAATGCGTGCGTGTTATTCGTTGTGGACTGTAAAACATGAGATGGTAATGCACACACTGACAAAGAGCCCGGCGTCCTGGAAGCACGGTGCTGGGATTGAGCGTGGGGAAGAAAATGCGTAGGCGATGGTTCGATCAAGAAGGGAAAGCCTCCTAGGCACGTAGTGGTCACTTTCGCGTGTGTGGCGCTCCGTAGTCTAGACGCGTGGTAATTTCGTAGGGCGCGTGGTGTTTTCTTGGAGCTCCCGCTGTAGTAGTGACCTCGATGGCTGCCGCAGGAAAAAGAGACCGGGCGGCGTGCGAAATGTGCTTTTAAGAGTCGTCCCCTCCCGCTTAGCGTCGCTGCCACACATCTGGCACGGCGGTGGCGGCGGCGACGCGTCCGACTAACAGCAACGTAGGCTGTGTGAGCGGGAGGGAGAGAGACGCCCTATCGCGTTCTCTTTCAACGGCGCGCAGCCCGGCAGCGCGCGGCCGTTCGAGCTCGACAGGCTCGGCCATTCTACTAGCGAGAGCTACCTGCTTTAATCTATGTAACGGTATCACCGCCTGTACTTATCTTGTGACCACCTACGTACCGAAAAGACTTCCACCTCCTTGATCGAACCATCGCCTACGCATTTTCTTCCCCACGCTCAATCCCAGCACCGTGCTTCCAGGACGCCGGGCTCTTTGTCAGTGTGTGCATTACCATCTCATGTTTTACAGTCCACAACGAATAACACGCACGCATTGACTCTCATAGGGCCCCGTCCTGCACATTGGTCCTTCGAGCCGGATTTTGCGTGGTTGAGATTCTGCAATGGTGGTGACTAGATCAACTGGGAAAAGCGCAGTTAAACCTTCGGGTTCTAGCGCACCTCCTACGGCACGGTCAGCGTCGCAGGGAGCAGGCCCTATTCCGCAGGATTTAGTAGCAGCTGCACCGGGTGCCGAGACGAATCAGCAGCACTCCATCGCCGCGAGACTGCAATCTTCGTCCCTCGGGCAGACGATGACGCGCCACGCCGGAGCTGCAGCCAGAGCCGCGCTGCACGACCCGCCGGTCACCGGCGTCGCCGGCGCGTCATCATCGCGTCAACAAGATGGCGCATCGTCACGTGTGGGCACCGTGTCCGGGGACGCGGCGCCTGCCCACGCGCCGTCACTCTGTCAACAAGATGGCGCTCCGCCATGTGTGGGCACCGTGTCTGAAGACGCGGCGCCGGCCCACACCACCACCCGGTGGGAAGAGCTGCCCGGGTCCAGGCCTGCCGCCTGGCCGGCCCGCTTTTCGCCACCACACTCGCCTTCACAGTCGCCGGGTGTGTACGCGGGCACTGTGTCTCGAGACACGGCGCCTGCCCGCGCCATCGCCACCGCCACGGCCAAGCTGAGAAGTGCGGGGTCAACCAGCAGCCGGGCTCTTTGTCAGTGTGTGCATTACCATCTTATGTTTTACAGTCCACAACGAATAACACGCACGCATTGACGCTCATAGGGCCCCGTCCTGCACATTGGTCCTTCAGAAGCCGGATTTTGCGTGGTTGAGATTCTGCAATGGTGGTGACTAGATCAACTGGGAAAAGCGCAGTTAAACCTTCGGGTTCTAGCGCACCTCCTACGGCACGGTCAGCGTCGCAGGGAGCAGGCCCTATTCCGCAGGATTTAGTAGCAGCTGCACCGGGTGCCGAGACGAATCAGCAGCACTCCATCGCCGCGAGACTGCAATCTTCGTCCCTCGGGCAGACGATGACGCGCCACGCCGGAGCTGCAGCCAGAGCCACGCTGCACGACCCGCCGGTCACCGGCGTCGCCGGCGCGTCATCATCGCGTCAACAAGATGGCGCATCGTCACGTGTGGGCACCGTGTCCGGGGACGCGGCGCCTGCCCACGCGCCGTCACTCTGTCAACAAGATGGCGCTCCGCCATGTGTGGGCACCGTGTCTGAAGACGCGGCGCCGGCCCACACCACCACCCGGTGGGAAGAGCTGCCCGGGTCCAGGCCTGCCGCCTGGCCGGCCCGCTTTTCGCCACCACACTCGCCTTCACAGTCGCCGGGTGTGTACGCGGGCACTGTGTCTCGAGACACTGCGCCTGCCCGCGCCATCGCCACCGCCACGGCCAAGCTGAGAAGTGCGGGGTCAACCAGCAGCCGGGCGCAAAGAAGCCTCAAGCTCGCCCGCGCGCTCGAGGAGCGCGCAATCGTCGAGCTAAAGCTCGCCGAGGCCCGCGTCGCAGTCGCCGAAGCGGAGCTCGAAGTCGAGGACGCCGGGTCCGTCATCTCGACTGAGATGGAGGACCAGGTGCACCGTGTCGCTTCGTGGGTCGACAACACATTCTCGGTCGCGCATGGGGATGCGCGATCGTCTACGCCGCCGCTCCGCCCCCCGAAGCCGCCGTGCGTCGGTGTAGCGCCGCCCCGAGCGCCGCTGCCGCCACCGACGCACCTGACGCTATCATGTGTCGGTGCAGCGCCACTGCCGTCACCGGCGCAGCTGACGCCGCCATGTGTCGGTGCAGCGCCGCCCCAAGCGCCGCTGCCGCCACCGACGCGCCCATGCGTTGGTGCAGCGCCACTCCAGGCGCCGCTGCCGCCACCGACGCGCCCATGCGTTGGTGCAGCGCCGCCCCAGAGCGCGCTGCCGCCACCAACGCGCCCATGCGTCGGTGCAGTGCCGCCCCAGGCGCCGCCGCCGCCACCGACGCGCTCATGCGTTGGTGCAGCGCCGCCCAAGAGCGCGCTGCCGCCACCAACGTGCCCATGCGTCGGTGCAGCGCCGCCCCAGTGCGCGCTACCGCCACCGACACATTCTCTGCTCAACGGGCCGCCCCCGCTGCCGCCCAAGCCGTCCCCAGAGCAGCAGAGCTCTGCAGAGCGCTGCGCGTGGAGGCCGCCGCCACGCTACGAGGCCTGTGCGGCGCCGCCGCCTCCGCCGCACAGCCCTGGTCTGGCCGTGCCGGGCACCGTCACACTACCGACGACGGAGCCCCGGTCGGACCTCGCCGCACTTGCCGCAGCCATCACAGAGGCTGCAAGAAGCACGAAGAGCCAGTACCGTCACGCCGTCGAGTTGCCGAGCTTCAAGGGCAGCCATCACGAGTGGCTACCCTTCCGGGCCGCCTACGCCGAGTCATCGCCGCACTTCACGCCTCTGGAAAACATCGGGCGTCTGCGTCGAGCGCTGCGGGGGAGTGCACATGAAGCCGGCCAAGATCTTTTATTGCACTACACGGACCCAGGTCGCTGTAAGACCGGGCACGAGCGGGTTAACTACAAAAGAAACAGGGAAAATACAGATGAGGACCCGACTTGGCAGCGCGGCGCGACAACGAAGAGAAACGCGACAGTAACAACAAAAAGCGTCGCGACGCCGCGACTGAGCGCTACCGTGCCCGCAGAGACGCTGCGTCGTGCAGAGGAGCTCATTTGGCTCGCGAGCCAACAGCGCGCCTTCCCCGACGAACTACGGGACTTGTACTCCGGGAGGGCCGTCGCCACGACGAGCCGCCTGCACCGTCTAGCCGTCAACATCGAGCAAGGTACAATAAAGATAACAAGTAGAGTCGGTCGCATAGAACACACCGACTACGTAGCTTCACCGCCCGTGCTGGATGGCAATCGCCCAGAGGTCAAGCTCTACATAGAATATTGCCACAGGAGAGCGCGCCACGCCGGCGTCGAGACCACGATGTGTGAATGCCGCCAGCACTATTGGATACTGAGACTCAGGCCGGTAACTAGAACAAAAATAAACCAATGTTTGCCTTGTCGCATCAAGCGCGACCGACCACAGACACCGGCCACCGGCGACCATCCAGCATCGAGGTTAGCGCACCATCAGAGGCCCTTTACTTACATAGGTCTAGATTACTTCGGGCCATGCTACGTGACTCACGGACGGGCAACTAAGAAGTATTATGTGGCCCTATTCACCTGCCTGACGACGAGGGCCATACATTTAGAACCAGCGGAGTCACTCAGCACCGATTCAGCGGTGATGGCGCTCAGGCGCATGATCGCGCGCCGGGGCGCGCCATCCGAAATCTGGTCCGACAACGTGACCAACCTAAGAGGCGCCGAACGTGAGCTGCAGGAGGCCATCGACCGACGCACAGAAGAGGAGGCGAACCAGCGGGCCATCAGTTGGCGATTCATTCCTCCCGGCGCTCCCTTCATGGGCGGAGCGTGGGAGCGGATGGTCCGCGCAGTCAAGGCCGCCCTAGCCGCCACGCAGCAGCCGCGTCACCCGACGCCCGAAGTCTTCGCAACATTGCTTGCGAAGGCCGAGTTTGTGGTTAACAGCCGACCACTCACTCACGTCTCCGTGAGCCCAGATGACCCCGCCCCGCTCACGCCGAATCACTTTCTGCTGGGCGAGCCAGCCTGGGTGCCCACGCCGGGCACCTTCACCGACCGCGACATCATTGGGCGTGCGCACTGGCGCGCCGCCCAACGCCCAGCTGATATCTTCTGGGGCCGGTGGGTAATGATAATGATAATGATAATGATAATGATAATTTTATTGGTAATTGTACAATATTACACGTCAGATATAATTATAATAAAATAAAAATTGAAAAATAATACCTATTAAGTAGGAACGTAAATACAATTACATAATTACATACCCTTGAGGTGAACATTGTTATTAAAAAATGATGTAAAAAATTTACAATTTTATTCAATTTTTGGAATGAATTCCTTGACGCTATAGGGTGCCATGTCGGTAAGGAATATTTTAAGCTTTCTTTTGAATATTGCAAGAGAAGCTGCGTTTTTTATAATATTTGGCAAGGCATTGAAAACCCTTACTCCAAATATTCGGGTGCACTTATGAGACTTAGCTAGCTTCAGGATGGCGTGAGTGGTTAAATTTCCTTCTCTCCTGCCATGTTTTCGATGCCCTGTCGAAAAAGAACCCAAGTTTTTATATACATATATACTGGTATGGTATAAGTACAATGCCGGCATAGTCATTAATTTATGTTGAATAAATAGTTGTTTCGCTGGTGTCAGCGGTTTGACTCTGGCAACCACTCGCACGGCCCGCTTCTGGAGGACAAAAACTCGATGCCAGTCCGCGGCGCCACCCCACAAGTCGACGCCGTAGGTCAGCAGAGACTGAATTGTCGCAAAGTAGCAATCGCGTACCGCTTGCTGCGACAACACGCGTGTGAAACCTGTTCGAGGGCGAAACAAGCACGGCCCAGTTTGTCACACAGGGCGTCTATATGACCAGCCCAGCTTATTGATCGATCTATGCGGAAACCGACTATAGTAAAAGCGTCCACCTGCTGCAGAGTTTCTCCTTCCATTGATACGCATAGAGGTGGATAACGCCGCCCGGACAAGTTGAAATGAAGCGTGTTTGTCTTTTTAGGGTTCAGTGCCAGGCCGTTCGCTCTGAACCAATGAGCCAGTTGACTGGCAGCATTGTTCAGTTTTTGTTCCAGCTCCGATCCTGTCGGAGCTGTAACAATCGCCACCACATCATCCGCGTACATTAGCACCTCGGCATCTAGAACAGACTCAGGCAGATCGTTCATGAGGAGACTGAAAGTCTGGTTTGACACGCAAGATCCTTGGGCTACTCCTATCTTCAGCTCAATCGGATGTGATTTGATCTCTCCCGAGTCTGCGACTACAGTCTGCTCTCTGTCTCGCGTCGAATCCGTAATTAGAGCCAGAGATGGTCCTCTCACACCGTAATGGTCGAGTTTCAAGCTAACTAGGCGGTGGTCGCAGACATCGAAGGCACGCGACAGGTCGCAGCTGATAACTGCGACCTGCCGGCCCGCCTCTCGCGCCAGCGCCACCTGCCACACGAGTTCGCGCACCAGATCCGACGTGGAGCGCCCTGCGCGGTATGCGTATTGTTTATCAGACAAGGCTTCTGTCGTGTCAAGGTGCCCTTGAAGCCTGTTACAGATGCCCGCTTCCAGCGCCTTTGCTACTGCTGGTATTATGGATATGGGCCTGTAATCTGAACAATTTTCTTTCTTTCCTTTTCCTTTAAAGATAGGTGACACTTTAACTTTTTTGAGAGTTTTAACAAAGCTGCTCTGGGCTAACATACAATTATACAAATCTTTAAGTGGAAAAATCAATTCTTTTTCAGCAGCTCGAATCAGATAGCACGAAAGTCCATAAATGTCCTTAGTATTTTTAGGCGCGATTTTTCTAATGATTTTTTCGATTTCCTTTTCTGTAAAAGAAGTCATCCTCATTGAACTTGGGCAAGGGGGGCGACTGGTATTTAGTAAGCGCATAGCTTCTACTAAATTACACGCGGGTGCATTTGCGAGTTGTGCGGCGTTTGCAAAACGGTGATTAAAGTGATTGACAATACTCATACGCGAATCGAAAGCCATCCCATCGTCCTGCCTTACATATTCTGTGTATTCAGTACGATGTTTTAAATGGGGCTTAGTTCTTTCGCGCACTATTTGCCAAACTTCTTTCACTTTATTCTGGCTTTGTTCGATGCGACGCGAGTAAAAGGCAGCGCATTCTGTGGTTAATTTAGAGTCGAATACTTTGGAATAATTATGCGCAAATATTTTTAAAGCTCCGTTAGTCGGGAAAATGCGTTCCAGATTGTGAAGCTCTTTGAGGAAATCTTTCATAGCGATGATATCATCACTAATCCAGCTTCTATCATCTCTCTTTATAGGGACTAGTTTCAGTGGAAAACTAATTTCCGCTGCATCCGACAGAATACTAATAAATACAGATGCATATTTGCTAGCGTTTTTTCCATATTTATTCTTAATTTCGTTCCAGTCAGTAGCTTGAAGCCTTTGCACATAACTGGCGAAATTGTTAATAGTGTATAATCTTTTCTTTACTAGAACGGGTTTTGCTCTTGAAATCCGCGCGGAAAAACACTCAATATCAATACGCTGGCCGTAGTGGTCGCTTACTGGAGCTATAACCGGTTTAACATTTATACGGTCAGAATCTAAATTACTTAAACAGTTGTCTATTATACTGCTTGTCGACCGAGTAACCCTGGTTGCGAAATCTATATGCGCTTTAAAATTGTGAGTTGATAGTATGTCGTTAAAATTACGAGATTCTCTTGACTGTTTATCCATATGAATATTGTAATCGCCGACTATAACAACGTCTAGCGGCTCGTCAACAATCTTATCTAACAAACGATCTATGCAATCGAGGAATTCATTCACGTCAGAGTCTGTTGACCTATAAATACAAATAATTATTAAATTATAGTCAGATATCTGAATTGAAGATATCTCGCATGTCATTTCTACAGATAATGCACAATAGTCAATTCTATTAACAAAATTAATGTCAGATTTTATATAAATACAGGAACCGCCGTGTAAGTGTTTTTTTCTGCAAAATTTAGATGCTAACATGTAGTTATCAAAACCTATCATTGCCAGTTTTGCATCTGTTAGCCAATGTTCTGTTACAGCGAATATATGGCATTTTAGTTCGCTACGTAGTAGAAGTTCGATTCTATTACGCTTGCCTAAGATCGATCTAACATTCTGGTGACATATAGTAATAGCATTACGATTGCAATAAACAGCACTCGAACTAATACATAACCGGTTTGAGATATCGTTAATCGACGGTGGGGGCTGCGGCGCTGGGGGCTGCGGCGCGGGGTCCTGGCTGGCGGCGGCGCTCGCGTCCCTGGCCTTGGCTGCTTCCAGTGCTTGCACCTTGGGCGGTGTGCGTGGACGGGCGCATCGCTCGTCCTGCGCTTCTACGAAACCAAGGACTGACCTCGATCTGATGAGGCCAGTTATCCGCGCTCATAAAAAAGTCGAATTTGCTGTTAGGTACGGTCACGGTGAAGGATGCGTAGTGTTGATGTTTCAGCGTGATTTTTTCGACAAGATATTCCGCTGACGGGTTTTTCTTGATCATATAGTTTTTGAGATTATCCGCGGTAGTGTCAGGTTTTAAGAAACATACGTGTAATCTCTTCACTCGTTCAACTGCTACCAAATCTGTGTCAGAGGTGCCATTACCCTGTACTACCTGTCTATTGTTGGAACGACGATTTTTACGCTTTGACATGACCGTTTGCCAGGGTGTTTCGTGCGGTGTTAACAACTGAGTTTCTTCATTGTTCGCATTTGTCGGTGTGTGTGGTGTCAGTGATTGGAGTGGTTCAGGATCGATAACATTTGGAACGCTGATGTTTTGGGTGTCCTGGGTATCACGTTGTTGACGTGCGATGGCGCGTTGAGAGCGCGCTGTCGCTCCCTGGACGGTAGGTGAGCTGAGAGCTGGCGTACCTTTTTTACTCGCACCGTGAACTTCTTTATTCTTAGAACCCGTAGAACCTTGCTGCTGTGTTACAGTAGTTATCTGTTGTTTTGAAGTGGCCGCGCTGTGCTGACACTTGCTACATTCAACTTTCTGCTTCAGTGTTCGAATTTCTGCAGCCATCTTCACTAATTGATTTTCCATAGGTGCTAGAAGTTTGGCTAACACTTTTTCGAGACATTCTATGGATATATTAGTCATTTTAGTTAAAAATCAGTAAAAAACTTTTAAGAACACAGTTTAGCCGTTAGACGACCATAGACAACAATGTGGGTGGGTGCGCGAGTACCTACCCGAGCTCCAGAACCGCCGCGAGCCCCGCTGCCGCGGGCCCGCCGTCGAAGTCGGAGCACTCGTCGTGATAGTCGACGCCACCCTGCCCCGCAACACATGGCCGCATCGTCGAGGCCGTCTGCCCGGGCGCAGACGGCATCACCAGGGTCGTCGACGTCCGAACCCAGGGCGGCGTGCTACGTCGTCCCGTGAAGAAGGTCGTCGTGCTACCTACGTCGCTCACTTCCGAATAGTGCAGCGCTACGGAGCGCTGCACGGCGGGAGAGATGTTCGCGACGACCGCATATAATATTGTCGCGCGTAGCTTAAGCCCTTTGTGAAATAGATAAGATATAATTTATAAGCTACTATATAAGTTGATATTTGTAAAATATAAGTACGCAATGTTATGTAAACTGATAATATCTTAAGTAAGGTGTAGCTAGTACACCATATGCCGTTATGTACCTTCCTATTGGCCTAGAAATAAGTTAGGAATTACGTAACATTACTTAAGATAGTATGTAAGAGTATTTTGCAGACTTTAATAATTAAACAAGACGGAGGTGGAAGTCTTTTCGGTACGTAGGTGGTCACAAGATAAGTACAGGCGCTGATACCGTTACATAGATTAAAGCAGGTAGCTCTCGCTAGTAGAATGGCCGAGCCTGTCGAGCTCGAACGGCCGCGCGCTGCCGGGCTGCGCGCCGTTGAAAGAGGACGCGATAGGGCGTCTCTCTCCCTCCCGCTCACACAGCCTACGTTGCTGTTAGTCGGACGCGTCGCCGCCGCCACCGCCGTGCCAGATGTGTGGCAGCGACGCTAAGCGGGAGGGGACGACTCTTAAAAGCACATTTCGCACGCCGCCCGGTCTCTTTTTCCTGCGGCAGCCATCGAGGTCACTACTACAGCGAGAGCTCCAAGAAAACACCACGCGCCCTACGAAACTACCACGCGTCTAGACTACGGAGCGCCCCACACGCGAAAGTGACCACTACGTGCCTAGGAGGCTTCCCCTTCTTGATCGAACCATCGCCTACGCATTTTCTTCCCCACGCTCAATCCCAGCACCGTGCTTCCAGGACGCCGGGCTCTTTGTCAGTGTGTGCATTACCATCTTATGTTTTACAGTCCACAACGAATAACACGCACGCATTGACGCTCATAGGGCCCCGTCCTGCACAATTTATAATGTACAACTTCTACTTTGGAGCCAAACCCAGAAAAAAAACCGGACAAGTGCGAGTCAGGCTCGCACACCGAGGGTCCGTACAAATCCACAAAATTGGGAAGTAAGTTGTTAAAATCTCTAAGTTGTTTTATATTTTTCACTTTTCTCGTCATACGAGAACATCGTAAATTATACATTTTTAAAATAATTACAAACCTGTTTAAGCACGTGCTAATCAAGCTCTTATACCTTACATGATACTATTTACTCACTTTGAATTTTGAACCCATAAATTGTGAATTTAGGCCCTATTTTTTGTGATTTACGAGTAAATAAAAATGTACAGTTTTCAGATTTATCACTATATGTGTACTCTGAGACAATGCTTCTCGCCAAATTTTATAGATCTATGTCAACGAGAAGTACCCTGTAGGTTTGATTTTTGTGAGTGTCTAAATAAGCAGTTTTTTATGACATAAACGGTTCTAACGTTTGTATACAATAACTGAGAAGTTTTTCTTTTACACAACTGCAAGAGACCAGTTTAAATTTTAACTCGACATCTTTACGCGTTCCCGAGATAAAGAGTCTTGACATACGGACAGACGGACAGATGGACAGACTGACAGACGGACAACAAAGTGATCCTATAAGGATTCCTCTTTTTTCCTTTTGGGGTACGGAAGCCTAAAAATAAGCTGTTCCATGCATATTGTCGATTCCGAGTTGTAATTTTTTTCCTACAGCACATCCTGGTTCATTTTGTACTATCATGCAAGGTTTCGAGATTAAGATAGAGTCCGTATACTCGTATTATCTGCGCAGCTGTGATGATTTATTATCTCACTCAGTTATGTGACTCATGCTACTGTGACTCACAGTAATGTCAGTGTAAGCAGGTATGTAACAGTTGGTATAAAATTATATGTTCCAGATAGTGATTTAATATCACTACATATTATAAAACAAAGTCGCTTCCCTGTCTGTTTGTCCCTATGTATGCGTATATCTGTGTCTGGGTGTTATTTAGGTACTATCTATATAAGTATTTATTTTAAATATGTTTATGTTGTATATCAGTCTCTGGCAGCCATATCACAAGCTTTGCTTGGTTTGGGGTCAGAGACCGTGTGTAAGATGTCCCCTAAAATTTATTTATCTTTAAAACAACGCAACGGATTTTGATGCGTTTTTTTAAATAGATAGAGTACCTAATTCAAGAGGAAGGTTCATATGTATAATACACCTGTGCGAAGCCGGGGCGAGTCGCTAGTCAATTATAAAATAAAACATTAAATAATAAAATAATTCCAGAACTCGGAGAAGGAGTAAGACGTAAAAGTATAAATGCATGTCGAATAAATATAGGAACTTTAGTTAGTAGATACACTACGAATTTTTTTTGATAATTAGACAACTTGTGGAAAATTTATTTTGACTAAGTACAAAATGTTTTTCGTTATAGATAGATAGATAGATAGATTAATTCTTTATTGTTCACACCATAAAATACAAACAAAGAAAGAACAACTTAAAAAAACTAGTGGCAACAACAGGCGGCCTTATCACTAAAAGCGATTTCTTCCAGGCAACCTTAGGATGGAGAAAAGTATTTGAAGATAAAAAACGACGGGGTGTGCTTTAAAAAGAATGAAAGGACAATGACGAAGTTATAATAGGCAAATAAACATACATACAAAAATAGTACACACGAATACTTGAAATACTATAAATAAAAATGAAATAAATAAATAGAAATACACTAATACATAGTTATACAATATACTACATAAATAGAAATAATAACGAAGCAACAAAACAAACACTATCAACTGCGGTTTAGCAACTGTGACAAGTATAAACTTTTTACCTGTTCCCTAAAAACGTCTTGCGACGGAGCTCGTCTTATAGAAACAGGCAAAGAGTTCCAGAGTTGGACAGCTTGGTAAGCAAAGGACTTTCCGTAAAAGTACTCACAATGCGCGGATGGAGTCATAAGGGTGAGGTTATCTGAGGATCGAAGTGGGATAGTATGGGAAGTGTGCCAAAAAGTGAAACGCTCCTTTAGGTAAAGCGGGGTAGAAGGATTGAATAGGATGCCATAGAGGATAGAGAGGATATGAGCATTCCGACGAAAGCGAATTGGAAGCCACTTGAGTTTTGCGCGAAATTCAGATACATGGTCATATTTGCGTAAGCCAAATATGAACCGGATGCAGTAATTTTGGAGGCGCTCTAGTTTTTCAAGTTGGTCTTCTCTGAGATTGATATAGCAGGCGTCAGCATAATCAAGAATCGGGAGTAAAAGAGACTGTGCTAGCGCAACTTTGGTGGCAGTAGGTAAAAAGTTACGGAGACGTCTTAAAGATCCACCAGACGCATATAACTTGGAGCTGATAGATTTTAACTGAATATCCCAGCTCAGTGTACGATCCAAGAAAATGCCAAGATTTTTAACCAACTCACTGTATGGTATAATAATGCCCCCAAAAACAATACTCGGAGTAGTGGCCCAGTCAATTTTGGATACCATCCGTGAGCTGCCAATGATAATTGCCTGCGATTTTGAAGGGTTGACTTTCAAACCGTACGAATCACTCCACTCCGCGATCCGGCATAAATCAGCATTGATGGTGACAACAGCAGTGCTCAGGTCATTGGGTCGAGCTTGTGAATAAATTTGGAGATCGTCTGCATAAAGATGGTAGGAAGACGTTAAGTGTTGAGAAATGGTATTTATAAAAATTGCGAAGAGTAAAGGAGACAGCACGCCACCTTGAGGCACACCGGCTTCTGTATTGCACCATATATGGATGGAAACATTGGATTCTACAGCTGACATGTAAATGATATTGTTTTTTTTTTAAATAGTACTAACTAAAACAGTTTTGTTTATTTCTTGCAGTTAACAATAACACTTTCAAGATTAAAATATGTAATATGCGAACGTTTATCAAATCAAACATTCCATTGAATCATTTATATCCATCAATATAAAGAAAAAATGCCAAGACGATGAATATATCAAAGATGGTTGTCCCTTATACAAAAAAATAATACAAAACCTACCTTCGCCAGCCGTCATCACAAATGACAGCATTATTCTAGGATTCAAAGTAAAATTCAGCTATCCGTCGAATTTTTCTCTTGTCACATTTCGCCGAGTTGAAAAATATCAATTACTGACAGCTCAAAGAAAATTTCGCCAGCGCAAATTCAATTACACGTCAATTTTATCTCCCCCCTCTCCCTGTCTCGTTTCAGGAAACCTTTTAATAAATTACCATAAAACATAAAAGAAATTTTGTGCACCCCGTGAAAAAAAATCGTAAATTCGCGAGGTACTGGTGTTGTAGCATGCAGTGACGAAGATTCATTCAGATTGACTTTTGACTAACATAAAGTCTATGACAAAATTGTGGCTATTGATTAGTCTTTTTTCACAAATATGAAATAATATTGACAACACGTGCACGTGTAAGTTTTTTATTTTTTGAGATTAAGTATTCGTAGAATAAAATAATAGGCCCAATTTTAGAGGCGTAATCATAATTATAATAGACATTTAGAGTAGCCCTGTTTCTTTTTCACTATATGCATTCGATAGAGGGAACACTACTTTACGTTGCTATTAAATTTACGATGGCCCTTTTAAAATAGGGTCTAATATCTGATTATAGTTCCGTCTAAATGCACACTCTGAATCGGAAATTATGTCACATGCTGGTCCCAAAAGAACATCAGTATTATTATTATGTACCACGGGACTAATCCCGCACTCAAATTACTTGATAAATAAATACCTCAGCATGAGTCTACTCGTGACCACGACCGATGCAACTCGGTTGAAACGTCGGGATGATTAGGTATTTATTTATCTCGTAATTTGAGTGCGCGATTAGTCCCGTAGTACAGAATAATAATGTGTTCAAATTGCGAAAGTTTAAAAACAACAATAACAGTGTTGGTTGCATACGGTTGTATTGCTGGTTACCAATAATATGCTGAATTGAGACCAGTTGCGTGGTAAACCTGTAGGTAGATACCTACTTTAATTGTTAGTCTATTTTGTTAATATATCTCCTGTTTTGTTTTTTTTTTGTGTAAGAGATTGTTTTGTCTCGTAAATACATTGTCTGTATTTAAACGAAAACTAGTAAATATTGCATGCTTTTCATTTTAAACAGCCCCTTTCTAGAAACAAAAAAAGGTAATAGCCTCATGAATTAGATCAGATTATTTTACTGTAAAATCTCAAAGTTAGCGCCTGTGCGGCACACTTAGTACAAGAAACAGAAAAGTAACACTTTCAATTATTGCATACATTTGTAACTCTTTTGTTAATATTAATTCATTTACTGCTGATAAAAATACTAAACAATTGATTTATTTGTTCTAAAAATAAATAAATTAAACGTAAATATAAAACAAAGCCAAACGTTAACATTAAAACTCAAAGAGTTATTTTTAACCGACGAAACGGAACTAAGAGGGGGTTCTGAAGTCACGCGTATTTGTATACGAGTACACCTGTTAATACTGGTAATCAATTAGCATCCAAAGGGGCTTTTTAGGGGCTTATTTTGTACATCAAAAATAAAACAACTTGTGTTCTGCGTTATTTGTCAAAACTAAAAAAAAACTGCTGTTTCATTCATTTTGTCGAGGGTGAACGATATTTTTCCATGGACAGCATTTTTTTATGAGTTTTGATTAGCTCCTAAAAGGATGCTAATTGATTATTACCACTAGCCCTGTATAATGTATTTGTATGACCACACATAACTTTTTATAGAGTGGTCCGTTATCAATGTTTTTTTTTTTTTTGGTAGATCATACTATGCAAATTGTTTCGGTTAAATTCTATCGAAATCGGCTTAGCTGTTTTTACAAATCGACAATAGTGTGAAAATTACTACATCGTTCTGTGCAAACTATTCGAATTCTGTGCACGGTTAAAGTCGGATGCCATATTTTGCAAAAAATAACTATCGTAATAAATATTTAAAAAAAAATCGCGATCGCTGGACTTGAACCTGGATCTCCGGATCACCGTCTTGATGCTTCATACACATAGACACATCCGTAGACTCCATAAACTTTCTGTACCACTTAATATTTGGGCGTGTAGTGATAATATCTTCTCGACTGAGCTTTGTAACTGACTTTGTTAACATTACACGTCCAAATGATTCACATTAGGAGATTGTATGGAATCACTCGATGCAAGCAATAAATAATTCTGTGAGTTCTATGATAAAGTGCAAGAAATATCTCCCCTTGTACGAACATTGTTTGCTTTGATGGACATGCGAGGGGAAATTCTCCCTCATTTATTGTAGAAAATGTAAGGAACGTGTTTTATCATCATTTGTCAGCACATCACACTTTTTTCTAAGTAAATATGAAAGTTTGTATGAGTATGTGGTACACATACTCGTTTTATACTTAAAATGTATCCGATATTCAAATGAGTATTTTCTTTCAGGTTCAGTGTTTAAACTGAGGGGTGACAGCGCAGCGGTGGGGCATCTATAGGGTCATATAGGTATTAAGCGCAAAACATTTGAAGGGCACGTCTAGTACATCTAGACAAACAACTTTTGTACTACGCCTTTCGAAAAGGCGGTAGGCCTACGTCCTGCAGTGGACTATTAGGAAAAAAGGCTGGTACGGTACGGTACATTTAGATACCTGCGTTTACCTAATAAAAGTAGAATCTCAAAGAAAATGTACAAACGAAAGAGACAGCCTATCGAAACGAGTTCTGTTTAATGATTTTCTTATATTGATTACCTTTCAACAGGACCAAATTCTGAGAAGTAAATCTTAACACATAACTTCCAAAATTTCGCCAATATCGGTAAATATAATTGTACGTTTCTAATCATTGATCACTAGTTCCTATAGATAAGAAAGACAATGAAATTAATTAGGTACTTAAAATAGTTTCAATAATGAAGATAGTTAATTACATGTACTTAGTAATATATTTTTATTGATTCGTTTTATTGTAGGGATTTAATTTTAGTCACCATCATTATCATCATTCCTATGTCATTTGTCATGAGGCATTGAACGTTACTTCAGTTTTTCAATATTGTATTTACATATAAGTAAATACAATGTTGAATGTCACGACAAATAGTTTAAAAAAAAAATCGTTTATTCGACGCTTTGTAAACATAATTATCAGATCTACGTTGTAGGTAAACGGAGGCTCTCTTCTACGATAATTTGAACAGAGACCGTGCTGGTTTTCAAGACTTAATAAAATCCTATTACGCATGCTTATATCGATAAATCAATTGCCATGTTTCACAATCGAAAGTATGCCGATTCATTGGAATAAGTCGGTATCTCTACAACTTGGATTCGTCTGACTTCGCATCTTGTTTCCAATCTGTGCTATTGCTTAACACCTTAAGTTAACAGTAAGAAAATTAGCCGCCTTACCACAAAAGATTTGCTTTAAATACTGTTTAACCGTGCAATTCATACTGTTAAACATTGTTTAAAGCGTGCGTAAAACTTTTCTGGTACGACGGTGGTTGTCTATAAAGTCAGTTTAGGACGATAATTTTACGTGATCTAATACAAACGTCATAAGAAAACATAGCTCAATCAACAATTGAAACAAGCCTAACGCTTCTGCAGATCGAGCCTCTCTATCGCTTGTTTCGCGCTTTCGCTCTGTTTAGGCGGAACGTGACACTTTTTCGTGCGTGCAGCCAGTGTTCACCACTTTTTTAATGTCATTACGCTAAAAAAAAAATTCAATAAACCTTTTTTCACCTCTACCACATGAGTAATCTATCCTTCCAATATGTGAAGTTGGCAAACACAAATATAGATGTTCGCCAGCACGTGTCTTCTGAGTAAGCAATATTGATAACTTACCGCGATCAAAGACTTAGCGTTTGATCTCTGAGTATTCGGGGAACTTATTAAACTTGGTTTTCTGATGCGTAAACTGGGAGGCTTTCCCTATAACTTCGATATAGATACCTATAGAATTACATACTCTCATGTTTGGAACTTTATGTTGAACATAGGATTCCTGTATGAAGCTCCAATAAGACCGGTTGGAAGCGGCCTGCATGCAGCGCGTTCCTGCGATCTTTATTATTGCGATAGACTACCTTGTTGATGGACTCCCTACGCTGCGCTTGCTGGTCCGTAAATTCCATTCGAGAACTTTACGGCTAATTGCCCAGCCGTTCTTCAAACTATGTGCCCTGCACACTGCCACTTTAATTTGCTGCAGCTGGGCTATCCGAAATATATCAAATAGGTATCTTATGTTTCAAAATGGTGTAATTGGCAGCTCAGTTCGAAATAGTACCTTTATTTATTTATTTATGTGTTGGACAAGAAACGGTTTTGAATTAAAATGAAAATAAAAAAATCGGCCAAGTACGAGTCGGACTCGCGCACGGAGGGTTCCATACTGTATGGGAGCCCCCCTTAAATATTCATTTTATTTTAATTTTATTATTTATTATTGAAGGGAATATAAAACTACTTAGTTAAATATTTTGTGAAAATTTCAAGCATCTACCTGTTACCATTATTAATATGGAGCGAAAAACGTCTAAAAATTCAGGTTTGTTGTATGGGAGCCCCCCTTTAATATTTATTTTATTTTATTAATAGCATTTGTTGTTATAGCGGCAACCGAAATACATCATCTGTGAAAAATTCAGGTGCCTAGCTATAATGGTTCATGAGATACAGCACGGTGACAGACAGGCAGACAGACAGACAGACAGACGGACATCGAAGTCTTAGTAATAGGGTCCCTTTTTTCCCTTTGGGTACGGAACCCTAAAAATGTATATAGGTACATTGATTAGTTAAACAAGTCTTCTTACTTCGGTTATCTTCGATACATTCTCGAGTGGTGCAATCTAATCTAATCTAAATGGTATTTTGAACTTCAATAAGAGACTATCATACATAAAACAAGTTTAATTGGATCTTCAATAGCTCGGGAACGGTACAACTTGGATGAAGAGAGTTTGACCAAATGTCATAGGGAATCGAGAGAGCTACCTGTTGGGGTCGATGAAAATTCAAGATGGCTTAATGATGACAAAAATTGATAGCATAGAGCTACCGCGCAGTTGTATTGATTAACCGACTTTCAAAATGGAAGAGGTTCTATGTTCGTCTGTATGTATTTTTTTTTGTGTATGTTCATCGATAATTCTGCCAATTGTGAACCGACTCGAAAAATTCTTTTTTAGTTCGAAAGGTTATATACTCCCGAGGTAGTCCTATTTAAATTTTACAGAAATCAGCAAAGCCGTTTTTGAAAAATCAATAATAATGTAAATAATTCGAGCGAAATATGTGATTTTTTTACACGATGGAAGGCGGCTTTGCCATTTTTACCGAAAAATAATTAAGTGTCAGATTTTCTTCGTCCTCAACGTAATCTTCAACTGAAAGTTAAACTGTCCATAACATCTCCATCATCACTTGAAAATTATTTCAAACAATCCAAGAGAACTGTCGCTCAGGGTACGTCCCTCGGGTGACCAGCCCAACCCCACAGACCTCTAGCTCCAAACGCACGCTTCAGTTTCGGAGATCTTCACAAATTGGTCCATGGATACATAACAATTGGACCGTCCCCTTATCTAAAAGGATCATTTTTCACGTCAGTGCAACCGCGAGGACGCATTTGTCACTACTCCTTCAAGGCTTTTTAGGAAAGGGAGCGCGATGCTACCTTTCTACCTCGAAAACAAAGATTTATCCAAAACTCCACTTTTTCCGAGTCTGAAACAGTGGAATCGCTGGAATCCTATTAATTTTGCAACCGGTTGTAATCGAGAATTACGTGCAGTTGACCTGGTTTTAATGTAATTGAAAATGGGGTGTTTTTTTTTTAAATGAATGGACGGAATTTTGTTTACTGTGTAATTTTATCTGAAAGCTGAATACAGAAATAATTGCTTGCCACCTAACATTGGGTTACAGATAAGTTTGTTTTACAAACGTTAAACATTTGCTTTATTTTGAGTAAAGTTAAATTACCCTACAGTAAAAACATACATAGTGACGTCGCTAGGAGCGTACGGAAACGATCCTTTTTAGTATCTACATAGTATATGTGTGTGTATGCTCGCGCATTATTTTATATGTGGTGTGTGTGCGTGTGGTTAGTTACTATAAATTAGGGTATTTTTGTATTATTTTTAAATTGCTTCATCCTGGAAACAAATCATATCAAAGTTTTATATTGTAATTAATTTTCCTAATCTATAAAATCGGCCAAGTGCGAGTCGAATCCTCGCACGTAGGGTTCCTTACTGTATGGCAGCCCACAACATTTATTTTATTTTATTTAAATAATGAATTATTGAAGTGAACATACAATTGAATATTCTGTGAATATTTCAAGCTTCTACTGTCTCTCTGTCTGTCTGTCTTGTGTTACAAGTTACAAGGTTCTACTGCCTGTTAATGTTATTAATATAGAGCGAAAAACGGCTAAAAATCAGGTTTGTTGTGTGGAAAATATTTATTTTGTTCTTAGTTCGGCAACAGAAACACAGAATCTGTGAAAATTTCAGCTGTCTAGCTATCACGGTCCATGAGATACAGCCTGGTGACAGACAGACGGATAGACGGACGGACAGCAGACTCTTAGTAATAGGGTCCCGTTTTTACCCATTGGGTACGTAACCTTAAAACGTACTTCATTTATCATCGCTCATTACTCATTTGTATTACCAAAGCAGCGTTTAAACCCATAAACCGGTTAAATTTAAATCGTTTAAAGCAAATCTGATAAATTGCTCAAAAAACCGCGCTACGAGACACTCAATTGAGCCATATTGCTCAAGCGTGCGGCTAATTAAGCGCTTGAGCCAACAATCGCGAGCCGGCTGTGGCCGCGATAGCGCGGATTAACTTCTCTGTGAAGGCGACGCTTCACAGTTGATGCAATTTTAGTAAGACTACTTTTGAAGTTTTAGTATCAGATAAGCTGTAATATTTTGCTTGTAGCTGAAATTTTTAGCTGTTTCGAACACATAAGGCATTTTAAGCATTTAAACACAAACATGTCAGATCGGGTCCGGATCCGGACTCGTGGTTACACCTCTTTGTTACACCAGCCTATAATCGCAAGCTAGTTGAGGTCTTAATAGTACTTTATACCTATTTAATTAAGTTAACTTATGTTTGCGTAAAGTACCAGTTAAAACAGCACAGCTTTATGAGATTGTAAGTTTGGCTGGATATACTCAGTTATTGAATAGAGCCATGTTGCTCAAGCGTGCGGCTAATTAAGCGCTTGAGCCAACAATCGCGAGCAGGCTGTGGCCGCGATAGCGTGGCTTAACTTCTCTGTTGAAAAGCGACGCTTCACAGTGGATTCAGCTTTAGTAGGACTACTTTTGAAGTTTTAATACTAGATAAGCTGTAATATGCTTGGAGCGGAGATTTTTTCTTTTTAAATAATATTAGGTAGTTTGATGAGAGACGTTGTTAAAGTGTGCGGTTGAAGCGTTTGAGCCGAAAATTGCGAGCCAACAATGGCTATAATAGGACGATTTAATTTTTTGTTTGTCTTTATTTATTCAATAGTTAAACGCCTAATAGAATTGAGCCATATTGCTCAAACGTGCAGTCGATGAGCTAAAATCGCGAGCCAGATGTGATTATTACATGAGAGCACTGCTAAAATTTCTGTGTTGATTCAACCCGCGAGCGTAGTAGATTAAATTTTAGCCTAACTAAAATTGTATCGACTGTTTTATAAAATTACTTATTAAATTCCATTGCTTGCCGCACTAACAGCGTTCGGCTCACGCTGTGACGCTTAGACGGAGACAATAAGATCACTAATCAATACATAAAGAGAATTTTCTACACAAAACAAAAAAATCGAAATTTAGTTTATTCTTTTAGATTTAAAAAATCACAATAAATGCACGCTACCATTCGTTCAAACAACACAAACGCTGAAGCTGTTATGTTGCTGGTTTTAGAAACGCATTCGAATTTCGCGTTGGATTTTATTTGAGTTATGATTCATGCACATTTTTTGTTATGCTATGCTGCTGATAACATAAACTGTGAAATGATATAAGTAAGATCTCTTTCTAATGTTATTAATCTGGATATTAAAATAAATAATCGGCCAAGTACGAGTCGGACTCGCGCACGGAGGGTTCCGTACTGTATGGGAGCCTCCTTGAATTTTATTTTAGTGTAATTTTATTATTTATTATTAAAATGAATATAAAACTAAATATTACGTGACAATTTCAAGCATCTACCTGTTACCATTATTAATATAGTGCGAAAAACATCTAAAAAATCAGGTTTGTAGTATGGAAGCCCGCCTTAAATTTTTTTTTTTTTAGTATTTGTTGTTATTAGCGGCAACAGAAATAAATCATCTGTAAAAAATTCAGCTTTCTAGCTATAACGGTTCATGAGATACAGCCTGGTGACAGACAGACGGACAGCGGAATCTTAGTGATGGGGTCCCGTTTTTACCCTTTGGGTACGGAACCCTAAAAAGCAATATTTTCAGAAAGCGCGATTGAGTCTCGCAAACTCCGTCTGTAAACCATAAGGTTTTTTTTATTTTTTTTATCGCGGGTAAATCCGTGCTTGACCAGCAACTCGCCTGATGGTAAGCGACGTTGTGGTTGAAGATGATGCAAGGTTAGAAGTATTGGGGCACATTTAATCGTATAGTAGGGACGTACCTTCCGCTGTTTGAGTTAATTGACAAGGTTCGTAGAATCAATAATTATTATGAAAATAAAACGGATTTTTATCATCAAATTGATAGAAAATGAATTTACATATATGTACTTTTTGTCTCTACGTCTCTCTGACGCAATGTTTTGAAACTGATGAGGAGCGAATAAGATTTACATGTTTTAGCATTATCTTGATACTTTTATTGTAAAATTGGCATAGTAAGAAAAAGTAATTGAAACCACTTAAGTAATAATACCAATTCATATGACTAATAATGCTTTAATCTTTGTTTTCATAATTTTATTGTTCAGATCGTAGGTATCGATTACGTTCAGGATACATTTCAATGACTTATGATGCCGTATTTAGTTTGGGAATTCCAAGGTTTGCGTAATAATAATGAGTCGTATTTTTATCATATTTAACGTGATAACGTTTTATAAATCGATGAACGCCGGCTACACGTACGAAAAAGCATAACTCACTGTCACGTTCCGCCTGAGCCAAGCGTGTAAGCAAGAGTGCGGAACATCAATATGGCGTGATGCCTGCCTTTTTTAGTTGAACCAATTTTTAACCGATTCCATTAAACTCGATTGACCCTGACATATTTTATTTAACTTTCGTAGACCTATCAATGAGTAGTTATAGTTGTGTTGTACAGAAATCCCTCGTCCCACTTCCTTCAAATCCCTTCTACCCCTTGTACATACCCCATAAGTAAATATTACATATAAATGTATTAAAATGAATAATGTAAAGTTGTAAATAATTAATTAATATTATTAACCACGAATTTTATTGTAGTTTGGTATAATTATGTTAAATGTGTTTCTGTTCGTCATATGTGTTTGTACATTATACGAAAACTGTCATCTAATTAATACAGTATAACATATTAATTATTCTTGCGGTGGTAGGTTCAATCCCGGTGCCGTACTAATAAGTTTCTTTATAACTTATGTACGGAACTTCACACCACTGGCTTTTCGGTGAAGGAAAACATCGAGAGGCAACCTTTAACGTCCGTAGAAGAAATTCGATGGCGTGTGTGAATCCACCAACCCGCATTGGGTCAGCGTGATGGATATGGCCTAATCGCCCTTCGGGAGTAGGCCTACGTCCTGCAGTGGACTATTAAAAGGGCTGGTACAGTAAAGATGGCAGTATGACACAAGAAATTGGCGAAATTGTGAAACACCTACACAGAACAAGAATTGAATTCAAGTTTTTTTTTGACATTTCTTGAAGCACACGCTAGATTAGCTCGCAGATGGCAGAATATTTCCTACTTACTTAACACTTATCGTTACATTATGAAAAATATATGCAATATCATTATAGCCTATATGTTAATCTGATATATGAGCTATATAATTGCAAAGTTTCATCTCAATCCGTTTAGCAGTTTTTGCGTGAAAGAGTAAAGGCCGCTGCATACGTAACGAGATAATACCTCGGACGGGGCGTGAACGGGAACGGGACGTGACTGCCCCGTTCGAGACGGGAACGTGTTTTTAATGCATACGTACCGTAACAGTGATTCGGATCTAACTGTTGTGAAGAAGGAAAGGTGGAATTTTAATTTCGAAAATTGGCTTTAAGTGCTATTGTTCTAGATGACGAAGTAGTTAAAAACGTCCAACACTACTTTTCTCTCCGGAACGAACGGAGTGACTATGCATACGTAGCGGAAACACGGACGGGACAGGGCACATGCCGGACAGGACGTGCTAAACATCGTTGGCGACGATATTTTTTCCGCCCCGTCAGTGCCACGTTCCCGTCCAGTCCGTGTCTCCGTGACATATGCGCTTCCATATACATTTTGTATGAAACAATATTTCTAAAATTTCCCGTTCCGTCCCGTCCGTGAAAAAAACCGTCACGTATGCAGCGGCCTTAACAATCATCCATCCATCCTTACAAACTTTCTCGTTTATAGTATTAAGTAGGATAAAGCTGCACCAACCGATCTGGTGGCACTTCCAGTGACATTCCTCTACGGATTGTCGGTATTGAAGTATTGAATGAGTAAAAACTCATACTACGCCCTCTGACGTAAAACGCAGGATAAAACCTTAATTCTCCTATCGCAATCAGCGTTAAAGGTTTACGGGGATCAAAGCGGCCCGATCATCAATAAAATATTTATTTTCAAACGAAACATCAAATCAGTTCGAATGTTACCTACGAATTCTTGATTTCCCTTGGGCGGGGGACCGATAGAAAATTTGATTTCATTTTTATACCCGCTGTGTTTTGAGTTAAACAATTCAAGAGAAATTTGATCCGTCAGTTTGACGTTTTGTTTATTTTTACGATTGGAAATGGAAATATGGATGAATAGTTTATTTTTGCATTTGGAAAGAGTTATGGATTTTGAAATAATGGGCTGGGAGAAAAATGCGTTACACCTCTAATTTTAGTATTTATTATGTTACATCGTACTTTTTATTTATGATCCCTAAATAATTGCTGTTTTTCTATTAAAATAAATGTGTTACTAAATAGAGGATCTGAGTTATTATTGAAGATTTAAATTGAAAAACTAACATGTTTAGTCTGTTGGATATTGCTGAATCACTTTTCGTAAGTAGGCCTGTGTTTAAATGTACTGTACTGTAACAGCCTGTTTAACAGTCTACTGCTTGTCTACTGTCCACTGCCTACTCACGAATGGTGATTTGGCCATATCCACCACGCTGGCCCAGTGTTGGTGGATTCACATAGGTCATCGAATTGCTTCTACGGACGTTTACAGGTTGCCTCACGATGTTTTTATTCATCGAAAAGCTAATGGATATTCTGTTCATAAATTCCAAGAAAATTATTGATCGGGATTTGAAGCCACTATCTCACGATTGTAAGGCAGGTCTCATTACCGCTTGACCACCACGGCTTATGCGTTCAGCTATAAACTATTAAAAATGCATTTTGGAATAAATAGCATCACAGACATACAATAGATGGGAGTAATTGTGCTTCTCGCTATGACTACCTTTTACTATAAGGTCAACTCTAAAATGTCGAAATAAGACAGCTGTTCTATGCCTACATTTTTTCAAAGGTCGATTTTTTGTATGGAATAGCATTTATTTGATATTTCGGTTTGACTTCTTAGTGAAACTTGGTTGTTATGACAAGACAAAACTATATCTCAGTATTACTTACTAATTAATTCACAGTCATTCCGTAAATCTACTCATAATGAAAACACACGTTAAAATTTAAACATCTGCTTATATGGATCGAAGATTAAATACAACCTATCGAACGAAAACAAAAAGTACGTAAAACAAACGCTTTCGTAAATAGAATTAAAACTAACCCCAGTTGAAAATATCTCCACAAGATAAGAATCATATAAATAAAACTCTACATATCACACCACTTACACGCGTTAACTAAGCTTCTCTAGAGCATAAATAGTACGTTTAGTTAGGTTAGAATTTGTACCCTCACGTTTAAGGTTAATGTCGTCATCAAAATAACAAATCGTACGAATTTATATGGAACGTCGCGTACCTTCAACCTTATGTCTTCAAATGAAGTAATTTCTAAGAATAATCACATAGAGCGAAGGTATTGAGAAGGAACGCTCGGTAGGATTTTGTTTTTTGATATCTTTTGAAGATTTGTATTAGGTATTTACCATCGACTTGGCGAAAGAAAGATCTTTTTTGTTTGTATTGACGTTCTTTATTAACACACTTTTCTCTGTCAACTTTTAGTAATTCTTAGTGTTTATTTTTTATTTTTTAATATACCTATATTTCAACAATAAGCATGGCCATACCAGCGACTTTCATTACACAATAAATAACAGACAATCTTGAAAAAATAATATTTAAAAACAATATAAAAGAATATAAGAATAAAAGAAAACGAACAATATTAAAGAATTTAATTTACTAACAAATAGGTCTAACATTAACCTATTTCAAGAGGCTCAAAATCGACAAAGTCAATATACATAGCTCTACGAAATAAGTAACAAAATTGATATTCATAGGCTTAAATTTTCGTTTAAATTATTCGCAAATATCATGTCGAAAATTGAAAAGTTCAGCTGCAAAACATTTTCACAACATCAAAAAAAATATTTCGCAACTATTTGGCCATATAAACAGAGTAACATGAATATATTTTGGCTTATTTTCACTACACATATAATTAATTAAACTGCCTTTTCATAATGATATTTGCTTTGATTTTTTTTTAACATAGGTATTTATATGCCGAGGTGGGTATGTATTTATATGGTGTTAGTAGGTAACACCCATCTTACAATTGCAAACTTCAAATCCCGGTCTCGTACTAATGAATTCCTTGGAACTTACGTAAGGAATTTCACACTACTTACTGGCTTTTCGGTGAAGTAAAATATCGTAAGGCAACCTGCGTACATCTTTAGAAGAAATTCGATGGCGTATGTGAATCCACCAACCCGCACTGGGCCAGCGTATTGGATATGGCTTAATCACCCATCATGGGTAGGCTTACGCCCTGCTGTGGTCAATTAAACAGGCAGGTATTTATTATGCTCGTTCATTCTAGACATTTGTAAGTCTTCCATTTTTTGTCGTGCGATTCCGTGATGCCACTTCCTTGCCTGACATAGCTCATTCTTCAGCGCAATAATTTTGTCTGAGCCTGTTTTTTTCCGAAAACATTTTTGAGCCTTGATAAAATAATTTATTAGCCTTAGAGTTTTGCGTAACAAACATTTTTTCATTCAATGACATAATGAAATTGACTGACTATTTTTACTATTTGGGTCGGTTGAAAATCTTTGTTAATTAATTCTTGGTTATTACTGGTACGTTGTGGCCTGACAGGTAGTCGCTTCCATAGTAAACCATTGGTCTAAGTATAAAATATAGCAACGATTTATACAATGCGCATACATTTATTTGTTCCTGTATCCATACTACACTTTTTTATTATGTTGAATCTTACAAAATAACTACTTACGTTTTAAATCATAAATATTAATTTTCTACAAGTCAATTCTATTACTTTAGTAATTTTCTAAATTTCCTTAATCAGTGAGTACGTAAGTACCTACCTAAAGTCAAAGTCAAATCATTCAATGATGAAATTTACATACGGTTCTTAATTGACATGTTTTGCATAGTTATGCATACGGTTATAAAGGGTCATAACCGTATGCATATCAGGGGATAAGGGTGTGGCAATTTTATTATTCGTATGATTCGTATTGGAACGATTTATTGTTATGTTTTCTAGATTATGGTTGAAAAATTCGTCTAATGTGTAATGACATTTGGATGATAAAATAATTTTTAGCTGTTTTAAACAGTTTTCCTTTTCGATATCTTTTAGATTATTTGGCAGTTTATTAAATATTTTTATAGCCATAGAATGCGGGCTGGAACTATGCATTGCCTAATATTTTGCTTTGTTCGTTTGTTATTTATGATATCATAAATATCCATTGTTTCACTGCCCCAAACCATCTACTATGTCTATATTGATATCTCCTATCTATCGTACAAATATCACGTTTACCGAAACCCTTGTGCCAATGCAGTAAGGTATACATTAAGATATTTTTCTGGAATTCAGAGATAAAGCCATATCGGACCTATTTTACTGATATGCGATACCAGATATCGAAAACAAATTATTTAAAGCATCGAAATCAAAAGTGATAGTCGTGTTTTGAAAAAAAAAAGAAATCAAAATGGTGAATTCAACTTCGTGTAAATATTATACCGAAAGATGCTTGGGATGGATGCTGAATAACAAGATGATTGTTTTTCTGTCGCTACTTTCATTTTGTCTTTTTGTATCCACGTTGGCCATGTCAGGACAAAGAAACAGATTGTCTAAGAGAGTTGATGACTTAAATGAACAACTTTTCAATGCAACAAGTACTACAGAAGCTCCAACTGAAGGTGATGGAAATGAAGGTAGTGAAACTGGCGGTGGTGGAAATGGTACAGATGGAGAAAATGGAACTGGTGGTGGAGATGGTCCAGATGAAGGTAATGGAAATGGTGGTGGAGATGGCACAGATGAAGACAATGAAACTGGTGGTGGAAATGGTACAGATGAAGACAATGAAACTGGTGGCGGTGGAGATGGTACAGATGAAGACAATGAAACTGGTGGCGGTGGAAATGGTACAGACGAAGACAATGAAACTGGTGGTAATGGAGATGAAGACAGTGGAACAGATAACAATGGAAATGAAAACAACGGAACTGGTGACGGTGAAACTGGTGGCAATGGAAGCGAAGACAGTGGAACTGTTAACAGTGGAAAGAATAGCATTCCAGGGATCGACAATGAAAGTAACGCAAACGCTGGGAATGCAGCAGATGAAAACGAGATTACACCAGAATTTCACAGTCGACTCTTGAAAATATTGGGAGGTATTGCGTAATAAATGTTAAGTAATATTACGAAATGCATAGGTATAATATGTAATATGAATAATTTAGCAGTAACAAGTTAGAGTATAGATTTTAATGTTGATAGTTTTTGTGATATTTATACGATCACTTTTATGAGCAGTTTGCAAGAATTGTTCTGTTATATTACTATGTACTATTTTGTTTTTGTAAAATTAAGTCTTAGTTTAAGATAGATAAATTAAATATATGAATAGAATAATACTTAGATACGTAAGTGTATTTAAAATATATATCTAAATACGTTTCATAATAACGATTAGAGGAAGATGAAAGTATCTAGTCCTAACTTCAAGTACAGAGCGCTTCGTAAATTTCAATTAAAAATATAGTATGAAATTGACAAAAAATTATTTATCGAAAAAAAAGTATGACAAAACGGGTACCTATGTATTGTCAGTGATATTTTGCCCTTTTAACAAAACACAATATTACTAAAAATTGATTGTTTTTTTTTTTTTGCATGCTGCATTTTGAGACATTATTTTGTAATTAAAATTGAAATCCCAAATTGTAAAAGGTGAAAGTAAGACGAGGATTTCAGGTACAGTGTCGTATTCAAGTTATTTTTAAAAAGAAGACTCAAATTACGTAACGATAATGTATCGCACTTGTAATTATGATCGTTTTCTTGTCAATTATAATACTGAAACTGATCATAGACGTTTTATTTCAACAACAACGTTGAAGATATTATTTTACTTAATTAACTAACTCTCAAACACGAGGCTAATTTTGCTATTTTTTTGTCTAAATAGTTACGAAATAATTGAAGTATAAAATTAGCAATGACATAAGCATTTCTTTTTTAATTTCTGATAAGATTTAGTAACAAATCGATATGTTATCAAGGAGGTTACAAGTATTTGCAATTTACACATTTGTTATTATCTATTACACCTGTTTTAAAATGTGTGTTTACTTTGATTAGATCCGATTTCCTAAACCTTTATCAAAGTCCACCACAAAATTCCACGTGTAGTCTTTGCTACATTATTTGGACATTGTGACGCAGATGAAACGGCGGCAGCACATTACTCAGTTTTATACAATTTTTAACCAACTTCAAAAAAGAAGGTTTTCAGTTGTAATGAATGTTTATGACGTGATAACGTCTTATAAATCGATGAACGCCGACTGCACCCACAAAAAGCATGACTCATTGTCACGTACCGTCTGAGCCGAGCATGCAAGCGAGAGCGCGGAACAAGCAATAAAGAGGCACGATTGGCCTAAGCGTTCGCTTTTTTCAGTTGTAGATTCAACAATGTTTTCATAAGATGTTATCATGTAAAATTGTAAGCGTTCGGCATGTGACGAATATTATGATGTTATCACTTAAAGTTACCGATCGTCCGTGAGCCGACTTTACAAACAAACTTTTATTTTTATACGTAACTATGTTACGAAATGACGCAGCCAGACATCGACTTGGCATTTTTTCGGTTATACATATTGATATCGCCAATTAAAAACCGATGATGACGATTCTCATACTTATCATACTTCAGAAATGATCCCATTCAAATTTTATCGAAATTAGCATAGTCGTTTTTGAAAAATCCGCAGTAATGTGAAATTACTTTTTCGATCCGTGCGAATTATTTGTACCCTATACGGTTCAAGTCGGTTAAATGCCATTTTAAACGAAAAATAATTTTACATTCTAAGATAAAACCATTGCTCGATATAAGTGCTATTTAATATATGAGAGGTTCTATGCAAATTATCAAAATATATATATACCTTACAGATATTTTTTTAGCTTCAAAGTAAAACAATAATTAACTTTTCAGATAGCGGTGTCCGTTTTTTGTCTATTTGTCCATCTCCGACCTCAGACCAAATAAAAAAAACAACGCGTTGTACTCAGCGAATTCCGGCAGAAGTGAAAACTTGCTCCCTCCGTCTTACGAATTTTTGATCAGGTTACGTCATGTCCTGACGCGAATTCAACATTTTTACCCATCCCAAAAAGTGCACAACACCGCTGAAGAAGTTTGCTCTTCAAAAATCTCTATTTGGTCTGCAGCGCCGACTTCCGCATCATAATTTGGATAATAAATGTGAAAACACGAGTGTGTCAAAGTACTTGAAACTTGATCTACCTATCTAGTAGTTTACCGACTTCCAAAAAGGAGGATGTGTATGTATTTATTTTTTTGTTTATGTACATCGCTAATTTCGCCAATTATGCACCGATTTAAAAAAAAAAATATTTTGAAAGGGTAAACTCCCGTGGTGGTCCCATTTTAACCTTATCGAAATCGACTGTGCCGTTTTTGATAAATTAACAATAATGTACATGAATGTCGCATCGATTCGTGCAAACTATTCGAATTCTGTACACGGTGAAAGATGGTGGTTCCATATTTGCGAAAAATTATTATCGGAGTTGAGTTTTCTCCAAACTGTCAAATGACTAGAGCAGTAAGAGCGGAATACCACTGTAACATACCTACCTAAAACTCGGATAGTGTTATTTAGTTGTAACAATACACCTTAAATCTTATATGTTAAAGTAGATATTTGATTTCCAATGTTTCTAAAGATATCTCGTAATATTACTGTCAAATATTATAAATTCATCAGTTTAAAAGTTGGAGCGCTCCGGTTTATCCACTTTTATTTAGTCTGAGAGAACCATCATCGACGACACGTAGCCCTCTAGCGGGAAGCCATCGAATTAGAATATAAATTGAACTCTTTATATAAACATTTATAATTTGCATTTAAGGCCCCGCGCTCATAACATGAAAATTCATATTTAGATAAATATTTGAGATATAACCTGTGTAATGATTTTGAGAGTTGTTATCTATATTGAGAAGATAAAAATAGCTGATGAAAAAAAATATAAAGTAAATAGATAATGCATTTTTCAGGTCTTTAAATCAAAATTGTGTCAAATGGTGGACTGATTTTTGCAAAAAGGGTCTTAAAAATTCAATGATTTTATGGCCAAAATCGTTCTATTTGAGTGAGTCGGTACATAGTATTTTAGTTAACAAAGCTTATTTCGTATGTCCGTTTTAGTATATTATGTAGTGAGAGCTCATGTAAGCAAAACCATTCTCTGTTCTGTGGTTTATAAAGCTACAAACACAAAAATGGCCACAACCAGTGCAGCGGCCAGAATCGGTGCACCTGCCAATACCTTTTATTTAATATCATAGAGATTTATGGTTCTAAAAGAAGTAATTAAAAACTACAGCAAATTTTTTCATGTCCATACTAATTCAATTTTGCCTTAGGTTAAAAACATTAACCGCCTTACCACAAAATATATATACACGCTTTAAACTCTGTTTAACCATGCAAATTGTACTGTTAAACATTATCTAAATTGTGCGTAAAACTTTTGTGGTATGACGGTTTGTGTTTTTTACTCTCCGTAATTATATTAATTATATTCAAATATTCCTTAAAACTGGTGTCAACTGAACCGCTCTTACCACAAATGTTTTCATGTTCCTTATTCACGCCCAATCAAATTTTCCTCCCAAAAACTTTTACAAAACGTACCCAAATAAGCAATATCCTGTGCGCTTATCCTGGCATCGGCCCCTTAACAGCCACCGGTGGCAACAAGCGACGTTCAGCTAATATGTTATAAATATTCATAGTCATAAGTAGCTCCCGACCTATCGAACGTTTACGACGTGACCAACTCTGCAAGACCTCACGTTTTCCCCACAAACCTCCTCCAGACACCTGCACCGACTATAGAAAGAAGGAGAGAGGAGGCCACGGAATATTGGACATCTAAAATTACTCAGGAACGGATTCCGATACACATTATACGATATTTCAATACAGTATTTATATTTCCTCTGGGTGTCGCACTAAATCCGCATAGAGGATGGGTTATGATTGTTTTTGAGCACGTTTTTATTCCCATTCGATTTTCTGAATATGGTGAATAATGTATTTTGTGATGGGAGGTGTTTTTCTGTTGTTTGAAAATGTCAAGCAGGATTTTTTTTACCAAAAAGACAATGGGATTCTTAAGCTGCTTGGGAATTGTACGAATCTGGTACACAGGAAGTCGGTTTGTGTAAGATTGCATACTCGTAGTACCAATAGTAGATACCTAGATTGCAATATTTTTTTCATATACCTATTATTTAAAACCTACATTGAGTTGTCCACCTACAGATATATATAACTAGCACTATCCTGTGGTGTAGATCAGGTCATACGCTACGCTTTCTGGTAAATTGCCTTTATTCGAGTACTTTGTAATGCCATAAGGAAGAACTACTACCGGCAGCGAACCGCTAAAATAACGGTGATGAAGACTAGACAGACAAGCATTTCGCAGGTTTAAGCTATAAGTACAAATTATGTTATTACAATCTTCAAAATACTAAAAAAAAAAACCGGCCAAGTGCGAGTCGGACTCGCGCACCGAGGGTTCCGTACAAACCTGCAAGGTTTACAAAGTTCGTTCATTACGACAAAAAAAGTAATAAGTTTATAATTATTAAAAAATATATATTTTGTAATGTAACTAAAAATTTAAGGTTTTCGGAATTTTTCCTTTATGTGTGCTATAAAACGTTGCTTCATGCCAAATTTCAAGATTCTAGGTCGACTGGAAGTACCCTTTAGGTTTTGATTCCCTTGCGAGTACTTGCGAGTTTCAAAATATGCAGCTTAAATTGCTGTTTCTTTTGATTGCGTTGACATAGAAATTTGATTTTGTTACAGCTTAAAGGTATTATAGACTTGAGTATTTGGTATGAATTTCAATTTAATACCTCTACGCGTTTATGAGGAAATGGGTAGTAAGGTTAAAATTATTAAAAAAAAAATATATTATGTGATGTAACTAAAAATTTATGGTTTTTGTAATTTTTCCTTTATCTATGCTATAAGACGTTGCTTCGTACCAAATTTCAAGATTCTGAGTTCTCGGGAAGCACCCTGTAGGTTTTGATTCCCTTGCAAGTGTCGAAAATTTGCGGCATAAACGGCTGTATCTTTTGATTGCGTTGGCTTAGAAGTTTGATTTTTTCACAGCTTCAAGGGACAGTAGACTTGAGTAATTGATATAAATTTCAGCTTCATACCTCCACGCGTTCCTGAGAAAAAGGGTCTTGACAGACGGACAGACGGACAACAAAGTGATCCTATAAGGGTTCCGTTTTTTCCTTTTGAGGTACGGAACCCTAAAAATAACCCAGTTCTTTAAAAACATAAGCGTAAATCATACAAAGTACTCCATTGTAATTTTGAAGAAATAAGTGAGTAAAAATGTCCCTTGTTACTTTACAATTTTCTCGAGTAATATAAAATGATAATAACAGACTTGAATAAAACTGGTCCGATGTTATTTGCTGAAAATGCAGACAGAACTGGTTCGATTCGGTTGTTATCAAAACGTTGCTTTACAATAACAGGAAGGCGTCATCTTGTTGTTTATATTATAGGTGTATTCAATTCTAATGCGATATAATGATTAAAAAAAATAATTAAATCTATTATACTTAAAAAAAATCTCGTGTTACAGTGTTTACTGTAACAATCGAAGCTGCTATGGAAGTCATTCGAAATGGCTTGACCGTTTTTCATGAAAGTTTTTGTGTACATTAGTCTTGAGAATAGATTGTGGGCTAGTTTTTATAGGTACAGTTTAAACTGAAGGTTTGGCGATGGAGCGCAGCATTCTAGGTATCCAAAGAATGGACCGAATCCCTAATAAACACCACAATACCTAATATACAATTCGCTCAAAAACTGGGATTGCCGATGTTGGGATCAAAACAGCGAAACTGAAATGGAACTGGGCAGGCCACGTGATTCGGATGCACCCAGAGAGATGGGCGAAGATCGTCACTCAATGGGAGCCTACAGATGGCCGGCGACCTCCGGGTCGACCCCGAATGAGGTGGCGTGACGAACTTAGCTCTTTTCATTCCGACTGGACCAACTTAGCAGAAGACCGGGATGCGTGGGTGGAGGTGGGGGAAGCCTTTGCCCAACAATGGGACACAATAGGCTGACAAAACAAAAATATAAACATGCATGCGGCACGGCCCTTTCCTCAAAAATTCGTCAACTTCATAAAAACTTTCGCTTACTAGCCACTTCTTCAACTGCGCACAGAATAGGAGTTCAAATTCCGAGTAAATACTAGTAGGTATCTTCTAGGTAAGCGTGCTACGAGTACACCCTATACAGCTTATCTGCTGTCAGGCTGCCTTACAGCAGATAAGCTGTTTAGGTTTGCTTTTGACTACACACTGCCTGAGTCAGGCAGTGTGTAGTCAAACCTATCTATACGTAATAAAAAAAACCGTCTTTGCTGATTTCAGTTTGGATCAATTTTAGATTGTTAGTTGTAATGATCGTTGTTGCGTAGCGTTTGCTGTTACAGTCTCTAAGTAGTTCTAAATGCTATGTGCCTTGCCCACTGCCAGTGTAAGGTGTCATTCTCTGCGGCAGCCACACCATCTAGAAAAAAAAAATAGTACCTTAAAATGATTTAGGTACATTAGACGTACATAATGTACGTATAATATATTTGCTGTACGTCCATTAGGTACAGACAAAATAGACATCAATTGTGGCTCTGCTGCGGAGCATACTCTCCAGCAGAGCCACTCCGAACTTGTATTCAGGAAAGATAAATGCGATTGTTTAATGATGAAAACTGTTGTACGTTTAGTACTTAATGCGTACGTGTAAAAACATTACTTAACAACAGTGATTTCACTTAGTAATACTTCACTCGAATTTTCGTAGAAGCGCCTGGTTATTTTATGTCAGCAAAAAGAAGTCTGGTTTTTTTTAATGTATGGATGAAGCATTATTATAACGTGCTTTAATGCAGGAAATATTGATATCACGGAAAAAATATCCAGACTTCTTTTTCTTCTAACACGAAATAACCAGGCGCTTCTACGAAAATTTGAGTGAAGTATTTACCAAGTGAAATCGCTGTCATTATAGTATTGTTTTACACGCACGCATTAAGTACTAATTTAAACGTGCAACAGTTTCCGTCATAAAACAGTCTAAACAGCATTTATCTTTCATATAGGATACAAGTTCGGAGTGGCTCTGCTGGAGAGTATGCTCCGCAGCAGAGCCACAATTGATGTCTATTTTGTCAGTACCTAATGGACGTACAGCAATTATATTATACGTACATCATGTACGTGTAATGTACATCATTTTAAGGTACTATTGATTTTTTTCTTTGTGGTGGCGCTGCCGCAGAGGATGACACAGTGTAAGAGCGCTTGTTCACAGCCGTTACGGACCGTAAATAAACAAAATGCTTTTTCGCCGGATGGATGTCCGGTGCGTCAACACACGTTGATTATAAACCATACACCACCGCAAATCTGGTGAAAATAACGGTCCGTTTTCCGGTGATACAAATTGCCATAACATGCGCTCCGAGCTGGGCTACAGTACGAGTAATTGGCTTAATATTGTTATTTTCATAGACCTTAGTATTCCGGATTCATAGATTTCGGACGGAAAGAGAACGGATTCATATTCAGTTATTTGACTGGAATTTACTGAAGATTACCTACCTGTTAAGTAACAATTATATGAGTAATTAGTTTCTCTTTAAGTAGATAGTATGCGTAGATAAATTATTGGCTATTCAAAAGAACGTCTTTGACCCATTTGTCGAATAAATAAATTGATATGTCAAAAAATTCTAAATTCGTAGCACGTTATTAAATATTGTTGATTTATGATCCAATTAGGACGAGGGATGATTTAGGCCATAATTGCTTTATATTACGTCACGGGTACATTGTAAAGGGCGGGAAGCAACACGCGCCGCGGCTCCAATGTAAGTTGTTTTGACATATAATAGCAGAAAGTTGGGTAGTTAGCGCGCCTAGGTTGTCGTGGGGACTAAGCTTAGAGAGATTTACCGTACTATAGTTCGGCCGTCCAGAGAATGCGTTCCTGACACGTCATCTTGAAAAAAAGTTTTTGGCCGTTATCTCGGAAACTATGTACTAAAGGGCAAAAGACATAAAGATCATTATTGTAGAAAATAAAATTTTGCATCTTTTGTTTCCACTAAACTTTTTTGTAAAACTTACCGTTTACGATTTATGGACCATTTAATGAAATTTCATTAAATGGACCTTAAAACATTAAATAGTCCATGATGCGAAATTTTATTTTCTACAATAATGATCTTAATGTTTTTTGCCCTTAAGTGCATAGTTTCCGAGATATTGGCCAAAAACATTTTTTTAAGATGAAGTGTCAGGAACGCATTCTCTGAACGGCCGAACTATAGTACAGTACCAGCTTTCAAAGAGTTATTTTTATAATGAACATTTCAAAAATTCGTCGCGGATACAGGACTCGAACCTTGCGTCTTCGGATTACTAGCCCGACGCTCTGCCAACTCTGCTAATCCGCAGTACTAACTCCGCGCCGAACATTGTGAAGTGTTTATCATTTTAACCAACTTATAGCGTTGGCGACGTCACCTGTGATACCCGTATTAGACAGGTTATCACTCAATTGAAGTAATAAGAACTTCTGAATATTAACGAGAGATGGCGCACTGCTAAATCAATGAAATAATTTTAATTTTTATAGTGCATCCCACACTAGGTTTATCTCAAAGAGTCATTTTTGTGATAAACATTTCAAAAATTCTACCAGCTTTTTTAATAGTCTACTGCAGGACATAAGCCTAACCATGTCATTGGACCATATCCAACTCGCTGGCCCAGTGCGGGTTGGTGGTTCCACATACGCCATTGAATATGTTCTACGGACGTAAGCAAGTTGTCTGAAGTAAATTTCTGTATTCCGCGATGTTTTCTTTCACCGAAAAGCCAGTGGCGTAAGATTCCGTACAGAAATTCCAAAGAACTCATTGATATAGGACCTGAATTACTAGAACCTACGACCTTACCATTTTCAGTTGGGTGTGACTATCACTCTAGCCACTAGACCATGACTTGACCACGTCCAATTAGAAATACAAAAGATCAATAAGAAATAGCCAGTATCTACCTGAATTCTGCGACTTGAGTAGGTATGACTTTGTATAGTAAATGAGCCTTTTTGTGTGGCTCCGACGCTCCATACTACATATATTAATTCGTCTTCGGTGTCGCTAGGAACGCTTTACAAATAAATGTATGGAGCTCTTCGAGCAAATATCTAGGTCTAGATATTTGCCCGAAGATGCAGTCACACTTCTTCGTTATTGTTTTCGACTTTAAAGTTTTTTTTCAGTCTTTTTTTTTTCACTTTTTATTTTACTTCCTTTTTCACGTGATAACGCCTCATAAATTGATGAACGCCGACTTGACGATAAAGTATCACGTTCCGCCTGAGCCAAACGTGCAAGCGAGAGCGCGGAACAAGCGATAGAGAGGCACCTAAGCGTTCGGCTTGTTTAAGTTGTTGATTTAACAATGTTTTCATATGACGTTATCACATAAAATTATTCTCCATAAACAGACTTAATAGGCAAAAAATTTTTTTTTCCTTATTTTTTTATTTAGCCTTGAAATTTAAGTCGCTTCCGCTCATGACTTGAACCCTTCAACATTCTGAAACGACCCCACCTGGCCAGCCGGTAGACATAACACTCCGAGCACTTACCCTGGCCTTGTTCTAATGACCAAAGTTTTCAGTGTTGCCAAGTTAATACACAAAATTACCCCGACATACGTACAATGTTAATGGCAGATGAAAGCGTATCGGTTGTATATTAGCTTTTGTTCGTGTTTGCGGTGTTGTGATTAAAGTTTGTTATTTTGTTTGGGTGTGGTAGGTTAACTTAAAGTCTCTCTGCGAGGTCGTATAGGGGTTGAGGAGATCTGTAAGCTGAACCAAAGTGATTGCCGTAATCCAGCGGATTGGCCACCTGACAGGACAATGGAAGATTTATTTTTCGCAAAAACTAGCATGACCGACTTCACCCGTGTACAGGATTCGCGAATATTTCGCACGGATCGATGTTACATTTTTCACATTATTGTTGATTTATCAAAAATAGCTCAGCTGATTTCAATAAAATGTAAATGGGACCAATTTAGGAGTATAATCTTTCCAATGAAAAATAATTATTGAAATCGGACTACTACGAAAAAAGTTATGCGTGGTTAACATTTTAAAAAAAATAGACGCGTCGAATTGAGTACCTCCTCCGGTTTGGTTCGTCGGTCAAAAAGTATGTTCTGCACATAGAATATGCCCTATTATACAGGGTTCTGCATAGCACTTAAGATCGACGGCTGAAAGATTCCCAAAGTTCTCGCACTGGAAACCGTTTTTTTTATTCCGTATAGGTTTGCGTTTGACTACATACTGCCAGATGTTGAGCAGATATGCGGTCTAGGGTGTAGCACGTGCCTCAGTTTAAGAAGTCCATCGACAAAGTAGTCTGACGATCTAATCGAAACTGCCGCTATACGTATGGATGCCAACTACCACGTCTAATCAGCAAGTAATAAAATGATTCTAATTTTATAGTGCATCACACACTAGGTTTATCTCGAAGAGTTATTATTGTGATAAACATTTCAAAAATTCGTCGCGTATGCAGGACTCGAACCTTGCGTCTTCGGATAACTAGCCTGACGCTCTCCCAACTGAGCTAATTCTGAAGACGCAGGTTCGAGTCCTGCATTCGCGACGAATTTTTGAAATGTTTATCACAAACATAACTATTTTCGCAAGTAATACTTGGTAATAAAAGAAAATCTGTGTAAAACGAATACTAGAAATCGTTTTTCATGTGAGCGAGCGTGATGACGTCTTTAACCAGAATAATAAATGTGGTTCATTGATAGATATAAGTGTCGTCTTCACCTACACACGCCACTTGCAGAATAAAAGTAGTCAGATGGATAACTTTGGATAAGAAGCTTCGAGCAAATATCTATATCCTTATCCTTACATAGTATAAAATAAAGTCGCTATTTTTGTCTGTTTGTTTGTCTGTATGCTTAAATCTTTAAAACTACGCAACGGATTTTGATGCGGTTTTATTGGATAGAGTGATTCAAGAGGAAGGTTTATATGTATAATACACCTGTGCGAAGCCGGGGCGGGTCGTCTAGTTGATAAATATAAGTGTCGTCCTCAACTACACACGCCACTTGCAGAGTAAAAGTAGTCAGATGGATAACTTTGGATAAGAAGCTTCGAGCAAATATCTATACAGTCACAATCGTGAAAAAAAAAATGTCCGAGGCAAAACTCTGCCCAAGCTATGTAGTGGGCAGGCTTTTTAGTAAGTCGTAAGGCGTTTGCGAGCCGACCACAAGGCCGTGTGATACCAAAGTGCTCGGTTACAAGCACTAATTAGGTGCCATAACGTCGAGATTCGAGAAAACGGGTCATTGTGAATTATTTAATGTAAATATCTAAGTTGGTACGTATGACGGCGCTCGGATATTTTTTTAGTACTTTCACTTAGCGACTGTGGCTCTGTAGATATTTGCTTGAAGGAAAGAAGCGATAAATTTGAAATATACTCCTGAACCGGAAAAATATAAGAAATATAATCGTTATTATCGTTCATAGATTGAGCAAAATAATCTGACAATCTGTCACTCAAAAATAGATGGGTATAAATAGATATAAAGAAAAAAAAATTGTTTTAAACATGAGTGTAAACAGGCGTTTGATGATCGAGTAACAAACAATATAAACGTCAATATATTTATGCCCGACGAGGCGTACAAATTAAGATTACAATCTGTTTGCCTAATAATATATTTTCATATTATATCACCTCCAAAACAATATAAATTGAAAAAATATCAAGTAGAAATTATATTATCCAGGCGGCTAACGAATCCGCAGGGTACCTGTATCTATTGAAGGCAGATTTACTATCAAGTACGCCAGGGATGTCAACATTTGTATTTATTTATTTTAGAGTACTGCTTCTAACTAAAAGCCGAGGTGGTCTATTGGTAGTGACACCAAAGACTAAGCAAACTACCTAAACAAAGACCTTGCCTATATGCGAGGGAAACAGGGAATTAAATAAAAAAAATGAAAAATAACAATAATGGTAGTGACACCAAAGACTAAGCAAACTACCTAAACAAAGACCTTGCCTATATGCGAGGGAAACAGGGAATTAAATAAAAAAAAATAAAAAATAACAATAATGGTAGTGACACCTGCTTTTCAATCGTGAAGTCGTGGGTTCAAATCCCGGTCCCCGTACCGATGAGTTCTTTGAAATTTATGTACGGAATAACACAACACTAGCTTGTGAAGGAAAACATCGTGAGGAAACCTGCAAATGTCCGTAGAAGAAATTCGAAGGTGTAGCTACGTGAATCCACCGACCCGCACTGAGCCTGGTAGACATGGTCTAAAAACATAGCATGGTAGACATGGTCTAAAAACCCTCCGTGGATAGGCCTACGTCCAGCAGTGGATTGTTAAAATAGGCTGGTACAACCGGATCCGCAGGGTACCTGTATCTTTTTTTCCTTCGATACGTACGAAGCGGTTTGACTCAACATTTCTGATTCGTACCGCCAGGGAATGGAACAGTCTTTCTGCTTTCCTGTTTCCTAAGAGATATAATCTAAAGCTTTTCAAGGTCAGAGTGAATAGGTATCTTCAAGGTCTGCGTGCTTCATCTTCGACCACAACGTCGCTTACCATCAGGCGAGTTGGTGGTCAAACGCGGACTTATTTGCGTTAAAAAAAAAAGGCCGAGGTACCTACTACCGGTACGCCAGGAAGGTCAACATTATAAATGTAGTACCTATTTATTTTGGGGTACTGCTTCTAATTCTAAATAATCTTGTAGCCAGTATAGCACCTAGGTAATCGCCAGTCACCGCCGCTAGGTCAACTATTTTATAATTCTGACGACCGCTTCTCGACGAAACGGAATATTCATTTTGCGTGGTCGTATAATAGCCGTAGTAAAATGTCAAAAGGTCAATGCTAAAGAAATAAGTAATACTCGTAGAGATTTGTTAATTACTTTCCTTTGTAAATGTTTACTAGGTATTTATAGCTTACATGACATTCCTTAATTAGATCTTCTTCTTCGTCGAGTCAATGGATCAAATGATTATTTATATAATTTTCTCCCAATATTTGGTCACTGCGATCCCGCACGGTGTAGCTTTGTATAGATCTTCCATCGTACAGGTCTAATTTAGATAATTTCTTGACATTTTGTTTACTTTAAGATATCAATACCAAATTTTGCAAGTTTAATAGATAAATGAAGAAGACATTTATAAAATTATTTAGAAATTTATGGCCACGAAAAGTACCAATCAACAATAATAAAATTGTAACAAGTTATAGTTGTGAGTCAAAATTTGAAGTTTCATGTCGGACTAGGCAAGTCATTAAATTAGACTGCATAATTTGTATGCATAATTCATGTTACGTGCAACATTTGAGCCTTGTTCAAATTTTCACTGTACTAACAAAATGCGTCACGCCTATTCATCATCATAGTATGTCTAACACAGATACCATCCAAGCCAATGGAACAGTTATGCAAGCTTCCTGAGCTGTTACCCTAACATAAGGAGTTGGCCTAGCTCGTGTAGGCGCTGGAGGAGGGATATGCATATAACACCCAAAACGGAACGTCACCCTTCAGCGTAGGACCTATCGCCCCCACACCAAATAAGAACTAGAACATTCTACTTGGTTTTATATGCAGAACATCTCATTAAACATTTTATAACTAGATTTTGTCCGCGGCCTCACCTGCTAGAAATTTTTACTTTTTACCGACTTCCAAAAAGGAGGAGGTACTATGTTCGTCTGTACGTTTTTTTTTGTGTATGTTCATCGATATTTTCGCCAATTGTAAACCAATTTACTAAAAATCTTCTTCAGTTCTAAAGAGTATACTACCAAGATGATCCCATTTAAATTTTATCGAAATTAGCTGAGCCATTTTTGATAAATTAACAATAATGTACATGGATGTCACCCATATCGATTAAGTAAGCATAGATAAGAAGCATAAGTAAGAATAGATGTAAGCTATTCGAATTCTGTACACGGCGAAAGTGGATATTTTAGCGAAAAATTGTTATTATATTATAACTTTTTTATATACCTGGGATACAAAGAAGCATATTATGTTAATTTCCGACTTATGAGCTACAGGTCTATCCATGCCAAAAACCGAATCTTTCCGCTGCTCTGATATTTCGTGAAAGAGTAACAAACCAAAAAGTACTTTAAACTTTAAACCAAATAATTTCAGATTTATAATACTTGTTAGTAAAGAGTAAGGATATGCACTCTGTTGTTACCTATGCTGACATATTCAATAACAAAGTCTTCAATCACGTGGCTCTTTGAGTTGCTTAAAATTTACTATATAGGGCCACATATGATAAATTAAGGATTTGTCGAATAACGAAAATGTCAAACTAAGCTTATGACAAGTTTAGAAATTGACGAATCAAGTATTTGACGACCGTCTGCGTAATCACGTAGGAGACCACGTCTCTGTGCCTAATGATAGCTGCCAATACTCATTTTTAAAACCCATAGCACGCACGTAGTTTTTGCCCCACGCTTACCGACCAAACGCTAAGCACACTCATATCTATCTAAAGAACCGTACAACAAACACAAGCGCTTCTTGCAAAGAAATCCAAACACCCTTTCAGAAAATGGAACACCGGAAAAACATAACACATTCGTATTCCTATTCATGCAAAAGGCGCAAGGTTTAAACGTTTCAATGGTAACCTTTTCATGCGACCAACGAGACGGTGGTGAGGCCAAGACTCCACTAAGGTGGAGCAGAGACATCATTATACGCGTGAGACTGAGAAATACGAGTTTTAGTCTACGACTCATGTGTGTTCAAAGAAAAATACAATACAGCTTATTTTTATGACAGAAAATAGTCCTCCGGGGCAATTCTGTTAGCCGATCTCTTTACTGAAGTGAAACGTTATTGAACCCTTCTCGTGTTTCTGACAGTTCCGATAGCTTAAAACTGTCAAAAAACGAGACAGGGTCAAGAACGTGTCACCTTAGTGACGAGATCGGTTGACAGAATTGCCCCGCTGTTGTCTATTGCTTATGACTGCGCTTTGTTTCTCGATATTCAACTACGAGTATAACTTGAATAGCATGTATTACATTAATGTTCTCGTTAATGAATATGAAATATCTGTACGTCATTCGCTCTACTTCGGTTTGGTGAAGTCTGGACTAAGGCGCAGGACAAACGTAAGAGATGCGTCAGGAACACAAGTGCTTTTCTTTCAAAGGGATTTTGAACTTCAAACACAATACAAAATGTTTTAAATTTTATACCGGAGTATCTTTAGTTTGTATCTTTACTTTTTAGTAATTAAAAGTTGCGATAAATTTCTGAAATTCTGCATGGATAATTAAAATGCGTGACAAAGTAAAATAACAGTGTCATGGATCTGATTTAATGATTGCGGATATATTGTGATGGTGCTCATTTGCTTTTTTTTGACATATACAAAATATTTAAACTTACCTCACCGAATTGAAAACTTAAACACATATTTTTTAAATAAAGTACCCACTTTATGGTATTAGCAAGTAGATTAGAAAGACTGCAGCATACCTGTCAGCAACCATAATGTATCACAGCATTGTAGACAGCACGAAAACCTTAAAGGTTTTGAGAGAGAACGCTTTTCCGCCCCGTCTCCAACCCTCTTGTGTGTCCTGCGCCTAAGGTCTACGTAGCGGCGTAGCTGTACGGGTAACAGCTACGCGGCTACGAGAGTCAGTGTGCTACGAGCGGCCGGCAAAAACGGACGCGAGCCGCCGCGCGGGTTTTCACGGATTCTCGAAATTTGACTTGTTGCGATGTATAATGACAATTATACAAACATTTAATCAAATGAAAAAATACGTGTAAAATAATCCATTTGTGAACAATAGTGATTGAACAAATTAGTTTATTTGTTTGAACAAAGTACACGGCGTCTTTGTTTCGATGTAGCACTTAGAGTGAGTAACAATGGGCAGTGCTTCGTTTATAAATATTTGTATAGATGTCAAACATTTCAACGATATTGTTACGACATGTCTGTAGTGATTTTGAAACGGGTAACAATGGACGGAAGGTATTTGAAATCGGAAACTAGTGCTTAGTAATAGTACGTTCTTCTAATTGGTTTTATACTTCTGATGGATTAGGATTTCAGTTATTACTGTACTAAACTGGTATTTAATTAAAGCTTTTTAAATATACATATATAAAATATGTAACGATGTAACTAATATAAGTGTATACATTAAAATTCGTTCTACATAAGAGCAGTTTTAGTTTTAATAACGGTTAGTGTGTTATTTAATATCTGATTATTATTAGACTGAATTGAATTAATTGCAATTGATTGCATGATATTTTTGTCTCATTTTGATGTTCATCTAATTTTATAACATATAATATGAATAGTTATTAATACATCGGAAAAGATATATATCTAATAAGAATATTACATATTTTTTTCGCCAAATCTATAGTACAAAAGTCTCAAATGGAAATTTTTACGCAGGTAAAGAAAGTCGATCTTTCTCATTTCAAATTGAGTTACATAAAAATACGTTGTTCAATCAGAAGATTTTTGGCGGCCATAACTTAAGTTGCTTAATAATCATTTTTCGCCAAAATTGGCAAAACTGACTTCAACCGTGTACGGAATTAGAATATGTAGTTCGCACAAATCACTGTACAAGTTATCAACGTAGCAATTTTCAATAAAATTTAAATTCCACTATTTCTGAAGTATAATCTACTGAACAAAATAAGAATCGTAAAAATTGGTAGAAAATTGGCGGAGTAATCGGGTAACATACGAGTACAAACAAAAAAAAACAGTTGAATTGAGAACCTCGAGATTGAAGATTTAGAAGGGACCCTGTCGTTTCAAGAACAATATACAAGCACAAACAAGATTTCCGGTGTTATGGTTGTCCATTGCTACGGTGATTTATTACCATCGGAGACCTGCCTGTTTGCCATGTCATATGATGAGTAAAACCCATCGACTCGGTATATTTTTTTGTTTAAACTAAAACCTAACCAGCGACTTCATACAATCTACCCCAAGACTGTCAATAACTGTCTACATTTTACAATGTTTTTTACAAACTGTAAACGGTAACTCTTGAATCCACCTAAAAATAACGAAGATATGAGTTAACGTAGACTAACAAAAATATAATTTTAAACGAACCATCTGTCACTACACTAACTCATCAAATGTTGTAGTGCCCATAAATAAAATCTGGAGAGAGCCACCTTTATCATAATATACCTATAAAAAACCTATTCTCAGATCTACCAAACATATACCGATTGTTTTAACAATTCAGCCATGTCAGAGGCCTTCAGGTGGTTCAAAAACTCTGACACCAGTTCTTAAACACTTTGACACTTGGTCACCTTTTTATAGGTACGAGCTTACTTAATATATACAAAAATCGGCCAAACAGTTTTGGAGGCGTTGATAACAGACATTGTAACACGATATTTTATAAATTACATTAAGAACCGTTAAAAATAAAGTTATTTCACTTAAATTCTAGGGTAAGCCCTTTAGAGAAGACTAAATTATGTTTGAAAGAATTCCTTCAAAACAGGTTTTGAACGTAATGAAATTCATTAAGCGCAAAATTGGATTCCTCTTTCTGTTCAGAACGTGTAATTGGAACGAAGGCACTATTATGTTATTGCGACTACAGTATTTTATGTACAATCCTTAGTGTTTTTTAGTGTTACGTACCTCAACAGGAAAAAAACGGAACCCTCATAGGATCACTTTGTTGATTATCTGTCCGTATGTCAAGACCTTTAATCTCGAGAATGCGTGAACTTAATAAGTTGAAATTTAAACCACACACTCGTAGCTACGTATATTTACGGCTCCTTGCAGTTGTGAAAAAATCATACTTCTCAGTTATCGTAGAAAAAAGTTAGATCCGTTTATGTCGTAAAAACGCATATTTTGACACTCACAGGGGAATCAAAACCTAAAACCGTGACACAGAACTATAAAAGTTGATAAAGAGCATTGTCTTAGAGTAAGTTTAATTTAATCATAAAAATAGGTTTTCAGTGCAAAAACATGGGCTCTAATTTCAAAGTTGATGAATTGTTTCATGTAACACCCACATCATATGACATACCTTTATTAGCACAAGCTAAAACATGCTTTCAATAATTTTTATGTGTGATTTATACATCATGACGAGAAAAGTAAAAAAAAAAAAACGGTTATCGATTATTATGTTACAGTTAAGTACGCTTTGAGGTTCTAACAACTTAGTTCCTGATTTTGTGCAATTTTAAAGACTTGTATGGAACCTTCAGTGTGCGAGCCAGACTTGCACTTGTCCCGTTTTTTTATTTAAGATAGAATATGTTTAAGAATGTGCAAGTACAATAATTCCAGTTGAAATTTCAGCCATGTCAACGGTCTTTAAATGGTTTAAAATTCTGACACTAGGGCTAGCCTGGTGGTTTCTTTAAACTTATTTTGCATGTGATATTAATAGGTAGGTATATCACCGCCAACGCTATAAGTTGGTAAAAATGATAAACACTTCACAAAATTCGTCGCGGAATCAGTATAGCGGATTAGCTCAGTGGTCGAGAGCGTCGGGCTAGTGATCCGAAGACGCAAGGTTCGAATCCTGCATCCGCGAAGAATTTTTGAAATGTTTATCATAAAAAGTAACTCTTTGAGTAGGTATATCATTTACTAGCGACCCGCCTCGGTTTCGCACAGGTGTGTTATAAATATAAACCTTCCTCTTGAATCACTCTATCTATTAAAAAAAAACCGCACTAAAATCCGTTGGGTAGTTTTAAAGATATAAGCATACATAGAAACAGACAGGGAAGCGGCTTTGTTTAAACTATGCAGTGAAGATACGAATATTGAAGAATTTATTGATTCAGTTTCGGTAACATCTAGATTTTTAATTTTATTCTATCTACTGTCGTTTAACTATATATCATCATCACCAGTTGTAAAAGATCCACTGTTAGACAGAGGCCTCTCCAATGATTTCTTATAAGACCGCTTAAGACAAGCTTAAATTCAGCGCGTTTATGCGATCTAAATTAAAACTAGCACGTATAACCAGGATGGGCATTTCACATTAAAATATTATCTCAACTAAATAATAATGACTTATAGCTACTTCAAAATTCAAAAAATAATGGATTATGAGCCCTTTTTTACAGCAGCAATGTAATAATACTATTAATATAAGTAGCCGTGAAATATTTGAAAATTACTCCGGTCCCAACGTGTAATTTTACTTTTGTGACAGGAAAATAAGAAATTAGTTTTCCATTTTCACAGCGATAGATGATTATTTATTTACAAAGAGTAAATGGGTTAGAAGTGGGTAATCAGATATTCTGAATGCTTTTTACTGGCGATGTTTTGAAGAAAACTTTTTTAGTAATTTAATCTTTAGGTATAGAATAGGTGCGTGTTCGTTGCCTTAAATAATCGGCCAAGTGTGAGTCGGACTCGCACACGGAGGGTTCCGTACTGTGTGGGAGCCTCCATTCAATATTTATTTTATTTTGATGTTATTATTTATTATTCAAGTGGACATACAAATAAATATTCTGTGAAAATTTCAAGCCTGTTAACATTATTAATATAAAGCGAAAAACGGCTAAAAACTAAATGTGTTGTATGGGATCCCCCCTTGAATATTAATTTTATTCTGTTTTTAGTATTTTTTATAGCGGCAACAGAAAAACATCATCTGTGAAAATTTCAGCTTGCTAGCAATAACGGTTCATGAGATACAGCTTTGAGACAGACAGACAGACAGACGTACAGCGGAGTCTTAGTAAAAGGGTCCCGTTTTTACCCTTTGGGTACGGAACCCTAAAAAAGTGGTTGAGTATAAGTAATTTTAAAGCTTTTATATTTTTTCAAGAGCTGCGGTAGCATTGGTGGTCTAGTTTAGAACGCTCACTTTACGATTGTGAGGCGTGGGTTTGATCCTAGTTCCGTACCAATAAGTTCTTTGGAGCCTATGTACGAATTACACAATACAAACCACTGGCTTTTCAGTGAAAAAAAAAAACATCAAGAAGAAACTTACATACTCGTATATACATCATTAGAAGACATTTGATAGCGTATGTAAATCTGCCAACCTGCATTGGGGCAACGTGGTAGATTTAGCCTAGTCACCCTTCATACACTGATAATATTAACATCAGCACTAAACTTGCTTTTGTTCTGCAGTGGACTATCAAAAGGTCAATTTGGCTCAGTACCTACAAGATTACATAACTCGGAATACTGATAACCGTTGGACATTGAAAAGTACTTAAGTGGAGTATACCTGTGAGCGCAGCGTAGGACGTCCATTCATAAGGCAGACAAGCCGCTTTCAAAGGCGCTGGCGATCTGCAGGGGATACCCATGTTCAAAAATGGAAATCCTATGCCTGAAATAATAAGAAATGAATGAATGAACACTTTATTGTTAACATAAAATACAGAAAAATACACAGAAAGGAAAAAAAAAGCAACTTAAAACTAGTGTAACAAAGGGTGGCCTTATTGCTTACAGCAATCTCTTCTAGGCAACCCTTACATCTAGACAGGAAATAATAAAGATAGAAAAAAACGGGGTGATTAGTAAAGGAGAAAGTAACAAAAAAAATCATTTAAATAATAAATACGTAACAAGTTAAAATCCGAATAACAATGAATGGTGTCCAAATATAAACAAACTAGCTACTAAAATACCATCCTAACCTTTTGTTCGGTCAGTAATTTAGTAGAGCAATTACTCTAGATATTACTCCGAAAAGGTATTAATTCCACCCACAGTACATTAGTACACGTAACCAAAATTGAAACAGGCGTCCAATAATAAATTATCCTCTTTATTTACTTGCTTCCTGAAAATAAGTACCCAAACAGAATTCATAATGGACATCTCTAGGGAGTCCTAACTTATATTATAGAGGTAATAATTTAATGTAACTAGAAAATGTTTTGTTACTGCAAGCTAGGCCTTTTAAATTTAACAAAGAAACAAGTTTTAATGTAACTAGATAAGGTTTTGTTACCACGAGCTAGGCCTTTTAATAACTATAATTAATTACAATACTACTTATAACTACTTATATTTCCAATGAGGTTGTGCTCACATAATATAAATTGTTATATTTTTGTATACTTTTTTTTTTTTTTTGTTCTGTTCCATATAAATCTACGATCAGTTTCACTTTAAGTAGATGTTTTGGGTGTTCGGTTGACATGTCAAGTGTGCACTCCAGTGAGTGCATCTCCTCTTAAAATTGTTATATAATGATAAAAAATTAATACTTTTCACAAAAATGACACCAGTTGACACCACTGACTTCCACCTTGTATAGAATTCGAATAGTTTGCACTAATCGATGTACTCGTATCATCCTTGTACGAGTACCTTCATTTTTGTTGATTCATCAAAAACGTCTCAGCCGATTTTGATAAATTTTAAATACGAACTCAAATACCTCAACAATTTACCCTTTCGAAATAAAAAATATTATTTTTAGATCGGTTCACGTTTGGCGAAAATATCCGATGAACAATTGAACATAAACCTACAAAAAAAAACATACAAATGAACATAAAGTCTGGGAGTCCATAAAAAAATCCCTAATACAAAAAGCTGTGCAAAACACCAAACCTTTCAAATATCTTACAAATCTGCCATGTCACCTGGCCATTGCTACTCTAACGTGCTAATTTGTTGAGTTATACCTATCGGCTACTTTTGTTATAGACACCTCTTCACTTTTAATTTAATATCCTAGAGACATTTGTTTCCTGTCCATTGTTACCCGTACTTGCAATACAACGAGTTATATTTTTTGACCTAGAAATTACTGGAATATCACTGCTGGTTATTTCACATTCAACATAGAAATATGGCACCGGTTTGTGACAAACAAATAATAGCTTAGAATAAATTCATAGGTTTAGGTATTGTTTTTATGTTGTCTGTTTAATTTTTTTACGTTATATATATTATCCATTGTGTACAGCTACCTACTTAATATGTACCTGTATTGTATTAAACGTATAAACGTTTACTCGTAGGCATGTCAGGGGTTTTAGGCGGCTTGGAAACTTTGAAACCAGGGCTAGCCTCTATACAGGGTTATTCTTAATCATTTAGCATCTTTTTAGGGGCTTATTCTGTACATAAAAACTAACAACTTTTGACTTTTGACAAAGTCGCAGAACAAAAGTTGTGAGTTTTGTTGCACAGAATAAGCCCCTAAAAGGATGATAACTAATTAGGAATAACCCTGTATATACGAACTTACTTATTGTAATATTCATCAGTTTTCGGATGGTTGACCGCGGGTGACATTTACAACTGAACGCTACCATGGCTCGGATTAAATAAATTGGAGGCCTCTGTTGTTTTAACCGTATAGCCATGTCAGAGGCCTTCAGGCAGCTAAAAAGCTCTGACGCCAAAGCTAGCCACCCGACCTATACGAATTTAAATCCGTTACTTTTATTCAATAATCATTTTAATAATTTCTGTTTCATAGATAAACCTCAAACAAATTAATTAAATAAATGAAACTGCAAAAAGAGAAGTCAAAAGACTTGGTAGAAGTAGTGAAGTGAGTAGTGATGTGGAAATGACCGAGTGAAGCATGAGGTTCGAGAGGAGCTGCTTTTGGAGCCTTCTGCAGGCGCTGGCACTGCTGCCGACCATGGCTTTCAAAGGTAACATCATTATACGTTGAATTTATTTGTAATCATCCATTCATCCATCATTCATAAAACGTCTACTGCTGGACATAAGCCTCCTTTGTAGATTTCCAATAAGGCCGGTTGGAAGCAGCCTGAATCCAGCGCGTTCTTCATCTTTATTATATCGTCAGTCTACCTAGTTGGTGGACGTCCTATGCTGCGCTTGCTGGTCCGTGGTCTCCATTCGAGAACTTAAGGCCCCATCGGCAATTCGTTATCCGAATTATGTGACTGCCATTTTAACTTGCTATTCTGTTCGGCTATTTGGGTAACTTTGGTTCGTCTTCGAATCTCCTCCTTAATATAACATTAAGGGACACACACGGTCTGTGACCCCAAACTAAAAAAGTCTATTATATGGCTGCCAGAGACTTTTATAAGTACTACATATACAAATTTTAAATACATACTTAATTTATAGATAATACCTAAATAACACCCAGACACAGAGCAAACACCTATATTCATCACATAAATGTTTGCCCTGGGTGGGGATCGAACCCACGCCTCTTTGATCCAGAAGTCAGGGCCACTAACCACTGAGCTACCGAGGCAGTCACTGAGATCAGTAATAACGTATTTGAGCCGTTTGGAGTTAGATTGGGTTTGTGAAGACCAATTTAAAAAAATGGTTTTGTGTTATGTTGGTTTACGGACGATATTATTACGTGATAACGTCATAAGCGTCACAAGTCGAAAGCTTAGGCCAATCGTGCCTCTCCATCGCATGTTCCGCGCTCTCAGTGGCACGCTCGGCTCAGGCGGAACGTGACAATGAGTCATGCTTTTTTGTGTGTGTACCCGGCGTAGTTATCAAACATAATTCTGAGCTTCTGGTGGACGCAAGAAGTTACCAAAATGCTGATGTTTATTTGGCTCAACGTACAAGCACTGCCATTCAGCATGGCAACGCAGCTAGCATGCTGGGCACGCAGCTAACTGGCTCGAGCTTTGGATTATCTTTAGACCTTCAAGGGTCTGCGGATGATCCAATTGCTTTTTATGTAGTAGTGGTTAAAGTATATAGTTTTAGCTTAAGCATATTGTATTGTATTTTGTAGTAGTTAGTATAGGTATTTATTTAAACAGCAAAGAAAACTGTTAAATAGCACACTATACTTAGTTTGTAAGTACTTTGATGTTATAGATTTATCTTCTTAGCGACACCTTTATAGATTTAATTTTTTTGTATTTTTAAAAGTTCTTCATTAGTCAGAAAGATTTTTACAGAGAACGTACAAACTAAACACATTCTAAATAATTTGTATACAACAATATTATGCTAATGACTTTGTCAGGCTAACAGCACCTCCAAGCCTTTCAAAAACATTTGTTTACTATGTTAAAAGAATACGTTTATGAACTAAAAACTAAATTTATTAAGAAAATATGAACATACAATCATTCGAGTTATGATTTAATGTTTTCAAGAAATGCTACTCGTGAAATTGATGTATATTTATAGAGAGTATAGGCCAAACAAATCAAACTACTTTTGGTGGGTGTGATTTTTTATTTTTTATTTATTTCGAATAGGTTTGCGTTTGACTACACACTACCTGATGTTAAGCAGATATGCGGTCTAGGATGTAACACGCTTACCTAGAAGATACCTATTTACTCGGGATTTGAAGACACCTACATTGTACTCTAGCGGGAAGACAGACCCAGGCAAAGCGTTCCACATTCTGGCAGTTCGTATGAGGAACGTGGACAATGTGATGTTAGCTACAATCTGCGAATAACCTAATCTCACAAAACAGCTGCGCGAGGATTGGAATTTTGCACAGCTTATAGGTAACTTCACAGCCGCCAATAAGTATGATTCAGCATTCCGACTGTATAATTAGAAATAAGATAATTTATTGTAGTGTTCAAACTTTCGCGATTTGAAAACATTATTACTCACCCGTGATCACGATCGATGCAACTCGGTCGAAACGTCGGGATGATGAGGTATTTATTTATGTCGTAATTTTAGTAGACGATTAGTCCCGTAGTAAATAATAATAATAAGATCATTTCTTGTAATTGATTAAATTATTATTTAATTAAATAGCGCCGCTAAGATTTCCTATGTCGGACATGTTGTGGAACACACAAAGTTAAAAACAACGTATACCCAGCACGTAGGTATATAATTACATAATATTACAATTCTTTACCGAAATAAATATCTAGTCATATTTGCCAGGCCGGTAATTAAACACATTATTGTAGATTTATTAAAATCGGTTCAGCTGTTTTCGATAATATTTAAATAGTCACATTACTTCGAGAGTATATTCTTTCAAACTTAAAATGATCGTAAATATCATTTTTTCTGTTTGATGAACATCAAAATACAGACGAACATAGAACCTCCTCTTTTAGTCCTTAGTTTGAAGTTGTTAGAAATTGAATAAATTCCATGACGTGTAAACCACTAACCTGCACTGAGCCAACGCGATGGATATTGGTCCATTGTTCTTCGTGGGTAGGTCTATGTTCCGCAGTTGACTACTTAAAAGACTGGCACAATACAGTACAATACCAACAGCGGTGAGTGATTGCCATCAATATGAGGAAAACCGAAAAAACCATGTGTTTGTGTTGCACCTACGTTTTTACATCGATGGAAGCTGAAAACAGAAAAGAAAAACATTTTTACTCTTCCGCTTGAGTTATTTTACCGCGAAATAATGGCGGTAGCCTCAAGAGCCAAATCCAGTTGTTTATCACAAAGTTCTACTCCCTAACCACCCTAAATTGTCATAAATTTAAACAATTCCTTAATTATAAGCGGCAGACTTTCAGGAGATACCTAAATAGAATTTAGAATTTCCTAGAGCTTACCATTTAAATTACTCGATTTAAATTGAGAAACTGTGCCAAAATACGGGACCAACTTAAACCTAACTTATTCATTAAGCTTCGGACCGCGCAGTTAAAATTCACATCTTATTAACTTAGCAACCGCTCTTTAACTTACTTATAACTTAGTAAAGCTGAATTAGTGGAAGTAATCCTTAACGCCTTAGCGGATGAGGGTGAAAACTTATTACCACTAGATGCGTCAGTCAAAATTAAAAAACCTAATTTAATTTAACGTAAAATGAAATAAATTTTAAATAAAAACCTATTAGTTACAAGCATTGCTGGAGCTCTGTCTTTTGATTTCGAATCAATTTCCTTATATTTTGGTTTTTCTTGCTAATTACTTAAATTCTATCAAAACAAACCCCTAAAATACTAAGGTATACAGGGTTATTTGCTAACCCAGTACTAAGCCGAAAAAGGGCGATTGAGAACATAATTACGAACAACTTTTACTATATGATTAACTAAAAATTTGAAAAAGAATAAAACTGTTCCATACTAAATTGCAAGTCGGAATCGCCATAATAAAACATAGCCACAATACTACATAATATAATATAACACAGCCGATTTTATTTTCTCGAATTTTGAGTTGGCCCCATAGTTAAAGTTATTCGTCCTTGGCTTATTACACCAGTTCTTAATAACCCTGTATAAGGTAATAACGCGTTGTTTAGTTTACATTTGGACGTAGGCTTATTCAATATTATGTTTGTTTTAGTAAAAAGTGACCTTACTTCGTTACAACATACTCGTAGGTAAAGCTTACTTTGTACGCCACTTAAAACTACTACTATCTTGCCTGTTCCCCTTAATTAACATTTATTAGCTTTGTGGCACGCATATTTTTTTATTAAATTGTATTTGTACTAGTGCAATAAAACGTGCTGTTTTTTAGGGTTCCGTACCCAAAGGGTAAAAACGGGACCCTATTACTAAGACTTCGATGTCCGTCTGTCCGTCTGTCACCGTGCTGTATCTCATGAACCATGATAGCTAGGCAGCTGAAATTTTCACAGATGATGTATTTCTGTTGCCTCTTTAACAACAAATACTAAAAACAAAATAAAATAAATATTTAAGGGGGGCTCCCATACAACAAACCTGACTTTTTTGACGTTTTTCGCTCTATATTAATAATGGTACCAGGTAGATGCTTGAAATTTTCACAGAATATTTAGTTTTATATTCCCTTTAATAATGAATAGTAAAATTAAAATAAAATAAATATTTAAGGGGGCTCCCATACAGTACGGAACCCTCCGTGCGCGAGTCTGACTCGTACTTGGCCGATTATTTCTTTCCTATCCTGATGCAAATAGATATGTATTAAACATATTTAGTGTGTCTGTATCTATATATTGATCCAAATGTAACAGGTAGATCGATTATAATATATTTTAGGTTTAAATGGATGAATGAATGAATTTTTATTGCTTATACTAATGAAAATGGAAGAAACAAAAAAAAGTTGTCCGCGAGGGTTTTCAAAATTTTTTTTATACACATCTTGTGCTTGTCTGAGTACTTTTGTCGTACGTTGCGTATAATAAAGTCATGGTGGGGTCAGATCCTCGTGCCGTAACGGATTACAGTCATGAATTTCAGAGTTGTGTAAAAAAGTTTCGGATGGGGCAGCCTTCGTTTATCTTTGCATAATTATCTGGTGAGCCGATGCTTAAGGGGGATAGTGGATTCTTATACAAGCTGTAGGTATACAATATTATCATCATCATATCAGCCGCAAAACGTACCCTGTTACACCCTACTGCTGGACATAAGCGGCTCCAATAAATCCGCAACAAGAATTATTTAATAACTGTTCGCCAAAAATGGCATAATCGATTTCCACCGTGTGTAGCATTCGAATATTACATATTTTTAAATTATTGATCATTTCTCAAAAGGACTCAGCCAATTTCAATAAAATTTAAATGCAACCACCTCTGGTGTATACCCTTTTGAATACAAAAAGATTTTTCTTAAATCGGTTCACAATTGGCGATAATATGTTCGCCTGAATGTTTAAAGAATACACAAAAAAATATACAGACGAACATGTAACCTCTTCCTCTTCTTATAGTTAGTAAAAGTGAAAACGGACCACATCACAAACCAATAATTATTTTTCGCAAAAAATGGCAAAACCGCCTTCCATCGTGTACAACATTCGAATGTTTCGCTCGAATTGTTTACATTATTGTTGATTTATCAAAAACGGCTCAGGCGATTTCTGTAAAATTTAAATGGGACCATTTTGGGAGTATAGGTACCCTTTCGAACTAAAAAATAATTTTTCGATTCAGTTCATAATTGGCGAAATTATCGAAGTTCATCGTGTACAAAATTCGGACATTTCAATCGAATTGCTTACATTATTGTTGGTTTTTTTAAAAATGACTCAGCTGATTTCTGTAAAATTTAAAAGGGACCACCTCGGGATCATGCCCTTTCGAACTAAAAAAGATTTTTTTGATTCAGTTCACAATTGGCGAAATTATCGATGAACATACACAAAAAAAACATACACACGAACAGAACCTCTGCCTTTTTGGAAGTCGGTTAAAAATATGTAATAACATCTATCCCAATCGCATAATTCAATGGCCGGATATGCAAACGAGTTTATACATAAGTAAATATATTTATGTTTAGACCGGCAGGGACCCAAAGCTGATTTGTAAACGTAACACCGGAACACACAAATTTGCAATTCACCTGTTCGCCTTTATGTTTGGACCGTTTATTTGGAATAGCATGGGTCGTGTTATCCTTGTTTATGTTTGTATTTTTGAGCTTTTGCTACCAGTTATCTTTGTAATGGAATAATATTATTTCCATTAGAATATTTTTGACTGTGTTTTGCAAAAATATGGTTTATGTTGGTTCCATTTCATTTCAATGTGTTGGTTTCAGAACTACATCTTTTCAAGAGGAGTAGTTGTACAGATCTTTGCAAAACTTTGAAGTAGTACCTACATAACGTGATGTTAAAATCACGTTTAAATGATTTTTAAAATCACCAGTTCCGTACCCAAAGGGTAATAACGGAACCTTATTACTAAGACTCCGTTGTCTGTATGTCTGTCTGTCCGTCTGTCTGTCTCCAGGCTGTATCTCATTAATCCTAATAGCTAGAAATTTGAAATCTTCACAGATGATGTATAACAACAAATACTTAAAACAGGATAAAATAAATATTTAATGGGGGCTCCCATACCTACAACAAACCTGAATTTTTAGCCCCAAATTTTTTTCCCATACAGTACGGAACCCTTAGTGCGCGAGTCCGCCTCGTACTTGGCCGATTATTTTAAATTACCTATACTGTCCCACTCGTGGGCAAAGATCTCCCCCATTTCCTTCCATGAGTCGCCATCTCTCTTAACCTCCTATTTTATTTTACTTTTAATAACTCAACCCCAAGTTTGGTTAATAAAAGTCTTTCGTTTGTAATTAGTATTAACAGGATTTACGTATTTTTCTGTTCATCTGTTCGGCTTATGTCCGAGCCGTTTATTTCAAATAGCACGTGTCTTTTCTACGTTTAAATTTTTGAGCTTTTACTACTAGTTATCTTTGTAATAATATTATTTTTATTGATAACGTTATTTTGACGCTGTCTGTTATTTGAGAAAAACTCTGGCACCCGTTCAAATATTACAAAAGCAATTATAAAAAAAATATTTGTTTTCTATTTAATGTGGGCTAAGCTGACGTCACTTTAAGAAGACATTAGCTTCACGGTCATTATGTATTATAATAAGGTACACAATTCTGTGATCGGAAATAATTTTAATGTTAGCGAAACAATGCTGTAAGTAGAGTTCATTAGAAATTTATGAATATTATTAACCATGAAACTATATCTCATACATTCAAATCACAACCCTAATCTAAAACTCACACCTGTAACTACCAATTTTCTTTAAGAACCTTAAAAATATTAACGCCATTTATTATCTGGCAATAAAATTTCAATTTTCATAAAATAAAAAGCAGTAAGAATTATTTAAAGCGGTAATTTACCGAAAATTAATCCTTATAATTTTATTTCGTGCACTGTCTATTACTACCTATTAGACTTTCGCGCACAGGCGCGAAAGAAAATTATAAGGATTAAATGCACTATATTATGAGTCTTAGATTAGTTTATCTACATATTATGTAAATAGCAATTTTTTAAGAACCTTAACATTAGTTAACTTTATTTCATGAATAGCAATAAAATTTCAATTTTAATGACCTAAATAGCAGTATGCGTAGCTATTTTCTGAGAAAACACAATTTTGTTTCATATACAACTTATCAAAACGCACACAGCCAAAAACGAATCCAACATTCACATTTGTAACTACTAATTTCATTAGGAACCCTAAAATTAGTAAAGCTTTTTCAATAGCATTTTTTAAATTTTCTTTAAATCAATAGCGGTATACATTGCTTGAAGCGGTGATTTTCTGAGAACGCAAGCAATTTCATGCTTATAATTTTATTTCTTACACAAATTATCACATTCAAATCACACACACTCATAAACTAATATAAGACTCACATTTGTAACTACCAATTTCATTAAGAACCTTAAAATAAGTTACCCCATTTAATACGTGGCAATAAAATTTCAATTTTCATGAAATAAAAAGCGGTATACATTTCTTAAAGCTGTTATTTCCTGGGAACGCAAGCAATTTAGTGCAAAGTGCATTACCCAGTTCCATAATACTAGACATCATACCATTCATAGCGCAGTTTCGACGGGACGCGAAAATCTAATTTGGTCCGCAAATACTCTTCGCGCAGAATCGTTTCACTTTAGAGTGATTCCTCGGCTCGTATTAACTTTTAAAGCTACGTTTAATGTATCACATCTACACAGGAAATAGCGGTAAGTAAAATAGTTAAGCGTATGTTATCTTTCACTTAGGGTTTCGTTTTTGGTACCTTTTTTTACGAGGGGGAAATCTTCGAAAGAAGCCCGACTGGTTTGGGGTGCAGTCGGGTTATGTAGGATTGTAGCCACTAAAACCCCCTCGGTGGCCAGTCTTTGTGCCCTCGTGGGAGCTCCGGGATCTCCAAAAGGAACACATCGGTGCTCCCAACATTTGTGTGACTATTCGCATGGCACTAGAACCAGGCTTGTGCGGTCTTCTAAGACAGCGTTGCCACACACGCTGTCGCCCTCCTCGGGCCCGTTTGAGTGGATGGCCAGAGCCCCAAATCTGACCACCCACGAGCCCAAAGATTTTTTTAGTAGGCTCTCACTCGTACCACAGGCAGGGGATACCGATGCCATATTCTAGTGCCCCAGCATCAAGGCAATCGTATTTGGTACCTAGTCATCGTAATCACAACAGGCTTAGACCAGCTACAGGACATAATATTCTCCCCTATCTTCAACCGCTTGGGATAGGCTGCGTGATCCTGTGGTCTAAATTGTATTTATTTTAGTGCATTATGTAGTTGCAAATTTTTACAGTATGAAATAAATTTTATCTTCAGCATCTTGTCATTTTACGTGCCACTGCCACAGGCTGCGTGTTCCTGTGGTCTAATTTAGATCGTGTATTTCAATGCATTACACAGTTGCATTTTTTTCAGTATGAAACAAACTTTAGCCTTTATCTTGTTGTCATTTTACGTGCTACTTACTACGTTCCATGATGGTTCCATGTCTTTTTGGACTTCAACTTGACGCTTCCAACTGGCATTGTGGATGAGCGTTTAATATTATATCTGAACATACTTAAGCGCGGCCAACTTTTAGTTTTTGAAATTTATTTAACCAGCGACGTGCTTACCTAGGGTATAATTATTGCGCAAGTAGAGTCAGCAGACATAGTTTCCTACACACAAACATTTTGAGACGGTTTTGGCCATCTAGGATAGATTTTATACCAGACTAGGTATGTTTAATATCGTATAACATTTCAGAGCCTCTGTTCTACCTTTTGAATAAGTTTTGGCGGTAAAAACGAAAGTAAAAGTTGTAAAAGTCATTTCAATTTAGAAAATGGCAAAACAAAATCGACGCTAAATACAAAAGCACGTGAATATTGGATATGGATAAGCGCTTCCCAAAAATCTCAGTCCAACATCTCATTTAAATTTGACGTACATCTCGCATATATTTTAACATTCACTCCAGCCCAGTTCTACATAAGTAATATGTAGTACATTTTCCGTCAGAACGGTCCGAGAAAATAAATGGAGCGAGCAAACGCCAAATGTAAACGAATTGACGCGTTGACGCGATAAAAATAGAGTAGAAATTGAAATATTAAATTCTAAATTCTTCGTGGAAGAAATGAAGTGGAAGACGCAGGTGCAGATGCAATGGCGAGGAAGTTTGCGGTTTTAATAGAAAAAAAAAAAAATTTACATTTTATACCTAAGGTGATAAACACGAAAATTTGATTATTAGAAAACTCAATTTCTAGTAAATTTATGTATGAAGAAAGCGCAAAATTGATAGCTGAGATATTGAGATTTTTCAATTAGAAACATTTGTTAATTTTTTGTTTGAGACATTTTCAAATAATTTGATCATTTTTAGGGTTCCGTACCCAAAGGGTAAAAACGGGACCCTATTACTAATACTCCGCTGTCCGTCTGTCTGTCTGTCTCCAAGCTGTATCTCATGAACCGTTATAGCTTGAAAGCTGTAATTTTCACAAATGATGTATTTCTGTTGCCGCTATAACAATAAATGATAAAAACAGAATAAAATAATAATTACGGGGGCTCCCATACAACAAATCTGATTTTTTTGCCGTTTTTTGCTCTATATTAATAATGGTAGCAGGTATATGCTCGAAATGTTCACAGAATATTTATTTGTATATTTACTTGAATAATAAATAACAAAATTAAAATAAAATAAATATTTAATGGGGGCTCCCATACAGTACGGAACCCTCTGTGAGTCCGACTCGTACTTGGCCGATTATTACTTTATAATATACATTCATAAAGGTAAAACTCTGTTATTCAAGTTATTAGTTAAAGCAAGAACTGAATTTACGAGTAAATAACGAAAGCGTTCTTGAGAAATGTTTCAATATAGAGTCTGGCCAACGAAAGCTGCCCAAGAAAAAAGGTGGGAATTTTAAAAAATCAAGAGATGTTAGCTTGTTTTCTAGTACCGCTCAGCTGATCTCCATGAAATTTAGCATGCACGTAGTTTATAAAACTAGTTCTATAAACTACGTGCATGCTAAATTTCATGGAGATCAGAAAACAAGCTAACAGCTCTTGATTTTTAAAAATTCCCGCCTTTTTTCTTGGACAGCTTTCGTTGGCCAGACTCTAGGTATGCTATTTTTTCAATTTTTTGTCGACAAGTACCTCCCCACTTAAACAGTTTAGTTAATTAGTTGTAAATTGAGTTTAGTATTATCTAAATTTTATGTAATAAGATACAAGTACAATAAATATCGCTGTGTCATAGTTTTGTAGTGTTTAATGATATATGAATATTTTAAAAAAATATATACATATATCTAATTCGTAATGTCATCGATTTCATTTTCTTCATCAAAATTTTTTTATGACAACACCCCTTTACAGTGTGCACTTATAGTTTTTATTTAGACAAACACCTCTTTACAGTGTACTGTTTTTAATTTAGGTTAAGTTATGGGTCTGTGCCTGCAATAAATGGTTTTTATTTTTATTTTATTTATTATTTATTTTTAATAAACAATTAAAACCGCTTAGTTTTGATATTGCGTAGGGATAATAATTTTAACAGATAGCCGCTATTTCCTCATTACTGCAAATGACAGTTTCCAGTAAAGATATAATAAATTCATTTCTGTATACTGCAAACATATTTCTTTACAAAGGTTGTTAATTATTTTACATATTATTCAATCCATCAATTCCAAAACTTATGCACTGTCATTATGCGCCAGTATCAATTCCAAAATCTCCACTTATTGACCGACACGAAGAGAAGGTCTTTCCTTCAACACGACAATTGTGCTTTCGTCTATCCGGATGTTGATTTTTGTCTAAAGTTTGCATTTTGCAACGAACCTCAACGAAACTTTTTTATGTTTCCCCCAAAAAGAAAGGAAATTTGCTGTCGCACTATATCAGACGATTTTGATAATATTTGGCAGGATCGTTTAGTATCTAAGTAAATCCTAACATAACTTGCGAGTATGAAACAAATAAGTTAAGAGTAAGTCGAGATATAAATTAAGCTTATGAAGATTTATTTAATGAGATGTACCGCGTAGTAACTGTTCGGAGAGCTACTAGTTTATAAAACTGATTCAATACACCGTGGTGGAAAGGTTAGTCAGCCAGTGAAAGGAGCAGTGGGCACTAGTTGTCAGTACAACGCAGTTTTAGCATCAAACATTTCTGGGCTACGGTAACTCAGGCTTTCAAATTGCCGTATTTGGGCCAATTTGGGGAAAATTGGCGCATTCGCTCGCCAGTATCACAAATCCTAGAGGGCTGTAGGTGCTACGACTGTCTGAAATTGCCGTAGGTATCTTAGTAAAAAGTCTATCTTATTCCACGGAAACACGACTTGAATGACCGTATATTACGGCAAGTTTTGTTTTATTCCGTAAAAGTTTGCGTTTAACTACAAGTTAAAAGTGCCGTATCTATAACAACACTGGTAGAGCAGCGCACGTTTTAGCTATTTAGGTACTATCAAGCAAAAGGCACAAGGAAAAGCTCCTTCCATGGGCCCAGTTATAAAATTAAAACCGGTTAATTTTGACACGGCGTAGCGATATTAATTTTTAATACATATTCTCTATCTCCTTTTTACTGCAAATGGCGTCCAGCTCAGGTATAATAAACTCATTTCTGCATACTGCGAAAATATTCCGTTTCAGACCGGCCAGAAATAAAATTACGTCCGTATATTTTCGTAATAACTTTTGACGGTGCATTCTCAGTTTTTTATTTCGCCACGCAAGCACTCGGTATGATAATTACTGTGGAAATAGATGTTAGCGGCAGAGCTTTAGCTTTTTAATTTGGTAACGTTTAAAAGTTAGTTTTTTGCGACACAATTTAATTTATTAAAAATTACCAAAATGGAAATTTAGTGCACTAGAGAAAACAATATAGCGGACTGCTAGACATTAATCTCTTTGTACTTACATATTAAATAAGTATAGGCCGAATTAAACAAAATAACGTCTGTAAACACGAGGTATACTAAGAGCCACACAAATAGACGGATGGGAAGTTAGTCGCAGATGACACTTCGCCGTGAATCGCTACTTATTGCACAATGCACATGTGAGCATAATATAGTTCCAACGCCGCGTGTCGTAGTGGTGGTACGGGCGTAGGGAGCGCGCGGGAGGCATGAGGTTGGCGGGCGGGTGTGCCCCGACGTCTCGTCTCTCTAGCTCCCGCGCATGCCCATATTTCGGTTTTGCGCAGCGTTCTGCGCATAAATTCCCATCCACCGTCTTGTGTGGCGCTTAGTATCGATGCGCAGTTGGCAATCATATGTCACCGGCGGTGAGAAGTGGGGATTTTCGTAGTTGGCAACTAATTTCACAGAGCCGCCATAAAGTTAGATTTAGCCTATAACTACATGATGTTATCTTACAAAGTGCAGGGATTTAAATAGAGGACTTAGTCATCTTCACAAAAAAAATTTGACCAACCAGTGAAACTGGTACCGTAGTTGTTATTCATTATGATGTGTTATATGTACATATATTTAAGTAAAGTCCTGTACATACTACGCAATGCGACAACCTGTAAGTATATAAGCTTATTTCCAAGGTATACCTATGGTGTAAATGAGGCTATCTGTCCATTTTATCAGTCAGACATTCACTGTTTCTTTTGATGCGTTTACAGGTAGATACGAGTAGGTACTAGGGCATGCAAACCGGTTAACCGAAAACCGAAAAAACCGAATAACCGACCGCATTAGAAACTCGGTTTTGTCTAGTTATAAAACCGGTTTTTTCGGGTTTATCGGTGTTTTCTACAATTTTTTTAAATTCGCATATTAACTTTCCCCTTCGCAATGAAATACATTATTGTCATCTAGTTGCTCTAACCTACAGAGAAATAATAAGCCAAGCGAACTAAGATACTTTTTTCCATTTAAAAAATTACGTCTAATGTACCTATACGTGCTAAGGATGAAATTCAAGTGCAAAAGTTCTCAATCTCTCTCTGTCTTTACATAGTGAGTATCGTGATATAGGCAGAGCGCTGCGCTGTAGCGTTATAAGCGTAATGGGACGCGTTTTGTCTCATCTTCACCGAAACGCTATCGACCACCGCCATTTTGTTTCGTTACATTAGTCCGGCAGTCTCTGCTAAGCTACGAAGTAAAACTACGCGTGGTATATATTGCACGTTTGTCTAATATTTGTAAATTATACATAAAAGTAAGCTCGATTGTTGAAATTAAAAAACAAAAGAAATATAAATAATGACTATTATTTCATCAAAATCATAGAACATCGCATATCAGAAAGACTAGACATGGAACAACCACCCGAACAAGCTGGTTTTCGTCGCGGGCTATATAAACTACAGACCATCTCCACGCAATCAACCAGATTATAGAACATACGTGTCGAATTGAGTACCTCCTCCGTTTCGTCGGTCAAAAAGCATTTGATAGCATCACTCACGATAATCTTCTCTGCCTCACCTATTCTCAAAGTACTGCTGCAATAAAATTACAATCTTCTGGTCCAGCATTTGCAATAGAGAAATGTGTTAAACAGGGAGACCCACTGTCCCCGAAAATATTCACGGGCGTCCTCGAAGAAGTTTTCAGAAAGCTGGCGGCAAGCTGGGAAGGATGGGGTGTTAATGTCGGTGAAAAATGGTTAACTAACCTTTATTTTGCAGACAATATCGTCAGCTAGTATCTCTTCCTCAGTCAGAGAGCTATAATCAATGCTACAAAACCTAACCACTGCAAGCCTTGAGGTTGGATTGCGGATACGGAACACGTCAATTAAAGACCAAAGTAACTGTCGGTGGTGAAGACATATACGTTCACGATTACATCTATCTTGGCCAAATAGTCACCTCCCAGGCGAGACAAGACCAAAAAGAACAGATAACGCATGAAAGAGCTGTTGGGCCATGAAAGAACATATGAAGAAACGCCTTCCGATCACATTTTGACTTATGGTGTACAAACATGGTCATTAACTAAGGTCCAAAAGTCCAAGCTCAAGGTTTGCCAAAGAGCGATGGAGCGCAGTATTCTCGGTGACCGGCTACTAGACCGAGTAGGTACTGCGAGTAAACACTGAACTGCGTTCCAGAACTCAAATCAAAGATGTAGCTTTCACAGCCGCTAAACTGAAGTGGCAGTGGGCCGGGTAAATCAGAAATCAATGCCAGAAGACCTTTGGAAGACCTCTGGGCTAAAATCACCACCAAATGGAGTCCCAACTCGATGCGGCCTCGTGGCAGACCCTCTATTAGATAGTGCGATGAACTGAATACATTTAATCCAAATTGGCGGCATCAGCACAAGACCGACAAAACTGGAAATCTCGAGAGGAGATCTTTGCCCAACAATGAGGCAGTACAGGCAAATAAACAAACAAACTGTTATATTTACTAGTTTTTTCATTAATTTACTAGAAAAAAACCGAAAAACCCGAAAAACTCGATTTCCCCGGTTTTTGAAATAAAAAACCGAAAAAACCGGCTTTCCAAAACCATCCGGTTTTTACATGCCCTAGTAGGTACGTGTTTTTTACACGACTGTCCAAAAACATATTTTCTACGTTATTCGCAACATATTAATATGAAAAACATTGTGTTATAAAATATACCTTTGTGTGGAATTTAATAAAAAAAATTAGGTACCCCTTTGAAAATGCTTAGGACAAAGCTTTGTACACTGGAACTTGTGCGTTGAACATTATGAACTGTGGTTTAGAGCTTAGGAACTGTTAAAACTTTCAACCGCAGCAGACTTGGCGTTTTTGTGTGACTATATTAGCATTTGGTGACAGGTGCCAACGGCTCCGTCTCTCTATCGACCCATATGCGCCATTTTTTGACGTTTTTGTCCCATTTTGTCTGTCTTTTTCGTGTTTTTATGAATACCTGTTTTATAGCGGTTTCGGATGCTCATTTTATTGTTAGCTTGCGGTTCCACCGGCATTTTTATTCAGGTAATATTGGTACAAGTGCTCTCGTCGGTCTAAATTGAGTTAAAAATTCAAAGGTAGGTTTAGTCTGGAAAGTTGGACTCAGGTTTTGTAGAATGTTTAGAATTATACCTTTTCTATCAAGGTTTTGTAACTTATTTGTGAGGTGGGTAAACAAATACGAAATTTATGTACATGTATTAAAAATTAACTTTAATCTGTTGTTAGTTCTGAAAACTTTAGAGTAGATTAGAGATAAGGGTTAGTATTTTCACTTTGATACATTAGAGATTAAATAATCAAAGATAATGTTATTTATATTAGGTACTAGCGGTCCCAGTGAACTTCATCTCACCATCTGTCAAGTGTCAATGACATTTTGTACATGCCGGAAAATTGTGTATGGGAAAATGAAATCCATGTTGTTGTTATTTTTCTCGCAACTGTTATAAAATTTCTCACCGCTTAAACCTTCCCTTAACTTCCACAAATATTTCAACACCAAAATTTGCCAAATCGGTTCAGCCGTTCTCGAGTTTTAGCGAGACTTACAACCACGATTCATTTTTATATACTTGTAGATAGATAGATTAATGAATATCAGACGTTATGCATTAGTAAAATGAGGTTTTCAAAAGATTTGTAAAGGTATTATGTGTATTCTAGATTTTTTTTTTTTTTTTATTCTGAATAGGTTTGCGTTTGACCACATACTGCCTGTTGTTAAGCAGATATGCGGTCTAGGTTGTAGCACGCTTACCTAGAAGATACCTATTTACTCGGGATTTGAAGACGCCCACATTGTACTTTAGCGGGAAGACAGACCCAGGCAAAGCGTTCCACATTCTGGCTGTTCGTATGAGGAATGAGGATTCGAAACGCTTGGTTCTAATGCGCGGAATGTCCACCATAAAAGGGTGGCGCTTTGGTCGCGTCTGTCTAGCCGTACGATAGAAGAAAGGGGCAGGTGGGACCAGATTGTGCAACTCCTGGGCGCACTCTCCGAAGTGGATCCGGTAAAAGGCCGATAAACACGCTACCTTACGTCGATGCTCGAGACTTTGCAGCTGCGACATAGTCAGAGTGTCGTTGTCGATCAGCCTCTTGGCTCGCCTCTCAATCGACTCCAGAGCCTCCAGTTGATATTTGGCGGAGCCATCCCAAAGGTGAGAGCAGTATTCCATGCACGACCTGACTTGAGCTTTATACAGACTAAGCAGTTGCTCAGGTGTGAAATACCGTCTCACCTTAGAGAGAACACCAAGTTTTTTGGAAGCTAATTGGGCCTTTGACTCTATGTAAGAGCCAAAGTTAAGAGTCGATGAGAGTGAAACGCCTAATAGTTCCAAGCTGTCAGTTACCGGAACGGAGACACCACGGATAGATAGATAGATAGATAGATAGATAGATAGATAGATAAACTCTTTATTGCACACCAAGAAATAAACAAAAAGAAGAAACAAAGATACATAAACAGTGTAACAATGGGCGGCCTTATCGCTGACAGCGATCTCTGCCAGGCAACCTTAGGATGGAGAGGACAGAAAGCGTATAAATAATGGACGGGGTGCGCATTAATTAAAAAAAAATTAAAATTAGATTATACATCATAAACATACATACTAATAAAATTGATATAAATACTTAAAATACCTAAAAATAAAGAAAACATAACATATGAAAAAAATAATAATAAAAGAAACCTATGACTTAATAATAAACTAATACATAATATAAATTATAATATACTACTTATATAAAACAACATAAATAACAACAACAACGGTTACAAAATTAAAGTATCAACATTTTCTGCAGGTAATGGTTTTTAACCTGATCTTTAAATATGTTAAGTGATTGAGCTTTTCTGACAGTAACGGGCAAGGCATTCCATAACTGGACTGCCTGAAAGGCAAACGACCGTCCGTAAAAAGTTTCACACCGTGCGGTAGGAGTCTTAAGAGAAAGGTTGTCCTTGGATCGGAGGGGAAGGGAATGTGCATCATGCCAGAAGGAAAAAGAGTCTTTAATATAGCATGGGGTAGAAGGATTGAAGAGGATGTTATAAAGAAGATTAAGGATATGAGCATTCCGACGAAGACGAATTGGAAGCCACTTGAGCTTAGTGCGAAACGCGGAAACACGGAAAGCGGGAAACAATTGGAAGGGTTTCTTTTTGGCCGAAAACAGACAGGCTTGAGTCTTCGTGGCATTAAACTTGACCAGGTTAGCATCACCCCAGTCAGAAACCGCCTCCAGACTCAAGTTGAGCCGCTCGACCATAGCCTCTCTGTGAGACTCGATCTGTGGCCCGCTGGTTCTCGCATCGGATGTGTAGCTCTCCACGACTGTACTGTCGTCTGCGTACCCAAACATTCCGGGCTTTAGCAGATCGTTGATATGCAGTAGGAAGAGGGTCGCAGAGAGCACTGACCCCTGAGGAACCCCGGCATTGATAGCCATATGATCTGACGAGCAGCCATCTACGACCACTCGTATCGACCGATTCCTCAAGAAATCTGATATCCATGCGCAGAAATCAGCAGGCAGGCCGTAAGATGGAAGCTTGCCAATTAGGCTCTCATGCCAGACCCTGTCAAAAGTTTTGGAGATGTCCAAGGAGACAGCCAGTGCCTCCCCGTGCTTTTCGATGACCTCACTCCAGATGTGTGTGGCGTACGCCAGAAGGTCCCCAGTAGACCGGTTTCGGCGAAAGCCGTACTGATGGTCACTGAGTAGGTCATTCGCTTCCAGGTACGCCAGGAGCCTGTTGTTAAGGACACATTCCATACTCTTGCAAAGTATGGACGTGATCGAAATCGGTCTGTAATTGGCAGGGTCGGCACGGCTACCTTTTTTGGGTACAGGCTGCACGTTAGCAAGCTTCCAAGATTTGGGCACTTGACCTGTCTTCAGAGATAGGCGAAAGAGGCGAGTCAGCACAGGCGACAACTCAGGCGCACAAGTCCTCAATACAATGGCCGGAATACCATCAGGGCCACTGGCCTTGTTCACATCAAGACTGCGGAGAACCTTGAGAGCCTCTAGATACGCACTGTACTGCACCAGGCCTATTAATAGTCCAATGCAGGACGTAGGCCTACTCACGAAGGGTGATTGGGACAAATCCACCACACTGGCCCAGTGCGCGTTGGTGGGTTCACACAAGCCATCGAATTTCTTCTACGGACGTATGCAGGGTTCACCGAAAAGTCAGTGATGTGAAATTTCGTACATGAGTTTCAAAGAAACTCATTGGTGCGGGACCAGGATTTGAACTCACGACCTCAAGAATGACTAGCCAGCGTCGTTACAAGCACTAGCCCACCACGGCTAGATACGTATGGCTATATTGGCTATAATTACTAATAATATCAATCCGAATGTGTGTTTGTTTTTCTTTTTCATGCAACAACAGAAGAAGAGATCAATTTGTTTTTTCGCAATATTTTTTAAAAGTCTGAGAGCGACATAGACTACTTTTCTTCCCAGAAAATAAAACATTATGTGACCGCACAACATCAAAGTCACGAGCAAAATCGCGGGCAAAAGCTTATAATGTAAAAAAAATACCAATTCATGCCAAGTAAATTCTATTCTGTAAGTATGCTTTGAAAAAAGCCATGGTGGTCTAGTGGTAATGACCCTGACCTTACAATCGTGAGGTCGTGGGTTCAAATCCCGGTCCCGGTCCAATGAGTTTTTTTGGAATTTACGTACGGAATTTTACACCACTGGCTTTTCGGTGAAGGAAAACATCGTGAGGCAGCCTGCATTATGTTCGTAGAAGAAATTCGATGGCGTATGTGAATCCACCAATCCGCACTGGGCCAGCGTGATGGATATGGCCCAATCACCTTTCGTGCGTAGGCTTACGTCCTGCAGTGGACTATTAAAAAGGCTGGTACATTACAATACAGTAAGTAGGCTTTAAGTAAATTGCAAAGGTGAATTTAATTCAATGATTTGACTTGAATATTAGCATCATAGTCATAGTACTTGTAATAATGACAGGTGAAATATTATACACCTTAAATTATTATTGCTATAACACTATAAAATATCTCATAACCTAAATGCCACAGAGTTCATTATTGTTTGATCATCAAAAGTAAACTTAATTGAAAGGAATTAATCACTTACGCGAGCGAAACAATTCAATTGCTTTATTGCGTACAAATGACAAAGGCTTTGTGAATGCGATAATTGTATGAGAGGCATTACTATGCTGAATTTGATTAAGTTTTGGCAAATTTTTACGTAAAACTTTGAGGTATACCAGCAATGCACAGATCTCAGTCATTCTTTTTCCGTATAATGCTTTCATAATTGCCTTTTCCAATTTTCATTCCATTCATTCGTCCATTTAATTTTTTTTAACTGGATTAATAGCCTATTTTTCCCTCTGCTATCGGGCTTATAGATTAATTTTTACATGTTTTTCTAAATTTTAGACAAATATTTTAGGTTTTAAAAATAGTTTTAAGTTCTTTTTATTTTGAATGTAATTTATTTACTAAAAAAAGACAAAGATGTTTACTTACTAAAATTGAAATATACGAATACACGAATAACAGTTGAAATTTGACAAGATAATTAGATTCAGGATTCACAAGAGAAGTATCATTTGGTACCACACTAGGCTCGAGTTTTTAATACTTAAAAAATATATATATATATATTGAGTTTAGACCATAACCTGGTATTTAACTATTTGTTTTGTATTAATTGTTGTGTAAAATTATTTTTCTATTATTTCCTTTAATAAAAACCATCATATGAAGGAATTTCATATTTTCGGATCTTATTATCTTTTGACATTGCTTGTAAAATAAGGTGGCGTGATGGCTGCCTTAAACAAAAATCAAATTAGAAAATAAGAAATTCCATTGTAATTAAACATTAAAGTTGTTTTTGTTTGTGAATTTGTTTACTATATTTTAAAGCTATTTTCGGCTACTTAACATAGTCTGAGCCCACTTGGCAAGATTGGTTTTGGTTAATAAATTAGAGATTTGAGATAGATCTCCGTAATTTAATTTACTGATTACAGTAATTACAATATTTTAAATTTTTTTCCATTGATTGTTAATTCAGGCTTTTTATTTTATACTAAAACAGTTTCTTTCATCTCCGCTCTTTGCTCTACAATGGGTCTTTGAAAGCTCTACAAGTACGACGTTTTACTAGAAACGTGAGCTCTAGCAATTACTCGCACGCAAGACTGTCTCTAGGGTAAACTTATTTATAGAGCTCGCTCTACTGTAGAGCTAGAAATATACTACAGAAATAGGTTTTGAGTTGAGAATGGAAGTACATTTTTGTTAATAAACTTAGAACTGTAGGAAGAGGAGATTTTATCCTTGAATAGAATGCAATAGCACGGTTTACGTATACCGTTCCATGCTTTTTTTAAATAAAGTTATAATTATTATGACTGAGTTACTCGAAAGTTTTGAGTATTGAGTTATTGAAATATCCGTGGCACTTTCAAAGTTGCCCAGATACAGGAAAAGCTTAGAGAAAACCGCCTGCGCTGATACGGACATGTGACGAGAAGAGATAATGACCATGTGACAAAGAGAGTAATGAACATAGAAGAGAGAAGAAGAGGCCGTGGACGGCCACCAATGACCTGGATGCAAACCGTTAACAATGACATGAAAATTACAAATACCGATGAACAGACAACCCACAACCGTGCGGAGTGGCGCAAAAATACTAGGAGGGCGGACCCCAAATAAAATGGGAATACAGCCAGGAAGAAGAAGAAGAAGACTGAGTTATTCGAAAATGGTGTACTAAACCGAAAATTTATTCATACGTAACAAACAAACAGATCATAACTATGAATAGGAGTAACTATGAAAGTAATCTGAATTCCACATAACTGTCCCATAGAAATCAGTTCAGACTCGACAAAATGTATGAAACAAATATTTTTTTATCTCGAAACAGTGAATTTCCTATTTGTGAAAGACATTTTTCTGTAAATTTCCTATTCAGAGTTTGTAGAGCTCTCCGTTGCAACGTGGAAATGATGGCAAAGACCAGTTTGTATTCCCAGCAAATAGGTTAAATGGAATCAAACGTCTCACATTTAGGACTCTAGACTAATGCGTCTCTTTGTAAAGATAGGTACCAGTAATAGATTTAAAACTATTTTTTTTTATAAACCACATCAAATCAAATACATCCTCAAATAGGCATGATGACTGCGTAATAAAACTGTTATTATAATCAGTTCGTGAATTAGATTTTCAAAAAATATTGGTCATGTATTTTTTTTTTGTCAATCAAATAACAAATGACAACAATACACCTTGTCAAAGTTTGGGAGTGGGGGTCTTGACGTCACTTCTCTCACAGAAGTTTATACATTTGTAGGGCACAGTTGTGACAACACGCGGCACGTTAGACGCCTACATCTTCATCAATTTTTGTTGAATTGACAAAAGAAAAAATACGTGTCTAATATTTTTTGATAATCTATCTGATGGACTAATTATTCATTTTAAGTCATCATGCCTGTTGAGTTAAGATTAATGATGCCTTGTTTACATTATTCCATTCCAGCACAAGAGCCCAACTTTAGAAATGTTAAATAATTTCTAACGTTTACAGAAAATGGTTCGATATGCCCTCCTGTTCGTACAAGGACAGATTTTAACGCTCGCTCTCACTCCCACTCCGCCTCCGCCTCGACTATATACGCATACGTTTAGATGCTCTAATAATTCAATTGTAGAGCCTTTGGATTGCAACTGCAAAATGTAAACGGGCACTGAAATGTACTGGAGCGCCGGTTTAAATTATTCCAGTTGCAATCCATTCATATTCATATTCATATATTCATATTATTTTATTGATATCAACATACAAGATACAAGTCAATACAAATCAATGGTCAATATAAATCATCAAATATTAAATTGTGTAAACAAAAAATAATAATTCAATATATAGTCAAATTTAAATATCAAAAATTGCATTACTGGATTAGGTCGCTGAACTACAATATGAATTCACACAGGGTATCATAGATGGCTCCGCTTACTTTGTATGTTGGTAAAAAAGACAAACACTTCACAAATTTGGCATGAGCGTCGGTAAGCGATCTAGCCGTAAGGTATTCCATAGATGCGGGTTCAAATCCTTCCGCGGCAAATATTTTTGAAATGTTTATCACAAAAATAACTCTTTGACTGAAGGAAATGTAGTGAATAGAGAATGATGGAAATTTTTCTCCTTCTTTCAGATTCCCAGATGACAACAAAGAAGTTCTCCGAAGAGCCAGAGTTCGAGCGGCCGATCGGGAACCACACGTTTTTTCTGGGACGAGAAGCGATACTCGGCTGTGCTGTCACTAACCTGGCGAAGCATAAAGTAAGTATTTCCAACACTTATCATAAGCTGGGGCTGGCAGATGCGTCACACTCGTGATCGGGTGCTGCATGCGGGTCGCCGGTTTGCTTGCGGCATTCACGCAATGCACTGAAACTACTAACTTAGACTAAGATTTAAACTTTCCAAATCAAAATTAAATTTAAAATCTCTATTGTACAGTCGTATTCTTAAATTTAACTTAGTTAACAAAACCCTGGAGTCTGTGGAACATTAATTTAAATTAAAAAAAAAAACACTTATCTTGTTAGGGTTCCGTACCCAAAGGGTAAAAACGGGGCCCTTTTACTATGACTCCGTAGTCTATCTGTCTGTAAAGTTGGTTTACGGACGATAATTGTACGTGTAGTGTAGTGTGATAACATCTCAAAAAACATTGTTGAATCAACAAATGAAACAAGCCGAACGCTTAGGCCAATCATGCCTCTCAATCGCTTGTTGCACGCTCTGCTCAGCTAGAACCTGGATTCTAGCTGAGTTGAGCGTGCAACTCGGCACAGGCCTAATGTGACAATATAAATCAAGTTTTTTGTGCGTGTGGCCTGCGTACATCGATTTATAAGACGTTTTCATGTCAAAAAATGTGCTTTGAACAGGAGTATGACGTTGCATACGATTTCATAGAAATATTTGTGACTACGGTGCAGAATATACCGGATGCGACTTAGAAATGATCTTACTAGAGATTTTTAGGGAAAATCTACGTCCAGCCAATGTTCATCTTAGGTCACCATTACCTAGAAAATTTTACTCACGGAAGTGACTTACGTAATTAACTTACGATTTTGCAACTATTAACACTCTTTGTAAGTCGCTTATCGTAATTTCTTAATGCTTTAGTTAAGTTACGAGTGTAAGGCCTTACAGTTGGTACGATGATGATGATGACAGCACACCGAGCCACAACTTCAGGGGTTACGAAAATCATAAACAGCTTAGTTTAATCCATTACTTACCTACATTTAGTCGTCCAAACTCTTGTAAACAAACTTGCCACTTGGAGTGACACGCCTAGTGGAGCTGGGCCTTTGGGCCTCACACAAGTTGCTAACTTTAACACTTTACTTGATATATGGTTCTACCGCAGCTTTGGCAAACTTTCTGGCTTAGCGGGCCGCTGTGATTTTTATGGGGATTAACATTTTGTATTGGAACTTTGGCATGAAGATGTGTGATTGTAAGACCCACAAGCTACTTAAAATAACAAAATCAATAACAACGATTCCATATTAATTTACTTATATTATGAGCTATGTTGCATTCTCTGCTAGACATACCACGAGTATGTCTATAGAACAGGATTCTATAGATTGTCTACAAAATTGCCAGCAATCAGAACTTTTCTTACGTCTAATATTTGGATTTTCTGTCGGTATCGTGTACAGGCGTCCTACTTTTTATTATTTTGTTATAAAATGAATTGCAAACCAGGTTTCCATGGTCCATCGTTACTAAAAGAGTGATTAAATTTAAATTTATGCGGTGTATATTGAAGGACCAAGGCGATCTGTGTGATCGAAATAAAAATCAAACAAAATTGGAAAAAATGCAGAAGCAACAATAGTGATATTATAATAAATACTTGAGTGTTGTGTAAATTATGCCGACTTAAAAACAAAAGGAAAACTTTTATGCGATACTTGTAGCGCTTGTAGCGTAGTTTGACTAGGTGATTGTCAGCGATCACCGAAATTAAGCAACGTTCCGCACGGTCAGTACTTGGATGGGTGACCGCGGGTGGCATTTTCCAACTGAGCGCTACCGTGGCTCGGATGACACGTTAAATTGTAGGCCCCGGTTGTTTTAACCGTTTAGCCATGTCAGAGGCCTTCAGGCGGCCTAAAAACTCTGACACCAGGGCTAGCCACCCGGCCTATACGAACTTACTTACTTATTAAAAATCTAAAGTAGGGACAAGATAATAGGTCACTTTTGACATTTCATGTATGCAAAGAAAAATATACCTTACACTAAAGGAATAAAACTCATGAAAACAATAATGACGACGACCGATAATTGTTCTCGAAGACGGCTTGGAGTTTTATTCCTTTAGTGTAAGGTATATTTTTCTTTGCATACATGAACTGTCAAATGTGGCCTATTAAAATGACTCCACTTTAGTAGTATTACCACGCCTAGAAGACCTAAGTAACTCACACAACACAATGTTATAAAATTCAGCTAGCCCTAGTGTCAGAGTTTTAAAAGCCGCCTGAAGGCCATTGACATGGGAAGGACAACCGGATCCTACTATCTTAGGTTTCAAGCGCTCTAATGTTAGAATAATACTTTCAAGGAAGTGAAAAAATTAGTATGCGGACCTTGTATTAAAAAGCTTGATCTAGTCTGCATCACCACGTCTACTAGACCTAAGTAGTAAGACCTAAGTAAAAGTAGCATTATATTATTAAATTTATTATCGTCAATTTACTTACCAATGATTTTTTTCCGTTAGAAGCTTGCCAAGTAACTTTACTGTTATGCGCTACTTTGTGTGACGTGACGAAAATATATGATGAGAAGAAAAGAAGAAAACACAAGTTTTACGTGGGGAATATTTTATGGCGCGGGCAGCATATGGGTAGAAGCTGTGAAAACGTTTATGGAACATCGTGAATTGATATTTTATCATCATTTGTAGTTATGGGCCTTGAAGTTAAGTATGTTTTTTGAAAAGTGGACGAGTGTAAAGTTATTGCAAAATAGATCGTGTGTTCATCAGTTTTTAGTGCAAACATAAATATTACTATTATAATATGAACATTCATTCGAAGCTTAGGAGTCAGGCTTTACCACCCTGTACGACATGACATGCACCTTCTATTTAATTTGATCTAATATTATGTGCTACAAACATCACGTAGAATTAACAGTATTAATAGTTATACTAAAAAGACGTTATTCTTTCCAATAATTTATAATAATGAGAACGTAGTTAACATATTAATTATTATTTATTATACAACTGCGCCCACACCAAACACGCGATATGAGTACGAGGTAGCAAGAAATCGTTTTGTGTTTAGCAAATATGTATCAAAATTGTAATTGCATTGGTTACTTTTTATTGGGTCAGGCAAAAAGTAAATAACACTGTTATTAATTTCCCATCACTAGTCACAGCTAATTGACAGACTTCAGGATCGCAATTTCTCGCTGTTCAGAGTATAGAAGATAATTATCTTACGTAATCCCATGAATTTGTATAAGGTTAAAACTTGGAGGTATCAAAACGAATACCTACGTTTAGATGTTTTCAACTTTATTGGGATTCAACATTTTGTTAAATTCTTTTTTCCAAACCAGAAGGCTTTTATGGTACTAGTGATGTATAAAAAAGCGAGTTGTACCATTAATGGTACTGATCAATGTTATGATACTAGCGTCGTATAAATACGTGAGTGAACCGTCATTGGTACAAATTAATGGTACTCCTGATATTTAATCCGTCAAACAATTTATTATGTAAAGAGGATCTTGGGATTCGAATATTAAAATAAAATTACCACTAAAATTAATGTTAAATTCTCAACCTAGTCAATAATCATTTGACAATTAGTTATATTTTAAGAATTCGATCTGAAATAATTAATTGACGGGACCATTTGCGAAATATCAATATAGAGTCCTAGCATCAATCAATTTGTAAAGATAAGGGCACATATGAATAAATAATTAGCGCATTTAACAATTTATATGCCGAGCAAGCCACAAAGTTGGACCGCGGCCTGGCACACAACAACGCAAAAAAAAGGTTTCCCACCCCTGTGTTACGGCGCGATGCCAATGTGAATTTTAATTGTGCCATGTAAGAACTACGGAATTAAACTCACCTCTGGCTAGTGTGGAAGCTCCTGGATACATTGTCATCATTAGACCGCTTGTGGCATGCATAAAAATCATAGACTTGACTATTTTACAAGCTTTTATTTACTTTCACCTGTCCCGTTGTCTGTCGTTCTGTAATCATATCTTACAAGTTAAATTTTATCCACTTCCCGGTTTCCAATTAAGCTGAAATTTTGCGTACATGTGTAAATTGCGTGATAATGCAATATTATGACAACATGATGAAATTGAGCAGTAAATCATGTGGAAACATTTATTTATACGAAAATAGACAGGTCAGACAAAACTGATCAAATAAAGAAACTAAACAGCGTGAAAAGTGTCTCACTATCAATTTTGTGTCGTGCATCACAGTTTTTGTTGGTGTACAATGAACATGGTAAGTTGTACAATAGTAATCAATTCAAATGACTAATTGAATATCTATTTATTACCACTAATGTATACATAATTTTTGACGTGACAACGTCTTATAAATTGGTTTGCCGGGTGACACTTCAAGAAACTGCGTTACGCTCCCCGCTCACACTTCATGCGCTCACAATGAGAGGCACGTAAGTGCCTCTCACTCGCTCTCATTCGTCTCAAAGTCGTTATCACGTAAAACTTTCGCCCGTATACCGACTTTACAGGCAACCAATTTTATTGCCCCATTTGAAGTGTGATCTGATCCATGGCTCACATAAATCGTCACTTAAATGCTAGCTGAGTTAAAGAAATAAGAAAGCTCATTTTGCTCGCAGTAGCTAATATTGCAAATGAGCCGTGATTGAAACCGACAGCACCTCCTACACTACCCAGCAAAAAATACTGTATTCTGCTGCAGCATCACAGTTCTTTTGTTTTTTTCTTTTGCACCCCGATTTTCTTTCTCGGATTTAGCCTTTGTACACATTTTCGTTTCATTGTTTACAATAAAATCTAATTCGTCTCTGATTAAAGTCTTTGAGAAAGACGACGACAGACCTTTTGTTTCAGTCTTTGTTGGTACATTGTGATTTAAATGAATACGAAAATATCTGAAGGTAAAATCAGGGTACGCTGGAAGAATTTTTAATCGCATTTGACCCATTTTGTTCCAAAGTTTGTAATTCTTTTCGCAGCTGTAAATCAAAATGCATCGAGATAAATATCGAAATGAATAATGTACCGGATCCCGTGATTTACAAGTGAAATGAAATTTGTACTAAGTGGTTGTATTTGAGATGAATTTTAATGGTATGAGACAACTTTGTTTATTGCTTGTGTTCATTACGTTAGTTAAAAACTAGCATATCACTTAACTTGTAAAGTTTCTAATGTTCTACTTGCAGTTAGATAATTAAAAATGAATAACCTACTGTGTCACGTCTAAGATGACCTAACTTGTTCTACCTATCTGTCTTGGGCGGTACAAAATTCTGCCATCTTCTTAATGTAACTTATGTAGACCTAAAGCCTAGTAGTGCATATGGCGTAGCTTGCCTGTGTGTTCCTAAGTGTTCAATGAAATAAGGCAACGGTCAGTGAGCGCAATTTTCTGATGGCTGACCACTTAGGGTATTTACAACTAACCGCTCCGTTGACTCACATGCCACTATGAATTGTATAGTCCGATTGTTCTAACCATACAGTACAAGGCAGCTCAACTATTTTGTTTAATCGAAATTTGCTATATTCCTTAGATATTTTAAGTAAGTATATGCACTTTAAATTTATTGTACGTATATTTTGTGTATGTTTCGTAGTTTTGAAAATATGTTTTCGGATACTTATACACCGCTAGGTGATATTGGGTGACCCTCCAGATTTTTATTATTATGGCAAAATGATGTTTACCGATAGTTTTTTTATTTACTTAAGCCTTTATTGCCAAACTAAACATAATTTGAAACTTAACCTAGTACTAATCTAACACATCGGTTTAGTGGTTGGCGTGTCTTGTGCCTCTTCCAGTTGTTTCCAGGTTGTTCTGTTGTTGGCATTTCTAAGCCAATATGCTTCTCCTGTATTTTTGATGTCATCCATCTATCTTTTTATTTGTCTTCCCCTGGTAAAAGAAGAAGGGGAAGGAAAAATATACTAGTACTCGTAGTAGTAGTCATACGAACAATAGACCTCGCCAACACAGTTATTTAACCGAATCTTCATAGCCCTATATCTCAACTCACCCTTGACTGATTTAGTTCATACTTGCAAATCCTGTTACGATTAATATACATACTTAAAGATTTTGCTCAATATTATTGAAATCCGCTGATAAATAGCGGAGCAAATTTCTCCCCTTTTTGAAGGAAATAACCTCGCTATCAAAAATCACTCACGACAAAGACATCTCTGTAGAACTTTTATAGGTACTAGTTTCCTAGAAATTTGTTGAAAAATGCGGCCCATAGAGGAAAACAGACATCTAGCTAGACGAAAGCAAAATCGCCGTGTTATAATTATTTTTTGCAAATAATGGCATGACCCACTTCAACCGTGTACTAAATTCGCGAATATTTCGCACGGATCGATGTAGCATTTTTCATATTATTGTTTATCAAAAATGGCTCTACCGATTTTGATAAAATTTTAATGGGACCAATGTCGAAGCAAAATTCTTTCCAAAAAAAAGAGTTATCAAAATCGGACTACTATGTCAAAAGTTATGCATGGTTATATAATTATAAAAAATATATACGCGTCGAATTGAGTACCTCCTCCGTTTCGTCGGTCAGAAGCAGAGATCTTCGCCGTCCGTCGATCTATTATTGTACGCACATTAACGTAGCCAGTAACAATTTTGATAAGAATAAGTACTTGCAGTCTGGCGTTCATATTGTCTGCGTCATACAGTAAACTCCGTAGGCGCTAGGTTGTTTGCTCCTAGGTTATTAGCAGCCTGAAACTGTGTCTTATGTTCTAGAACTAGTTCAGAACCGCAGAACGTAACTCTCCAGTCGTAATTAAGATTGTATGTTAATTTCTATTTCATACAGTACTTGTTTATAACTGTATCTTATTTAATTTTAATTAAATGTGCACAGAATGTTATACTTAAAACCACATCTACGCGTAACGCTAATGGTTACTACAAATGATTGCACACAAAGCGCAACAAATAATTTATTCATAGCTCTTACACAGCACTGCGTTCTGCAATACATCTTTATATATATATAATTCTACTGTACGTGTGTATGTCACTGAACTCCTCCTAAACGGCTGGACCAATTTTATTGATTTTTTTTTGCATGCGTGGTGCCCTAGATGGTTTAGTTAGATTCACAAATTAGCCCGGCAGTGAAACGAAGTTTGCCAGGTCAGCTAGTGTTTTATAAATGATCAATGTTGCAGAGTAATACGATATTTTGCTTCATACTAATGTGTGGCACGCCGGGTAAAGAAGACTCTTTATAGTTGGTTAGGTCGTTGTATAATAAAGTTTACATTTTTTTATTACTTGAACACAATCGAGAAACGCCTTGTTCTATCGTGCCAAAAAAACGGGCCTCTGAGATTTACTGCAAAGTGACTCAGCCGCTCTATATTTTTGTCTCTAAAATCTATGCCTACAGTTCTACGTAGTAAGACTTATTTGTCCTACCGGAAGAGCTCTCTCCCTACCAGTCAAGCTGTCGGGCGTAGCACCGCCGGGGGACGTCTGACGTATTACTCGCTTATAAGGAAGCAGAGCGTTGTTTCACATTTATAAACATAGAATGTGTTTAGTACTCGTATTTCGTTAGTTGTAGATACGTTTACTTTGAAAACAGGTAGTGAAATAGTATTTTAGGCGAGACGTTTGGGATATAAACTTTGAAATCTATAATCTGCTAAAGGAGTTTTACAGTGCTTGGCTTTAATATTTTTTTATCACGTAAGGTACATAAAAATACCTCACCTGTGTTACATTATTAAGTAGTTCTATTGCATTTTGCTATAGTGAAAAGCATTTTTCGTTTTAAAAAATATATACCAATCTCTTGAATATAAAGTTTGCAAACAATAGAATCAGATTAAGTATGATTCTATTTCGAAAATATCTCAGGTGTCTATCAGTGACGAAATACTCGTATCAATTTTTTTTAGCAATTTAGCATTTTTAGGCTGTTTTTTTGCTGATAGACGCCATACACTGCGTTTATGGTACGTGTGTTTCGTTTCAAGTAATTTATAGCTTTCTAAATGGATTTTTAAGTAAGAGCAATCATGCGTGGCTGCGTGAAATGTAGCATTAATTCCAAGTGAATCCACAGAGTAGTGTTTTTCATTATCATCGTCATCGCTTCGGTTGTAGAACGTTTATTGCTGAACATATGCCTCCCCTATAGACTCCCACTAAGGCAGGCTGCACACCTGCGCCACAAGCTGCACGCATCGTAGATTTACGTCGTCACAATTATTACGCTACAATCCACCTTGTCACAAACGTATTGTGTACGCGCACACCAGGGGTACAGATGTAGCGTGGCACCGCTCTGAGAATGTCAACATCATTGTCTGACGATGACGATATCTTGATGTGGCGATTAAAGAGAAAAAAGATGTTACTGGATTTATCGGCTTGATCAAGATTGTACAATTTACGGCTATTAAAGTTTTAATTTTAGCAAAACTTTTTAAACAATATTTTTTGTAATCCGTCTGTTGCCATAATCGGTGAGCGTATGTTTGTATAATATAGTTTTTTTTTCAACCTTATAAATTCAACGTAAAATGCAATTTCGTCTTTCATTTTTGCTAACTAACGTGACACAATAAACTAACGTGTTCGATCTTAAAAATATTTATGACGGCGACCGTCTCGCCACACATTGCACGCGATACAAATGTGTCCTCAGTATGCTTGCCCGCATAAAAGTATACGGGGGCGTCAAATATGCCGCCTTTAAAATGTTGCGCCAGAGTTACGATAATACAAATGTATGCCTGTTGTGCGGCCTAACTAAGACCAGTTGGAAGCGGCTGGCATCCAGCGCGACCAACTTTTGATAAGATTATCCGTCCACCGTGTGCGTGGACGTCTTACGCTGCACTTGCTGGCACGTGGTGTCCACTCGAGAACTTTTCGACCGCTATATTCATCTATATTCAACGTGCAATTTCGGTGGGCTATGTCGGTCACTTTGGTTATGTAGTGCTTTTATCTTTGTGATATTATGCGATTCACTATCCTAGTTCTTAGTAGAAGTTCAAGCAAGTTGTTTAGGTTTTATTTATTCAAAAGCATTTTAGTTTGTTGCCTAATGCACGCGATGCAGTATTCCACTCGCATTGCAGTGCTATTGCTAGACAGGTTTTCTTTTTAAATTTTTATACTACTTTTAAAATGTGCACTGAGAATTTCAAAAGTTTATAAAAATTTGGTGTGCAGTATCTAAATATATACTCGTATCAGAGACTGTTTGTCTTTTAACAAAAGATTCCGCTGTCCGTCTGTCTGTCACCAAGCTGTATCTCATGAACCGCTATAGCTAGAAAGCTGAAATTTTTACAGATTATGTATTTCTGTTGCTGCTATAACAACGAATACCAAAAACAGAATAAAATTAATATTTAAGGGGGCTCCCATTCAACAAACCTAATTTTTTAGCCGTTTTTCGCTCGATATTTATAATGGTGACAGGTAGATGCTTGAAATTTTCACAGAATATTTAGTAGTATATTAACTTCAATAAGAAATAATAAAATAATTATTTAAGGGGGGCTCCCATACAGTACGGAACACTCCGTGCGCGAGTCCGACTCGTACCTGGCCGATTATTTATTTACGAGGAGGATGTACAACATCGACTTAGCATTTTTTGACGTGACAACGTCTTATAAATTGGTTTGCCGCGTGACACTTCAAGAAACTGCGTTACGCTCCGCTCACACTTTTCTCGAACTACCCCCTACTTAAGATTTAATCAGTTATTGTCAATAATAATTACTAACACCTAATAATTACAAACAACGAGACGAATGAGTAACACGTAAGTGCCTCTCACTCGCTCTCATTCGTCTCATTCGTCTCAAAGTCGTTGTCACGTAAAAATTTCGCCCGTATACCGACTTTACAGGCAACAGTTTTTTCTCTTTCCATATTAATGATGTAAAAAACATTAGTTTGGTCTTTTTTGTCCTATCATCTTGACTTCTGGAATATAAAAATATCATCCAAGCAACTGCACGATGGAAAACATCTGGAGTCTAATTGAATAATCGTTTTATTCTTTTAGCTATGTCAGAGGCCTTCAGGCAGCTTAGATATTCTGGCACCAGTGCTACCCGCACGGCCTACACGAACTCAATTACTTTTATCAACTACATAATAATAATGAATATTAAGGGGCATCGTACACACGGTCACACTTAGCATTGTATACACAGTATCTAGACACGCGGCAGCGTGTCCAGCCAAAGTGTTCAAAGAAAACTGGCGACGCAGCGGCCGTGTATAATATTACAGAACCATTTGGAGCTACTTTCGACCCCTTGACAACTCAAAAACAATTTAGCCTACATACATGAAATTTGGCACATTTACATTTAATTTACATTTAAAGTCTTTTAGCTTATCAAGAATCCTAAATTTCATAAATTTTGCTCAGTCAGTTATTGATATATTAACGTTTAAAAACTCGTGTTTCATTGACTGATTCACTCACTGATTCACTCACTGACTCACTGACTTATAGATCAAAAACCTAACCCACTTCCAGATGACCTAGAATCTTGAAATTTGGCACCAAGGCAGACTATCGGGCATAAATAAAGGAAAAAATCTAAAAACTGAAAATTGTTGATAATTAGTACTATTAACAAAGTAATTGTAAAATTTACCTAACCAATACTCCAATAAATGGCGGTAGCGTCGCGACGCACTGAGATTTTCGATAGATGAACCATGCCATTTGTGATAGTAATATCATAAATACTAGATAACTTTTTCAGAGATAAGTGTACTATGATAATCATGATGTAACTAATAATTATTTCTGAACAAAAAGTTATGATATCTCATCAAAAACATAAATGTGAAATAGGAGCCAAAGTGTCGCCACCAAAAGAATTGAGATCTAACACGGGGGCCAAGTGTTCTGTAGAAAATCCTAAAGTTTAAGCTACAAGAATATACCTACAACATTTAAAAGAAATTTACTTATGTAATTCAAGCTCAAGATTTGATTTGGCTAGTTTACACGTACAGACAAATGCTTATTTGCACTGTACTTATTCTTAAACTAGCCAAGTCAAATCACGAGCTTGAATTACATAAGTAAATCCCTTTAGAATGTTGTAGGTATGATCTTGTAGCTTAAACTTTAGGATTTTCTACAGAACACTTGGCCCCCGTGTTAGATCTCAATTCTTTTGGTGGCGACACTTTGGCTCCCATTTCACATTTATGTTTTTGATGAGATTTAGTATACCCTAAACTCAGCATATAGCTTGTGATATGGCTGCCAGAGACTGGCAAACTACGTTGTATACATGTTTTTAAATACATACTAATATTTATAACAACTAATAACATCCAGACACAAATCATACCTACCTATATTCGTCACATAAATGCTTGTCTTGCGCCCTGGGTGGGAATCGAACCCACGCCTCTTTAACCCAGGAGTCAGTCTTTGACTCAACTTACTCAACAAGTAGCCGTGGTGGTCTAGTGGTTATAACGCTGGCCTTCAGTTCTCGAGGTCATGGGTTCAATCCCGGTCCCTTACCAATGAGTTTCTTTGGAACTAATGTACGGAATTTCACACCACTGGATTTTCGGTGAAGGAAAACATTGTGAGGCAACCTGCGAGAGAAGAAATTCCGTATAAGAAATTCGATGGCGTGTGTGAATCCACCAACCCGCACTGGGCCAGCGTGGTGGATATGGCCCAATCACCCTTCGTGGGTAGGCCTACTACCAGTGGACTATTAAAAAGGCTGGTACAGTACAGTACAATATCTTAACAAGATCAATAACTAGTTGAAAAGAGTACCGAACGTTCCACTACAGTATTTTTTCTATCATTTCCAGGTCGGCTGGTTAAGAGCAGAGGACCAGACGGTTCTCACGATGCACGAGAGGACGGTCCTCGGCGCCCGGTACTCTGTGAACCTCGACGCTCCCAGAACTTGGCAGCTGAGGATTAGGCCTCTGAGAGCTGAAGACAGGGGATGCTACATGTGTCAAATCAATACGCAGCCGAGTATGAAGTTTCAGATAGGCTGCATTGATGTGTATGGTGAGTTTTCTTATACCTACTAAGGTGTTCGCTGTTCCTTACTTGGCCAAGGCAAGATCAACGGTAATCAATAGTACATTGTTCACCGAGAGGAGAAAGTGACCGATTACCGTCGAGGGTGTCGTTTGAAGCCCGAGCCGTAGGCGAGGGCTTTAAAACACCCGAGATCGGGAATCGCACTTTCTCTCGAGTGATACATAGTGCTTTATACTACACCTACGAGGAAAATAAAAAACTAAATCTTTACTAATTGTAATTTATATTGAAATTTTTGCAGTTAGTGAAGCTTAATGTAACACTTGAAAATGGCGCCAATGGCGTCTGCAATTTTCACATGTTCTTTTTTCAAATTGTTTGACACCATCCAACACACAGCTAGGTAGTGGCCAGTGTCATTTTGCGAACTTGGAGATAAAAACTCACTGTAAAAACTTTATGGCTTTTGATATTTAGGTTACCAGCGCATAGTCTTACCCAAAATTAAAAAAGAAAAACCACGTAAGAAATGGATTTTCATACACTTTTCTCTCCCGCTCAGATGCGTTTTCTCCCCGCATATTTGTTCGATATGCAATGACGTACTTTCTACCGTAAATTTGATAAAGTATCAAGGTACTTTCCGAGCAGGTGTAGTATAAAATACATTGTACAATGTACACTTCGACGATCTGAGGACTCATGCAGCTCAAGATTAGGCCTCTGAGAGCTGAAAATAGGGGTTGCTAACATATAATATATCAGATCAATACGTAGCCGAACATGTAGTTTCAGAAAGCCGTATTGATGTCTGCGGTGAGTTTTAAGTAAATAATGCATGGAGTTTTGGAAGGCCAAAGACAGGGGCTGCTACATGTGTCAGATCAACACGCAATAGACCATGAAGTTTAAATAGGCTGTTTAAGGGGAGTATTTCATTAAAAAAACTAGCTTTTGCCCGCGGCTTTGCCCCCGTTTATTTATTTTTATGCTATCGCACGGGGATCTTTAATTTTTTACGGGATAACAAGTAGCCTATGTTACTTTCCAACCTTTGAACCATACCCATGCAAAAAAATAAACAGTTGCAACAGAGCAACGGCTCTATTGCTGCGTGAAAGCGTAACAAACAAACTTACATTCACATTTATAATATTACTAGACTAGTTACGCCCCACGGTGTTACCCGCGTTAAACCGAGATAAATAGTGGCCTATGTGTTAATCCAAGGTCTAAGCTACCTTCATACCGAATTCTAATCAGTGAAGCCGTTTGTGCGTGAAAGAGTAACAAACATCCATATATACTCACAAATTTTCGCGTTTATAACATTATTAGTATAAGTAGGAACATATAGGTATTGTAATTTGTACGTTTATTATTTTTGACTTTATTAATTGCCATTTTATTATCTTTTCAATAGACCACGGCCATATTTAAAAGAATCGGTTATCTGTTTAGCAAAATATTATATATTTCGAACAAAGCCTTAAATCGTATCTCTTCAATGTACCTCTGGGCACAAGGCCTCTTCAATGTACCATCAATAGGCTTCTCTTCCTGTACGCGACCTTTTCTGGTCCTGTGCAAATCTTGTCCAGGTTTGACCCGCGTTTTTCAAAATATCGTCGACCCAAAGAGCCACAACATTTATTTATTGATAAATAATTATTACCTCTGTTTTTGGCTGCCTGTTGAATTATAAATCGCGTTGCTAACCCGGCTCATATGACAGGCCGATGAAATTAGCACATCAAGAGCCTTTGACACCCGACGACACTCGACACGGCTTGACGTTGGGAGATTGGATTATGTTTGAATTTTGTGCTCATTGTTTGTGGCCATTTAATATAAATTTTAATTTATTGACCATTTGGCTATTGGCGACGAAATACTTAAAACACTCCTTTTAGCTGTGAGTGTGTTAAAAAAGACATGCTTCTCTACTCTGCTGTATGGTTATTTTTACTTACCGATTGATTTGCTATTTGTAGAATCCAAGATTTTTTTTTTTCAATATATTTTAGATATATTGAAAAAAAAAATCTAAAAATCTAAAAAAAAAAAAAAAAAACACGCAATGGTTTCGTCGATTAAAAATGTAAGAAAGCGATGTTGTTAATAATTATTTAAGTACAAAATAGTCTCTAGACTAAATTTTCTATCTGCTACTTTTTCAGAATTTAAAGCGTAATTTAAAAAAAACATCCCTGGACACACAAAAATGTAATAAAATTCATAATATTGTTGTAATAGTTTTAAATAATTCTAATTTGACTAAAGTAATACAAGGGCGGCGCCTTTTATTTAGTTCATTTATGTGCTAAAATTGTCTCAACCGATGAGTCGATTGATCTGTCACCTATTTACCTGTCCCAGAAACTGACAAGAAAACAATCGCCGTAACATAGGCGTAATATTGTAATACAGGCCAAACCAAACTTATTGGCTGTGACGTGAGCTACAAGCTGCACGAAACCCAACGTAGCGTAGCTGTTAAGTGTAGTTCAGTCAGGATTGGGTTTTGCACTGGTTGTGGCTAATATCAGAGATGCCAAAAATTTGATTCTGAAGTTAAAATTAAAATTGGCTTATCCATGTAGTAGGTAACATTGCGCAAGAAATACAATTAGTGCTTTCTAAAAGCTGACTTTTTGGTATCAAGTTGTCATGGTTCATTACCGTGTCATGGTGGTGTACAGCAATACCCCGGAGCCAGTCAGCTGAGTTCCTTAGCGTTTGGTGGCATACCTGTTTTAATTTAAAAAAAAGGTATCTTGCTATCTACTTCTAAGAGACAAAAATTGGTGTAGTGATAGAAAAATAATTTTAAAATATTTAACGGACAATCTTAGTCACCTGAAACATGTATCAGCTGACTGACTCCGGGGTTATTGTTGTTCTGCACCATGCTAACGTACCTATAATACCACAAATTCAGCTTTTAGAAATTACATTTGCATTTTTTGCGCTTACCTCCCAAATAAATTAAAAAAATAATAATGGGAGAATTTTGACTGCCTCGGTGGGTCAGTGGTAAGTGATCCTAACTTTTGGGTCAAAGAGGCGTGGGTTCGATCCCCACCCACGGCAAGTATTTATGTGATGAACATAGGTGTTTGTTCTGTGTCTGGTTATTATTTAGTTACTATCTGTATAAATATTCATTTAAAAATAGATGTATATGTAGAATATCAGTATCTGGCAGTCATATGACAAGCTTTGCTTAGTTTGGGGTCAGAAACCATGTGTAAGATGTCCCCATATATGTATGTATGTAATCAAAATCAATCACATCAAAATATAAAAATATTTTGAGACATTGAGAGGATCCATAATTTCACACACATTAAAATTAAAATTAGAAATTGATTATAAAATTAAAGCATTCAAAAAGAGGCTTCGTTGATTCGCCCCGCGGGCCGAATAGCTTGTGGGGCGAAACCACGAAAGAGCCAAATTAATACATAAATCAAAACAAATTAAATTAATACATTAAATAAAATAATGTGAAGTGATGAAGCTGTTAGAGCTTACATACTAGTAATTATTTTTTTCAAAAAATAGCACGACCGACTTCAACCGTGTACAGAATTCGCGAATATTTCGCACGGATCGATGTACGATGTATCGTTGATTTTTCAAAAATGGCTCAGCCGATTTCAATAAAATTTAAATGGGACCAATTTCAAAGTATACTCTTTTCAATAATAAAATAAATTATCAAAATCGGAATATTAAACGTAAAAAGTTACACATACATAAAAAAAAATAAAAAATAAAAATATACGCGTCGAATTGAGTACCTCCTCCGTTTCGTCGGTGAAAAACTAACATTTATATCGCATGAAACAACTAGTCGCGACCATCCAGAATTTCTCACAAGAGGTTAGTTTGCATTAGAAGCGGTACTAACTCTGCCTTGTCGTCCCAAATGTTCACCACCCACCCGGCTTCCAATAAAGTAGAGTACAACTTCCAAATTGAAAAAGAAATCTCGGCGGCACATGCAAATGTCTAGTACAAAATTGCAAAACTCTGACTGTAAGCGGATTATAGATTTTTTGTAAGTATGAAAGTTTTGTTAAATTATTTGGTTTTCAGAAATTATACCAAAGTGATTTGCATTGTTAGCATAGGAAAGTGTCAAATCTGATTGAAAACATAGGAATGCGCTAGACCACTAAACCGGTTTTAAAAAAAGTTGTACATGCTGTTTTTAAGCTTTCCATAAATTAAAACACCTATCCTTTGTGATACACCGTTTTTAACCCCCGACGCAAAAGAGGGGTGTTATAAGTTTGACGTGTCTGTTTGTCTGTGTGTCTGTCTGTCTGTCTGTCTGTCTGTGGTATCATAGCGCCCGAACCACTGAACCGATTTCAGTTTAGTTTTTTTTGGATGAAAGGAGACTTAATCGAGAGTGTTCTTAGCTATGATTTATAAAAATCGATTGAGCCGTTTAAGAGTTATGGTGAGTTAAAGTGGGGATGGAGGAACCAAAATTCTACAAATGTTTCTTGAAGTGTTTTTGTGTCGGGGGTTTTTTAAACTTTTAATTTAATTATAGTTATTACGAGGTATTTTGGTTCTCATTCTGTTTTTGTTGTGTCTAGATACAATAAGCTTTCAATCGCCATTATTGCAAATCTATTGAGGAAGCTTATTATTCAGGCAGTGAACGACCTAAGGCTGATAAGATGAAAATGATGGTGGATATCCACTGCGCTTACCGATGCGTAGTTTCCATTCGAATGTCGACTAATGAAATCTCAGTAAATACAACGTCCTTATTTTTTTACAAAAAAGGCCCATTATCCCATTCTGAATTCAAAAGGCGCTTCTTATCTCCCAAGGATTATTATAAAGGCACAATTATTATTCCCCCATCATATACTCATCTACGATTTAAAAAAACAGAACTGCAGGGCAATTCTGTCAACCGATCTCGTCGCTTAAGGTGACACGATCTTGAACCTGTCTCGTTTTTCTGACAGTTTTGAGCTGTCGAAACTGTCAGAAAAACGAGAGTGGTTCAAGAACGTATCACTTCAGTAAAGATATCGGCTATCAGAATTGCGCCCCAGCTTTCTTCAGATCCAGAACTGACAAAAAGCTTTACATTTTAAACACACTCAGAAATAAAATAATTACGTGTCTTGTCCACTACCATTACCTTTCCGTTTCTTCGCTCATATCAAAAATTGGTAAATTATTCTTACTTTCTTAACCACAGCACCTTAATGTTTAAAAAGGCCTTAAAGACGCCCACGTGAATTTAATCCGGCTAAGAATAGATTAGACAGTGTACGGATAAGGTACTGTTTTAATGGCCTGCTGTCAATCCGTTATGGTAAGCCACTAGAAATTTTTCATTGTTTATTCAAAACAAACAACGGAACCCCTGAATAACCCTAAACAATAAACCGCTGTTTCTTTTTTATCTAAATAATCTATGATTAAACAAAACTCCTTGCAATAAACCGCTGGTTTTTTTTTTCATCAAGAAGGCTTTATTGATTAAAATTCATCATCATTGGCAGGTGGGTTTGCCCACTGCAGGAGGCTAATTAAATTGATAAAAAGAGGCAGGGCAACGCTGATCAAATTGATAAAAAAGATGACTGATAAATTATAGATTGAACTACTTTGAAACAAGACAATACATTGTTTTGACTTAATGATATAACTTTGATGAACATTAAATAAAGCAAAATTTTGATTAATACCCAAAAATATTTAACTATTGTTGTGTCAATTTGTAGTAGGTATTTTTGATCCCAAAAATGCACTGATTTTGTAATTTTTGTTTGAAAACCAGGGTTATACAGAACTTATGTACTACTCGTAAGCCGAAAGGAGGTGATTCTGACCATCATTTTAAACAACATGATAGCGCTTTATTTAAAGTTGCAAATTGCAGACCAAAATGTATTTTAGAATGATAGCAATCTTGTTAGTAGCTGACAGTTTTTACCAACACCTGTTTTATGTAGGTCACTCGATTTAAGTGATAGGTGCGGCTTCAGCTAGTGGCTATTGTTGACTCAAGGCGGGCTCTTGAGAGTTGATTTTGTAATGCGCTGAAAAGGTCGCTGACTGGCGAAGGAAGGAAACTTCAAGTGAATTGTGATGTAATTTTAAACGCAGGGTATTTCAAGCTTTAAACGGCCAAAAATATTTTTATTTTAATTTAATTAAAACTATTTAACTAAAACATTAATATTTTTAAACTCAGTCGTCATGACTATACAGGATAAGTGAATACATAAAACTATACGAGTATTATTATCAGAACGACCATTGTGTACTTTTCAAGCATTAGATAAATATGTTATAGGTATTGTAAAATAGAGATTGAAACCCGACATTACTTGGTATACAATACCGTTGAAATAATCCTTTGAATTTCAACAAATATATTTACGCCACGTACAGAGACTATTGGTATGAAAACCTACATATTGCGTTTTAAAAATAAACTGTAGCAAAGGCTCTCTCAAGGCGGTCGCGGGGAGGGAATAAAAATCCAACATTAAACATTTCTACAGAACTTGGAAATAAATAAAGTTTGCGCAACTCTACCCGGTAACCGAAGTTTGTTGGTAGGGAGACAACGGTAGGTTTTCTTACGATAGGGAAATACATGACATGTAATTTCATCGTAGTTTAAGGTTTATCCAAATACATATACATACGAGCTTTCAGCAATATTTTTTTCAAACGACAAAGCCAATATTTTGCAAGGAAATAAATTTTGACTAAAATTTAGAGTTTGTGAAGTTAGAGCTTGTAGAACTAGAAACTTGGCATTGTATGAGATCTCGTCTTGGGAACATTTTACATGAAAATATTTTTGATGAAATTTTATTTCACAGTAATTTATAGAAAATAATAAGGACAAAAAATATGAAAAAAACATGAAAGTTCTTACACTAAATCACTTCATATTTCACACACCTTTTTTTACTAGAAAAATGTATTTTGACTCGTAACTTAACCATGCGGGATCTCCCAGACTACAGGGACAGATGGTAAGTTCTGTGTATAGAAACATAATAGTGAGAAAAGTTTAAGATTGGTTCGCTTTATGTTCGCAATATGGTGAAAATCGAAGTCCATTCTAGGTTCGAGAATGTTTTAAAGAAAAATGTTCAATTTGATAGAGTACTACCCCTACCCAAGTTATTTCGTATTATTATTTTTCATACGACAATGAACTTTAAGTTTATGGTTTTCTAAGCTCAATTTTCGATTACAAAATTGTATTAAGAACCAAAACCCATATAAGTAACGTGCCTCAAAATTTGGTTAACTTCTACAGCAATTACCTTGTGTCACGTTTCTTTGAAGTTGTTAAAGAGTTTTTTAAAGACGTGTTCGTTATATGGGTTTTGCAAATTATACTTTTTTTTGTATTTATTCCGAGTTTTTGTTTGCGTAACAGAGAATTTTTAATTTCTTGAACATGGAATTTTGATGAAAGACAAGTTTTTATTCAGAATAGAATATTTGTTTTATTAACTTGCTTGCGAGATGGCAAAATCAATCCAAACTAATCAAAGTTTGCCGACTTAATTTGTGTGGTTTGTTCTGAAGTAAGTATTGAGTGTAAATATTTTGACTGAGTTTGTAGTATGCTACCGAACACTCTTAATAGAAACGGCTTCTAATCGTTGGTATTTTTAAGCCCATAGGGGAGGCCTTATATCTAGCAGAGGATATCGTGTGATTGATATTATGAAGTATGAGAGGGCTATGGTTGTCTCTCTGCGAGATCGAATCAGGAATGAGGAATTGCGCAAACATTATCGATATAGCCTAGTGGATTAGCAAGTTGAAATGGCAGTTGGTAAGACACATCGTTTGAAAAACGGATGGCTAATGAGCCCGTAAAATTCTTGAATGGAGACCACACCTCGGCAAGCGTAGGCGTCCACCAGCTGGGCGGAACGATGATATAAACAATGAAATAATGAAGACCGCAGGAATGCGCTGGATGCAAGCCGCTTCCAACCAGGCTAATTGCAAATCCACAAAGAGGCCTATGTCCAGTATTGGACTTCCTATATCCTACGAGCGTAGCTTTTGAGGGTACACAAGTGTGCCTTACCATCCCTGGAATCTTATTGACCACCTCAGAAAACTTCAAAGTCGATACATTTTATTTTTCGTAGGAGGGCAAAAATAAGCAGCTGATCCGCTAGATAAAATAAGCAGCTGTCTTTCTAGAGAAAATCTTTAGAATGATAATGAAAATGTATAAAATTGCGTCACAATTTCGGATACAGCGACAAAACACCAGCCTAAACGAACATGTCAACAGCACAAAATGCTCCAAATGCCTACAGCAAACGTGTTAATACATCACAAATTGCTTTTCCTCCTTTGCTGATGTGACTCCCTTAGAGCCAGGCCCTTTGATCTAAGGGATAAATTTTCTTTGAACGGTGTCAAGTAATGACTCTTTTTCCTATTTATCCCAGCTAACTTTATTTTCGTACGTGCTTTTACACTTTTTGTAAACATAATTTTCTTGTACAACGTATGAATGGCGTATGGTACAATAGACTTGTCGTACGTTAGGTAACAAAATTATGGATTGATATTCTTTTCTCATAAAGAATGTACGATGAAAATAGTTTTTTGATACTCACTCCTTCATTTGAGCCATAGATACTTCGAGCTAATATCTACAGAGCCACAGACCCTAAGTGAAAGTAGTAAAAATGTCCGAGCGCCGTCATACATACCGACTTCTATATTTACATTAAATTATTCACAATGACCCGTTTTCTCGAATCTCGATATTTTGTCACCTAATTAGTGCTTATAACCGAGCACACTGGCATCGCGCGGCGTTGGCTCGCAATTGCCTTACGACTAACTAAGAAGCCTGCCCACTACATAGCTTGGGCAGGGTTTTGGCTCGGACACTTTTTTTGCACGATTGTGACTCTATAGATATTTGCTCGCATCTTAGGTAGGACTCCTCCTGCTGGGCAAGGCCCTACCCACAGAATAGGCCCTACTGGCCCTACCCTATGGACCTCTAATGAGAACAGAATTTTGACGAAATTATGCTGCTCAAAAGTTATATTTTATTAATCTTACTTATTAAATTCTTAACTTTTTATTTTCAAATGTTGTAGTATATTTACCCAAATTATATTCCAATTTAATCTACCTATGTATTTGTGTACAAATTTTACAATGTATTTTTAATTCAAATCTTGAGATTTTTATTAATTTACTCAGCCCAGACAAATTGTCATGAAACGAAAATTGAAAAAAAATGTCAAGTCAATGCTCTAGTCCTCCACTCTATCACGGTCTAGACCTTCTTCAAAATAACGTCATAACTCAAAAAACTGAGAGAAAAAGCTAAAACTAATCAAAAAGATTACAAAGTCGCCCGAATATCGAACAAGTTCGGCGGGAAACGGGCGTTTTCCCCGACTCATGCAAAACTGTCGAGAATAAAAGTAAATTGTAAAACTTGGAATATTTTGCGGCCGGTTCTAGTGAATTGACGGGAAAATATTGGATATCTGTTGCGATTTAGGTTTTGAAGCTTCTGAAACTAGAACTTGTGTTCTGGTTTTGTGCTTTGCGAGTTATTTTTATAGTTTATACATGTCTAAGTCGTAATCGAGTTGAATCTAAAGGCGCAATAGGCGTGAAGACTGGGTAAAAAAAAAACAGCTTTTCAAAGAATGTTGGACTCCTTTTATTTTTTTGTCTATCAAACATTAAATGTCAAAAATAAACCTTGTCAAAGATCTGGAGTGGGTAACGTAACTTCTCTGTCAAAAGTCTCTTCTTCATTATGTAGTCTAGTCATGACGTTACGCGAATCTTTAACGAGCTTATCTTTATAATTTTCTGTTTAATTGACAAAAGAAAACATACATGTGTTTGTGTTTAATATTTTTTGGTAATCTGACAGACGAAATATATTTTTTAGTCTTCAAGCATATTATTTGAGGAAGCGGAACGCTACTCATGTACTATACTATAGAGCGTATGGCATGCAATAAACGAGATCAAGATTCACATAAAATTCTTCTTCATCTGAGATTTGAATTAGATGACGGTATCAGTTTGCTGCAATGTAAAGAAACTATGCGCGTTTTGTGGCTCAAAAATTGACAAAAATGTTTGGAAATTTGACGATGCTCGACAAAAAATCTGGCAACAGTCACATAATCGAGACATCTTTCATGTAATTTCTTCCTAACACGTTCTATATTAAATCAATGCGTCTCTTTTAGATTATCTCGATCGACCACATTATCCCTCTGGAAACTCTGTAGTATTTCCCGGACATATTTTCAACATTGCCACATCTTGGCGACCGCCAATCAAACTCGACAGGGCTCTATCAACGTTTGATCAATGATCCCACCCGGGTTTACTGTTTTATTTATTTTTGGGGTTCCGGAATAAAGTATGAGGAAAATCTAACGATTCCACATAGTTCTAGAAGGAATAAATAAAGTACAAATATGTTTTGATTGACTCTAAAAAAGGAGAGGGCTTTCAATTATATCTTTTGTTTGTTATTTTAAAGTAGCTGTAAAAATTGTTGAACTTTTTTGTTACACTTTATGATGCTTACAGATGTACGTACTTCAGCTTTTATTATAGTCTTGGTTCGGTATTTTTTGGTATCAGTGCTAACTTGACCTTTTAAAGTGAATCCTTTCCGTTTGATCCTGGGTTTTATTTTACAACAAAATTTTACCGCATTCACATTATCGAATTCAACTATATATTCATCACAAAGAATAACTCATAAACTAATAGTCAGATCTTGATAATTTAAATAAAATAGTAAGTATGAAAAACATCACATTTATTTCAAACCAAGGAATACGTTTTTTAATATTTTATTTAAGTTTTTTATTGAATTTTCTTTGTTTGTTAATATTGTAGATAGAGATACAGATCAATTCTTTATTGTCACACCAAAACTTAAATAAACTAGGAAAACAATGTTAGTGGAACTTATAGCTAAAGTTACAACCGGCGGCCTTATCACTAAAAAGCAATTTCTTCCAGGCAACCGTTACTAGTATTTTATTTTATAAACAAAAATGTCTGGTCTGTCTGTCAAAAACCCTATCTCAAAAATAATCAACTAGGTATAGTCCATTACATTTCACATCGTCCGAGCTATCACAGGTCCATCAATCATTACGGATTTAGCTGTACAGAGGAAGGAATTAAGTCTTTATTGACACTTTGATGGGGTTTCAGAGTTCAACAATATTCTAAAAAGTTTGTTTTAGATTGCTTTTCAAACGCGATTAAGTGTTAAAAGGGGCTCCATGACAGTTCATTGAGTTTATTTTTGGACTGGAGTGTTTGTTTTTGCTTGATGCTTAAGAATGTCTCAATTTTCACAGCTTAGTTGAACAATGAGCTTTTTTTACTGAGTATTATTACAGTACGTATACATTATATAACATGACACGTTATATAACACTGTTATCTAACGTATTTCAGTAATAAGGAAAAATAACGTCTTGTTATTGTATGTTAATAACAAAGTTATACAACATGTTACTTAATGGGTGGGTACGCACCTTCAGATTTAAAATGATAAGCAGATTTTGGCTCTGTCAATTTTTTGGATAGGTGACCGTTATTTACACATTAGCATAAAAAGTCCTTATTTCATTGTGAATAAATATTAGATAATATTTAATAAGTATAAATAATTTAGTCTTTCCAGTTGAATCCAGAAAAAATAATTTTATGTATATTTCGAGTTAAAAATTTCAAACACAATTCCAGAAGAAAATCGTAGTGTTAATTTGTTAATAAGTCCAAACATCAAAAATACTTGATAAAATAAGTAAAAACCGGCCAAGTGCGAGTCGGACTCGCGCACCGAGGGTTCCGTACAAACCTGCAAGGTTTACAAAGTTCGTTCATTACGACAAAAAAAGTAATAAGTTTATATTTATTAAAAAATATATATTTTGTAATGTAACTAAAAATTTAAGGTTTTCGGAATTTTCCCTTTATGTGTGCTATAAAACGTTGCTTCATGCCAAATTTCAAGATTCTAGGTCGACTGGAAGTACCCTTTAGGTTTTGATTCCCTTGCGAGTACTTGCGAGTTTCAAAATATGCAGCTTAAATTGCTGTATCTTTTGATTGCGTTGGCTTAGAAGTTTGATTTTTTCACAGCTTCAAGGAACAATAGACCTGAGTAATTGATATAAATTTCAGCTTCATACCTCCACGCGTTCCTGAGAAAAAGGGTCTTGACAGACGGACAGACGGACAACAAAGTGATCCTATAAGGGTTCCGTTTTTTCCTATTGAGGTACGGAACCCTAAAAATGACTCAGGAAAACAATTTAGTGCACAATCTAAATTACGAATCAATTACAAAAATCCAATTTACCCGAAAATTTAATTAACACCATAAATCACCCAAATCAAACCCGAAAACACAAAACACGGATTCGAATGCAAATGGAGTAAAGTATTCAACGAAAACGGTTAGAAGTAAAGGAATAAAGAAAAAGTTTTGTTATTTCGGAGGAGCTATAAATCACAACAATATTGTGAAAATTTACTTTTTCACTTTTTTCGGCGCTCGCTGGCGTTCGGTTGCGGCTTTCGAACAAAAAGTTTTCGCGTTAAAAATTGGCAGCCCCTTTGCGGCAAGTCATGGTTTTCATTTTGCTGTTCATTTTTATTGCTGAACACTTTACGAGCTGGTGAGACGCGGGGGGAATTCCGTAGTTCTGCTTCCAGAAGAATCTATTTGTAATTAGTCCTAGCAACTTGTTTTGTGGACATTCTACAGTGTAGATAAGGTATAACTTAATAATTATCATAACACAGGTCTCGTACTTTTCGTAACATTAAAAAATAGTATAGTTCTCATACTTACCGTGGATAAACTCTTTTAGTTTGTGGTTAGTGTCACTAATCTATTTCTATTTTTTTAGCTTGATATTTTATTTTGGCGATTTCGAAAGCTAGATTACGATTAAAAAGAGGGTTATTAACACTAACTACCAGGGCTTAAAAATGTTTACATTTGACCTTTACAATAAATACACGTTCTCAAACACTAACATGATGATTTTAACATCTATTTTTAAATAAACTCATCAATCATTTTATTTTTGGTCGTTAGTGTATTCTATGGATCGTCATTTCATATGACAATAAAATATATAATCGATTAAGGTTATAATTATGGCACAGTTTATGTTTGGTATGTTTAAGTTTCATCACCAGTATTAACATTGGTAAGATGCAGCTTACTTACTTGCTTCCATCCATCCATCCATCAGCCGTAAGACGTCCACTGCTGGACATAGGCCTCCCCTATGGATTTCCAATAAGGCCGGTTGGAAGCGGCCTGCATCCAGCGCGTTCCTGCGATCTTTAATATATCGTCAGTCCACCTAGTCGGTGGACGTCCTACGCTGCGCTTGCTGGTCGTCCGAATCCAACTCGGTTGGGCAGCCTTCGGAAAATTGCGTGACGTCTTTTCATCTCATATACCTCAGTGCCTCAAGACGAGAGTTTTCGATAGTTGTGTGTTGCCAGTGATGACATATGGAACTGAAACGTGGTCTCTTACTGTGGGCCTTATGAATAAGCTCAGGATAGCCCAACGTGCTATGGAAAGGGCTATGCTCGGCGTCTCTCTGCGAGATCGAATCAGAAATGAGGAGATCCGTAGACGAACCAAAGTTACCGCCATAGCCCAGCGGATTAGCAAATTAAAGTGGCCATGGGCAGGGCACATAGTTCGGAGAACGGATGGCCGATGGGGCAATAAAATTATCGAATGGAGACCACGGACCAGCAAGCGCTTACTTGCTTGCTTCAGCTCTTTCCTGTGATCGTAAATTGAAATAACTTCTCTGTTGGAGGTTCTATGTTGCTGAAACCAATGTATCAAACACAATGACACCTTTGGCCATCAATTTTATATGATACAGGCCCTTTTTAACCTGCTTGTTTTAGAATAATATTAGGAGTTTTTCTTCCTTTTCTTCATCATCTTTTGATTCAATCTGGAAGAAATAGCGTTGAGACTCACAACACAACACAACCTCTTGTATTTTGTCCGCTCACTACGTTCATACTAAAATGTAACATTAGCATAATATTACGTTTCATTGTTGAAAATTATGAAATATTATGCCTGAGAAAATTGCCGGCAATACATACAAAACTTGTGACACATTTTTTGTACGTTATTTGGCGGGCTACTCGTGTTTTTCACAAGCTTTTATTAACATGCAATTGATGTACGTACCTATGTATGTATGTAAGTTCTGGTGGAATCTTGCAAGTTAAATTTGACCAGCTTCCCGGTTTCCGATTGAGCTGAAATTTTGCACGCATATATATCGCGTGACAATGCAATAATATGGTACCATAGAGCTGATCTGATGATGGATTCGGAAGGTGGCCATAGGAACTCCTGTACTAAACAAGATAGACCATCGTGTTAGGGGTCGCTTACTTGTCTAGCACTCTGCTGCTACATGATATCCAGGATCACAAAAGTTTGTATTTTAAAAAATTATATGTTCATAATAATTTATTAGTACCTACCTATGTACCTAATTTAGTACCTGTGGCTAAAAATAAGGGATTGGCCACTAACTCTAAAACGGTTATTTCGCCTGGGAAATAAAATAATGAACTGAAAACAAATCGAGACAATTGCGTATTTTTAATTATTTATTTATTATTGTCCACAGTACCACCAGACATAATCAGCGACGACACATCAAGTGACGTTTCCGTGCAAGAGCTGGAGAACGCGACCCTCACGTGCAAGGCGACGGGCCATCCGCCTCCAAAGATCACGTGGAGGAGAGAAGACCACGAGCCCATTCTGCTAAAGAAACCGCTTTCCAGGGATTTTGAAAAAGGTAAACCATGTGGCATTGCTTAGAAATTTGCTACACTTTATGGACTCAACTGTCGTGGCTCAGTTGAAACGTTAAATTGTGGGTTGTTTTGGTTTAACTGAATAGCCAATTAGCTGTGACAAAAGCAGTTCAAACTCTGTCAGTTTACTCAAACACACTATTTTTTAAGGTGGTAATTTTCTCTAGGGTGAACGAACGAAGTTTTTAGAGATTTTCCAAAACAAAATCGACTAGGCGCTCAAAATACGAATTAGGTCACTACCTCATTCGAGCTAAGCGTCATGGCCCATCTCTCGATATCTGTGCTTCCAAACTCAACAAGAGGCTCTCCCTAGATACCATTTTCGAACTCTGTCGCGAAAGAGAATCATTTTGCAACTTGATGACTCCAATAAGGACTTCGCTATATTCAGAAGTCGTGTTCACATGATCAAAAAAATTCGATGGCAATTGGAAAATTTATTTAAAATTACTTGAATAAAATACTATAGTGAAACAACGCACTGCACGTTATCTCAGACCATAGTCAGACCATAGAAACATAGTCAGTTGTCCTACTTCAAGGTAGGTACGTCAATTGCACCGCTACCGAAGTACCGGAGCGGGTAATGGGGCACGCCGCGGGCCACCAATTTTCCAGCGCACCTGAGCTCAATGAGCCTCCGACCTAGAGTTGCCATATCTACGGATTTGTCTAGAGATCTCCGCATTTTTAGGGACATCGTAATATTTTAGCTGGAGTTTAGATTTTGAATCCGAAAATTTAAAATTGCCAACGCATTATCATCAGTGTCATCAGCTGGAGGAACACAAGCCTCTCGTATGTATTTTCAATGATATCTAAACATTTTGTAATTCTAGGGTCTTCATTAGGTAATCAGTTATTGGAATACGTTCTGCGCTGCGTTTGCCGATATGTAGTCTCCTAATATTTGACAACTCTATCGGTAATCCTTAATACAAACTAAGTATGTGCTCTGTTTACTGCTATTAAAACTAGAGTAATGGGAAAAGCGAACGAGATTTTAAAAGTTTTGTGTTTTAATGGAAAGGCCTCCCAACTTTTGGAATGGCCATCTGGTAACCCTACTCCTGCCTAGCTTCTTGAGATTAAACCGGAGTTTACCAGAATAAACCTGTGTAAACCGGTTATTGAGAAGCTAAAAGAGGATTTTAGTATGTTTTGAACTATATTATTTACAAAATAAATTGAGGAAGTTACATTACTAGGAGTTCCGTTACCTTAACGAATATAGATTAGATTTTTGTTTTACCTTCAATTTGTTTCATTAGATTAGTCAGACTTATATAAATAGAATAAATCTTTTAATAAAGTTAATTTGATAAAATTTATATTTTACTTTGTAGAGCGGCGTTATGACTAATTACGTCTCTTTTTAACCAACTTCCAAAAAGGAGGAGGTTCTATGTTCGTCTGTATGTATTTTTTGTGTATGTTCGTGGATAATTCCGCCAACCGTGAACCGAATCGAAAAATTATTTTTTACTTCGAAACCGGTACCCTCGATGTGGTCCCATTTGAATCTTACATAAATCGGCTGAAACGTTTTTGAAAATTCAACAATAATGTAAACAATTTGAGCAACATGTACGAATTTTGTACACGATGGAAGGCATTTTGTGCATGATTATTGCATCAAATTTTTGTTTATTTATATGAAAAACTTACCGTGAAACCGTATAGTAAATGTAAATAAATCAGTATCATTGTTTGTACTCATTCCATATTCAGACCGTAAGATCGCGCTGGATTCAAACCTGCTTCAAACCGTTTTTATTGGAAATCTATCGGGGTGGCTTATGTTCGGCAGTGAACGTCTTGCATCATCTGGCTGATTGATGGATAGACAGATGATTTCTTATATCAAATTACACTTTCTCTGTGGTCACTATCACTTGACAAGGTTACCGACAAAGCCCAGCGGATTGACAAGTTGAAATGGCAGTGGGCTGGGCACATAGCGCGGAGGACTGATGACCGATGGGGTCGAAAAGTTCTCGAGCGAAGATCACGTATCAGCAAGCGCAGCGTAGGAAGTCCCTTATGATGGACGAATGGCCTCATTAAGACCGCAGGATTGTGCTGGATGTAATCCGCTACCAACCGGTCTTATTGGAGATCGATAGGGGAGACCTATGTCCAGTAGTGAGCGGTCTTTGGCTGATAGATGCATGACTATCACATTAGAAAAATGAAGAATATTACTTTTGACACGATTCATTCGAGTTAAATTTCTCCAGTCATTACACGACTGTAGCATGTCCTAAGTATATTTACACACCTGAAACATAAACAGTAGGTACATGAATATGTAAGTACACCACTTAACGCGTCCTTACCTCTTTGTTATCCTTATCTACCCTTCCTGTGCCATAATTTTAGCTCGGTAATGAACCTGGTTGCCACCTGTGAAATACTGGTACATTCCCGAGTTTAATGAGGGGTGTAGCTTATTCAGGTACCTACTTACCTAGGTAGGGTGGCCTGAAGGATATCTTTCTTTGAACATACTGTACGAGTTGCGAGTTCTTATTTTGTGTTCTTGGTGTATTTATAGAAATACTCGTACTATACCTATTGGTCATTGGCTACTTCTTTTAACTTGAAAATGAACGTGGTTGCCACCTGTGAAATATTGATACATTCTCGATTTTATGAGGGGTGTAGCTTATTCACGTACCATAGTGGAGTGGCATGCAGGATATATTTATAGGAATATACTGTATACACCGAATCAAAGTTCTTGGCGCCTGTCACGTTAGCTACGGTAATTTCTCTATTTGTAATATGTCTTGATGAAACGTTTTGTCCCTGCTCATCACTTATGGCTACCAAAATTCCTTTAAACAACTCTAGATATGCCTTTAGAGAATTAAATTTCAACATTATACTTTTTGATCGCCTAATATTTCTACAATGACCGAAAATTAACTTTACTCGTACCTCATCACCAAAATACTGTTTTACGTATGTATTGTGATTGAAAGAAAATGCATTTTAGCAACGAGGGTAAATAGTCCAACGTCCGCAGTCATCTATTAGAGTTCATGTAACAAAACCACTGTAGACCAGTGTTATTGATAATAGGCCAAGTACAAGTCAGACTCGCGCACGAAGGTTCCGTACTACGGAAGCTGTAAATATTTGTTTTATTTTAATTTAATTATTTATTACTGAAGTGAATACATTAACTTAATATTCTGTGAATATTTCAACCATTGACCATTATTATAATCATGTATGTTGTATGGGAGCTCCTCTTAAATATTAATTTTGTTCTGTTTTTATTTGTTGTTATAGCGGCGACAGAAGTACATTATCTGTGAAGAGCTTTCTAGCTATAACGGTTCATGAGATACAGCCTGGTGACATGCAGACAGACAGACAGACAGGCGGGCGGACAGACAGACGGAAAGCGGAATCTTAGCAATAGGCGTTTTTACCCTTTGGGTACGGAACCCTAAAAATTATCTTTGCACATTTTTTCCAACTAGTTATGATCACAGATTGTGGCCGCTCCACACGTTAAGACAGTCCCCATCAAGCCCACAACAAATGATCCGGATTTGCGCTCGGCGGCTGATTTATTACCCGAAGGTTGCGCATCCCGAAGGCACTCGAAATAATTACCTACGTTCTGGGACATTAGGATAGTCCCGGTTATAATTGGGACGGCGACGTTGAGAGATGGCGCTCAAGGTTTCAGGGATCAAGTGGCCGTGAAATAGCCTTCCTTGTGGCCGAATATTTCTTGCTAGGAATATTACCGCGCTGATATAAATCGTACGACGGTTGTATTATTTCTTGAATCTGATGTAATGAGAGGTCAAAAATTGGACTCGCCTCGTGTTTACAGTCGTCAAGAAGTTTTTTCGGCTTTTAATAAGGTCAGGTGACCCACTACCAAAAAACTTGTTATTGTTGTAACTTGTTATTATCTGTGTAAGTTGTTACGATGATTGGGAAATTGAAATGGCAGTGAGCATGGCACATAGTCCAAAAAGATAACGTTTATAACCCGTGGAGCTAAAAATTCAGTCACTTTTTAGATGGGCAATACACCTGGCAATTTGGGTGAATTGAAAACTTTGAGGGGCTCCCAAAACCAACTCGCTTGTTTGGAGCTGGACATTGGGGTACCCACATGTGGCCCATAGTCTTTTGTTTCCAATGATATCTGTGATTTATATTTTTTATTCTGGAACATTAGGATAGGTTATAATTGGCACGGTGACGTTGAGAGATGACGCTTAAGATTTCAGGGATCAAGTGGCCGTCAAATAACCTTTCTTGTGGTCGAATATTTCTTGCTAGGAATATTACCGCGCTGATATAAATCGTACGAGCTTTAGGCTATATTTTTGGGTGAGAGAACAAAATATGTAGTAAAAATTGGTGAAGTATGTCGTAACACGCGGATTATTGTTTTAACGTTTAACATCTATGTCAGCAAATCACTTCTAAGATGGGCAATACACCTGCCATTTTGGGTGAATTGAGAAATTTGAAGCGCTCCCAAAACCGCCTCGCTTGCTTGGAGCCGGACATTAGGGTACACGTGGCCCATAACCCCCTGTTTCTGATGATAGCAGTGATTTATATATTCTTTTTTGGAAAATTAGAATAGTTCTGGTTAAAATTAGGACGGTGACGTTCAGATCACTTCAGACCCACCGTACCACCAGTGGTATGGCCAGGGGTACGGCAATACCACTGGTGGTACGGTGGGACTTTTAAAGATAAACGGTACCACCGAAAGAATGACCCTAATGATGTGCTGAATATGGAGCTCACAATTTCAGAGATCAAGTGACCGTGAAATAGCCTTCCTTGTGGCGAAATATTTCTTGCCAGGAGTATTACCGCGCTGATATAAATTGTACGAGCTTAAAGATGTATTTTCTTTGAACAAGAATCTGGTATGGTTAATAGCAAAAAAAATTGTAAAAGTAACGCGTTCGAATCGAAATTTACTATTTTATCACAATTATTAAAATCATAAGGTCCAAATATATAACTAGCTATTACCCGCAGCTTTGTCCGTGTTATACCTATTTTGATTTTTGTCCTATTCTAAGAACTATATTTTATAGGTTAATAAGGTATTTCACTGTTCAGCCTTGAAAAATTTTCATGTCGAATATCAACCATCCGTTACTCTGTTGCTATGTGACAACAAACCAACAAACAAAATTTTTCACTAGCCTTTTGAATTAACAGTATACATTTATTGAGACAAAAACCAAATCAAACGAACACCATACAATTATAACGAGTTAAGTGGTAACCAATTGGTCTACATCCAGTAGATTAATTACCTTATTAAACCGCAAGATTGCAAAGAATGCAATCCGCTTTCAACCGGTCTTATTGGAAATCTATAGAGAACGCCTATGTCCGGCAGTGGACATTATATGGCTAAAATGATGCCCCTAGTTAGTCTATCTTAACTAAAGCAGCTCTACGACTATTACCATTATTGCATAGTTTGTGGTACTGAACTATGTTGTAATGAAGAAATTTTTGATGAAATATTCAAAAATAAGTTGAGAATACTGGATTTACAGATAGTACGTATCTATATAAATTTTTAAAGTTTGTAGGAGTAAATAAACCCTATTTTATTGGATCCTTCACGTAGACGCTTATTTTACAAAATAAAGTTGAAAACCGTGAATAAAGAACTATTTTCTACTATTATCTACTCACCACTAAAGGCATATTCAATCATAATTATCCTGGCCCTTGAAAACATCGAACCATTATTTCTGGCCTGCGATGGTGAAAACCCAATTTAGATATGCGTGACTCAGTGGCGATTATATTTGATGAAATTGTACTCTATTATCCAAAACATTAAATTCTTATTCAATTAGTAGGCACAACTTGTCCAGTATACACTGGCCTCTTCTACCATCATTAAGTCACAGACTCCACTAAAGCGCAGCGAAGCGGAGATAAGCGGAACGATGTTGATCGCAAGCTCAATTCAAAAATGTCATATAATACCTACGTTACACTAGACGTGATATATCAAGCCGGAACATTTGCAACCGTGGTTAAGCCGGCCGGATAAAGCTAAAAACTCCGGTTTATTCGCGTGCCCGCCGTGGTGGCCGAACAACGATTTTATTTCGATACTCACGTGTCCTGTTATTTGTGCGGTTACGCAGCCGACACGGTTGAGATTATCGCCCGCACACGTGAAGAAGCGAAGATCGTAAGATGGACAATCCGTTGAAGATCAGACCGCGAAACGAACTCAGAGTGCGCGGTTACAAACCGTCGAAGCTGCGGTTGACCACGGCAAGCGCGATTCAACTAGTTACCCGCCGGTGAAGCAGAAGCCACAAACAACCGCGCACACCGCGGACGAACATCGCTCCGTGAGATCTGCTTTTATTTTTTTACGTATTTATCTTCATTCTACAGAAGCTGCAGGTCCGTAACCGCGGCAGGCTCGGTTAAAAACCGCCCTGTGAGTCCTTAGCCTTAATATCGCGGATAAATCGCGTCGGATAAATATCCCGTTGCCGTGGTTACCGTTCACTTCATTATGATGTGACATCAGCGAAACTAATTACTAACATAATGAATGATGTTATCCTATCCAGGTCACTGACAAATTACTCTTAAAGTTCGGTAGTGCCGCACCGTATTCCTTTCTACCACTGCTTAGGAAAGAGACAAAAACTTCGCGCTGTCATAGTCATATTTTGTTCCTCACTAAGCAAATACTCTAAATAAGCAGTGGAATCAAGGACTAATGACTGAAACACTCATCTTCAAGCATCTCCGTTTCACTTTAGTGGAAGTTGGGCCTAGAGTGATGTTTTGTTTTGACATTGTTACCACCACACTAAGTCGTAGGTATCTAAGAAAACTGGTCAAATTCGTAGTTTTGAGTAGCTTCCAAGTTTGTTGTGATTTATACCGCATTTTAGTATTAATAGAATAACAGGCCTAATTTCAAAAGGTCTAGTTTTAGCTAACTATTGTGGTACAATTTACGTTACCGTTCAAAATAATAGATACTTTTGTTGAGCTTTAGCAGTAAGTTATTTGTGTAAGAACTATGCTCTGCTGTAAAATGACTGCATGATGACTAAAAAAAATGTATTAGTCCCGTCATTTCATCAAACAATACTAATCACGTCTTCTTTCACAAAAATTGATGTAGACATTAGCCCTTAAAAGTTCCGCGTGGCGACACAAGTATACTAAAAAATATGTATAGACTTTTGTCAGAGAAGTGACGTCCGTGCGCGAGTCCGACTCGTACTTGGCCGATTATTATTTTTCCTCTACCTGCTCTACTCCTCGTTTACCACTTTGCTTTGGTGACATCATCACTCCAACATTTATCACCCTTCGTGGGTAGGCCTACGTCCTGCAGTGGACTATTAAAAAGGCTGATACAGTACAGTACAGCTGTTGCTACGGCATTTAATGCATTTTACTTATTGTATATCAAACCCAAATGAAAATATGTATTTTTGTCTGCAGTGGAGAGTTACGTGGGCAGCGCTCTGCCTCTTTGGCGAGTGGATCGACGGCAGATGGGCGCGTTCCTCTGCATCGCATCAAACGACGTGCCACCAGCCGTCAGCAAGAGGATCATACTCTTAGTTAACTGTAAGTTTAAGCCATTAGTCAGACAGACAGAGACACAACACTCTACCTCTTTGATGGGTGGATCAAACATCTCCTTAAACGACGTGACCAGCCGTCAACAAGCGCATCATACTCTTAGTTAACTGTAACTTCATGTCTTTGGTCATAATCGCGTTAGCACTCATGACTTATACACACATCACCATCTTCATCCACAATCTTTTTTATCTACTGCTGGGCAGTTATAGGCCTTCTTCTTGCAGTGTCAGCTCTGTCGGTGCTTTGCTAATCGTGTCCACGCAACACACAATATTGACGATATCGTCGACCCAATTTGCTGCTGCAGGAACTCAAGCTTCGTTTGCCGTGTTTACTGTTTAAGCCACCACTCTGTTACAGCCTTGCTCCACCTGTCGTCACTTTGTGCTGCCACGTATCCTGTCCCATTCCATTGAATATTCGTCATAACGGTTCCGATGTCTTGGACGTTTGTCCTTCATTTAATCTCCATTTACTTAAAAATAATACACTTGTTACATGTCACGTCCATCATAAAAGTTTAGTCGTTTAACCAGCCCCTAACAAAACAAGTCACGGTTTCCAAAACGCACCGTCAAATAATAACTTGAGAAGAAAGACTTGGTTGTTCAAACAATTAATCAGACACAAAGAGGATTCTTAATTGTTACACACCATGCGTAGCTATCTCAGTTACTATGTGTTTGCTGCCTTATTTAAATTAATACTAATTATTGGTAAAGCTAATAACCATTTATTAGATCTCTGCCTCGGTGGCTCAGTGGTTAGTGACCCTAGGTTCTGGGTCAAAGAGGCGTGGGTTCGATCCCCACCCAGGGCAAGTATTTATGTGATGAACATAGATATTTGCTCTGTGTCTGGGTGTTATTTAGTTACTATCTATATAAGTACGTTTTAAAAATATGTATAAGTAGTTTATCAGTCTCTGGCATCCATATCACAAGCTTTGCTTTGTTTGGGGTCAGAGGCCGTGTGTAAGATGTCCCCAAATATTTATTTATTTATCACTCAATGTAGATTCAATATATCGTTTTATCAGTGTGTTTTTAATCATAAAAAAAATAGTCATTTCGACCTACAATAGGTAAGTTTATTTTGTGAATCAACGAAAATATTTTGGCACCGCGGTAGAAATGCAATAACTAGACCGATGTTTTTCGGTCGCGCACGTTCGCCGCTCCTCCATAAAGATGAATTCCCTGGATCGGTTCCAGCCATCCGACGGGTTATATTAAGGTAAAAACGCACTGGGAAAGGATTCAATTTTAAAAATTTATTATAATGACAAAGCAACCTTAAAACAAAGAACATGTATCTTCTAAGTAAGCGTTAGCTAACTGCTACACCTTAGCGCTCGGCCACGAATTTGGGCGTTTGAGGGCAGCGGCGGTGGCGGCGGGGTCTACGAGCGCTTGGGACAAAAAGTCGTGGCGTCATTCGAACATTTTAGAACATTGGTTCTTTATCACCACCGCACCGTGCCCCGCTACCCCTGATAGCGACGAGCTCGTGGCTGAGCGGTTAGATTGCATATTTACTTAACATTAGGCAGAACGTCTCTAATAAGGAAGCAGACTTGCGGTCTACGGTATAGGTCTCTAATCTAGAAGATACCTACTCCAGAAAATAGTTACTTGGAATTTCAAGACACCTGTGTTGTAGTAGAAATACAAACTTAGGTAGGTAACCCGTTCCACATTCTGGCTGTTCGTAGAAATAATTTAGATTCGAAACTCTACATTTATTTATCGAGATTTCGATTGCATTTATGAACGGATAAATTAGTGTTTGTTTTTAATAATGTTAAATCGAAACTTTTGTATTGGACTGCATTGACCTGCTATAAGCTGAATTATCTATGATGCTGGCAAAGTAATGTGCTTTACGTAATGCACATATTTTGTAATCTTAGCTCAATTTTTGTGCGTTTTTGTCGTCGTCGTCATCTTTTAAGCATAGCACGTCCACTGCTCGACATTGATCTCTTCTATAGATCTTCAGTAAGACAGGTTAGAAGCCGGCTGCCATTCAACGCAATTCTGTGCTCTTGATGTAGTTGTCCTACGCTGCGCTTACCGAGACGTGATCTCCATTCGAGAACTTTTCAACCGCATCGGTTATCGGTTCTCCGTGCTTTGTGTATTGCCTACTGCAATTGAATTAATCCAAATTTAATATAAAATTTATAAACAGAGTTTGAAGAACCAGTCATCAGGCCTCCATCAGTCGTAATGAGTCTTCTTGCCAATTCGCAGGGCTATGTCAGTAACTTTGGTTCTACTACGGATCTCCTCATGTCTGATTCGATCCTGCAGAGAGACTCCGAGCATAGCCCTCTCCATAGCTACGTGTGTTTTTACCTTGATATTATTCGGGACGGGTGTTTGTCGCAATTGGCACCGAACAGACGCGATCAATCTACTAGGGGTTGATTGTTGCGTTCGCGACGAATTATTTCGGGATCAAATTGTGATTGGCGGTGTCGTACAATTTTGATGAAGTGCCTATGTGAAAGGGTTTGTTTTTGTTATAAATAAAATTGATTGGATAAAATATCTATTAGAATTTAATATAATTAAATGTTTTGAAGATCGTGTTAGGCATTCGTTTCCATTAATAAGTAAGTAGATACGCTATCTTAAACTTTCAAAGTACAAAAAAGTTGAAAGTTTTGAAATTCATACTTTATTACACGAACCATCTCGAGCCACTTTTGACCCCTTCATAACTCGAAAACTATTTAACCTATAAATATGAAATTAATAGCATATTATAAACAGCATATTTATTAAAATTCTTTAGCTTATCTACAATGCAAAATTTCGTTAACTTTGCTTTGACGGTTAATGAAATATTAACGTTTAAAAACCGGGGTTTCATTGACTGATTCACTGACTCACTGACTTATAGATCAAAAACCTAACCCACTTCCAGATGACCTAGAAACTTGATATTTGGCGACAAGGTAGAATATCAGGCATATACAAAGGGAAAAATCTAAAACTTTGAACTTTCACCCCCCAACCCTATATAATAGGGGATGAAAGCTTGTATGAGACTTCCACAAATCTTCAAGCCATAAGTCTAAAAATTGATACAAAGACTCCTTGTTAGAAATAATAAAACATTTCAGGATTTTCAACAAATCAGCCCCAAACCCCTAAAATTGGGGGATGAAAATTTGTATGTCACTTTCGAAACTTTTGATGCCAGAAGTCAGAAAACGGATATTTGAACTCGTTGTAATATATAATAAAACGCAATTTCAGGATTCTTAATAAACCACCCCCAAACCCTAAAATTGGGGGATGAAAGTTTGTATGACACTTTTGCAAAGTTTGATGCTAGATGTCCAAAAATTGATAAGGGACCCTTTATCACAATTTAATAAAACACGTATTTCAAGATTTTTAGTAAATATCCCCCTAACCTTTAAAACTAGGGGTTAAAAGTTGGTATGAGACTTCCGCAAGTTTTGAAGCTAGAGATGTGAAAATCGATAAAATTAGTCCTTGTTATTGACTAAGCTGTAGAGTTTGTGGAGTAAGGACTTGTAGAGTAAGGCGTGTAGAAGCTTGGCTTTATGTGAGATCTGACAACTTTTTGATAGTGGGAACTGTGACTTAGACTTGGCTTCATTTCACATGAAAATGTTTTTGTTGGATAAGTATTTACTAGCTTAACCCCCTGTTAAGTTTAATTATATTACAATATAGACGAAAAATAAATCGGCCAAGTGCGAGTCGGACTCGCACACGGAGGGTTCCGTACCGTATGGGAGCCCCATTCCTCTTGCCGTTATAATAGCGAGCAAAAAAACTCCGAAGAGTCACGTTTGTTGTATGGGAGCCCCCTTAACTATTTATTTTATTCTGTTTTTAGTATTTGTTGTTATATCGGCAACAGAAATACATCATCTGTGAAAATTTCAGCTGCCTAGCTATCATGGTTCATGATATACAGCCCGGTGACAGACAGACAGACGGACAGATGGCCAGACGGACAGACGGACATCGAAGTCTTAGTAATAGGGTCCCGTTTTTACCCTTTGGGTACGGAACCCTAAAAAACATGTTTTTATGGTTTAATTGAAAGTTGTTTGTAAGCACTTATATTATTAATTTATACAAATAACAATCAATTAATCTCTGTCAATCGTAAATACATAAAACCAAAAACTGGGTATCAACAGTAAACAATTTCAGCACCAAAATGTTGGCAAAACACAAACTCATCTCTAAAAAAGAGAGAAGAAAGATAATAGAAAGCGGAAAAGATAACAAATTCGCTGCCCGGTTTCCACTCAATATCAAAAATATGCCTTCAATTTTCTCACCGACTCGCCTTCAAGGCTACAAAGAGCCTAGAAATCAAGCATCACAAATTCCTAGGCTCGGGGTATCATAACAAGATCCATATTGGATTTATTGACACGTATCCGAAATGTATCAAAGCCGAAAATACATTTTCCATGAGAAATCTGGGACGCGATCAGAATGCCAAATTAGACAAACTAAAAACATACTCGTATAGGATTCCATTTTAGTTTCTGATGTCCCTTCAGAATCCAAAAAGGCTTAGCATAGATAACCACTGAAATCCTTACTTAAATTAATCGTTTTCATGTTTGACATTTTGCTTGAAATTTTGTGAATTTATAAATTACTAGCTTTTACCCGCGGCTTCGCCTGCGTTATATTTTGATTTTGGCTTATGTTTATGTCGGCTGCGAAACCTAACCTAACCGACAAATATCAAAATACTTTAGAGGAATGCTTTTGTTGGTTAAGTTACGGTTGGAGTGTATATATAACCCCCAAGTGTATTTCCGCCTTGTCGTGGGGGAGGTCTGAGCAGCTGAAAAGGCGGCGCTCGAAGTCTCCCTCTTCTTTGGGTCTTTTCCCCCAAGGCAGCTTAGAGACTGGCACTCGAGGTTCAGCCGCTTTTAACTAAAGCAGCTGAGAGGATGGCCGGTAGGTTGCATGCCTTATGAGGAGTGTCGCAACTTAGGCGGGCTGCAGTGCCGCTCTTGCGACGCTGCATCCGAGGATTTTTTTTTATTGTATCGCGAAATATTCCTGACATGATCAGGGGTCTTAATTACAAATGAATCAAATGAATAAAAACTATACCTATATTTCAATGTTTTTGGCTGTTTGCAGTTATAATAAACATTACAATGGTACAGCAAAGTTTATACCTACTTGTTCCTAATTATTGCTTTTTTACAAATATTTGTGCAAAAATTCGATAAAATTGTTTCTAAGGTTTTTACTTGTTAGATTAATTCCAATTTTTGTTCTAAATCAAATCTCTGCTTTCCATAAACTGGGCATTCCAAGATTATGTGCAGTGGAGTCTCCTCTTTTGTGGGTTCACAGATGCACGATGGGCTTTCCCTCAACTTAAATCGATGTAAGTTTTGGGAAAACTCACCATGCCCCGTCAGCACTTGAGTTATGATTCCCACTGGTGCTATTTCTCTTACGATCTTGTATGCCGCCCTTGCATCCGGAAAATATGTTTTGGTTACCACCGCTCTGTGTGTCCATCCTGATACCGCCGGTTCCACTCGTCAAGAGAGTTCTTTCGGATTTCTCGCTTGACGAATGAAACGGGGCAGTTATCGTAAATAGGTCTGCACTTCGAGTGCAGTGCTGCTTCCTTTGCAAGCTGGTCCGCTCTCTCATTTCCCTCCATCCCCGCGTGCGCTTTAATCCAATAAAGTTTCACTATTTTATTTTGTGCGTGTAGTAACTTTATGTTAGCTTTGAATTTACTGCTAAGGGATGGAGGGAAGATACGTCAACTACCGTTTCCAGTGCAGTGCTGGAGTCACAAAAGATTTTTGCTTTTTCGGTAACCTCAAGAAGTGCCAATAACTCGGCCTGGTACACGGAGCACCAATCGGCCAATTTCAGCTTGCGGGTACTGATCTCAGCGGCATCATCCCAAATGGATATTGCTGCCCCAACTTTCCCTTTGATTTTGCTGCCGTCTGTAAATATGTTAATTTCTCGGTTAAGATTTTGCTCTAGTGCTGCTCCGTCTGCCAGGCATATGAACTCCAGCTCCTCCTGCTGCGCTGGGTGTGGCTTCTTTTCTGCTTCTCTATCTCCAGTTACTTGCTGGGAATAACCTTTCTCAGTTTCATAAAGCAAGTCTACTTCCTGGACTCTGATATGACAGCCGAGGATTAGGGGCCGCGTTGGGATATATGGAACTGGTGGTGTGGGTGCCGCCACCTACCCTACCTTCCGCTAGGCCGGCAACGTGTTGGCAGACGCAGTGGGGCTGCAGGGGAAGAGAGGTGTCGGTATCGCGATGGCCGTTCTCACTGCCCTCTGCAGTTGAAGAGGCAGGCGCTGGGCTACTATGACTGACCCGCTGCACTGGGACCAGGGCGTTGGAATGCTGTCTGACGTTCAGTACTGGTTAGTCCCGAGTGATGGATGACGATGTGTCTTGTGCTCCGAAACACTCCGTCATTATGGCTAGAGCGCAAGCTCCGTTATGGAGCCCGAGCATTGATAATATTAAAGTATGATGATTCAGTACCATAAAGGTAGAATAAAGAAACATGTTAAACCTCTAATGATAGAAGATTTAAAAATATTTTTAATGTCAGACAAAATGACGGCCTGGTATTAAACGTCATAGTAACATGTACTCGTAGCATGCAGAGGGAAAAAAACATTTTATCCAATTTTAATGTCAGTTGTCATTTTCAATCTATACTTTACTAGCTTTTACCCGCGGCTTCGCCCGCGTTGTATTTTGATTTTGGCTTATGTCTATGTCGGCTGCGAAACCTAACCTAACTGACAAATATCAAAATACCTCAGAGGAATGCTTTTGTTGGTTAAGTTACGGTTGGAGTGTATATACAACCCCCCCGTGTATTCCCGCCTTGTCGTGGGGGAGGTCTGAGGCAGCTGATAAGGCGGCGCTCGAAGTCTCCCTCTTCTTTGGGTCTTTTCCCCCAAGGAAGCTTAGAGGCTGGCACTCGAGTTTCAGCCGCTTTTAACTAAAGCAGCTGAGAGGATGGCCGGTAGGTTGCATGCCTTATGAGGAGTGTCGCAACTTAGGCGGGCTGCAGTGCCGCTCTTGCGACACTGCATCCGAGGAGTTTTTTTTATTATATCGCGAAATATCCCTGACGTGATCAGGGGTCTTAATTACAAATGAATAAAAACTAAGTATACCTATATTTCAATGTTTTTGGCTGTTTGCAGTTATAATAAACATTACAATGGTACAGCAAAGTTTATACCTACTTGTTCCTAATTAAGTATTGCTTTTTTACAAATATTTGTGCAAAAATTCGATAAAATTGTTTCTAAGGTTTTTTCGTGTTAGATTAATTCCAATTTTTTGTTCTAAATCAAATCTGCTTTCCATAAACTGGGCATTCCAAGATTATGTGCAGTGGAGTCTCCTCTTTTGTGGGTTCACAGATGCACGATGGGCTTTCCCTCAACTTAAATCGATGTAAGTATTGGGGAAACTCACCATGCCCCGTCAGCACTATCCTAAATAGGTCTGCACTTCGAGTGCAGTGCTGCTTCCTTTGCTAGCTGGTCCGCTCTCTCATTTCCCTCCATCCCCGCGTGCGCTTTAATCCAATAAAGTTTCACTATTTTATTTTGTGCGTGTAGTAACTTTATGTTAGCTTTGAATTTACTGCTAAGGGATGGAGAGAAGATACGCCAACTACCGTTTCCAGTGCAGACCTGGAGTCACAAAAGATTTTTGCTTTTTCGGTAGCCTCAAGAAGTGCCAATAACTCGACCTGTTACACAGAGCACCAATCGGCCAATTTCAGCTTGCGGGTACTGATCTCAGCGGCATCATCCCAAATGGATAATGCCGCCCCAACTTTCCCTTTAATTTTACTGCCGTCTGTAAATATGTTAATTTCTCGGTTAAGATTTTGCTCTAGTGCTGCTCCGTCTGCCAGGCATATGAACTCCAGCTCCTCCTGCTGCGCTGGGTGTGGCTTCTTTTCTGTCTCTCTATCATAACCTTTCTTAGTTTCATAAAGCAAGGCTGCTTCTTGGACTCTGATATGACAGCCGAGGATAAGGGGCCGCGGTGGGATATATGGAACTGGTGGTGTGGGTGCCGCCACCTACCCTACCTTCCGCTAGGCCGTCAATGTGTTGGCAGACGCAGTGGGGCTGCAGGGGAAGAGAGGTGTCGGTATCGCGATTGCCGTTCTCACTGCCCTCTGCAGTTGAAGAGGCAGGCGCTGGGCTACTATGACTGACCCACTGCACTGGGACCAGGGCGTTGGAATGCTGTCTGACGTTCAGTACTGGTTAGTCCCGAGTGGTGGATGACGATGTGTCTTGTGCTCCGAAACACTCCGTCACTATGGCGAGAGCGCAAGCTCCGTTATGGAGCCCGAGTCTGGGCTAGTGCTGTTGAGTGCCGCGAAGGAGTGCGAAATATGTGGGAACGTCCTAAACTTGCCATGACAGGTTATTTCTGGCGCTTAGACGGCTGCTACCGCAGCCCACTCACTTAGTTTTTATCCTATCCTACGGGAACTGGTAAAGTTTTTGCGATAAAAAGTGGCCTATGTCACTTTTCGTCTTTCTAACTATATTCATGCAATATGCCAAGGCAAGTTGCTCCGTTGCTGAGAAAAATTTATATATAAGTCCTACGGGAACCACAATTTTTTCGGGATGGAAAGTATCCCAAGTCACTTTCCGTCTTCCAAACTATGCCCACCCCAAATATCAAGTCAATCCGTTGCTCCATTGCTGAGAAACAGTTATTGTCCTATCCCATGGGAATAACGAATTTTCTCGAAATAAAAAATCAGGTCAATCTTTTGCTCCGTTGCTGCGTCAAAGAGGAACAAACCAACAAACTTTTCGGATTGATAATATTAAAGTATGATGATTCTGTACCATAAAGGTAGAATAAAAAAACATGTTGAACCTCTAATGATAGAATATTTAAAAATATTTTTAATGTCAGACAAAATGACGGCCTGGTATTAAACGTCATAGTAACATGTAGCATGCAGAGGGAAAATAACATTTTATCCAATTTTAATGTCAGTTGTCATTTTCAATCCATACTTTATTTCCTCTTCAAGGGGATATAATGGTAGAAAAACAATTTGTCGCCTTGCCACGCTACTTGTGATTTATAAAAGTCTGCAGACAATGTCACCTGTCATCTAATTACGTTTGGCTGTGATGTTTCGTTAGTCCATATTAGCGTCATAGAGGAATTAATCACTTAGCGTCTTTGTGATAGTGGCGACAGTTTCGCTTTCGAGGGTTTTTGTCCTGTCCTACAGGAACTATGAAATTTTTCGGGATAAAAAGTATCCTAAAGCTCCTTCCGCCTTTTATACTATATCCATGCCAAAAATCAAGTCAATCCGTTGCTCCGTTGGCGCGTGATAGAGTAACAAACCAACAAACCAACAAACTTTTCGGATTTATAATATTAGTAAGGATTTCCTCTTCAAGGGGATATAATGGTGGAAAAACAATTTGTCCCCTTGCCATGCTACTTGTGATTTATAAAAGTCTGCAGACAATGTCACCTGTCATCTAATTACGTTTGGCTGTGACGTTTCGTTAGTCCATATTAGCGTCGTAGAGGAATTAATCACTTAGCGTCTTTGTGATAGTGGCGACAGTTTCGCTTTCGATGGTTTTTGTCCTGTCCTACAGGAACTATGCAATTTTTCGGGATTAAAAGTATCCTAAAGCTCCTTCCGCCTTTTAAACTATGTCCATGCCAAAAATCAAGTCAATCCGTTGCTCCGTTGGTGCGTGAAAGAGTAACAAACCAACAAACCAACAAACTTTTCGGATTTATAATATTAGTAAGGATTTCTTATATTCAATAGCGAGAATGCCTAGGTCCTAAGATACGGGTGCTGAATTGTACCTAGTTTGGGGAATGGTGACTGCATAACCATTGTATAATTTGTACCTATCTTATGACAATAAATCATTTTAAATTTTTGAATTTTTTCGTCATGATCCTCTTGGGTTATCCTGAGGGAACTAGTACGCGTTAGCAAGAAATTGCTAAGTTCTTCGAGATCAACAAATAGAACAAGTAAATAATTAAGTCTCTTACTTATAGTGATTTGATTTAATTTTCGGCTACTGAAACTAAACCAATGCTAAAATGATGTCTAAAATAGGTACTAATTGCATTATAATAGGTATTAATTGCATTATCATAATATTAGGATAACTATTAAAATTAAGTTCTGAATTAAAAATCAATACGACATCTAACTGTTTCAAATTAACAAAATAAATGAAATTCATTTATTTCGGGCTACGGGGCAACATTAATTTAACTTAATTGAAACAATAAAACAAACATAATATTGCTTAACAATTTCGTGCGAATCTATTTTAGTGATTTTGATCTTCCTAAAATAGAAGCAGAGGGCTAATATTACGTTAATTATGGTATTTCCAGATTTAGAGTGCGTAACTCTAAACCTGGCAACGCGTAAAAGTTAGCTTTTGGCTATTACATAAAAACATCCATAGAAACAGACAATTTCGAACCCTAATTCTATTTGGTCATATGTCTTTGTAGAAGTAGCACGTAGCTTACCGACGTTACGTGCCCATTATCTATGTGAAATCGTCAAGTTACAGTTTCTGTATGACTAAATTAATCTCATTTGACTCATGTCCATGGTCATCGCATGAGATTAAGACTAAGTTAAAGGTTCAATATATTATTTGATCAACTTGAAGATAGACCGATACCAAAATACTAAATCAGGACTCAGTTGTATTAAGTAGTTATACGCTACTACAACTAAAGCAAACCACATTCAGACAATTAAACTGGACTGACAGTCGCCTAAAAAGTGGAAACAGGTTAACTAAAAAGTATTTAACAATCGTACCATAAACTACTATTTTTAATTCATGTTTACGTCTAAATATGTAGCTTCCCGCTGCGACTACTATTTATTTATCAGCACTATAAAGATATATTTTTATGAGTAATATAGATTCAAAAATAATTATTTACAATCTATCTAAAAGAATGTTTTTTTACGAAGTGTCCCTGACAAGTCTTAATCCTACAATCTTATTTCTATTTCTCATTTTGCAATTCCGTACGGCCAAGTCTAATTTCTATTTATTTCCTTTTATCAAATTTATTACCAATTATTTACACACGTTTGTGCTAAATTCAATCAAATTATTTCTGACGTATAAAATATTTATCCGTTATTATTTCTTGCTAATTTTAATTCGTTATATTAATTCTAGATTTTTGTTCAAAAGTTTAACAATGTTTTCCATAATATACTGCGTGGTCCAAAATTATGTGCAGTGACGTCTCTTCTTCCAAAAGTTATAGTCGAGCAACCTTTATCATGAACACTATTCAGTTACACGCCAGGACGCTATCGTGGAAATATATTTTTCCGCCTCACCGACCTCTTTAACACAATACCCTAGTACACGATCCAATTAAGTACTACAATATTTATTATTTACAGTCAAATAGATACTCCACAATCTGTATTTAAAATCTAAGAACGATAGGTATTCGATTCTCCACGATTTGACTCGATTTTCCTTCGATACTTGCGAAGTATTTTGACTCAACATTTCTGATTCGTACCGCCAGGGAATGCCTTCCTGCTTTCCTTTTTCCTAAGAGATATAATCTAAAACTTTTCAAGATCAGAGTGAATAAGTATCTTCTAGGTCTGCGTGCTTCATCTTCGACCACAACGTCACTTACCATCAGGCGAGTTGGTGGTCAAGCGCAGACTTATTATCGATAAAATAAAAAAATAAAAACTCCCGAAAGAGACAAACTAAAAAGTACCATAAAACTCGTAACATGAACTTAGACTAGGTGAGTATGAACCTCTCTGGGCTCGTGGATGGTCAGAGTTGGGGCTCTGGCTATCCACTCAAACGGGCCCGGGGAGGACGACAGAATGTGTGGCGACGCTGTCGTAGAAGACCGCACAAGCCTGGTCCTAATACCAGGCGAGTAGTCTCACAAATTGCTGGTAGAACCAGTGCGTTCCTTTTGGAATTCCCGGAGCTACCAAGAGGGCACAAAGGCTAGCCACCGAGGGGGTTTTAGTGGGTACATTCCTACATAACCCGACTGCACCCCAAAGCAGTCGGGTATCTTCTGAAGATATCCCCTCGTAAAAGAAAAGGTAAGTATGAACCGTATTTAAGTTACTTAGTAAGTAAAATACCGCTCAGAATAGTACGAGTATATTGAATAGCTTTCTACCGTGTCACCTACTAGCTATCAGCAGTCTACAATCTAGAACCGTATTTCCGATACAATCAGAGCTTTTAAGTGGATAGTAAAGGTATCCTCCAGAGATTATCTCAAGGCCCACCTTTTATTATCCTATATTGAGGTTGAGTGCTGCTGTTTCAATAACTAAGTTCATTGCTGGTCACTTTGGTAATCCTTCGGGAATGTTACCGTATCACGATTGGTTTTTATGTAGCTTTTGGGATTAATAAAAAAAGTTATTTGAGTCAGATTTCGTGATACGAAACGTGTGGCCTTTTGATGTGTGTCGGCAGAAGTATTGAATGGGTGTGAGGTACGAGTTTGAAATGTTACATTTGTACTTTGTTTGTAACCCCCGACGCAAAAGAGGGGTGTTATAAGTTTGACGTGTCTGTTTGTCTGTGTGTCTGTCTGTCTGTCTGTGGCATCATAGCGCCCGAACCACTGAACCGATTTCAGTTTAGTTTTTTTTTGGATGAAAGGAGACTTAGTCGAGAGTGTTCTTAGCTATGTTTTATAAAAATCGATTGAGCCGTTTAAGAGTTATGGTGGGTTAAAGTTTCGTACTTTTTTTAGGTAGGTTTTTGTGTCGGGGATTTTTAAATTTTAAATTTAAGTTTTTATTAACTAACGAAGCAAAATCGACGGGATGCCATAAGTTTAAAGAGTCTGTGTGTGTAAGAGTGTCTTTGGCGTCATAGCTCCCGATCGTATTAACTTTTCATTTTGTGTTTTTACCGACTTCCAAAAAGGAGGAGGTTCTGTGTTCGTCTGTATGTATGTTCATCAATAATTTCGCCAATTGTGAACCAAATCTAAAAAATCTTTTTTTGTTCGAAAGGGTATACTCCCGAAATGATACCATTTAAATTTTATAGAAATCGGCTGAGCCGTTTTGGAAAAATCTACAATAATGTAAACAATTTGAGCGACACGATGGAAGGCGCTTTTGCCATTTTTTTCGAAAAACAATGATTACTACATATTTAAAAGTTGATTTAGTCGGGAGAGTTTTTTGATAAGTTTCATCAAAATTGATTTAGAAGTATTAAAGTTATCAGCGCTTTTGTAGGCCAGCTTTTCTGTAGAAATCGTACCATGTTGTTTTTTTTTTAATTAAACTTGTTGACTAACAACGCAAGGAATGATGTTATGTTTGCCGTGTATATCTGTGTGTCTTTACAAAAAGGTAGTAGGTAGGTATATATCTACCTGAACTATGATAATCTCAGTCAAATAGATGGTTTTTTTTTGTAAGAATTCTGATGCGTTTTAAGTAAGTTTCGATAATATCTATTGCCAAGGAATTAATTATTTTAGAAGTAATGCTGTTGCTTGTCATCACTATTTGATGTTCGTCGATTTAATTGGCTTGGTTTATCTATATTTGTGTTAATCCTATAAACATACATAGAATTAACACGTATACCTAAACCATCTACACAAGCAAGATAGGCACGGGATATGGAATATTTGCGTGTTAGTTTCGTTTGTCTAAATACTTTGCCGAATATGAAATTCTTCACATCGATGTGTATTGGCAAGACAAATACGCAAATAGGAATAGCTATGTAGTACCAGCATAACTGTTGTGAATTTAACCATGTTGTTTGCTTTTAGGCCCGTACTTAGCGGGATAAATTTAACCATTCCAATTTTGTTTGTGTTGTGTTACTATTCAAAGTGTCAGTCTCTATCTATGTTAACTTTGCGGTTTGTCCATTTTAAGACCAGACAGGTAGCCGGTCAGTATCAATTAGTACTGATTTTCGTCGCAAGCTTTTGTAGTAGAAGCAGTTTAAATGAGAATAGGATTAGAAAAATAACAACTAAATTATATTTTTTTAACTTAATATTTGAAACATTTAATAGGCATTTTGTTGTTGTTTTATAATTTAAATTTCAACAAAGGTGTAAACTAAATTAATGTAGGTCGTTATGGATCTTAAAGTTTAATAACGCATTTAAGAGATATATCGTGTTCGCTTATTGAAAAATACGACGCATCGAAAATTGCATTATTTAATCAAATTACAATAATAAAAAATAGATAACAGTTTTTTTTAAATTAGCCCCAAACTATGTAAATCATAGAAAAGTGTATCTCACAACAGACGCTGAAAACTGGCCCTTGATAAAAACCTCAGAGGTTTTAAGTCGCCACGCACCATTTGTTTACTTGTGATATAGACGCCGTTGTGTAAATAATTAAGGATGGCTGGCCATTGTGTATGAGCTCTGATATATGGCGTATGAATGAGCAAGGTGGCTCGACCTGGTACTGACACAAGAGTCCAGGTCTAGCCTCCCGTCATGAGACGGGACGGGCTGGCTCTGGTGTATAGAATATGAATTCTATACACCAGAGCCAGCCATGATAGCCATCCTACCTTTACCAACTTCATCATCATCATTAACTTATTTCGGCCCACTGCAGGGCATAAGCCTCCTCTCCCTTACGCCAATCATCCATGTCCTTTGCCAGTCTCATCCAGGTGTTGACGCAAAACTTTTGTATACCATCACGCCACCGCTGTATGGGTCTACCATGGTTGCGCTTCCCGTCACGGGGCCACCATTCAGTCAGAGACCTGCTCCACTTGCCATCAACACATCTAGCTACATGTTCTGCCCAACGCCACTTGAGATTGATTGTACGGGATCCGATATCTGCCACCTTAGTCCTCTTACGGATCTTCGTATTTCGAATTCGGTCACGTAACGAGATGCCTAGCATACTTACTTAAAGTACTTATACTTATCAAATATGTTTGTCCAACAGTCGCACCAACAGTGAAAGTGCCAAACCAGCTGCTGGGCGCTCCTCTGGGCACGGACGTGAAGCTCAAGTGCTACGTCGAGGCGTACCCCAACACCATCAACTACTGGATCAAGAACCGGGGGGAAATGCTACTTGACGGGTACGGAGATCATTCTATTATAGAAACTAACCTTCAAGCAAAAATCTACAGAGCCACAGTCCCTAAGTGAAAGTGGTAAAAAAATGACCGATCGCCGACATACATACCGACTTAGATATTTACATTAAATAATTCACAATGACCCGTTTTCTCGAATCTCGACGTTATGTTACCTAATTAATGCTTGTAACCGAGCACTTTGGCATCGCGCGGCGTTGTAGTCGGCTTGCAATCGCCTTACGACTAACTATTGTCTACTACTGGTAACTATTACTACTCGTGTCAATTGAATGGAATGACGTTAAATTCCGAGAAGTGTTATCAAATAACGTTTAGTAGAAAAGTCTCCAACATCAAGGTCAACTACAAAATTGGTTCATCTATTTTAAAATCTGTTAAATCCATAAAGGACTTAGGTGTCACGTTCGATGAAAAACTGACTTTTATTCCCCACATAGATAATATTGCTAAAAAAGCCTCGAAAATGTTAGGATTTTTAATTCGAAATACAAAAGAGTTTCATAGACCACTCGCCAAGATTCTACTCTACAACTGCCTAGTCCGTAGTATACTCGGATATTGTTGTCCTGTCTGGAGACCACATTACGCAGTACATTCTCTAAGACTTGAAAGAGCACAAAAACGATTCTTCTGGCATTTGGCTTACTCTACAAGGAAGGCAAAGGTATTAAAATCTTATAAAAAGAGACTAGCTCATTTTAATATGTCAACGCTATCAGATCGTCGCGATAAATTAGACATTACCTTTCTTAATAATCTAATCCACAACTACATACTGTCCAAGCCTACTAATGAAATTTAAATTTAGAATTCCATTCAGATATCCTCGCATGCCAATAACGCCATTTGCCCCAGTGTTTCGCAGAACCGTGCTAGGTGCAAATTCACCTGTCCCCAGACTAAGTAGACTGATAAATAAATACCAGAAACATAATTTTTTCGATGTTTTTGGAGACACATTAAGGAAGTTCAAAATTAACTTAAACTCAATTATGGCAGAAAGTGCCAACCCTGTTCTCTAACTCTTCTTACAGCACACAATTAATAATTTAACTAATAATATCTAATAATTTGTAAAACTGTAATTTTAAGTTAGCTTAGTAATATTTTTGCTACTTTGTATAATTATTGCATGTGGTGCTTCCTTAGAAAGATGACGCATTTAGTATAAGTTAGTATATAGAATGTAGACTAATAAATAAAATAAAATAAAACTATGAAGCCTGCCCACTACCTTAGCTTATGCAGAGTTTTGAATCGGACACTTTTTTCCACAATTGTGACTCTATAGATATATGCTCAAAGAAACTAACGCGGTATTTTCACATTTTTATATAGATTATAGCACAGGTTTCGGTGCTATGTGAGAAAAGCCCGCGCGCTACAATTATAGATATTTATCTAATGTTGGGGCCTCACATTGGGTACGTTGGATACCAATTATAGTTTTGGTTCCAACACCTACAAATGAGTGGATCTATCTTGGACTGATATTGATCGTCCAACATCAATCCGGACTAAAATTGCCAAATGCGGTTGAAAAAATAGTAGTGTTATCGCAATTCTACAACATTTTATAAGTTTCGCTTACACATCATCGTCATGTAATGTGAGTCCTGTTACATATTATTGTTTTGTACCGAATAAAATTTTCTGTATTTCTGTATTTCTGTATAAATACAAATTAATATCTTTATTTTCATCGACTTCTTTCAATTATATTTAAATCATCTTCTTTGTCATTTCTCAGCTATAAAATGCCCACTGTTGGACATATGTTTCCCCTATAGATCGCTAGCAAAACTGTCTAGAAGCGGTTTGCATCCAGCTCAATTCTGCGGTATCATCATCTGTCCAAATTTATTTTCAAGAATTGCAACTGTTTCGGCTTGCTCTATGCAAGGCAACTTTCAAAAAGCTAACTGCCCAATTTCAGTGATGAAGTGGCACTAAAACAAGAAAAAGAATTATCACAATAATAATATTTCAAGAATCCAATAAACCACGTTCCGCAACAACGTACCGAAATAGCGTGCAGGATCAACAATACTACAATGATTTGCAATAAAGATATTGCCCTCCACTCCAGCTATAAAACGTAAACAAGTACTGTTTGTTTGTTCCGTCCTTTGTCTTGTATCGCTTTGGGATGTTTGCGCAGTCCTATCTACTTTCTTAGGTAGTGAGCATAGAGATATAAAGAGGGGACTTCTCCTTATGAGACACTTATACGAGGAAGAAGCCTCCTTTTTGTCCGGTATATGAGACACTTATACGAGGAATTGTTTTACAAAGTGCAACTTAGTCTAAATTTAGAATGTTATTATTATTTTTTATCGCGAATAAGTATGTGCTTGACCACGAACTCGCCGGATGGTAAGCGACGTTGTGTTCGAAGATGAAGCACGCAGACCTAGAAGATTCACTCTGACCTTGAAAAGCTTTAGATTATATCTCTTAGGAAACAGGAAAATTTATACTTTTAGAAGTGTAATATTCGTATATGCTCAAGATTATGAACAACTTTTGCTATTGCTGACCCTACAGAGAAATTGCGAAATATAATAAATCAGTGGTTTTATCGAAAAAGGCATTGACTCACGCCAAAGCGTGCGGATCAAGGGATTTTTGACCGAGTACTAAAAAGGAGGAGGTTCTATGTTCGTCTGTATGTATTTTTTGTGTATGTTCATCGATATTTTCGCCAATTGTGAAATTTTTTTTTTTAGTTAAAAAGTTTATACTCTCGAAGTGTGTCATTTATATTTTATCGAAATTGGCCGAGCTTTTTTTGAAAAATCAACAATTATATAAAATTGTATACATTGATTCGAGTGAACTTTGTACACGATGGAAGTCGGTTTTGCCATTTTTGCGAAAAATAATTATGGTACGCAAATTCGAGGTTGGCTGTACTTTCGGGAGTACCTGCACTTTTTATAACAAAAAAGTGCAGAGTTTTTATTAGGCGCAAAGGATAATGCAACTTTTCCCTTGTATTCTGGGCTCATTTTTTGTTACATACTGCCCACATATGATACCCATACTAAATAGTAGATATCAATGGTGCTAGTAATTTTTGACAAGGAGTCACAAAAATCGCACTATGGGATTTTTTTTTTCGAAGCTGTACATTAATGTTCAAAAAATTTAACTAAGACAACATAATAATTCGCAAATTCCGTTGTAATTATTATTATTCCGTTGTATTTATGCAGGTGTAGGTATTTACATTACTTCTTTCATAAATAGTAACTATCACAAGCATAATACCTTAAAATAAAGTTGAAATAATCCAAGGTTCAAGGTTCAAAGTGCCATGCTCCATGTCATAGAGGAAAAAAGATAAGAACTGCTAAACAGTTCATATCTTTTTTCCTCTAGGATAGATTTTTATGACGCCTTAATAAAAAGTGATTGTATGAATGAGATCTACAACTTGGCGTATGTTTTATGTTTGGGCAAATACCTCATAGGTATTTAGCCCAGTAGGTTGCATTATCCTTTTATTTACTCCAAAAGCCGTGTGTTTATGAAATGTACATTGGAGGATCTAGGTTGTAGTTTTGCGCTAGCGCATTTGAATAAGTGATTTGTTGTGGTCTATCGATGAGTATAGTGACAGTGTAATTATTGTCGTTACGCGTAGTTGTGATATTTAGCAGAGAATTACGCGCGAAATTAAATCGACATGTCCCATCTCACAAGGTCCGTGGTACGAGCAACTAATTTTGTTTCGTTTGTGGACTATTGTTACTCTACTGCGTCAACAAGGGGTTGTGATTCAGCTGAAGTTTGTTTTGAAGTTACTTCGCAATTATAACATTATGTTTTAGTTAATGCTGATTACTATAGTTACTGGTTCTGAATATGGCATTTGGATTATCTCTATGTATTATTTGAATTGTGGATAGAAAATATTTGAGATAATAAAGTACTCACTTCATTAATTCAAGCTGCGCTATGGTCCCAGGACAGTGATAGAACTCAAATAGCGTGTTTGAAATCACGAGCAAGAAACAAGAGATTACTACATTATACCCATCATACATAAAACGGTTTGCTCAGCCGATTTCGATGAAATTTAAATGAACTTTGGGTGTATACTATTACGAAATAAAAAGGTTTTTTTTTCAAATCGGTTCATAATTGACGAAAATATTGATGAACATACACAAAAAATATACAGACGAACTTAGTACTTCCTTCTTTTTAGAAGTCGGTAACAAAATTGACATCAAGGCAGTAGCCGGCAAATTTTCGACCCATACTCGTACTCATACACGTACTAAAACATATGGGAACTGAATAATTCCAGAAGAAAAACTTAGACAAAATCTAATTTAGCTACGAATTTATACAATTTTTTTATGACAATATTTTACATTTTATTGATATTTTTTTACTACGCGTGTGTTTATGAAATGCACATTGCAGGATGCAGGATGTAGTATTGTGCTAGAGCATTTTACTTACTTTTTAATCGACTTCCAAAAAGAAGGAGGTTCAATGTTCGTGTGTATGTATTTTTTTTTTGTGTATGTTCATCGATAATTTCTCCAATTGTAAACCGAATCGAAAATTTCTTTTTTAATTCAAAAGGGTATACTCCCAAGGTGGTCTCGATTTAAATTTTTCAGAAATCGGCTGACCCGTTTTTGAAAAATAAACAACAATAATGAAAGCAATTCGAGCGAAATATCCGAATTTTGTACACGATGAACATCGATAATTTCGCCAATTGTGAACCAACTCAAAAAAATATTTTTTAGTTCGAAAGGGTATACTTACAAAGTGATCCCATTTAATTTTACAGAAATCGGCTAAGCCGTTTTTGATAAATGAACAATAATGTAAACAATTCGAGCGAAACATTTTGTACACGATGGAAGGCGGTTTTTCCATTTTTTGCGAAAAACAATATTTTTTTGAACAATTCACACAGAATATAGTAGAGGTCTTTTTCACTTTTTTTTACATTACTAACCTATCACACGGGTGTAATACAATTGCACTAACCTTTTGTGGTAGATATGATCCAATCGCCCTTTCTGGGTAGGTTGTTATTCAGTAGTGGACTATTAAGTACAGTATACTAGAGTATCTACGAATAACATTATACACACTCATGATAAAAGCTAATGAAACGTTCACTCCCCAGCCCCAAATACACGATACGAGAAGAGAAGACCTCGTACAAGGTGTCGATGTGGCTGACGATCCGCCAGTTCTCCAAGTCCGACATCGGCACCTACAACTGCGTGAGCACCAACTCGCTGGGCAAGAGCGAGGGGACTCTGCGACTCTATGGTAAGAATCTCTGCCTTTACCTCAGACTCTACCAGTGATTCATAAAACTGTACTAATATCTTCTATGTTTTTGTTAGCATTATTGTGCATTTGCCAGCGTCCATTTTTTTTCTCAACCTATGCTGTCCCACTTCTGGGCAAAGGTCTCCCCCATTTCCTTCCATTTATCGCGTTCTGTAGCCAAATACCGCCAACCTTCCCGGAAAGTGTCAAAATCGTCACGCCAGCTTTAGGCCTTCTCTGCTTTCGTCTTCCCTCCCGTACCCACTCTGTGACGATCCCGGCCCATCTCTCGGGGTGCATACGAACGACATGACCCGCCTAGTCCCATTTTAGTTTAGCAGCTTTATGTCAGTTTGTCAGTTTCAGTGTCAAGTATTTAGTTTTAATATATTTTGATATTTCATTAAAATAGTCACTGTCGTAGTCACGTCATAGTCCAATAAAGTCGCGGTCAAGTCCAAACATAGTCCAAGTCGTACTTCAGTAAAGCAGTAGAGACTTTACTAGAGGCGTCTGTGGAGTATTGGTAACAACACGGAACAACATGATACGTCACGTTATATCACTTGCCTACAATCATGCAATTTAATCAGCTCAAAATCAACGAAATACCACAATTTTTCACTAATTATCACTGATAAAAACACAAGTTTAACGACAACGGCGACATGATTTTTCCGCGTTCCCGCTAAAACTCCTAATATATATGTGAAAATGTAGTAATATTTAGCTACAGGGTTATCTGCTTGCCCTGTACTAACACGAAAGGGGGTGATTCAGACCATCATTATGAACAACAACTTTAGGAGCCAAACCAAAATTCGAGAAAAAAACAATCAACTGTTCTGTATAAATAAGCAACTAAGAATCGACAGAATGTATGAAAAAGTTGTTTTTTTTTTCTTTCGGGTTGGTGAATCATCTTCTTTAGACTTAGTACACTAACTCTGTGTAAGAATTACGTCTGCGCCACCAAAAGCTTTTTGCAGCGGCGGGTTTTGGGTCGCTATTTTCACCTCAAACATGGCTGAGGAGAGCCAAGTCTGGCACATGAGTCAACGTCGCGTCGGCTCCGCGACTATAGTCTGACCATTTACCGTCCGCACCTGTCTCATTCCCCTTTGTCGTCTACCCCCTTGCAGGCGAGGAGTCAGTTAAACGGTCAGACTATAGTGCTGACAGTATTGTCATGCTGAATGGCAATACTTACATATACATGTTGGACCGAAAAGACCAGATTACTCGTATATCATTTTGTCTGGATAGAAAGTATAAATAGACAAAAAATAAAATGGATAATCATAGAAATATACAGATTTTTGGAAATTATGTAGGCTCCCGGTCCCAATATCCATCATTTGGCTAAATATGTAAGATTGAACTTTAGTTTTTATATCGGTAAATAAAAGGAACTTGTGTATTGTGAAAGGTTGTCTGACATGTTACTTATTGAGAACTTCCGAACAGACAAATATTGTAATTTTTGTTCAATTGCCTCTAGGATACGAAGATTGTTGTTTATATTAGATTCTTATTTTTGAGAGTAATTAATTATTCGTATTTCTAAAATAAAATTTGATGTTGATGATGAAATCGCTAATAGAGAGCAAGAACACGTAGTGGCAAGCGCCACTTAGGACGTCGTACACAAGATGGACATATTTTTATACGACCTTTTTAAGACTATTAGATTACGCGGAAAGTAAACAGCCGGTCCAACCTGCCTTATTAGGTCTAGGTAAAGGGAAATCCACATCCATAAATGGACATCCTAAAAATGATGATAATGCATTTTGTGGGATAAAATCTCCGTTGTTTTACGACATATTACTGATGCAGTTTCAATTTACATAACCGTGTATCATTTTATCAGCAACCACATTAAATAACGAGGTAACACTGCCAGTGCTCTGGAAATTTTACCACACGCTGGAGGTCTGAACAGCGTGTTTATTTTGTAAATATATTTACCTACATTATGATGATTTTCAAAATATTTTATTATGCTTTTAATATGTCCTTGTGTTATCGAAGGTGAAGTAATTTTAATTTTTAAATGGGTAGTGTATTGAATGCCTCGGTGGCTCAGTGGCCCAGAAGTTAAGATCAAAGAGGCGTGAGTGGGGATCGAACTCAAGGGCAAAAAATTATGAGATGTTTGCTATGTGCGTGGGTGTTATTGAGGTACTATTTATATGAGTACGTATTTAAAAATATGTATATTGTTAGCTGATTTTAGTTAGTGCTCCAACAGCATCACTCAGATTCTAGTAGGACAATCAGATGATACACCATTGGACAATAATACGGGCCTCCAATATCTCTGCAGTCATTACAAAACTCAAAGTACTTACAAGGCTTGCTCCAACTACTGGCTTATCAAAGTTGTTTTACACTCACCGTACACAACTGATCACTGTCACCGACTGCCACTCCAGCCTGTCGCACAAACCATCTCTCTCTGTCTACCCTCATTACATATACTCTTCACCGTCGCAATACCGAAGAGTGTTGCGACTATGTGTAGGTACCCTCTTTAATAAGCGCAGCTAACAATAATATGTGGCATATTTAGTCTCTGACATCCATATAACAAGCTTTGCTTAGTTTGGGTTCAAAAACCATGTGTAAGATGCCCCCAAATATTTATTTATTTATTGTTGCCATTATTTCTATGTTAGCTAAGTTCTTTGGCAATAAAAAGTAGACATTCAAGTTTAAAATGTTACAAGCTCACTATCTTATGTGGTGATGCGTCCAACAATCCCTAGTGTGATATCGGCACGTACAACTTCATCAGCACTTCTATTACTTCTCTTATATAAGAGTGTTACACTTCTCAACTATAAACTTTGAATGTCTTGGAGACAGTGCTTACGTTGTAAAGACTAGATTATCAAATGCAGATGTCTTACTCAGACATATTTTGGCAAATGTTATTTTTAAACTTTAGCGATTTGAGCACATTATCCTACTACAGTCTGCCCGTGATCTATAGTAGGATAATATTTGGGTAAATGTGCAAAAGTTATGGAATATTTATACTCATATCTAGTAAGGTTAAATAATAGGCACGTCATATCAGCCGTGTAGAACACATTCTGGTGAAAATAGATCTACCGTACGGATTTCGTAAAGAATCGATTTCAATGGCGGATATAAAATCAAATTGAATTAAATCGTAATAAGTATTTTTATCAAATTATAGATCCACCGGTTGTGGCTATCTTAGCATCATTTTAGGTCAATTTGAATAGAATAGAAGTCAAAATATTATTTTTAAAGCCAAACTTAAACTTTCACACAAACAATATTTATGATGTTATATCGTTAATAATCTATGTATTCATTAATTTAATTTTTCTATTTAACGGCCAAAACCGAGTCAGTGGCAACAATCGGTGCAACTAAGCTATCTGCCATTTTTATCAAGCCGTTAGTGGATATTGGGTGGACATTTTATACTGTGTTAGCCATTGTATGACAATTTGATAACTCTTTAACCCCCTTGGCGGCTACTTTTACGTAATTTGTGCTTGTAATACCCTTGGCTATGTATCATAATACTATTAAGTTAGGTTTTTTTATTCCGTTTAGGTTTGCGTTTGACTACATACTGCCTAATGCTAAGCAGATATGCGGTCTAGGGTGTAGCACGCTTACCTTAAAAGATACCTATTAACTCAGGAGTTAAAGACACCCACGTTGTACTTTAGCGGGAAGACAGACCCAGGCAAAGCGTTTCACATTCTGGCTGATATGAGGAATGAGGATTCGAAACGCTTGGTTCTAACGCGCGGAATGTCCACCACAAAAGGGTGGCGCTTTGGTCTCGTCTGTACTGTACGATAGAAGAAAGGGACAGAAGGGACCAGATTGTGCAACTTTTGGGCGCACTCTCCGAAGTGTATTCGATAAAAGGCTGATAAACACGCTGTGCTCGAGATAGGTACATTCTCAGAAATGATGTCTCTGTTTACAAAGCACTATTAGGTACTGTATAGGCCGAATCATACAAGTCGGCGGATGTGAAGTTAGAAACTGTGCGCAACACAATCAACGCACAATTTTATGTGAGCTTCAGTCAGGATTTGATATTGGGCAGCTTGTAGCTAACTTCAGATCAGCCGACTTGTATGATTCGGCCTTAGTCCACTGCTGAATATATGTTTACTCACAAAAGATGGAAAATGGCATCCAAAAACAACATTTTTGTTACAGAAATAAAACTCAACTCGTACTCTGAAGAGTTCAGCAATCAAATTAGCGTCGCTGGAGGTACGTATGTCTGCGATTTTATTTACCCGTGCATCCACAGATCCACCCCGCGGTTACTTTTTGTAGATCATCGTTTCGAAATGTTATTCAGCAACAACAGACAGAAAGTAGTATTAAGGTGAAACTAGTGGATGGCACGAACTCAGATTTGACGTAGCTTAAATAAATCATATCTCAGCTGTATTGTCTGAAGATGAGATAGATTCGATGACAAACAGTAGTTAATGTGTGTGTGCACCCATTGCAACATAATTTTGTTTTTATTTCTTTTAAAATACCTATAATTATTACCTAACACGGCTGCGTACTATGTGCGCATAAGGTTTTCTCCTTAGTAAATTATGAAAAAAACTGTTGAATGGATTTCTTTAAACATTAGTTATTTGAACTAACAAATAGTATCTTATTCCGTTCCAAAATGATAGCCATTTTTGTCTAACAGATGGAATAATAAATATCTTCAGACAAACACAATTTTTTTTAAGGAAAAATAAATAACTCAGTAAATAAATTAATAACTGTGGCCAATGATAAGTTGAATATCAAATAAATTAAATAACATGAGTTGTTGAATTTTCCCTCAACTAAAAAATTGATAAAAATGATTTGTATGTGAAGAAAATGAAAGAAAGCAATAAAGTGCCAGTCAAATTAAACATTTATAAGAAAGTGTTTGGTACAGAATACAATTTAGCGTTCTATCACCCCAAGAAGGATCAATGTAGCATATGTAACAATTATAAAAAAGATAAAACTAATATAAACCTTCTAAATGAGTATACTCAACATAAAGAGCGAAAAGAGGCATCCTATAGATCTAAAGAGCTGGATAAAAAGAAGTATGAAGAAGATGAATCATATTTGTGTGTCACTATGGACTTGCAAAGTCTACTGCAGATTCCATCGACTGCAGATAGTCTAATGTATTATTCCAGAAAATTAAATTTAAATAATTTATCTATTTATGAGTTTAAACCTCCTCAGAACGACGCTCACTGTATGATTTGGACGGAAATAAACGGCAAAAGAGGCAGTGTTGAAATAGCATCTGCTATTCATTTATGGATTGAGAATCTTCCCGAGGTTTTAACGCACGTCACCATTTATTCCGACACGTGCTCTGGACAAAACCGAAATCAGTATATAGCAGCATTTTTATTGTACTTAGTACATACGCATAAAACAATCATAGTATTAGAACAGAAGTATCTGGAAAGTGGTCATAGTTTTATGGAAGTAGATTCAATGCATAGTGCCATAGAAAAAGAAAAAAGGTACACAGACACGTATTCTATAATAGATTGGAAGGGAATTATGCTACGGGCAAGATCAAAAAGACCAAATAAAAACGTAACTCCATATAATGTAACTGAGTTGTCATATCCAGACATGATTGATGTAAAAGCACTTGCTTCGAAAATAATTAAAAACAAAACTATAGCGGAGAATGGAGAGAAAGTGTGCTGGTTGAAAATAAAATGTCTTAGATTTGAAAAGGAGTTACCTGGTTTCATTAAAATATACAGATACGATTACGATGGGCCATATCACTTACTACATACTCTTTGTAAGCAAGGGAGACCGACTAGGAGAACTCCAAACTCGGAAATGCCTACTATAAATACTGAAGATCTTCCCCGGGCATATAAACAGTATCTTCCTATAACAAAACAAAAAAAGAAAGACCTTTTACAGCTCTGTAAGAAAAATATAATTCCTAAAGAGCTTCACGGCTGGTACGAAAGTTTACCGTGTTTAAACGAAGATCAGTGTCCACCACGCTCCTCTGATTCATCTGAAGTCGATGAGTAAGCTTATTTTGGCCCCCTGCTCTACATAGTGCAGAAAACTAAACTAAACTTGTAAACCGTAACAGCATGAGTAAAATGATTTTACAATAAGGGTTTTACATTGTTAAATTAACGTAACGTTTATCTTTAGAGTCATATTTTGTTATTTACTTTTAAATTATACTTTTTTTATTATTTGTGATGGGTATGCTCTTAATTCTAGTCTTGATCAGAGATGACAGAGACAAAGTCTGCGATGGAGTGAGCTTACCCAGAAGGAGCCTGTTCACTGTAACTTAGAAGGGATTACGTACGCTGTTTTTGAATTAACGGGTACTATGTTTATATCTTTTTTAAAGTTTACATTTAAGTATTGATTAAGTACAGTCATTTCAATTATTTTGAATTTAAATTATGTTTTATTGTGTTACTCGTATGAAGGTATTTTTAGTTCTTAGTAAATTGATATTAGAAGTTGTTGATTGATGTACTCAATGTACCTGATTAGTGTCATATTAGTTTTTGAGTTGTGAGTTATAGTTAAGTTGTGTTTTACTTACCTTATTACGAAATATTTTTAATTGAATTGAGTCGTTTTAAAGTTTTATAATGATTGCTGTACCTTTGTTTTGCTGTTCATTTTTTAGTTGAGTACTGACCTATGGCTTAGGTGCAAACAATCTTAATTTTTTGAGTTTTAACACAGAATAGGATTATAGTAGGTACTGTTTCGATTATGTTTCTATTTGATGCAAAATTATATTATTTAATTCTAATTGATACCTATTTTCAGTTTTTCATAGTTTTGCGTACTACTTAAGTATGTCTTTTGTAATTAGGTCTCTGATTTTGTAATTTTTGGGTTCAAATTATTTTATGTTTTGATTTAAAAGAATAATTTAAGTTGTTGTAATTTAAGATGTTCCACTTGTTATAAAATTGGTGTAATTTTATTATTTTTTTTAAGTTTGTGGTATGTTAAGTATGTGATTACAATACACTATTTCTAAATTTTATTGTACTTATCTATTTCTTCCTTAATATAACTTTATTAATATCATAATACAGCTTTTATTTTATATGAGACCAATAATAGTTACAAAAAATCAAAGTAATAATAACGTACTACAAAGCCACAAATTTTTACATTTAAAAATATTTCGAGTTTGATAAATTAAATAACTGCATTTATTTCACGACATTTTAATCTAACAAATGTATTTAGGTTGTAGGAAAACTAAATAAATAGCCGAAAAAAGTAGCTAATTGTAGTAACGTTATAAATGACAGTTGTGGCAAAATTAAACAACTTGATTTTTTATGTGTTATTTAGTTATAGTTAAAGATAGAGTTCAGTTTGTTAAAGCATAATGTAAAAGGTAATCAAGTCCACAAAATATAAAAGTACCGACAGTAAAATTGTCTCACATTTTTTAACAAATGTATATTAACTGAAAAAAAAACACTTAATCGCGTTTATCTCAGAACTACAAAATCTGAGTTATTTAATTTTCCAACTACGGGGACGAATTATGTAAACTAGGCTGCTATTTTCATAAAAGATGACTCAGTTTAGTTTTTCTGTGTTTTTTTTTTTGCATCCAATGTTTTCTAAAAATTTGAGTCAAAATTCAAAATGTTCCAAGGCTTATATCATGCCTCTTCGAGTGGAGAATAATTTTCACAGTTTTATTAGCAAGAAGCATAGATTTTGTAAATACAAATTGATATAAATCTTAGTTTTAGATATTCAACAGCAAAAACTGGTGTAACACACAACCTACCGACGTTTGTAGGGACTGATGAGCGACTTGTTTACTCTTAAGCTAGCAATATCGCTAGTGTTTAGTGCCGTATCAGTTTACGCGTATGTTACTAGCACGGTTAGTATAAGCTAATCCTCGCAGAGAGCTAGTAAATGTGCTTCAATCAGATGTTAAGTGGGCTATCTGCAGTTTGTAGTTAACATTACAGCGACAAGATTCATCAGCCTGTAGTTGATTCGTTTTTTTAAAGTGAAACTTTTATTACATTGCCTCAAACTTTTTCGTCCATCTAGCATGTCGCGTGACGGTCGGCCGTGGAATAGGGGTAAAGAATTCTTTAGGGGTAAAGTGAAGGCGCTCGACAGAGCAGCCGAGGCTAATGTGACGGTGCCCATAGTTCGCATAAGCTGATCGTGTAGTGTATAGACTATTACTCTTTTGTGCCACTAAAAATTTCACTTTTATCGTGGTTTCATTAAACCACACGATCATTTTAATATATTTTTTATTTCAAAAATACATTTTCTCCACAGGTCTCACAGAAGCAGCAAAAGGGAACTCTTCAAACGTTAGCCACATGAAAAGGACAGTGTTGTATCTATTAGTTGTTTGTTATATCACATGTTTACTCATTGTTTCGTAGTCGTTGTATTTTATACTGTAAATATGAGGTTAATAAGGTGGCTTTTTGTCTGATGTTACAAATAAAAATGGATTGTAACATTATTATTTAACGAGGAGTTTTTATTTTCTGTCTGTGTGTTATTTCGCTATGTGTTAAAAAAACTATTGATCTCCAAGTTTGAAATTTTCAAGTGGGTACAGTTCGCGGCTTATGAGTGTAGCGCTGAGCGAAGTGTGAAGGGGATGACTGCGCTGGGTTTAGTATGACGGTCACCATGCGCAGACATCCCCTCCACAATACCCTCAGCGCTAGACTTACGTGCCGCTACCTGTATTTTTAATCATTTTCATTTGATTGCAGTGCTATTAGAGTATTTTGACTAAGTGTTGCTTAGCAATTACCGAAGTTAAGCAACGTGCATCACAGTCAGTTTTGAGATGGGTAACCGTGGTGGTATTTACAATTAAGCGTTGCCATGGCTGAGATGACACTTAATTTTAATTGTGGGTGCCGGTTGTTTTATTCGTTTAGCCATGTCATAGGGCTTCAGGCGTCTCAAAAACTTTGGGGCGTCTTAAACACCAGGGTCAAATCTAGCCATCCAGCTCAAACTAACTTTTTTATTTCATTTTCAGGTTCATTTTATTTATGTTTATATTTGTTAAATTGATTATATTTAAAAATAGTAACATCACACAAAAAGTAAAAAAAATCGCTTTTCAAGACGGAAACGTAATTCAATTACATTGTTTCAATAAATGTAAATAATAATTAAGTTATGATAATGTTGTAAAAAGGTAAAATTATACGAAACAACGATAATAATAAAATAAGGCCTCGTCCTAACTAGGTGTCATATTGCGCTTCTTTGAATTAAATCAGTGTAAAGTTTTGTATTGTAGGCACATAAAAACCACAGATATGAAGCAAATGCAATAATTTAACCCTTAACCACCTACCACACATCTCAAAGATGCACGCGAATATTCAATCTCGAATATTCCTGCGTACGAGTAGCTTGGTCGTTCATGTACCATTTCCCTGAGTCCCTCAGAGCCGTACAAGCGCTCGTCAAGGACGGACATGCGCCCGTTTGCCCTTAGTGAGCAAAACACTGTCGCCGCGCATCTGAGAGATGTTATGGTAGGTATTACGTAACATTTTTTTGTTTGTATTATTTTGGTTTAATAATATCATAACTATCCGAAAGTCATAATTCTTTCACAACATATCATATTATTTTCGAAATCTCAATGCAGCGCAATATGATATCTACATTAACTATTGTGATTGCTGTCACAGTACAATCATATGGGTTCGAAATTTTTTAAAAACAACAGTTTCGTATTTTAATAACTGATCAAATAATATAGTCTGTACATTAAAAACATCATGACTGAGGATCGAGTATCATTAGTAAGCGCTTTTTTGAGTATTTTTTTAGTACTTGAAAAACTTGAGTTTGAATATGTATTTTCATTCGTTTATATCCTTACATAGTATAAACAAAGTCGCTATTTTCGTTTGTTTATTTGTTTGTCTGTATGCTTAAATCTTTAAAACTACGCAACGGATTTTGATGCGGTTTTTTTTAATGGATAGAGTGATTCAAGAGAAAGGTTTATATGTATAAAAATTCCCGAAATTCCCACGGGAACGGGCACAACGCGGGTAAAACCGCGGAGCGCTGCTAGTAATAAGTATAAAATGGAATAGTATAACGTGTGAAATGTATTTAAGTTCATTATAATGAGATTCTGGATCATAAAATTTGATACCAAACTCATAATATCTCTCAATACTCTATCAGGATCCGATTGAAATCCGACAACGATCGCAATAGTAGGTAACCTAGGACGAGGCAAATAATTGTATTAGATCGTGTAACCAAAATTTCGCTTAGAAACTCCGCCAAATTGAAGTATTGTTTACATAATGAACTGTAAACTGATCTGTCGACTATAAGACTGTTTACAACAAATAAACGTATAATATAACAAACTTGTGTTTTTTAATACACATCCTAGATGATACCTAACGGTTTTAACACTTAACATGTCGGATAATGTTCTAATAATAATTCATAATAAGTAAAAACTTGAATGGTTTGAAGAAGCTCTATTTAGTAGGCAAAGTATTTATCAACCCCGTAACTGACCAACATCATAGGTACATACACACTCAGAAACAACCCTAACATACACACACACTCACATCAGTCTCGTCAATGGCCTCTACTTTACTAAATATACATGAGATTATGTGTTTTCTTAGTAAGTACTTTAGAAATGCTTATTAGCATCAAATTATTATTTCTATGTAGAAATCTGCTGGCTTATTACAGTATTTTGGATCCAGTACATCAGAATAGAGCCGTGGTGGTTTAGTGTTAGTGACCCCCGCCTTACAATCGCGAGGTCGTGGGTTCAATCCCGGCCCCGTACCAATAAGTTCTTTGGAATTTATGTACGGACTTTAACACCACTGGTTTTTCGGTGAAGGAAAACATCGTGAGGCAAACTGCATACTTCCGTAGAAGAAATTCGATGGCGTATGTGAATCCACCAACCCGCACTGGGCCAGCGTGGTGGATATGGCCCAATCACCATTCGCGGGTAGGCCTACGTCCTGCAGTGGACTATTAAAAAGGCTGGTACAGGTACATCAAAATATTTTTGTAGGAAGGTTGCTTTGGTAGGTTGTAGTAATAACTTTATTATTTACACCAAAAATTGCCTAGTCCTTACCATAACTGGTAGACTGTTGTTTAAGCAATCTATTTTTGCAACTCAGGAAACCTAATGAAGGAATAATTTTAGGTAAAACTTTAACCAGAGCGTACTCCTAAGTAAAGGAACTTCAAATACTTACTCGTAGTTTCAGGTTGGTTTACTTTGAGCACGGACCCTAAACTTAGATCTTTAGACTAGTAGAATAAATAGATCATCTAAATAGGATGATCTAGTCTTCTATTTTGTCTTCTTTCTACAAGTTTGTCTCAACATTATTAACCGCTGTTGGATGACCATGGCAGGACATATCTGTGCCAATATGTATTATAAAAAGAAAAGATTTTGATTGTCCGATTTGAAAAAAAAATCACTGTTGGGAAGCTACTCTATCCTTGGGTAACTAAGATATAAATTATGTTTTCAAAAAGCCAATCGTTACCCATTCGCACCCGGGCAAAGCCGAGGCGGGCCGCTAGTCACTGATGAAATACTAAAGGGCCAATTTCCCATTCTTTTTTCCTAAATTCTGAATTTATTTTTCTTCCATGTAGATGGGACTGAGTGTGGATAAAAATATGTCAAGGTAAAAAATGTAGCGCTTCTTTAGAATTTCTGTATAAACGGAACTTAAGAAAAAGCGATTCATATTTTTTGATTTATGGTTTCAGACCTCCCATTTGAGATTTATTTCTAATAACACCAGTTGGAATCGCCTTGCATCTTACGTTCTCCTGCGCTAATACGCCTCGTAGGTGCACGTACTATGCTACACTTGCCGGTACGTGGTCTTCATTTGAGAATGACGCAATTTATTAAAGCAAGGTATCATTAATGTTACAAAACAATGAACTTTCTCGTGTAATAATATATGTCTTATAAAATTGCAGTATTTTTTTTTATAGTGCTTCAAAAAAATGTTGACTTTTACTTAACTGAAAAAACACGTACCTATTATTCGAAAACTCTTGAACTCGCATAGACAAAAATTATAAGTAGAGCTAATTTGTTAGGACATTTGCCGGTATGCGTGCTTAATGCTTATTAGCAATTAGCATTTATAGAGAATACCGCTTAAGTATATCGCCACACAACTATACAAAAAAAAGTAAACGTGCAATGTGTTCATATACTATATAGTCTCTATTGCAGCAAAATGCAGTAACGACTTTTTAACCATTCGTTGAAAATCTCATAGTTACGATTGTATGCGCGAGAAATTTAATATCGCATACTGGCAAAATGCGCAAGTGCAGCGGAATTTCATATTTTTGCACGAAATATTCAAATACCTTCACAATTTCACAGACGTGACCGCATTAAAAGGCGACGAGGGGGGAATTCCGTCGTTGCCATTCAATTTCATTGTCCACTTGGAATTATGCGCGATATTTTCTTGAACAGTGACATTTATTAGTTTGTTGCTGTTGTTTCAATTAGAAACAAATCGTGCTATGCAAGTGCTATGGATGCCGTCCTTGTAATTATCAAATTGTACTACGAATGCCGTCCTCGTAAGTATCAAATTGTGTTACGGATGCTGTCCTTGTAAGTATCAAATTGTGTTACGGATGCTGTCCTTGTAAGTATCATATTGTGCTACGGATGCTGTTCTTGTAAGTATTGAATTAAATAATTGTGTTTATCAATCGATTTGAATATGGTATGTATTCGTTATGCAATAGTTTCCTCTGACATTATAAAAACACAGGGGTTGCTTGGTGCAAGTATTTTCAGAGGTATTTTCATCTCCTTGAACAACTTTACAATCTTTACTTACTATGGTACTTACTGCTGTTCAATGTAAAAAGTTCAATGGTTGGTCACAAGTTGTTCCACCGTTAAGGTCAGTTATTAAGTCCCCGCAGTTTACATAACAACAGCATGTATTCGTAACTTTTTGAGACTGAACATTCGTTAGGCTCATATATAAAGAGACACAGTCGAAGTATTGAAAATAGATTACCTAATTATTGTTTAGGCGCACTAAACAATTATTATACATTTCTACCTACCAAAGTTGAGAAAGGACGTCCAAGGTTAATTTGACTTGATCAGGACCACAGGAACACGCAGTATGCTAAAATCTTTCAACCGTACGTAGAATTCTTATAGCATGCCTATTATTGCCTATGCTCTGCATATCTAGGCACCCTTAAGGCTCGCGCATATTAGAACGGGCCGCGCCGCAACGCAACGCATAACAAAAATCCTCCTGCATTACTTTTGTACATTTTATATGAACTATCGCATACTACAGGCGGGCCGCGCAAGGCCGAATTGCAACGCACTGACGGATCGCTTGCTAGGCGTATTTTTACTTCGGGTGCATTGCAGCCCACCTTAGTGTTCGTGTGCGTAGAAAGGTGCAGTCAAAGGACGCATCGCCACAGCGCGACTGATTCAATAGGCTATTTGACAACATTGGAAATATACTATTAATTGTAGTAATCCTTATAGATAATAAAAATACCTGAAAAAGACATATTCCACTTTATTTAAACTAATACATATTGAAAAATAGACATATTTTATGTCTAATTTTCGCAAATCGCACGAAATAAAATACGATTTTTTTTTTATATTTGACGTTAAACCACATGATAGTAAACAAGAATTTCTCGATTGACTGTTGTTTGTGTAATTTGTGTTTTGTGATTTCGGAGTAATTTTATTAGATCTGTAAGTTACTTTTAAAGTATTTTTTGTCAGTTTTTAGATGTAAACTAGCGTATTTACTAGTATTAACTAGCATTATTTACTAGTGTGTGACGTCAAATACCAGCGCCATTACAGAATGTAGTTTTTGGCGGAATCTTGAATATCTATAATTTAACACTGATTTTCATTGGTAATACAGTAGATCCCTCGGAAATATAAATGTAGTGTGGTTATTATGTACTAATGAATAATTTAAAACTAGTCAAATAGCCTGCGCGGCCCGTCGTGACTCCTATGTCCCGCAGTTTAGCAATGCGATGCGGTGCGGCCTGCTGTGGCTGTAACATGCGCTAGCCTTTAAAGGACGTCTAAAGGCTGTTAATATAACAATAATGATAATGTCAAACAATAACTAGCAGCACTACCATAACTTCGTTTTCGCATTTCCTGATTCACATCAAAACAAAAACGTTGGTTCCAACTGAATATTTTATGAAATAAATTACCGTTGCTTCCTTTTTCAGTGGCAGAGCGCGGCTGGGTGGAACCAGGAATTTTCCCATGTTGCGTGTTATTTTTACTACATCACTACTTTTTTATTTAACTTGATATTTCGGTGCTTCAGTATTCTGATTCTGGTAAGTTTCATTAACATTGTGGAGAGCTGACGCCGACATTAATTTGAACCACAAGTAGTACTAATAAGCAGTAATCTTAATTATAAGCGATATTAAAAGATTCTTAAATTAAACAAACAAAGTGATAATCATGGATGTATTAGAATGGATTAGGCATATAAGGAACTCAATCATGCTATTCTGATGTTAGAGTAATTAAAATTATTCGAACTTTTTTGAAATTAGTCTAAATAGCTTGTCTAATATGGGATTTCTCGGCCCTGTATTTACTAGATGATAAACTTTAACTAAACTGAAACAGAAAGATCATCATCAACCCACTAAGTGGAGTCGGCATCACAAGTTTATTTCATCATTTCCCTTTGTCCACTTAAATGTCCTTTCCTTGAAATATTTTTCACTATTGGCAGTTTCACCGATTTTATATTATAGTAGTGGAAGCAGTATTTCAGTACTTGTAGCAGGAGAAAGCGGAATAGCGATAGTATCGAGTGCTTATATTAACGTACTCGTAAATAAAAAATTTAGAGCGTTTTATTATTCTTGACCAATTTCTCTTGCAAATGCAAGCAGAATTCAGTAGCACGAAGCGGAATGGAGACAGTATCGAGAGCTGTCATTAACGTAAATCAAGCGTATCGAGCCCGGCCCATCGGGCGATGGCTGAAATAATGCAGGTGCGTATTACTGATGCTTGTACCAATGAGTACCAGTAATACGCACTTTGTCATATAGGTATTGATATACTAACTAAAAGGTATTGGTATGATAATAAAGATGAAAACATTTTTGGACGAGATCACAATAGCTCTCTCATTTGCCATTCCCATGTCTAGTATAAGTTCTAAAGATATCAGTAGTTCTATATTCAGCTTACGCGCTTTATCTAGAACTACAAAATGATTTACCAACAATTGAATTGGTTGACAAACGTAGATTCATACGATTATGTTGAAGCAAAAGTGGATTTATGCAAGAAAAACATGTAGAGCGTTTTATTATTTTTGATCAATTTCTCCAGCAAGTTTAAGCAGAATTCAGTAGCACGAAGCGGAATGGAGACAGTATCGAGAGCTGTCATTAACGTAAATCAAGAGAACAGCGATTCGAGCCCGGCCCGCGGGCGATGGCTGAAATATCGCAGGTGCGTATTACTGGTACTTATTGGGAGTCATGTACAAAAGTATTGGTATACTAACAAGAAGCTGTTATAATATGATACTAGTAATAAAATAATATTTTTTCGCCAAACTGGCATAGCCGACTTCAACCGTGACATACATACAAAAAAATCACAGCCGATTCTTGAGCAGATCTTCTTTTTTGTTGAATGTGTTACTAAGAGAAATGTGTTTCATTGTCATTATAAATTAATTAATCTGTCCAACAGATGAATAGATAATTTAACAAAACGATTTACACTACTACTAAACGTTGTTGTATTTTACAAACTTTTATTTAGTTTCACCTGTCCCGTTGTCTGTCGTTCTGTTATCAAATATTGCAAGTTAAATTTGATCCACTTCCCGGTCACCGAATGAGCTGAAATTTTGCATACATGTGTAAATCGCGTGGCAATGCAATATTATGATGACATGGCGCTGATCTGGTGATGGAGCTGGAAGGTGGCCAAAGGAACTTAGCAATGAAATGATACAACCTCATCGAGTTTGGGTTGAGTTCATTTCAATGATCTTAGCAAGAAGATTGTCTTTCAATGGTTACCAGGGTCTGATGATGGAGCTGGAAGGTAGTCATAGGAACTATGTAATGAAACGACGCAAACGCGCTCTCGAGTTCTGGCTCGTTTGATTCGTTTTGGCCAGTACTTGTTCAGGAAAAGCTTGTTTTTTTGTTTAAAAAAATGTTTTTCATAATATAATACTTGTTCCATTTGTAAATAGGGTTTGTTGCTCATAAAACACAACTCTTAGATCATTCATAGACCACTAAAGATCTCGATCTAGACATTACTCTATGACTGCGAGAAAAGATTGGAGTCTCTAGAGACACCAATTTTAGAGTAAAATCACTAGAGACAATTCTAATGATCAAGCCTTACTACCAATGGCAAAGTCCGGGTTATGCTAACAATATTTTATGCTAAATGGCAATATCTATGAGTTGAGTCAAATATATACCAGCAGTTTGGTCGTTATTATCCCTACAATATAATCACAACTACCTCTTCATAACAGAAAAATTAATATTACATCATTATATCCATAAAACGATCACTAGATAGCAGAAACACCCGCTACAATATTACAAGGCGAAAACTTCTAGGGCCATAAATCAGGCAATGTTGCCTCATCATTCAATCCGGGCATTCATTTGTTCCCGCGCGATTCGCAAAATCCTAGGGAAATGTTGATTGTGACCGAGTATTTTCGTTTCTAGATTAAAAATAATCTAGGTCCAAATCTGGGAATGTTTCTGCGTGAAATTTATTGAGGTAAGTTTCCTAGTTTTTGAAGTGAAAACTTTTTTAGAGGCGTTGTGCACTTTTTGGGATGGGAAATAATTTTAAACTTGCACAAGGACACGTGATCTGATGGAAAATTCGTAAGATGGAGAGAGAGAAAAGACCGCTGGTGCGGCATAGGAGAGAAAGGAATATCCCCTCTCTTTCTACCGAGCGGCGAAAATGTATGCCTGCTCCTGCTGTTTCGTTTAAGCGGCGCAGGGCGCTTGCACGAGTGTGCGTGTGTGATATTGTATTTTGCCATATAAATGATAGTACCTACTTTGATACTGATAAATAAAGCAATTCGAGCGAAATTATCACCTAACCATTCCAAAATATTCAAAAATGCACAACGTTAATGTTTAAGTTTTCACTTCTGCCAGCACTCCCGGAGTTCAACCTGTTGTTTTTAGGGTTCCGTACCCAAAGGGTAAAAACGGGAGCCTATCACTAAGACCGCTGTCCGTCTGTCTGTCTCCAGGCTGTAGCTCATGAACCGTTATAGCTAGAAAGCTGAAATTTTCACAGATGATGTATTTCTGTTGCCGCTATAACAACAAATACTAAAAATAGAATAAAATTTAAATTCTTGTTTTGAATAAATATTTAGTGTATTTCCGCTCTGTAGTAGTCATATAAGTTAAGGGTACTATTCAAAATCCAAATTAAATCACAAACAAAATTAGTAATTAATCATCAAACTGTATCATTGTTCGACTATGGTTAGGCTAAGGTTAGGTCAGGCTAGAAAAGTTAGGCTTAGGTATGTTTACAAAATATGAATGAACCTGAAACAAATTTTTTAATTAATCCGTTTAAAATAATAAAAAATAATTAAACCTGTAACAAAAATAGTGATTAGTGATCTGTTTAAAAAATGTAGTAAACCTGAAAATAATATTTTAATTCATATGTTAAAATTACAAATATAATTTATTTATAAAAAAATGGTATAAAATAATTGAAAAAATACTTAGTCAATAAATAGCACCCCTATTCTTACTGTACTCTAATCGACACGTGTTTCGCCTCTAAACGAGGCATCTTCAGGACGTGTTGACTCTTCGAGCTCACTCGCAAGAAACATAACCATAGTCGAACCATGATACAGTTTGATGATTAATTACTAATTTTGTTTGTGATTTAATTTGGATTTTGAATAGTACCCTTAACTTATATGACTACGACAGAGCGGAAATACACTAAATATTTATTCAAAACAAGAATTTGAAGATGAACTTCCGCAAAGTAACGCCTGATTCAATAAACTAGAATAAAATTTAGTTAAAGAATTAATTAAGGGGGGCTCCCATCCAACAAACCAAATTTTTAGCCGTTTTTCGCTTTTTGTTAATAATGGTAGATGCTTGAAATTTTCAAATTTTTTTTTTCAACACATACTATCCCACTCCTGGGCAAAGGTCTCCCCCATTTCCTTCCAGGACTCGCGATCCATCGCAACTTCCTGCCAACCCCTCTCGAATGAGTCAAGATCGTCACGCCAGCGCCAAATAATAAAATATTTAAGGGCGGCTCCCATACAGTACTGTACGTCACCCTCCGTGCGCGAATCCGACTCGTACTTGGCCGATCATTTTAACTCGTTTTGTATCGGTATGAACGTAGACAACGGCCCATAAGGCCGTAAAGTTGAAGTTTACCGTAATAGAATCCACGCACAGGAATCAATTAGTCTACATATCCATAGAAAAAATTACGTGAATTTAATTAGCAAAACTAGGGCAATGTTAAGGATATAAACTAATCGACATCCGTCTCTAGGCCTATGCTCATTAATGAACTATTGAAAACGTTACAGTACAGTGAAGGATAGCACTTGGTACTATTACGGTAAGGTAATGGATTTAATTAAACACTGAATTCGAGTTGATTTACTACTTAGTGTTTATTCTATGAATATGAAAATTAAGAAAAACGGTGAAATTTTTGTAGATAAAATAATATGACTATGATACATGCAGGTTCCATACACAGATCCGGAAACAAGGTTCTTGATCAAAGATCTTGTTCCCTGATCTGTGGTTCTGAGTGTGAACGCATGTTAAGCCAAACATATTTGAGCGATAGACACCAGGTTTGGGCATCCGATTATTGTCACATAGCCTTTGTGTTGACCGATACGGGCGCATTGTTCGACGGTTAGATTCAAAGCGATTACACCTCTAGTGCTTTATCTGTTCATGTTTGCTTCAATAGCATTGCAGTTAGTGAAGATTGACTGAAGTTAGTTGAGTTGGTGTCGGATGTGGTATTTGCTCCTAAATTATATTATGAGTACTCCTTTGAATGATCATTATCGTAGTAGCCGAGTAGTTTTGGGAGTATAGCTAGCCCTTGTGTCGGATTGAACCACCTGAGTGAGACGATCACTATGGCTGTAAGGACTATGAAAATGCAGACCACTTATAAAACCATCAGTTTATTAAAGACTCGCTATCTGCCCCGGCTCCGCACAGGTGTATTATACATATAAACCTTTCTCTTGAATCACACTATCTATTTAAAAAAACGCATCAAAATCTGTTGCGCAATTTTAAAGATATAAGCATACATAGGGACAGAGAGCGGGAAGTGACTTTATTTATACTATGTAGTGATTTTACACATTATGCAGCCGCTATGCCCAGCGCTCTTATGGTAGTTTGACAAGAAATTCCTGAGCAAGCACCGAAATTAAGCAACATTCATCACGGTCTTCTGATGGGTGCCTGCGGGTAGCACTTTCAAATGAGCACTGCCGTCGCTTATAGGGCACGTTTAGTCATGGGTTCTGGTTTTTTCGCAGTTGCATCAATGGCATTGAAGCGGCTTCAATTCTCAGACAACAGAACTATAGCCACCCGCCCTTTACCAATTTACGACTACTACAATACTACGTATATAGACTACAACTACTTAACGCTCCGCTTGGCTTCGTTTTGTTTTTTTTTTATCGCGTATAAATATGTGGCGCTTGACCACAAACTCGGCTGATGGGAAGTGACGTTATGGTCGAAGATGAAGCACGCAGACCTAGCAGATACCTATGCACTATGATCTTGAAAAGCTTTAGTTTCTCTTAGAAAACAGGAAAGCAGGAAGACTGTTCCATTCCCTGGCGTTACAGAAATGTTGATTCAAACAGCATCGTACGTATCGAAGGAAAATCGATAGTGTAGGTGGTAATGTGGCGTCTTTCTACTTGTCTTTTAGTAAAAAGGGGATGGCATGATAAGGTCGTGTAGCTCACATGCACACTCTCCGAAATGAATCCTATAGAAAATGGATAGACTGGAAACCCTACGGCAATGCTCCAGGCAATGAATTTTTTTTGCAATTTTTCAGCACGCCGGTCTACCGATTCCAAGACCTCGAGCTAATACGAGTACTTAGCCGAGCCATCCCAAAGATGGCAGCAGTATTCCAGACACGAACGGATCTGTGCTTGATACATTGTAAGCAACTGTCCCGGTGTGAAATACCGCCTTACCTTGTTCAGGATACCCAGTTTCATAGAGTATAGACGCGACAATCTTCCACCCACACCTTTCCTGTTTCCACGATTTCATCAATCTTAATTTCAAAAAGAAAATGTCGATATTTTTCCAGATATTTTCGTAAAATCGTAACCGCTGTCACAGTTTGAGCATAGATCAAACTCGCATCGTCTTCATCAATCTTTTGCTGGATGACAGATGGTGCTTCTCATATTGAAATCTTGTGTTGAGGAGGATTTAGACAGAAATTATTGTAGTTATAGAGACGAATTTAAAAGCATCCTACTAGTATTATAAACGCAAAAGTTTGTATGTATGGAATCACGGATTTGTTCCTCTTTCACGCAATAACTACAGAACGGAATGAGATGAAACGTTGCAATATAAACGTTGCTTATTCATCAGAATAACACATAGACTATAATTTATAAAGATATTCAGTCAGCTAGTATCAAATAAAGAAAAATGTGAAAAATAGATTTTTGTCTACTAATACGTTTTTCTCCATTCTAAAGTTGCCTGGAATAATCGCTCTTTGTGATTAGACCTCCTGTTGTACAAACAGTTTTTAAGTTACTCGTATATTTTCATTTTATGTATTTTACATCTGGTGTGTATCTGGTGTGAACTTAGAAGAGCTAGCATGGTGTGGACAATAAAGCATTTATCGTTTAATCTATATCAAAGAGTTGTTAATGGTTAACTACTTAATTAAACTTGCTACTAAGACTAGCGATACCGTCTACAGAATTATTCAGCAAAGGTACAGATATCTTTAAATAATCCTACTAATATTAAAAACGCGAAAGTTTGTGAGTATGTATGGGTGTTTGTTACTCTTTCACGAACAAACGTCTGAACCGATTTAGATGAAATTTGGTGTGAAGGTAGCTTAGACCTTGGATTAACACATAAGCTACTTTTTATCTCGGGATAACGCGGGTAACACCGCGAGGCGCAGGTAGTAATCTATAAATAACAGATTGATAACGCTGTTGTTCCTTGGGGCAATTTTCAAACACAAAAATGCATGGAAAATCTTCCAATCTGCTGTCAAAACTGTCAAATAAGTGTTGGGATTTGACGTTCCTTGTCTAAAAATCCGACTTCAGCCACTGAATCGAGATATTTTTCGCGTCTCTTTCTATCTCGTGTTAAATCCATGCATCTCTTTCAGATTATCTCAATATATCACATTATCCTTCTGGTATCTCTGTGAAAAAAGGTGTACTAATAAACCGGAAGGTAATTTAAAATTTTATGAACAACTTTTAATACGAGTAAAGAGCCAAGTCACTCAATGCATTATGCAGTGTTTCGTTTTATTTGCAACTAGCGACCCGCCCTGGTTTTGCACAGGTGTAATATACATTTAACCTTCCTCTTGAATCATTCTATCTATTTAAAAAAACCGCATCAAAATCCGTTGCGTAGTTTTAAAGATATAAGCATACATGGGGGCATGGGGACAGCGGAAGCGACTTTGTTTTATACTATGTAGTGAAGTACAGTGAATTGTACATCAACATTTAAAATTGTTAAATCTTCCTCTAAGTTCTCCGTCGCTTGAGAGAGAAAGAACTGTACTGCCAAGACTGACTTTACATTTAATAAGCCAGCCATATTGCTTGGAAACTGCATTTTATCACACCGTTGCTTTTTGAAGGGATTTGTCTCAAGTTTTAAAATTTTGGTGCAAAACACAAGAGTTATTGATATTACCTACCTTAGTTAAACATTAAATTGTCTTTAGACCTTTAAGGGTCTACAGATGATCCAATTGCTTTTTATATGGTAGCAGTTTAAGTAGGTAGTTTTACCTTATGTAAGTAGTTTTGTATTTTGCTGCAGTTAATATAGGCACTTGCCATAAAATAAAAATAGTTTAGTACTCAATTATTATTTTTTTGCAACAGAAGTAACATTTACATGAGGTTGATGCTATTCTTAAAAAAATAAACAGTTTGCTTTTACATATGATAATATATACCTAGATAGAGAAAAGGGACAGTTATTATTCTGATAAAAATTAAACCATTAAGTACGCAAGATCGCGCAGGATACAAGCCGCTTCCAACCAGTTCGTTCAATTTGATGATTATGATGAAAAAAAAAACTGTTTTGAAAAATCTCAACCTATGTTAAATTAATAGCAACATTATGATAAACTCTAGAGACAATAGAAAAAGTTTTGATGGACACATTTTTAGCTATTTTACTTACCTAGTACAATCTACAACCGATCCTACAATCTAAGTTAGATTTAAATATCTTACTAGCCCATGGCTGAATCGTGATTTTTTAGAAACGCTCGTCGGAGTTTCTTATTCTTACAAAAAAAAGATCTACGCAATACAGTATTTGAATAAGTGCCTATATTCTTTGCCATTAGGTAGTGAACTATGTTAATACCCAGAAAATATTACAGGTAAATCTCGTGATGAGTCCAAGAAAGATATAACTTGTACCATGCATAAAACGTCACTGCCAAGCGTCGACTTAAATAATAACCCACTCTAGCCCAGCGAAGAAGTAGGTAATACCTACATAATAGTCTTCCATACTCGTGTGGGAATATTTGTACACTCAGCGTCACATATTATAAAATTTAAATAATTTATCAATTTGTCGAGTTACAACCACATCATAAATTAATACTCAGTCCCGAGCATCACACAATATCTCGTCACAAATTTATTAATACAATAAATCATCCTAAAAAAAAAACAATAAATATTGTGCGTTGCATAAGAGTACAAATAGAGAATGTTTTTTTTTTTTTGTAAAATTCAGAGAATTTCGCAGGTGTCGTCATAATAAACAACCAAAATCTGCTTTGCAAAAAAATCAGTTTTAAGAGCATTAAATTCATGAACTTAACAATACGAGTACGTAGTTTATGTGGGAAAATACATTCTTTCTTCAGATAAAGCAGTTGGTTTCATGGTACAGTTTGTTAATAATGATGAGCATATGCGCTTCTGAAAGTTTTTGCACTTTATAAAACGAAACATTGAATAGTTTATTTTTTTTTAAATGTTGGTAGAGTACCTGGTAAGGTAGGGAAAGTTTTATGAGAATTCCAATTAGGAGATTCCAGATTCGAATCTCAAATCACGAGCTGTAGTTTTGATATTGTAAATGTTACAAGGTGCACTTCCTACTTTGTCTGTTAATTATTCCTCGTGTACAAAATTATAATTTCAAGAGAACAATATATTGTGTTTGACGCTGACTGTACCAAATAGAGTGTGGATTGACCTATCTTCAGATTAGAATTCTTGGCTCCTCCGGATCTTGAATGGACTTAGCTAGCCACGTCTTCGGGCTAATGTACTTTCAAACTAATATAGGAAGTTATCATAGGTTGTGAGTTAAGTTATAATGTTTAGCTTCCTAATAGATATTCTGTGCTTATGTTTGAGGTTTACTCAATAAAGATTTCTTGTCGCTTATGATAATTTAGTAGTTGTGACTTGGTACCCATTTTAAACATAAATCGGTAAATATATTTCAACGACAATTTAGAAATATTATTTCGTACAAATATCTCAAGTGATGGAAATTGCATATTTGTATGCCAAAAATATTTTAATTTTGTTTTTTACTTCATATTCATAACTAAAAAATTAAAGTAATTACACAGACGAAATCGATAAAAAAAAACTGGGAAAAAAATATGGAAAAAAAATGTAAACAAAACCACGTATAGGAACATTTTAAATCACTTAGCCTAACTAAAGAGAAAATATCATAATATTCACTTTTATTACTAAATTTAACATGCTATAGATACCTGACTACTAAAATTCTAAATATTAGGTATGTACCTACGTAATCTGTGCTTAGTCTGTAATTCTGTATCAAGAAAATTATATCTTTATTTCAACGTGTTTAGCTGAACAATTTTTTTGTCCTATGTCCACAAAAAATCCATAAAACATAAATATTTTACGTTTATACGTATTTCAACATAGCGTGTTGTCTGTGCTTAGTCTGTAGCGACAAAATAAAATCCATTTTTTTTTGTTTCGCTAAACAATATTTAGTCCTATCTCCACAGAAATCCATAAAACAAGAAAAATAAATTCGTCTCAGTACTTGAATGAAAAATCGTACTTTTCTTTCAAAGTGTCACAACTTTTAACACAAGTGGGTTGGTTCTTTTCAGAAATATTCTAGTGCAAAAACTGTGAGATATCACCAGCTCCCAGAGGAAGCTCCTTAAGATTTATAATAATATCATGACAGCTACAATTTCTTGTCGCAAGCAAAATTAATGTTCAAAATGCTCTGAACATTCTTCTCTGTTCGTGTTTTACTAGCGTAATTATAATAAATGCATTAAATTCTGAACATTAAATTATGTCGGACTTATCGTAGTGAGAGGTTTTATTACTTTCGTTTGTTTTATTGTGCCGTGTTTAATGGTTTCTGATTTATGTAGATAGTGCTAACTTTTATTGTTAAGGTTCATACTGATTAGTGTTACGGGGTGTAATAACCTAGTCGTATGTGCTAACAACGAGTTATTACATATATGAGTTCATTTAAAGCCCGTAGTGCTTGTTAGCAAGCCATTTATTTTAAATACTTTTTTAATTTTTAAAAATAATCGAAAGGGTATTCAACAACAGACATTCCGCTGCTTGCACAATGATGACATCATGTATAAGAAGGTAAAATCAATTGCAGGCATACATTCGTAAAAACTGCTACATCAGCAAAAAACCTAACAGATTTTCGAAATATTTTCAAAATGACCAGTTATAATATGAGGTTGCATCCGGAGCAGTCCGCTATTTTAATGAGATCGTCTGCCCACTTTGCGGGTGGGTAAATGTACCTATACTTTTCAGTGTGTTGATTCGAAAATTTAATTAGCGTATGAGAATCAAAAAAATAAAACACCGTTAATTATATTCAAAGGAGTAGTATTTTCTACTAGTTCAAGTAACAGTACAATTGTAAATACACCTAAGCCTTCATCATCATCCGGAGCCTTCTCTTTCCCACTGCCGGGTATAGGCCTCTCTCTCACCTAAACCTTACTGTGAACTAATACGACGGCCTTTGATTAGCTTACGGCATCATAAGGCATTCCCATTAGTGTATGTATAATGTAATAAGATGGCGTTTGTTTTGTTCATATAAAAACAGGAAAAACAAATTATTATTTTTCCCAAAAAAAAAAATGGTAAAACCGACTTCCGTCGCGTCGTGTACAAAATTCGAATATTTCGCTCGAAATGTTTACATTATTGTTGATTTTTCAAAAACGGTTCAGCCGATTTCTATAAAAATTTAATGGGACCACTTCGAGAGGATACCCCTTCGAACTAAAAATATTTTTTTTATTCAGTTCACAATTGGCGAAATTACCGATTAACATACACAAAATATATATACACATATATACAGACGAACTTAGAACTTCCTCCTTTTGGAAGTCCGTTAATGACAATAACTATCGATAAAAAAGTACCCAAGTGTCATGTATATAGATTAGGTACCTATTAAAGTTTTGTCGCAGACAAGAAAAATAACCATACAACAATTTCATGGCGTGGCAATCTGGCGATGCTGTCAGCATGCTGGGCACACTGCCAAGTGGCAGTAGGTTTGAGCAATTAAATTATTTATATATCTTCGAAAATCTGTGGATAATCCAATTGCTATTAAAGTAGTAGTAGATTAAGTATGTGATCATATGTTATGTAGTATTGTATTTTACTGCAGTTAATAAAAGAACTTGCTTAAAAAAATCAAATAATTCCATTGTAAATACACCTTTACTGTGAACTAAGGCCTCTTCCACATAAACAAGATACGACGATACGACATAAACACGATGTCACTTGCTCGTCGCTGATTTTCACGATACTACGTCGCCTCGTGAAATGATGTCACGTTGTAGCACGATGCGATGTAGTATCGTGAAAATCAGCGACGAGCAAGCGACACGATATTACGACGTGCCACGATGCACGGTACGACATCGTTAAAACTATCTTTTCGCCAGTGCCGCACCCATTTGTTATTGAATCTCGAAATACGGACCGCACTAGACGTGTTCTCTTCATAAGGAATAATCACAAATTAATGCGGCACCGGCAAAAAGATAGTATCAACGACGTCGTACTGTGCATCGTGGCACGTTGCGATGTCGTGTCGCTTGATCGTCGTAGATTCCCACGATCTTTGTTGCATCGTGAAACGATGTCGTGTTGTAGCACGATGTCGTGTCGTAGCACGTTGTCATGTCGTAGCACGATGTCATGTCGTAGCACGATGTCATGTCGTAGCACGATGTCGTGTCGTAGCACGATGTCGTGTCGTAGCACGATGTCATGTCGTAGCACGATGTCATGTCGTAGCACGATGCGACGTCGTAACGTGTTTATGTGTGCGAACCCTAATACGGTAGCACCTGATTCGCTTACGGCGTAATAAGGCATTCCCATTAGTGTATAATGTAATGAGATAGTGTTTGTTTTGTTCATTTTAAAGTAAATGCAAGCGGGCAGGTTGCATGTGAACAGTGGCGGGTAGTGTAGGAGCTGGGTGTTGAAATGATTATTTACGTTTGAGTAATTTTACTAAATGTGGGTTGATCTATACGACAAACGCCGTCGAATCTCTTCCAAGAGCGTATCGTATTCATGTTCCAACAAATGTCTATGATGAAACAGACAGTAATGTGTAAATCTATACCTAGGCGTTTTGCCAGCCTAGTGGATATATATAGATAGATAGATAAATTCTTTATTGACACACCAAAACTTAAATAAACTAGGAAAACTTAAACTAGAAACTTCAAACAAGTGTTACAATCGGCGGCCTTATCGCTAAAAAGCAATAATAAGATAATTAAAGATAATAATAAGAAAAAAAAAACATTAAGTAAGTAGAGAGACAGAGAGAGAGAGGCAGAGGCGAAGAGAGCTATAAATCTATGTCTAGATATCTATCCATCCATCAGCCATAAGAAGTCCACTGCTGGACATAGGCCTCCCCTATGGATCTCCAATAAGACCGGTTGGAAGCGGCTTGCATCCAGCGCGATCCTACGGTCTTAATGAGGTCATCCGTCCACCTTGTGGGTGGACGTCCTACGCTGCGCTTGCCGGTACGTGGTCTCCACTCGAGAACTTTTCGACCCCATCGGTCATCAGTCCTCCGCGCTATGTGCCCTGCCCATTGCCATTTCAACTTGCCAATGCGTTGGGCTATGTCGGTATCTTTGGTTCTTCTACGGATCTCCTCATTTCTGATTCGATCTCGCAGAGAGACTCCGAGCATAGCCCTCTAATAGCTCGTTGGGCTACTTGGAGCTTACCAATAAGGCCCATAGTGAGAGACCACGTTTCTGTGCCATAAGTCATCACTGGCAACACACACTGGTCGAAAACTTTCGACTTGAGGCACTGAGGTATGTCGGACGAGAAGACGCTACGCAATTTTCCGAACGCTGCCCAGCCGAGTTGGATTCGGCGATTGGCCTCTTTCTTGAAGTCGGACCTACCTAACTGTACTACTTGTCCTAGGTAGACGTACGAGTCAACGACTTCAAGAACCGAGTTCCCAACAGAGATCGGGGTGGGTACAACATGGGAATTACACATGACTTTCGTCTTGTCCATGTTCATCTTAAGACCCACCTGTTGGGAAACCCGATTGAGGCCTTCGAGCATCGTGCTGAGCTCTTCCATCGATTTTGCCATGACTACTATATCGTCGGCAAACCGAAGGTGAGTGAGGTATTCGCCATTGACATTGATGCCGAATCCTTTCCATTCCAGGAGCTTGAAGGCGTTCTCCAAAGTAGCCGTAAACAGTTTCGGAGAAATGACGTCTCCTTGTCTTACGCCTCTTTTTAAAGGGATCGCCTTGGAACTCTCTTCCCGTACTCGGACCGACATAGTGGCGTTATTATACAAGCACTTCAACACTTCGATGTACCGATAGTCAATACGGCATCGTTGGAGAGACTCGAGCACAGCCCAAGTCTCGACCGAATCAAAGGCTTTCTCATAGTCCACAAACGCTAAGCAAAGTGGCAAGTTATACTCTTCGGTCTTCTGTATAACCTGTCGCAGCGTATAAATGTGGTCCATGGTGCTAAAGCCCTTTCGGAAACCGGCTTGTTCGGAAGGCTGGAAGTCATCAAGCCTGCGCTCGAGGCGGTTCGTAATGACCCTTGAAAACAGCTTATAAACATGGCTCAGAAGCGAGATGGGTCTGTAGTTCTTCAATAAGGTGTTGTCACCTTTCTTGAAAAACAACACCACCACGCTTCTGTTCCATGCTTCTGGCGTGATGCCCTCGAGGACGACGGTGTTGAAAAGCTTCTGGAGGACTTTTAGTACCGGTTTTCCACCCGCTCTCAGAAGCTCTGATGTGATACCGTCATCACCCGGCGCCTTGTTGTTCTTAAGCTGATTCAGGGCCATTCTAATCTCGTACAGGCTAATGTCCGGGATATCTTCGGTGAAGTGTCGGGTCAGCTTGGCTCTTGGATCTTTGGCCGCGCTGCTAACAGGCTTAGCGACCGAAGCGTATAGCTGTCCATAGAACCTTTCAATCTCCTCTAATACCTCTGCCTTGGTCGACGCTATACTTCCATCTTCTCTCTTCAGCTTTGTCAATTGGCTTTGCCCAATAGACAAATCTCTTGCGAACACTTTGGAGCCTTTGTTTCGCTCTATTGTCTTTTTAATGTGTTTAGTATTAAAAAGACGGATGTCGTGCCGCAAGGATTTCGAAATTTGTCTATTGAGACGCCTATATGACTTTGCATCATCGGAAGACTGCAATCTTAGCGAGCGTCGTTCGGCCATGAGATTTACAGTGTGATCGGAGAATTTCTGCGGTTTGTTTGAACGGCGGGGTCTAAAGAACTTAGCACCCACCGTTTGGACAGTTTCTACGAGCCCGTTGTTGATCTCGTCCACCGACGCAAGGTTCTCTAGGCAAGCAAAACGATTCGAGAGCTCGAGCTGAAAGTCCTCGGGGTTTTGGATATGTTCACGAGTAGGTCGGAGCGTGGACTTCATCAGGCGGGACCTTTCGAGCTTAACATTAATATCTAATGTGCCTCGTACAATTCTGTGATCGCTGCCGGTTTTCACCCTGTGGATCACGGAGACATCATTAAATATTCGTCTCTCGGTGGTCATGATGAAGTCTATCTCGTTTCTCGTGGAACCACCAGGGCTCATCCAGGTCCATTTCCTGTGAGGCGGCTTCTGGAAGAAAGAGTTCATCATAAAGAGTTCCTCTCTCTCCAGAAAGTCAGCCAGCCTCTGGCCCCTAGGGTTCCGTTGCCCATATTCAAATTGCCCCACCCTCAGCTCATCATCGTTTTTTCTGCCCAACTTTGCGTTGAAGTCCCTCATAACAACAGTGAAGTGGGTCTTAGACATATGAATGGCCCGACTTACGTCCTCATACATAGTCTCCACTTCATCATCTGGGTGTGACGATGTCGGTGCGTATACCTGAATGACCTTCAGCGAATACCTCTTGGATATTCTGAGTATTAGGTATACCACCCTGCTTGACACACTTTCTATGGTAATAATGTTGTTGGTGAGGGACTTGTGAACGAGAAAACCAACACCACCTTGGGACCGTTGGTCACCTTCCCGGTAGTAAAGCAGGTTGCCGGAGTTTAAGGTTATCGTGTCCTCCCCCTCTCTACGGACTTCAGACAACCCCACAATATCCCAACGCAACCTACTCAACTCTTCTTCCAACTCAGCAATCTTCTCGTCAGTCCTCAACGTGCGCACGTTGTGTGTTACCAGGGCCAGTCGTCGTTTACAGGAGTGGTAGCCGGGCGTCTGCCAGCGTTTCTTAGCACCCCCTTCTCCGCCGTTACCGGGGCCGCTACCGTAGCCCCGGGCTAGCGGAGCTGCTGGGGACTGGGGGCCTGGTCTATTTGACGCGGAACCGTAGCTTCGCGACAGGGATGCTGCTCCCCATCCCTGCCCTGTGCCATTTTAGCTACGTTTTAGTCGAATGGTTATACCGCCATTAGTCGGTTCCGCTGTACCTCAGTCGGCTCTTACGACACCTGGTACTAGAGGGGGGTGCTATTCTACTCTGCCGGCACCCCACGGCCAATCTAGATATCTAGATAAATTATATTGTGATTGTTTTTTTTTTTTGCAGATTTATCTAGTTGTTCCTTTTCATTTATGTTTATTTATCAACTATATCATATTTTAGTAAAATATAAATGGCTCGAATAGTCGAAATGAAAAAAAATATTAAATTTACATTATTAGGAGTAAATGAAAGAAGTATATTCCCTACATGTTTCGTGAATTGGTCTTTTGAATCATTTTTGTGATAAAATTAAATGAAAAGATCATAATTACAGTGTCCGTGTGTGTCTTTTTATTTTTACTGTTACGTTTCTGTAGAATTTATTTTTTAAATTTTTTCGACATCGACATGTTCATTGTGACGTCACTGTTAATGTTGGATAACCTTGTACTTATGACGAAATAGTAGTTTATGCAACTGTCATATAATGAAGGGTATTAAAACACGAGCGTGAGTTTATGAAACGAGCGCAGCGAGTTTCATAATAGTAACGAGTGTTTTAATACCCGTGTTATATGCAGTTGCATACACTACTTTATCTTCACTAATAAAAATAAAAAATAAAAACATATTGCGAAACATTAAATTCACGCGTACGTGTATTGTCACAGTGAACTTGGCGCCATTAAAATCTAACCAATGAGAGCGCAGCTGCGCGCGCAGGGTCAATCAGGAGCGAGCGCGCGCTGTTCTTTTTTATTTCATTGGCACAAGATCTTACCAAAGAGTTTTGTGTATGTAAGATAAGTAGTTTCGACGAAGTTTTCACGTATAACCCAACTGTTTTCAAAAGCCAGCCTAATATCAAAATTTTATAAAACTTGTATGAAGATTTTGACATAAGACTCGCCAGGTTAATTGGTCGCGTTTTATTGATGTTGTAATGAGATTTTACGATATCGATGTGGATATTATAACATCATGTGAAATTGCTTAAATTGAGTGTTTTGTTGTCTGCGCTATAACAGTAGTCATTATAAGTCAAGTATTGGAAACATAAGTAGAATGTTACCTACAACATTAGTGTAGATAAAAAATATTATAATAATTTTCTACTGAAACATAATATAATGAATTTTACATTGCAAAATAAATTTTTGTAAAAAAAAAAACTCCAGCTGCCCCGAGGCTCTCCGCCTACGTGTAATGGAGTTGCATGTTATTTCTTTGTCTCCCCACGTTAGCTTACCGCCGGTTACCGCCATCGATCATGATTCATTGTAGATATTGTCGGATTTGGAAATAATGGACTACGAATGTGAACGTTTGGTTAGGCTTAGTGGTTTTTAGGATACCCAGTTTATAGGTACACAATTTTAGTTCACGTAGGTACTCGTAAACAAATGAGTATTTTGCATCTTTGGCATTTTTTATTTATAGTGGTACAAATACACATCCATATGTATAGTTATCATATGGAGATCAACCCATAAATTTCTATAGGTGTGTAATTACAATCCGCATAAATATTTTTAAAAAAAAGTTTAAAAATATGTTTGCACTTATTAAATTTACAAGAACTAAGTCATAAATCAAATTATTGAACTAAAAAACAAAATATAAAAGTTGTATATGTCTACAAGAAAAGCTACGAAGTTCTACAAGTTGCTACGATATCTACAATATTGACTCTATGAGTAACAGCAGATTTGTGAAGAGTTACTTCTTGCTACGATAGCTACAGATACAGAAAAGAGTTTGTTGATATACTAGTTATAATTAAATTTTCTTTATATAATTACTAAAACTTTCCTACACAACTTAATAAAACAAAATGAACGCATAAATAAGTGACAATTATGAAACATGAAAAACTTGTCCGCTTGGACAGTTTTAACTTGAAAAACTAAATAAAACTGGGTCGTACTGAATACTCGCAAATGAACTATAAGTGTTTTTTATAAAGCCAAAACTGAAATGTATTTTAACACAGTACTTTAGATTGGTATAATAAAGTGAGTACTATTGATTTTTATGACTTAGTGTTGCTATAGCACATGCAATAAATTTTCCCTAAAGCCACTCAATTCTTTCTAAAGGTACAAAACGGCAGTGTTAGGGTTTCGTACCCAAAGGGTAAAAACGGGACCCATTACAAAAACTCCGCTGTCCGTATATCTGTCACCAGGCGGTATCTCATGAACCGTGATAGCTAGAGCCTTCAAAGTTTTATAGATGATATATTTATTTTGCCACTATAACAACAAATACTAAAAAGGGCTCCCATACAACAAACCTAATGTTTAGCCGTTTTTCGCTCAATAATACTCGTAATACCGGTAACAGTTAGATGGCTGCTAATGGAATTAAAATAAAACAAATATATTATATATCCGATACGATAAACGTGATATTTTTTGCTCAATATTAACAACGGCAACTGGAAGTTGCTTGAAATATTCACAAAATATTTAGTAATTATATTATTTTCAGAAAAAAAACCTGTATTAAAAGATAATATATTAAGGAGGGCTTTCATAAAGTACGAAACCTTTTAGCGAGACGGAATATGTCGTCCCAACTTAGTGTAAAACTACGAGTAATTTCGTGCTAAAAATCACAACTATGCGTAATAATTCTAAAAGGTAATAATAACAAAAAGGAAATTTCTGAATACTATGCGATGCATTTGTTGATTTGATGATGCATCACAAAATTACACGCAAGATGTTCTGGTTAAAGAATTTATTTTCTCAACAAGAAATTAACAATTTCACTTATGTGAGAACTTAATCACTACAGTACATATAATGTGCTTCAATCAGTCGTAATTATGAGTCACTTATCAAATTAAATTTAAACAGTAATATTAAATATAAACAGTAATCTAAAGGTTCGCGCACATTATGTCGGGCCGCAGCGGGGCGGAGCGGGCCGCAGCGCAAATTAGTATGGAAATGCGGAAAATGCGGCCCGCTGCGCCCCGGCACAGTGTGCGTTAGTTCATATAAAATACATATAAGCGATTTGAGCGGATTTTTGCGCTGCGATGCGGCCCGACAAAATGTGCGCGAACCTTAAAATATACTTATTAACATTTTTATCAAAACAACATTTTCAATTAAACAATAGTACCTACCGCTAATTAAACAAAATCAACAAAAAATAAGGTATGCGTTTTAGTTAAGTGTAAAGCATTAAAAGTAGGTTTATTAAATAAAGAATCTAATTTCACGGTTTTACATACTCGAAATTACCTATCCCAAACCAAATACTTAATAGTGATCGTGTAATGTTTACAATATTGCGATTTGCGCTGTCCTACGAGTAGTATCGCGTATCAATACCGGTTGCAGTGAAACAAAAGAATTGAGCGCTGCTGTGTGCGTGGATGCGCCACAGTGCATTTTGTAAGCAGTAAGACTTAGTTATTTACTCAATAGTGTCACATCGTTCAATATATGTATTTTTAATTTATTTTTGAAAATACCGAAAGAACTCGCATTTTTCACTTCTTTTGGAATTTTATTGTAAATTTTTACTCCCGCGTGACTTATGCATCGTTCCCCGTGAACTGTTCGGACTCGCGGAAGAATAATGTGATCCTTCCTTCGACTACTCCTGTCACTACTACTCCTGTTACTAGTTTGATGTTTTTTTGTAAATGTTATATTTTTTATATGTATTTTTTTATCCAAGATTTTTCTTATAAATATACTAGTATAAAAATGATGTAGTTGTTTAATATTCATGTATTTGGTTTCCTTATAGATTTTATCTGTAGGTGTAAGATAGTCGTAATTAAATAGCATTTTGATTAATTTGTTCTGAGCAATTTGCAGATCCTTTAAGTTTGTCTTTGGAGCGTTACCCCAGTTTCGATTAGATATATGAGATGTGGTACTACTAGTGAATTATAAACAGTGTGTCGAACTGGTCGAGGAAAACATCGCACGACTCCACGTAGTGACCCTAATAATGATGTTAGCTTGCCACGAATATGATCAATATGTGTATTCCAATTTAGATGACTGTCGAGTTTTAAGCCAAGGTATTTTTCAGATTCTTTTTGGTGTATTACTTCTTGACCAACTTTGAGAGGTAAATGAGAAGGTATTTTTTTATTTTTAGCTCTAAAAATAACATAGGACGTTTTTGCTGCATTAATGGTTAGTAGATTATTTTGGAACCAACTTTCTAATTTATTCAGATCTTCTTGAGCTTTAGTGATTATATCGTGTATGGACTTGTCAAAGTAAAATATACAAGTGTCATCCGCGTATAACGACAAGTTTCCGTTCAATGGCACTTCATGTATTGAATTAATATAAATAAGAAACAATAAAGGTCCTAATATGGACCCCTGTGGTACCCCAAAGGATATGTTGTGTGGCTTGCTTTTATGATCACCAATCTTAACTATTTGCGTTCTGTTTGCTAGGTAAGATTCAAAAATTTTCAAAGCAGTCCCAGTGACACCAATGTTCTTAAGTTTATGCAGAAGGATAGAGTGACTGACCGTGTCGAACGCCTTTTTTAGATCAATAAAAATACCCATGGCTATCTTTTTATCATCAATATTTGTTTTCATTTTGGTAACTAAGTCTGCTGTTGCCGATAGCGTGTTGGATTGGGACCTAAATCCATATTGAAATTCAAACAGAAAATTATTTGACGTTAGATAACTATCTAGCCTAGAGTAAATGACCTTTTCAAAAATCTTTGATATGACAGGTAGAACTGAGATAGGTCGGTAATTATTGGGATCTGTTTTTGCACCTGCTTTATAAATCGGAGTGACTTTGGCGACTTTTAAAGCATCTGGAAATACTCCTTCTGCTAAGCAGGCGTTGACACAGTCAGTCAACTTGTTGACCATAACATCACTTATACATTTAAGGGCCTTGGTTGAGATTCCATCTATTCCTACGCTACAGTTCGAGTCTAGTTCTTTGATGATTTTTACAATTTCATCTTTTTGGCAAGGTTCAAAACTGTCGAACTGGTTTGAGCGCTGTGTTTCATTATTTATTGCAGATGTTTGTTGTCGTTGGTTATGAATTGAGCTAGCTAAAGTGGCACCAATATTAGAAAAAAAGACATTAAAAGCTTCACATATTTCAGTTCCATCAGAAATTGGGCCTGCTTCAGTTTCAAGTTTTGGTGGAATGATCTGTGACTTAATCTTGTTGTTGGATAAGGTATTTATTAGCTTCCACATTCTTTTTGGATCTTTATTGCAATTTGAAAATTCCTTGTGGTAATATGTCTTTTTGGCATTTTGTATTTTAGTAGTAGTAGTATTTCGTTCTTTGGTAAATTCCTTCTTCAGGTCTTCATTTTCTGGGTTCTCTTTAATTTGTTCCAAATTTCGTTTCTTTTTCTTATTTGAGAAATTACGTCCTTACATATCCAATCTTTCTGAGGTATATTTAATATTTTGGTTTTAATAGTTTTACTTTCGTGTATCTTACCCTTTATAAAATTTTCTAAATTTTCATAACAATCATCGTTTGTGTTGGGAGATGTATCTTTGACCAATTCATATAATTTTTTGTAGTCGATGGCTTCATATTTGACGGCTTTTTTGGGTGGAGGCTTATATTTCTTCATGGACAATATTATTTGTCTGTGATCAGACATAGAAGAATCAATAAGGGCCATATGTAAACGTTTATCATTTAAATTTGTAGATACATGATCGAGAAGTGTTTTAGTTTTAACTGTTTTTCTTGTGCAGTAGTTTTCGTCAACTTTATTAATTATACCGTAACCACATTCATTCAACATTTCTTTATATAGTTTACATTCACGATTTTTTGTAAGTAAATTGACGTTCAGGTCGCCGAAAACAATAGCTCGCTTTCCTTCACGTAGCTGCGTCGAGTAAATTTCCAAAAAGTCTTTGAAGTTGGTCTTTCCAGGATAATATATTGCACCAACGTCTATTGCATATTTTTCAAGATGAACCCACAGGAAATGATTGCCTGATTTGTAGACCTCTTTTTTTAAACCATGACTTATGTCATTGTGCACGTAAATAGATACACCACCTCCAATCGCATCGTACCTAATGTTAAAATAGTGTGTATAGTTTTGGAGTTGGTATCGTATTGCTTCCTCGTTTGACTTTAGCCATGTTTCAGTTAAGACGATCACATGTATGGTATTTTGAAATGATTTTATTATGCATTTCAGTTCGTCAAACTTTCCTGGTTTCCGAATACTTCGTACATTGGCGTAAAAGAAATTTAAGCCTTGCTTTGTTACATCAAAGTCTTGGTATGAAGAGCAAAGTTCGTAAGTTATTTTATCTTCAGATGATGAATCTGCTATTTGGTTAGTTAGTTTTTTGCGGTTTCTTTGATGATCCTCGGCGTACCCTTTATGTATCTTATTATGAGTCCTATCTCGCCGTTCTCTTTGCGACGAGCCAGTTCCTGGCTTAACTCTTTAAGTACCTTCTTTTCGGTGGGTGTTTGGTCGTGATATATTTTTATGTTCCCTTTAAGTTTGTTTCTATTCTTTAGTATGTTTTTGGCTTCCTGAGAGTTCTCCAAGACTATTTTTAAGGGACGAGTCTTTCCTTGCACGTATGGGCCAAGTCGTTGAATTTTGCAAATTTTTGCATGATCGGTCATTAAATCTTGAAAAGCTTTTGTAACAGCGTTGATATCTTGGGAGTAACGTGCTGACTCTTCACCATTATTTGACTCTGGAAGTCCGACCATTATTATATTTTTGCTTCGAAACATGCGTTCTTGTATTTCGCTGATAATTTTTTCTCCTTCGATCACTTGAGATTCTGATGTGACTGACGTAGATTTCAGGGTCTCAATTTCTGCCTGTAGCATAACTATTTTTGATTCAGCAGCGGAGGTGGTATTTTTTAGTTGGAGAATTTCAGATTTCATAATCTTGTGCTCGGCCAATATTTTTTCGGTGGAATCTTTGATATCACGGGTTTGTTCTTTCACATGTGAGATGTCATCATGCATAGGTTTCAAATTGGCTTCAAGGGCTGATATCATTTCCGAACGAAATGCATTTAAAGCGCTTATCAGTGTTTCATTGCAGTTGCAATCGCTTTCCCTCTGCTTTCTTTTTCGCAGTTTTAATTGAGTGAGTCGGTTACCGGGTTCATCCTCCGAATCAACCTCTATTGAGAGGTTTGGTGACGATTGTGAGTGTACTGGGCCAGCTGCTATATTTTTTTGCTGTGGCTTACTTTGGTCACTCATATTTGCCTCTGTTGCACTGTGTACGTACGAGCGATATACACGTGTGGTGACGCTGCGGAGTTACGGCACAGGTGCGAGAAGTGCAGAGAGATAGGAGTGAGTATATTACCCGTTCTGTAGTGGTGTGTGTTGTCGCTGGCGCACTGTAGAAACGGCACGGGACCTTTTTACGCAATCACAGAGGGACGGATGTTATTCACTTCGGTTACGCGATTTTCTGCAGTAAAATATGCAAGTGAGGATTTAAAGTTGATTGGTACTATTTATATTTATTTTAGAGAAATACGTCGACACGTCTGCTTCGTTCGACTGATGTTTCGTTTTTAAATCTTTTAATGTCAACTCTATGGACTCAAAAAACGAAAGTCCTAGTTATTTTTCGATCTCATCTGTTAAATTAAAAAATATCAAAAACAAATTTTTAAACATTAAGCGTGTTATTGATAAATACTAAAATGTGTTTTTAACCCCCGACGCAAAAGAGGGGTGTTATAAGTTTGACGTGTCTGTTTGTCTGTGTGTCTGTCTGTCTGTCTGTGGCATCATAGCGCCCGAACCACTGAACCGATTTCAGTTTAGTTTTTTTTTTGGATGAAAGGAGACTTAATCGAGAGTGTTCTTAGCTATGTTTTATAAAAATAGATTGAGCCGTTTAAGATTTATGGTGGGTTAAAGTGGGGATGGAAGAACTAAAATTCTACAAATGTGCCCAAAATGGTTGTCAATTGAAAGTTTGTTGTCAAATATTTTTGTGTCGGGGGTTTTTTAAATTTTTAATTTATAAATAATTATTAGAAATTCAAAGTGTACTCAAGTTTACATATAATTATGTGTGAGCTGTGGCCGGTAAAAGAACATTTTTGTCCCGATTATATATATATTTTATGTTTTAATGATTCCGTAATAAAAAAAGACATGTTACTGACTGTATGTATAGATAGCACCTACAGAACCGGCGTACACAAAAAGTGCACAATTTTATAAAATTGTACCATCAAATTACTTAATTGGATATGAAAGCGTCCTTTTTGCATGTTGCTATTTGCAAATTGACTTTGCAGAGAAGCTTTAATTATTCAATATTAATATATGTACCTACTGTATCAGACAATATAACATGTCACTAAATGTTAACAAGGATATTAATTAGCGAAGCTTATTTTGATTTGACGGTTTTTTTTCGTTTTTCCGAATGTTTCTACTCCTTTACAGGTCGCATTTTTCAACAAATCTTGACGATAAAACATATATTTATCGTTGGCTTTATATATTTTATTCCGTATAGGGTTGCGGTTAACTTCATACTATCTGATGTTGAGCAGATTTGCTTTGACTCGGGATTTGAAGACACCCACGTTGTACTTTAGCGGGAAGACAGACCCAGGCAAAGCGTTCCATATTCTGGCTGTTGGTATGAGGAATGAGGATTCGAAACGCTAGGTTCTAACGCGCGGAATGTCTACCATGAAAGAGTGGCGCTTTGGTCGCGTCTGTCTGGCCGTACGAAGGAAAAAAAGGGCAATTGGGACCAGATTGTGCAACTCCTGGGATTCGCGGACGAATGGTTCCGTACCCTATGGGAACCCCTTTAGCCTCATTTCAAGCGTCTACCTGTTACTTTTATTAATATGGAGCAAAAATCGGCAAAAAATACGCTTGTTGTAGGTATGGGAAGCCCACCCTGAAATATTTATTTTATTCTGTTTTTAGTTGGTTGTTATTGGTTGTTATAGCGGCAACAGAAATACATCATCTGTGAAAATTTCAATCTTCTAGCTATCACGGTTCATGAGATGCAGCCTGGTGACAGACAAACGGAGAGACGGACAGCGGAGTCTTAGTAATAGGGTCCCGTTTTTACCCTTTGGGTACGGAACCCAAAAAAGTTGATTCGAACCATCATTTTCAATATTTTTACTATGGGGCCAACTCCAAATACGAGAAAAGAATAAACTGTCTCATTCGATATTACACACCCGCTCTCACTAAGTCACTGTATACTCGTATAGTCACTACTTATATCCAGCATTGTTGTTTTTTCTATCGTTTCAAAAATCGAACTCTAGAGCCTAAACCAAATGATTACACCACCAGGACATAAAAGTTCTCACTAAAATGGCAGACATAAACTGGTTTACTATTATTATTTATTATTATATTACATACGAGTAACATTCGGCTTTCATCCAAAAATCCATCATCCCAGCCGCGCTAAGCAATATTATCATTCCCATATTTCCCATAAACCCGTGTTTATGTTTTACGATAATGATCACTAAAATTTGCCTTTACGATTATTGAGATTGAGTTTTGCTCGGTATTGAAGCTTCGTGCTTTGAATAGAGCGGTTGGATCGATGATATTTTAAAATAGATACGCTTTAACTGCTATTCGACCGTATCTATAGCTTGCGGCTTTTATAAGTGCATCTGTGGCTATCATACCAGTTTATTTAGCCACGAGCGCCAATGTTACCGAACGAACGCTAGCGTATGGCCGATGAGTAAGATTTAAAAAAATGCAAGGAAATGCCTGAAGTTCAATAAGTCACCTCAGGTACTACGGCAGAAAAATGTCATGCAAAACTAAAACAAAATGTATTTGTAATGTAGACTAAATGCATTTCTAAATACATTGGCATTGTGAAAGATACTTAATAGTAAAATATAATTTAATAATAATATAATTAATGTGCGCGTTTTAAAAATCGATTTTAGTCAGTTTTTTGTGCTTTGTTAGTCTGTAAAAATAACAAGACTTTATCGACAGCACAGAAAGGATAAAACTAAATGAAAAAATATTAGAATAAATTGATCATTTCATAAGAAAGATCTCTTCAAGAAAACCTTTGAATTAATTAATGAAAACTTGCAAACGACAAGGGCGGCGGTGTAAACGTTATAACGCGTCTTTACAAAGAATGTCATTGGGCTCGATGTACGGCGGAACGAATGTATGAATTGAACATATTCTCTATAGGTTTGCGAATCAAACGTGAATTAAGGTCGGCTGTAGTCAAAATTATGTGGTATATTTCAATGCTCAAATGTTTTACTCACAATGTACGGAGTGAGGTTTCAAAGGCTTTTGAAATACTTATTTGCTTGAGGATTCGATGAGAACTGCCATGTAATTTCAGATACATAATCAAAGCGTGCACCAGCATGCGGATATAACCACAAATATTAAAGAAAAAGATTGATTTATTTGCTAAACATGTGAACATTTATATGTCTTTATATTATTATCTTAACATATTTCTGCCCTATGAGAGGGTATAAGAAGAATAAGAATAATTTATTGTTCCAGAAACATTTTTGACAATTATTGTTTAGAATCCATTGGAACTAGTATACGCTGTATGACGGAGCCAATGGCTTCTCCTTATATAAATGTTTACAATAAATACTAATAATATAAACTAGTTGTGAGATATAAAAATAATAATATAAAAAAGTGAGAGGCGAGCTGCTCATTAATTACATTAGCACATTAGCTCGTCCCACTTTATCCGTATCTATTAAAATAAAAAAATATATCAGCTGCTTCAAAGTATAAAATGAAGCATACATACATCCACTCACTCACCAACATGCACCCTACACACACATTACGCAATCGAAAAATGGAAATTACTTGTACTCGTATTTAAGTAAATTACTAAGAACTCATTGTTAAATCACTCTTATCATTACATTAGGTAATAATTTATGAGATGTCTTATTTAAAAGAGGAAGAGACTAAATCTCACAACACAGGACCACCCTAGTGTGAATGTTAGGGTCCCACTCTGGAAGTTTGTAAATTTAATCTAAGTACCTACTAACACTACTTTAAGAATTATCAAGATTTACTAACTCCAAAACATTTAACTAATTGAGTAAATAAACGTTATCTTATTACAATTATAGACATTTATCAGTGCTGTACTGTACCAGCATTTTTAATAGTCCACTGCAGGATGTAGGCCTACCCATGAAGGGTGATTGGGCCATATCCACCACGCTGGCCCAGTGCGGGTTGATGGATTCACATACGCCATCGAATTTATTCCATGGACGTATGCAGGTTGCCTCACGATGTTTTCCTTCACCGAAAAGCCAGTGATGTGGAATTCCTTAGATAAATTCTAAAGAAATTATTGGTACGGGACCGGAATTTGATCCCATGACCTCACGATTGTAAGGCGGGTGTCAGTACGACTAGACCACCACGGCTTTAAAAGTACATGTTTGGTAAAAAATCAAAATTATAGTAATGAAAAAATTTTTAATGAAAATTGAAATAATGTCAGAGTGGAACAGATAGGAGGTCATTTACACATTATTACATAATAGCATTTAGCAGTCAATAATAATATTCCTTTGAATGTTAAAATAATAATAAAAACAAAACAAGCTAATAACTACCATATGAGAAAATATACATAAGTACGAGCATAAATACAATATACTACCGAGTATATTTTCCTCGACGGCAAGCGGAAACGGTCGCACCCTGCCGGATATTGCACCCGCCGTGAACGCTCTACTAAGTGTACATAGTAGTTTCTTCTCATATTTATATCTAATTTCAAATACTTCACTTATTGAAAAGATATTTTCAATCCGAGTATCTACCAACATATTATTATTTATTGTAAACGGCCCAAATTTTTGACACTGTGCTCGTACAAAATTATTATTTTTAAACTGTCAAAATTTGTATGCTAATTTGGGCCGTTTTGCGCACCCGATTCAGTATCTAGACAAAAATAAGGGCACATAAAATTATAAGGTCCATGGTTGTGTTTTTAACCCCCGACGCAAAAGAGGGGTGTTATAAGTTTGACGTGTCTGTTTGTCTGTGTGTCTGTCTGTCTGTCTGTTTGTCTGTCTGTGGCATCATAGCGCCCGAACCACAGAACCAATTTCAGTTTAGTTTTTTTTCTGGATGAAATGAGACTTAATCGAGAGTGTTCTTAGCTATGTTTTATAAAAATCGATTGAGCCGTTTAAGAGTTATGGTGGGTTAAAGTGGGGATGGAAGAACCAAAATTCAGGTTTTTGTGTCGGGGGTTTTTAAATTTTAAATTTAAGTTTTTATTTTCAGCTGCGTATGCCATCAGTTTTGCGTACTAGTACACTGCATTAAGGTTAAAAAATATGTTTTTGTGTTACATGATTACAGTAGTTTGCTTCTGTTTCTTTTTGCTAGCCGTAGGATGTTCACTATCGGACATAGGCCTCTTCTATAGATTTCCAGTAAGACCAGTTAGAAGCGGCTTGCGTGCAGCGTGTCCCTAGCGTATTAATTACATCATCGGTCCGCCTTGTCAGTGGACGTCCTACGCTGCGCTTACAGGTATGTGGTCCCCATTGAAGAACTCTTCAATCCTCTCGACTATCCGTTCTACAAAATATGTGCCCAGCCCATGAATAAGAATATTCTAATCCTCAATGCTATACCATTTACGTACTTTGAACGTAAGTACCTGTCTAGTACCATTATTACATTATTACGACTGCCTCGGTGGCTCAGTGGTTAGTGACCCTGACTGCTGCATCGAAGAGGCGTTCGATTCCCACCCAAGGCAAATATTTATGTGATGATGAAAATGATGAAGGTGTTTGCTCTGTGTCTGGATGTTATTTAGGTATTATCTATATAAGTATGTCTTTAAAAATATGTATATGTAGTATATCAGTCTCCAGCCATATCACAAGCTTTGCTAAATTTGGGGCCAAAGACCGTGTGTAAGATGTCGCCTAATATTTATTTATTTATTATTATTTAAAAACATTACTCAAAACCATTATACGTTTTCCTCCCATCTCAATAACGTTCCATTCCTCTATTTGCCTTATAGATGGCGCGTCGTCGATGAGATCAAACGATCCGAGTTTTTAGGGAAGTGATCAAAGGAACAAACGTTAGCTTAACGACGGGTGACATTGGAGGAATGACGGCCGAGATGATGGCTGAAGTCGTAAAATTGCAGCTCTTACCATTGGTTGAGTTCTCGATCAAAGTAATTCAGGTTTTTTGTATTTTTCCTTGTCACACTTGCCTGTCATTGTCACTTTCGTGGCTCATATTATGTTTTGATTGTATATAACATAATATAGCGAGGCAATGCCGCCAGCATTCTGTTCACGTTACCCTCTGCGACAGGGCTTTTAGAATTGCTTTATTTTGATTTTAGTACAAAGTTAGATTATAAACAAATTTTACTGTTAGATCAATCCCTGAATTGCGAAAGAAGAAACACAATAAGAGCGCTTGGTCATATTCATAGGAAAAATTTTACAAATATTTTCGAATGAAAAAACGTAAGTAGACGGCACTTAATTTAAAGAAAACCGGCTATGCGTCCGGCGTCGTCAACAAGGTCATATACATTGCCGTGGATGACCGCTATTACGGTCGCCGGACCGGTGTCCGTTGCGCCGACGTGCATCCGGCGAAAATTGCTCGCCGGATGGATTTCCGGTGCGGCAACACAAGTTCATACACCACAATATACCGCCGCAAATCCGGTGAAAAAAACGGTTCGTTGTCCGGTGAAACAAATTGACCTGAAAAAGCGCACTAACAGTTTTCTTGAACAAGTCTGTGGAACAACTACTACACGGTACTACACGGTTTAAACGGTATAGTTCAATGGTCAGAAGGTCAGTACAACATTTTTTCAGCTGTTTACTTCTTATACCATTAAATCGCCCACACATTGGCCAATGCAAGCGGCCATTACACAGAGTTTGTAAAGTCTATTATCTAAATTTGTCTTTTCCACAACCAAAAATTACCTTGTTTTAATATTTTTAAGAGTTTCAGTTACAGAAAAATAAAGAATGCATTATTTTTTTTTGCGTGAAACTCTCAGTGGTAATGGCAATACGGACCGACCTTATGAATCAACCAAGATACTCGGACATACATCAGGAGCTCCGAATCACCACTTAATCCACTTCATCTTAGGTATACTACAGTGAATTGCAGTTATAGATATCATGACAAAAATAAAACTTAAAATATACCACCCCATATGATTTATCCGTTACTCTATTGTGTAAATCAGAAAACGGTTTGGCCTACAAAGTCCTCTTTGTAGGCCAAACCGTTTTCTGTCTTGGTTTTCTGTCTTTACCTAAAAGACGTGCTGAAATTGGTTTTTCGTCAATTCAAATGAATTCTTTTGAAAATATGAATTAGTTTTCTAAGGTTTTTAACGACGTGCAAAACAGCTCTTTTAGAAATGCAGCAAAAGGCTTTAAGATAGAAAAAACCATTAACTTTATTATACTCGTACTCGGGTTTTATTACGATACATGTGACCGTTACCAAGGATTAGAGATGTCCATATTTGTTTTAATTTATTCTCTTCCTCCAGTTTCTTATAACTATAAATAAGTATACCAATTATGGTTATCAATCAATCTCAGCCTTTCCAAAATATATTATTATTTTTTGGAATCGCTACGCTCGCGTTTAGTAAAATCATTAACGAATTCCCATTTCCCACTCTGATTAAATTTCAGTATATTTAAGTTCGACCTCCATGACTGCAGTATACTGCATACAGATTTTAGTCTTCGTCAACTAAAGTAGGTAAGTATAAGAGATGTGACGTCATTCGTCACAGCTTTGCTACGGTGATCCCGCGTGTGACGATCCTAAGCATGGATCAAGGATGTAAGAAAAAAAGAGAATCGAACATAAAGTCCGTTGCTATACTCACTTATACCTCTACTCTTTTTTTTGAAGTGAAACTTCTAATGCTTCTTCCAACAAGATTGCGTCAAACGTTTAACGCTACCATGGAAGGGGTATGAAAGCAATGTTGCGTCAAAGTTTCACTTCTTCCGCGCGGACTCCACTTGCATTTTTTCTAATGAGTCGTCGACACCGCAACCAAATATTAGAAATCAAGGAGAAAAATCCTACTAAAATCCGTTTTTCAGCACGGTCAGTCTTCGGATGGTTGAATGCAGGTGACATTTTTTAACTGAGCGCTGCCGTGGCTTGAATGGCACTATGCACTAATAAATTATAGGTTCCGATTATGTTAACCGTTTATTCATGTCAGAGACCTTCCTGCGGCTAAAAAACTCTGACAACGAAGCTATCCACCTAGCCGACACAAACTTTCAGTAGTGATTTTTTGCCCGATCCTCACTATTTCTCTCATCCATGTTCCTAAGGCGTGCCATTCGGTAATTTTATACGTCACAGTCTGGTGATTTTTATTGCGTACTATGTTACGTTTTCAGTACGAGTACGCTCAAATTTAATTAGTTAATGACTGTGCTCACTTGCGTTAATGTTTAATGACGTAATAAGATTGAGTTTGTTCTACCTTTTTGGGTCGTTAATTTAGTAAACACTTATGGAATTGAGTTAGGATTTTTAGTAGGCGCGTCTGTTTTTTTTTACGAAACTCTATGTTGTATTATGAAAATTCGTAAGAGAAAAAAACAACAGCTTTTTACATTAAAATTTTGATGAAATACAAACATAACAGATGACTTTTAAATTATCTTCCAGTACTAAAGATTCTATTTTCTAAATCAAGACTTATAATTACATTTTTATTTCTGTCTTAATTTATTAAATTATTATAGACTCTGAATTTGGTTTAAGTACGTGAAGAAAAATGCCGAAAAAGGACAAGAAGTAAAAAAACATTCAGCGGTAATTCGAAATAACGATGATGTTGAATAAAAAAACAATCAAAATACAAATACTCTTTAGTGAAAAATAATGTTGGAAAAAAGAAACAATAACAGACAAATACATTTCTGTAAAAATCTATTGAAAAAATGACAATAAAAATATACTGCAAGTGTTTAATATCTCAGAGAAAAGATTAATAATTCTAGAAAACAACATTAGTTAAAAAAATAACCGCTTATTTCGTTTTCTCACAAACATTCCATTACTACTCAAACTATAAATTAATTAAGAGTTTTTATTTAACTGCCAAGACTCGCTCATGCCGACGTTAAGTGCGAAATCCTTAAAATTGTGAACTTTACACTGAAGTTTTTAATGAGCGAAGTTAGGTAAGACTCCTTAGAGTGTTACATACTTACCTACGAAAGTTAGTTGAAGAGGAATCGTCCATTAATTACGTGAAGCTTAAACGGAGGAGAGAGTTTGGAAACGTCACCAAAGAAGATTTTGCAAAGTCGACCCATTGAGTTAAGTTGGCGTCGTCCGAAAAATGTATGAGGAAACTGAAATGTTTGCGGACTCGCACTAAATAGCTGTATTTGAAGGAGCTAATTAAAATATTCCATTGTGTGTTAAAATTATTGTTTTATGTGCGATGTCAGCTGAGATAGTCAACAAAAGGTATCTTACCTTTATTGGCAAATAACTACAAAACGGTTTAATTCACAGAAATAATACCAATGCCAATTGAAAGATCTATTTATGGAAATCATAACCTTGAAACAATATACCGATGTAGCTACAATCAAAAAAAGATATTCGATAAAATAAGTTTTAAAATAACTTGATTTCCAAACATCTACGTAACCGTTTCGCGGACATTGGCCAAATTATTATTTTCTGAGAGTACGTTTCAAGGAGCCTAATAATTGTCAAAAGATGTTTCTGTCAAAAGTCGATGCAAGTCAAGACAGATGATGGGTAATTCAGTACTGAATTGAGGATGGAGCCGAAGCCGAAATCGAAGCCGAAGCTGGAGCCAAAGACAACCGAGCGCCGACGCCGACGCATACGCCGAAGCCAAAACCAAAAGTGAGGCCGAAACCAAAGTCAAAGACGAAATAACTCGTTTATTCATACCATTGGCTCGCATTCCATCCATAAAATACAAGAAAAATCAAAATGAAAACGACAAGTTACACGAATAACAAATATCTGTTTTTTAAGTTTGTGACACTTTAAATAAAATAGACTATCTAATAATATCTATACTTGAATAGCCAGGCTATAGTTACGCGATACTCGGATAAAACAATCGACGCCAAATTTTAAGGCACTTTACCCAATGTCCTTTGTGCAGTAACTCAAAATAGCGTTAAAATATGGTAAACCAAATTGCAAAAAAGCAATGATAGTATTTAATGCTTAATTATTTTGTGATTATATATTTTCTTATTTAATTTTTGTTCAAGGCCGCCATCACGCCGCCATATTTTACAAGCAATGTCAAAAGATAAGATCCGAAAATATGAAATTACTTGAAATGAAGATTGTTATGAAAGAAAATCATTTTCCAAAGAAAATGTAGCAAATTATTATTTAATGTACAATGGCCTAAGCTCGATAAACATTTTTTATGTTTTTTTTTTTTTTTTTTTTTTTATTGTTTTTAATGTTACAAGGGGAAGAGGGTTTGCAGTGACATAACTATATATATATATATATCTTTCGAGATTCAAAGCGCCGATATCTACATCCAAAAAAGCGCCGCAAGGCAATATCAAAAATGATACAGCTCTACAGTTTAGAGATTCTCAAGTCAACAAGTACCGAATTTTTAATAATATCACGCGTATCTTTTTACAAAATGGTCCGATGTCGATAATTATTTTTATGGCGTAAAAGTCTGTGTTTGTCCATTATCTCGCCTGATGGTAACCGAAAAAATGGTCAAAGATGTTATGTGATGATCATCAGAGAAAGTTGAATGAAAAGCTGTTATTTTAATTTTTTTTATAATAATTTACTTTACTGCAACAAAACTTATATAACCTTTCATAAACTAAACCCTTCGAGCAAATATCTATAGAGTAACAATCGTGCAAAAAACCCTGTCCAAGCTAAGTAGTGGGCAGGCTTTTTAGTTAGGCATAAGGTGGTTGCAAGTCGCCTACAACGCTTGCGCGATGCCAAAATGCTCGATTACAAGCACTACGTCTAGATTCGAGAAAACGGGTCATTGAGAATTATTCAATGTATATATCTAAGTCATTGTGTATAACGGTGCTCGGACATTTGACATTTTTTACTACTTTCACGAAGGGAATGTAGCTCTGTAGATATTTGTCGAAGACTTAACCTTATTAAATATAATAAGCCTTGTGATAATAATTCTTCTTAGTCTATTTTTAGATACCTTTTTTGCAACTTTCCGGTGATTAATGGACGACCTCTCCTACGAAAGTTGGTTTAAAACGAGATAAACGGCTAATGAGACCCGCGAGATGTGTTATGTGTTTAGAAGCTTTTGGAAATGCAATATTTATGAGGGATGCAAATGAGACGGCTTTTTAAGACGACGACCATAAAATTTTGCTTTCAAACAGATTCTTTTTTACTTGGATACTTACAAAAAGACAATTTATTTTTATTTTCTGTCAGTATGTTTGCGGCACTGTTCCACTCAATGTGTGGATGTATTTGAGTGCAGTTTTATATGTACTGTACATGCTTCGTCTTCTTTATTTACAAGCTCATGTGGTGAAAATGTTTTTTCGTAAAAAAAAAAGGTTTGATATTAGTTTTTGCAATTGTTTTGTTTTAAATACTTAAATGGACCGTGAATTAAAAAAAAAAAAAAAACAATAAATATTTAATAATTATAATGTATGAACATAAAATGTAAATATCAAAATTTTATAGTTAGTGCGATACATACTCGTACGAGTAGGTCTCTGAAACATACTTTAAAGTACTTGGTGTACTTACGCAAATTATTCGTTTGATCTATCACATTCAGAAGTAACAACTTTATCAGCAAATACATATCTACCGAAATATTGCTACCAAACCTAGGGCGTGATACCACTTGATAAATACCGATTACCCAAGTTTGCGTTAATTGACTAAACCATTTACATTGGAGGTATTGAGTGCAACAAATTAGAATTTATACGATGAACAGGTTATTTCCAAAAGTATAATTCTAAAATTTATGACTATAATAAATTGTTCTGAGAATTCAGAGGTTTGGGCATTAATTATTTCCTTTGATATGGGCTGTATATTATAGTATGACGTAAGTATAGCTACATTTTTTCTGTGTCGAAGTTTCGAGACACTTAAAGTAGGTATACAGTTGACTTCCAGTTTTTTTAAGCTCTTAAAATTACTATGATGGATATAAGTGTCTTTAAAAAGTTTTATGCGGGTTCATGTTAGTTTAACCGGTTCACGAAATTAACCGGTATCTAGCCCCGAAACAAAACTAGCTACTATGATAAATTACTCTGAGAATTTAGGGGATTAAACATTAATTATTTCCTTTGATACGGCTGTGTAATACGGTATGACGTATAGCTACGTTTTATCTCTGTTTCGGAGTTCGGATACACTTGACGTGTGATTTGTATCTGTAGTAATTAGTAAGAGGAGTTTGGATATTTGTGTTCGGGGAGATGTTAGAGAAACTGTGTGCTTAGATAGTGTAGATTTGTTATCGTCATAATCAGTTTAATAGCGCTCTGGTAAGCATGTGATTCTCTTTAATACTCGTATGCATGATGACTAAAAAATAACAATTAGTCCGTTAGATAGACTATCAAAAATTATTAGACGCGTATTTTTTCTTTTGTCAATTAAGCAAAAATTGATGAAGATATAGTCCGTCAAAGTTCCGCGTGACGTCACAAGTGCCATACCAAAATGTATAGACTTATGTAAGAGAGGTGACGTCACGACCCCCACTCCCAAACAAACTTTGACAAGGCTTATCTTTGTCATTTGTTGGTTGATTAACAAAAGAAAAACAAGCGGCTAATATTTTGTGATGATTTAACTGACGGACTAATTATAGGTAATAATGATTTCTAACCCAGTCATCATACCTATCATACTAATAGGTACCTAAATTATAATTACTGGTACATAATCAGTTTCTTTAGTCGTGATTCCGGGTCAGATTCCAGACGATAAAATGTATGAATATGAATTTAAATATTTGTCCTGAGTTTCCTGTTTAGAGTGGGTTTTAGGCATTTGCCACACAATAAATACATGATGGAGAGCTATGAGCATGTAAGTTCAAAATCAACGATGCATAAAAGACACTCTCTTTCATCTAAATATCAGACTTTATCTCTTAGAAATGAGCTAATAAAATAAAGAATCTGAAACGAAGGCTTCACTCATATTTTGGCTTTAAGATCTTAACTTAGTATCCTACTAATATGTTGTGAGTATTTACGGATGTTTGTTACTCTTTTACGCAAAAACTACTGAACGGATTGAGATGAAACTTTGCAATAATAAATCTTATTCATAAGGATTACACATAGGCTATAATTTATGAAGATATTGCGTGAAACGAAGTTTGCCGGGTCAGCTAGTCAACTATAGTTTCAATTGCATCCAAAATTTATTTTCAACTAGCAGCGCCCCGCGGTTTTACCCGCGTTGTGCCCGTTCCCGTGGGAATTTCGGGAATTTTTATACATATAAACTTTCCTCTTGAATCACTCTATCCAATAAAAAAAACCGCATGAAAATCCGTTGCGTAGTTTTAATGATTTAAGCATACAGACAAACAAATAAACAAACAAATAAACAAACGAAAATAGCGACTTTACTTTATACTATGTAAGGATGTGAGTAGGGACTAGCGTATGAACTCATCGTTCGTAGCTATGTTAACCATCAATTTGCAATCAAAAAAAGCAATAAACTTATACTATAAACTCCAGTTCAGTCGGAGTGTCTCTGAGAGATCGAATGAGAAATGAGGAGATCCGCCGAAGAACCAAGGCTACCGACATAGACCAGCGGATTGACAAGTTGAAAAGGCAGTGAGTAGGGCACATAGCACGGAGGACTGATGACCTGATGAAGTCGAAAAGTTCTCGAGTGGAGACCACGTACCGGCAAGCGTAGAGTAGGACGTCCGTATGCAAGCCGCTACCAACCAGTGGAGAATAAGCAAGGCCTATGTCCAGCAGTGGACGTTTTCTGGCTGATAGATGGATGGCTGTAATTTATTAACGCGTCCTAATGACTCAGTTCAACCAGATAATATTCCAACCAAATCCACTCAGAACTGGCATAATCAAATGCAGGCCATATTTCTGCTTAAAACATGAACTACGAATGGATTAGCAGATACGCATTTTGCAGCCAAAATGGCGATATACGACGCCAGATTAATATTTGAATACATTTGCATATCAACGTGTACATAATTACCGTAACACTGTTTACTGGATGAAATTTAAATCGGGCTAGGTAGCTTTATTGTTGGTAATTTGGCCAATTTTGAATTATGGGAAAGGTAATAAGGTGGTTGATTTAAATGTAGATACTGAAAGGCTTTACTAACAACCAAACCATAACAAAACCGGCTTAGAAAGTAGAAGTGACAATGGCTAAGGTACTGAAAACGTTGAACGGATAGACAATTAAGCTGTAAAGTTATCAAAGTACAAGAGAGACTAATTACTGACATGCTTAGAGCAGCGGGGCAATTCTGTTAGCCGATCTCTTTACGGAAGTGATACGTTCTTGAACCGCTCTCGTTTTTCTGACAGTTCCAACAGCTCAAAACTGTCAGAAAAACGAGACAGGTTCAAGAACGTGTCACCTTAGTAACGAGATTGGTTGACAGAATTGCCCCGCAGGACTTCCGCCGACATGTATCATATGCCGATGGGACCAACAATCTAATCAAGAACGCGTTAGATGCTATAGGTAAAGGCTAGGCTTTCAACTAAATAGTAGAAAAAAGATCATATTATGTGTAGGATTTGTATCGCTTAGCCTGATAGGATTTGTCTGGGTGTTATTAAGATATTATCTACATAAGTATAGGTATGTATTTAAAAATATGTTTAAGCAGTATATCAGTCTCTGGCATCCATTTCACAAGCTTTGCTTAGTTTGGGGTGAGATACCATGTGTAAGATGTCCCGTGATATGTTTTTATTTATTTTTCAAAATTGTTGTTGTTGCTGTTCATTGGATATGCTTAACTTGGAGACTTATTACTGGAAAAATAATGTTTCTAATCAAAAGCTTCAAGTTCAAATATGAAAATATCTTACAGGCCGCAGAGTTTCACTAAAGAAGTGATATAGTCAAAGTTTGTAGTGAATAGAATTTTTAACACAAGAGACTTTTATGCAGGGTTATTTCTAATCAATTAGCATCCTTTTAGGGGCTTATTTTACATCAAAACTGACAACTTATACTCTGCGACTTTTGTCAGAACTAAAAAAAATTGTTCCATTGATTTTTTGATTGATTTTTTTTGAGTTTTACAAAAGTAGCTGAGTAAAAGTTTAAGAAGAAAGAAAGAATAAGCCCCTAAAAGGATGTTATTTGATTAGAAATAATCCTGTATGGCATTATTATTATCTTTCTTTTTTTACCAGCCCAACTAGGTATAGAAAGGGCTAAGATCGGAGTCGTCCTGCATGATCAAATCAGAAATGAGGAGATCTGTAGAAGACCCAAGTTACCGACAAAGCCCAGCGGATTGGCAAGTTGAAATGGCAATGGGCACTGCAGGGCACATATCACGGAGGGCTGATGACCGATGGGGTCTAAAAGTTCTCAAGTGGAGACCACGCACCGGAAAGAGCAACGTCGGACATCTACTCACTAAGTAAACGGAAGACCTCATTAAAATACGCAGGATCATATTGTATGCAAGTCGCTACCAATCGGTTTTAATAAAGATCTTTGTCACGGTAATGGTATCTAACAGTATTGTGACTCGGCCCTGTCCTTGATATGAATGCCTAACACGTGGCCATGCAGGACGTATCACACGCTAGGGCTGCGCGTCTGCCCGGGTAGCACGGCAAGGGGAGAAAACCATTTTATCCACTCTTAATGTCAGATGTCATTGTCAATCCATAATTTATTTCCTCTTCGAGGGGATATAATGGTAGAAAGACTATTAGTCCCTTTGCCATGCTTCCCGTGCTGGTAGGTAAATTGCACCCTCACTGATATAAACTCACATGTTTGTTCGTCACTGCAGCGCTCCCCTGCGACCATTGTGTAAGCAGTGTATACCGAACTCCGAGGCACGTAGGTATGAATCACGCTCAGACTATTTGTATGAAGTCGGAATACTGTTAGATACTATTAGCGTGCCTTAAGGCCCCATTATGAAGGCGCCATTGTAATTTTAATAGCAACGTAATAAAAGTGTTCTCTCTATCGAATGCCTAAAGTGAAAAAGAAACAGAAACATTCTAAATAGCTATTATAATTTATTGGGCCTAATATCCAGCAGTGGACATCCCATGGTTGAAATGAACGAAACAAACGATATCTTCTTTTATGCATCCATTACATTTCTTACAGTAAATTCAACAGTCACTATCACGGGCCAGTGATGGTGCCGTGACTTGGGCTCGTTAAATTCTTATCATTTATCAGCAGCTATCGTAGCGTGTGTGCTCGATCTCTGACTCTGGACGGATAAAAGTTTTGTTTCTATTTGTTCTTTAGGGAATTTATTATGCATTATACGGGATATCCATTGGCTGTGAGTTTTTTTAAAATAAACAAGTTTAAGTTGAGACAGTGGCATTTGAAATTTTATGTTAATACATAATTTATGTCGTCATATTTTTTTAACATTTGGTAGTGTATTACTCGTGATATTTTACCATCGTAGGACGTCTACTGCCTGTTGCTGATTTTGAATAATAACCGAATAATTATTTTTGTCAAATATGGTTCAATCGTGTACAAAATTTAATTAGTTTGCTCGAAAAGAATTTATTTTAATATTCTTGATTTTTAAAAATAACTCAGCTGCATAAATACAACACAACTACGGGAAAATAATATTTCTAAGCAAAAGCTTCAAGTTCAAATATCAAAATAACTTACAGGTCTGAGAGTTTCACTACAGAAGTGATATAGTCAAAGTGTGTAGAGAATAGATTTTTTAACAAACGAGTCTTTTATAAAGGACTATTATTATCTTCCTTTTTTTACCAGTCTAACTAGGTATAGAGAGGGCTATGATCGGAGTCGCCCTGCGTGATTGAATCAGAAATGAGGAGATCCGTAGAAGAACCAAAGTTACCGACATAGCCCAAAGGATTGACAAGTTGACGTGGCAGTTTACAGGGCGCGGAGGAATGATGACCAATAATGGGGTCGAAAAGTTCTCAAGTGGAAACCATGTACCTACCGGAATGAGCAGCGTAGGGTCTACCTACTAGGTGAACGGGTGACCTCATTAAATTGACCGCAGGATCACATTGGATGCAAGTCGCTACCAATCGGTCTTATTAAAGATCTCTATGTCACGGTAATTGTATGTTATGGTATCTAACAATATTGTGACTCGACCCTGTACTTGATATAAATGCCTACAGCCCCACGTGGCCATGCAGAACGTATCAGATGCTAGGGCTGCGCGCCTGGTAGGTAAATTGCACGCTCATTGATACAAACCCACAAGTTTGTTCGTCACTGCGGCCGTTTTGTAAGAAGCGTATACCGAACTCCGAGGCACGTAAGTATAATTCAAGTTCCCACCGTTTGTTTGAAGACGGAATACTATTAGATGCTATTAGCGTGCCTATAGGCCGTTGTAAATTTAATAGCAACGTAATAAGTGTTCTCTCTATCGAATGCCTAAAGTGAAAAAGAAACAGAAACATTCTAAATAGCTATTATAATTTATTGGGCCTAATATCCAGCAGTGGACATCCCATGGTTGAAATGAACGAAACAAACGATATCTTCTTTTATGCATCCATTACATTTCTTACAGTAAATTCAACAGTCACTATCACGGGCCAGTGATGGTGCCGTGACTTGGGCTCGTTAAATTCTTATCATTTATCAGCAGCTATCGTAGCGTGTGTGCTCGATCTCTGACTCTGGACGGATAAAAGTTTTGTTTCTATTTGTTCTTTAGGGAATTTATTATGCATTATACGGGATATCCATTGGCTGTGAGTTTTTTTAAAATAAACAAGTTTAAGTTGAGACAGTGGCATTTGAAATTTTATGTTAATACATAATTTATGTCGTCATATTTTTTTAACATTTGGTAGTGTATTACTCGTGATATTTTACCATCGTAGGACGTCTACTGCCTGTTGCTGATTTTGAATAATAACCGAATAATTATTTTTGTCAAATATGGTTCAATCGTGTACAAAATTTAATTAGTTTGCTCGAAAAGAATTTATTTTAATATTCTTGATTTTTAAAAATAACTCAGCTGCATAAATACAACACAACTACGGGAAAATAATATTTCTAAGCAAAAGCTTCAAGTTCAAATATCAAAATAACTTACAGGTCTGAGAGTTTCACTACAGAAGTGATATAGTCAAAGTGTGTAGAGAATAGATTTTTTAACAAACGAGTCTTTTATAAAGGACTATTATTATCTTCCTTTTTTTACCAGTCTAACTAGGTATAGAGAGGGCTATGATCGGAGTCGCCCTGCGTGATTGAATCAGAAATGAGGAGATCCGTAGAAGAACCAAAGTTACCGACATAGCCCAAAGGATTGACAAGTTGACGTGGCAGTTTACAGGGCGCGGAGGAATGATGACCAATAATGGGGTCGAAAAGTTCTCAAGTGGAAACCATGTACCTACCGGAATGAGCAGCGTAGGGTCTACCTACTAGGTGAACGGGTGACCTCATTAAATTGACCGCAGGATCACATTGGATGCAAGTCGCTACCAATCGGTCTTATTAAAGATCTCTATGTCACGGTAATTGTATGTTATGGTATCTAACAATATTGTGACTCGACCCTGTACTTGATATAAATGCCTACAGCCCCACGTGGCCATGCAGAACGTATCAGATGCTAGGGCTGCGCGCCTGGTAGGTAAATTGCACGCTCATTGATACAAACCCACAAGTTTGTTCGTCACTGCGGCCGTTTTGTAAGAAGCGTATACCGAACTCCGAGGCACGTAAGTATAATTCAAGTTCCCACCGTTTGTTTGAAGACGGAATACTATTAGATGCTATTAGCGTGCCTATAGGCCGTTGTAAATTTAATAGCAACGTAATAAGTGTTCTCTCTATCGAATGCCTAAAGTGAAAAAGAAACAGAAACATTCTAAATAGCTATTATAATTTATTGGGCCTAATATCCAGCAGTGGACATCCCATGGTTGAAATGAACGAAACAAACGATATCTTCTTTTATGCATCCATTACATTTCTTACAGTAAATTCAACAGTCACTATCACGGGCCAGTGATGGTGCCGTGACTTGGGCTCGTTAAATTCTTATCATTTATCAGCAGCTATCGTAGCGTGTGTGCTCGATCTCTGACTCTGGACGGATAAGGGTTTTGTTTCTATTTGTTCTTTAGGGAATTTATTATGCATTATACGGGATATCCATTGGCTGTGAGTTTTTTTAAAATAAACAAGTTTAAGTTGAGACAGTGGCATTTGAAATTTTATGTTAATACATAATTTATGTCGTCATATTTTTTAACATTTGGTAGTGTATTACTCGTAATATTTTACCATCGTAGGACGTCTACTGTCTGTTGCTGATTTCGAACAATAACGTAATAATTATTTTTGTCAAAAATGGTTCAATCGTGTACAAAATTTGAATAGTTTGCTCGAAAAGATTTTATTTTAATATTCTTGATTTTTAAAAATAGCTCAGCTGCATAGATACAACACAACACAACTACGCTAACCTCATTTATCCAACATTTTAACTTCTATATACGAGATTACTTACATTTATATGGATAGGTATCCTACAGCTCTTACCCCTCGTAAAATAAAACCTCCATCGGCTGCCGGCGCTGGCAATATGTCTGCGAGCCACCACCGTGACGCTTCGAGAGACACGGCACTTGCCTCCCTAATGTATTCATTATTTTGCCAATATCACATTCTATTCGTAACATCTAGGTAGGTTACTTCAAAACAGCTTAGATTGATTTGAAGATTACTGCTATAAACTGCATGTTTTCCGGAATCTTAAGTTTGTGTACGAGCTCGACACTTACATTTATATAGGTAGGTATATCCCGGTATTGCGCAGTTCTTACTCACCCCTCGTAAAATAAAACCTCCATCTCGAGTAGTTAGTTCGGCTGCCGAGCTGGCGATATGTCTGCGAGCCACCACCGTGACGCTCCTAGAGACACGGCACTTGCCTCCCTAATGTATGGATTGTTTTGCCTCGAGAACGCGCTTTGGGGTGCACTTTATCACGAGCTATGGTTTTTAGGTTTAGAAGTGGTATTATTTCAAGTTACGATGGCAAATTTCGTCTAAAAGCTAGGCGACATTTTGTTTAAGCCTAAACTTGAATCCAAAACAATTAATAAATCCTGGATTTAAATAAAAATCAAATTTATTACATCATAGATTTAAAGTAGGTACTTTTATGTACATAATAGGACTACATTTGGCTACTCACTCGTCTCCTTAGATAAAAATAAATTTTTGGTCTGAGCACGTCTCATAGAAAGTGAAATTGTGGTGGAAGATGACGTACCTACGTAGGCCTAGAACTCTTGATATTAAAGTAGGGTAGACGCACCGGGTGTGGCCATCTTAGTACCATTTGTGGCCACTCTCAATTTTAAGGATTAAAATGACAATTTTATGTTAAAATATTATGTTAAAAGAAAATTTCAAAAATATAATTCATGTAAAAATATTTATGGTATTAAATTGTTTATAATTATCATTAATGCAATAATTTTGACACTAAATGGCCACAACCGATACAGTGGCTACAACCGGTACACCTAACTATATGACAAGCTTCTCGAAAAAAAATTCAATGAAAACCCACTACAAAAGTTAACCTTTAATAAAAATAAACAGATGATTTCGAATAGCTGTGTTTAATCTTAGGCTTGGAAATGTAGGTATTTTGCAGATGTGAAAGGTGTAAAATGCGTCCAAATATAACAAAAAATCTATTTGCAACGCTCTATTTAGCTCTAGCCCTCTAGTTTTTCTACGTTTTGGTGAAGCATCGAGTTTTTCTTGACCTACGCCAAGGGCCTTCTACGTTTTGGTAAATCATTGTTTTTTTCTTGGCCTAGGTAGTTACATAATATTTATGTCACCCGTGTAACAACACAATACACCAACACATACCAACGACAATTACAAGGCTTTCGCACCTTGCCTGAGACTCAGACGGAACAAGGTACATACCTACAGCCGGTAGGACAGAGTTGGAACACTGCCCGGGGTCATGTTTACTGCACTTTATGGGCAAGCTGCCGCAAGACTGTGTTTTCATTGGACATGACCGCCGAGCGACAGATGGCTGATAGTAATTTATTAATGTCTTGGCTTTTTGAGATCTAGTAAGTTAGTGATAACTAACACTGACATACGTGTCAAGCTTTAAAACATCTCCATTCAACCCGAGACACAAATAAGCCAGGGAGTGTTATAAGTTTGATATTTGTCTGTGTGGGTATATATGTATGTGTGTGTGGCATCATTGCTCTTGATTTTAATTTTGTTTTGTTTGAAAGTCGTATTAGTTTGAAGTGTTTTTGTTACGTGTATGTTTCACTTTAATCGGTTCGGCGTTTTTTAATTTTTAATTTACTTAATCTTGTTGAGACAGGTGTAGAATAGGTGTAATTAATTGACGAAACAAACTATTTCCTTGTCATAGGACGTCTACTGTTAGACATAGATCTCCACAAACGCTTTGTGAGCGGACGGCGTCCAATGCATTCCTGCGGTATTTATTAGTTCATCAATACATCTTGTATGTGAACTTCCTACGCTTCGCATGGTAGAGCTTGGGTCATCAGTCCTGCGTGCTATGTGTCCTCTCCACTGCCATCTTAACTTGATTATCATCCTTTTAACCAACTTCAATAGAGGAGGTTCTTAATTCAACTGTGTTTTTTATTTGTATATTTATGTTACCTACGCGATTATTCCGCCAATTATGAACCGATTGTGGCGATTTATTTTTTATTTAGTAGATCATACTTCAGAGGCGTTTGTATTTGAATGTAACTGGTATCGACTTGTCGTTTTTGATAAATCAACAATTTATAATGTAAAAGTTAAATACATCGATGATACATCGATCCGTGCGAACTATTTGAATTCTATACACGGTTGAACTCGGTTATTTTTGGCGACAAATACTGATTACAATCTCTCCTCTATCTTGATTCTTTACTATATAGTATACAACGAAACCGTTATATCAGTGTGTCTCTCCGTGTATCTGCTTATATCTTCCAAACTAGGTACACAATAGATTTCAATGTGGTTTCACTATCGCTTAGAACATTTCTTTCGGAAGGTTTATAGCTATAAATCATTCGTATCCGGGCAAAGCCCGGATGGGCAGGTAGTATAACATAAGAGACTTCGAGCATAATTCGTTTGGCTATATTGAACATATATAGGTAGGTACATTTATACGGCCCATATTGAGAGACCGCGTTTCAATGCCGCAATCACTAATAACCTACAATGATCAAAGCCTATAACTAACTTCCAATCTAATCCCTAACAAATACACCTCTTCCCACGTCAATCTGTCCTACACTCAGTCGTTCACTGTACAAGCTGTCTGTCTCTGGAATGAGCTGCATGTTACCATCAGGCAGGCCAAGTCACTGCATTTTTTAAAATCTTGTTTATAGTCACTATCTATCATTGTGTTAATTATTTAGCTTCTTATGTATGTATATAGTATATTTATGTATGTATTATATTGTGTATGTATTATAAATACCACATATATTATTATAATGTTTTTTTAACACTTATTATACATGCACCACCGACTATTCTGCCAATAATCAATGTCTTTTTCTCTCCACGGGTTACCTGGAAGAAATTGCCATAAGCGATAAGGTTGCCTTTGTACTCCGTTGATGTACTTAATCCTAAGAATGTTTGTAATTATTTTTGTTTGGTGTACAATAAAGTATATATTATTATTATTATCAAATACCCCAGAATAGACCAAACCAAATCTAACATTTTGCTCCACCGGCCAAATTTGAACAAAGCTTCATAATTATGAATGCCAATCTACTTAACAATTAGCCAAAGGGAATAAAACCTTTGTTACATTTCTTACCTTGGCGGGTTCGCGATTTAATTAAAATTAAACTTTGTGTAATTTTCAGGATATTATTTGAGTTGTGCGCTAATTTTACGTGTGTAAGTTATGAGGGTGTTTTGGGAACGTGTTTAATTTTAATGTCGTGTATTATACCCGGACAGGGGTCAATGTTGTACTAACTTCGACCGCAAGTTTGCTTTTTGGCGTAAAAGATACCTATTGTTGTACTGTACCAGCCTTTTATCATAGTCCACTGGAAGACGACGGGCCTACCCACGATGGATTGGGCCATATCCATCACGCTGGCCCAGTGCGAGTTGGTGGATTCACAAACGACATTGAATTTCTTCTACGGACGTATCTATGCAGGTTGCCTCACGATCTTTTCCTTCACCGAAAAGCCAGTGCTGTGAAAATTCCGAACATAAATTTCAAAGATCTAAATGGTACAGGACCGGGATTTCAACCCACTACCTCACCATTTTGGCTTATTCCACAAATCCCGTTAGAAGATCCCCTGCGAAGGGGATAAGTGGAATTTTTGTCCATTTATCCCTTGCGGTTTTGCGTAAGGGGATTTTTGGACTTTTTGTCCACAAATCCCCTGCCGCATTGCCGCAGGGGATTTTTGAACTAATGGTCTACAAATCCCCTTAATCAATATTTACACACTTTTAAAATAAAATACCAGGACATTGTTAGGTAAACAATCGAATCTTTTTTTTTACATAATAATAATATCCCAAGTAACAAAATCTGGTACTATAAAAGACCTGAGAACGTTTTGGAGCGTGCTAATTAGTGTTCATGATTGGCACTATAATAGTCTTGTAAACGTTTACAGAACCCCGAATAGGCCCTAGTATTATCACTGATTTATTCTATAATAATCATTACTAAAATAGCTCTACTTGCAACGTTTTTGACATAAATTTGCTCTATTAAAGTAACCAAAAACCTATTTAAAGTGTTATTGTGCACCGAAAACGATTCCAATGATCTTTTTTATTACAATTGCTTGCAATTTGTGAGTTTTCTTCATGAAAACAAAAATCGGTAAGTTTATGTTTTATGTCACTACAGCCATTGTTGATAAACGTAACACGTAATTAAAAGGACATAACTACAATACATGGACTATAAATCTGCGGTAACTTGCACTTGCGAAAATAATTGTGTCGTTAAAGTCATTATACTGATTTCAAATTTGAAAATGCGCCCTCATAATTTTCATGTTTTAATTAATTTTTAATTATTAAAATAAGAACTTCTTCCGACTATGGCTGCTATAGTGCTTATTGGCTCCAACCGTGCTGTTAACGAGCTACCATGACAAAAAACGTCAGCCATTTTTTTCACCTAACACTAATTATAGCCCGGGAGGTAAGCGGAAAAAATGCAGCTACTTCCGAAAAGCTGAATTTTTGGTATTACGCTATCAAGGTGGTGTACTAAAATACCACGGAGTCAGTCAGCTGGGACGTTTAGAGGTTGGAGGGAAAAACTGTATGAATTATAAAAAAAACATGTAACTGAGCCTGTCAGTTAGGCTTTATTTAAAGCGGCGCTGCTTTAAGTCCTGACTGACAGAGATTGTAGGTAACAAGGTCTGTCAAGTCAAGCAGGCTTTAAAAGTTTCAGGTAATTTTTGGTAATTAAACTTTTTTAAATTATTTTTCTACCCATACACCAATTTTCAGCTATTAGAAGTAGTTGCAAGATACTTATTTTTTTTTAATAATTCTAACGGGTATATTCATCAAACGCTAAGTATTCTAGCTGACTGACTCTCGGGTATTCTTGTACACCATCATAACACACCGAAAATTCAGCTTTTAGAAAGTACTTAGTAATATTTATTGCACTTACCTCCCGGGCTATTAGTTTTGTTATCTAAATATAAAGTCCAGTTATGAAGTACTTGTCATATAAAAGATACTGAAAAGCTAGTATAGATCTAATTAGTCCATTAATTGTAGATTTTAGTACATTTATAGTATGCTTTAGTTGTGTAGCAGTAACACAAACTCACTTATAGAACAATTTAAAATATAAGTTATATAAAAGATGCGCCAGGAGTCCTTTTGGTACTATTTAGTACTATAGAAAAATGTTCATGGCTTTTACAGAACTAGCACCATAGACATATTTAGGGAGCTTTTAAAACGCTAAAACGTTACGAAATTGTTGTACAAGGTACTTTTACAGTGCAAATTTGTCTTGTAATAAAGTTTTTGACACTTCTACAGTACTAGTACTATAAAAGTAACTTTGACGCATTATTAGTGCCAAATAGATACATAAAAGTGTCCTTCAGGTTATCTATAGTATAAAATAGCACTATAATCGCATATTTTACACCCATTATAGAGCAACACTTTAAGTATTCTTTTGTATGGTCCTGTAGACGTTTTAAGAGCTAATTTATAGAACTTAAATGCTCTTTTATCTATGGAACCAAACCGCTCTGTTGAAAACCTTTATAGTACAAGCAGTGATAACGGTTACCACTATAGGTCTACTATATTACTGTTTGGTGATAAAAAGCCCTGGTTAAAGAAGCTTATGTTACTTGGGATACGAGTGGTGAACAAAATAAAAAATAAAAAACATCTTCGATAATTTTGTATCAGTGTTGATATATGTAATCTCTCATACACATATTTCCAAATATAACATTGTATTTGGAGTAATTAAAATATTAAGGGGGTGTCTGTGTTACTACCTCTAGGCCACCTCGGATATTGTTGACCAGATATGAAAGTTTTAAATCTACTAGGTATTGTCTACTGATGTTTTCCGACTTTATAACATCATTTTACTGCTTTTACTTATTAAGGAACTAATGATAAAACTGTAAAAATTATCTAAAATATTGTTTTAAACTTTTTGGCAATAAGTTGGCAACATGGACGCATTGCAGAGTTGCAGATTTCAGCAGTATATTCCGCGTCATCCTTAATGATGCGTGTTTAATTGACTTCAATATGAAGTAGACTCTTACGTTTTGTCAAAAATAATTTATTAGCTAATTTCAATATCTCTCTCTATGGGCTCTAATGTGGGGCTTTATTAATAAGCTCCAAGTAGCATAACAATCTATGGAGAGGGTTATGCTCGGAGTCTCTCTGCGAGATCGAATCAGGAATGAGGAGATACTCGTACGTAGAAGAACCAAAGTTACTGACATGGCCCAGCGGATTGGCAAGTTAAAGTGACAATAGGCAGGGCATGTAGCGCGGAGGACTGATGACCGATGGGGACTTAAAGTTCTCGAGTGGAGACCACGCACCGGCAAGCGCAGCGTAGGACGTCCACCCACAAGGTGGACGCTGGATGCAAGCCGCTACCAACCGGTCTTATTGGAGATCTATAGGGGAAGTTAGTAATATATATATTTGAAGTTAGGAATTATTGACATATTTTATGACAATTTAACATAAAATACGAAATGTATAAAATTAAAATTAGACTAAGAATTGTAACTTGATCATTTGTAACATTTAGATATGATGTATGTAGTAAAAAAATAAATAATAGTTATAAAAAGACCCTGCAATATATAGTTGGAGGAATAGGTAGGGGAGGACGGCCAAAAAAAATTATCTATGGGGGAGGCCTATATATGTCCAGCAGTGGACTTCCTACGGCTGATGGATGACAATCGACAATTATTGATTGGGACAAAATAACAAACAAACAGCACAGCAAAACAAGCTGCATAGAAAATCAATCTATACTACATATGTCATAAGATATAATCCTAATCTAATTTATTAAATGTTGTTTTTGTTACAACCCGGTCCCACTTGAGCATAATATGACAGGATGATGATTGATGATTTGCTTGCAGCAAGAACTTGTAACATTCAACGATAATACTAGAAATATAGACTGCCTCAGTGGTTAGTGACCCTGACTCCTGGGTCAATGAGGCGTGGTTTCGATTCCCACCCAGGACAAGCAGTTTTGTGATGAACATAGTTGGATCTGTTATTGGATCAGTTGATCTGTGTTTGTATGTTATTATCTATACAAGAAAGTATGTATTTAGAAAACTCTATAAAATGCAGTACTAGCGACCCGCTCCGGCTTCGTACAGGCGTATTATACATATAAACCTTCCTCATCTATTAAAAAAAACGCATTAAAATCCGTTGCGTAGTTTTAAAGATCCGTAAAGGGCCGTGGGGTGCCGGCAGAGTAGAATAGCACCCCCCTCTTGTACCAGGTGTCGTAAGAGCCGACTGAGGTACTACGGAACCGATAGATGGCGGTATACCCATCCGAAAAAGCGTAGCTCAAGTGCAACAGGGCGGAGATGGGCAGCAGCATCCCCGCCGCGAGAGCTATGCACTGCGATTGCCAACACGCCTGCCCAGCGCGGCAATTACGGGCAAAATCCCCCTAAATGACTGTACGCAATAAAACCAGGCCCCCAGTCCCCGGCAGCTCCGCTAGTCCTGGTTACGGCAGCGACCACGGTAACGGCGGAGCAAGGGGTGCTAAGAATCTCCGGCAGAGATCCGGCTGCCACCCCAACCGACGACGACTGGCCCTGGCAACATATAAAAAAGGTGACAACACCTTATTGAAGAATTACAGACCCATCTCGCTTCTGAAAAAAAGGTGACAACACCTTATTGAAGAATTACAGACCCATCTCGCTTCTGAGACATGTTTATAAGTTGTTTTCAAGAGTCATTACGAATCGTCTCGAACGCAGGCTTGATGACTTCCAGCCTTCCGAACAAGCCGGTTTCCGAAAAGGCTTTAGTACCATGGATCACATACATACGCTGCGGCAGGTTATACAGAAGACCGAGGAGTATAACCAGCCACTTTGCTTAGCGTTTGTGGACTATGAGAAAGCCTTTGATTCGGTCGAGACATGGGCTGTGCTTGAGTCTCTTCAACGATGCCGTATTGACTATCGGTATATCGAAGTGTTGAAGTGTTTGTATAATAACGCCACCATGTCGGTCCGAGTACAGGAAGAGAGCTCGAAGGCGATCCCTTTGAAAAGAGGCGTCAGACAGGGAGATGTGATATCTCCGAAACTGTTTACTGCCACTTTGGAGAACGCCTTTAAGCTCCTGGAATGGAAAGGATTTGGCATCAACATCAATGGCGAATACCTCACTCACCTTCGGTTTGCCGACGATATCGTAGTCATGGCAAAGTCGATGGAGGAACTCAGTACGATGCTCGAAGGCCTAAATCGAGTCTCTCAACAGGTGGGTCTTAAAATGAACATGGACAAGACAAAGGTCATGTGTAATTCCCATGTTGTACCCACCCCTATTTCAGTTGGGAACTCGGTTCTTGAAGTCGTTGACTCGTACGTCTACCTAGGACAAGTAGTCCAGTTAGGTAGGTCCGACTTCAAGAAAGAGGCCAATCGCCGAATCCAACTCGGCTGGGCAGCGTTCGGAAAATTGCGTAGCGTCTTCTCGTCCGACATACCTCAGTGCCTCAAGTCGAAAGTTTTCGACCAGTGTGTGTTACCAGTGATGACTTATGGCACAGAAACGTGGTCTCTAACTATGGGCCTAATTGGTAAGCTTCAAGTAGCCCAACGAGCCATGGAGAGGGCTATGCTCGGAGTTTCTCTGCGAGATCGAATCAGGAATGAGGAGATCCGTAGAAGAACCAAGGTTACCGACATAGCCCAGCGGATTGGCAGGTTGAAGTGGCAATGGGCAGGGCACATAGCGCGGAGGACTGATGACCGATGGGGTCGAAAAGTCCTCGAGTGGAGACCACGTACCGGCAAGCGCAGCGTAGGACGTCCACCCACAAGGTGGACGGACGACCTCATTAAGACCGCAGGATCGCGCTGGATGCAAGCCGCTACCAACCGGTCTTATTGGAGGTCTTTAGGGGAGGCCTATGTTCAGCAGTGGACGTCCAATGGCTGAAAAGAAGAAGAGAAGAAAGAAGAGTTTTAAAGATAAAAGCATACATGGGGACAGACAGCGGGAAGCGACTTTGTTTTATACTATGTAGTGATAGTGATATCAGTCTCTGGTAGCCATATCACAAGCTTTGCTTAGTTTGGGCTCAGAGAAAACGTTCCCTGTTATTTATTTATAACAATGTACATAATACAAGACTCGTACTCAACTAGAATAGTGTGATGAGCTCCTTTTGTTAAAATCCTCAATCCCTTCTCAAACTGTCACGGGCGTAAGCTTAGTTTTAACACTAGCTTTGTTGTTACAGTCTAGTCTAGACTTCAGCCAACGCCCGCGCGTGTCTTAATACTTTATATAAAGTTTTATATAGGTACCTAAGTATATTGATAACAATTATTCTTACCATAATTTGTTAGTTTACTATTAGGTTTGTTTATCGTACACGCAGCAACGGAGAGATGCACTGATTTGATTTTCACATGGATAAGTAGATAATGTAGGTATACTTCAAAGATCGAAAAATGTCATAAGCTATTTTCATCCCGGAAAAATATTTTTTTTTCTATATGATAGCACAAAAATCAAACAAATCGCGCGGTTGAAGATAAACATAAAAACATTTGTTTGATAAATCAAATTAAATTAAATTAATTAATTAAATTAACATAACAACAAGTATTTAGTTCTCTGACTATTGTGCTAGGTTAAAAACCTGTATTACAATAGCAAGCCTCTTCTTTAAAGTAGACTGATTTGACCAAAAATTAATAGATTATAATGTGTGTGTGTGTGTGAGAGAGAGAGTGATGAGAGAGATGCAGGTAAAAACTTGTATTTCTTTACTTTGATAATGTTTAGAAACATTGTTATAATTTTATATTTACTATTACCCAACGTCCTCAGTTTAACGAAATTCACGTCAGCGATACCTTTTTTATTAATTGTTAGAAGTAACTTGACAATTTCTGTTCAGAAATTATAGGTATAAGTCATGGATGTAGTGTAGGTATTACATCCATGCGTAATACGTACAGTACATCCATGTCTCAGAATAAGTACTACATAACTCACAAAATTTAAGAAAAAAGGAAATAATGAAAAAAAATAAAAGAAAACATCATCCTTGTAGCTCGAGTCCGAAGTCTAGACTCCCCCGCGTGTTGATATACAAAAGCAAGTAATATAATTGTAACCATCCTACGTACCTATGTATCTCTAGAGGGGTAATTTTTACGTAAAATACACAAAGTTTGCTTATTTAAAACGGTTAAATGATGTTATACGAGGACAGAATTCTTGGGATTGGAAAATAAACACCTGCTTAATAACACAAAATTACTTGCTTACTTTACCTACTCATTAGCTTCTGTTTATTTTTCACCTGCCTATACCTATAATGTTACAACTAACATACATGGCTTGCATACTATGACATAATTTTATCGAAGTGTCAAAAAGAGACAAAATTCGCCGCCCCCGGAGAACAAAATGGCAATCGCAAAATCACAACTTTCCAGGAAAAATAAAAAACCGTTTTTCGTTGATTGCTGATGATTCACTGAACAGTATTGTAAGTGAATGAGCTCATATGAAAGATATTTTTTTTAAATCTTTTTTTTTGTAAAAGTATTGTAATTAACAGTAGTATAATTAAATAGATATTAACAAAATAAGATATTGATAAAAATTAATCAACGTCATTTTTTTTCTATGTCCGTTGTCTTTTTATTCTCGGTTCATCTAAGCGAAAACAAATATTGCAATATTGTATAATAATTTTATTCAATGATTATTAACAGCTCAATTGTCGAAATTTAATATCACTTACCATTGTATCCTCGTCATAATTTTTCCATTTTTGTATGGTAATAGAACTTTGGACTGTTGTTCTTGCCTTCAAAATGAAACAAATTATTGGTAAACACGATATTGCCAAACACGGTATATTTTTACTAGAATAAAATGACAACATCCATAGCACTATTTTTATAGACTCGTTTGCACGGGAATATTGTGGCTATCGATATTATCATTTTGATACTAGTTGAAAATGTTTACTATTGTTATCTGGCAATTTTATTCGCGAAACTATTTAGGTAATAAAAAACTTCGAATACTATTGCATTATTTTATAACTTCATGAGTAACGACAAAAAAATTATGAAAAAAATTGTATAGATGTATTAAGCTCCATTAAAGTCGAATATGGTATAACATTAAAATCAAGACAATAGCGATTGTCATTTTGTTCTCCGGGGGCGGCGAATTATAATCATAATCATGAATATACTGTACTAGCGACCCGCCCCAGCTTCGCACAGGTGTATTATACATATAAACCTTCCTCTTGAATCACTCTATCTATTTATAAAAAACTACATCAAAATCCGTTGCGTAGTTTTAAAGATATAGGCATACATGGGGACAGACAGCGGGAAGTGTCTTTGTTTTAAACTATGTAGTGATATTTATGGGTCGGTATACAGATGGTACTGAATAACTTAAATATAGATTGTCATTCCTTACCCCTAGAGAGTAGACATGCAATAAGCGTAGCTAGCTAGTTAGTATAAAAATAGCTCTAAAATACCTGTCATAATTATCGGATGTATAACCACAAATACCATTTAGGACTGAGCTCTACCGAGGTTCGTATAACACTTTAAACAGGATTCGGAAATTCGAATTTCAAATTTCAGATGCATATTTAATTGTTTGCCACAGTTGTATTAATCAGTTAGCCAGATGAGACGCTTTAAAAAGTTAAACTTTCTTACTCATCACATAAAAACATTTAGTGTCGATCACAATCTGTTAACAAATCTAAAATGTGCCCATAAAAATCTTTATTCAGTTACAAATTGCGCAAGTTAATTCAATTCCAAAATTCATTTTTTAGATTCCACGCTTTCTCATCATTTAAAATACCACACATGCAAACGATCTACGAATAAAGGCATAAACAATAAATTTGCAAGTTTATTACGCACATTTTGTTTAAATCCGTAGCTCACACGGCGCGGCGCAAAAAGTATTGCAATGTTCAGGTAATTCTGATGATTCATGGGCTATTACAACGCGTTATTAGAGTTGGAAAAGGTAAGAAGGACTTGGACAGGGATGTAGCAAATCTGGAGGTGAAGGGGCTAAAAATCAATTTGCATTCAATGCGGTCACATTAACTGTAGACTGTCAAGTAACAGCGGTTTAGCAATTTATAATTATTTTTCGCAAAAAATAGCATGACCGACTTCACCCGTGTACAGAATTTGCGAATATTTCGCACGGATCGATGTCACATTTTTGACATTATTGTTGATTTATCAAAAATGGCTCTGCTGATTACAATAAAATTTTAATGGGACCAATTTCGAAGTATACTCTTTCCAATAAAAAAAGTATTATTGAAATCGGACTACTACGAAAAAAGTATTGTGTATGTGTTTGTTTAGTTATGGTTATACATAGAAAATAAAATACGCGTCGAATTGAGTACCTCCTCCGGTTCGGTTTGTTGGTCAAAAAATATCACCCTAAGTTATTAGACAGCCAATTTTGGCTTCAATTTTTAAGTAATTTTATCTACACTAATGTTGTAACATTCTACTTATGTTTCCAATACTTGACTTATAATGACTACTGTTATAGCGCAGACAACAAAACACTCAATTTAAGCAATTCGACATGATGTTATAATATCCACATCGATATCGTAAAATCTCATTATAACGTCAATAAAACGCGACCAATTAACCTGGCGAGCCGTATGTCAAAATCCTCATACAAATTGTATAAAATTTTGATATTAGGCTGGCTTTTGAAAACAGTTGGGTTATACGTGAAAACTTCGTCGAAACTACTAAACTTACATACACAAAACTCTTTGGTAAGATCTTGTGCCAATGAAAAAAAAAAAAGAACAGCGCGCGCTCGCTCCTGATTGACCCTGCGCGCGCAGCTGCGCTCTCTTTGGTTAGATTTTAATGGCGCCAAGTTCACTGTGACAATACACGTACGCGTGAATTTAATGTTTCGCAATATGTTTTTATTTTTTATTTTTATTAGTGAAGATAAAGTAGTGTATGCAACTGCATATAACACGGGTATTAAAACACTCGTTCTGTCTTCACTCTCACTCTTCATCTCTCACTCTTCATTATATGACAGTTGCATAAACTACTTTTATACACTCTATTTCGTATTACCCTAGCTTAAATAACCGTAAAATTTTATGTCTGCGAATTCCGAGTACCTAATTAGCTATCTTCTAAGTGAGCGCGTGCTACACCCTAGACCGCATATCTGCTTAACATCAAGCACACAGTATGTTCGTTCGTTTCAGCCATAGGACGTCTACTGCTGGACATAGGCCTCCCCTAAAGATCTCCAATAAGACCGGTTCGTAGCGGCTTGCATCCAACGCGATCCTGCGGATCCTGAGTCAGTATGTAGTCAAACGCAAATCTATAAAAATAAAAATATGCCTTTATTTTATATTATTTTTTCGAATTATATTGTTATTTCGCCCTTAAAATTCCCTGAATCCGTCCCCAATCTTGCCTCAGAGGGCAAAGGACGAAAGGGATATAAAGTTGTTGCCGCGTACATTTCAACAGCTATTAAGAGAATTTTTACTTAGGGTTTTGTTTATCAAATAATGGAGATAAATTTTGATGGCACTGTTACCGTTTTAATTTGGCCGTTTCATATTTCTCGCGTAGAATATTTTTTGTTTATCGTTTAATGAAATTGTTTTGGATGAACTAAGAGTAATGGTGATTGTGCGTGGTTTTAACAGATTGTTACTTTAATGAAATATCAGTGTGAATTTTTTTCTCAAATCTAAAAGCTGGCACTGGAGAAAAATGAAGGAAATTAGAATAGACACTCTTTGTACAGTGAAACGTCAAAGGTATGTTTACAAACCCTTTCAAACCTGAATAATTATTTTTAATAATATTAATGTGGTAAATTTTTTTATGATAAAATAGCACTTGCTGTACGTAAAAAAAGTAATTAAAAAAATCCTTGATGCTTAGTTAGCGAGAAAATATTGTTTTTCTTTATGTGCACAAATGAGGACATCCGGGCAATATGATACTATACGTAAATAAAAGATTATAAGATGTTCAAGAAAAAGGCTGAAATATAGGCAATATCTTTATTATTTTGGTATGGAAGAACAGGAAACAATTTTTGTCCTTAGTAAGACACAAATTAACTTTGCACTTGATGCATTTTATACACGACTAGCTGCGCCCCGCGGTGTTACTCGCGTTAGCCCGAAATAAAAAGTAGTCTATGTGTTAATCCAAAAAAACTACCTTCGTACCGAATTTCATCCAAATTAGTTCATCTGTTTGTGCGTGAAAGAGTAACAAATTTCCATACATACTCACACGTTTATAATATTAGTAGGATTGAGAGGAATTAGAGCGAGACTGTGTAAAAACTCTACACGGTGGCGATTAGCATTGTCTCCAGCATCTGATCAACAGATCATCTTTAAACATATATAATTTTGCTGTACGTGTGTATACCACAGAACTCCTGCTAAACGGCTGGACCGATTTGAATGAATTGTTTTGTATGCGTTTGGGTGCGCCCTGGATCGTTTAGATTCACAAATAAGCCCGGCAGATGGCGCTGCAGTGGGTCCGCTAGTATATTATAGTAATTCTTGAAAAAAGATCACGTTTTTGCAGTTGGATACTATGATGTGACGCCTGGTTGCCTCGTATATGAATTCCAGCAGTTTCATTAGGAGCAAAGAACATAAGAAGTTTCTATTTTATACCAACTATCTATTAATTTGGGTTGCTGGGTTGCAGGTGAAGGCAATAATGAGTATTTTTGATATTGAGCACACATTTTTATTTTACTCCATTTTGACACAAAAAAAATCAACAACTCAAATATGATGACCTCAGGGTCTCTTCAGGTCTGAGTGACTCCCAGTTTAGTCTTCATTACACTCCGTGCGTAAACCTAATTTTGAAATACACAATAGCCCTCTTAAGCCTTGATTGCGGTAGTGCCGTGGTAAGGAGATCTGCTTTCATGTTCTCTGTGTACTCTGCCTATAAGGCTACTACTCTTTGTTTCTTGGCTTCATAACTTATCCATCCACCACCATATTTGAAAATATATCCCGTGCAGGATCGTCTATCCATGGTGCAAGCTGCCCAATAAGCGCCTGCCATGCCATACTACTTCATGCCACTTTTTTATATTTTAGTCCAACCTTCTTGGTTCCTTTAAATAACGGATGATCCGTTTCGCGGCTTGCCAATGATTGTCTCCGTAGCAAGTATTGAATTGGCTTACTTAGATACCTTACGGCAAACCTTGTTGCCATTGCTAGATACATGAACGATCCGATCAAGCTGTGGTCCCACAAGTGTTGGTTTGTTAGGATAGCTTTCGCGTGAATACGCCAGGAATCATAGTTTTCTCGCTTAAGCGATTCTATATGACCATAACTCTTTTTTTTCCCCACGATTTACGCACTTTTTTACGATAAATAAATCTTGATTAAAATGGACATCTGGAATAATGATTCTTTTTAATAATGAGCACACATTTTCATTTTACAAAGAAAATGAAAATACAAAACTACCTACTCCATTTTGACACACAAAATCCACAACTCAAATATCTCTATAGCAACCAAAACTCTATGACAACATATAAGTTTATAGACTTGAAATAACTACAAAGTATGACGCATAGGACTCAATGTGGCCGCCATTACATGATCTAGCAAACAAAAAAATAATTAACAAAATCGGTTCATACTTAATTGACCGAATAATCGCGTTGCTTACATACAAAAAAAAACATACTTACCGCCGAATTGAGAACCTTCTTTTTTCAAGTCGGTTATAAATATTGAAACGCACTCATGCATAATGACAATGTGATTCCCGCACTTTCATAGGTAAATTTTCGCTCGCAGTCACTATTAACCCAATTATTTTCGCAGTACGCAGTATGAATTACCAAAGAAATATGGGAACATATTATAATTAAAGTGAAGGCAGCAAAATGACAAAAAAACTTATACAAATAACCTGTGGCCGCCTTCTCTATTTTCTCAAGTCACTCTCAAGTCATTGATACAATCCGATTGAGTTTTCAAACATGTGTCAAAATAAAAAGTAATTTAAATCAAAGTTATTACTAAGTTGCTAAGGAGTATTGATATCACTTTCGAAGCAAATCACCCCCAAATTAACTTTCTACTCCTTTTTAACCCCGATAAGGGATGAATTTCAATAAAATACGAAATACGTCTTCCGTCAATTCAAATACAGAATGTTAATCCAAAATTTCAAGTCGATTTAACCAAGGAATCACGATGTCTCATAGAAACTTTGACCCCATTTTTCACCCTCTTAGGGTTAGAATTTCGAAAAATCCTTTCTTATCGGATGCCTTCGTCACACAAAGAACCCACCCTCCAATTTTCAGGCTCCTACGGCCAGTGGTTTAGGCTGTGCGTTGATCCGTCAGTAAGTCATTCAGGACAAAGCATTTTATATATATAGATTTTCCCTTGCAACCACAAACTTGCAGCGTGTTCCAAGTCCATCGTCATGTGCAGGAAAATGGACAACACCATCGCGAGCTATTTCTATTCCAGGTCGGACTTCTCCAGGTCTTCTTGGAATTATTTCCGACATAGGACTGCTGATGGACGGATGACCCCTTTTAACTGGTATTATTTTGCTACCAAGCTCTAAGTTCATTCCAACTCTTCGGCGAAAATGAAGCAGTGTTAGTCGTTTGGGTTTTGACACTTGAAGAAGATCACCCTCGTATTGGTATTCTTTAAAAGCCTGAACAACTCCTAGATCTGATGAATGAAATATCATTTGATGAGGCCATTTCTTTAATTTTATGAATGTTCTGAAGCACCTCACCAGTTGGTCAAGTAAATTTGCTCCCCCCATAGCTACTGCTTCACTATTTGAGGTCTTTCAACATCTACAAACCGTTTGGCCTTTTTAGACCACTTCTTGATCATATCCTTATGGCCTAATACCCATAAAATTTGATGCTATATCATATATATGGCTTTATTATCCAATCAACTGACTGATATAACATGACCATCTAAACTACTAAATTCTTCAGCAAATCTTCTAAGTTTCTTACTGACTTGTTTGTCTTGTAAAAATGGGGGCTTACTTAATCGATCGACATGAGCTGTACAATATGCCTCAGCTTCTTTTCTTTTTCGAAATTATTTGTAGTAAACGGTACGACGAGAAATAATTATCAAAATATAACAGCCATTCGTTTTGCTAGCTCCAGAACAACGGTGGCAGCATACCCAATTTTTTTTTCACAGAATTTGAGTTCAATTCTGGAGAAAGGCATTCGAGCATAGCTAAAGACAAAAATTGTACCATATTATGATCGGTATCCTCATATCTGGGAACAGCTTCAAGATTGGTGCTGTCAGAAAGAGGCTGAAGTGCTTCAGAACCAGATGACTTACGCAAAGCAGCAACATCATCGTTTTCAAACTCAAGTGGGTAGACTTCCCTCTGATTTAGGTTTTTTACGTCAGCACCTATTTGGAGAGATCTTTGTTGCTGAGGAGAATCATTATCGTCTTCTTTGTCAGACGATAATCCAAGACCAAGAGTTTTCCATTTTTCATAGCTTGAACCACTGTCGGTTGTGAACTTTTTTAAAAACCAATACAAAAAATAAAAGTTAGTGAAAAGAAACTCAAAAAATAGTAAAAATTACACAACTTTGCAGGTATTCCGTAGAAATAATGAATTTCTTTTGCAACGGTTTTGATATTTTGTGGTCTGAAAAAATATCATTTACGCCTGATGTCCACGTTTGAGGACAAAACTGAAAATCAAGATAAATCGTAAAACAAATGAAATAAATGTAAATTGACATACACCATATGATCTCGTTAGTATAACATAGTGTTAGATATTTATTCTAGGTCCAGAATTTTACAAAAACCTATTATTTAGCTTAAACAAAATCGGCTTACTAACACACTATCAAACTTCACTGACCACTGGAAGAAAACCGTGAAAAAGGTAGTAACAACAGGAAAAACATGGCGCTAGGATTTCGGATTTCGTTCCATTAATATATTCTTATGGCGTGGCCACATTATCGCCCTACGGCGAAGTTTTCGTCACTGGGGGCTCATTCATCTAATTCAAACGGTAGTAATTGGTTGTTCACGATTTGAACTACTACCTGAAGCTGGGCACACACGCTGCGATGATCGCATCTATTCATCAGATCAGTCCAGCGAGGTCCTAATATAGTTGCATTGCCAGTAGGTAGTTATTGAGGAATCAAAATGACACCCCTATTTTAATCGAAAAATATTGATTTAACAAAAAAAAAATTGGCATCAAAGTTGTAGAAAATCAAATTTTAAACAACTTTTGTTCCATTAACTTCTGCTGAAAAATTGAAATAACACAAGTTATTGAAGAAATGAAATGGTACAACCAACTATTTAAAAAAATATCGATCCTACAAAAAATTGATGGGAATCAAAGTTGTAGAAAATCAAATTCTAAACAACTTTTGTTCCCATCAACTTTTTGTAGGGTCGATCTTTTTTTAAATAGTTAGTTGTACCATTTTGTTTCTTCAATAACTTGTGTTATTTCAATTTTTCAGCAGAAATTATCGGAATAAAAGTTGTTTAAAATTTGATTTTCTACAACTTTGATTCCCATAAACTTTTTGCAGGATCGATAATTTTTTAAATAGTTGGTTGTACCATTTCATTTCTTCAATAACTTGTATTATTTCAATTTTACAGCAGAAGTTATGGGAACAAAAGTTGTTTAAAATTTGATTTTCTACAACTTTGATTCCCATCAACTTTTTGATGGATCGATATTTTTTTTAAATAGTTGGTTGTACCATTTTGTTTCTTCAATAACTTGTGTTATTTCAATTTTTCAGCAGAAGTTATAGGAACAAAAGTTGTTTGAAATTTGATTTTCTACAACTTTAGTTCCTATTAACTTTTTGTAGGATCGATATTTTTTTCAAATAGCCGGTTGTGCCATTTCATTTCTTCAATAACTTGTGTTATTTCAATTTTCCAGCAGAAGTTATGGGAACAAAAAATGGTTAAAATTTGATTTTCTACAACTTTAGTTCCCATTAACTTTTTGTAGGATCGATATTTTTTTCAAATAGCCGGTTGTGCCATTTCATTTCTTCAATAACTTGTGTTATTTCAATTTTTCAGCAGAAGTTAATGGAACAAAAGTTGTTTAAAATTTGATTTTCTACAACTTTGATGCCAATAATTTTTTTGTTATATCAATATTTTTCGATTAAAATAGGGGTGTCATTTTGATTCCTCAATAACTACCTACCGGCAATGTAACTATATTAGGACCTCGCTGGACTGATCTGATGAATAGATGCGATCATCGCAGCGTATGTGCCCAGCTTCAGGTAGTAGTTCAAATCGTGAACAACCAATTACTACCGTTTGAATTAGATGAATGAGCCCCAGTGACGATAACTTCGCCGTAGGGCGAATGTGTGGCCGGTCCATTAAACGATTACAATCGTTTACAATTCAGAAAAGATAAGTTTTCTAGTATTTTTAATTTTATTAAACTTATGTCCTCAATTGTGCACCTCAGGTCTGAAAGGGCTAACTTCTAATTATCTGGGTAGGTGCGTAATCTCCACCCGATAAATTTTCTTTTTTTTTAATCAATTTTTAGGGTTCCGTATCCAAAGGGTAAAAACGGGACCCTATTACTAAGACTTCTATGTCCGTCTGTCTGTCTGTCACCGGGCTGTATCTCATGAACCATGATAGCTAGGCAGCTGAAATTTTCACAGATGATGTATTTCTGTTGCCGCTATAACAACAAATACTAAAAACAGAATAAAATGAATATTTAAGGGGAGCTCCTAAACAAAAAAACGTGTTTTTAGGAGTTTTTTTGCTCGCTATTAATAACGGCAAAGGAAAAAGGGGCTCCCATACGGTACGGAACCCTTCGTGCGCGAGCCCGACTCGCACTTGGCCGATTTTATTTAATTTTCTTTCTTTATTTTCTACATCGGTCATTCGGCTTCCATGCTATGTGCTTTGCCTACTACTAGTTCAACTGCTGGGCTATGTCGGTAACTTTGGTTCTTGAATGGGTTTCCTCATTTCTTATTTGATCTTGCAGAGACTGCAAGCATAGCCTTTTTTATGGCTCGTTAGGCTTCTTGGGGTGGTTGTTCCTCTTTCACGCAGCAACGCAGTAACGGATTGACTTGGTGGCATGGAAATGGTTTGAAAAACGGATTACCCCAAAAAATTAAAAGGTTTCTAGGAAAAGTAAATAAGTTCGTATAGACCAGGTGACTAGCCGCCTGAAGGCCTTTGACATGGTTAAACGGTTAAAACAACCGGGACCTACAATTTAACGTTTAAATTAAAGTTTCTATGGGATAGCACAACAATCAAAGTTGTCTTCGCCTGTAAGTACTGTGACATTTGACTCTGTTTACTATGTTAAGTATTATTTTCTGTGAATTTGTTGATGTACATAGTGTAGGCGGACTAAATAAATAAAATAAAATAAAAATAAAATAAATAAAATCAAATTATCACGCGGGCGAAGCCGCGGACAAAACTAGTTTCATATAAATACATACTATAATAGGTAGTCATTGCACGTGCTATCGTTCCGTTTGGCAGCTCGATCCCGAACTAACTGCTATTAAAATATAGTAGTAAAACTTGAAAAGTGTACATAAATGAGAGGATAGATAAATTCACATATGTAGATACACCTTATTTCTATGACTCGCAGTATTAAAGCCTTAATATAATTATTAAATTATTAGGTTAAATATGTTTTTTAGGTACATTTATTCTTGTTATGTAACGACTACTAAGATTCTGTCTCCGATATTGTTGACAGTTTTTTTCTGTTTACACAGTCTGGTACAAAATTAGTATAAATTATGCCACACTATCAAACAGGGTATACATGTATAGTATTAGAACTTAATTAGTCCTTAGCTTTAAGTACTATTTGTGTTTCTATGTACATGTATGTATATTGCATTAATAAATAACTATAACTAACACTTTAAAAGTGAAACATCTCTCAAGGGCTCTTTTGCAATACCCCATTAAATATGCTCTAGCCAGTCAGTAGAGCAGTTTGATTTCCTAAACAAGAAGGTACCCCCAAGACACATCTATGGTAAAGGCTGTTACGGAAATGGGATGTCAGGACGGGATCCCGCAATGATTGAAGACAGCCTCGGATCGGCGGCTGACTTATGTATTCATAGCTTATATCGAAGCTGATTGTTGGAACATAGAGAGTTTATGGAGAAGTCATAAACGCTAAGTAGCTGTCGACAAATGCATGAGCAGAAGAAGACGGCTTCAGATTAGCGACTAATGTATGCTCGTAGCTTATATCGATGCTTAGTGTTGAAGCATGAAAGCGTTTAAAGAAGTAATTTAATTACGTGTGAATATTACCTACCTGAATTATGATCGAAGTGTAAGCATTTAGCTCTTAAATGAAGGCACTCTCGGATCGGAGGCTGAATCATGTATTCATAGTGTATGTCAACTGTTGGAACATTGAGAGCGAATGGAGAGGTCATGAACGATGTATGAATGTTTCTTGGAGTATGAGCAGAGGATTGGAACGGCGGTTGACGACACTAACTGTTGGAATTTTGGGAGTAATGGCGAGGGCATGAACAATGTTTGAGTGTTTCTTGAAGTATGAGAAAAAGCTTGGGCAGCGTCTGGCATATTCATATCAACGCGGAGTGTCCAAAACATTGAAAGCAAAAATGGAGAAACCATAAACAATAAGTAAATGGTACCTGATGTGAGCAATGCTTTATCTACTGTCTCATACGGCATCAGATTAAGCCGAGTTGTTAGTTATAAACCACCTAAAGTTTCCTGATATGGCTAGACGGTTAAAGCAATTTTGGGCCTACAAATCAATCGGTCATCTAATTTGCGATAGTTTTCAGTCGTATTCCGTGTTAATAAAAGATAATCAATCAATCACTTTACTGAAACCTACCTTACGTATAATTGTATAACTCACTTCCCGTCTTCGCTTCACCTAAGTGCAGCTGGATCATAACCTAAAATCTTGCCATTGAAATAACAACTAGACTACTATTATTTGTTGCGTAGTTTGTAAGAAATAAGCAGACAGACGAACAGATGCAAAATATGGTCTTAAAATATCTTTGTACCATGTAGTGACTAAAGGACTTTCTACTGACTGGAATGTTCTAATATTCCAAGAGCTGCCGGAACTTACGGCGCAGGAATCGTGCTCTGACGATTGCGGGGAATTGAGTTGTCTGTTCTGTCAGTTTTAATACCATCACGCCGTTTGTACACAAGACGATGCAGGTGGTATCAACGTTTTGTGAAAATCAAGATTACATCAAACATTTATACAATTTTATTTAATTTAAGTTGTTCAAAAACAAGCGCTTACAGTTAGTTGTCGGTTCTGTCAGTTCAATTTCTTAAATCTCTTAAATCAGTTAAATTTCTTAGATCATAGATGTAAACATATTCTTTTAACATAATAAACTAATGTTTTTGAAAGATTTCGGAGGCGTTGTTAGCCTGATAAAGTCATTAACAAAACATTGTTGTATCCAAATTATTTAGACTGTGTCTAGTTTGTACGTTCTCTGTAAATATCTTTCTGACTAATAAAGAACTTTTAAAAATCAAATCAAATCTGTCAGTTCAATACGATCACGCCGTTCGTACACTACGCGACGCAGGTGATATCATCGTTTTGTTAACAATATATCTTATTTGCATTATTGTATTATGCGATTAGATCGTGATTAATACAAGTTGTTCAAAAACAAGCATTTACAATAACAAAGAGCAAAGCAAAGTGAAATTACTAACACTTGTGTACCTTTGTGTACGACCGTCGCACTTACCCGATTACAAGACTAATATTATCATATAGCATTTTAAGCTTGATAAAGACAGATAGATACATATTTTATTAATCACAGTGAATACCTCTGACATGGCTTAATAGTTAAGTCAACCGGGATCCACAATTGAACGTTTCATTCCAGCCATGCCAGCGCTCAGTTGTGATTGCCACCCGCGTTCACCCATCCGAAGACTGCCCGTATCGAACGTACGAGTAGCAAAGTTTCGGTGATTGCTAAGAAACACCAGGCCAAACTACGCTATGAGCGCTACCTTAGTCTCTATTTGAGGGTAGTTTTACATCAACAGTGGGCTGTTTAAGACTAATACGGTACAAAAAGTGATTTAAACTTCTTTAATAAAACCACTGCATAACAATTAGGAAAAGAAAAATGTACTACTTTCAAGTTTTAATACTCAACACAAAAGCACCGGTGTTTAAGTAGGTGCAAACTTTCAAGGAAGGATATTAAAGTATTAAAAATCTCCCGTGATATTGAGATCCCTCTGGAGGTAGAGTCAGTTGAGAAGTTTAAATGATTTCTATTTTTAAAGGACCTCCAAAAACCGTTTTTATTTGACTTTTTAGGTGTATTTACTTTTAGGAGACTGAGAAATTCCTAATGGTAAAACTTTACTGACTTTTGTATTTTCTGTTCTGTTTGAATATTTTTGGGACAGTGGACGTCTGATGCGTCTCGCGGAATGGCACCTTTAGACGTCCACAAAGTGGAGTGGCGCGGGACAACGCTGGATAAAAGCCGCTTCCAACCGGTCTTATTGAAATTCTATTAATACAGTCTGTGTCAGAAACTAGATAAGTACCTACGAGTATTTTTGAAGTAAAAACTTCTTTGGCGGCGTTGTGCACTTTTTGGGATGGGTAAAAAATGTTAAACTCGCGTCAAGACACGTGACCTGGGGCCTTACTGTGTAAGCGCTCTGACGTTCGGCTTTGCTTTCCCTCCCGCTCGCTCTCGCGGCGTAAGTAACTGGCGCAACCAGGAGAAAAAGCGAAGCCGAACGTCAGAGCGCTTACGCAGTAAGGCCCCTGATCGAAATTTCGTAGGACGGAGGGAGAGTAGTCCGCTGGCGCAGCGTAGGAGAGGAAGTAATATCTCCAACTCTTTCTACCGCGCGGCGAAAATGTATGCCTGTTCCTGCTGTTTCGTTTAAGCGGCGCAGGGCGCTTGCACGAGTGTGCGTGTGTAATACTGTATTTTATCACCTAAATACTTTATACTGAAAACTAAGGCAATTCAAGACAAATTATTATTCCCTAACCATTACAAAATAAGTATTCAAAAATGCATAAGCGTTCATGCTCAAGTTTTCACTTCTGCCGGCTCTCCCGGAGTGCATCCCGTTGTTTTTTTCGGCGTTGAAATATTACATTCTAGAAAAAAAGGCATTTAAATTCCAGTCTCTGTATCCCTATCTACAGCGCCTAAAACTTATTTCATTACATGCGACTTACCCGACTTGGCCATACTTATACGGCTGCTGTGTCTATGAACTGAGTAAAGTATGGCTTTTACGTGCCTTAGATTAGGTATGAGCACTAACTCGACTCTAGACTCTTTGTCACGTAGGCATTATACATACATTTCGTCTTTTTGGTGTACAATATAACTTGTTATCTATAATCTTACCGCCTAACTTATAGCTTGCGGGCGATGACTAAGTTAAGCGGTAGGATTATACTTACAATTACAGTATTAAATGTGGAAGTTGATAATATGAATACACTGCTGTATCATCAGGCTTGCCTTTTAAAAGCACTTAAATAAGTATAGCCGTAAGCACTAACTCTCCAAGTTGAGAAGAGCCTGGATTCTACGACACAGGTCACCCTAGTGTGGGATCCAAAGCGTTAGGAATATCATGTAAATAAACTTAACTTTGATTTACACAGCTAGCGATACTTTAGTGACGCTTAGGTATCGCTAGCTATGTAAATCAAAGTTAAGTTTATTACTAAGATATCGCTAGCTATGTAAATCAAAGTTAAGTTTATTACTAAGATATCGCTAGCTATGTAAATCAAAGTTAAGTTTATTACTAAGATATCGCTAGCTATGTAAATCAAAGTTAAGTTTATTACTAAGATATCGCTAGCTATGTAAATCAAAGTTAAGTTTATTACTAACATATCGCTAGCTATGTAAATCAAAGTTAAGTTTATTACTAAGATATCGCTAGCTATGTAAATCAAAGTTAAGTTTATTACTAAGATATCGCTAGCTATGTAAATCAAAGTTAAGTTTATTACTAAGATATCGCTAGCTATGTAAATCAAAGTTAAGTTTATTACTAAGATATCGCTAGCTATGTAAATCAAAGTTAAGTTTATTACTAAGATATCGCTAGCTATGTAAATCAAAGTTAAGTTTATTACTAAGATATCGCTAGCTATGTAAATCAAAGTTAAGTTTATTACTAAGATATCGCTAGCTATGTAAATCAAAGTTAAGTTTATTACTAAGATATCGCTAGCTATGTAAATCAAAGTTAAGTTTATTACTAAGATATCGCTAGCTATGTAAATCAATGTTAAGTTTATTACTAAGATATCGCTAGCTATGTAAATCAAAGTTAAGTTTATTACTAAGATATCGCTAGCTATGTAAATCAAAGTTAAGTTTATTACTAAGATATCGCTAGCTATGTAAATCAAAGTTAAGTTTATTACTAAGATACTGCTAGCTATGTAAATCAAAGTTAAGTTTATTACTAAGATACTGCTAGCTATGTAAATCAAAGTTAAGTTTATTTATATCAAACTTAGCCTAATTTTAATTAACTTAGCTAGCGATATCTAAGTGACGCTTAGTAGCGCTCATAGCGTAGTTTGATTATGTGTTTGTCAGTGATCACCGAAATTAAGCAACGTTCCGCACGGTCAGTATTTGGATGGGTAGCCGCGGGTGGAATTTTCCAACTGAGCGCTACCGTGGCTCGGATGACACGTTAAATTGTGGATCCAGGTTGTTTTAACGGTTAAGCCAAGTCAGAGGCCTTCAGGCGGCCTAAAAACTCTGACACCATGGCTAGCCACCCGCCCTATACGAACTTACTTAGTGACGCTTAGAGTAGAGCTAAGGTGATGCTAGAGAGAGCAGTTGCAGAATCACGTTCTCGAAATGACCCATTTAATTAAACTTCCTGAAATCCTGGCCAGATAACTATAGTTAATTGTAATTTTCGTGTATGTGAAAAATAGTAAGTAATGGTAAAATTATGAGATAGGTAGACAAACAAAAAATATTATGGGTGATAATTTCCAACGCCTGAATCGGGACAATAATCAGCAGCCTCCCTTGACAACTATTACATGTGCTTTAGCCTCAAATACCTACTAAGACTGTATAGTCACCCTATTGATCCTGAATCAGTTCGTTCTGTCATCTAGCGAGACTTTATAACTACATTATCATTCCATTTAAACAAGGGACGTAAAAGCTGTTCCACTTTAGTTACTGAAAAAAAAAAAACATTACTCTCCGACGCTTTTTATTTACACGAACTGAATTATGTTAATGTTTACACAGCGTGGCTCTATCATAGACCCAACATCGCTATTCGCTCTATTTCCCAGCTAGTGTAATTAAGAGTTATGACCTACCATGTAACGTGATCTGTTACACACCAATAATGGTATGCAAATCCAGGCTGCCCATCGCACAATATCCCGCTATCCGCACTCGTAAATTACAAATTTTATGCTACAATATGTTTTATATGCAGTAAGGGCTGTATTCATGAATATCAGGTAAAATACGTAATATTTACTTCAGGTGCCATTTGGAAGAAGCATTACATTTTAAAAAAACCTTATTCTTTTAAAACAAGCTTTTACTGAACAAGTACTCGCCATGACGAAACAAATGAGCTGAAACTCGATAGGGCTGCGTCGTTTCATTAGTTCCTATTACCACCTTCCAGCTCCATCATCAGACCCTGGCTACCATTAAAAAACTAACTTTTTGCCTTGACCATTCAAAAGCACCCAAAGTCGATGAGGTCGTGTCGTTTCATTGCTAAGTTCCTTTGGCCACCTTCCGGCGCCATCATTAGATCAGCACCATCTCATCATAATATTGCATTGTCACGCGATTTACACAGTCATGCATGGAAAATTTCAGCTCAATCGGTAACCGGAAATTGGACCAAATATAACTTGCAAGATTTGATTGCAGAACGACAGACAACGGGGCATGTGAAATTAAATAAAAGCTTGTAAAAATCATTCACAATATCGTCTTCAAATCATATGTGGCAAGCCGACGTCATCGTTGCAGCATAATATATTCACTTACTTATGTATGTAATCTTTCCGCACTGTAAATTTCTATTAAGTCCAGCTGTTAGAAGCGTATTAATTACAATCGTTCGTTCATCGTTTCAACCATTGGATGTCCACTGCTGGACATAGGCCTCCCCTAAAGATCTCCAAAAAAACCGGTTGGTAGCGGTTCGCATCCAGCGCGATCCCGCGGTCTTAATGAGGTCGTCCGTCCACCTTGTGGGTGGACGTCCTACGCTGCGCTTGCCGGTACGTGATCTCCACTCAAGAACTTTTAGGACTGATGACTAATGGGGTCGAAAAGTTCTTAATTACAATGTTATAGCCCAATTCCATCTAAATTAAGCATTTAAAGCAATTACAAAATACAAAATATTTATTTAACAAAAGATTACAATAAATCTTAACAAGTACTAATAATTGTTTTACTCCGCGCGTTTATTTACCATATTGTCATGGATTTTTTGAGCTATTCTACCTATACACATTCTGGTCTCACTTTGAATGATCTTACACCAAAATTAGCTGAAAAATCTATCGGAACGAAATTCAAACAAACAGCCACCCGGAAAATTATAGCGAAATTGTGGTCTTTGCAGGAACTATTCGCTTTTTAGGGTTCCGTACCCACAAAGTAAAAACGGGACCCAATTACTAAGACTCTCCTGTCCTTTTTCACTCGATATTAATAACGAAAATAAAATATTCACAGAATATTAAATTACATATAATATGTAATATAATATAATAAATAAAGGGGGGCTTCTGTGCTGTACGGAACTCTTCGTGCGCGAGTCCGACTCGCACTTGGCCGATTATTTAGTCAATTTAGTAGTACAGTAAAATCGTAATAAATACTTGCTTCACCTCTAATTAATCCATACTGTTCCTTACATTGTATCTCAGTATAACTGTTCCCCATTTATCACCTTCCTGGTGCAAAAGAGGGGAGGGTATTTCCCCCCTTTTGAAAAGGTGTAAAAGTTTTACGCGCAGTAAAACAGATACCTGAGCTTAGATTCCGCATGGTTTTATTGGATCCTATTTAAAACGATATAAAATGAGATTTATTTATTACGGGCTTTTGTGTTGTTTTATGTGAAAATTTATGATATTAATCCTATATTATTATTTATAATGGGCATTAATTTAAAAGCTTTACGGTTTTATGAGAACGTTAGCTTACTTTTATGATAGAAAATATCGTTATTTACTTTATATGTAAATAAATAGGGTAAAAATATAAGTTTGATATCTATCTATCTGAGCTTCATTTTTCTCAAAATACCTTGATGTGTTTTACATCTTGTAATACGCATTAAATTTGATGTTAATAAATAAAAACTGCGGATTACCATTCTAAAAATCTTTTGACACAATGAATAATTTTAATACAAATCACAACCTCAATCTACTAGAGCTAAACCAAGTTTTATATAAATTGTTACACAAAACTTGGTTTACAATAAAAACTTTCCTACATAATATAAAGCAAAACCGTTATTTTTGTGTCTGTCTGTGTATCCACTTATATCTTCGAAACTACACAATAGATTTAAATGCAGTGTACACTATCTTATAGAATATTTCTTCCGAAAGGTTTATACCTATAATTTATTCGTATCCGAGTAAAGCCGGGATGGGCATCTAGTATTTTATTTTTCACAGCTTTTTAGGGTTCCGTACCCAAAGGGTAAAAACGGGATCATAATACTAAGACTCCGCTGTCCGTCCGTCTGTCCGTCTATCTGTCACCAGGCTGTATCTAGGAACGGTGATAGCCAGAACGTTGATTTTTTTACAAATGATGTATTTCTGTTGCTGTTAAAACAACAAATACAAAATACAAAAAAAAATATTTGAGGGGGGCTCGCATACAAAATACCTAAATTTGAAGCTGTTTATCGCTCGCTATTAATAACTGTGACAGGTAGATGCTTGGAATTTTCACAGAATAATTTTAATTTAGTAAAACATTAATTTTAAAAATAAATTATTAAACTAAAATAAAATAAATATTAAAGGGTGGCTCCCATACAACAAAACATTATTTTTTTGTTCGATACTAATGACGGCAACAGGAAGATGCTTGAAATATATACAAAATATTAAGTTTTATATTCCCTTCAAAAACAAATAATTAAAATAAAATATATTAAGGGGGGCTACCATACGGTATTGAACCCTTCCTGTGCTAGTCCAGCTCGCACTTGGCTGATTATTTATATGGAGCGACATAAAGTTCACCAGGTCAACTAGTTGTACGTCTTATTATTATGTTATCTAAATTATTACGGAGCAAATGGAAGGTATCAATAAGTATTTACCAATATCTGTAATATCCAATTGTACGAGTATCTACCAAATAATATGTGACCCGGCTACTGTTGTGACGTCGATATATCCACAGGCAAACATTTTATCATTATTAAAATCGGATCAACCAAACGAGATGTCAATATTTAAGAAGAATACTCAATATCTACGGATCCGCTTACTGGAAGACATTTTTTTTAGAGATGGGCTTATATCCGGACGATAACCGGCCACAAAAATATAATATGTGAATATTATTTCGAGTTCAAACGTAAACGTTAAATATAAACTTTGAAAGAAATACTTTCCCAATTATATTATTTAAATTTCGAAACTATTTTGAAACCGTAACAATTAGCGCGTTTCGACATTTTTGTCCGTTTTGATAATTTTACCTACAACCGGTGGGGTGAAAACAGAAATTATAATAAATGTTTGAAGTACGTAATATTTACTATTTTTCAAGACTGCGTTAATATCATAAGTTTGGATAAAGTTTCGCATGGGGTGACTTTCAGCTAACGCCTATCTATTTTTCATTGATCTAGGTATATAATTTAAAAATAGAACACTAATATTCGATTTGAAAAAAAAAAGTTTTTGAACAAGGATTAGGTATATACTTTTGTGAAGAGCCTTCTTATCGTGCTATGCGTTCGACCTCTATGGAAACCGCGAGCGCGCATTTTGAAAAAAAAAATTGCAACTTCGACTTTAATCTTTATTTTACACATTTATTTTTTAGCTAGAATTATAATTAGTATATTTTTATGATTTAGTTTTTAAATTCTAAATAATAGACATATTTATACATAGACTCTTAACTGTTTGTTTTAACTAAAGTGCATACAACAAAATGTATGTGTGGCCATAGATTAATTTGTAGTGGCAAACTTTTGTGTTCGCCTAGCGCTACAGACCTCAAACTCGCGCAACGCGTCCAACCTTCTTAATTAGTAGTGGAAAACCTTTGTGCTCGCCTATGGCTACCGACCTCAACTTGCGCAACGCGTCCAACCGTCAAGAACTGCGCGCGCGCGCTTTTCAAATTTAGAATGTATCTTGAGTACATCCTCGATCTTCTTTTGTTTTCACACTTACATTTTCTTTTCGCTGTGAATTGTAATTAAACTGTTGTAACTTTATTTTGCAAATAAATACATAAGTAATAATTAGCGAAATTAGTAAGCGTCTGATATTTTCACTTCAGTGCAGCTTTTACTTAGTGAAGTTATACAATGTGCATCAATGGAGTGAGTTACATTTTTATACTAAGCCCGGTGAACTTCATATCACCTTCATCTGTCACCCTATTTTCGATGGAGCTTAGCGCCACCAACGGGAATATAGCCGTAGTGGTCTAATGGTAATGACACCCGCCGGCCGCCTTACAATCGTGAGGCCGTGGTTTCAAATCCCGGTCCCGTACCAATGAATTCCTTGGAATTTGTGTACGGAATTTCACCACTGGCTTTTCGGTGAAGGAATACATCGTAAGGCAACCTCCATACGTCCGTAGAAGAAATTCAATGACGTATGTGAATCCACTAACCCGCACTGGGCCAGCGCGGTGGATATGGCCCAATCACCCTTTGTGGGTTCCTACCCACAAAGGGACCACGTCCTGTAATAAAAAGGCTAGTACAGTACGGGAACATCAAACGAAATTATCTTAATATCCTTTTCTTGACAATAATAACCACATCTTAAGAAGAATTGGCCAAATCAGTCCAACTGTTCTCGCGTGATGACACGTGACCAAGGGAAATAGGGATTCATTTTTAGGGTTCCGTACCCAAAGGGTAAAAACGGGACTTCAAAAACAACAAAAAACACTTCATGTGCGAGTCCGACTCGTACTTAGCTTTTTTTTTTTATAATATAAATATACGTAGATTACTCAAGGAATTTACGGATAGAAATTGTATCCTACGTACTAACCAAACATGTTGACGGGGTTTCCTCCCGCCAAAACATTTCAATTCTATCTCTACATTTTTTATACCACTCAATGTAATGAAAACGCTACTCCAATTGTCAAGGGAAGATTATATTTCAACTCTACATTATGCAGGAAAATGTATTGGAAACGAAATGTTTTGGAACATGACATCTTTAAATTCAGACTTTTTAGTATCATATTACTTTTAGGTTTTGTTAAAGTGAAATACCTAAAAAAAGAACTTGGGTAGAGCAAGCAAAAAATTCAGTGAACATTACAATATGTTTTTTGAGTTAACTGACCGTCTAAACGTGACCACGATCGGTGCGATTCGATCAAAGCTTCGGTCGAGATGATGAGGTATTCATATACGAGTATCTCATATTTTTAGTGCGTGATTAGTCCCGAAGCAGGTACATAAAAATAATGTGTGGTAATAAAATAATCGCGAATGCTTAGAAATAATTGTGGGTGATGCTATCTGTGCCAGTTTTTCTGACTAAATACTGTAAGTAAGTAGCTCTATGTTCTATTTGTTCACTAAGTAACTATAACAAACAAACAAAAAGTAAGTTAGAACTGAAAGTACACTGAATGGTTTAAAAAAATTGGCTCAAAACAGTGAAAAGGTTAATTACTGTCCGTTCTAAATCGATAAAAAGAATGTCATAGTATAGGAATTTGGTATAATTATAACTGAAACCTTATGGCATCAAATTATTTAATTTTTATACCTAATATTTTTACCTATTCATGTAAAGTTTTTATTTACACAGAAAAACAAAAAAGATCTTAAATAACAATTTCCGCTATAACTAAACTAATACTAAAACTTAAAATAAAACCTAGTCTAAAAGCCCCTCGGCAGAGGGTAACGTGGCCAGAATGCTGGCAGCATTGCCTCGCTGAATAGCAATACTCAGCTTTTGAGCGAAATAGATGCCAGCACTCTGGTCACTTGTCACCTCTACCAAACGCCTGGCCAAATCTTTGTAAAGAGTATGAGCGTCCGGCCCCCACGGACCTAAAGTCTCAACCCCAAACGGCACAAAATGGTACATCCTGTCTAAGGACCCATATTTGTGCCGTTTGAGGTTTTCCGCTTTAGCTGCAGCAGCACCAGCCCTGTCTGCTGTGTCAGGAAGGTGAGACGGCGCCAGTGTGTCGACGCACGTCACGTCCCACACCAAAGGTCGTCCCACCTTCCATGGCACCAACGTCATTCCGTCGGGTCTTTTACCGTCGTCCCGCCACAGTCCATTAGGCTCTAGGACCGACGGGACGCCAGCACTAACAAAGGCCCGACGGATGATATCATTTAGGGTAGCGTGCCGCGAAAAGCGCCCTGCACTTTTTGCGCATGACAATGCGTGATGACCGAAACGATCGACCATATCGCCACATTGGCAGCGGTGCGGGACCAGACATGGGGCACCTAAACGGAGAGATACGCCTATCCGGAAAGAGTTATTATCCAAAAGGTTGCCAACGTTACTTGAAGGAAGGGCATGTAGCCAAAGCCCCGACTCCCATCTTGAAACGGCAAGCAAGCGAGCGCGCTCTGTGGTACAACTTGAGGTTTGAATTAGTTTTTGCAGTTCTAACTCACAGAGCGGCCCGTCCCACTGTCTCTGAGAATTGGGAGACTTGGGCAAAAGTTGGCTTGGGCAAGCTATTTTCCAACTTTCGACAGCGTCACTCAGATATGTAATTTCTAAATTTGGAAGAGAGGATGATAATATGTCTTTTACTAATTTTTGAGTGCTGAAAACTGAGGACAAGAAAGCTGGCAAAGATACACTGGAAATTTTGCGTATACCGAGGCCACCAAACCTCACAGGCAGTGAGGCTTGGCGCCAAGCGCGATCGTCTAAAGGGGTGTTTAGAATGGTGGTGAGTGTATCTCTTTGAACGTTATCAAGCTGTTGTAAAGATAAAGGATGATTCCAAAGCTGACAACATCTAAGAGAATACATAAATTTTGGAACAAACAGACAGTACCGAATAATGAAATAGGCTATATGAATGTTAATTTTTTGGAGACGGTTTGACACTGTGTAAAAATTTTGAATTTTTTCGTCAACAAAATCTTTGATTGACTCATCTAAAATCGGAGAACCTAATAAGCGCAGCGATCGGTTTTCTAAAATTTTTATATTTGGAGCAATTTGATCGAAAAGCTTTGTTATCTCATCCTTTGGGACTGAGGAGGAATTTGGAATAAAGAGTTCGCATTTAGAGAAATTTAGGGCGAGCCCTATTGTACTAAACTCTGTTGTTAAATATTGGAAGTCTTTAATAACAGTGCTAACGTCGCCTCCAAGGGATCCATCATATTATTCCTATTCATGTTATTATCTTGGAATTAAATTTAAAAATTTCTAGGTTTACAAAATTAAATGAAGTATGTTGTGACGAAAAAACTGATGAAAAATTTTTCAAGGCTTTATTGTGTATCACAACCATAAAAATAAAATTTCTTATATGACTTCAACAACGAGGTTCACGTGACACGATAAAATTAAAATCCGCGTATGGGAAACCATACGTAACATCTTTTGACGTTAACTCTATAGTACAGATTCAACATACTCATTTAATTTAAATATTCCGAGATATTCCGTCACAGCCTTGACAAGGAAAATAAATCTCCAATTCCGCGAAATGGGAGCCAAAAATTACTTTACAATTCTAGAGTTTGCAACAAAGTCTTTTATTTATTATACCCCAACTTCAATAAACAGCACTTGGAATGACCAAAATTCCTTCTTAGCGATTAAACTGAAACTTTCTCGTAGAAATTTATCGCGAAGACGCTTAGTTATTTTTCAATTTGGGAGATATCTGAGACTCGTTCTAACTGTAGTTTAAGCTGCGATAAGCGGAGAACAAGAAACTTTGCCATTGGAACAAAAAGTACTTTTGTTTCGTGTAAAAACTGTTTCAAGAAGCAATCTAACTCGTTTTGTAGTAGCTGAATGAATGATTCGCTAGTAGTGTTCGTTTTAAGAATTTTAAAACGTTTTTATTTTGAGATCTGTGCTTGTTTGAGAGGATGGATTAGTTGATTTAAATTGGATGTCGTTTTGAAACCCTCAAAAAATGTGGGAATGATAAAAGTTTTATCCATAGTATAATTATTTACCGCAAAAAATGGCACAACCGACTTCAATTGTGTACAAAATTTGAATATGTAGTTCGCTCAAATCCATTTACCGACCTATACAATTTTCACATTACTGTTGATTATTATCGTATTTCAAAAACAGCTCGGCTGATTTGGATAAAATTTAAATGGAATTAAAGGACTTCGAGAGTACATCCTTTTGAAATAATTATTTGAAATCAGTTTACAATTGGTGAAAATTTCAATGAAAATACACAAAAAAACGAACATAGAACCTTAAGAAGTCGGTTAAACATTCTGTGGTCTAAATTATTTACCACTACAGTTTATACAGATGATCTGAACTAATTAGGCTGCAAGATCGCGTATAAATACAACTGACCCTATTAGAAACTCATTGAAGAGTTCTAGGAGTATGACCAAAAATGGATGTCTTATGGATGATTTCAAAATTGGTTGTCTGTAAGGTCGTTTTAGAGATGATCGTGACAGATTTTAAAAAAAATATTTGAGACTAATTTTTTTGGACTTGTTTAAGAATTTTAGACATTACTAATTTTGACTAGGATGTTTACTACTTACGTGTCGGTCACTTAATTTATAGATATATTTTTTTTAAAGTGTGATTTGAACTTTCTATATGCAAATGACTTGTAACTAATAGTTATAAGTGAAGAGTATAACATGAGTATAATTTAATATAATAATTGTACGTGAAAATATCATCACAAGCCAAACATTTAGACCGGTCGTGCCTCTCTATCGCTTGTCTCTTGCTCTCGCTTGCACATGCGGCTCAGACGGAACGTAAATAATCGGCCGAGTACGAGTCGGACTCGCGCACGGAGGCAATCGCACCCCTTAAATTTTTTTTTTTTTTATATTTATTATTTATTATTGAAGTGAATATAAGACTAAGTATTCTGTGAAAATTTCAAGCATCTACCTGTTACTATTATTAATATAGAGCGAAAAACGTCTAACAATTCAGGTTTGTTGTATGGAAGCCCCCCTAAAAAAAAATTAATTCTCTTTTTAGTATTTTTTGTTATAGCGGCAACAGAAATACATCATCTGTGAAAATGTCAGCTGCCTAGCTGTCATGGTTCATGAGATACAGCCCGGTGACAGACGGACAGACGGACATCGAAGTCTTAGTAATAGGGTCCCGTTTTTACCTTTGGGTACGGAACCCTAAAAATGCTTTTTCGTGCGTGAAGCGCTGATTGTATAAGACGTTACCACGTCAAAGTAATTTAATTTATGAAGACAGATTTAATGATTATAAGATAGGGCTGATATAATGATAAATATCAGGAGAAGTCATTTCGTAGCTATGTTCAGGCAGAAACCGAATGCAGAGCGCATTTTCCGATATTTTCTCAAAAATATTTTCGCGGAGGGTTGAATTTTACGATAATATTTCATATTTCACATGCAGGTGCGACGCCCCAGATATCTCTGTTTTGGAAGAAATTTGAACAAAAACGTAGAAAAATTCAAATAAGCTCGGTCAAAATAACGGGAATATTATTTTTCTAGGTCCTACGAGAATATCTTGTTACAGGCTCTGTTTGTTATATAGGTATAAGTACTGATGAGGAAAAAACAGAAGCAAAATTTATGTTTCAGAATATTAGAGAAAAAAAATAAGTATTGATATGCATTACAAAATTAAACTGGTAATTAAGGTAAGATTTTGCGAAACAATCTTAATCAATAATTTATTTTAGATACCTATACCTACGTACATACCTACGTTATATTGTAAACTGAAAATCAAATATAGGAAACAATAATGACGTCTGTAATCATTATTATATCGTCAGTACACCTGGTCGGTTGACGTCTTACGCTGCCCTTGCTGGTCCCTGGTCTCCATTCGAGAACTTTACGACCCTATCGGCCATCTGTTGTTCGAACTATGAGCCCTGCCCACTGCCTGCCCACTGGATGCAGGCTGCGCCCAACCAGCCTTATTAAAAATCTATAGAGGAGGCCTATGTCCAGCAGTGGACGTCCTACGGCTGATGGGTGAATCAATGGATGGATGGATGGAATCATTATTACAGGACCGAGACAGTTGGTACTTCAAGAGTGACGCCTATATCATATACCCAGCTGTGTAATAAAGAAGGCTGCGTTCTAAGATCAAAACCTTAAATAAAAGATTAAAAACTATTGTCATTAAATTACCTATTACAAGTAGGTACGTTTCTATAATGAATATAATATAAAAATTTAAAAAAAAATGTGAACTGTATTTGTTGTCATAATTTCAAAGTTGTTTCTCTGTAAAGATTCATCCGCAATATCGATATATTGTTTGTTTGCCCTAAGCAATTATTATATATTCTTTGCCCTAAGTGTTGACGTAGCTTTCATATCCGCCCGTTTGTATTTTGATGTTGACAATAATATTTCAATAAAATTGGCGGTATGTATGATATGAATACCTATTTACCTATACCTAAAAAGTCAGAATAGGCTAGATTACTTTAAATAAATACTTCTAATTTTTCTATGAATAATACCTACGCCAGATAGATTTAAAAAAATTGATACGTATTTTTTCGTCAATTAAACAAAAAAATATGAAAATTACAGCAAAAGTATTGATTTTTAACAGAGAAGTGATGTCACGAGCCCCCACTCTCGAACTTTGACAATATTTAACTTTATCATATATTTTTGATAGTCAAAAGAAAAAAACTTAGGTACCAATGTAATATCTTGTGATAATCTCACTAACGGACTAATTATAGTAATGATTTTTTTACCCAGTCATATCTGATGTCTCATAAGTACTGGTAGCGGCACGTAAGTCTAGCGCTGAGGGTAGTGTGGAGAGGGTATTAAACCCATGCGCAGTCATCCCCTCCACGCATCGCTCAGCGCTATATTTGACGCGACCTGTAGGTAGCGTATACAGAACATAACAGGTGTCAATCAAAATTTGTCTGTTGTGTCGCACTGATGGGCAAATGCCTCCCAATCTTTCCATTTTTGGCGGTTTAATACTGATTTATTATATGATTTTGAAAGTGTCAATTTTATTCTTGTACTTTGTCTGTGCTTTGGATTAAAGCACTTTAAATGCATAGCTAACAGACTACTACACAAACTGTAATTTTAATCGCAAAACACTGAAACCAGACACTAAACATCCATTTAGGTCATTTAAATTTGTGCGAATTTCTATGAAAACTTTCAAGGCCACGTTTTGAAAAAAAAAAAGTTTGAACTTCATAAAAAGATACATTTTACCTCTTTTTGTTGCTGTTTTTCATCAGACGGTGAGTTTCAAAATTCGATAAAGGCTTTTCATCTTTACCTCGCAATAAATATTTCATATGAATACAAACCTAATGATATCCTTAAAAAAACCATAACACTGTTTCACTCAAAAAACTCTTACAACAGAAAATATTAGACATAATAACAAAGAGGCCATAACTTCATAAAACCTCTCTTTATTTTAAAAGATCACTCCAACCTTACATCTTACAACATACTGACAAAACGGTAAAAACAAAAGGGTAGCCCAAAGGAAACTCTTGACGTAACTTCCTTTCGTCACTTGGGCCCATCCGGCATCGTAACTGCAAGGGTCTACATTCTTCTCGAAAAAAAAAAAAACAAAGCAAAAGTCGCCTTAATAGGGCCCGTTTATTCCCCGTTAAGGGTCAGACCACACCTGGAGTAAATTGAATTCTATGAATAAATTTCCCCCTTGTAGCTTTTCATGGTGAAAGGGAGGGAGGAAAGCGATTTACAGTGTAGTACTGAAGGTTCTGATATCGTATGGCCGCAAATGATTAGCATCTAGGGCTATATGTTTTTTTATGCATTTGGCCACCAACTCGTTTGATGGAAAGCGAAGTTGTAGCCGCAGATGGAGTATGTAGACATAGAAGATACTAATTCACTCTTGACTTGAAGATATCCAGATTGTTTTCGTCAGCAAACAATGACGGAGGCAGGTCATTCCAATCCCTGGTGGTCCGCATTATGATGGAAGAAGCGAATCGCTTAGTACGAGCAGGTGGTACGTCAGTATCTTTGAAACAGCTTTTAGTGAATAGACAAAAAACAAGTGACACGTAGGCAGTTACATAATGTAGGTACCTCAAACTTAATTATCAGACACTTGCAGCAATTTTATCAGGCACAATGCACATAGCTTCAAAACAATAAAGAAGTCAAAAATCTTTTAATCAACATACCAAATAAGCTAGCTAGTCTAGAAATAATTTTTTTGCGATTGAGAAAGCAAGAAAGTGAACCTTTCTTTGACGATATAAATATTTGTTCTTACTTATGAGTGAGAAAATGTTGTTAAATAATGAATTTTTCAACAACATATGTTTGCATTTGTTGTAGAAAACGTCTTCCGAAAAGGTGATCAGAACACCTCATTATAACCACAGTTACAGGCTGAATGCAAGGCGCTTTCAACTGTTGTTATTGGCGGTCAATTTTTTTTATTTTATTTATTTATCATTACAAATAACAACTTAAACTTTTATTAAACCTACCAATGAACCAATAGGTTTGTACTGGTAGTAATTCTACTGGTAGTTATTGTGTACATTTCTTAACGCACCGTGTGTCCGTTACAAAAACATTTTCATGTGAAATGAAGCCAAGTCACAGTTCACACTATCAAAAAATTGTCAGATCTCACGTAAAGCCAAGCTTCTAACTCTACACGCCTTACTCTACAAGCCCTTACTCCACAAACTCTACAGCTTAGTCAATATATTGTGACTTGGCCGTTTCGTAACAACAAGAACTGTTTGTATAACAGAATTAATGAATTAATCTTCACTTTACGCCCATGCGCAGTTAGCGAAAGAGGGGTCAAAAGTGGCTCGAAATGGTTCGTGTGATATTACACACGACGCGTCGCCAGTTCCTTTTTTTTTTGACTTGGCTGGACACGCTTCCGCGTGTCTAGATCTACCCTATTTTATACATATCATACCTGTACCTACTGAGTACTTTTAATGGCTTTTTGTTTAGGTAAAGCCCAAGGGCTTTGTTCATAATTACCTAAAGAACTAGATTTCGACGTCATTCTTCTAACATTTTGCATCTACGAGTACAATATCATTTCAGAGTCCCAAGTACCAACTCTGTCCACTCAAACCACAACTTTATTTCGACAGTTCTAAGTCGCTTCAATTTCATCTCTTGGGCCATTTTCTCACGATCCCCGCGGCCACATTTCATCGGAAACAAGAACTTATTGCCGCTCGCCCGTAAATAACTTAATATTATTAGATTACAAATCAAACGCGAGTTTTGTAGCTTACAAGCCGCGAGGTGGTGATTCTTTAAATTTGTGCCCCTTTGAATTATGTCATTTTTTCGGGAACCTTTTAGCACAGGTATTTATGAAATGAAAATGTTTATTGTCCAGACTTACGTCCATGAAAAAAAAAAAACAACAAGGGATCACCTTAATTTTTTTTTTTATGTCCGAAGTGTATCTTAACCAAGTATTATTACTTTTGAAATCGCGAATGAAATGTAGAAACTTCAATTTATCTGGGTGTTTTCCTGATGGGATTATTATTTTTCAAATCAAACACCAGTTTCGTACCTTACAACCCGCAAGGTGATGATTCCTTAATTTTAATACAAGAGAAAGTTACAAATCGAGATTACCTTCATTTATATTTCCAATCAGAACTGTTGGTAGCGGCCATTCACGCATTTAGATTAATATTCATGTCGAAATAATAAAATTCCTGTTGAAAAACACATAGGTACCAGCGCTCATAGGTTCTTTTAGTCCATTCTTTTTATTTTGGTTCGTAATAATTATGTCTAGCGCGTACGTATTTAATGAAGCTGTAATAAACCGTCTGGACATGGAATTTGTTTCTGAAAAGAGCAGTTTCAAACATTTTCAATTCATATTTGTTATGAATAAAAACAAAACATATTTCTTAAAAGAAAAATACTTTTGCCTTATTACATCAATTTATAACAAAAATATAAGGTACTTGCTTCTGCCCGCGGCTTCGCTCACGTGGACTACCCCCCTGAAATCGCGTATTTTTCCAGGATATAATTAACTTAACCAAATAAGACTCATAATTATTATTAGTATACTTATTGGTAAAATTTTACTAATTTATGTCAAAAAAGTAACGTATAAATAATTTGATTATTTATTATTGAATTGAATATATTAAAGAAACGTTTTTTTATATAAAAGTAACTTGTTTTGAGTAATTAGTATAATGTACTGTACTTTACCTTGTTCTTAGTCCATTACTGAAAACAGACCTACTCACGAAGCGTGATTAGGTTATATCCACCACTCTAGCCCAGTGCGGGTTGGTAGATTCCCATACGCCATCGAATTTCTTCTACGGATCTATGCAGGTTGCCTCACTATGTTTTCCGTCACCGAAAATCCCTTGGTGTGAAATCACACACCTACAAAAGTTTCAGAGAACTCATACGGGACCGGGATTTGAACCCACGACCTCACAATGAGTAATTAGCATAATCTTCCTATCAGGAAAAATTTGGTGATACCTAAAAATTTTTTTTTTATATCGGGCAAAAGTGCCTTTATTAACTACAACAAAACTACACTACTACACAAAAAGCATTGGATCATCCTCAGACCTTTGAAGGTCTAAAGATAATCCAAGTAAAAAATATTAACACTAAAAAGTAGGGCTTAACATTGGGATCGCGAACAGCTTGCTGATTTGTTTAAGTCAAATACTAAATTGTTTTTATTTTGGTCTTGATTAAAAGTAGAGTTTCATCATATAGCCTTGTCATCAGCATTCTTTTTATATGAAACCTTCGTCTTTCATTTTAGGATTTGGTCTTAGGATTATGATCACACATTTTTTATAGAAAAAGTCCGACTACTTATCTTCAAAGTTCAGATTTCTTAAAAGGTTTTACCTAGTCCTTAATACGAGATTAATTTTCAAAGCTCTTATAACCCAGCTTCATTAATACTTTTAACAATTTATTTCAACACCTAAATTTGGTGTACAATTTACAAAAACCAATATTGCCAGAGCTCCACCAGTTAAGTGAAACAACTTTATAGTTGGACATAACACCCAGTTCCTGAAGAAACTCGAGCATACTTCCAAGAATATAAATGCCCCAACTCAGGATTTACGCACTGGGAGAGATTTTAGTAAAGAGAACGCACAAATTGAAAAATATTTTACTTTCACCTAAAGTGGAGTCATTTTAATAAGTAACATTTGACAGTTAATTTATGCAAAGAAAAATATACCTTACACTAAAGGAATAAAACTCATGAAAAAAATATTGACGACGACCGATAAGTGTTCTCGAAGACGGCTTGCAGTTTTATTCCTTTAATGTAAGGTATATTTTTCTTTGCATAAATGAACTTTCAAATGTTACCTATTATAATGACTCCACTTTAAGATCATCATCGCCGTTTCAGACCTTATTGACACACTTGTAACATAGGAGTTTTCTTTAACCCGTTCAGACATTCGTACTATTCAGTTGTTACGATCTTCTCTTACTCTTGATCTATTATTATGCTTCCATCTGGTTGTCGGCAGTTTAATTTCTCTCTGTACCACTATTTTTTAATTTCTACACAAGTACAAATTATGTTTTACATGTGGTTCGACCATCTCCTTCGTAATTATTGTCTTCTTTACTCTGCGAGTCTATTAATTAAACTCGAGCCACACGAAACCGATAATACGAGGGTCAAACTGAAAGTTCTTAGAACTGGCCACTTATAAACAATATAATAAAAAAATAATTCTATAATTTGAAAATAGAACTCTTTGCCAATATTACTGAGTATATACTTCATTCATTTGTCATTTGTTTTACGATTTGGCGGCAAATTGAAAATTGTCTGTGTCACGTCAACATGAATTTAACACGAGAAAATTTTCGTGCAATGATTTTTTATGACTTTCGATGTCATTTAAGTCAACAAGAAAGTTATGATAGACTACGATTGGCCTTTCACGATGAAGCCCCATCTCGTGCGACTGTTTACAACTGGTTTAATGAGTTTAAACGTGGTCGCACTAATCTCACTGATGATTTACGTGAGGGACGGCCTTCTACGGCGACGACTGAAGATAACATCTGTGTTGTGCGGCGTATGATAGAGACTGACAAAAGAGTGACCTATCAGCAGATTCGGACAAGCTTAGGCATCGGTATGAGTCAAGTGCACAAAATCCTACACGAACATTTAGCGGTCAGGAAGCTTTGCGCCCGGTGGATACCTCATAATTTGACTGAGGCTCAAAAACTCCATCGTGTGGATTGGTGCCGTAAAATGATTGAAAGATTTAACGGAGGTGACTCAAATGCTGTGTTCGACATACTAACAGGTGACGAAAGCTGGATTTACTGTTATGATCCTGAAACCAAAAGACAATCTGCTCAGTGGGTGTTTCCTTTCGAGGAGTTGCCAACTAAAGTGAAGAGAGATCGAAGTGCGGGGAAAAAAATGGTGGCCTCGTTCTTTGGAAGGATAGGTCATTTCGCGACAATTGTGTTAGAGGATCAAAAAACAGTTTCTGCAGAATGGTACACTACCAATTGTTTGCCACTTGTCTTGGAAAAAGTTCGAGAGAAACGACCTCGCAGTAGGATCCTCCTTCACCACGACAACGCCTCATCGCACACCGCCAAGCGAACGATCGACTATTTGGCGACATCAAACGTTGAATTACTGGGTCACCCGCCGTATAGCCCCGACCTCGCGCCTTGTGATTTTTATTTATTTTCAAAAATTAAAGAAAAACTTAAAGGAAAGCGGTTTATGAATGCTGAAGAAGCGGTGGCTGCGTATCGCGATGCCATTGAAGAGACCCCTAAGGACGAGTGGGCAAAGTGCTTTTCCCAGTGGTTCCATCGCATGCAGCGGTGTATTGACGTGAATGGACAATATTTTGAAAAGATATAATAAAACTAATAACTGGCTAATGTAATCAGTTTTTGATTTTCTAAGAACTTTCAGTTTGACCCTCGTAGTTATTGATGAAAGAAGGATGCAGAGACTCGACCTGTCAAAACATTTTTATTTTATTTTTTTGCAATCATGTAACAAAACATCTTTTCTAACAATGATGTGTGCTTCAGAAATATACTGAGTTTTTGCTGTTTTCATATCACTAACTAAAATTAAAATTAGACCACCAAAAAAATTACAATGATTTTTAATTGTTTTTGCCATCTAAATCACCTACCAATGCTTGAGTGGCCAAATAATTTAAAACTTCACTAAAAACAAACTTTTGCAAATTAGGAAAGTTGAAGAAGCGTCATGAATTACTCTGACGAACATAACATTTTTAGAAATAAACTTGGGAGAAAATGAGTGTATTCGTATATAACAGGTATTCGAATATACACATACATATGAACCGCCGACATCCTTCTTTATTTCATTTTTGGAGCTTTCCACAATAAGACTAACTCACAAAAATCTTTTTGCCTTATACAATTCAAAAACTTGTGAAGGTATAGCATAGCTTAATAGATTAGATCATCAGGATGGAAGCCCGAGTATTAGTTGAATCATGTGGTTACGAAAAAATTTGAGAATTTGAAGAGAGAACAGTTTTCGATTACTACAAATGAGTGTATCCCATCTGGCCCGGTGATTTGACCCGGCGCCGGGCTACATGGGAAAAAAGTCTTAACTGGCCCGGTGATATATTTACTGGGCCAGATGACACAAATCAATACATGCATATGAATATACCTCTATATACATACAAAGACCAAAATGTCATTTTTTACTATTTCTGTCTGTCTGTTTGTTTGTTCCGGCTAATCTCTGAAATTTCTGGTCCGATTTTGACGGGACCTTTATTGGCAGGTAGAAGATGTAATAACGAGTAATTTAGGATACTTGTATTTTAGAAAAAAAACGTTTTATCTCTGGCTAACGCAGGTAACGCGGGGCGCAGCTAGTTATACTATAAGATTATTAAGCAGTGGACTATTTTTTTGAACATTATGCACTAAAGTCGTGTCGTACTCTGTAAGCCGAAAACTCTCAGTGAGTTCTGCTCTCAACTGCTTCGCTACGTTTTGTATAATACCACCATTCGTTTATACTGAGGTGGGTAATTTATAAGCGCCCTCTTATTTACAGAAAGTGTTACTGTTTGTGGATTTTTATGACCAAAGCAAGGTTCTGGATATCATTATTCCATTGGATTTATTTTAATACCTCATGATCTTGAATTAGAGTGGGGTTTTGAAGAAATCTGAGTATTTAACGAGCATTAATCTAAATACAAATAATTTATCTCGGTTAAATTGATTCAGTTCAATGTTATTTTATTCAGGATTACTTTGAGCAATGTAATTAATAATTGTTTTAATTTATAGATAGTTATTTTTACATCCGACAGACGAAAAATCAAACCAACGTAATGAGTTTGACGTCATTGAAAGATCCTCACAACAATGGTGTATCACATGATGCAAAGCAATTAATGTTGATAGCCTTTTATGCAAAACTCATTACATAATGAATAAATATGGTTTGCAGAACTAGTCTTTAGTCCATCATCAGTCTTCTTTCTAATCCGCTGTGCTATGCCGGATGTCGGTAACATTGGGTCTTCTACGGATCTCCTCATTCCTGATTCGGTCTCACAAAGAGACTCCAAGCATAGCACTCTTCATAGTTTGTTGGACGATTTGGAGCTTACCAGTAAGGCTTAAACTAAATAAATAGTAGTAGTAGCATAAATAAATATTCATCTGTAAATATTGAATGGTTCGTGTAATATTACACACGGCTCGCGTCGCCAGTTCCTTTTTTCTTTGAACTTGGCTGGACACGCTGTCGCGTGTCTAGATAGTACACGTGATTAGAAATACTATCATAACCAAAATTGTAGAATATTTCGAAACCCTACTTAATTAATTTCCAACCACTAATATTGAGAAATTAATTTATTTCTTACCCAATTATAACTCTAAAGCTAGCCAATTCAAGGCAAATTAACGTTTTCCCAAAGTTAAACAACTCGCGAGACTATTTCTTGCTAACTTGCGAACTTACCAAAATCAAACTTGGTGATTGACTTAGGAGTTCCCGATCGATACGAGTTTTGGCATGATGTACTGATGTTCGCAGTTTGAGAGCATTTAGTGAAATATTAGCATTTAGTATATTCATATAATTATAGAAAACGCGACGCGTGACCAAAATGCTGGTGTTTATTTGGCTCAACGCATAAGCATTGCCATTCAGCGTGGCAATGCAGCAAGCATGCTGGGCACGCTGCCAACTGCCAGTGGTTGAGCATTTGGATTATCTTTAGACCTTCAAGGGTCTGTGGATGATCCAATGCTTTTTATGTAGTAGTAGTGTCGATAGTTTTAGCATATAACGTAGTCAGTACCTAATGTAGTTTGTTGTACTTAATAAAGGCACTTTTGCTCGATAAAAAAATTATAGTTATTGGTGGTCGTGGTGGTAGTAACAACCGCCCTACAACCGTGATTCGTGGGTTCAAATCACGATCCAGTAACTCATTGAGAGTTACTTTCACACCACAGGTTTTTCACGGAAAAACATCGTGAGGTAATCTGCATACGTCCGTAGAAGAAATTCAGTGGCCAACCCGCACTGAGCCGGCATGGTGGATATGACCCAATCACTCTTCGTGGGTAGACCAACGTTCTACAGTGAACTAATAAAAAAGGCTGTACAGGTACAGTATTTTAGTTATGTTGTACCTACCTACCCTACTCCTATTGATTTCAAATTAAATAAGTGTCAGTGGTTACATGCCAATTGGGATGGGTTTTTAGTTTCAGCATTTGGATTTTATTTAGACCTTTCAAGATCTGCGGATGATCCAATTGCTTTTTACGTAGGTCCAGTAGAAATGGAACAGAATGCAGGTTTTCTAGTTTCTGGACAGTGAAGTTTTTCAACGGCATAGTATCTTCTAAGTCTGTAACCTTCATCTTCGTATACAAGGTCGCTTACCATCAGACGAGTTGGCATCTAAGCACGGACTTATCTGTCTGTACATTTAAAAATGAATCCCTATTTCCCTTGGGCAAGGCATCACGCATGAACAGCTATACCGATTTGGCTAATTATTTTTTGTTGTGTTTGTTACTGTCGGGAAAAGGTGCCTATGAAAGAAAAATAATAATAAAATGCGCCAAAAATAATAAAAACATCAATATAATTTTGCCACACTAAATGTCCCTACATGTAAAAGTTTCCCTATCTGGACATTGGTAACGACAACTAAACGCCATCTAAATTAGAATCGACATAATTGAAGGTGATGTGAAATTCACCAGGTCAGCTAGTTCGCGATAAAAAATACCTCCGTGAAACACTTTCTAAAATATTCTCAGCAATCACTACAAATTTCTGTTAACCGCATCTGTGCATGTAGCGGACAGCCAAAACTATCATTAGCCAGCTATGCAAACGAGCGTTCCGACAGCTTTAGGAAACCACAAGAAAACCCACACTCGTCAAGGTGAACACGCACCAGAATCTTGAAGCGAAAACGGAACATTTTAATTTCATGTTAATATTTTGCAGTCTAGCATCGAGAGTATAAAGTAACTCCCTAAACCGGGACAATAGAATATCTTATCAGGTTATTATTTATTACATATTTGTATCTTTTTATGTCAATAATAACTTTGATTATTTGATTCATATTCTTTATTGTTTACATCAAATTTAAAAACTAACTTTACTGTACAAGTTAATCTTCTGAACATTTGGCGGCCTATTTGCTAAAACTATTTCTGCCTGGCAACCTAGATGAAATTGATTATAATAAGTTGTCAAGTGCGTATCAAGACATGCGTATTGGATTCCGTATACGGTGACGTTGAACATGATCATCATAAAAACCACTAAACAGGGTTACTGGTTATTGAACCTATTCCTTCTAGTGGGTTATGGAGGGGGTTATTATCAACAAATCTGAGCCCGAAAACTCCTGTGCAAAAGTGAACCATTTCTGAAAAAACTTAATTATAGTTTATTTTCCATTTATCGATGCAAGGTGGCTTAAAAGTTAGTAAAAAAGAGTTTGATGTTTTTGGTCAATTTTTTTTTTCGTATAGCAGAGACTACTAGGTTATCAGAAACAAAATTAGTAGTACGAGTACACTAACAGTAACGAGCAACGCATAAAATTTAGCACGCGTTCCTGATGTTGTACTGCACATTTTTAAGTCCAAGTGATATGTTACCCTAAACCCTAGTTATTCCCATAATTCGGCAACTTGTGCCAGTCACAAGGAGTCGCGAAACGTCGGCAAGATTAATGCCTTGTGCCTAATTAGAAAACTTTGGAACGCCATTTAATGACCAGCGAAAATGCTAAAGCTGCGACAGGTTTGGCTTTTGCTGCCTAGGTGTTGTGGTAAGGTGGAAAATGTATTATTTAGATTATAATTTTAGTGAATTTGGAACACAATTGGGGAGGGATATATGTGTTATTTCATGACCTATATAATAAAAGAAGCTGATATGCCCAAAAGAAGATATTTTGTGGCATAGGTCACCACACTCGGATACCTTGAGCTTCCACTTCCCCACTATTTTTTTGATTTGAAGTGGATACTTCAAAGCAAAAAAATAATACCAAGTCGATGGCTACCACACACCACGAACTATTGCTGTTCAATGATTTGATTTCCAACGAATCGGAAATGAATTTATTCTTAACTAATGTAATAACAAAGCCGTCGTGGTCTAGTGGTAATGATATCCGCCTTACAATCCTTGACTGCCTCGGTGGCTCAGTGGTTAGTGAACCTGACTTCTGGATCACAGAGGCGTGGGTTCGATCCCCACCCAGGGCAAGCATTTATGTGATGAACATAGGTGTTTGCTCTGTGTCTGGGTGTTATTTAGGTATTATTTATATAAGTATGTATTTAAAATATGTATATTATGTAGTATTTCAGTCTCTGGCAGCCATATCACAAGCTTTGCTTAGTTTGGGGACTGTGTGTAAGATGTCCCCCAATATCTATCTATTTATTTATCTATTTATAATTGTGAAGTCGTGGGTTCAAATCCCGATCCCGTGCCAATGAATTCTTTGGAATTTATGCACGAAATTTATGCAAAGCAAAGAATTTTACAATGAATTTTTGAATGCATTTGAAATAATACCCTTACAAAATCATATAGAAATTCGATGGCGATAGGTTCCACATCGAGTTTAATATGAAAATTAAGTTTATTTTTTCGTCTCAAAGTCAATTACAATGTGATCCTTAAAAAAAAAGGTTGAAGTATAATTTAGTGTCTGATGCACCTGCAACATGTTTCACAACTACGTACAGTAGATAGCACTGCGGCAGACTTCGCATAGCTAGCTACTTAATGTATAAGATAAAAAATATACAGAGTTACCAGGATAGTCGGCTGTAGAATTTTTTATTTAGCTACATAAGTTTTGATAAAGATTTAAGGTGATTTTAACAGCCACACAATGGTTCCGCTTCAATTAAAAAGTATGTATATTTCAGGTCATCCCAACATTAAGGTATTCGTGATGCAAGGAAGAGTGCAATCTACTGATGAAGCTATAGAAGCTGAAGCTCCTAAAGTTGTAGTCCCTATGGCTGGTGACTTATTTACAAATGTAAACAAGTGCATGGAATTCGAGATCGGAGAAGCTGTTGGCACTTTTTCTATGGTAGCTCATGATTTGGCTAAAGCGGTCCACACTGGTCAACAATACATTATTTTTGAGGTAAATGCATATTGTTCACATTATTTACCATAATTATAAAAAAAATGGTAAAACCACTTTCCATCGTGTACAAAATTCGAATATTTCGCTAGAATTGTTTACATTGTTGTTGATTTTTCAAAAACGGCTCAGCCGTTTTCTGTAAAATATAAATGGGATCATTTTGGGACCTTCGAACAAAAAATTGAAAAATTTTTCGATTCGGTTCACAATTAGCGAAATTATCGATGTTCATCGTGTACAAAATTCGGATCTTTCGCTCGAGTTGCTTACATTATTGTTAGTGTTTTCAAAAACGGATTAGCCGGTTTCTAAAAAAATTAAATGGGTCTACCTCGAGAGTACACCCTTTCGAACTAAAAAAGAATTTTTCGATTCGGTTCACAATTGGCGCAATTATCGATGAACATACACAAAAAAAAATAAAAACAATACATACAGACGAACACAGAACCTCCTCCTTTTTGGAAGTCGGTTAAAAACTATTTCGTAATAACGACTATTCAATTTTATCGGCAAATGCCAATTAGTCTAATTATTTACATAATTATGTTTAGTTGAAACGGGAAATGTAATTAACATTTTATTTATTTTTACCGTTATAATCAATTAAAAATTTATCTGTAGACGATCTTGTAGTAAAAGATATCAACGGAATAAAATTCTATAGTTCATATTATTGTTTCAGATAGAATGACAATTATAATAAAAAGGCTAAGAGCAACAATGCGTGAACCAGCACCAGAAACCCGTCGACCGCGCCGTGTGGTAGGTCGAACACATCTTGAGACACAAGATCCCTCCTCGGAGCAGCCGCTCGATGTCCTGGAGCGAATACATTCTCATAATTGTCTTTATACCTTTGTCAGTAGTTTTAACCATCTAATTATTGATTGTTTTAACAGCAGTTATTTATTTATACATTACATGATTAGTTGAGATTTCGAAACAAGGTCAAAATTAAAAAGTACTAAATTTATGAAAGGTGTATATATCAAAAATAATATGGTTCGAGAAATATTATTTCTAGTCATTGCGTATTTGCAGGAAAATCAAAATATAATATCTTATAAATAAGACAATCAAACAGAAACTTATTCTAGCACTAAGAATTTGTTTCTCGAAACATTTTGTTGCTTTGTTATAATTAAATTCAAAATCCTCGTTGACCTTTGAAATATTTTCTGGGCATTGTTCTTCAAAAAGCTTCCCCTTGTCAAGTGAATTTATTTTTTACTCATTCTTGCCTATTGTGATGATATTGTTACGTTTTTATAACTGTTTATGTTTCTGACAGATGTAATATAAGAAAGGGTTTATATAAAAATAAAATTTTGTGTCACTTTTTATTTTTATCAAAATAGCGTGTGATTTAAATAGACAGATATAGTTAATTTAAATAGGTACAATGTTTAGTTTATCTTAATAATCAAAAACAAAACCGAACAGAAACAACACTAGTGGATACATTCATGAACCAATTATTTTGTAGCTACAGATCTTAATAATGTATATTTACTTGTACTTATCTGGTATAATTTGTGGTAGGGAAACATCAGGCATCGAATGATTTATATCATTTAAATATTGTTCTTTGATGTGCAATTCAATATTAAAAAGTTATCCTGTTTATCTACCTCATAAAAATGATGAATCGGTTTAACATAATAATTGTTTTATATATAAATGTGTAATACTCAATGTAACCTACATTACAACAACCGCACGAAATCAACATTGTGTCATTATTAACTTCTAGATACGGTAGGTAACCCGTAGTGTGTTAATTAATTTAAACATCAACTGCGTATAAATACTTTATGTGCTGTTAGGTGTGTCATTCAGTTTTACATCTGAGTTTACCATGATTAGACTTCTGAAGTCAATTTTGTTAATAAACATTTTTCTGGCAAATGTTAGTCCTGCCAGAATTCTCGGTGTATACCCCGTACCGTCCATAAGCCATCAGGTAGTGTTTAGGGCTCTCACAGAAGAATTAGTGAAACGAGGACACGAAGTTGTTGTAATTACACCCGATCCAGCCTACAAAAACAAAACTTATCCAGTAAATCTAACAGAAATCGACATAAGTGATTTATATAAAACAATAGCAGATATGTACAAGGACAAAGACCTAGTTCCAGAAAAAAAGCGTGGAGTCATAATGGATCGCAGTGTTTTTGCCAAATTCAACATCAACCAACTATTTTACCAAATGTTTGGCTTTACTGAAGTAGAACAGTTGATTAAAGATACATATCAGAAGTTTGACTTGGTTATAGCAGAATCAATATCATACACTACACTGATGTTTGCAGAAATATTTGATGCGCCCGTGGTTATGTTTTCTTCGTTCTATGGGCTTGTAACGCAGTTTGAAGCAATTGGTGCTGTTACACGACATCCTTTCCTTTACAGTCATATAATTAGAGATAATTTTAAAACTGACATTTTAAGCAAAATTAATGAGTTATATCAGGCATACAAGTTTTGGAGAATCGATCAAGAAAATGAAAAATTAGACAACAATTTTCTCAAGTCTCGTTTTGGGCCAAGTACACCAACTGTTGATGAATTAAAGAAACGAGCAGTGCTATTGCTCGTAAATTGCCATCCTATCTTTGATGATAATCGTCCGGTGCCTCCTGGAACCATATATCTTGGTGGTATGCATTTGCAACCAAAGAAGGATCTACCTGAGGTAATGTTTATTTATTAATATTATATTTTTTGCATACTAAATAATAAATTATTCCATCAATTTCAATAATTTTAATAGTTTCATTGCTTCTGTAGGCAGACAATGAATGAAGAAGTATTATGTATTTTTTTGTTATAACATATTTATTGATATTTCAGCTAATATTGACTTTTCTTTAAAATACATTCTTTAAAAAACATTCTTTAAAATACGTTTGTTCTTGTTTTCAGGATTTAAAATCTTACTTAGACAATTCAACTCGTGGTGCAGTCTACGTCAGTTTTGGAACAAATATCAAGCCATCGGAAATGCACAAAGATTTTTTGGATGCTTTTTTGGAAGCATTTAAAAAAATTCCTTATGATATTTTATGGAAATTCGATGGAGAAAATTTGGAAAATGTCCCAAAAAATGTAAAGATACAAAAGTGGTTTCCTCAGCGAGATATCCTAGGTGAGTGTTAAAAAATAATACTATAACCTAACTTTACCTTACTCGTAAAATTAACTGTGAACTATCCAATTCAATATAATCTGTTATTAATAATCTATAGCTTTGCTATTTTTCAAAAATTACGTACACTTAAAAATAGATAGATAGATTATAGTAGGTACTCTTTATTGATTCGCATTCACATATACATAAAAAAGAATAATATAGAAAAATAGATGCAAACTAGTTAAGCAACCGGCAGCCTTATCACTGAAAGTGATTTCTTCCAGGCCATATTATAGTTCCATAAATGATAATTTAAAATATATTTCAGAACATCCTAGTGTGAAACTCTTTGTAACGCAAGGAGGAATGCAGTCTACTGACGAAGCAATAGAAGCAGAAGTACCAATTGTTGGAGTGCCTTTGCTCGGAGACCAATGGCGAAATGTCAACAAATGCGTAGAACTCGGGATCGGAGAGGGTGTCGATTCCTACACAATGGTGGCTGATGATTTGGTTGAGGCAGTGAATAAAGTAGCTAATGACCCAAGGTAAGATATTTTGATATTTATGTAATCTTTATTATGAAATAAACTTATAGTATTTGAGAGATTATATATAGATAGAGTATAAGATATCAGTGATTGGTAATACAATATAATACCTGACTTATTAAGCCCATAGTATAAGTTACCAAGACAGATAAGTCAGTACGAGAGAGGTTTATTCCTGTGGTGGTATTGTTGAACTAAGAAATAGCAAATAACGATTTTTGAGAATTTGTCTACACAAGTTTTTTAATTCACAGCTTCTGTCAATTGAACATTCAAATTCAAAAATAATTTTAACAATCTACAGTTACTTTTTACACCATCAGCCACTAGCTTGTGTCAGGAAATATCTAAGTATGTATATGTATACCTATAAATGGTTGACCTTTGGAGTCTACATTTGTTTCAGGTACAAAAGCAATATAAAAAAGTTAAAAGCCATAATGCGAGACCAGCCCGAGAAACCAATCGACCGTGCCGTGTGGTGGGTCGAACACGTCCTGAGACACAAGGGTTCGAGACATCTTCTCGGAGTAGCTGCTCAAGTTTCCTGGAGTGAATACCTCATTTTAGATGTCTTTATACCTTTAACAGTAGTTTGTATTATTTTAGTAACGACTATTTTCATTGCTTTAACATATGTTGTAAGGGTAGTGATGAGATTAAAAAGAAATGTAAAAATTAAAAAACAGTGACAGATGAAATAATATATACCAGGTAAAAAAGTTAAAAGCAACAATGTGAGACCAGCCTGAGGAACCAATCGACCGAGGTTATATGGTGGGTCGAACACGTTCTGAGACACAAGGGTTCGAGACATCTTCTCGAAGCAGCTGCACAGGTTTTATGAAGCAAAAACCCCATGTTAGACGTATTTATACCTTTAGCAGTAGTTTTTATTGTGTTAGGTTTGATTATTAACCGACTTCCAAAAAGGAGGAGGTTCTATGTTCGTATGGATGTATGCTGAGCCGTTTTTGATAAATTAACAATAATGTAACAGCTAAGTATTCGAATTTTGTACACAGACACAAGGCAGTTATGCCATTTTTTGTGAAAAATAATTATTTTTACATTTTGTTTGTGTTGTTCGAAAAAAAATATGTTCCAAAAGCAAAGTTAAAATTAAAAACCAATGAGAAATTGAAAAACAAGTACCTACTATTATTATTAACCTGCTCAATCCCACTGCAGGGTAGAAGCCGCCCTCCCTTCCATACTTCCAATCAAGAATAACAAAATCAATAACAGAATTTAGTTCTGTGTTATTTCTGCAACGTTGGTAAGTAGCCCTAACCTGATTTTATTAATTATGCAGCGCGTTGTAGTTTTAGCCGCGTTAAAAAGTTTTAATGTGCATCATAATGGGTATCAGTAGCCACTGTTACTTTTGAGTAGTCAAACTAAATTTATGGAAAAAATCATATCAATTTACTACATCGTTAAAAAGTTTTAATGTGCATTTTTGGGTATCAGTAGCCACTGTTATTTTTGAGTAGTCAAACTAAATTTATGGAAAAAAATCGTATCAATTTACTACATCGTTAAAAAGTTTTAATGTGCATTTTTGGGTATCAGTAGCCACTGTTATTTTTGAGTAGTCAAACTAAATTTATGGAAAAAAATCATATCAATTTACTACATCATAGCTGCGTAAAAGATGATCGACAAAGAGATTTTTCTTTTCGAAATGTCACATAAATTGCAATACATTGTGCTTTTATGCCGACGCTTAATCTGATACCGAAATCTGATAGAAAGAGATAAATTCTATCGGCAATGGCAACTAAAATCTAACTGTTGGTATGAATACTATGAATTGGTCCATGTATTGCATTAAACTGATTACTTAGTTTCCATTTAATTAATAAATAGCTTTCATCTACACATGATCAATTCTAATTAAAGACACAGTAATAGAAGTTTATTAGAATTCCAGTTGTAATAGAAGTAAATCAAATTGAAAGACTTGGTTGACTTGTCTTAACATTGATTGTTTTCGGGGTACAAAGTTTTCACAATACAGATGATCGTACATTATAAATACATCTATACGAGTACGAGAGTACCTAATGATAGCTGTACACGAAATGTACTATAATTTATTTTTATTCATTATTTTTTTTGATTGTGATTTTAGATTGTTTCTCTTAATAATTTTGAAAAATATTATAAAAATGGACATGTAAATAATAATGACGCAATAAATGACTATGACTATGACTATATTACACAAAAATTGACAACAGGTTAAGGTCCCACGACTACGCTACGCCTCGTGTGCGGACTTATTTGAACATGTACGCGCTCGTATTGCTCTCATACTGCGCGCGTATTAAGTACGATACGCTTATGATACGACTACAGATTATTCAAAATGTACAAAATTCACGAAAAGTTTCCTAAAATGAAGTATAGTAATATCATGATTTTTAATCGTTGCCACGAATTTTGATCTGGTTTTTAAAAATATCTCGAATGATGTTTTCTAGTTCTTGCAATGGTAACATTGCTCTGGTTTAGGATTGACCGATTTAATAACCAGCCGGCATTTTAACCAATAAAAACTGCTTCCGGCGCCGTTGTTTTAAAATAGTCAATCAGGATACGAGATAAGAAATTGAACTGATGAGAAATAATAATCTTTGGGTAAGATCATTCTCGATTTCCACTCGTGGCGAAAGCACATATTCTTAGTCTACATGCTGAAATCATTATTTTAAGAAACTAATGTAAAATGTTACAAATACAATTAGAAAAGAGTGACTACGCCTTTGAGTTACCACAGTAAACAGTATTTCAAATAAACATCAGTTAATTTAATCTGAAATTGATTTAGCGGCAAGTTTGTGGCCCCATCTAAACCACAAATCAACCGCAACTGTTTAGCTCACGGCCTAACTATCGCAGTTGTTTAATTGGTAGCACGTCGCGTCGATTGATAGTAGATCCACTAAATGTTGTATAATTCAATACAACTGTATTTTGAATGATTTTGAAATCATTACTAGGATTAAATTAAATCTGGCTCTTAATTGTATTGGACAAGAATACGGTAGTGGTATGGTTATTGCTTACTACAAAAAGAATTTGATAAATTTAATGTAGTACGAGTATGATTCTACTTGGAATGTTCGACAGCAAGATGGATCAAAATGTGAAATGGGATGGGATGGCAAAATTTCTGGCTGGACCACATTGGCTCAGAATCCAGCGAAATGGCATTCTGAGAACGGCTTATAGTATAGAGAAGGCTTCGGATAGTGAAGATTTCCCCTTATTTTATTTTTTACTTCTATCTTTATACTTTGCAATTTCTGATCTGGTTTTGGAGCATGTCTCATGTTGTTTGCACATTATTATGCTTACCATCAGGCAGGTTGACGCTAAAACATGAATTTATTTGGCGATAACACAGTGTTTAGTAAAAACGAGTTAGTTTACTTTGCTCTTGACTACCTAAAGGCTTTTGACAAGACCTCCAAAATCATCGAAATCCATAACTTTACTTCCCACCCGCTCTACGTCGAAGCAGCTTGAAAAGATAAAAATACAATAATTACTAATAGGTACATTTTTATGCACATACTTGTAACTATTGTTTACATACCTATACATACATACCATTAAATATCTACCTCTATATTGTCAAAATAAAATATTTAGATCGCTACGAAAACCATTTAGTATGCTCTGCAACGTAACAGATCGAATTCGACACGCTTTTTACACAAAATTCCTTGAAAAAGCTTGTGTTTCATAAAAAAAAGGTTTGCTAAAAGCTTTTAGCTGTGGTAGTCTATGACTACGTACGTATGGTGGTTATCCAAAAACTACGGTTTTTGGATAACCACCAGGCTCCAGGCTCATGCTTGTGACAAAGCGCGTTAGTTATTTTTACACGAGAAAAACGAAATATAGTAACAAAACTTGATGATTATTTTATCGGTATATGGGATCGCTATTTTATCCAACAGCAAATAAAATATAATATAGAAGCCGTGGTGGTCTAGTGGTAATGATACTCGCCTTGCAATCGTGAGGTCGTGGGTTTAAATCCTGGTCCCGTAGGTACCAATGAATTCCTAGGAATTTATGTACGGAATTTCACACCAATAAATAATAATAAATATTTAAGAAAATCTTACACACGGTCTCTGACCCCAAACTAAAGCAAAGCTTGTGATATGGCTGCCAGAGACTGATATACTACATTTACATATTTTTTTAAACACATACTTATATAGATAGTAACTAAATAACACCCAGACACTAAGCAAACACCTATGTTCATCACATAAATACTTGCCCTGGGTGGGGATCGAACCCACGCCTCTTTGATCCAGAAGTTAGGGTCACTAACCACTGAGCCGCCGAGGCAGTCAACCAATGGCTATTATTTGCAAAATTCTACGTTACTACTTTACTTTATCGTTTCGTCATTTTGACCATATGATAAGACTTCCACTGCTGAACATAATTCTCCCCTGCATATGCCCAATAAGACCAATTAGGATCGGCTTGCATACAATGCACTTCTACAGTCTTGGTGAGGTTATCCGTCCACCTTGTGGGTAGACGTCCTACTCTGCGCTATCCGGCACGTGGTCTCATATTCAAGAATTTTTCGAGCCCATAAATCATTAGTTGGGTAGGACACATAGCACGGAGCTATGTGTCCTACCCAAAAATTCTACTGTTTTACCTAAAACTTAATCATTCATCACACTAAAAGCATTAAAAATAAAATAGGGCACGGAAACACGATCTCGCAACTCGTAGGAAGAAATAACAGTTTTATACCCGTCCCCGTATCTTCAGCTTGGACAAATATACCAGAGGATCTTCACTTTGAATTTTATTGTGGAGTATGTCTAAGTTTTTGAAGAATAATTCTTCAAAAAATTGATTAGATCTATGTCAGTAGTAATATTTCAGAACGCGCTATTGATAAGGTTACAAACTAAACTTGTTCCTTAAATACTTACCTATTAATAAGGGATTATACTATGACGCTTTTTTTAGGAAAGTGGAAATATCTTTTCTTTATCTTATTTCTTTACGTCTTTATTTTATTATTTTCGACTATAACATACACTTCTAACCGTCTAAAAAGAGTATCTACACATTATAAGACTGATTTCTAGAAAATGTTAATCATTCTACAACATTTATTTCTGCGAGAAAACGGACAATAATACAACCTGATACACGGTACTATTCATGATAGCATTTCTATGATAAAGTTTTATTAGTTCCATAATGAGACAGTCACAACACATATTAATAGCTTTTTTTTCGCAACACAACCGCTCTGAATCATCGCAAATGTGACTTTGTTCATGCCGGTCAACTGCAATACGGCCTAGTGAAAAAGTGAACTTTGCGCCATCTCTCGATAACTAAGTACAATATGATAATGACGATTTTACAGCCGGTTTAATGAAATGTTTGCTCTCAAACGATACAAGGATGTCAAAACCTAATTTATCTATACTAATATAATAAAGAAGTAAAGTTTGCGAGTTTGTGAGGTTGTAAGGGGTAATCTCTGGATCTACTCAACCGATTTTGATAATTCTTTTACCAATAGAAAGACACATTATCTGTAAGTGTCATAGGCTATAGTAAGCGCGGACGAAGCCGCGGGCAAAGGCTAATATGTATTATAACGCTTTTTAGCCGATCACCGTATAAATAAATTATTGACCGAGCTTTAGCGAGGTCTCTGAGTCTACTATGGGACGAGCCGGCACTTGAGCTGTCAGATGTTTGTATGTTTCTTTGTTCGACGATAACTCAAGTACCGCTCAGCTGATCTGCATGAAATTTAGCATGCACGTAGTTTATACATATAGAATTTTTAAGTTCGAATATGAGCATCTTCTGTTCAGTGGTGTCGAAGATACCAGGACCGGTGGTAAAATGAGGCAAAACGGCGCCACTTTCTGCGGGAGTTGCTTGGGTCAAATCTAGTAATTGAAATTCGACCCTCTTCCCGTTGACTGATTGATCTGATATATGGTACACACCTTTAGTTCCAATGAAAATACAATATTATTAATTATTTTATAATTTTGTAAAACTTTATTCATATAAACAATTTTATATATTTTTCAAGATTAAATGTGTTGGAGCGCTTTACGCAAAGTTACCTTTTGAACCATTCACATACTTAGTTACTAAGCACATTTAGTTCAATCTTAAAAATCATAGATGGCTCCGTTCATCGAGCGACAAAATCCTGAATCACGCAAATGACTTTTGTAATGAATTTAGTGAGCTATTTGATGTATTTTGTTATCTTTGCGTTTTCGGTACGATAAAATAGGTCTCGGAGTTTAAGAGATTTATTCGAGGGAAGTTTTCTGTGCTCTCTGCTTTGGAGGACGCTCGTCGCGCTCAACAAAGTACTCATTCTTAACGAACATTTATTTAAAATCCTAATTTAAATTCTGACAGTACCTATGTCTATTATGGTCGGTGTCAGTTTCTTGTGAAAAAACTATATTTTGTTTAAAATAAACAGGACATTAAAAAAGTGATGACGACTTGACGAGAATCTTTGCCTCATTGGCGTCATATGAGTAAACTGTTGAATATTGGCACTACATTAGGCTGTGGCTACTTAATCTGAACATAGCGTTCAATAAGCCCCCTACTGCCTGCACCGACGTGACGGGTCTCCTTTTGTCAGCTCTCCGTGACACTTACTACCACTAGAGCCGTCTGCGATGGCCTTTCCAGCTCCCTGTGGTATCGACTGCTACAGGGCATTCTCCGGCGGCTCTCTTGTTATCAACGGGATAACTCTTCGCAACGCCTACTACTGCAGAGCTGCCTGCAACGGATTTTCCAACTTACTGTGGTATCTACTGCTATGGAGCGTTCTCCAGAGGCTTTCCCGTGAACGATTGGCCAGCTCTCCGTGACATCTACTACTGCGGGGCCGTCTGTAACGACTTTTTCCGGTCTCTGTCGTATCTACTGCCATGGGGTGTTTTCCTACGGCAGTCTTGTGATCGAAACCTAGCTATCCGTGACACCTACGACCACTGGGACTTTGCAACGGCCTTTCCAACTTTCTGTGGTATCTACTACTACGGGATGTATTCCAGAGGCTCTCCTGTGGTTGACTGGCCAGCTCCCCATGGCACCTGCTACAGGGTCTATTTCAATGACCTTTGCAAAAACGACGTGGACTTTCTTCTTAGAGTAGCTCGCAGAGTGTGTACGTTTAGGTTTGATGATAGCTAGAGGACTGTATGTAACGTTCATTTATCTTTTAAATAAAATTGCTAATTATTAAATAAAATTGCTTTTTAAAAACATGATGCTTAATTTTGTTGGTTAAATCTTGTTTAAATAATTTTCGCTCGAACTAAGTAAAGAATCCCAAAGTAGGTTTCTAACATTTTTTCATAATAGACTTTCTAACAGTGTATACTAACATAGTAACGTTCACGCTGAACGCCCCACGATTTTATTTTTGAGTTTGATCAATGCTCGAGTGATAAGAAAATTAATGTATGAATGCAGTACTTACCTAGGACACGATAATGATATCTAATACCGTGCCTAGGACTACCAAAATTATTTTTTATCTTTTAGTACATTCTAACAGTAACTTCTCAATAAAACCGTTAAATTTAAAATGTTTTTTATATATTTTATATGTTATATGAATAACCGCTCTCTTTGTTCTTTGAAGCCCTATAAGCTATGCGCCTTCTGCTAGTGTTAGATTCCATTCAGTAATTCTTCAAACATTGTAGCTTAACAATAGCAATTTTCGGCAGAAACTCATATATTTGAAATATTTTACCGAATGATATATACATTTACTTCGCTCATCATTGCAAAACTTTCATACGAAAATTATTATATTTTTTTTGAAATCACAGTTTTTATGATATAAAATAGGAATAGCGCGAGGTCCAAGTCCGGGGCGGACTACTAGTTATTTAGGCTCAAATTCTTACCCAATGCACCATACAACGTACATTTTAGAAACAGGAATTCACATTGAATCCACAGTATGATAGAATAAAAACAGTACAATACACTCTTGACCACCAACTCGCCTGGTGGTAAGCGACGTTGTGGTCGAAGATGAAGCTCGCAGACCTAGAAGATACCTATTCATTCTGTCATGTCATGTAGTTTATAAGTCAAAGCCACTTCAACTATCCGCCATCTTTCCAAACAGAAGAGGGAATAAACATCTAGAAAGCTCACAAACATTAAGTTTCAAGTGTACACAAGTGTGTTAGATTGTACGCGGAATACACTTACAGTTAAAACGTATTTTATTTGTTTCTATCTCTGTATTATATTTATTAAATTTGTATATTCTGTACACAGGGTTATTTCTAATCAATGAGCATCCTTTTAGGGACTTATTCTGTACATCAAAACTAACAACTTTTGTTCTGCGACTTTTGTCAAAACTCAAAAACAAAATCAGCTGTTCCATACATTTTGTCGAGGGTAAACAATATTTTTCCATGGAACAACCACTTTTTTTGAGAATTAATAAAAATCGTAGATCAAAAGTTGTTAGTTTTGATGTACAGAATAAGCCCCTAAAAGGATGCCAATTGATTAGAAATAACCCTGTATACAACAATATAAATAATAATACAATATTGATTCGACGATCATTGTCCCGATAGTCGTGTCGGTGAACAGTTTAATAGCGAAGAGCCTCGACCAACACCTCAAGAGGCTCTCGCTAGACGGTTGGGTCAGGACCAGATTCAGAAGGCAGTGATCCTGAACACGGCACGAATCGTCAGGAGGTCCCTCAGCCTGTAGTCCACACCACCGGTAGGTTGGGCCCCGCCCCGCTGCCGGCGGCACTCTAGGTTTAGGTTTTTTTATAGTAAGTATAAAATACATTTTTATTGTTATATATTGTTAGAAAACTTATATTTGAGAAATTAAATAAATACTGTATCAGCCTTTTTTATAGTCCACTGCAGGACGTAGGCCTACCCATGAAGGGTGATTGGGCCATATCCACCACGCTGGCCCAGTGCGGGTTGGTGGATTCACATACGCCATCGAATTTCTTATACGGACATTTGCAGGTTGCCTCACGATGTTTTCCTTCACCGAAAAGCCAGTGGTGTTAAATTCCGTACTTAAATTCCAAGGAATTCATTGGTACGGGACCGGGATTTGAACACACGACCCCACGATTGTGAGGCGGGTGTCATTACCACTAGACCACCATGGCTTCAAAACCTAGAAAACTTAGATTTGAAAAATTAAATAACTACAATATAACAATATTCTGTATATATTTTTACTCAACGTATAAGCATTGCCATTGAGCGTGACAATGCTGCCAGCATGCTGGGCACGCTGACAACTGGCAGTGGGCTTGAGCATTTGGATTATCTGAATACCTTCAAGGGTCTGTGAAGGAAACAAATTAAATTTTTATGTAGTAGTAGTTTATGTAGTTTTGGCCTATATAAGTACTGTAAGTAGTGTATTTTGTTGCAGTTTGTACCTACGATACAGCTATCAACATAATTACAGGACGTCCGCCTGTCGTCCATATAAACAGTGCCACCAACTTAGCTGTTCAGTTGACAGCGTCGCTAGTGGCGCAAATTCAAATGACGAATTCAAAATGTACATTTTTTGTCCATTTTTGCCCACCTGAACAGCTAAGTTGGTGGCACTGTAAGCCGCTTGGATCCAAATAGTTCTTGCGATCTCGATCAGATCGTTGGTCTACGTTGCTAGTGAAGGTCTTAAGCTGCGGCTGCTAGGACTTGGTCTCCACTCGAGAAATTTTAGACACCACGCCCACGGATCATCAGACGTTCTCATTTTATTACATACTTATTTTATATAATTTTTATTCATCGAGCAAGCAAAGCATCTCTGCTTCGGGTAGTCAACTTTTTTTATCTCACAGTTTTCTCACCTCTTTAGAGGTTTTATAGTTTAGATGTTGCTTCTCACATAGATGTAGCATAGCAAAACGTCGTTATAATGATGAGCAATATGGTACCTATCCTAGAATAAGAATCGCCCTAGGGCTGCGAGTTTGCAATTTTCTATAGGATTCATTTCGTAGAATGTGCACCTTATCCTAACATCCTTGTTTTAATACAGGACGTCAGACCTAGTAAAAATATTTGGTCTGAGTACAGGACATGTAAAAAAACGCCACATTACCACCCCTACACTGTAAGTTTTTCCTTCGATACGTACCTACGATGCGGTTTGAATCAACATTTCTGATTCGTACCGCCAGGGAATGGTACAGTCTTCCTGCTTTCCTGTTTCCTAAGAGATATAATCTAAAGCTTTTCAAGATCAGAGTGAATAGGTTTCTTCTAGGTATGCGTGCTTCATCTTCGACCACAACGTCGCTTACCTTCGGGTGGGTAGGCAGCAGGTCAAGCGCGGACTTATTCGCGTTAAAAAAAAAATATATATATGTCGTCTATAAAAAGAACTCAGTATTTTATATCGTGACCGAAATTATAGCAGAACAAAAGGACCTTCAAATCCAAGCGATAAAACCAACCATGAGCAGGATTGATTCCGATCCAAACTTTAAAGTATTAAGTGCAAGAGTTTTAAAGGCTTTGCGTGCTTTCTGGTACATTCGTTTTCTCTCAGCGCGCTAAAGTTTCATTTCACGCTCTGTTTCCATTTTATTCGTCTTTATGTGTTTTCGATCTGAAACAGGTCCTTGCATTTTGCTTGATTAAAGTTTTTAAATTAGCAGAGCTGTTGTGTTTGTTTTATAGCAAAAAGTGCACGAACTTGAATTAATCCAACATTTTTCATTTCCATTTGATTAAATAAACATAATATTCGACTGACAGCTTCTTGAAATTATAAAACGATTTCTCATCAAAAATACCTGAGTGCCTCGAAAGTCGAAAATTTTTGACCAGGGAACTAGGGGCATGATGGGGACGCTAAGGGAAAGCAACAAAAAGACACAGTAATAATCAACATAGTGTTTTCATTTATTTATGGCACTTTAATTACTTAATTAACTATTAACTGGCATAACCTTTGGACGAACATTTATCATAAATTTCTAATAATAATATTTTTTTAGGAACACGTGAAAAACCATCTTACCCCGTATGTGGGGCATGATGGGGCGTGATAAATGGGGCATGATGGGGTCTTGGGGCAAGATGGGATTCTTATTCTTCTTCACAGAACAAGCATATCAGTACTTCCTTTAAGTCTTCATCATCCACCCCAGCACATGCAGTATGAGCCCACCGCTCACAGAGTTGACATTTTACCCAATTTTCAGTTGATTTTAGGTACGTGTTGTTTATATCGTTACAATAAAAACAAACGGTATCTTCTTCTCGTGAAGTTGAAGGCCTAGTATTTTTAGCAGTTTTTTTTTTGACGATTTACTTTTTTTGGCCGGAAGAACTTTCGTTGACGATTTTTTATTTTTAGCAGGAGCGTTCTTCGATAATTTCAAAGCCTCCAGTTCTTTTTTATACGGAGTCGAGGTTATTACCGCCGTTTTACCTCTTCAATAGTTTTTCCTTTTTTCGCTCATTTGAACTGCCGGAATTGGCAATATATCTTTAGGAGAAGCATTATCAAAACTAGACGTCAAATCACGGCAGACGGCTCGAATGGGAGAACGAATTTCTAAGGAACTTCTTGTTTGCATTTCAAAATCTTGTTGGGGGGAACTAGCGGTAGACAGTTGAGCTGGCGTACGTTGATGTTCGGAGAGAACAGGTGCTAGGAGATCTTCATGAATCGATGGAACTTGTTCAGTTTCAGATGTGTTATGTCCGAATTTCGACCCTCTCTTATCATCAGATTCGGTGCGAGATGCTGACTCTGTTGAAAGAAGGTTTGCAGGAGTTAACGTGGATGGTGCTAGAGATCCAGTATGAGCTTCTGTCTCCATCGAGCAAGCGTTGAAAAAGCTTGACGCAGCTGGCACTTCATATCCGGGATTAAGTGCTTCCTTTGTTGAAGCAAAGTATGCAGAGCTTAAAGTGGATGGTGATTCATGTCCACTATGAGGCTCTATTTCCATTGACTGATCATTAACAAAGCTCGACGTGGCTGGTACTTTATGTCCAGAATGATGTGATGACTCTGTTGAGGCAAAGTTTGCAGAAATCAACGTAGATCCAGTTTGGGACTCTGTCTCCATTGATTGAGCGTTGACAAGACTTGACATGGTTGGTTCTTCACGACCGGAATGAAGTACTGACTCTGTTGAAGGAAGAATTGCAGAACTTGACGCGGATGGTATTTCAGGTTCTGTATGAGGCTCTGTTTCCATCGACTGCGCGTTCACAAAGTTTGAAGTTGTTGACACTTCAAGTCCGGAATGAGGAGGTATGTTTGCGATAGCCCTTGACGTAGATGGATTGTCTTGAGCTAATGGTATATTTGTAGTTTCCGCAGCTATGAAGTCAGCATCACTGAAATTATCTTGGTTGTATGGCCAAATACCACACTTCCTGAAGCTGTTGACCGCTGTGGACATCGTAGCTGCTTGCATGTAAGCTTGTCCAAATATTTCGCTTATTTGAAACATGGTGATTACGCGTCCTGGATGCGATCTCAACCAATTTGAGGCAGCATGGTCATAATAAGTACTTAAAGGCCTCATGAAACCTACATCAGCAGGTTGCATTTTATGCAAACAGTGCGGTGGAAAGCAAATTATTACAACTCCATGTTGACGTGCAAGATCTATAACATCTATATTTTGGGTATGACTTACATGTCCGTCTAAAAGCAGCAACACTTTATTGCTAGGGGAAGCTCCTGTAAATTGGATGAACTTTTTGAACCAAAGGGTGAACAGTTCAACTGTTATCCAGCCTTTTGGATTACATACTGATGTTGTTCCTGGGGGAGCATTGTCTAGCAATTCAGGTTTCATACGCTGTCTTGGGAAAATAATGAATGAAGCATGTACGTTCCAGCAGCATTGAAACAAATTTATACAGTGACGGTTTGGCCTCGCTCTGCAGAAGATAATGAACCGACTTGTTTTCTTCCTTTTAAGGCTATTGCTCTTCGTTTTCGAAACAACAGATATACCAGTCTCGTCGCAGTTATAGATTTTATCTGGAGTAAAATGAAATGCGTCATATGTTTCCCCGAGAAGCTGGTAGAAATTCCCAACTGCTACTCGGTTGAATCCCATAGCGCACGCTGCCGAAGCAGCCTCTGGTTTACGAATTGATAAATCGGGATTACGTTTTAAAAACCCATTTAGCCAGTCGACACCTGCCATCTCTTTCTCATTATTGAAGTTGTGCTTTTTATTATTTTTAACAGCCAACTGGTATGCCAGACGCCGTAAATCCAATGTAGTTAAGCCAAAAAGTCGTTCCTCCATATGTTTTACATATTCTGCAAGTTCTTTTTCTTCGTTTTGCGAAAAAACAGACTTCATAGGCCCCAATGGTAATCCGACGGTCATTTCTTCACCTCGTTTAATTTTCTTGACATAACGCTCCAAAGTAGTTTGAGGAATATTATGTTCTAAGGCTGCCTTTCTATATCCTGAATTTTTGCTCAATACTTCATCTATAGCTGCTTTCATGGACTCTTGGGACCATTCTCCTCTTTTAGTCTTTTTTTTGTAGTTTCTGACCATGTTTAATCTAAAAACAAAATAAAGTACGTTTCAATCACACGAAACAAACAAATTAACAAAACACACAAACAAACATTAAACATTAAAAAAAACACGGACTAGATAAATAAAAGTTAGTTCGGAGAACCCCATCATGCCCCGTGTAAACCCCATCATGCCCCGTATGACTTAAACAGTCTTGCCCCGAACACCGTGTTTAAAAAAAATAAAATTTATAAAATACATGTTTGGGACTAATGTAATTTTGAATGTGCCTATCAACAGTAAGGAAAACTTTAAAAAAAGGCAAGTAAATGCAACAGTTTCACCCCTTTTCTTACCTGTTTCTGAAGACGTTAAAAAACACACAATATTACATCAATCAGAAATTTATTCATAAACAAAGAACGTGCGCACTCTCGCCGACTGTCATGGCCGCACTGATTATCGTTCGAAAGCGGCTTGTAATTGGCTAATCCGGTGCCTCGCGGAGACGTTTCGTTTCTTGTATGTGTGCGTGACCCCATCTTACCTCGCTACCCCATCATGCCCCCAGTTCCCCTGTATATTTATCAATAACACCAGAAGAAGAAAGTATTTTCTTACCGTATGGCTTATTAGCAACCCTAAAATAGGCAAAGGCTACGGAGAAGGTCATACTGGGATTATTTATGCGAGATCGAATTAGAAATGAGAAAATCCTTAGACAATCTAAAGATACCGACGTAGCCCAGCGCATTAGCTAGTTGAACAAGCAGGAAGCATAGCAGAAGCACATAAGATGTGGTATTAATTTTTGAAAGCGTGGTCTATGCATTTAAGCATTTTTTCTAGATTAAGACATCCGCACGTAAGGTAACAATAAAGGATAGATTACTTCAACTAAATTGCACGATTGCGCAGTTAGTGAGTTACTGAGAATTGGTTTCATTGAAAATCTGTAGGAGAAGTACTCAGTCGAGCAGTGATTTCATAATAGCTAAAATAATTAGAATGAGATGAAATTTAGTATTAGTCATTTAAAAAAAAAATGTTTCAATCATTTCACAATTGTTAATTTACCAACTTCGAGCAAATATTTATAGAGTCACAATCGTGCAAAAAAGTGTCCGAGCCAAAACCCTGCCTAAGCTATGTAGTGGGCAGGCTTTTCAGTTAGTCGTTAGGCGATTGCAAGTAGACTACAACGCCGCGCGATGCCAAAGTGCTAGATTACAATCACTTATTAGGTGACATAACGTCGAGATTCGAGAAAACGAGTCATTGTGAATGATTTAACGTAAATACCTAAGTCTGTATGTATGACGGCGCTTGTACATTTTTTCACTTAGGGACTGTGGCTACATAGATATTTGCTCGAAGTTTACCAAAAATAAATATTAACATCTTCGTTGAATCTACTCTACAAAACACACTGTCATCACAGTCACATTTCCAATGAATGATCGAAATTGAAGTTGAACATTATCTCAGAAAAGAAAATCCTGTTCCCAATGCAACATCCCCTAATACAATCCGGAACGTTACAGCAACTTGATCTAAGGCCATTATCGTGAAGGGACTATTGTTAGTAGTTTGCAGCACGAGGAATAGACGTGCTGTGTCTGAAAAAGCAATTTAAACTGTTCCCAGTCTAGGTGGTTGGAACAAGGTGACGGAGAAAGGCGACTTGTATATTTGACGTGACATCGTCTTATAAATTGATGAACGCCGGCTGCACGCACGAAAAAGAATTACTCCTTGTCACGTTCCGCTTAAACTTATCGTGCAAACCAGAGCTCAGAACAAACGACAGAGAGGCGCGATCGGTATAAGCATTTTGCTTGTGACGTATAATAAGACGATATCACGTAAAATTATCATCCATAAACCGACTTTACAAACAACCATTATTTTTTACTTTAAGAAGTACTCGTACCTACAAAAAGCCATTATAGGCTAGTGGTAGAGACACCCGACTTACAATCTTGTGGTTGTGAGTTCGAATTCCAATTCCATACTAATGAGTTCTTTGAAATCTATGTACGGAATTTCACGGCTTATCGGGGAAAGGAAACATCGTGAGACAAGCTGCATGCTTCCGTCGAAGAAATTCGATGGTGTATGTAAATCGCTACCAACCATCACTGGGCCAGTATGGTAGATATGGCCCAGTCACCCTTTGTGGGTAGGCCTACGTTCTGCAGTGGACTATTAAAAAGGCTGGTACAGTACTGTACAAAAAACGAACACAAAGAGAAAATTTTCGATCGTGCCTACAACTAGCACTGCACTGATGTGGAACTGGTCGGTGATGAAAAGAAAGCATAAGGCATTTTTATTTAGTTCTTATCTTTTTGTTGTTTAGTTTTTTCCTGTGCTTTGTTTTCTTTAAATAAATATTTGTGTATTGCATGTGATTTCGCCAAAACTGCTACTGGACCAGCGGGATGGGTTTTGCCAAATTGCATTTCGAGAGTTAAACTTATGATTAAACTAGCAACCAACCCCGGCTTCGCACAGGTGTAAACACCACATGTAAACTTTCTTACTGAATCACTCTATCTATTCAAAAAAACCGCTTCAAAATCTGTTGCGTAATTTTAAAGATATAATCATACATAGTGACAGACAGCGGGAAGCGACTTTGTTTAATACTATGTAGTGATAGTGATTTAGACGGTATAAGACAATTTAGTTTTATAAATTATAGTAAAAAATGTACAAAACAGCTGACAAATGTTGCTTACACGTTTTCAGAGCAGATTCCATATTAAAAAATATTCCTGACGATAAATATATACTGAAAATATCATCGCCTTGCAACGCAACAGTCAATAAAACTGCATGTAAATATTAAAACTGTTGCAATAAATAATTGAACATCTTGCAGACTATGAGTGAGCCATTTTCAATAAATTTTATTGCATTTAAATGTTCCTCTTTCATCCTGTACCAAAGACCCAGGCCAGAAATACAGTGTGACACAATGAAAGTGAACTTACGCCGAGTTTACCTTATAAATCTTGCGAGCGCTGCGGAATAAATAACTTAGTACTGTTTGATTTACTCTATTGTGATTATTTGTGTGTTTAGAGTTTTGCAATTCTTAAGCATCATCTTCATCATTGTTTTGTTATGGTTATCATCATTGGGTAGAAAAAATGGTTCGTCGCTACTAATACCATTAATAGTTCCATGATGGAACTACAATCGGATGGTGTATGTGAATCCACCAACCCACACTGGGCCTTAGTAGTAGATATAGCCCAATCACCCTTCGGCCTTCGTAGGTAGACGTACGTCCTGCAGTGAACAATTAAAAAAGCTGATATAGGCACATGTTATCATCATCATCATTTTAACGCCAAATATTATATTAACTAGTGAGCGTGCGCTTGGTGAGCGGTTGGCAAGTGTTCTTATTAGACCAACTGTGTATGCACAACTAGTTGTGCACTTGTGCCATCCCAGACATATGTTCCTAATAGCCTAACTGCTCACAACTAAGCAGAACTGTTCGTTTTAAAACCATCCTATGTAACGCGATTACCGTGGAAATAAAATCAGCACGGGTAGCATAGCAAAGAGAATAATAGTCTTTCTACCATTATATCCCCTCGAAGAGGAAATAAAGAATGGATTGACAATGACATCTGACATTAAGAGTGGATAAAATAGTTTTCTCCCCTTGCCGTGCTACCCGGGCTGATTGTGATGAGCACAGAGCAGACTGGTATATGGTAATAGTTGTTCATAATTATTATGGTCGAACCATCTCCTGTATGCTAAAACACCCTTTTAGATAACTCTGTATAAAGCTATATTTTTACAAGCGTTTAAGTCGGGTCGACACTGTGTCCTATAATTCGAATCATAAAAGTAAAAAAGATGTGTAAAACCGGCATTTTCCTGCCGCACGTCCGTGACCACCCCTCCTAAAATTGTGACAGCCCATAAAAGCACTCGGAGATTCCTTCAGGACGTGTCAAAACAGCTATTCAGAGCCGATTGGGACACTCAATTGATAGAATTAGAGCATTCTGCCCAACCTTTTCTTGGTTCGTTCCAGTCGATTCGTTTTATTTCATTCACTAACACTACTTACAAGTTTTCACAAGTTCGAAGCGTTTTCACTAGTTTTCGAGTTTGAAAGGGTGAGTTCGATGGGTCTCGAAATGGGTTCGTGTTACACCGAAACGTTATTAGCAGTAGTAAAAAATTACTTACAAAAAAATAAGATGGCCTTACAATAAGTAATAACATTTCAAAATTTATCTACCTGTCCCTTCGAACAAATAGCTACAGAGTCACAGTCATTAAATGAAAGCAGAAAAAAAAATGTCCGAACGCCGTCCATACATACCGACTTAGATATTTACATTAAATAATTCACAATGACCCGTTTTATCGAACCTCGACGTTATGTCATTAGTGCTTGTAAGTGTTACCGAGCACTTGGCATCGCGCGGCGTTGTAGTGGGCTTGCAATCGCCTTAAGACTTACTAAAAAGCTACGTTTAGGCTCGGATACTTTTTTTGCATGATTGTGACTATAGATATTTGCTCGAAGACCTCTCCATACTTCCTTAGTTAATCCTTACTAATATTAATCTGAAAGTGTGTTTGTTGGTTTGTTCCTCTTTGACGCAGCAACGGATTGACTTGATTTTGTCATGAACATAATTTGAAAGGCGGAAAGTGATATGGGCTACCTTTTGTCCCAGAAAAATAAAATATTCCCATGGGGTAGCACTAAAATTAAAATGCCGAAGTGGCTAAGTTCCGGGCAAAAGCTATTAAATACTAATAAATACTCGTAACTATGTCAGAGGCTTTCAGGTGGCTTGAAAACTGTGACACCCCAAGGCTAGCTACTGGGCCTATACGAACTTACTTACTCACTACTAAATAAAAAAACTAATAACACCCGAACCTAACATCTCAGTAGTATTGTAAGCTTAATAATTATGTTTATCGATAGACGATTCAAAGATAAATACAGTCAAAATACTTTGAATTACATCCACACAGTTAAAAAACGCACTTATACATAGTGGCTAGTGAACGTGGCACGTGACCAAAATGCTTCGTTTGCATTTGGCTTACTTAACGGCATTGCCATTCAACGTGGTAATAGTAGTATTACATGTACGTGGTAATAGTAGTGTTACGTGGTATAGCCTACACTGTAGGCTATACCACGTAAAACTACAAATACAGTACTGGTAGCAGCACAATAGGCACACTGCCAGCAGGCAGTAGGCTTCAGCTTTTAATCTAGCAGCTTTGTATTTAATCCTTACTTAATATTATAAAACTTAAAAGTTTGTTGGTTTGTTACTCTTTCACGCAGCAACGGAGCAACGGATTGAATTGATTTTTGGCATGGACATAGTTTAAAAGGCGAAAATTGCTTTAGGATACTTTTTATCCCGAAAAATTACATAGTTCCTGTAGGACAGGACAAAAACTATCTAAAGCGAAACTGTCGCCACTATCACAAAGACGCCAAGTGATTGATTCCTCTATGACGCTAATATGGATTAACGAAACGTCACAGCGAAACGTAATAAGATGACAGGTGACATTGTCTGCAGACTTTTATAAATCACAGGTAGCATGGCAAGGGGACAAATTGTTTTTCCACCATTATATCCCCTTGAAGAGGAAATAAAATATGGATTGAAAATGACAACTGACATTAAAATTGGATAAAATGTTTTTTCCCTCTGCATGCTACATGTTACTATGACGTTTAATACCAGGCCGTCATTTTGTCTGACATTGAAAATATTTTTAAATCTTCTATCATTAGAGGTTTAACATGTTTCTTGATTCTACCTTTATAGTACAGAATCATCGTACTTTAATATTATCAATCCGAAAAGTTTGTTGGTTTGTTCCTCTTTGACGCAGCAACGGAGCAAAAGATTGACTTGATTTTTGGTATGGATACCTATTATGGTTTAAAAAACAGAAAGTGATAATAGGATACTTTTTTTATCCCGAGAAAATTCGTGACTCCCATGGGATAGGACAATAACTGTTTCTCAGCAATGGAGCAACGGATTGACTTGATTTTTGGGGTGGGCATAGTTTGGAAGACATAGGATACTTTCCATCCCGAAAAAATTGTGGTTCCCGTAGAATAAGACAATAACTATTACTCAGCCACGGAGCAACGGATTGCCTTGGCTTATTGCATGAATATAGTTTGAAAGACGAAAAGTGACATAGGCCACTTTTTATCCCAAAAACTTTAACAGTTCCCGTAGGATAGGATAAAAACTAAGTGAGCGGGCCGCGGTAACAGCCGTCTAAGCGCCAGAAATAACCTGTCATGGCAAGTTTAGGACGTTCCTACATTTTTCGCACTCCTTCGCACCAATCAACAGCGGTAGCCCAGACTCGGGCTCCATAACGGAGCTTGCGCTCCCGCCATAATGATGGAGTGTTTCGGAGCACAAGACACATCGTCATCCACCACTCGGGACTAACCAGCACCGAGCGTCGGACAGCATTCCAACTCCCTGGTCCCAGTGCAAAGGGTCAGTCATAGTAGCCCAGCGCCTGCCTCTTCAACTGCAGAGGGCAGTGAGAACGGCCATCGCTATACCGACACTTCTCTTCCCCTGCAGGGGCTGCTGGGGGAGCTGCAGCCCCACTGCGTCTGCCAACACGTTGACGGCCTAACGGAAGGTAGGGTAGGTAGCGGCACCCACACCACCAGTTCCATCCCACCTCGGCCCCTAATCCTCGGCTGCAGCGTCGCAAGAGCGGCGCTGCAGCCCGCCTCAGTTGCGACACTCCTCATAAGACAAGCAACCTACCGGCCATCCTCTCAGCTGCTTTAGTTAAAAGCGGCTGAACCTCGAGTGCCAGCCTCTAAGCTGCCTTGGGGGTAAAGACCCAAAGATGAGGGAGACTTCGAGCGCCGCCTTTTCAGCTGCCTCAGACCTCCCCCACCACGACAAGGCGGGAATACACGGGGGGGTTGTATATACACTCCAACCGTAACTTAACCAACAAAAGCATTCCTCTAAGGTATTTTGATGTTTGTCGGTTAGTTTAGGTTTCGCAGCCGACATAAACATAAGCCAAAATCAAAATATATCGCGGGCGGAGCCGCGGGTAAAAGCTAGTAGTAGTATAAGTAGTTGTCTTGTAGAGATGACTTCGGCGATCCGTAGGTTAGCGATACTGACTTTTTGGCCTAAAAAGTGTTGGTTCGATTTCCACCCAGGATAAGTTTAATATTTTTGTCATAAGTAAAGGTGTTTTCCTCGTGTCGTCAGTAAAAGTATGTAGGTATTTAGAAATATATTTATGAATTTATATTTATCGGTCTATGGGAAGTTTGTTCCAACAAACTTTGCTTAGTTGGGATCAGATATTCCGTGTGTCCGTTCATAGATATTTGAACTATCATTTATTTACTAATTCAACTTGACTTATATATTGTTACATTTGAGTGTGACAGCAACTCTAAAGATAAGCCAACTGAAACCATGTCCCGTCCTTTCCCTTCCATCAGTTATTCCTCCCCTTCGGAAGTTTAATATAGTTGCCAACTGTTCGATCAATTCAAAAGGAAACATATTTTGTGACTTTCTAAGGACTTTTATTACGTAACATCACTTTGTAAAGCTCATAACAATCTGGGGCATTTATACTACCTACATTGAATAGTACTTAGTCTTTGCGGCAGAAAAGACTAACCCATCAAAATCGTCCTCTTAAAACGGAGACCTCTCTCTTTTCCTTCCCTTCGGCCAATAAGTAAAAAATGTAACGATTTCCATTCAAATTACAATTTAATGCCTACCTACTACTTATGGTTTAGCGATTTCAGAAATTGATAATAATTGCAGCGCCTTTAGAAATCGAATAGCAGGCATTCTCAAAATACATTTAAAAAATAATTATATTTTACCTATCATCATGCTTTTATACAGCTTGAGTGTACCTGCTGTTACAATTTCCGAAGGCGCTGCAATTTCTATCATTTTTTGAAATTGCAATACGAAATAAAAATAACAATGAATGTTATTTTTAAACATTCGCGATTTGAGAAAAAAGAAGTATTTAATTAGTACATATCTCATGTTTTATTGCGCGATAAGTCCATAACTAACTTAGTAGAATAAAACACTTCAATATTGTTTTGCACAGTTGTTTTGCGATTATGTTGCGACGGCTAAATAACCCATAAAAAACAGAGAAATCATAATGCCATGGTATAAAAAATAAACATATAGACAAACTAAAAGCGTATTTTTCTTGAGAATTTAATGAAAATAAAAGAAATGCTAATTTAAGATTGCAGCCTTCACGAATATTCAGGGTTTAAATCTTTTAATTTTAATCCATCTTTCAAAAAAAGGCGCTTTCAATTTGTCTGTATGTTTTTTTTTTAAATAATGTTTTAGGTAATACTAAAAATGAGCTGAGTACGAAAACACACTGAGTTCTATAGATTCTTCACTGGTCATTTTTGAGTTCAGAAATATTGTATTTTTGTCTTTTCTAGGGCACACATTGTTGTTTGTATCAAATTCTGAAAATAAAGGTACATGGGTATTATTTTATTATAATAATTAACTAAATTCCATATTTGTACTCGAGTGTCGACGTGTCTATATTTTAAACACCAAATGAGCCAGCCTTCTTTGTCCCCTTGCTGGGTATAGAAAAAACTTCTAAGAGGTTTTATTATTGTGTAATTCATACAAATATTAAGGTCAAATATTTAGCTTTGATTTCAGATGGTTCCTTGGTAGTTATTTATAATAATTAGTACATATTATACTGCACGTCGTGGCGTCATTCGAGCATTTTTGACCGACGAACCACCGGAGGAGGTACTCAATTCGACGCGTATGTATATATATTTTATGTATAACCACGCATAACTTTTTTGATAGTAGTCCGATTTCAATAATTCTTTTTTTATTAGATAGAGTATACTTCTAAATTGGTCCCATTTTAATTTTATCGAAATCGGCTGAGCCATTTTTGATAAATCAACAATAATGTGGATAATGCTACGTCGATCCGGGCGAAATATTCGCGAATTCTGTACACGGGTGAAGTCGGTCATGCTATTTTTTGCGAAAAATAATTATAGTATACTGATTACATACTACCGCTCGCCGCCCCGAGCGGTAAGTTTTTAGAACAATCGGTCAAGTGCGAGTCGGACTCGCGCACAAAGGGTTCCATACCGCTTGGAAGCTTTCCGTAATATATTTTATTTTAATTTAATTATTTAGTTTTGAAGGGAATATTCAAGTAAATATTCTGTGTGTCACCGTTATTAACGCCGAGTGCAAAACGGCAAAAATCAGGTTTGTCGTATGTCCCCTAAAATATTTTTTTTTAGTATTTATTGTTATCGCGGGAACAGAAATACGTCATCTGTGAAAATTTCAATGTTTGGTGACAGACAGATGGACAGACGGACAGCGGAGTCTTAGTAGTAGTCCCTTTTTTACCCCTTTGGGTACGGAACTCTAAAAACCAAACATTACCAGCTAATATAATAATTGACAAACCTTCCATTTCCACTGTCCTATATTCACGTGCTCTAAATCATTTTGCACCACATGAATTCTGTAGTAAAATATATCTCCTACGTTGAAATTATCAGCTTTAGTCTCAACATCAATAATCCACATGTTTCCAGGACGTCTGTTTACAAGATTTTTAGATCCTCCTGTTTTGAAACTCACAATGGTCTTGTCATTTATGGTGCCACGGAAGGAAAAATATGAAAAATTTCGATCTGAAATATAAAATACCAAAATTTAAACATTAATTTAGTCTCAAGTGTTGGGTTCGTAACGAGTACGTACGCAAGGAAGTCTGGGGGCACGCGACATCGCCAAAGAGATGCAGGAGAGTAGGTGGTGATGTTATGGTCACGTTAATTGAAGACCACCAGTCTATGTAGTCAACTTTGGCGCTACAACTTTCTATCCCCGGTCGACAAAACAAAGGCAGACCAAAGACAAGATGGACGGATGTGGTGCAGAGTGACATGAAATAGTGCAGTGTTTTAGACGATATTGAAGAGAGAGCAAAGTGGAGGAGGGAAGTTAAGAAGACTGAGACCACCAACATGTGGGATATACAGGGTCAGAACTCAAAAAAAAATCAGCTGTTTCATACATTTCGTCGCGGGTGAACGATATTTTTCTATGGAACATCGAAATTATTTTTCGGGTTTTGACAAAAGTCGCAGAACAAAAGTTGTTAGTTTTTATGTACAGAATAAGCCCCTAAAAGGATGCTAATTGATTAGAAATAACCCTGTAGAGCCAGGAAGAGAGGAACAGAAAACAGAAGTGCCACAATGTAAAATATTGGTAATAGATACATGATCACAGCAAAATGGCGTTGAAACGCGTAAAAACTGCCATAATATAATCAGCGACATAAGTGACACCTGAACTAGATACTGCACGAACCAGATTTGATATTGGCGTCTCAACAACATGGCGTTTCAGCCGTCCAAAGCTTTCTAAATATTTTCAATTTTACAGCAATAGCAATATGTAATGCAATCTCATTTTTAATATCCTGCCTACTCTAAAGCACCTACGTTCATAGTGCCATTTAAGCCATATTTACACTCTTTTAGCGTGATTTTTAGGTTGGTGTCGTACTAAAAGTAATTCATAGCGATGTTTGCAACAAACAGAATACAAACAATAGTCTAGAAATGCAGTATACAGAGTCTTATGTCTAGAATGGAATTAAATATGGCATTATTACATTAAACTTTAATAATAAAGGTATAATATCATTTAAATATTTACCTGGGATCTGAACTTTTAATCCGACATAATCTTCTTCAAGTGGACATAACGTAAACACGGGTTTGAGGTCTTCGCAACATTTTTGAACATTTACAAAATTTGTAGTTAACAATAATACCATCAAACTATGTAAAATATTAAGCATATTTTTAAACAAATAAAACGTTTGAAATGGGACAAACATGTGTATTGTATAAAGTCTAATAACGTTTTGTACCTAACTAGGAAAGTGGGAATATACGACGAGGATAAAACAGCGAAGTTATTCATAAATACGACATCGTTTATATAATTATTACTCTTTTAAGCTATTTTTAAACTAACGAATAACATATACCTTATACCTTATCATTCCTAATGTTATTTAAATATATTCGACTGTAGTTAAGTGTAATTAGTTAACAAAGTATAAAACGTTTGATTGAATTGTAAAAAGTCATTTAACACAAAACAAGTTTGAAATACCTACCATAAAAAATATAATAAATCAAATGCCACCTACGGGTATTAGGTTCTATAATTTTTTAAAATAATAAAAGTATGTATTGTAAAATGAATTGTAAATAATTGTTTCCAAAAAAATATCATATTACTTACCTACATGTAAATTACTATACATATATACTAAATACTTAAATAACAATAATTACGATGTAGGTAAATTATGTTATTGATACAGCAAGTGGGTATATTTACATACATATCCACCTGTAATAAGTTTTGACTATGTTATTATAAGTTAGCATCAAAAATGTATTTAATAAGTCACAGAGTAGATTATTGTGTATAGTAATCTAAGTTTATGCATCTCATACTAAGTCTATTGTAAAATGAAATGTAGTTATCAACATTGCACCTATCTACACCGCAATGCTGTAGATAATAAATGAGGTAACAATATTTGCTATGGAGTTATTAAAAATTTCAATACTTCTGATTACTATATTAAGTAGGTACTGTACATAATATTTTTATGACTATGTTTTGTGAGTAGTAGAAATAAAGGCTATTTTATTATTGTTTTTATTATTATATAAGTATTATTCATTCCGAAGCAGTAGTCAGTGATTAAATACGGGAAAACCAAAGAATAAAACGTAGATAATGAAGTTCACACATAATTATGTTTTGTGTTACCCATGCAAAGTATAGAATATGACATTGGTAAATAAATATACAGGGTTACTGGTAATCATTTAGCTTCCTTTTAGGGGCTTATTATGTACAACAAAACTAACAATTTTGTTCTGCAACTTTTGGCAAAACTAAAAAAAACAGCTGTTCCATACATTTTGTCGAGTGTGAACGATAATTATTATTCTATGGAACAACATTTTTTTAGATGTAATAAAAGTCGTTGAACCAGAGTAGTTAGTTTTGATGTACAGAATAAACGCCTAAAAGGATGCTAATTGATTACCAGTAACCTGATATAATCTAAAGCTTTCAGTGAACGTGCTTTATCTTCGATCACAACGTCGTTTGCCATCAGGCTAGTAGTCATCATTATCATCATTATGAGTTGTAGGACATCCACTGCAGGACATCCATTGGAAAGACCTATCATTCCAATGGATATTCAATAAGCTCGGTTGAAAGCGTGATCGGTGGTGGTCAAGAGCGGACTTATTCGCGATAAACCAAAAATTGCACTTATCATCCGACGTCCCATAAATACTTAGTTATTTTGTATAGGCTGAATACGATAAAGATTTTAATTAGTAGACAAACAATTTAAAAAAAATTTTTGAAGGAAAATGTATTTATATTTTAAAGTCTTATCTAAGAACCTTTACTAACTTAAATATCATAAAATTAATCATATTTTATTAGTAAAAAATTTAAGTTTAGTATCCAACACTGTTTTTAAATAATACACTATTGTTATTATGTTACATTATAATTATATAACCTACACTACACACACACACACATCGCACTAGTCACAACTATCGTTGTTTGTGTATAAGTTTTGATTAAAGAACGGAACGTTGACTGAAAACATTTAAAATTATTGTTATTGCAACCAAAATGAACTGCAAATTATTGATGGGTTCATCTCTCGTTTTGTTATTTTGTGCTGAAATGCTTTCATTTTTGATAGCTTCGGTGTTAATTATATAATCATATCTTATGACAGACGGTGAAAGAAATTCTGCCTCAACCCTTAAAGGCCCATTATATGTCCTCAGGTCTGAAAAAAAAAGTACAATTTTTAAAGCATGTTAAGTTTCAAAGTATATTTCTTATTTATCTCTCTTGTCACCCACCCATACGTGGTGGATATTCCCCACGTTTGCATGGGTGGACTCCACATTTTTAAAGCGTACAGTCTCAGCACGGTAATGATATCTAACATTACCGTGGTCTTGGTGTGGAACTCTTTGCTTGTTACTGTTTTGTTTTTAAGGATTCCGTACCTCAAAAGTAAAAAAAAAAGAAAAGTAACTCATATGGATGACTTTGTTGTCCGTCTGTCCCTCTGTCCGTCCGTGTATCCGTTGTAATGTTATTGTTATGAATTAGAGAGGAACCCGTAATGTTGCAAGCGGGGGAGCCGGTTGCAGCACCACAGGTTAAGAGACTTCAGCGAACCTAACCAAAGAGTCCTGCCTAGTGGATAGGATTCCAAACGGTTCGGAGAGAGGAGATTAAAATAGAAAACTAACCTTAGTATTTACACATTTATTTACACTAGACACACACTGCACTTATAGTCTATTAAATCTTCAAGAAACGGAGAGAGAGAGAGAGAGAGAGAGAGAATTTTGAAGGAGTCCTTGGAAAGTTAGCCAAAAAGGGAGAATTGCTCAATTTTACAAAACAAGGATCGCTGATCCTGTCAAAAAAAAAAACATTTCAAATATTTGAATTTCATAACTATAATTGTAAGTTGGCAGTGTTATCGTTGAAAGAGTCTGAATGTAGAGAAGCTAACAAAAAGGTTAGTTTCTCTGCAAGAGAAAGCTAGCTAGCTTTTCTTGTCAGTCTTTGGGCAGTCTTGAGTTGGAAGTCATCTTGGAGACACCTTTTTTCCTATAAAGATGTAGACTGTGTGAATTTGAGTTTGCGTGGACGAGTCCTGTAAACGGCATGAGCGTCGAGTAACAGTCAGGGTGAGAGGCTCCGGTCCCTTTGACTTTGATTACAGGTGGATCTCTTGTTTTGGGGCCACTGACCCCTTACCCTGGAGCACTGGGCTGGCGCTGACTTCGAACCCTGTCGGCCAGTTTGGGCCGGCGCCTGTCGGCCGGTTTGGGCTGGCGCCTCCACCTCAGTCGACGGATGTCTCCACGCTAGCGCTCACCTAGCGCTACCTTGCTGGCGCCACACTATCGGCGGGTCCAGCTCAGGCTATAGAAAATCCTCGGCCAGCCTCCAGCGTGGTTCTACGAGTGCTACCCTCTCCCTTTTTGGCTAACTTTCCAAGGACTCCTTCAAAATTCTCTCTCTCTCTCTCTCTTCGTTTCTTGAAAATTTAATAGACTATAAGTGCAGTGTGTGTCTAGTGTAAATAAATGTGTAAATACTAAGGTTAGTTTTCTACTTTAATCTCCTCTCTCCGAACCGTTAGGAATCCTATCCACTAGGCAGGACTCTTTGGTTAGGTTCGCTGAAGTCTCTTAACCTGTGGTGCTGCAACCGGCTCCCCCGCTTGCAACATTACGGGTTCCTCTCTAATTCTCTTTTAACTTGTGGTGCTGCAAACGGCTTCCCCGTTTGCAACATTACACCGTGCAAGACCTTTTATCTCGCGAACCCGTAAAGATGTCAAGCTAAAATTAAAATCTAACACGTGTGTCTATGATTTCTTCTGGCTGTAAAACAAATTTCTTAGTTATCGTAGAAAATAAATAGAGTTTGCGTCGTACAAAACCGCATATTTTGACACTCGCAAGGGAATCTAAATTTATAGGGTACTTCCCATTGACATACAACTTTAAATTTCGCAAAAGGCATTGTCTTAGAGTACACATCACTACATATTATAAAACAAAGTCGCTTCCCTGTCTGTCTATCCCTATGTATGCTTTTAATTTTAAAAATACGCAACGGATTTTGATGCGGTTTTTTTTTAATAGATAGAATCATTCAAGAACAAGATTTATATGTATAATACACCTCTGCGAAGCCGGGGCGGGTCGCTAGTATTAGAATAAATCTGAAAACTGTACATTTTAACTAAATCACAAAAAATAGGGCCTAAATGCTAAAAAATATATGCCCAAATTTCGACATGTGGGGTATCACATTTATGAAAAAGCTTCGTTAGCACAAGCTAAAAGAGATTTTGAATTATTTTCGTGATTTGTATTTTTCTATACATATTTAAAATAAATAATTTTCTAGAGGTATAATAATATAATTACGACGAGAAAAGTAAAAAAAAGTTCTTCTTTCGATGATTTTTGAGTCACGATCTCAGGTTTTAACAATTAAGTTCCTAATTTTGTGCAATGTGCAAGATTTGTACGAAACCTTCTAGGTGCGAGTCTGACTTGCACTTGTGCGGTTGATTTTTCCGTCCAAGCACATTTAAGAATAAAAGAGGTTTAATTGGCAATCCAGAAGAAAACAAAACTCAAAAAGGGCGTTAAAAAAAGATTTTGGTACCTAGGCCATGGCGGGCTGTTATGGCAAGCATTCTAAAGCGAAGCGGAGCGCTATAATGTGGCTAGTTATGGATTAGATAGGCTTTATTGATTGAAGCAATACTACATTGGTGAGAATGTTTGATTGGTTTATACTTCCAAATAAGCGTGCTAAGCTTTAGACCACACATTTCTGCTTAAGTGTAAGTAGGATGTACTAAAGTGGGAACCTATTAAATAAATTAAAAATTAATAATAAAAACCTTTTGTTTTATTGTTTGGTGCTGAGGTATCTTGAGCTCTGGCTTTAGCTGCAATAGCTCGCGCGTTACTGGTGAAGTTGCCAAATATTACCCGAAATGACGCTGAATATGGTTTTATGGGGCGAAAATAAACGTTACCTGGAAATAATTTAAGATACATTTATTTATAAAAGTATAAAAAAAAATATTGCATACATATATAAAAATACAAATAATCAATAAAATTAGATAGTCGTGAACGGAGCGGAGCCATGTTTTATTAAACTAGACAAAATGTGGCATGTCTGCAATAGGATTACAGACTACAACAGTCATGTTTTGTTATATGCTAGACAAATGTGGCATTTCTACAATAGATTTCAGACTACATGGCGGGCTATAATGGTGAGCATTTTGCTAATCGGCGTTGTAATGTAAAGCAATACTACATTGGTGAGAATGTTTGATTGGTTTATACTTCCAAGTAAGCGTGCTACGCTTTAGACCACACATATTATATCTGCTTAAGTGTAGGTAGGATGTGCTAAAGTGGGAACCTATTAAATAAATTAAAAACTAATAATAAAAACCTTTCATTTTATTGTTTGGTGTTGAGGTCTCTTGAGTTCTGGCTACAGCTGCTAGCGCATTACTGGTAAAATTGCTTAATATTAGCCCATATGACGCTGAAGTGGGAAGAAAGTCATGTTCATCTGAAAATAAGTTAAGATTTTTATAAAACTATTAAAAAAACATCGCATAAACTAATAAAAATACAAATAAACAGTAAAATGAGATAGTAAAATGATGCTAAGCGGCGTTGTAATGTGAAGGAATACTACATTGGTGAGAATGTTTGATTGGTTTATACTTCCAAGTAAGCGTGCTAAGCTTTTGACCACACATATCTGCTTAAGTGTAGGTAGGATGTGCTAAAGTGGGAACCTATTAAATAAATTAAAAACTAACAATTAAAACATTTTGTTTTATTGTTTGGTGTTGAGGCCCCTTGAGCTCTGGCTACAGCTGCAATAGCTAGCGCATTACTGGTAAAATTGCTTAATATAAGAAAATGACCCTGAAAGTGGTTCTATGGGGCAAAAATAATCGTCACCTGAAAATAATTTAAGATACATATATTTATATATAACAGTTTAAACAAAAAACATTGCATTTATGTATAAAAATACAAATGAACAATAAAAAAGTCGTAAATAGAGCGGAGCCATGTTTTTTTAATTATACGTTAGTCATATTTAGTTAGTCACATTTCTGCAACAGGATTACAGTACAACGCTTTGTCTGTCTCCGGGCCGCTCCATTGCAGTGTAGTTTTAGCCTATGAGATACATGTATGGTTATTTTGAGTTTGATAAGTTGGTTAATTTTTTAATTGTATGTCTAAGCATAGATTACGAGTTATACCAAGTTAAAGTTTTGCGTAAAATAACTCGATGTCAACCCTAAGAATGTCGCACGCGCCGCGCCAAGTTCGGCCGGCCAGCTGACAGAAGGCGAAAGGTGAATCGCTTTGTAGGCGCACCGCCGCCGCGCCGCGCGCCGCCGTGTACCGACAAAACGACTGACGCGTCCGCTGGCGTCTGCTACCGTTTTAGGGTTCTGTACCCGAAGGGTAAAACGGGACCTAATTACTAAGACTTCGCTGTCCGTCTGTATGTTTGTCACCAGGCTGTATATCATGAACTGTAATAGCTAGAACGTTGAAATTTTCACAGATGACGCCGCTTTAACAACAAATACTAAAAACAATAAAATAAATATTTTATGGGGCCCATACAACAAACCTACATTTTTAGCCGTTTTTCGCTCGATTTTAAATAACGACAACAGGTAGATGCTTGAAACATTCACACAATATTAAGTTAAATATTCACTTTAAAAATAGATCATTCAATTGAAATAAATGTGGGGGACTCCCACACAATAAACGTGATTATTTTTGCTCGATATTAATAAAGGCAACAGGAAGATGCTTAAAACATTCACAGAATAATTAATTGTAAATTGTTAAAGGGCTTCCATTTATTATTTGTTAGAGTTGTCCAAAATAAGACGAATAAAATATTGTTTAGTTTTGTATGGAAAAAATAACATAGCTTTTGAAGTTTAAATTCAAACAGGTGATTCGTGACTGTCACATACATGATACATGCTCTTCAGTATTGTTCAACCTTTCTGTAACACGTTGTATAGTACCTGTTATATTCCGCTCCCCACTTTTGAAATACGGTTTGCCGTCTTTTAAAACATACATCCAGTAGTAGATAGTATCTCCAATGTTAAGTTTTATGGACTTCTCTTCGAAGAACCAAATGTTTGTTTCAGCTTTAGTGAGAGTTTCGTAAAATTTACCCGGTTCTCGACCTTCAAATGGTTCATTTATTTTGCCATGAAAAGCAACCGTAGAAAATCCATCATCTGAAATTAATAAAATATTAGCGCGTGAACTTTATAATATAAAGATGATAATGTTGATATTATCATCATTATCATGGCGTTTAACTACTACTACGAACTATCAAATATGGCAACTTTGATAGGTAGGACATTTTAGTTACAAAATTTTAATGAGAAAATAAAATTAACTTAATTAGTAATAATTGGTTCCGTAGTAAAACGAGGAAACCTTATAACTTCGTTGTGTCCGTCCGTCTATCCGACCTTCTGAATTTTTCAAAGCCTTATAACTTCCACATTTATAAAACAAATTGCTGGAAAGTGTTGATAAGTAGATTAAATATAGATCTCAGTTTTAAAAACATAAACATTCTATAATTGTGTATTTAAAAAGTAGCTCCCATACACGTAAAGTGGGGGTAATTTTTTTCAACTTAACCCTCCCGTGCAGGGTATGGTTGAATTTTTAGTGAACGTAAAGTTTGGTAACATATAGAGTTATAAATTGATGTTTTTAAACTTTCGCAATTTGAACACAATATCACCATATGCTACACTAATCGCGCACTAAAATTACGAGATAAACCTCATCATTCTGACGTTTCGACCGAGTTGCATCGATCGTGGTCACGGGTAGACGGGTAGTTATAAAGTGTTTAAAGAACCACATATATTTTTTTATATAAGAGATAATAGAGGGCCGGTACCTAGTACAGTATTTAATTATTTGTTTTATTTGTATTTTTTTATGAAAAATAAAATTTAAAAGAATTTGCCATTCACGGAACTTATTATCTCTTCACATTGGTCGTAAAATATGGCGGCATGATGGCGGTCTTGAACAAAAATCAAATTTGAAAATGCGAAATTCCATTTTAATTAAGCATTAAATACCTTCTACTTTTTTCCTTGAATTTTTTGACCATTTTTAAAGTTTTTTTGGGCTACTGTACATACATAGTCTGAATCCACTTTGCAAGATTTTCTTTTTGAGATTTGGGAAAAGTTATACAAAATACAAAAAATACAAAATACAAAAATATTTATTTACCATAAAATATGTACAGATCCAGATTAACAATAGTCCCCGCACTAGGACTAGCCTGTATCGCGGGAAACTGAGGCCGATTACTTGAATATGGTAGAGAACTTGTACTATTAATTTAGACTACGCGATTACAAATTTCATGATCAACGAAAGGTAACACAGCGAAATATGTGTGTGTGTGAGTGTGTGTGTGCGTGTGGGCAGTTTCAGGTGAAGGTCATGTTTCTGTTAAATTTTAATTTTAATTCATTTATTTTAGCCAGTTAGTATTTTCTAAAATTATTTTAAGTATGAATGATAAACAAAGATTCAGTAGCATCGTAATCAAGTGTGAGTAGCCATTTCTTCACCATTTATGGGATAAAAGTTGTTTGATTTGATGTACAGAATAATAATATGCGCTTAATGTGATGCTAAATGATTTTGTCTCCAAGAAATAAGTATAGTATATAAATACTTACCGTGCATTAATACGCGTAATCCAATTCCAGCTTTAATTGTAGGCTCAGGCAATTCATATCCACTCAAAAAAGTTGTGCTCAAAAGCACAAAAAAGCAAGTCACCACCAAAATGCGCATTTTTATAAGGATACAGAATGAATAAAAATAAATCTAGAACGTGTTTGCATAATGCTTTCTTATTGAAAACTAGAGTAAGGTAAATGTGTATAATTATGATGAATTGTTAACTACATGTCACATTTACCTTCAAAAAGTTCATTCCTCGGGATGATGAATGATTTTATAGAGGAAAACTACACTCAGACCGACAGTGACTCATTAACCCTTGGGGTGCCTGGTGGGTCTGACAGACCCGTCGCTCCAAAGAACCGTTGATATTTTTTCGAATTCTTAACCAAGCGTGCTGTGCTCCTGAGTAGCTTCTCAATTTAGACTAGCGGTCATTTTGCCGCCACTCCCGTAGTTAGCAACGCGTACACGTCGAAGTAACATGCATTTTCTGTGCGCTCGGGTTCCTGAGACCCGACCAGGCACGCGGCGTTACTTCTAATAGGCGAGTCATTATTTTTGATTTTATGTTCTAACGTACGTTTTCTAATAAATTATTCTCGTAAATGATATTGTAACAGTTGAAAATGGCCAAACAACTAACTGGCAACTTTTAGAAAAAAAAAACGGGTAAAAATGACGACGATGTTGTTTTTGATGAAAGTGGAGGCAAGTCGGACCACGTAATGACTAACATGATTCAGATGGTACTGAGGAAGAATGGGAAACATAATATCTCATCAACCAAACAACAACAATCCGCAGATTGTTTTTATGATGACTCATATATGCCCTAAACTATATTTTAAGTCTCATTCTTGATCTCAATCAAAAAAGGTTAATATTGTTGATTTAAACATTAAGAGTAGATTTTTGTTACCTAAAACTAGGGGCTTTTCATTTAGTCAATAAAACTTTGTAAAACTCCATTTGTTTTATGTTTTTCTATTTAATCATGAAAAACAATATAATTAAAATAGACAAATAATTGTCATTTGGCAGTTTTGCATAATAAATAACATAAGAATCGAAGATTTTGTTTTCGGGTCCGACAGACCTACCAGGCACGCCGTGTGAGTTTTGCCCACCAGGCACCCCAAGGGTTAAGACGGTAAAAATACGGCGTGCCCTAGCCGGCCGATTATAAAGAAAATAATATTAATGATGATAAAATAATCGGCTAAATACGAGTAGGACGAAGGGTTCCGTACTGTATGGGAGCCCCTCTTAAATAGTTATTTTATTTTAAACTAATCGTTTATTATTAAATTGAATACAAAATCAAATATTCTGTGAATTTTTCAAGCATACCTGTTACCATTATTAATATCAAGCGAAAAACGGTTAAAAATTTACTATTAAGAAGAAAGGAGGTAATTCAGTCCATCATTTTGAACAACTTTTACAATGGGTTCAATCCAGAATTCGAGAGAAAAAATGTTTCATATACTTAATACATTTTGTTGATTCAGAGTTGCAATTTTGTATGGAACAACAGATTATTTCTTTCGAATTTTAGGTTGGTCTCGTAGCAAAAGTTGGTGCAAAGCAAATGGTCTGAATCACCCTCTTTTGGATTAGTACGGGGCAATTCTGTTAGCCGATCTCTTTACGGAAGTGATACGTTCTTGAACCTCTATCGTTTTTATGACAGTTGCGACAGCTCAAAACTGTCAGAAAGACGAGACAGGTTCAAGAACGTGTCACCTTGGTAACGAGATCGGTTGACAGAACCCCCCCCCCCCCCCTATGACGCAGATAACCCTGTTTAAGGGAAATCCTTAGTTTTTACAGTGCGTCAACTTATTATTCAACAAGTGATTTTGAGCAAAGTAAAATGCTTTTACTCATTATCGCATTATGACAAACACAGAAACTATGGTGTGTGAAGTCACGTAAACATAAGAAAGTACCTAAATCACGTCATGGTTAGTTCCACAAAAGTACGTTTCTCATATAATTTCAATTGACAAATAACTCTGTTTTGTCTATGCCTACTAAAATGAAATAAACAAACACTGAGAAATATATGAACAAAGTTTTATGTTCTACTGTACCAGCCTTTTTAAGGGGGCGCCTAATGCCAAAATCAAGCGAAAGGTGTACTTTTAAAGACATGGTGTAAAGGTAACGAACATAAATATCCATATTAAAAAAATATTGTAGGAAAGAAAAAAACCTAAAGTAGTAGAGTAATCGCGTAGAATATTGGAAAATAATATGGTTACTTTAGAAAAAAATTAAAACTTCGCATCATAAAAAAAATACATTTTATTTCAAATGCTCGAAATTTTCAGCGACAACACCACATTATTTTTGACAAATTACGTAGCCAGGCTAATGTTCTAGCCGAGTAATCAATTTGTTTTTTTATTACATGCTTAAATTTTGAATAAATAAATAAAATCCCACCTAAAAATATAAACTGGAGCTCGAAGCCAACATCGTCATAAACTGTGTCATGCGATTTTCGACTAAACAAAGCCGTATAGATGATAGCGGGCGATACAAGAAGCGCGGGCAAAATCTGATGTTTTCCTAGCATTAGGCGCAGCCTTAATAGTCCACTGCAGGACGTAGGCCTACCCACGAAAGGTGATTGGGCTATATCTACCACGCTGGCGGATTGGTGGATTCACATACGCCATCGAATTTCTTCTACGAACATATGCATAGGTTGCCTCACGATGTTTTCCTTCACCGAAAAGCCAGTGGTGTAAAATTCTGTACGTAAATTCCGAAAAACTCATTGGTACGGGACCGGGATTCGAACCAACGATCTCACGATGGTAAGGTCAGTGTCATTACCACTAGACCACCACGGCTTTTTGTGTAGCATCTATTCATTTAAACTTTAAAATAATTAATACCGCCTTAGAGGCTTAGAACATAAAAACTTAAATTAAAAATTTAAAAAACCCCCGACACAAAAACCTACCTAAAAAAAGTACGAAATTTTCTTCCATCCCCACTTTAACCCACCATAACTCTTAAACGGCTCAATCGATTTTTATAAAACATAGCTAAGAACACTCTCGACTAAGTCTCCTTTCAACAAAAAAAAACTAAACTGAAATCGGTTCAGTGGTTCGGGCGCTATGATGCCATAGACAGACAGACAGACAGACAGACAGACACACAGACAAACAGACACGTCAAACTTATAACACCCCTCTTTTGCGTCGGGGGTTAAAAATATGAATCAAAAACTAAATATGAAATAATTTACCTAATTATATCAGAAATATTATTATGAGTATTACACTGAAATTATTCTAAACTTTCTTGATTTACATAATTCCTTTTGCGCATTAAATACATGATTGTTTTACTGATAAATGTTTTTGATTTGATTTTTAATAAGTTTATTCAAAATCAATTAAAGTTTGCGTAAGCCACATTGTACAATTAAAGAGAAAAAGCAAAAAAAAAACGAACTTAGGCCATTATCTTGTACTAACGGTACTTAAATTTTTTGTTTTTGGAAAATGATTTTCCTTGTAGGTATTTGTTTAATAACAATCTCGTTTTAAAGGAATTATATATTTTCGGATCCTATTATTATTTGCCATTGCTTGTAAAATACTTATGGCGGCGTGATGGCGACCTTGAACAAAAATCAAATTAGAAAATATGAAATTCCACAATAATTAAGCTTCTCGCTCTATATTAATAATGATAACAGGTGGATGCTTAAAATTTTCACAGAATATTTAGTTTTATATTCACTTCAATAATAAAATTAAAATAAAATAAATATTTAAGGGGGGCTCCCATACAGTACGGAACCTTCCGTGCGCGAGTCCGCTCGTACTTGGCCGATTATTTCTGTGTATCAGTTTACCATATATTAATGCTTTTTTCTAGCTTATGAACAAAGTCTGGAAACACTTTGTAAGATCTTTACATAAATAACATTATTGAACTAATTAAAAAAGAAAGAAATATCTTCACAGGCGGATTCCTTATTTGGCCGTTTGTTTGTTTCTCAACAGCTGTGACGTTTTCACTAATCTCGCTAAATATTTCCGAATTAGAAGCTACGCCAGTTCTATGTGGATCAAAATTTGGGTCATTGATTATTAAGGCATCATCTGAAACAAATATATAACTTTATTAATTTAAATTCACGACAAAAACGAAAAAAACATGATCTTAGTTCTACAAAAATAGCTTTCACGTCAATATATATGGACGATGTAGACGGAGATTGCAGACTATCTTTGTCTACATCGTCCATATAAATGTCAGCCGTAGGACGCCGACTTCTGGATATACAAAGTGTAACAGAAAAGTTGGAAAACAAAAATTAAGCCACTCATGCCGAGACATGTCTAAGTCTTACCCCAAAAGGTATAATAATCGTCAGCACGTTAGATTACGCGTTATATCAAGTAAATTTTGCGTAAAATAACCCGATGTCAACCCTAAGAATACCAAAGCGATTGACGCGTTCCACTCGCGTCCGTTACTTTTATATTTTTAGGGTTGTCGAAAATAATACAAAAAAAAAAATATATATTTTGTTTTATAAGGAAAACGATATAGCTTTTGAAGTTTAAATTCATACAGGGGATTCATGACTGGACACTCATAAAAGCCCTTCAGTAGTGTTCAACCTCTCTGTGACACGTTGTATACCCTGCCCTAGAGATTCCCAACAAGCCCGGTTACAAGCAGCTTGCATCCAAAGCTTTTCTGTGGTCTTTATCTGAGAATTTTACGACCTCATCGTCCTTCTGTTTCCAAACTTTCTGCTCTGCCACTGCCATTTCATCATGCCAATCCGCTGGGCTATATAGGTGACCTTTGTCCATGCGGATATACTCATTGTTGATTTCATTGCGCAAAAAGACTGACCATGGCCCTCTCCATAGCGCGATGGTATATTTTAATCTTATTAATAAATCCCATAGTTTAAAGCCACGGGTATGTAGGTATGTTCTGTTTATGTTTACTGTTTTATTTTTATTACCAATAAATACTCGTCATGCAAACAACAATACCATAAAGCATGAGACGAGCTAGTTTTTATAAAATTAATAGAACCATTGTTAATCAAAATTGAAAAGAAATACTTACTATGTGACAATAACATTACTTACATTCGTACTTTCCTGTTATGTAATATTTCTGCTCTTCTTTGGTAACACAGATCCAGTAGTAAACTATATCTCCAATACGAAGTTTCAGAGAACTGTCTTCAAAAGACCAGAATGAGCCCTCAGGTACACTTTCAAATACTCTATTAATTGTTCCTTGTTCAAAACCCTTGAATTTTTCGTTTATTTTACCGTGGAAAGAAAATGTTGTAAAAGAAGCAGCTGAAACAAAAACTAGAGTTTTAGGTACTTGTGTAATTTCTGTACATCTCATCTCAATTATTCAGATTAAGGGTTTAAGACGAGTGTAATTTAGTGTCCATACAAAAACAATAAACTGTTTTCTACATCTAAATATTATCCGATTTGAGTGATTTTTTTCATGGTATATGCACTTCAATAACTAGACTTTTACGTCTTAGTTTTTGCAGTTTTCTTATTCAAGCAATTGACACTCAGAAATTTAAATTCCAAGAAATTTCTCTTTGAGATGTTCTACAGAAACACGAAAACAGTGGTCATGCACCTTACCACTCCTCTTAGAATTCTCAATACTTTCCGTAGCAAAATTTTAAGTATTTTTACTTTTGTTCCGTTTTTGAAGCTTCATAAATAACAAAAAATATGTATTACCTTCAAAATATACTTTGAAATCTCCAGAATAAGTTTCGGCAAACATTGGCAATACATCATATAGGTATTTTCTTTCGGCTAATGTCCAAGCAAATACAACCAAACAAAGCACTAGAAACACATGCATTTTGAAAGCATTCAAAAGGCAATTTTATCGTAAATGTATGAAACTCACAATGAATGATTTGAGACTGAATATTGAAGTAAGCTGAGAGCATTTGTGCAAAATAAAACAAACATAAACTTTGTATCATGTGTCATTGTGATTTATCATAATGTTTAGGTATATGCGGTTTTATTAACTTCCTGTGTGGATAGGAAATCATCTGCTATCCGCAGATCCATAAATAGATTTGCCTAATGTTTGAGTCAGATTAATAAAAGTGTCGAAAACTATTGCCGTGTTATTTTTCATCATCATCTTTGTCATGGTTTGTCTGCTTATGGACCTAACTTGCCCATACATTTCTTTAAGCTCAGTTGAAAGTACGTAGTTTTTTTACGAGGGGATATCTTCGAAAGATGGCTGCTTTCGGACTAGATATTATGTGAAAATGTATCCACTAAAACCCCCTCGGTGGCCTGCCTGTATGCGCTCTTAGGAGTTCTAGGGTCTCTAAGTGTTATTTAATTTTTTGATAACTCAATAATATATCATCCTTACATAGTATATAAAATAAAGTCGCTATTTTTGTTTGTTTGTCTGTATGCTTAAATCTTTAAAACTACGCAACGGATTTTGATGCGGTTTTTTTTAATGGATAGAGTGATTCAAGAGGAAGGTTTATATGTATAAAAATTCCCAAAATTCCCACGGGAACGGGCACAACGCGGGTAAAACCGCGGGGCGCTGCTAGTAATTTATTAAATTACTTTATTTAAGGTGATTGTAATTTATTAAATTACTAGCAGCGCCCCGCGGTTTTACCCGCGTTGTGCCCGTTCCCGTGGGAATTTCGGGAATTTTTATACATGTAACCTTCCTCTTGAATTACTCTATCCATTAAAAAAAAACCGCATCAAAATCCGTTGCGTAGTTTTAAAGATTTAAGCATACAGACAAACAAACAAACAAACAAACGAAAATAGCGACTTTATTTTATACTATGTAAAGGATAAAGGATGCTAAACTAATATGATAACATACGAGGCGTTGTTATCGCGCCATTAGGTACGAAAATTAATTCCGCCTATTTTTATTAAAACAAACTTGAAATGTTCCATTTGCTATTTGACATTTTTTTAAATCATGGCTAACAAGACACACAGAGTGTGTACCTCAGAATAAGGAAAAACAGTAGAAGCGACATAAAGTAAAAAAGTTGTGATGCATGATTCCACAAACATGGCGTCGAAAATCCATAGAAACTGCTATGTAATCTAGACACAAATGACACTAGAACTGCTGATCAAATGTCAAATTTGATTTCACAAAGATGGTGGACAAACTTCAAACGTCTCCTAGGCAGGGCTTTTAATTTGAACTTTATCGGCATAGCAATAATGCCATGTCATTTCAAACACCGCCCCTATGGTGTGTACCTACCGAAAAAAAAGGAAATTTTTGTATAAATTAATCACTTTTGGTCTAAGTTTGAGATTATTTTTCATCTGTTCTATTTTTAAGATTTTGTGAGTCAAATTAGCATGTACTCGTAGATCTAATTATAAGCGCCTGGCATAAATAATACACTTAAAATTTTCAATCATGTTTTTAATATTTAGAAATTTGATTTTAACCATTCAAAATGATCGATAACATAATAGAAATCGACAACAACATATCTATCGGCTCAACTTTTATTATGTTGTTTGGTGTTGAAATGGCTTGATTCTGGATAGCTTCTCCGTTACTAATTTTTATGGCATTTATGTCAGTTTGCGGAATAACTGCTTCTTCTGTAGAAAACGCGGTGGATGTCCTTAGGTCTGAAATAAATAAAAAATACTATGGTTAACTGTTATAGCCAGTTTACTCAGAGCATCTGTTGTGTCTGTCTCTTTAGGCACCAAAACATGGTGGATATTCACTCAGGCAAGTACCTACGTATTGACCCCCCGTTTTTTGTACGAACAGTAGTAATAGGAGATTTTTTTGCTTGGTACTGCATCGAGCAAGTATTTATAGAGTCACGATCGTGCAAAAAAAGTGTCCGAGTCAAAACATTGCCCAAGTTAAGTAGTGGGCAGGCTTTTTAGTTATTCTTAGGTGATTGGAAGCCGACTACAACGCCGCGCGATGCCAAAGTGCTCAGTTACACTCATTAGGTGACCTAGCATCGAGATTCGAGAAAATGGGTCGTTGTAAATTATTTAATGTAAATATCTTAGTAGGTATGTACGACACCGCTCGGACCTTTACTTACATTTTATTTACTACTTTCACTTAGGGACTGTGGCTCTGTAATTATTTGCTCGAAGTGGTGCTGTCTTTCCGTCCAAGTACAATCTAGGAGTCAATCGAGAGTACGCTCTTCTAAGTAAGCGTGCTTTAATTTACTTCGCTTCTGTGCTTAAGATCAGACAGGACGTGGCCAAACGCGAAACTATAAAAACTTCTTCAGTACTATAATCCTACCGCTTAACTAAGTCCTCGCCTGCGCGGTACAGGGGCGCCGGGGGAGATGAAGTAAAGAAGTAAATTAAGCGGTAGGATTATAGTAAAGTGACCCTTCATTATCGATATTGGAACTGTCTTGGTAGTTTCTACAGGAAGGTCAAGTGCTTCAAATATTTAATTTTTACGTAATTTAACAATAACATGGTTAAACTAGTAGTTATCTGAACAGTAGACCTTGCGGTACACCTCTTTAACTGAATTTTCATAGGCCTATGTCTCGACTCGCTCTTGACCGATTTGGTTCACACTCGCTAATCTTGTTAGGATTTAGATACTAAACAAATAAGACAATTATTATATATATTGGCTGACGAATAGCGAGATATCCCCCCTTTTTGAGGGAAATAAAAATCGCCGACGACAGAAAATTCCATAAATATATTTTATAGAACCTGTGTAACAAATTTCGTCAAGATTCGTTGAAAAATGCTACTTGTAGACAAAAATCAACATCCGTAGAGACAAACGCAAAATCTTCGTGTGAAAGCACATACCTCTTTACACTTAGGTCAATAAAAAATGAACAGAAACAATTCGATTTCTCGTTTGGTGTTGAGGTGACTTGAATATTACCTTTAGTCGTGTTGCTTATTTCTAAATTGTTTAGAGCGTTGATGGTTTCCACGTTAAGAATATAGCTATTCCGTATCTCAGATCGCGCTAGCTTCATTTGTCTCTCGAATGGTTTTTGAAGAAAGTCAGATCCTGTAATTAATTAAATATTTATTATTAATATTTCCATGCAACAAACGTGATTTTATGCTGCTTTCTACAACTGACAGGTAGACGCTTGAAATATTAACAGAATATTTAGTTATGGTTAGTTATATTTGTATTCGAAATTATGTGGTACTAAATTTGACATGTTTGATTTACAAACACTTTATGTGAACAAAGAAAATATATATTTAATGGGGGCTAGCATACGGAACCCTACGTGCGCGAGGCCGCCTCGGATTTGGCCGATTATCTAAAGTTCTAGGATTTGGAAGAGCGGAGATTAATATTACTTACAAGGAAAACCCGATCAACTGCTTATAAATACATACTTTGGAACTGAAAAAAAAAACCTATTGAACAAACATTAAATCGACTTCCGAAAAGGAGCAGGTTATGAATTAGTTTGTGTTACATCCGTTTCGATTTTATATGTTTTCTATGGCTATGAAATGCGATTTTTAGTCGCTTAATTTTTTATCATCGGTATACCTTTGGATTCATTGATTTGTGTCGTAGTGCTTTGCGCTTGAATAGCTTCCAAATTACTTGTAAAGTTGTTTCTAATTATAAATTTTGGAAGCAAGTTAGATCGCGGAGTGGAGTGAATTTCTGGAATAAAACAAAATTATGACTTTGTTTATTTATAAGAATTGTTAATATAAACAATTCTCAATAACAATTCTAAAATTGTTATTGAGAATTGTTTATATTGAAGCCAATTGAAAAGTTATCACAGATAAATTAAAATATTTGATGACTTAATTACAACAGAATACAAACCTGTAACATTCCACTCTCCTGCCTTAAAATAGCCCTTTCCGTCTTTTATAACATATATCCAGTAATAGATAATATCTCCAATATTAAGCTCTATAGACTTAGCATTGAAGGTCCACATTCCTCTAGCAAGTTTTGTGATATCTTTGTTAATTGTACCCGGTTCTCGACCTTCAAATGGTTCATTTATTTTGCCATGAAAACCAAACAATGAGAATCCGTCATCTGAAATTTATAAAATATGTCACGTAATGTGGCTAGATGTAGAAGACACCTACATATTTCTCTAAAGGAAAACCATTAAAGAATTAAACGAGACATAAAGATCAGTGATAGCATTAAGATGGGATCAAGCATCAATGAGGTAACAAGAAAAACCAATGAAAGGTTAAAGGCGCAACGAAGGAAGCATCAGCAAAGGCAACTAGGGAGGCACCAAAAGAACCTATTATGGGGATATGGGTGAAAGAATATCACCAACAAAAAGAAGTGAGATCCCAACTAAATATTACTACACAAATAAACCAATTTGTATTTACATTTTAATTACTCGCCACCTTACCACAAAAGATTTAAACACTGTTTAACCATGCCATTTGTACTGTGAATCATTGTCTAAGCCGTGCGTAAAATTTTTGTGGTAAGACGGATATTTTTTTTACGATAGAAAAACTGTTTCTCGATTTTATGTAATTGTTACACGCAATGTTTTTGACGGAATAACCATTTGCAAATCAAATTTAACTTTAATCACAATAAACAAAGTAATACTTAAATAAATATTTACCTGGTATTGATACTCCGAATCCTTTGGGATGTTTTACTACAAATGTCGGTTCAGGCAATTCATATCCATCCACAATTATTGTTCTCAAAAGCACTAGAGAGCAAATTGCCATCAAAACACACATGTCGAGAGACAAAACCAAACTTTCAATAAGGTAAAGAAATAATGAAATCGTGAACGTCTTTGCACAAAGACTTTTAGTAGTGATTTGCTGCTGAAAACTAGGCCACGGGAATTACCGTAACTAGACTAAGGAAAAAGAATACTGTTTAATGTTATTATTGAGTGCATACCACATTAGTCATATGCACATTAGTCATATACCAACTCGCAGGTTTATGTGAGCTTCAGGTATATGTAGTATATCAGTCTCTGGCAGCCATATCACAAGCTATGCTTAGTTTGGGGTCAGAGGCCGTCTGTAAGATGTCCCCAAAATATTTATGTATTTATTTATTTGTATAGCCCGGAGTCAGCTGGGTTCCTAAATTCGTTCTGCGGCCTTTCAAATTTTAAAGTAGCGCTACTTTAAAGCCTGACTGAGAGGCCCTGTCTGGTGTTTGGTGTAAATGCCTGGCCCTAGTTCACTTTCCAACTTTTGAGCTATATACGTGCAAAAAATCACGTCTCTCCGTTGCTCTGTTGCTGCGTGAAAGAGTAACATACTTACATTCACATTTATAATATTAAGTAGGAATAGGAATAATCAGTGATTCAAAAATTGAGGTCCTGAAGACTTCGTTATAAGATGTCCCAGCTAAGGCAAAGATTCTCACCAGTCGTCCTTTTTCGTGCCAGTTCGTTTAGGATTGTCTTTTTTTACAAGCTTTTATTTAACTTGCAATGTTATATTTGTCCGAGTGGATTCTTACAACGCAAATTTGAAGCAACTTGCCTAAACCTATTGAGCTGAAATGTTGTATACCCGTTTTGTTTGGGTGACAATGCATGGTCAGTTATGTGACGTTATTCTAAATGAACCGGTCTTATTGGAGATCCATAGGGGAAGCCTATGTCCAGCAGTGGACTTCTTATGGCTGATGGATGGATGGAAGGATGGATTCTAAATGAAACATGGCAGATCACCCAAGATGGCAGACTAGTTATTTTTCGTGCACTTTTACAATATGGGTATAAATGAAAGGGCCTGCTAAGAATTACTCGAAAAATGAAATGACATTACTCTAAATCTAACTTGTAACGATGATATACTAAAGATTGCGGACTAAGTACCTATTTTTAAAGCACTCTATCTAAAAACTAAAATTAAAAGACTCTTTCTGAAATCAAGCTTTTATTTGAATAGTCTAAATAGAAGAAAATAAACTTCAAATTTTAGTAAACTCAAAATTTTTGAATATTACACAATTAATTATTAAACCATAAATATTAATTACACCGATAAATAAAGTATTTTATTTTTGCTTTCCAAACACTTTAGGTTGCGTTGTTTTTTCTGCTTTTTTTTGTGTAAAATTAGGGGTAAAATTATAAGTTCTTAAAATAAAATTATATACTTAGGTATTTTTCATACATTGTTATACATGTTAAATTAATGTTATCTGAAACTATGGTTAAAATGTTATATTCAGTTTAGTACAATATGTTAGTATCCAATTAACTAAAAATATCATTAAAACTTACAAACTATTTACACATTTTACTAAAAACACAATTAATATTGAGTAATGCCCAGTCGAATAACCCTCTGCGCAAAAGACCCCAGCCAGAATGTAACTACCCAATTTTATAAGTTAAAATGTTTTACGTACATGTAATTTTTCAAACATCGCAAGAAGAAGGCAAGACTACTAAAAGATGTTAATAGTCCGTCAGTAAGATTATCAAAGTATTTTTTCGCTTGTCAATAAAATTAAACAAAAAAAATGAAGATCTTCTCATGACGTCACAGTTAGCCCGGCTAGGTAGACTATTTTTATCATACAGTGACGTCACGTAACTCCCGAACTTTGACTCACTTCATCTAACTTTGCTATTTTGTGTTTCGTTCATAAAATAAAAATACGTTTCTAACATTTTTTTATCTAACTTACAGGCAAATATTAGTAGTATTTATTTTATCCATTTGTCATGCTTATTATCCATCGGCTCAACTTTAATGTAGTGTTTGGTGTTGCAAGGCTTTGATTCTGGATAGCTTTTCTGATACTAGTAGTCTGAGATCCTACTGCAGGATCATAGCGCTCATAGCGTACACAGTTCAAACCATTTTTTACATATGTTGTTTTTAAACTTTCGCGATTTGAACACATTATTATTATGTACTACGGGACTAATCGCGCACTAAAATTACGAGATAAATAAATACCACATCATACCTATAAGTTGCAACTCGGTCGAAACGTCGGGATGATGAGGTATTTATTTATCTCGTAATTTTAGTGCGTGATTAGTCCCGTAGTACATGATAATATTTTTTACGTAATTTTATGAATATGAAAATATATATATGTATACCAGGTTGCCTAGCGAAATGTAGCTGCTAATTTTTAATATTTCCTAACATTCAATTTTCTCATTTCGTTAGGCAGCCATGTACATTATTAATATTCTAATCTTCGTAACTTATGTAACAAACCAGTCAATTAAATAATTTCTCAAAAAACAAACTTTCTTTAACCCATACATGCCCAAGAGCACTAAAACGACCCAAGCGTACACGCTCGCTACCTATGGTCCTTAAATGAAAACCATCGATGATTATTTGAGTTTAACGCCATTTATGTGTTACTCGAAGACTTATGTATCTAATAAACGTAATGCAATTTCCATACTAAAACAATATCTGTTGATAAATCAGCGTACAGGTTGGAGTGTGTTATTTTCGACGAAAACTTTGGACCTTTGCTGACTAAAACGTAAGTATTTATTTATTTGTTTAAAATTGCGCAATAATTGTTAAAAAATAAGTAAATTTAATATATTTAACACGTAATTAAGTAATAAAATTTTGTTAGAAATAATTATTTTTCAAAAATACTGGCGGCCACATTTCACTATACAACCAGGTATAAAATATATATTGTCCTATACATAAAATGTATGTAATATAGGTATACAACTAATGAAATGTTTTCCTGTAAATGAATTAAACTTTATTAAAATTCTTACATTTACGGCCACATTTTGCAAGGCAACCCTGTAAATAAATATTCGCCTATTCATATGTATAACCAAATAATAAGTTGGTTTGTACCGTGTAACCTATGAGCGCTATATGATACTGCAGCGGGATCTCGAGCTATAATATTTATGTCATCTGTGTCAGTTTGTGGAAAAAGCTTATTTATTCAAAAGCCCCGTGTATTTTCTTATTGTTCTGAAATAAATAAAACATACTATAACAGACTTTAAAACATAATATTATAGATTTATACCCGAGCAAGGAAAAAATAAGATTGACGTTACGAGGTTGGTATGGTTAAGATTTTATAATTTTTTCCAAAAAAATCAGTTTCCTATATTAATATTGAGGATGATGATAACAACAGTGATGTTACAAAAAAAACCCTCAGTGTCGATTTCTACAATCAGCTCAGTGTTGGAAAATTTTACAAAAACTAATTTATCTTACTCTAACAAGTGATATTTGTTTGTCTTTCCCTTTCCTACACAATATTTACACCATAAATATACCCTTTTGTTCTACAGCTTTAACGCATGGCCTAGTTATTTATCAGTGTTCTAGTAGAGCTTTGCTAGACCACACTCGCACCTATCCTATTAGAATATTACGTTTCTGGCGTTGTCAGCGGAATGGCCAAAACCCAAGTAATCTATCTTATTGTTGCATCGATTGTGGCCTTAGGTTGAAGTACTGTACTGTACCAGCCTTTTTAATAGTCCACTGCAGGACGAAGGCCTACCACGAAGGGTGATTGGGCCATATCCACCACGCTGGCCGGTGCGTGTTGGATTTCTTCTACGGACTTATGCAGGTTGCCTCATGATGTTTTCCTTGACCAAAAAGCCATTGGTGTGAAATTCCGTACATACATTCCAAGAAATTCATCGGGACCGGGATTTAAACCCACGACCTCACGATTGTAAGGCGAGTGGCCACTAGACCACCATGACTTCTAGTAGGTTGAAATACTAGGAATTAATTATCCGAATGGCTTTATAAATATTTATTATTCTCGAACATTATTTAATATGCTTGAATCAAATTCGAAACAAAATATTTGCAGTTAATCGAAATGATTACAATTGAGTTACAAGATTTCTATTAATGTCACATGACAATAAAGTCCGAAATGGGGGCCTTCAAAAAGAGTCATGGGCGATTCGCCCCGTGGTGCGAACCGCTTGCGAGGCGAAACGCCGCAATACCCGAAACGACATTTTTCCCCTACTCATTCAAAACCATTCTCTTTTCTATTTCTTTCTAGCTGACGGTGAACTTCAGTCTATCAACTGTCAATGACAACTTAGGTAAATGCAGGAAAAAATTGTATGGGAAAATGAAATAAATGTTTTTATTATTTTCCTCGCAACTTCTGTAATTTTTTTTACTGTTTAAACATTCCCTTAACTTTCAAAAAACATATCAAGAGCAAAATTAGCCAAATCTTTTCAGCTGTTCTCGAGTTTTAGCGAGACTAACGACCAAGATTAATATTTATCTAGATAGATTAAAAAAGCTTCAAATGTATTAATGGCCAATGCCAGTGCAGTGACCAACGCCGGTGCACCTACCAAAATATTACCAAAAGTTACAAGTCTACCATCATAGACATAGGCACTTACCTTTTGTTTCGTTGCTTGGTGCTGAAGTCGTTTGAGCTTCAAAAGCTTCGAGAGCATTACTAATATATCTCTCACTTAGTAACAAATATGAAGCTGATATAATTATGCTTAAGGTAATTATATTATTATAAGGCCCCCCCCCCCTCGAGGGTTGTCAGTGACAGACGTGCTATATTTTGCTCCGTGATTTTTAATTCGTATTCTCTTGATATAGTAAACAATTCATACAAAAAGTGAACGCAGAAGTTACAGTGTTGCGGATTTATGTTTTTACCTCAAGTCCTACATAATCCGAGTGTAAATAGTGCGAAATTATACTGTTGAACAAATTAAGCATCATTGAATCTTCGCAAGTACATACCCTACATTTTCAAAAATACACTAAAAACATACAAGCAAAACGCACGCGTAACTTTTTACGGCGCCTGACATTTTTATCCGACCAAGGCGCTTTAGAAAATAACTGAGATCCAGATTCATCAGGCAGATAATATATTATTATTCTCCAGTAAACATGCCTGTCGATAGGACCCCTCCTTCCACTCCGGAACCTGGTCTCCAACTTCTAGCTTCTAGTGAGACCCTACCACCACCCAGCTCTAGCGGAAAAAAAGTTCAACGTCCCTCGACCACCGAACGGAAGAGGAAAGCCTCAAACAGTGACGACAACGACTCGCGTTCAATTATTGCGGAAATGCGCATGCTATTTCGAAATTTCTCGACTGAGCAAGAAAATAAATTTACGTCATTCCAGACATCTTTGGAAAAATCTCTGGACTCTAAAATGGATACATTCAGTAAGGAACTAGCAGATTTTACAAAGTCTTTCGAGTTTCTAGCTACGCGACAGGAAGATCTAGAGAAAGAAGTGCGTCAGATAAAGTCAGAACGTGAAGAGGATAAAAAATACATTAGGCAATTACAAGACCAGATCGAGTACCTAGACCGCCGTGCACGCCAAACCTGTATTGAAATTCGAAACGTACCTAATCTTGACCCTTCAAAATCTACCGAACCAAAGCCCAAACTCATAGAGGCGGTTAAACAATTGACCCAATCACTCAATATCAAGGTGGATAGCTCTGATATCAAGGACATTCATCGAGTAAGGAGTAAAAAGGACAACAAACCGATTATTGTTGAGTTCACTTCCGTCATGAAAAGGGATGATGTACTAGTCTCTCTAAAGAAGTTTAACAAAGGAAAAAAGTCTGAAGATCGATTGAACACCTCTCATCTAAAAATTCAAGGACCCAAAAAACCCATCTATTTGTCTGAGCTTCTTACCGCAAAAGCAAAATCGCTTCTCTACTTGGCGCGCGACTTTTCAAAAACGGAAAGATACAACTATTGTTGGCCATCAAATGGAGTGATATACTTACGCAAAAATGATAAAGCGGCCCTAATACGAGTAAATAGCGAGTTAGACTTGAACAAGCTTCGTCAGCCTAAATGACTAGATGCTTATAACTTACCTGCTGTTGCAAAAACTCATATTAATCGTAGTTTATTAATTATAATAATTATGTTATGTATTTTTGGATATACTCATGTAAACCTGAAAACCAAGCTGAGTAAAAATAGCACTTTAAATACCTCAACATTATTTCTGACGCTAAATATTGCAAATTATTTTTTAGATGTTTCTGTATTTAATTATATCTCCACTTTACTCTATCAAATTAAAATCTACAACAATATTAATGTAAAGTCTTGTCTCATGGTATTCACATCATTGGTCACACCACATGCTGTACTCTTGCACACCACTTCCACCCTAAACTTATATATAAACATCATACTTCAATTGCACCAACATTATATAAGTATTTATTATTTTTTTAGTACAACACTTCTTCGACAATTAATCGAATATATAATAAGTGAGTCACATATTCGTACTGTTATTTGTAGCTGCTTCTCTACTGTCATTCCTGGCATGATATCCCAGGCGGAAATCAAGGCAACTATTTACCTTTGTCCATTGCCGATTATAAAGTTTGATTATGGATAATACAATTAATGAAATTAACAATAATTTAGATAAAATTATCCCATCTACACCAATTATCTGTGAGCCGGAAGAATGTATCTCAGAAATAACCGATAAACTCAGTTTTAACATAATCAGTCAGAACATTAGAAGTATTTCATGCAATTTTGATAGCTTTACCACATTATTACAGAGAGTGGCAGTACTGCCAGACGTGATAATACTCAGTGAATGCTGGCTATCTCGTAATAAACATCTTCCTCAAATCGATGACTACAATTGCACCGCGTCGACACGGCTCTACAATCAGAACGATGGGCTGGTTGTCTACACGAAAAGTCATCTTAATTTCAATGTTTATGAACCAGATATCTCGGACAGCAATTGTATTATTATAACAAATAAATCTATTGCTATCATAGCATTATATCGGCCCCCTGAATTTAAAAATATCAAAAACTTCATTAATTCCCTAGACAGCGTTCTTTCATCTCTAGATAATTTTAAAACTGTGATTTTGATCGGTGATACAAATATAAATATAATTAGAGACCCGTTAGACAATCAGGCAAACAAATACTTAAATATGTTGGCTTCGCATGGTCTTCTGCCGGCTCACACATTTCCAACATGCGGAAACAGTTGCCTAGATCAGGTTATGCTAAAAACAAAGATCCCATCTAAAATTTTAGTAATTAAAAACAGTGTTACTGATCACTATACACTACTTTTTTCACTCGAAACTAAAAACACCACTATTCCATCTACATACATAAATAAAATCAACTACTCGAAAATTAATGAACAATTACAAACTATAAACTTTCTCCCGGTCCTCGAAGCTGAAGACTGTGACGTCGCAGCTAACTTTCTAGTCAATACAGTGTCCCATGTCATAACCTCCAATACAACTCTAGTAAAAATATCTCGACGTAGAGCCCCCATAAAGCCTTGGGTCACGCCTGGCTTGCTTCGCTGCATGAAAAACAGAGATAAACTGCACAGCAAATACAAGAGTGATCCAAATAATGACCTTGCAAAAATCACATACAAGAGATATCGCAACTTCCTTACGCAGCTACTTCGTAACGTTAAGTGGCAGTACGAACGTTCAGAAATTGAGAACGCAAAAAATGCCAAGGACATGTGGAAGGCTATAAATAAGATAGGGAACATCAAACAGAACCAAACAAAATCCAACAACCTGATTTCCATCGCTTCGACCCCCAAGGCAGCTGCAAATAAGGTCAACGAGTATTTTGCGGGAGTAGGTGAATCACTAGCTAAGAAAATTGAAAATTCTTTACATTCAGCCCAATCTCAGACTTCTTCAAAGGTAACAACACTAAATCAACCTATGAACTCATTTTTTATGGTAGAAACAGACTTAGCAGAGGTTGTCTCTATAATAGACTCTCTAAAGAACAGTAACACTGCGGGTGTAGACCGCATTTCTTCTCGGATTATCAAGGAAAATAAAAAGGTTTTTGCAGGACTACTCACTCACATCTGCAATTTGGCTATTAACTCTGGGCGTTTTCCTAAAGCTTTTAAAACATCAATTGTTACACCGATCCACAAAAGTGGCCCCAAAGATATAGTTAGCAATTATCGTCCCATTTCAATTTTGCCAACATTTTCGAAAATACTTGAACGAATCATGAATACTAGATTAGTCAAATACCTTGAAGATCACAACTTCTTATCTCAGCAACAATTTGGTTTTCGAAAAAATAAGTCAACGTCGGAGGCGGTCTGCGAACTTACCAATCATGTGGCTGAGATAATGGATGCAGGAGACAAGTGTCTCGCAATATTCCTGGATATTGCGAAGGCATTCGATACAGTTTCTGTACCTCTACTGTTGAAACAGTTGGAGGAGTTTGGTGTTCGCGGGCTCCAACTGGACCTTTTCGCTGACTGTCTAACGGATAGAAAACAGTGCGTCAAGCTAGATGACACCATAAGTGACCCAGAAACCATAAATTACGGTGTTCCCCAAGGTAGCATAGTAGGCCCAACTCTTTTCCTCTGCTACATAAATAAGCTCTGTAATTTAATCTTAGAGAACGGTAGAGTTGTCACTTTTGCTGATGACACGGCGCTCCTCTTCCGTGGAAGAACCTGGGAGGAGGTTTACAATCACGCTCAAAACGGTTTCGATAGGGTTGTCGATTGGTTAAATAAAAATTTACTAAGCCTCAATATCGAAAAAACCAAAATAATACCCTTTTCGATTTTAAAGAGCACACAACCGCCTCTTAGTCGGAAACTAAATGTATTCGCTCACGCGAGTCTCGATAATGCCAGGTGTCAGGCAAACGATTGCACATGTATACCTCTAGAAAGAGTTACTACAATTCGCTATCTTGGGGTCATTATCGATAGTCAACTTAACTTCGCAAGCCATATAAAAACATTAGCAGGTAGAGTCAGAAAGCTAATCGCGGTGTTTAGGAACATAAGGCACGTCGCTGACAAAAATATCCTAAAAACGACGTATTATGCACTTTGCCAGTCGTTGATAATGTATTGTATCGAAGCGTGGGGCGGTGCTGCTAAAACACATATGTCAGCCTTGGAAAAAGCCCAAAGAGCAATATTAAAAGTCAGCAACTTTCTTCCCTTCAGATACCCAACCTTGGACCTTTATCGGGAAACGGGTGTGCTTACAGTCAGACAACTCTTTCTATTGAGGATTATTTTAAAACAGCACAAGTTATGTCCACAAACCTCAGAAACTAAAACTCTCACCAAACGTCGTACCGATAAGGTGTTCAAAATACCTAGCTCCAATACGTTTTTCAAACACAGATTCTTTTCCTTCCTTGGGGGTTACATCTATAACAAACTATCGGAACAAGTGGAACTAAAAAAGCTAAATAAATTTTCTCTGAAAAAAACTGTCTCAGACACATTACAGAAACTATCATATCAAGAAACTGAGAGCCTGCTCTCAGTTCTAAGATAACTCATCCATACACTTCACTCACTACATACTTTATACCGGAGACTCTACATTTTATTTTGAGGTATTTATATTGAAATTAATTATACTTTATTACATTTTAATCCAATTTTTTGACCAAATATAATAATCTTTGTAATCAATTAAAATGAAATATTTTTATTATTATTACTTTTTCAATTTATTGACAAATATCTGAATATGCTGTGTACTATTAAATTTATAAATATTATATTGTAATTACTTGAATAAGCACTAATTTGTTAACGTTATATATTGTATTTCAATAAGTCTTGTTAAGGGAGCACAGATCTCCGAAATACAAGCTATGCTTAGTTTGGAGATCTGAGGCTCATTGTCATCATATACTATTTGTTTTAATGTCAATAAATGAATTTGAATTTGAATTGAATTTGAATTTGAATTATGAAACTGAAAATAATTTTCATTATAATTATTTACCTATAAAGGTACAAATAAAAATATTGCGTATATTTATATCATATTTATGTTTGATAGCGGTTTTTACGATATAATATATCTGATAGTTACTACTAACAGGGTTCTGTACCATAGATAATAATAGTTTGTATGAAAAGTACATGATGCCATAGACAGTAGTAGTACTAAATATGCTAACTAATAAGTAAGTTCGTATAGGCCGGGTGGATAGCCCTAATGTCAAAGTTTTTAGGCCACCTGAAAGCCTCTGACATGGCTAAACGGTTAAAACAACCTGGAACTACAATTTACCGTAAAATCAGAGCCACCACCAGCCACAGTTTAAAAATGCCGCCCGCGGTCACCCATCCAAATACTGACCGTGCGGAACGTTCCTTAATTTCGGTGATCGCTGACAAACACCTAGACAAACTATGCTACGAGCGCAACGCTGACTAATGAGATCTATTGTAAGTAAGCTAATGACGAAAATAGACGTTGTGAAAAGTACAAAATAGTCCATTGAAAGATAGTATGTTATCAAACGCAGAACTTAAATAAAAATATAATAATTGATGTGTTCACGTTTCATACTCTAAAAAAACACAAAACAATATTACTATACCTGTTACATTGAACTCTCCAGTTTTAAAATACTCTTTTCCATCTTTTAAAACATTTATCCAGTAGTAGATAGTATCTCCAATATTAGGTTTCATGAAGTTCTCGTTGAAGATCCACCTTCCTGTTTCAGGTTTTGTGATAGTTATGTAAAATGAACCCGGTTCTCGACCTTTAAATGGTTCATTTATTTTGCCATGGAAAGCAAACGAAGAGAATCCATCATCTGTAATTAAAAAAACACTAGCTTTTACCCGCGGCTTCGCCCGCGTTATATTTTGATTTTGGCTTATGTTTATGTCGGCTGCGAAACCTAACCTAACCGACAAACATCAAAATACCTTAGAGGAATGCTTTTGTTGGTTAAGTTACGGTTGGAGTGTATGTACAATCCCCCCGTTTATTCCCGCCTTGTCGTGGCGGAGGGGTCTGAGGCAGCTGAAAAGGCGGCGCTCGCAGTCTCCCTCTTCTTTGGATCTTTTCCCCCAAGGCAGCTTAGAGGCTGGCACTCGAGGTTCAGCCGCTTTTAACTAAAGCAGCTGAGAGGATGGCCGGTAGGTTGTGTGCCTTATGAGGAGTGTCGCAACTGAGGCAGGCTGCTGTGCCGCTCTTGCGATGCTGTAGCCGAGGATTAGTTAGGGGCCGCGGTGGGATGGAACTGGTGGTGTGGGTGCCACCACCTACCCTACCTTCCGCTGGGCCGTCAACGTGTTGGCAGACGCAGTGGGGCTGCAGGGGAAGAGAAGTATCGGTATCGCGATGGCGTTCTCACTGCCCTCTTTAGTTGAAGAGGCAGGCGCTGGGCTACTATGACTGCCCGTTGCACTGGGACCAGGGCGTTGGAATACTATCCGATGCTCAGTGCTGGTTAGTCCCGAGTGGTGGATGACGATGTGTCTTGTGCTCCGAAACACTCCGTCATTATGGCGAGAGCGCAAGCTCCGTTATGGAGCCCGAGTCTGGGCTAGCGCTGTTGAGTGCTGCGAAGCAGTGCGAAAAATGTAGGAACGTCCTAAACTTGCCATGACAGGTTATTTCTGGCGCTTAGACGGCTGCTACCGCGGCCCGCTCTCTTAGTTTTCATCCTATCCAACGGGAACTATAAAAAGTGGCCTATGTCACTTTTCGTCTTTCAAACTATCCTTCCTTCCTTTCAGCCATAGGACGTCTACTGCTAGACATAGGCCTCCCCTAAAGATCTCCAATAAGACCGGTTGGTAGCGGCTTGCATCCAGCGCGATCCTGCGGTCTTAATGAGATCGTCCATCCACCTTGTAGGTGGACGTCCTACGCTGCGCTTGCCGGTACGTGGTCTCCACTCGAAGACTTTTCGACCCCATCGGTCATCAGTCCTCCGCGCTATATGTCCTGCCCATTGCCACTTCAACCTGCCAATACGCTGGGCTATGTCGGTAACCTTGGTTCTTCTACGGATCTCCTCATTTCTGATTCGATCGCGTAGAGAAAATCCGAGCATAGCCCTCTCCATGGCTCGTTGGGCTACTTGAAGCTTACTAATAAGGCCCATAGTGAGAGACTACGTATTTCAAACTATATTCATGCAATAAGCCAAGGCAATCCGTTGCTCCATTGCTGAGAAAAAGTTATTGTCTTATCCTACGGGAACCACACTTTTTTCGGGATGGAAAGTATCCTATGTCACTTTCCGTCTTCCAAACTATGCCTACCCTAAAAATCAAGTCAATCCGTTGCTTCATTGCTGAGAAACAATTATTGTCCTATCCCATGAGAATCACGAATTTTCTCGGGATAAAAAAGTATCCTAGTATCACTTTCTGTCTTTTAAACCATAGGTATCCATACCAAAAATCAAGTCAATCTTTTGCTCCGTTGCTGCGTCAAAGAGGAACAAACCAACAAACTTTTCGGATTGATAATATTAAAGTATGATGATGAATGATAGAAGATTTAGAAATATTTTTAATGTCAGACAAAATGACGGCCTGGTATTAAACGTCATAGTAACATGTAGCTGCATGTAGCCTCAGAATAAGGAAAAACAGTAGAAGTGACATAAAGTAAAAAAGTTGTGATGCATGATTCCACAAACATGGCGTCGAAAATCTATAGAAACTGCTATGTAATCTAGACACAAATGACACTTGAACTGCTGATCAAATGTCAAATTTGATTTCACAAATATGGTGGACAAACTTCAAACGTCTCCTAGGTAGGGCTTTTATTTTGAACCTTATAGTCATAGCAATAATGCCACGTCATTTCAAACACCGTCCCAATGCATGTAGCATGCAGAGGTAAAAAAAACATTTTATTCAATTTTAATGTCAGTTGTCATTTTCAATCCATACTTTATTTCCTCTTCAAGGGGATATAATGGTGGAAAAACAATTTGTCCTTAAAAGTTTGCAGACAATGTAACCTGTCATCTAACTAGTAGTCCGCCCCGGACTCGGACCTCGCGCTATTCCAATTTGATATCATAAATACTGTGTAAAAATATTTCAAAAAAATATATTAATTTTGGTATGAAAGTTATAACCATTAGAACCAAGCGTTTCGAATCCTCATTCCTCATACGAACAGCCAGAATGTGGAACGCTTTGCCTGAGTCTGTCTTCCCGCTATAGTACAATGTGGGCGTCTTCGAATCCCGAGTAAATAAGTATCTTCTAGGTAAGCGTGCTACAACCTAGACCGCTTATCTGCTTAACATCAGGCAGTATGTGGTCAAATGCAAATCTATTCAGAAAAAAAAACAGTGACGTGACTTCTTTTTAGGGTTCGTGCCCAAAGGGTAAAAACGGGACCCTATTACTAAGACTTCGATGTCCGTCTGTCCGTCTGTCTGTCTGTCACCGGGCAGTAACTCATGAACCTAGGCTTGATAGCTAGGCAGCTGAAATTTTCACAGATGATGTATTTCTGTTGCCGCTATAACAACAAATACTAAAAACAAAATAAAATAAATGTTTAAGCGGGGCTCCCATACAACAAACGTGATTTTAGGAGTTTTTTTGCTCGCTATTAATAACGGCAAGAGGAATGGGGCTGCCATACGGTACGGAACCCTACGTGCACGAGTCCGATTTGCACTTGGCTGATTTTATTTTAATTTGCTTTGTGCGTGCTATTTTTTTTTTCGTGTTTTTTTGTTAAACTTTATGCTATGTTATCTATATTATTATACTCTTTGTCTTATGTTAAAAACAAGAAACTTGAAAATAAGTAAAAAAGCGACGAGGAAGTTTATTTGACACCAACAGAATTGACTGAAACTGTTAATAATGCGCAAATGTGCTTTCTCCCTCAACAATCACACGAGAAGTATTTGAAAAAGTACGATATGTAGATGACTTTAGTTATTTCCTCGAATGAAAATGAAAAAGTGGGATGAAAAGTTACGTGATGCACTCAAGTGCAAAGATTTTTCACATTGTGCTCTTTTGATTCCCTCGTTAACGCTCAGGATTCTAATTTTTGAATCACGAGCGCAACGAGTGCAGTTTTGCCACTTTTTGCAAAAAATGATGACTATATTTTTTCAGGCTAAAAATTAGCTTAATTTACTTTCCTTTGAATTATAACCATGCCAGAAATCAAGTCTATCCGTTGCATCCGTTAGTACTGTAACTGTACAAAAATCGGCATTTTAATGTATATTATTATGTATATCTATACTAATATTATAAAGAGGAATGATTTGATTGTTTGTTTGGATCGAAATAGGGTCTGAAACTACTGAACCGATTCGAAAAATCCTTTCACTGTAGGAAAGCTACACCATCCCCGGTGAACATATATATTTTCAAAAAAATTTAGGATCCTTACTATTTGTCTTTTTTTTAGCCAATCGTACCCGGGCGAAGCCGGGATGGGCAGCTAGTAATTATACCTTATATATCTTATATTTCGAAGAATAACGAATTTTTTGATTCGGTCAAAAAAATACGACGGCTGTTGCGGAAAACCCAATCCACAAAGTCGTAAGTCCAAGGAACAATCCCTAGTGCCAGAATGGGTTCCCGCCTTGTCGTGGCGGGGGGGCTTAGTAGCCAGGTCTGCCTCAACCTGGTGAACGAAGAGGAACCCGAGGTGGGGCCGGCCTCTCCGGGTCTTGGGCCAAGACAAGCCTGTGCGGAGGCTGGCCAGTAGGTCGGCTTGCCGACTGAGGTGGACTGCGGTGTCGCGTTTGTCGCGATGCCGCGGCCGAGCCCATCGAGGCGGGGGCGGCGGCGGGTGGGATGGGCGGTGAAGACACCGCTGCCTATCCTACCTGCCAGCGACCCTAACGGGTGCCGCCAACTTGTTGGCGGAGGCGGTGGGGCTGCAGGGGAAGAGGAGTGTCGGTATCGCAATGGCCGCTCTTCTTATCCTCTGCAGCCGTAGTGGCAGGCGCGGGGCCACTTTAATTGACCCGTTGCATCGGGACCAGGGCTGTCGGATACGGATGCTGTCCGACGCCCAGTGCTGGTTGGTCCCAGGTGGTGGGTGGCGATGTGTCTGGTGTTCGACACATCGTCATTCTGGCGGGAGCCTATGCTCCGTGGTGGGGCCTGATTTAGGCCAGCGCTGTCGGGTGCCGCGGAGGAGTGCGCAAGGGTGCCCGTAGCCCCGACACCAGGCGCAGTGGTGGAACACCCAGGGGTTTTGGTGGGTATATCGTCCAGCAATGGGCGGGGACTCCCACATAACCACCCGCCTGCCCTCGAGGTGCGGTGGTATCTATAAAAGATTTCCCCTAGCTAAAAAAAAAAGGATTGGGCTATCCGCAGCTTGTAGCTAACATCACAGCCGAGTTGCATGATATGCCCTATACTTTAATACTCACCGATCATTGACACTTCTAATTCTCTCCTAATTTCTATTCTTGGTTCAAGCAATTTATATCCTTCTATAAAAGTGGTGCTCGAAAGCACAAGAAAGCATGTTGTCACCAAAACACGCATATTGATTTTAGGACAAAACTGAATTTTCACTAAAGCAAAAAGAAAAAATAATACGTGTTGTTTATGTGCTATCACAAATGATTTGGTATTTAAAACGAGGAAAAAGTGCATTTATATATTTTATGGTGCATTGTTGACTGCATAATACATTAGTCACAAAGCCACAAACCAATATTGCTCACGTGAAATTCATCTTCAAAAGACTAGACTCATGTTGGTTATGAATTATTTTATAGAGTAGAACTACACAGATAAAGAGGCAGTGTGGTTATCTCTAGATGACGACGGAATTTTAGGGTACCATAGTATCTTATGGGAAATATTATATTTTACTGAGGGTATGTGTTTGAAATCGCGAAGAACGTATTAATGTGAGCTCGACGAATAGTTGTGCGATTAACCCCCTTCGCACACGAGGCGTAGGCGTAGTCATAACGTAAGCGTATCGTAATACGCGCGCAGTACGAGAGCAATACGAGCGCGTACATGTTCAAAAAAGTCCGCACACGAGGCGTAGCGTAGTCGTGTCGTAGGAGGCACCGCTCCATGTGCGGAGTTGTTTGAACATGTACGCGCTTGTATTGCTCTCGTACTGCGCGCGTATTACGCCTACGCCTCGTGTGCGAAGGCCCTTACGCTTGTGCGACAAAACTATACTGCGACTCACCATAGTTCGCTTGCGCGCTTGGGACACACTCTGTAGTGCAACAAACTGTAGTGCGACATAGTATTGTGTCCATCCATCATCTATACGACATCCAGTGCTGGACATAGGCCACCCCATAAGATCTCCAATAAGACCGGTTGGTAGCGGCTTGCATCCAGTGCGATCCTGTGGGTTTAATTAGGTCATCTGTCCACCTCGTCGGTGGACGTCCTATGCTGCGCTTGTCGGTACGTGGTCTCCACTTGAGAGCTTTTCGTATTTATTTTCTTTCTGACAAAATTAAAAAAATACTATTTGGCCGGTCTATGTGTAATTAACTCTATGTAAAAAGCGCGCGCGCCGTCACCCGCGAGGCTGACAAACAAGTGTGAATATTACGTAAGAAAAAAATATGTAATAAAATACAAATATGCTAAATCTATTTTTTATAATGTTTTTGGGAAGTTTTTTGTGACTTTGGAAAATTTGTAGAACAATAGTTATTCGTTTCTATGTACAGAATATGCCTTTAAAAGTGTGCTAATTGATTACCAATAACCCTGTTTACAGGTATGATTTAAAAAATATACTTACGAGATAACACCCAGACAAAGAACAAATAGGTACCTAAGCTCATCACATAAATAATAATTGCCCAGTGTGGCACGAATCCATCGAATTTTTTAAACATTAACATAATAATTAATTTTCGCAAAAAAAAAATGGTAAAACCTCCTTCCATCGTGTACAAAGCTCAGCCGATTTCTGTAAAATTTAAATGGGACTACCGCGGGTCCATAATAATAATTTAAGACCTTTGTATAATTTCACCTAGTTTTACAGACAAATAAATCATTCTTTATACATTCATTCCCTATAATGTATACCCTTGTATACCCTTTAAACTAAAAATATTTTTTTGGATTCGTTTCACAAATTGGCGGAGTTATTGATGAACTCACAAAAAAAAGACATACAGTCGAACATATAACCTCTTCTTTTTTGAAAGTCGTTTAAAAATACACTCAAATTCAGAACCTCCTTTTTTGAAGTCGGTTAAAAATTCCAACTCAAAATGTAAAGTGTAGAATGTAAATAAAGTACGACTAAATTGTGGTCGCATGTTTGCTCTGCTATTGTTGGTTTTCGTCTACAAGTCGCAGTTTTCAACAAATCTCAACGAAACTTGGTACACAGGTTCTATATTTATAGCCACAAATGTCAAAATTTCTTATCTTATTTCCCTCAGAAAATGGGGAATTCTGCCGTCACGCAATTTTCAACCACCGACTTTGATCATATTTGGCAAGATTGTTTAGTAACTAAAATTAATCAAAAACTCTAAGACATATGTACAAAAATCAACAATAATGTAAACAATGCCAGCGAAATATTGGAATTTTGCCAAAAATATTTTTGGATGTTTGATTACGCGATCACTACGCTAATAATAAACCGATTCTGTTGATTTTTATTTTGTTTTCAATCTAATTTCAAAATTATAAATTGTATAGGTACGGGAAGTATTTTTTTCTCGAATTTCGGGTTAGCCCTATAATAAAAGTTTCAAAAAAATCACCTCCTTACAGATTAGTAGATACATCTTTCTGAATAACCCAGTACGAGTACGTATACCTACTCTTTATTGTCAACAAGTTCCGCGAATTCAGGGTTGGTCGCATAAAATTTCCTTATAATTAATTCATTTGTTACTATGACATCAACTTTTGAAGGATTGTGGCTAAATTCTCCAAGAATCAAAGAAATTCCGAAATGTCAAATTCCGTACATACATTCTAAAGAACTCATTTGTACGGGACCGGAATTTGAACCTACGACCTTACGATTGTAAGGCGGGTGTCACTATCTCTTGACCACCATGTGTATGTGTTGCATATTCTAACTAGATTATAAAATAAAAGCTGTAATTGTATTTTTAGGGTTCCGTACCTCGAAAGGAAAAAAACGAAACTCCTGAGGTGCAATCACATTGTCATCCGTCTGTCCGTTCAAGTGTCAAGACATTTTATTTCGGGACCTCGGAACGCGGTAAGTTAACGAGTTGAAATTAAAACATATATCTATAGACTCTTGCAGTGATGAAAAAATCAAATTATTCTGCTACCGTAAAAAAGTTAGAGCAATTTACGTAGTAAAAAATCGCATATTTCACATACGACACTCACAAGGGAATCAAAAGGGTCAAATCATCAAAGAATCAAACTGGTACTTCCCGTTAACCTAGAACCATTAATTTTAGAAAGAAACATTGCATAAAGTACATATATAAGAATAAAAGTGAAAATTGTACATTTTTAATTTGTTTACACAAAAATGGGCCAAAATTTCAAAATGTCTATCGGATCATGTGGGGTATCACATAACTTTATTAAAACAAGGTAAAACGGTAAATTTTTATTTATTTTTCGATACGTAATATAATACTACGTAATACTTTTATCGTCATAAAAAAAAAAATCGTTCAATCGATGATTACGAGTATAGTTACGCGCAGATGTTTTAAAAACTTAGTTCCCAATTTTGTACGGAACTATCGGTGTGCTTGCCTGACTCGCACTTGTCTAGCTTTTTTTTATAAGTATATATGAGTTTATTACTTATATTACACCTGGATTATTCTAAGCCTATTACATAATTTACTTTTTTATCAATTTAATATTCTGGTGTCCATATTTTGTTAGGCAACTTAGTAAATTATAAATACTCCTATTCAATACACTTACGAAGGATACTTACATATTTTTCTATAAATTAACTAAACATTATGAAATTTCAAATGCTTGCGGCCACATTTTGCAAGGCAACCGTGTTTAAATATATCCTCCGATTCATATGATTACGTAAAATATATATTTATTTTTTAATTTGATTAGATTTACTGTATTTTTAACATCGGGGGACAAAGTTTGGTGCTGCAGCTTCAGATCTGTCATCTCCATCCTAAATTTAATTACACCGTTGGAAAACTTATTTATCAAAATATTTATTTTTCGCAAAAAATGGCAATACCGCCTTCCATCGTGTACAAAATTCGAATATTGCGCTCGAATTGTTTACATTATTGTTGATTTTTCATAAACGACTCAGCCGTATTTGATAAATTTCTGTAAAATTTAAATGGGACCACCCTTTATATAATTATGTCCTTTGGAACAAAAAAAAAATTTTTGATTCGGTTCACAATTGGTGAAATTATCGATGAACATACACAAAAAAATACATACACACGAACATAGAACCTCCTCCTTTTTGGAAGTCGGTTAAAAATTACTAGGTACGCCAAGTGACGACTGAGAATCCGCATTGATTCAGCAACCCGCATCGTGGGGAGTGGAGAGTGAAGCTCTACCAATTTAAGGTTATTTTGCTTACGGAAACGTATTCACGCACAACACACTGCCACACCACATTTTTTTCTCACATCACAGGATATATTTACGTTTGCTATGACCACAGAACTTTTTATAATTCTGACCATGACCACGGTCGAATTACAAAACGGAAAAAAGTAGGGTAATCGTTCAAAACTGCGGAATAAATCAGCTCCACCAAAATAGGACGTGTAGGGCAGATTCCACGCCAAAAAATGATACAGCGGACTATGCCCCACTAGTTGGGCAGCTTGGTGGAGCAAATCAGAAGTCATCGTATTTACTTAGGTACCTATCTCCTATTTTCACGAATACTTGAAAAGCCTAGTAGTATAAAAATAATTTTATTTTATTTATTTAAGTCAACCAAATGGAGTTATGAGATAATGAAATAACTCAATTACGCAGCAAAAATGCATTTTTTTTTTGTAAATATTACAATACATAATAATAGGTATATCAGTGTTTTACAAAATATTCATTTAACATATTACTTACGTTTAAACTCAGACCTAATAAAAAAAAACAAGACAGAATGTTGTGAAACAAACGAGTGAGACCGGAAAAACAACGTCTCGCCGTGTAGGTACAGACACAATTACACACACAAACATGTACTTACAACGAAACTACGCCTTGGCTCGTCAGTCGAACTATGGCGGCGCAACACCGACGCACTCACCACATGTATAAATAATCGGCCCAGTACGAGTCCGACTCGCGCACGGAGGGTTCCGTACTGTATATGAGCCCCCCTTAAAAATATTATGTATTTTACTTTAATTTTATTATTTATTAAAAAAGCGAATATACAACTAAATATTCTGTAAATATTTCAAGCATCTTCCTGGTACCATTATTAATATATAGCGAAAAACGGCAAAAATATCAGGTGTGTTGTATGGGAGCCCTCCTTAAATATTAATTTTATTCTGTTTTTAGTATTCGTCGTTGTAGCGGCAACAGAAATACATGATCTGTGAAAATTTTAGCTTTCTAGCTATAACGGTTCATGAGATTCAGCCTGGAGACGGACAGACAGACAGACAAACAGCGGAGTCTTAGTAATAGCGTCCCGTTTTTACCCTTTGGGTACGGAACCCTAAAAACTGGCCTCACTTGTCTGTTCACGACGTTTTGCCTTGATTTTTTTTGGTTTGAGCGTTTAATCTAAAATTTTCGAATCTAAATTATTATAAAATTACACAAAAAAATTTAGTGAAACAATTGAAAATGAAAACAATATCTTCACAGGCGTATTTCTTATTTGGCTGTTCCTTAGTTCTTTAATAGCTGCGACGTTTTCACTAAAATCGCTTAATACTTCTGAATACGAAGCTACACCAGTTCTCATTGGATCAAAATTTGGGTCATTTATTATTAGGGCTTCGTCTGAAACAAATAACATATCTTTATTAATTTTATTATACTCACGACGTAATTGAAAAAAATGTATTTAGTAATCAGTTACAGGTCGCGGCATATAAGTGTAGCGCTGAGCGAGGTGTGGGGATGGCTGCGCATGGGTTTAGTATGGCGGACACCATGCGCAGCCATCCCCTCCACACTACCCTAAGCGCCGCGCCGTGCCGCTACCTGTATACATTATTTTTTGCCAAAAATGGCATAACCGACTTCCACCGTGCACAAAATAGTTCGCACGAATCGATGTTTTATTTCTATGTAGTAATTTTTGCATTATTGTTGATTTTTCAAAAACGGCTCAGCCGATTTCGATAAAATTTAAATGGAATTATTTCGTAAGTATACCCTTTCGAAATACCGAAACACGTTTTTGATTAAATCGGTTCACAAATGTAATTATTATTGTTGTTAATTTTGTAACCACCATCCATTGATCCATCAGCAGTAGAACGCCCACTGCTGGACATAGGCCTCCGCTATGGATTCCCAGTAAGCGGGGTTGGAAGCAGCTTGCATCTAACGCGTTCCTGGTGGTCTTAATTAGGTAAATCGTCGGTCCGTCTTTGTCTTACGCTGCGGACGCCACCGACTTGCTGCTTGCCGGTGCGTGGCCTTCATTCGATACTTTGCTGTCCCATCGGCCATCTTTTTTTCGAACTATGTACCTGCCTACTAGGTAATCCGCTGGGCTGTATCAGTAACTGGCTGCAGTTAGACGACGCGACAAATTTCTTGCGGCCGCCGCCCGGCGACCGCGCGGTGACCGCGTACTAACAGTTCAGTCATAGCAAATTTGTATTTTATAAACTAGGACTTAACGTTGAAATTGGTTGTGAGTAACTAACTGCGCGGCGGCCGCGCGGCCGTCATAGTCATAGCCATATAAACGCGTCCTTAGTTCGTCTGCGGATTTCCTTATTCCTCATGATTTCACAGACTCCGTGCATAGCCCTCTCCATAGCACGTTGAGCAATTGTGAACGCATCCATAAAACCTACACTTAAAAACCATAGCATTATATTCAAGTTTTGCCTGTTTCACTACTTAATCTATAGTTACTATGGCTAACAGCAAAGCGAAAAGCGTGGGTCGAGCGAGTAAATATGAAATCAGTAAAATCCAATCTTACAAATACTTTTATAGTAACAAAAAAAATTACTTACACTCCCACTCTCCAGTTATGTAATATTCCTCATCGTCTTTAATAACACAAATCCAGTAGTAAACTATATCGCCGTTACGAATTTTCAAAGAGTCGTCTTCAAAATACCAAAAGTTGTCGAAATTTGGTTCACTGTTAATAACTCTATTAATTGTGCCTTGTTCAAAACCGTCGAATTTTTCATTTATTTTACCGTGGAAAGCAAACGATGTAAAAGAAGTGGCTGAAACAGAGAAATAGTCAATCAATCAATCAAATAATTACTTAGTTGTTGCTACGGTCGAAAAGTTCTCGAGTGGAGACCACGTACCAGCAAGCGTAGCGTAGGACGTCCACCCACAAGTTGGACGGATGAACTCATTAAGACCGCAGAATCACGCTGGATGCATGCCGCTACCAACCGGTCTTATTGGAGATCCATAGGGGAGGCCTATGTCCAGCAGTGGACGTCCTATGGCTGATGGACGGATGGATGGATGTTGCTACGCCGCGGTGGTCTAGCCCGCCTTACGATCGTGAGGTCGTGGGTTCAAATCCCGGTCTCGTACCAATGAATTCCTTGGAATTTATGTACGTAATTTCACACCCATGGCTTTTCGGTGAAGGAAAACATCGTGAGACCTGCATACATCCGTAGAAGAAATTCGATGGCGATTGTGAATCCAGCAACCCGCACTGGGCAGGCGTGGTGAATATAGCCTAATCACCGTTCGTGGGTAGGTCTACATCTTGCAGTGGACTATCTTTCTATGCAATTAGTTGTCAATAAAAGAGAAAAGCTCCTATAGGAAACCATTTGCGAACATTGATTGCGTACGCGGCTAAAAGCGTTTTACTTCCTTAATATATTTCTTTGGGTATCTAATTTTACATTATTATTGTGTATTACCTATTATATTATATATTATTTTATTATTATATTATTATTATTACCTATATATGAAAAATGTTTCAGTAAAAATTTTTGAAGTATTTTTACTTTTATATTGTTTCTGGAGCTAGGTAAGTACATAAATTAACATAATAATACATTACAGCAGCGGCCAGCAAAAGAAGCGTTAATGGACGAAACCGAAGCACACATATCTGAGTCCATCAATACCCAGTTGTGGCCAAGGCTTGTATAATTGTACTTTTCTCAAATAATGCGCGGAAATTACTTTATAACATACTTTTCAAACTCAATGACGAACAACGAGCAGCATTCAATATTCATCCAGCCATTTGTTTTTTTTTCAATAATCAGCTTTATATTTTCAAGCCAGCTCGAAATTTAAATGAAAATTTTGATTAGTCACCTTCTTGGTTGCCAGTGTTGGGCTAAAAGATCGTTTCATTTTTAGGGTTCCGCACCCAAAGAGTAAAAACGGGCCCCTATTACAAAGACTCCGCTGTCCGTCTGTCTGTCACCAGGCTGTATCTTGTGAACGGTGATAGCTAGAATGTTGAAATTTTCACAGATGACGTATTTCTGTTGCCGCTATAACAACACTAAACTCAATACTAAAATCAGAAAAAAATTAACATTTAAGAGGGGCCATCCCATACAAAAAAAACTTAATGTTTTACTGTTCTTCGCTCGATATTAATAAAGGTGACAGGTAGATGCTTGAAATATTCATAGAATATTCACTTTAAAAATAAATAATTTAATTAAAATAATATAAATATTTATTAATATGCTCGATATTAATAACGCCATCAGGAAAATCCTTGAAAATTTCTAAGAATATTGAGTTGTATATTCCCTTCAAAATAAAAATTAAATTAAAATAAAAAATATTAAGGGGGCTTCCATATGGTACGGAACCCTTGGTGCGCGAGTCCGACTCGTACTTGGCAAATTATTAAATAACACGACAGATAAATATGAATTAATAAGATTCGTTGAAAATGCGATCTGTAGGGGAGAATCAACATCCGGACAAATGAAAGCAGGCAATTACCTTCAAAGAACACTTGGACTCCTGAATTAGTCACGACTATTATTGGCTTTATATTATTTAAGTATTTTCTTTCGCCCCATGCCCAAGAACAAAATACAAAGAAACAAACTAACACAGTCTTTCGCATTTTGAAAGCTCTTCAAAAATCGTAAACGTTTGAAGATTACAATGTACAATTTGTAACTGAACTCTGAATTGAACAAAACAGAGAAATTATGCAAATAATGGATACCTACATGCATTAAGAATGCATGCGTCATTACGATTTTGATTATAACGTTTAGGTTTACATGCTCTTATCAACTTCCTTTGTGGTAACTTTATTTTTAAACTTACAAATGGAAATACGGTTATCAGCTTTCCGCAAAACCAACAGGTTTCAGCTAACAACTCAGTACCTATAATATAAGCCAGAATACTATATTAATAAATGTCGAAAACCAATTTAATATTTTTATCATTATCATTTTTGTAATAAATCGTCTACTTCTGTAACAAACGTTCTTCACTTAGACGTAGTTAATAACTTCCTGTTTCGTTATATAACTAATTCTTCTAATACAGGGTTATCTGCTTACTTTGTCCTAACCTAAAAGAGGTGATTAAGATTAATTAAAATGGAAATAGATACTCTAGCATCTATTGCTTTGGTCTTGGATCTTATTTTGAATGTCTTATCCTTTGTATTTTTTTGATATTTAACACTACTGCGCCTTATCCCTCTTTGGCAACTTGTTAGTTTATTTTTTACTTTATTTGTAAACTACCATGTCTGGCACGCATATGTAAGACAATAATATGAGACAATAATAAGATTTTTAGCTTAACAGCAACTTGACTTCCTCGGTGGTTCAGTGGTTAGTGACCCTGACTTCTGGATCAAAGAGGCGTGGGTTCGATCTCCACCCAGGGTAAACATTTTGTGTGATGAACATAAGTGTTTGCTCTGTGTCTTGGTGTTATTTTGGTACTATCTATATAAGTATTTATTTAAAATATGTCTATGAAGTATATCAGTCTCTGGCAGCCATATCACAAGCTTTGCTTAGTTTGGGGTCAGATACCGTGTGTAAGATGTCCCCTAATATTTATTTATTTATTTATATCGCTTTTAAATACTTCTTTGTATCTCCAATAGCTGTCTCATGTTCATTGACTCTTCTTTCTACTTCTAGCTCGTTGTTATTTCGGTTAAATCTTACTTGTTTCCCCAAATAAATGCATTGCTCTACATATTCAAGATCATCATTTCCCATCATTAAGCTTGGTTTTGTGTGATTTGACATGCGAAAAATAATTATACTTTACTCGTATTTGATAGGCTGAAAAGAAGAAACCTGGTTTTCTCCGATTTTTTTAGACTTGACAGAAATAATTACACTCTTAGTTGATATGGTGAATAGGAGAAACCTGGTTTTCTCCGATTTTTCTAGACTTGAGAGAAATAATTACACTCTTAGTTGATATGGTGAATAGGAGAAACCTGGCTTTCTCCGATTTTTTTTTGACATGAGAGAAATAATTACACTCTTAGTCGATAGGGTAAATAGGAAAAACCTGGCTTTCTCCGATTTTTTTTTTTGACATGAGAGAAATAATTACACTCTTAGTTGATAAGGTGAATAGGAGAAACCTGGCTTTCTCCGATTTTTTTTATTGACATGCGAAAAATAATTATACTCTTAGTTGATAGGGTGAATAGGAGAAACTTAGCTTTCTTCGATTTTTTTTTAATTTGGCAAAATAACGATTGACGAGTCAGCTAGTAAATAAATAAAAACTCAATGAAAAGCTTCGTATAATAAATAATTAACTGCATATAGTTAACTCTTACTAAATGGAATATTAATGAATCTGACTGGCTTTTATTACTCAACCAGTTTCAATATTGACAAGCGCTTATTAAACACAATAAAATATTTGAGTCATCGCCACAAGCGCTCCGTTTGTACCAGAAAAACACAGATTAAATCGAGACAGATGGGAAATTGTGGTTTATGGATTATTTACAATAAAGGGTTGTCTGCTTATCTTGTACCAAGTCATAAGGGAGTGATTCAGACCATCATTATGAACAACATCTTGCACGGAGCCAACTTGAGACTTGACTGACTGAAAGACAAGAAATCAGCTGTTCCATACAAAATTGCAACTCGAAATCGACAATATGTATAAAACAGCTGATTTTCTTTTTTCGAATTCCAGGTTCGCCCAACAGTAAATATGGTTCATAGTGATGATCTGAATCGTCATCCTTTCGGCTTTGTAAACCAGTTCTGGATAACCCTGTATACGTGATGCACGTTGTTTTGGACAAATCAGTTACAAAGACTACGTTACTGGTAACTTACGTACAACCTAAACGAAACGAGAAATGATTTCAAACAAAATTTGGCTTTACAAAAATGTTAAAGAAACTGATGTTAGATAAATTAAACGATGAAGATTAACAAATTAGAAAGCAAACATTTGTATCAAATTATAGACTACAAAAACAGAATGTGTCAATGGTTAATTTTATTGATACTGACATTACATTGTCCACATGTGCCTGTAATAACACGGGAATCTATTACTATCTGCTTGTACTAAGTTAGTGTTATAGTAACTAAGTTCTGTACCTAATGTGAGAGCTATCCTGCCCACAAACCGCTTCGCTGTTTGGCAGTACTTTTAATTGTACCTATTTATATATCATTTTGACGAGAAAATATCTTAAAATGATGAACACTGGCTACACGCACGAAGTCGTGTCACGTTGCGCCTGAGCCGAGCGTGAAAGCGAGACCGCGGAACAAGCGATAGAGAGGCATGATCGGCTTAAGCGTTCGGCTTGTTTCAGTTGTTAATTCAACAATGTTTTCTTATTACGTTATCACGTGAAGTTATCGTCCGTAAACCGACATAACAACCAATTTTTTTTTTACTGTAGCACCAACTCCGATCTCGCACGGAGGGACAGCGTTTACCTTTCTTTACCCACCCCAGAAAACTTCAAAAGTAGATTCATTTTTTCTTTTCCTTTTTTCATGTCTTTTTTTTATCAAAAGTGACAGTTGCAGATGAAAATCTCTAGTCACGTCAATAGTTGACGTTAGATAATCTTCGGGCAAATATCTATAGAGTCACAATCACGCAAAAAAAGTGTCCGAGCCAATACCTTGTCTAAGCTACGTAGTGGGCAGGTTGTTTACTTAGTTGTAAGGCAATTGAAAGCCAATTACAACGCCGTGCGATGTCAAAGTGCTCGATTACAAGCACTAATTAGGTGACAAAACGTCTAGATTAAAAAAACGGGTCATTGTAAATTATTTAATGTAAATATCTAAGCATGACGGCGCTGGGACATTTTTTTTCCTACTCTCACTTAAGGGCTGTGGCTCCCTAAATATTTGCTCGAAGAAGATAATATAATAATGATAATACTTACTTACCTACTTAGCAGTTAGTTGCAATGTAGAATTTTTTTGTGTGTTTGTCTGTGGCATCATAGCTCCCGAACGGATAAATCGATTTTGATTTTCTTTTTCTTTTTTGTTTGAAAGATGAATTAGTCGGAAGTGTTTTGGCAAGTTGAAATGGCAATGGGCAGGGCACATAGCGCGGAGGACTGATGGGGTCGAAACCACGTACCGGCAAGCGCAGCGTAGGACGTCCACCCACAAGGTGGATGGATGACCTCATTAAGACCGCAGGATCGCGCTGGATACAAGCCGCTTCCAACCGGTCTTATTGGAGATCCGTAGGGGAGGCCTATGTCCAGCAGTGGACTTCTTATGGCTGATGGATGGATGGATGGTTCGGCTAGTGTTCCGAAGACGCAAGGTTCGAGTCCTGCATATGCGACGAATTTTTGAAATGTTGATCATAATAGTAACTCTTTAATTTCATTTTGTTTCTCTAATCAAACTTATGTTAAGTACTATTCCAAAAATGTTGATAGAAGTTTCCAATCTGCATTATTAATCTGTGTAATAATGGAGCTCAACGCGAGGTTTAAATTTGCTTAAGTCCCACTGGAACCAAATAATCTGGAAATCTCGTAAACAGGAAATATGATTCAATTTATGTCGGATTTTCACAGAATGAAATAGATATAATAAGTGAGCCAGCTGGTAGAGCAATAAAAGGAGCTTTTCAGCTACGCAAACGAAATTTTCAGATTTTCTGGGTTGACTAGTGTTGCTTCATTCTTCTCAGCTACAGACACACTTTACACTGTTGGACATAGGAATCTATAGATCGCCAATAAGACTGCTGGAAGCGGCTTGCATCCATTTCGATATTGCGATCTTAATGAGGTCATCAGTCTTGCTTTTAATTTAAACATTTTCTATTAATTATTTGCATTTGCTACTAACTTGAAATCCTCTAATTTAAAATTGTCACTAATTTAATGAACAATACGTTAATTCCATATGTATAAATGACATGATATTATATTTATAATTTGTATATCACATCAAAAATTCAATACAATAATCTTGTTCTCATTGTTCCATGCGTAGGTAGGTATCTAACGACTACGATCTAATATATCAATATAAGCATTGTTTGTTAATATTGTTAATAATAATTGCAGTAATCTCACAATACTTAATTCATTTAACTGTACCTGAATCAAACTTTTTGTCATAAGTATGAAGGTCTAATCGCTAAGACACAGGTTTTACCTCGTTTGGCGATGTCCATAATGTCCTTATGGTGAAACAAATTACTTTGAATTTTAAACTTTATGCATACTTGAACTATTGCAGCCATTTGTCATCATGTCTTTAATAACTGTAGGATGTCTACTATTTAACATAAGCATGCCCAATGAAACATTCATTGGCAAGTTGTGTTCGAGTAATGCGGGATGCTTCGGTTCTAGTAAGTAAAGTAACTAAGTTTGGTTAAGCCGGGTGGTCCTTGCGACTGAGTTCTTAAGCCGCCTAAATGTCTCTAACAAAAATAAATGGTGTAGTAATTAATCGACACCTATCTACAATTAATCGTGTCATCGGAGCCACGATAACGCTCAAACGGAAACACCGCTGATCAAGTCGGCTGGTACACTTATACATACAGAGATATCCCCCCTGGTAGGAATAAGTGCACTTTTTACAGATTTAGTTCTGCCAGTAGGGATGATCACACATTCGAAGAATGACCTTGCCGACAGTTGCTTAACTTTAGTGATCGCTAGGAATCACCGCGACATACGATTAAGTATACTAAGCGCCACACAAATTAGCAGATGGGAAGTTATGCGCAGAACGCTGCGCAAAAGTCGAAATATAGGTATGCGCGGGAGCCAGAGAGACTCGCGCCGGGGCACACCCGCCCGCCAACCTCATGCCTCCCGCCCGCCAACCTCATGCCTCCCGCGTGCTCCCTACGCCCGTGCTCACCACTACGACACGCGGCGTCGGAATTGTGCACACATACGCAATAATTAGCAAATCACGGCGAAGTATCATCTGCGGCTAACTTCTCATCCGCCGATTTGTGTGGCGCTTAGTATACCTACCTACTCTTTGACCGCTAATTCTGAACGCAAGCCGCTAAGCCAATTTTATTGACAGTGGTCACGTCCATTGCAAAGCAGTTCCTTAAGTCTGATATTATGATAATGCTAAAACACTCCACTGTCTTCCTAGAAAAGAAAGTGAAGAAATTTACACAAAAAGTTAATAAATTACACAACAAAAACTTCATTGCAACAATCTCCAGTCCCAGTTAAACAGAGCAACAAAGTATTTTCCATTACGGAAGAGCCCTTAATCCTTTAACCGTGTATTGTGGCCCTGAGGAGTAGTATTCTCAGTAAGGCAAGTTAGTTGCGACCTGCATTTTTCACTTGCGACTCAATACAGGGTTATTTCTAATCCATTAGCATCATTTCAGTGGTTTATTCTGTACATCAAAACTAACAACTTTTGTTCTACGACTTTTATTAATTCTCAAAAAAAGTGGTTGTTCCAAAAAAAAAATATTGTTCACCCTTGACAAAATGTATGGAACAGCTAATTTTTTTTTTTGAGTTTTAACATAAGTACAGAACCAAAGTTGTTAGTTTTGCTATAAAGATTAAGTCCCTAAAAGGATGCTAATTGATTAGAAATAACACTATATGCTTCTATAATAATTTATTATCATTAGAGATCGGATAAGTTATGCATACATGCATTAGCATGTTTTCATATGCATTTGCATATTTAAACCATTCTCAGCAGTAATAGCATATTTTACCTAAGGTATACTTATGATGCATATTATCGGTACTTTTACAATATTATTCCGAGCGCAGTGCTCGGAAATCCAATAAAAGTGAAAAAATCGCGAATATGACCAAGCCACCAGGCAGCATCTCTTAAACGGCGATAGCCAGATCGTTGAAATTTTCACAGAAGACGTATTTCTGTTGCCGCTATAACAACAAAAAGAAAATACGCTCAGAATAAGAACAAACTAACTAACAACCATTTTCATTCCCAACCAAATCTAAATAAAAACAATCAAACTACATTCACTTACCATAACTGTTGGTGTGTTGATTAATGTAATAAGCGTCCATACTCTACATTCCGCGGACTGCGTGTAAAATTACAGACGTTGTAAAACTGGACGTTACACGCCACTAAGTTCTTTATCTTTGGAGATAATTTTTAGTGCCTCTTCCAGTCTTGCTTTATTGCCTTGTAAAGCCTAACTCTTTGCTGTAAAAATGTACTGCAATAGATTATATTCTTTATTACTATGGCTAAAAGTATTATATCGGATTTTATAGCAGTTATGTAATAAACGATGAAAAAAACACGAATTTATGTTACAAGATACTTTCAAAGGAAATTTGAAATTTTTGAATTTGTACTACTTTATAATAATAGTTTCTTTCACGCTAGACTTATTTTAAAAGTTCGTCGACCTAGATAAAATTTATGAAATCGTTGATCGGTCTTTGTGTTTTCGGATTTGGCCCAATAGTAAAAGTTGGTCATAATCATAACCAATTTATGAATAACCATTTTTTAGGTCAAAACACAAAGTTATTGCCTACATTAAATAATTAATGTGAATAAATTTAATATAAGTAGATTGTTTATATTGGTTTGCTAATTAAATATGTAGTTAGGCTTAGCTTTGATAAATAATGATATTATGTACTATTATTTATTTGTTTTACAATCACGGGTTGCTCCGGATCTTTGAAAGGCATTGATTGGGCCAAAACCAACACCAAGAGGCCCTTTTACAATCATTAAGTAAAAAAATACAGTTTTTTGGGTGATAGGAAGAAGGAAACTATTGTGAAGACGGGGAATTGGTACTTCTTGGGCTATTATAATGCATTATTACGAGATTACAAGCTGGGTTATGGAATGAGGTGCGGCACCCGCTAAGTAATGCGTCATTTCAAAATATTTAGGCGGTTTGTGACTTGCCATCCACTTGCGGTAGCCTTTATGGGGGGCCCCCCATAAAGTCTACGGCTAGTTGGCGCCGGAGGGGCAACATTGGTGTGGACGGCTGTCGGGTGTCGAGAGGTGTGCTGCGCTTTCACTAGACGCTACTCGCGGCGTTATGCCCTTTAACACTTCTAACACTTTTATCATTTTTCTATTTCTATTAAAATTAGTTCTTTGCATATCTCACTGAATCTTGTCATAATATCAAATCTGCCATTAAATAAAATTAGAGACTGGTTTTCATCCAACACTTGTCACCCAATGTACCTACTATCGAATGTAGAATGTAGAATGTAAAATATGATTCAGTCCAAACAAACCGGACACTTTCTAACACTAACTGAATACGTAACAATTCTTAACCCAAAACGTTTCCATAAAAATGACGAATAAAATGAGAAACACGGAAAATATCGCTGAAATATTACAATACAATGTCCGCGTCGGAGTAACTTAACACGAAAGAAAGTTTATTTTATCTGGCCCAAACTGGACCCTTGCAAAACAAATTTCATGAATAAATTTCTTCTTTTGTAAACAAATCGAGCCTGCTATATTAAATTAAGGCTCTCTCGTGACCGGGAGAGCAATAAAAAGGCTGATTTTAGAAGGTATACATGTTTCTACGGACCGTTGTTTGGTTTGAATTGAACTTTATTATGCACTTTGGTGGAATGTTAAACGGGTCTTAGGAAACAAACAAAGCACTAGGGTTATAGGTTTTATCTGGGAGCGAGATTTTAAGCATAGGTGTGTTAAATTGTTTTGTTTAGACATTTTGTTGGTTGTTAGTTTTAGAGGTACCTACCTAATGGGTCGTGTATTTAGCTGCTGGAATTGAAATAGCGGTGATTATACTCGACTTAAACAAGCCCAGGTCCTAAGGTGGAGGATAAAAAGTTCTGAAATAACCCGACTGGGGTTACTTCACTGATGTCACAGTGCAAAAGCGTGCCCGTAGCCACGACACCAAGTGCAGTGCTACAGAGCTTGGCTGCGGAGGAGTGCAGAAGCGTGCCTGTAGTCCCCACACACAACGCAGAAGCGGAAACACCCCAGATTTTTAGTCGGTATACCGCCGACTAGGGTTGACGGGGACTCTCACATAAACACCAGTCTCCTGGTCCTATCCATAAAGTATTGTCCTGGGTCAAAAAAGTAGTACAGAGCTTAAACGCTAGATTTTAGTGGGTATCACGACCAGTCCCACCGAATGGTATAACACGCACAATCATTCAGGCCCGGTGCGAAGTGGTATCAAGAAAATAAATCTCGCGGCAAAAAAGGAAAAGCCCAGACATAGGTCCAAGGCTCACAAGCATATACACTGTACTAAGCTCTTTAGCATGACCTTATGTAATTAAATTTTCCGATCAATTTTATTTTCGATATAAATATAATTTTGTAAGCCGACTATGAATCGCTAACACGGCATGTCAAGCTTAATTTAGCGATCTGAAGAAGTGTTGTGGGGATAGTGATAGTCCATCGATAGTACCGTAATACTATTGTGGCTTTGATAGTCTTGATACTATCGATACTGCTATTGAAATGATTGACGTTTGACAATACTATCGATAGTATCGATTGTTAAAAACAAATAATTACTATTTTGTCAATTGTATCGATACTATTGATTGTATTAGTAAAAACACTATCGGTAGTATCGATTCTTACTGTCGGAACGTAAACTATCAATAGTATCAATATTGTCGATAATTTCGACACTATCGATAGTATTGATAGTATCGACGCTATGGATAATATTGATACTGTCGATACTATCGATGGTATTGATAGTATCGTTGTTCGATACTATCAATAGTAGGTATCGCCAATATTCAAAACTATTGCATGATGTTTACTATCTACTATACTGTGAGTGTACTGCTGAACTTCGAAATTTTCGATAGTACTATCGATAGTGTAACTGAATTTTGACATAGACTATCAACTATCAACGTCAATCTGAAGCTCACTATTTTCAATAAAACTTTTAATTTAAATTAAACTGAGCAATTAGGTACTACATTACCGGTATTTTTATTTATTTTTTATTTTCATAATTGTATGTTTAATTGACAAAATAAAAATACCCAAATTTCCAATATTTTATATAACATCTAACTGATCGATAACTTTTGTTTATAATTTTAAAAACAAATTTATACAGTTATACATTACCTAGTTGATATACATAGATTAATTTGTTAAATCTCCGAGCTATAGATAGTCTCCCAAATTACAACATAAGTGAGTTTCTCTAGTTGGAAAACAAGTTTGCAACATGTTAGAGTAGTTATTTCGGTTAACTTCTCGGGAAGTTTCTAACTGGTTCGATATTACGAGTATTTTACTTAGGTATATCTGCTGTATATACATACAGGCTTATACGCATAGAATAGGTACATATAGTCAACCAAAAAGAACGTGAATCAGGACTTGAAATTGAAGAACAAAATTAGCTGACCCATACAAAATATCAATTAAGAATCTACAAAACAGTTAATCCAAATTAGTCCGCGTTGACCACTATCTCGCCTGATGGTAAGCGACGTTGTGGTCGAAGATGAAGCACGCAAACCTAGAAGATACCTATTCACTCTGACCTTGAAAAGCTTTAGATTATAACAAACCGCTTCGTAGGTATCGAAGGAAAATCGACAGTGTAGGGGTGGTAATGGGGCATCTTCCTACTTGTCCTGTACTAAAAAGGGGATGGTAGGATAAGGTCGTGCAGCTCAGAAGCACACTCTCCGAAATGATTCCTATAAAAAATAGACAGACTCGCCATGCTATGAAGTTTTTAAGTAAAAGTTGTTCTGAACCACCCCGTTATCGCATACTACGCCCTTTTTGATTAACCTGTATATCAGCGGTTTATAGTATTCAATGTATTTATTACGTAGTATTGCTGTACCGGCTTTTTAATAGTTTACTGCTGAACATGAGCTTACCCACAGAACCCACCTCTAATGGTTGGTATAACGAAACGCGGAATATTGAATTATTGTTGAAATTTATTTATTTTATTTCATGTGAGTGAATTTATTTTTGAATATATTTTGAATAGGTCACCACCGACTGGATTCCAAAATCCAAACGACCTATGGGTCGACCCAGACGCAGGTGGCGCGACGAACTGAGCTCGCACGACAAACACTGGGCCACCAACGCAGTAGATCGCGCAGTCTGGAAGGAGGGGAGGGAGGCCTTTGCCCAGCAGTGGGACAATACAGGCTCAAAATAATAATAATAATAATAATATATTTTGAATAGGGTTTTCAATTGTAATTTAAGTTTATTAAGAATAAATCAAACTTAATAATGTATAAATATTAGCAAAAATATGATAGTACAGGTAGCGGTACGTAAGTTTAGCGCTGAGGGTAGTGTGGAGGGGATGGCTGCGCAGTGTAGTGTGTAGTGACAGCCATACTAAACCCATGCGCAGTCAGCCCTTCCACACTTTGCTCAGCGCTACACTTACATGCCGCGACCCATGTGTACCTATTAATGTCTTGTAACTTGTTGTTATCAATAACATGTTTAAAGTATGTGAGTAAATACGGTAAATTAAAAACCCTGAATTAAAATAACACAAGAAAAGTTCCTGAACGAAAAGATGAAAAGCTCTACATTTCGTCCCGTCACAGTCGTAAATTAAGGAGGCTTTTGTGTTACATTTATTTTATTTTTGAACGAAAAATACGTGGTGAAAAACGGAATTTCCTTTGTGAGAACCGTTTTGTACTTTGTTGGTCGCTTAAGCTTATTGTAGATTTTTTATCGTTTTCATGTATTTAAGCAGGTACAATATTTATTTTGTTTCATTAGAATTAAACCTATTTCAGGACTTGAGCTCTGCTCATTGCCGATGCCGCTACCTTAAATATTTCTCTTCATGCATTCGCAAAATCAAAATATCAATGAGATTTGATGAGAGTGTTGATACTCAGCTTTCATACTACCACAGAAAGAGCTATACTATGGCAGCGCCAGTGTTTATAGCAGTTGCATCAGCATTGTTAAGTTCACATAATTATTAATCAATCGGCTTTCGCGAATGTTGTCTACATGATTTCTTTTCTAAAAATAGACTTATTGTACATAGGTACATCAATTTCACATGTAGCATTTCTTAGATAATCGGCCAAGTACGAGTCGGACTTGCGCACGGAGGGTTCCGTACTGTATGGGATATTTATTTTACCCTTAAACATTTATTTTATTTTAATTTTATTATTCATTATTGAAGTGAATATGAAGCTAAATATTCTGTGAAAATTTCAAGCATCTACCTGATGCCATTATTAATATAGAGCGAAAAACGTCTAAAATTTTAGGTTTGTTGTATGAGAGCCCCCCTTAAATATTTATTTTATTTTGTTTGTAGTATTTGTTGCTATAGCGGCAACAGAAATACATCATCTGTGAAAATTTCAGCTGCCTAGCTATCATGGTTCATGAGATACAACCCGGTGACAGACAGACAGACAGACGGACATCGAAGTCTTAGTAATAGGTCGTTTTCCCCTTTAGGTACGGAACCCTAAAAATGATCCGGGTGCAAAAGGATCATTAATTTAATGAATGTATGTGTGTTCATCTTTTCTTTATAAATTTAATTTTTAGTTCATAGATATAAACGTAAGTATTATTTTAACACATAAACTTATTTTTTGAAAGACATCGTACTTATACACTTTGAAAGACTTTCGGAAGTGCTGTTAGCCTGTTAAAATTATTAACATGCTATTGCAATACTCGTAACCTATTTTTTTACCGACTTCCAAAAAGGAGTAGGTATTATTCGTTAGTCTGTATATATTTTTTTATGTAGGTATGTTCATCGATATTTTAGCCAATTGCGAACTGTTTTATAAATAGTTTTAATTCGAAATAACATACTTCTGAGGTCCCATTTAAATTTTATCAAAATTGGCTGAGCCGTTTTTGATAAATCAACAAAAATGTACATGGATGTCACAGCGATTCGTGCAAATTATTCGAATCCTGTACACGGTGGAAGTTGGTGTAGCGATTTTTTTTGCGAAAAATAATTATTAAATTTAATAGTAATACGTATGATATAATTGTACTCTACATGAAATATCACTTTATTACTCTACTCCCTCTATGTAAACTTCGTAAGCAAATTCGTTGTTGATGCCAACTATAAATTTCCAATGTGTCTTGTGGACTCTGGAAGTTGTGTACAATGAATAGGGATGTGGTATGAAATTACGGAAAAAATCCGTAACTTCAAGTCGATTTATTCTGAAACTGTGGAAACCAGAAAAAAATTCTTCATTATTCTGCAACATATTTTTTGTGGATAAAACATAAGTACTTCATTTCAACAAGGTTCAAAAGAATGACGCAGTTTTTTGTCAAAACTAATAGAATAAATTGAGAATGATAGTTTTGGTTAATTTTGTAGCTTTGGTAATTTGTTATAATAAAATCTTATTGCTATGACATTCTAGACACACATACATTATTTTTATACAGGTTTATATGCCTTATAGAACAAAAAGACAACCGTATTTACTCATAAATCTATGACTATCAATTAATGAAAATTTCGTGTTTGAAGTGTTCCATGTTCAAAATTCTAGGATGGCTCTTAAAATTACGGTAAAATTTAACAAAATAGGGTAAGTACTTTTCAGGGTGAAATTTTATTTATGAAGCGTTTCAAGTTTAAATTTCTTAAACGGTCTCTTAAAAATACGGAAATATCCATAACTATTAATCGTAAACCTGTTTCTCATCCCTAATAGCAATAATAACGCCTAGACTGGAGTTTGAGCCGGCCTTCCCATGAAATATGTAACGATTATGTTACGTTCCTCGCTCTGTACATATTAGTGTCTCAAATTGGGTGTACACGGCTTTACGGCTAAGTTATTTAAGTTCACTACAAGTTATACGACGTTCTGCTAAGTAATGAATAAGCTGATCAATGCAAGTAAGCAGAAGGAAGCTGTAGAGGAACTTAAATTATTATCATAAACTTTTGAACAACTGCTACATACTTATTTACTAAATACAAGACTTAAATCCAAACTGGCTCAAACGCTTCGATAACCTATTAGTTATTTTTTTTCAAAATCCTAAAAATAAAATGGTAGTAAAATTTAAACCGGTAGCGCCGAACGGGGCAATTTCTCTATATATTATTTCTGAAGACGCGATTTATACCGACGGGCAATATCTGACAAATAATTAAGAATTGATTCCCTTTAAAAACTCCACAAAAATGTGAGCTAGGATTCTAGCATAATAATCAGTAGGTACGTAGTAATCTTCAAACTCCAAACTGCTTTCAATACCCATAAATTTAATACATACTTACCAATTTTTTTACAGAATAATAATTATTTAAAAAATAGTTTTTAATCAATTGGTGTAATAAAATGTCTAAAAAATGCTATGAACTTAGTATACTCATGGCTTCGATTTCTTATTAACTTAAGTAATTGATCAGAAAATAATTTCTGTTCAAACTCGTTGAAAAATAAAGTGGGAGTAAAGTTTAAGTCGGTAGCGCTGAGCGGAGGGCAATTTCGTCATATTTCTGAATACGCATTTCATTCCGACTGTCAATATCTGACATCTTTTGTTCTTCAAAAACTGAACCAATTACTGATAGCGCGCGAGTTGAATGCAGTCGGGGTCTGAGGTAAAGAGCGGGAGCATCTCCCCCCGCTATCCGCACGCCCCACCTCACGCGCCTGGGCGGGTTGGGCGTGCGGATAGCGGGGGGAGACATTCGCATTCCTAAGCTCTGCATTCAACTCGCGCGCCGACTGTAGTATGGGAGTTCAATGAGTTGTAATTTTGAGCTCTAAACTGCTTTCTGTGGATTTTAAATACAGTCCAAAAAAATTACAAATTACCAACTTCTGTTCAAACAATATAAAGTTTACATCAATCGGTGTAACAAATTATAAAGTAGATACAATACATGGTTATGTTTTAAAGACAAACATTTCGGCTTCGATATCCACTTAATGGGTTATTTTCTGATCAAATCCGTTGAAAAATAAAGTGGTAGTAAAGTTTAAGTCGGTGGCGCCGAGCGGGGCAATTTCGCCATATTTCTGAAGACGCGATTTATCCAGACGGGCAATATCCGACGAACGCGACGCTATTTTGTAAAATACCGCTTGTATTTTCTAAAGATGCCATGTATTTCTATTTTATGTCTTTTTGTACCTTGTAAATATTTTATCGTAAATCTTAGTTTTTACTGTCGTGTCGGGTGTTTTATTGGCCTGTCCTTTCAAGAGTAATGCTTTAAAAATTTATGGATAAAAATATGTTTGTAAGTTTTTCTTATCCTTACATAGTATAAAATAAAGTCGCTATTTTCGTTTGTTTGTTTGTTTGTTTGCCTGTATGCTTAAATCTTTAAAACTACGCAACGGATTCTGATGCGTTTTTTTTAATGGATAGAGTGATTCAAGAGGAAGGTTTATTTGTATAAAAATTCCCGAAATTCCCACGGGCACAACGCGGGTAAAACAGCGGGGCGCTGCTAGTCTCTTATAAATCGATGAACGCCAGCTGCACGCACGAAAATATGTCACGTTCCGTCTGAGCCGAGCGTGCAAGTGAGAGTGCGGAAGAAGCGATAGAGAGGCACCATCGTCCTAAGCGTTGGGCTTGTTCCAGCAGTTTCGATCAAACAAACTTTAAAAAAAAATAATGTAAAAGTGACGATGTTAGTACTAAAACGATACCGATTTACTAGGCAAGTAATTCATATAGGCCGGGTGGCTAGCCCTGGTGTCCGAGTTTTTAAGCTACCTGAAGGCCTCTGACATGGCTAAGCGGTTAAAACAACCGGGGCCTACAAATTAACGTGTAACCCGAGCCAAAGTAGCCCTCAGTTGTAAATGCCACCCGCGGTCACCCATCCGAACCCTTGTGTGTCCGAAGACGGACATGTGGAATAATATACTAAAAGCCACACATTTATTTTCTGATGAGTTAAATCTAAGTAAAGACTGGACTCGATTATCCTCCTCACAAAGCCTAACGAAAGTGAGTTCCCAAAGAGCAATTTAACAGGTGATTCGTAACAAATCTTGTAGGAAACACGCTTCAACAATACCTTTTGGTATCCGCAACGGCTGAGTTCTTGTCCTAGGTGAGCAACAAACACGGCAGAACAGCACGACGCGATGCTATTGTAGAATATCATTTACTAGACGACCCGCCCCGGCTTCGCACAGGTGTATTATACATATAAACCTTCCTCTCGAATCACTCTATCCATTAAAAAAACCGCATCAAAATCCGTTACGTCGTTTTAAAGATTTAAGCATACAGACAAACAAACAGACAAAAACAGTGACTTTATTTTATACTATGTAAGGATAAGGATATAACAGGAAGTGACGTGACTTAAAAGTCGTAAAGAATATTAAATTACGTAAGTCACTTCCCGTTATGTAAAGTGTAATAAACGATTTAAAAAAAATACATTTTAAAAATACAAGCTTATGAGACCCTGTATACCACGTAACAGCAAGCCAAGCCAAGTAAAACGAACCCAAACACGACGGGTCCATCTTGTTTAGTACAGGAGTTTTTATGGCCACTTTCCGACTCCATCATCAAATCATGGCACCATATTATTGCATTGTCACACGATATACATATGCGTGCAAAATCTAAAACCGGGAGGTTGGTCTAACATACACACACATACATAGGTACATCTATTGCAAAGATTGTAAAAATGAGCTACAACCATGTTCCAATTAACCAATTTCCATAGTAAAATATCAGTTTGTCGCTTCGCATCGTGTCCCGTCGTATTAGCGAAGCATAGTAGTAAGTTTTATATTTGATTTTCTAATTTATATCACTCATTCTTTATTTTTTCTCTCATTATTTATTTCACTGTATTTATACACCACCGACCGTTTTTCTATTTTTCGTGTCCATTCCATCCAAAGGTTGCCTGGTAGAAATCGCCAAAGGCGAAAAGGCCGCCCTTGTGCAACATTTTTTTTGTGTGTAGTTTACATTGTAAATTACTGTAATTTTTGTTGTACAATTAGGATATATTTATTTATTTATTTATTTATCACGCTGGCACAGCGGCGGCTGAAGCTAATCGACCTTGGCAATCGGATAAATTAGGTAAGATCAGGACAAAATCACTGTCGATTTGAATGGCATTGGGAATGCATAACTCGCATTGCTTCGCAACTTATCGCGTCCCGTCGCTTGCGTAGGACGATGGGACAGCCAGAAGTTTACGATCACGCCTACTCGCGGATGTAAGTTACAGTGCCTGACAAAAAATGAGCAAATTTTAAAAACAAAATCCTGATACTGATGAACTAATCATTTTAAAACAATAAGCAACAATATTAACAAAAATCTTACGTCAGTAATATTAAATGTTGATATCTTAACATTTTTTTTTAGTTTAATTTTATAGGGCTTTGTCGCTTAGCGACCACATCGCCCTGTAGGAGATACATAACTAAAACTAAACTTATCCTTTTAAGCCTAAATCTACGATATTTTTGCACTTTCAGTGTCTGGAGAAGACAACATGCAGTTGTAAAAGCCAACGTCTTTAATATTTTGTTTACAACATAGTCTTCTAAATGACTCGTTCCGCACACATTTCAACAATATGTGGAGAGTATCTTCATATACGCCACACTCATTGCATCTTAGCTAGTAAGAAACGTGTTTCAACAAAAGTTTGTGGTATCATCCACAGCTTAGCTAAAAGGTACGACTACGCCATCACAGCCACTCGCAAAAGTAAGTTATCGTGCCTGACCAAAAAAGAGTTCCACGTATTCACAATTTGTGGAATCGACAAATTAATACAGTAGCTGGCACACAGCTTGAACCAATAAATATTTTTCGCAAAAAATGGCAAAACCGCCGTCCATCGTGTACAAAATCCAAATATTTCGCTCGAATTATTTATATTATTTTTGATTGTTAAAAAACGGCTCAGCCGATTTCTGTGAAATTTAAATGGGACTACCACGGAAGTATACCCCTTTTGAGCTACAAACGAATTTTTCGATTGGTTCACAATTGGCGAAATTATCGATGAACATACACAAAAAATATATAAGGGCGAACATAGAACATCCTCCTTTTTAGAAGTCGGTTAAAAAACATTTCTGTCTCTTTTGTCCTTTGCGAAAACAAATAAGAGATTACTATGACTATGACAGCCTAGCTGGTAGCCGGCTAAGTAGCTCACAGATTTAAATACAGTATACAAGTTAAGATCTGATTTACAGTTTCTAGTTTAACTTACTTATTCTGGAAATATAGCCCCAATGGATGGTCGTTCCATATATTTTGGCACGCACTGCACTTGTGCCCACTCTGGTCCTTAAGATCGTTATCTCTTTGCCTTTGAGTCGACAAAGCCGTCCGTCTTGGCTTGTGCGGGTGTTAAAGAAATATTTTTTTTATATCCAGGCTTTTATGAAAAACCCAGAGGAATATTACGCAATTTACCTGACTGTAGAGAAATTCATTTATTACTTGAAAAAACTATTTTACTGTGTCAGCCTTTTTAAGAGTCCACTACTGGACGCAGGCTTACCCATGGAGGGTGATTAAGCCACATTCATCACACTGCCCCGGTGGAGGTTGGTGGATTCACATAAACCATTGAATTTCATCTTTGGGCGAACGCAACCTGCGCATTATGATGTTTTCCTATACCGAAAATCCAGTGGTTTGAAATTCAACACACAATTTCCAAAGAACGCATTGGTACGGGACCGGAATTTGAACCCAGGGTCTTACGATTGTCAGTCGGGTTATACAAGGTACTAGGCTACCTAATTATTTATTATATACCTATTAATATCTAAAATCTTACATGAGAGAATACGAGTAATGTGCTTAAAATCTCCAAACTAATCGTAGTGTGTGTGATACGATTTAAGTATTTGTGTGATTGAATTATTTTAGAACTGAAAGTAAACCTGTTTTTACAAGCTTTTATTTAGTTTCACCCACAAGTTTCGCCTGTCCCGTTGTCTGTCGGTCTGTAATCAAATCTTGCAAGTTAAATTTGAACTGAAATTTTGCATACATGTGTAAATTTTTTCATAGTTTTTAAGCCACCTTTTGACATGACAAACGGTTAAAACAACCGGAACCTACATTATAACGTGTCATTCGAAACATGGTAGCTCTCAGTTGTAAATGCCACCCTGTAGAGAAACTAACCTTTTTGTTAGCTTCTCTACATTCAGACTCTTTCAACGATAACACTGCCAACTTACAATTCTAGTTATAAAATTATTCAAATTATTTTTGACAGGATCAGCGATCCTTGTTTAGTAAAATTCGGGCAGTCTTGAGAAGGAAGTCATGAAATAGACACGAAAGATGGTGCATGTCTTGTGGTATTTTTAAGAAAGTATACATGTTAACGTGTGATCTTTGAACGTGGTGACGGGTCCTGCAGAGAAGACAGCATGAGCGTCTGGTAACTTTTCTTCGCGAGGCTTCGGTCTCTTTGACCTTGTTTCAGGAGGACCTCAACTTTTGGGGCCACTGACCTTGCCACTTACCTTCGAGTACCGAGCTAGCGCTACAGGCGTTTCCACCTCAAGCGCCAGAACAACACCATGGGCGTCTTCACGCTAGCGCCCAGCTAGCGCACAAGCGCCTCCACCTCAAGCACCACAACACCACGGGCGTATACACGCTAATGCACAGCTGGCGCTACAGGCGCTTCTATCTCCAGCACCCTGCTGGCGCTACGTCTATCGGCGGGTCCAGCTTGTCTTCGCTCCATCCTCGGCCAGCCTCCAGTGTGTTTTCTTTGTGTGCTACCCCTCCCCTGTTAGGCTAACATTCCACGGACTCTTTACAAAATTCTCTCTCAATTCGCTTCAAGAAAAACATATAGACTATAAGTGCAGTGTGTGTCTAGTGTAAATAAATGTGTAAATACTAAGGTTAGTTTTCTATTTTAATCTCCTTTCTCCGAACCGTTAGGAATCCTAATCACTAGGCAGGACTCTACGGGTAGGTTCTCTAATTCTCTCATAACTTGTGGTGTTGCAAACTTGTGATGTTGCAAACGGCTTCCTCGTTTGCAACATTACAACCCGCGGTCACCCATCCGAAGACTGACCGTGCTGAACGTTGCTTAACTTCGATAAATGAATGAAGGATCGTAAACGAACACCTAGTCGTGTAAATAGTATTTATGAAATAAATGATTATGATTGTGAATTGCGCTCAACTTTGAGCGCTAAGTATTTTATTATTTTTCGTTTGGTGATCAGTCACAGTTATAAGAAAAGTAACAACAGAAATACATCATCTGTGAAAATTTCAGCTTTCTAGCTATCACGGTTCACGAGATACAGCCTGGTGACAGACAGACGGACAGACGGACATCGGAGTCTTAGTAATAGGGTCCCGTTTTTCCCCTTTGGGTACGGAACCCTAAAAACAAACGTTCAAAATCGCAACGCGATTTGTTACAAAAATACCTGTTCGTGCAAAAGAAAAGCTTAAAATTCCCGACTTTTTTCGCTCGACGAAACCCACCCAGTTCCTTATCACAAGAAAGTTGCCTCTTCGTAATTGTTTCCAATCGTGTCCTATTTTTTCTTCCCTCTTCGAGATTCCTTTGTTTGGTAGGAAAAATAGCGGAATCATTAGGGGGTTTATAGGTGAGAAAGTCATAAGGGCAAGGGGAAGCCAAGGGTGATTATTTAACTAACATTTCAGAGTGGTTTCAGATTTAGCGGATTTTTCTGCGCGTATATGGTCGTTTCGGCATACGAGCACACACGCTAAAATACGTGCTTCCAAAAACCAGACTAGCGTATTTATATATTTCAGCGTGTTTGCTCTAACCGGTAGTAGTGTCGTGTCAGTATTAACATAGATTCTGACGCTCGCGCTTATATATGCGCTTCCAAAACCGAGCTTATATATATGCGCGTATAAAACGCTAGTCTGAAACGCCCTTACTTTCTTCTGAGACTGTAAGTTCTCGAATGGAGACTATAGATCGGTAATGTAGCGTAGGATTCCAAACAATTTTGCTGCGAGTTTTGTTTGGTGCGACTTATGTAATTCGTTCGTAGCTTAGTTACCTACGAGTAAGTATACAATTTAAAAGGAGGAAATAAATGTTACCTACTGGCATTCATATCTGCGTACAATGGGTATTCTTTTCCTTGTAAATAATTAATACAATTAAGCACGATTGATAACATTGAAGGTCAAAGCAATAAGGTCTTCGAGAGTTTTAGGTCTTTTGCATTTATATGCAGAATACTAAATTTTGTAGCCCTTAAATACAACTAATTGGCATTTATATCTGATATGAATAGCAATATTTATAAAACTATGTTCATGTACCAGCCTGTACAGGGCCAGCTTGGTAAAAATGGCCCGATCGCCTTTCGTGAAGTCTATATTCAATCGTAGACTATTAAGCTGCCGATATAGTAAAAAAGTCTAAAAAAAAACAAAAGCATAGTGTCCAAAGGTAGTCTGGAAGAAATCGCTTAAGGCCATAAGGCCGCCCTGGTACCACCTACTTTTTAGACTGTTATGTACTTACTTTGTTATTTAAGCTGTTTTTTGGTGCACAATAAAGTTATACATACGAGTATTGTATTGTATAGTACGGTATAGTATGGCGAGATCAGCACGACGTTCGATTTTCATAGCAAGTCAGTGTTAAATAGGATTTTGAACTCTTGAATAGAATAGAATATCATTTATTTATAGTATATCATTTATACATTTACATTTACATTTATAGTATATCATTTATAGTATATCATTTATACATTCTTACTTAATGAAATAAAAAGTATATATAAATGGTTCTACCATGGACTCGTCATAACAATTACAGTAGGTAGTTTTACTTACTCTTATGTACCCTCACAAAAAGAAAAAAATATAGCTTGGATTACATCAGACAACGACAACAGCAATAAAATATAAACCAAAATATAAGTTTCAACTTCCATAATTGCCTCATTAGACAATAGATTTGATAATAATATACTTGTTAACTTTTAGGAATTGTCTTACATTCATAACAAATATGTAGGTAGAATGTTACATTAATTAACTATATAACATAAAATCAAAATGACTCAGCTGTACAAAGGCATCGTTAAATTATCATCACAATAAATTAATAGTAACTAAATTCAGTCCGTCAAATACGGGTATGCATTAATTATAATTAATTTTAGAAATTTTATTAAATAAAAAATAATTAAATTTAAAAATGTCAGCTGTAAAGGTGCTTCGTCAATCAATAAGTTAATAACAGTAGAATAATCAAATAAATTTAAATCAAATTATATTTAAATTAAATTGGAAAAATTATAAAATAAACAATAGTAATAAAGTACCTACCTGAGTAATTTAGCTGTAAAGGGGCTACATTCATTATTCTCCTGGTCAAAAAACAAATAATAGTAATATACCTGACGAACAAACAAAAACTATTAATATTAACAGAACACATAACATATTTATACTACCTATATTGAAATCTTTGGCCCATACTAGTTTATCTACGCTGCACAGTACTGCATTCGTTAATTATAGGGATATCACAGTAATCGTACCTATAATAATATAATATCTTCATTTGTTTCAGCTGTAAGACGTTCACTGCATTGAACTACGGCACATACCTAGAATCTAGGGCCAAATTGGCTGGTATGAAGCTGGGTATCCTGAACAAGGTTAGGCGGTATTTCACACCGGGACAGTTGCTTACTCTGTATCAAGCACAGATCCGTTCATGTCTGGAATTCTGCTGCCATCTTTGGGATGGCTCGGCTAAGTATCAGCTCGAGGCCTTGGAATCGGTGGACCGGCGTGCTGTAAAGATGAAAGAGGGAAGGAGATGAAAAGTTAGTTGAAAAAAACTTCATAGCCTGGAGCTTCGCCGTGTGCGAGTCTGTCCATTTTCTATAGGATTCATTTCGGAGAGTATGCATCTGAGCTGCACGACCTTATCCTACCATCCTCTTTTTACTAAAGGACAAGTAGGAGGACGCCACATTTCCACCCCTACACTGACAACTTTCCTTCGAAACGTACGAAGCGGTTTGACTCAACATGTCTCATTCATACCGCCAGGGAATGGAACAGTCTTCCTGCTTTCCTGTTTTCAAATAGATATAATCTAAAGCTATTCAAGGTCAGAGTGAATAGGTCTACATATGTCCTTCATCTTCGACCATAATGTCGTTTACCATCAGGCGAGTTGGTGGTCAAGAGCGGACTTATTCGCGAAAAAAAATTGCTGGACATAGACCTTTTTGGCTACTCGTTGGGCTTAAGTATTGCAACAAGCCAAAAAGGGGGGAAGGCTTCTTTGAGCTTTGCTTAGAGACCACGATCAATCTATTATTGTCAGGAATATAAATAAAAAACATGAGCAATTTACTATTTACAACTGTACTGTGTAATTAATTATTATTTTTAATCTAAATATACAATGATAACGAGTATTAGGTACTTTATTTATAATCGTTCTTATTTTTTTAAGCAGATAAAAATAAAACAGCTCGAAACAAAATAGTTAGTATCGAATTTATATGTATTATTGAAATTAATATAATTGAGTCTGCATTTATTATTAAGAAATGTTGTTGAATAATTAATTATCTTAAATAATAACTTAAAAATATGTAACAATCATCAAAATCATTATAATTAGATATTTTTCCAAAGTAATGGTATTTGTATTGGCTTGAATTGGTCGCTCCATCGCGGTTCCATCCGTAAGACCTGTTAAAAAATATTTTTTTAATAGAAATTATCATGGTTGAAAGAAAAAAAAAACCTAAACCTAGAAATTATTTTATAAAACAAACAATTTCAACCGTTGTAATCTACGAACAGTATGCGAATAGTTCGCACAAAACGATGTATGCCAAGCCGTGGTGGTCTGGAGGTAGTGACACCCGCCTTACAATCGTGAGGTTGTGGGTTCAAATACCGATCCCGTACCAATGAGTTCTTTGGAATTTATGTACGGAATTTCACACCACTGGCTTTTCGGTGAAAGAAAACATCGTAAGATAACCTGCATACGTCCGTAGAAAAAATCGATGGCGTATGTGAATCCGCCAACCCGCACTGGGCCAGGGTGGTGGATATGGCCCAATCTCCTTTCGTGCGTAGGCCTACGTCCTGCAGTGGACTATTAAAAAGACTGGTACAGTACAGTACAGGTGTATGCCATTTTGAGATAATTGTTGATTATTTAAAAATCAACAGAAACATTTTGATGAAATTTATCCAATTCCGATTTCGAGGTATACTCCTAAGATCTAATGAAAAAAGTATTATTAGAATTTGACTACTCTGTAAGTAGTTATGCGTTATTATAAAAAAATACCTACGCGTCGATTTGATAACCTCTTCCGCTTCGTCGTTAATTATTTTTCACAAAAAATGGCAAAACCGCCGTCCATCGTAATATTTCGCTCGAATTGTTTACATTACTCTTGATTTATCAAAAACGGCTTAGCCGATTTACGTTATATTTAAATGGGACCACCTTGGGAGTATATCCTTTCGAACTAAAAATAACTTTTCTATTCGGTTCACAATTAGCGAAATTATCGAAATTCATCTTGTACAAAATTCGGATATTTTGCTTGAATTGCCTTGCATCATTGTTGTTTTTTTTTCAAAAATGGCTTAGCCGATTTCTTAAAAATTATAGTAGTAGCACCTCGGGAGTATACCCTTAGCAATACAAAATAATTTTTCGACTCGGTTCATAATTGGCGAAATTATCGATGAACATACACAAAATAAAAAAATATACATACACACGAACATAGAACCTCCTCCTTTTTGGAAGTCGGTTATAAACACGTAAACGTGTAGTTATGGTAAAAATCTAAGAAAACACAATCCAAAATCTTTACTTATTTGTTGATTGCACAGAATATCCGTAAAAACTTTTATCTACACTAATGTTGTAATATTCTACTTATGTTTCCAATACTTGACTTATAATGACTACTGTTATAGCGCAGACAACATTTAAGCAATTTCACATGATGTTATAATATCCACATCGATATCGTAAAATCTCATTATAACATCGCGCGCTCGCTCCTGATTGGCCCTGCGCGCGCAGCTGCGCTCTCATTGGTTAGATTTTAATGGCGCCAAGTTCACTGTGACAATACACGTACGCGTGAATTTAATGTTTCGCAATATGTTTTTTTGTTTTATTTTTATTTTTATTAGTGAAGATAAAGAAGTGTATGCAACTGCATTTAACACGGGTATTAAAACACTCGTTACTATTATGAAACTCGCTGCGCTCGTTTCATAAACTCGCACTCGTGTTTTAATACCCTTCATTATATGACAGTCGCATAAACTACTATTAATAAAACAATAAAAAATCAACTTGTAAGTTAGTTTATTGAATCAGGCGTTACTTTGCGGAAGTTCATCTTCAAATTCTTGTTTTGAATAAATATTTAGTGTATTTCCGCTCTGTCGTAGTCATATAAGTTAAGGGTACCATTCAAAATCCAAATTAAATCACAAACAAAATTAGTAATTAATCATCGACCTGTATCATGGTTCGACTATGGTTAGGCTAAGGTTAGGTCAGGCTAGAAAAAAAAAAATGTTAGGTTAGGCTTAGGTATGAATGAACCTGAAACAAAATTATAATTAATCCGTTTAAAATAATTAAACCTGTAACAGAAATAGTGATTAGTGATCTCTTTAAAAAATGTAGTAAACCTGAAAATAATATTTAATTAATATGTTAAAAATTACAAATATAATTTATTTAAAAAAAAAAAATGGTATAAAATAGTTGAAAAAATACATAGTCGAACCATGATACAGGTTGATGATTAATTACTAATTTTGTTTGTGATTTAATTTGGATTTTGAATGGTACCCCTTATCTTATATGACTACGACAGAGCGGAAATACACTAAATATTTATTCAAAACAAGAATTTCAACTTGTAAGTTGTTTAAGTAAGAGGTACAAAGTTTGGTTAAAATTACTTCTCTACAGCGAATGAAATAGCGAGACGCACATAGCCTAAGATAAATTATTTAGATACGGTTCCAGCAAAAAAGTTAAACAACTTTTCTAATATTCTTTCCCTTCACTGTTTATTTTTCTAACCCTCAGTACTCAGGGAATGGTAAATGGGTTTCAATTTCCGTTGTCGGTCCTGTTTATAACCGGTTATTGTACCTATTTTAATATTTACGATAAAAACCGGTTAAATAAGTATAATCCCCTGAGACTTACCGCCCACATTTACTTCTGCCGTTGACTGCGAGCTTGGGTACAGTTTTATTTCTGAAAAAGAAAGGAAACATTAAGTTGATTCAATTTTAATTTAAACAAACAGGTACTGTATATTTTTGGCTCATTTTTGATGGTACTTAATATTATCAGGCATAATAAAAACTTAAATTAAAAATTTAAAAAACCCCCGACACGATAGAATTTTGGTTCTTCCATCCCACTTTAACCCACCATAACTTTTAAACGGCTCAATCGATTTTTATAAAACATAGCTAAGAACACTCTCGATTGAGTCTCCTTTCATCCAAAAAAAAACTAAACTGAAATCGGTTCAGTGGTTCGGGCGCTATGATGCCACCGACAGACAGACAGACAGACAAACAGACACGTCAAACTTATAACACCCCTCTTTTGCGTCGGGGGTTAAAAATACTACCACTGTTAGACATAGGCCGCTTGTATAGATTCTTTATAATATTAGATGTTTATATATTTTTATTTATATTTTCGGCTAATTTTTGACGGCATTCAGTATCAGCACCCTAAATACGACCATTATTTAACATATTTATATAGGCCACTCCTATATTGAAATACCGGTTGACAGCGTAATGCGTTCAATGCAAGAGCATGGAACGCATTATTGCAGAACTTAATTATGCCGTATGTGGGTATAATTTGCCCTGCCTCCCGATAAGTAACTTTTATCGCGAAAAGATTACAAGTTTTTTAAAAGGCTAAGCCTATGTTAAGCTTAGTTCTATCTTACTACCACTTATTTGTGATAACGCCAACTACGTGGGACCTTCGTGGGACAAGCTATCGTGCTAATGCTAAGTAACAAAATGTTTCAAGTAGAAGTTTTTTTTTACCCTTTAAAACATCCTCAACACTTTTAAAAGGTAAAAAAGTCTTGATTGCTTTAATGTAATGGAAAATTTCTTACAAAAGACTATTATCTTTTATAATGACTGTTCCAAGCTTAACTAAGATAATGAACATTTTATGCATTTAGAAACTAAAGATAATTAGTAGAGCTAATAACCAAGGAAACTCTGAAATAAACGTAAGGTACGAGTTTTAATCTTAACTAAGGGGAGTGGTGGAAATGATTCGCTAAAATTATTATTCCCGTTAGCAACTAGTATTAAGCAAAATATCAACGATTTGGTCAGCTGAATTGTTAATTCAGTAAGTTTAGCCATGTCAGAAGATCAGAAGGACTAACAAAAATTCTGACACCAGAGCTAGCCATCCGGCTCATAACTACTTAATTATTTACTTGGTGTATTCGTGAGCCGTGGTGGTCTAGTGGTTGTAGCGCTGGCCTGTCATTCTTGAGGTCGTGGGTTCAAGTCCTGGTCCCGTACCTATGAGTTTCCTTGGAACTCATGTACGGAATTACACACCACTGGGCTTTTTGGTGAAGGAAAACATCGTGAGGCAACCTGCATACGTCCGTAGAAGAAATTCGATGGCGTGTGTGAATCCACCAACCCGCACTGGGCCTGTGGTGGATATGGCCCAATCACCCTTCATGGGGTAGGCCTAAGTCTTGCAGTGGACTATTAAAAAGGCTGATACGATTTACTTATTTACTTATCGGGGGCCATTGATAAATAATTTCGTGAAACAGGAGCGTTAAAAATAATGAGATGGTTTTGTTACCAATTTGGATAACAATAGGTTCAAATGAATGCATTGTTGTTCATCATAAAGATTATGATGAGATTACCGAATTTATAAGTTTATACTTATTTTTTGTTAAGTACTTATATATCGTGCGTAAGACACGTAAAATAGATAAGTAACAGGAAATAAGTATAAACTTGCGTATTTTTACACGTGTGTAGTTCAAAATATTACATAAATCATTTGCTGACTTGCCGATTTTTACTGGCAAAAGCAGTTGTTCCAAGACATTTTTGCTGAAACATGTTGATACCTCTTTTTGCTGGCCAAAGCTTTCGCATAAGCGTACCGAAACTTGATGTACTGCCGACCTTTTAAGCTATAGCTTTAATTTACCAAATGCTTAGCGCTCCATTTACACAATTAACACATTTCTGCTTAATGAATGGGCATGTAAGTACTAAGTAATTATGGAACTTAAGTATAACAATATACTGCCTCGGTAATGTTGTAAACGTAAATGTATGTTATGTTTCCTCTGTACGAGATAAATGTGTTTGAGGGGACTTACTAGGGGACATCTTACACACAGTCTCTGACCACAAACTAAGCAAAGCTTGTAATATGGCTGCCAGACACTGATATACTACATACACATATTTTAAATACCTCTACATACTTATATAGTTTACCTAAATAACACCCAGATACAGAGCAAACACCTCTGTTCATCACATAAATGCTTGCCCTGGGTGGGGATCGAACCCACGCCTCTTTGATCCAGCAGTCAGGGTCACTAACCACTGAGCCACCGAGGCAGTCAGTAATGTTTACCGTAAAGTCTTAGAGTCCCCTCGCTCTTGCCCAGTGAGTTGGTGCTGACGCAATTGTAGGTTCCGATATCGCTCCTGGAGAATCGTCTGATGGTCAGCTTCATCAGCACTCGGTATGAAGTCTTCTCTTCGTATATCCCATATTTAGGTCTGAAAGAAAGATACAATTTAGCTGGATAATTTGGTTAATTCCCGGTCGTCCCCACCCTGTCGTCCCCACTGGGTACGAGCGGGAAAAAAAGTTTCGTTGGTCCCCAGTGGTGACGATTGTAAATTTTTATTTCCCACTCGTTCCTCTATAGACCGAGAGTCAAAATACATGGGTATTTCAATAAGAGATTTCAGAGATTGTTAAAATGCTTTAAATACGACTTTCTGAACAAGACTAACAATGTTTTTGACTAAAAATAATTTTAAAAGACTGAGGTAATTAGTACAGTATTAACGAATTTACAATAATTCTTACAGTTTTAAGGTGCGCATAACAGATAATCAACAAATTAAAAATATGTATCTACCAAATATAGTAATCATTGCAAAATTATGTATCACAGATAATAAACTTATTTATAATAATTATAGGTGAAAAATGGGTACCTATTTTAATTGGTAGGTATGTTTTTTACGTTTGCCTATTTCCTTATTGTTTTCTAAAATAATTGTAAATTATGTTGAATGTTTATAATACACAATACAGTATAAGAACTACGGCCTTTTTATTTCTTTTAACTATAATGTTGCGATTATTGCATTTTGACTCTCGGTCTATAGCGGAACGAGTGGGAAATAAAAAGTTACAATCGTCACCACTGGGGACGAACGAAACTTTTTATTTCCCACTCGTACCCAGTGGGGACGACAGGGTGGGGACGACCGGGAACCAGCCGATAATTTGACTGCCTCCGTGGCCCAGTGGTTAGCGACAATGGCACCTGGTCCAAAGAGATGTGAGTTTGATTGTACTTGATAGTATTACTTAAATTTTGAAGGAAAAACATTACAGAAACTAACTCGGACAACAACTTTGCTAATGATCATCACATGATCTAATGTGTATTTTACGATTTTACAAAGGACATACAGACAAGCATTAATTTTTAGAGTTCCGTACCCAAAAGGTAAAAACGGGATCCCATTACTAAGACTCCGCTGTCCGTCTGTCTGTCTGTCTGTCATCTGTCTGTCCATCTCTCTGTCACCAGGCTGTGTTTCATGAATCGTAATATCTAGAGAGATGAAATTTTCACAGATGATGTATTTCGATTGCCGCTATAACAACAAATACTAAAAACCGAATAATATAAATATTTAAGGGCGGCTCCCATACGGTACGGGACCCTTCATGCGCGAATCCAATTTGTACTTGGCTGATTTTTAAATATATAGATAAATTTATGATCTGTCACCAAAGTTGTTAAAGCTAAAGCTAGAAGAAGTGTCGTGTATAATTATTTATATGGCTTGCATGACAGTCGATCAAAACGTCGTTGGTACCACTGGCTAAGGCGACGCAATTGGTGACACTTATTTGTAGCAGTATTTTACTAAACTATGAGCTGGGCAGCTCCATGTTTAATAATTAATTAAATAGTTTAAAAAATACTAGAAAAACACGCTTCTTCATCATCAGACCTTGAAACCTAATCGTGGTCAAAGTTCATTACAAAACTTTTCTAAGAAATCCAAAACAGCTATGATAAGATTTTCCATCATGAAGTTCATTTTCATATCTTACGGCTCCATCATCAGATCAGTTCGACAGTAACATATTATTGTATATTGTCGTCAGAACTACATACAGCTGCCAATTTTCATAACGCTACGACCCTTGGAAGATGGTTAAATTAGTTACCTTAGATTCCATTCCATGTTAGTTACACACAGGTCGACCTAATTCCAGTAAAAGCGTGTTAAAAATACCATATCATAAAATAACTTTAAAAAATAATGTAACAAATTCCTAATAGGATCAAACCAATAATCAAAATAAGTCGGCTGTTCTATACTTTTGTCACATGTTACGTTCGTCATATAGTAAGTGAGATTTCAAACAATCTCGTTTCGATAACATAATAATAACATGATAAACACTCTTAATAAGAGACATATTGTAAGATAGTTAATATGAGGAATTGTCTCATAGTGGCTAGTTGTTTTATTTTCCTACTGAATTCAATTAATTTCACAAAAACATACAATTTTTCTTGTAGGTACGAGTACTTATCATTCCAAACAAAATTACAAACTGAGGATGATCAAAATCACGAATCCTCATCGCACAATACCACAACATTCCACATTCCCATTTCAACCAATTCTCATTTTCCCCGATTCCCATTTGAGCCGATTAGCAGATAATTCTGCCTATTACTCCCCTATTCAAGAATGACTACAACAATGGGGTCAAGCGGGAATCGATGATCCTCAAATGAGTATTTATTTCTTGGTTTATGCTGTTTCTGGTACAATAGAGGTTTTATAAGGTTTGCTTCATTTATTGCACACCGAATGGGAATTTGAGTAGATAGTTGAAAATAGTTAAAGCGTACAAAAAGTATCTAATTTGGCCGGATCAATTCGATTTAAGTAGGTACCTAAAATATTAAAAGTATAAAGTTATCTAACATTGTACCGGTAAAATTACTCATGTTTTTACTTCTACGAAGCAGTGTAGCAAAATAATATTCTAATACCGAAAAATAAGATGCATGAAAGGAGCCTCCTTAAATTTCGGGAGTGCATAAAGAAGCCTCCACAAATTTTACTTGTATGATTGTACCTAAATCGCTAAAATGTCTGGCGCACCCTGAAGAGTGACGTCACTGCTGGTCCCACCATAATATCACTGCTGGTTGTATATAACCAGCAATATGCTGAGTTGGGATTAGTTTCGTGGCAAAGCATTGGGTAGCATACTTGGTTTATGAATTGTTCTGTTTTTAGTTGTTTCCGTGTTTTGTTTCTGTGTACCTAATTGTTTAGTCTCGAATATGTTTTTCTTTATTTCTGTATTTCTTACCTACTTCACTAATCTTTCCACCATGATGACTTGAGCCATTCCGAAAGAAGCTTGCTTCAATTACTTACCCATCTAGAAGCATTTCGTCGTGGTTTTTGAGCCAATAATTGATAGTGTTGAAGTCTTCATCCCCCTAGATTCCCGCCTTGTCGTGAGAAAACGGCTTAGTCGTGGCTTGCTCGCCCGCAGTGCACTGTGAAGCTAGGATGGACTCATGGTGGGGCTTGCATCGAATCCTCTGTAGACGCAGCAGGTTGGGTGCCATTTCGCCGTAGGCCGTAACCAACTACCGTCACCACCACACCGCCAATGCAACTGAGGCGAGCTGCAGTATTATAGTGGGTGGCACTGCAGCTAATGAATCCATCCATCCATCCATCAGCCATATGACGTCCACTGCTGGACATAGGCCTCCCCTATGGATCTCCAATAAGACCAGTTGGTAGCGGCTTGCATCCAGTGTGATCCTGCGGTCTTAATGAGGTCATCCGTCCACCTTGTGGGTGGACGTCCTACGCTGCGCTTGTCGGTAAGTGGTCTCCACTCGAGAACTATTCAAGCCCATCAATCATTAGTCCTCCGCGCTATGTGCCCTGCTTACTGCCATTTAAACTTGCCAATCCGCTGGGCTATGTTGGTAACTTTGTTTCTTCCGCGAATCTCCTCATTCCTGCTTCGATCTCGCAGAGAGACTACGAGCATAGCCATAGCTCTCCATAGCTCGTTGGGCTACTTGGTGCTTATTAATAAAGCCCATTAACCAACGTCGTAGGTTTCAATGCCATAAGTCATCACTGGCAACACACACTGGTCGAACACTTTCGACTTGAGGCACTGAGGTATGTCGGACGAGAAGATGTTACCCAATTTTCCGAACGCTGCCCAGTCGAGCTGATGGATAGGCACGAGGGAACAAAACATTTACTTACCCATCTAAAAGCATTTCGCCTCGGTTTTTGAGCCAGTAGTTAATCGTGTTGGGATGCGCCTCCACAGTACATTCCAGGACCACGTCGGTGCCCAGCGGAGCGCCAAGAAGCTGGTTTGGCACGATCACGGTTGGAGCAACTAGAGAACAATTTAGAGTAAGAAATTATTACTATTAAGTGTTGTGTTATTTTGGGGGCTTGCATTTCTAAAGCGTTAATTATTTCAATTTGCGATAGAGTTAGTTCAAACTGTGTTTTTTTTAACCGAGTTCCAAAAAAGAGGAGGTTCTATGTTCGTGCATATGTATTTTTTTTTGTGTATGTTCATCGATAAATTCGGCAATTGTGAACCGAATTGAAAAAATACTTTTTAGTTTGAAGGGCTATACTCTATATGAATTTTACGGAAATCGGCTGAGCCGTTTTTGATAAATCAAAAATAAACACTTCACGAAATGTTAGAATTTTGTAAACGATGGAAGGCGGTTGTGCCATTTTTTTCTGAAAAATAATTATTACATTAAGCGCATAATAAAATCATAACTAGCAACAACATTGCGTTGCTTTCTATGATATTAATACAATCAATCAAAATGTTTACTATTTAATTTTAACTTCATGGCTCTCTACTCAGAGTTATGCAGAAACTTTAAATATAATTAGCGTAAAAAAATAACACTAAGGGGCCTGATACCTGGCCAGTCTGTATGTTTATAATAACTTTTCAATCTGAGTAGTTATTCACCTGTTAAATAAATTATGTTTGCCTAGTTTAAAACTGGAGTAAAAATGAATAGATGAACCAGACATCAGGCCCCTATTACCTGACTAGCCAAGCCACAGCCCTTCAGATTCAATTCCTAACACGTGCGTAAATAGGTATGTGAGGCGATACTAAGTTTAGTCTGGATATTAATTTATTTATTTATTCATATTATTTTTATTCCTTTACATAATCAAGTATACCTTTTATAATCATATAATTAATTTAGAGATACCTAGTATATATTATATACCTATAATAATTAATTATATCAGTTCTCAAACTCGTATTCATAATTTCTCTATACATACTATTATTTATCTACCTATATGTCATATACACGTACGCGCTCATATTCACTCACTCACTCTCACATACACACCCACAACTTATCACAACTAACTTATCAAAATATACCAATAATATTGTACTATACTCTTGTTAAAAATTATAAGTGGAAGAGCCTGCAGCCCACGACACAGGTCACCCTAGTGTGGGTTGCAGTGCACATTTGCATACTGTACATTCTTTAGAATAAGCACTAATCTTGTTTTTTGTATGGTATACTGTAAAAAGATGTACATAGTTCCTAAGTTTGGAAAATAAACATTATCATTATCATTATCAAATTTATTTGATGGATTAATGAATAAAAAAAAGAATGCATTCTGCCTTGAGAAGTATCCTTGTCCCTATTTTATAAATCTGCAATTTTGTTTGTTGATTTATTGGTTAGTTTTTTACTCTTTCACACGACAACAAAGACAGGGATCAACTTGTTTTTTTTGCACAGATACCGCCTTACTACAAAAGATTTAAGCACGCTTTAAACTCTGTTTAACGGTGGAATTTGTACTGTTAAACATTGCCTAAAGCTTACGTAAAACTTCTTTGGTTAACGGATATGGTTTAACCGATATTTAAACGAAGACGTCATAGAATACATTTTATCCTGGAAAATTAAAAGGTTTTTATGGGACATAAAAATCAACTATAAAGCGGACAAAAAATATAATTACCAAAATACACGCATTAAATTATTGCATAATGGTAAAGCATTTAAAACCAGTAAAGTGTTTCTTAATTTTTATTACAATATGATGCCGTCACTATAAGTCTATCACTCGTCGTAAATCGACATCAAACAAAGTACGATGAAAAATCCACTAAAAAAATACACGAGTACCAGGCTAACATACTCGTAGCTTTTAAATTTGTAACATCAAACGAGAATCAAACAGAGAAGCCTGCGAGTTCCAAGAAGGCAATGTCGTGATAATGCGTCTGTGATCCCAGTAACCTAGCCAGCTCAATCCAGCTCATCCAGCCTGATCCCTCGGGAAGTGAACCACTGGTGCGGATGAGAGCCAATGAGATGAGAAATTCCCGCAGGATAAAGCCACAGAGGGGTTAGTATGAGATTACTCGCAAACGGTAAGTAACTTCAATGAAATGATTTAATTTTATGGTGTTTCACACACTAGGAGTTATCACAAAGAAATGTTCTTTTTATTATGTACATAATAATAATATGATGATGCAGGTTCAAATCCTTAGATCGCGGCAATTTTTTAAAATGTTTATAACTAAAAGAAAATTTTTTGGGGTAAGTAACTTCTAAAATTTTCGTGAAGCTTGATTCGTTTCTGTACAGTGCCGTACACGGAGAACTAGTGATAATGTGTGTAGGTTCCGTAATAGATTTTGTTTATTAAACAAACTCGCAGGTAGCAATGCCTCTGATATCAAGGGATAAGACGTGTCGTATCAAACAAGCGGGTACCCTTGGGCTGAAATCATAAGGTCAATAATTTTATGACACATTTATTACTTACAGAGCACAACAAATCAATAGTTTAGATGCACTTCCACAGCACTGCATTTAATAAGTAATATAAGTTTCCAGAATATGCATTTTAAGAAAAGGGACTTTGTGAAGTCCATAAAAAACAAAATTAAGAATCACTTAACTCATTTTTAAGAAATCAACCTGAAACTAAACTGAATAAAACTCAGCTGTTTTATACTTTTTGTCGAGACTTGATGAAATTTTTGAATATAGTACCTTTTATTTTGATGGCTCCACAGTAAAAAAACACTTACAATGATGAGTAGATTTACTTCTGTAAGTCTCTGCATTTTACAAAACAACACAAAATATAAATCATTTATTAATAATGCTAATGTTACAAGTTTAATAGTATACAATTCTACAATTTTAATATATACTCCGCGACACACAAGTTGATGGATGTGAAGTTAGCCACTAGCTGCGCAATAGCCAATCAACGTGCGGCTTCCACGTCACGTCTCGTCAGCATTGGCTATTGCGCAGCTAGTGGCTAACTTCACAACCATCAACTTGTGTGGCGCGGAGTATACCTGACATAAAATGCATATCTGATTTGCTACATTAAGTAATTATTAAGTATGTCTCGCGCGCCGGGAACATAGCAGCTCTTTTTATAGTTTTCTAAGGGTAAAGCTGATAATTTGGATTAACAGCCGTGATGTTACAAGTTCAATAAAGCAGGCAGATATACAATTCTAAAATGCGTACCTCAAAAATGTAGCTCTGATTTGCACCATCTTTGCTACGTATAAGTACATATAAGCGTCTTGCGCGCCGGTTACTGAAAAAGGCATCTCTCTATTTCTCTATGGATAAAACTGACAATTTAGATTACGAGCCGAGAACTGGCTGAGAAGTTGAGGAATGTGAATGGAAGACAATTGTTCTTTCTTCGTTGAAAAACTTTAACTTGGATTTCATTTAAGCGTCTTTACAGTGTCATCGTTTAAACTTAATTTTTTTGAGTGACGCACCTGGTATTGTATGATACTGAATCACAAAGTAAATTCGTACAAAAAACTGGCATATTCTGTTATAACAAGGCCTATGACAATTGAAGCGAGTAAACCAGTAAAAAACAAAAATAGTTCCTGAAATCATGAAGTGATTCGAATCACGCTTCCGTGCTAATGACTACTACATTAAAACTAACATATGAGCAGGTTATAACATAGTCTACCTTTCGGTTAAGGAAAAGATTACGAGGAAACTTACATAATTATGTCCGTTCATATTTAATAGGTATGATGAAATTTGATGGCGCATATGACCAAACCGCTCTGGGGCCTTACTGCATAAGCGCTCTGACGTTCAGCTTCGCTTTCCCTCCCGCTCGCTGTAGTCGCGAGCAGGAGAAAAAGCAAAGCCGATCGTCAAAGCGCTTATGCAGTAAGGCCCCTGGCCCGGAGTGTGGTGATAGTTATGTAGGTATATTAATCGCTTTTCTCGCTGTGGGCTTCATTAGTAAGCTCCTAATAGGACAACTATGGAGAGGACCAAGCTTGGAGTATATTTGCGAGATCGAAACAGCTGATCCGTAAAGTACCAAAGTTACCGATTTAGCCCAGCGGATTGGCAGGATAAAATGGCAATGGGCAGAGCACATAGCTCGGAAGGCTGATATCCGATAGGGTTATAAGTTCTCAAGTGGAGATCACGTACCGGCAAGCCCAGCGTAGAACGTCTACTTACGAGGTAGATAGATGATCTCATCAGGACCGCACAATTACACCGGACGCAAGCCACTTGCAACCGGTCGTATGGGATATCCATAGAGGAGGCCTATGTCCAGCAAGGGACGTCGTACGGCTGATGGATGGATGGAATCACCTTTCATGGACAAATGTACATATCTATGTTTATCACTAAACTATCAATAATTATTTTTCGCAAAAAATGGCAAAACCGCCTACCATCGTGTACAAAATTCGAGTATTTCGCTCGAATTGTTTACATTATTGTTTATTTTTCAAAAACGGCTCAGCCGATTTCTGTAAAATTTAAACTGGACCATTTCGGGACCCTTTATACCCTGTATACCCTTTCGAACTAAAAAAGAATTGTTCGATTCGGTTCACAATTAGCGGAATTATCGATGAACATACACAAAAAAAACATACAGACGAACATAGAACCTCCTCCTTTTTGAAAGTCAGTTAAAAAGTTGGTAGGTATCTGCTCAAGCCAACTACGAGTAACATCGCCATTTGGAATGCGTGTAAAACGTATAAACAAACTTAATTATATGTATGTAATTTCACTGACCTACAGAACTTACTGAGGCCGAAACTACTGATTACTGTTATTATCGCCGGAGCAAGGGCACTTTCTTTAATCGATTTCGTTGTTTATATTAAAATTGACTATTTTCGATACATTTTGTAAACTAGGTTTCTCGATTAAGTAGAGACAATTTCAGCGAACCTAAAGATTTTAAAGAGCTTGCTTAAACTGAATCTGACATTATAACTTGAATCTTTTGTTACTTTATACAGATAAAATAAATAACAATATTTGAACAAGTAATACTAAAATGATCACGAAATAAATACAATAATCGGCTAAGTGCGAGTCGGACTCGCGCACGAAGGGTTCCGTACCCTATGGGAACCCCTTTAGCACCATTTCAAGCTTCTACCTGTTGACGTTATTAATATGGAGCAAATAAACGGAAAAAAATTACGTTTGTTATATGGGAGTATAACCCTTAAATATTTATTTTATTCTGTTTTTAGTATTTGTTGTTATAGCGGCAACAGAAATACATCATCTGTGAAAATTTCAGCTGCCTAGCTATCAGGGTTCATGAGAAGCCTGGTGGCAGACAGACAGACAGAAGGACAGACGGACGGACAGCAGAGTCTTAGTAATAGGGTCCCGTTTTTACCCTATGGGTACGAAACCCTAAAAACTAAGATAGCATCAATTTTGTTTATTTGTTTCTTGGTTTGTTTCTTTGTAAGTAAAAAAATGCAAAGTGTAGCAGAACAAAGGGAAAAACTTAAAAAAATACCCTCCGCAGACTTTCCTCTTAATTGTTTCAACTGTAAACATTCACTACTGAACAAAGAACTACCTCTCATTTAGATCCAACAAGATCAGTTAAATGAAAAATAAATGCTTGTATCGAGAATTATTTTGAGGTCTTAATCAGATCATTTCTATATGGTGGAAGTTTCGCGGTGTACTTGCCGTTACGTGGTATCTGCCCAAAAACTTTTTGACTCCATGGATCATTAGTTTACCATGGTGTATAATTAATTAAGTGTTTGGCCGTTGCCATTTCAACTTGCCAATCCATTATAGGCCCCACTCACCATCAGGCCAAATGGATGACATCCAAATGAATGTGGCTGATATTGCCAATTTATTGCATTTAAATTTAGACTTCATTTTTTACAGAAACATTGTTTGAAGATATAGGTAGAAGAAATACTATGTACGTAAAGATAAATCCACAGATAATTTTGAGTTGAAGGTCATCAGACAAGTTGCTAAACTATTTTTGATGCTAAAGTGCTCGCTATAACAATGAAAAGTCGCCATTGCTAACGACGAAGTCGCAAACTCGTAACACCGAATGGATGACATCCATTTGGCCTGATGGTGAATGGGGCCTATTACACTATGTCAATAGCTTAGGTTAAAAATTGCCTAGGTCGCCTGTATACATATTGAAATAAAGATAATAATAATATACCTAATTAAAAACCCCCCGACACAAAAATATTTGACAACAAACTTTCAATTGACAACCATTTTGGGCACATTTGTAGAATTTGGTTCTTCCATCCCCACTTTAACCCACCATAAATCTTAAACGGCTCAATCGATTTTTATAAAACATAGCTAAGAACACTCGATTAAGTCTCCTTTCATCCAAAAAAAACTTAACTGAAATCGGTTCAGTGGTTCGGGCGCTATGATGCCACAGACAGACAGACACACAGACAAACAGACACGTCAAACTTATAACACCCCTCTTTTTCGTCGGGGGTTAAAAATATACACAGAAAGTAACACAAAGCCTTACAAAACTTTCATTTACACGTAGCACATCATTAAAAAAAACACACAATGACCAATTATTCAGCACACCATTACCATCGAGGATAAAGCATTAAGCCTTACCTCAACATTAAAATTAACTTCCCACTTAAATTTATACAGGGACTGAGGACGGAGCTCACACAAGCGATAAAAAATCCCCTAAAGACACATTTCAGGACGACTATAATCATAAAGAGGGAGTGATCCCAGTATAGCTACATTGTATGGTGGCATTAGAAAGTAAATTTTTGATGTGGTGACTATGTCTTTTGGCTGATGACGGTTAGAGCCAATTTTCAACCGCTTCCTAAAAAGAGCACTCAATCCTGGAAAATTAGAAAGGAACTTTGATAATGAAAGTTAGTGTAGGTTTTGCAAATTTTTAGGGTTCCGTACCTCATAAGGAAAAAATGAAACCCTTATAGTATCACATGGTTATCCGTCTGTACTTTTATCTCGATAACGCGTAGAGTTGTGAAAAAATTAAACTTACGAGTAGTTATCGTAGAAAAAGTTAGAGCTGTTTGTCGTAAGAACCGCATATTCGACATTAACAAAGTAATCAAAACCTTCAGGGTACTTTCCGTTGACCTAGAACTATGAAATTTGGCAAGAAGGATAGTCTTAGAGTACAAATATGGTAATAAATCTAAAAACTATACATTTTTCATTATCTTACAAAATTATACAAAAAAATATGGGTCCAAAATTCAAAGTGAGTAAATCGTATCATGTGGGGTATCATATGATATTACTAATATAAATTAAAAATTTAAAAAACCCCCGACACATTGACAACCATTTTGGGCACATTTGTAGAATTTTGGTTCTTCCATCCCCACTTTAACCCACCATAACTCTTAAACGGCTCAATCAATTTTTTCTAAAACATAGCTAAGAACACTCTCGATTAAGTCTCCTTTCATCCAAAAAAAACTAAACTGAAATCGGTTCAGTGGTTCGGGCGCTTTGATGCCACAGACAGACAGACAGACACACAGACAGACAAACATACACGTCAAACTAATAACACCCCTCTTTTGCGTCGGGGGTAAAAAACTACATTGGCACATGCTAAAACAGGCTTTTAATTATTGAAGTGAAACTTCTAATGTGACTTCCAACAAGGTTGGAAGGTTGAAGTGAAACTTCTAATGTGACAACCAACAACGTTTAACGCCACCATGGAGGGGGTATGAAAGCACTGTTGCGTCGAAGTTTCACTTCTCCCGCGCGGAGGGACTCCACTTGCACTTTTTTTTACTATGTTTAATTTTCGAGGAGTAAAGTAAAAAAAAATAAAATACAGTTTTTCGATGACTATGGTACAAATATTTTAACGACTTACTTCCCAATTTAGTGAAATTTTCAGGATTTGTACGAAACCTTCGGTGTGCGAGCCTGACTCGCACTTGTCTGGTTTTATTAGATAATATATTACACAGGTATAATGTAACACGCCGAAACCATAATTATTGACATTGCCTCGAGTGCTGCGCACCGTAGCCCACATTACTATGGAAGACGAGCCGCGTACTCCATCTTGAAAAAGATTGCTAGATACGGTCGAAACTACAGTATACTTGCTGTCTGCCAGAAAAAAAACACGTGTGAGTAACAGCTGTGTTAAATTTTAATTTAAGAATGAGGTTCTTGCTGTAGGAAACTTGCCAACCACCAAAAATATATACAGGGTTACTGTTAATCAATTAGCATCCTTTTGATATTCTGCACATCAAAACAAACATCATAGAACCGGTGTATCAAGTCTCGTCAATATTTGTTGAGAAATGTGACTTGTAGAAGAAAATCAACAACTGAACAGATAAAAGCAAAATTATCGAGTCAAAACTTAGGCGCTTCGCTCACGTCGTTCGCTCGGTCAATATCATAAAGCATTAGATATTTTACACTCAGTATAAATGGTTATTTCTAATCGATTGGCATTCTTTTAGGGGCTTATTCTACTGAAAAATAATAGTTTTGATGTACACATCAAAACTAACAACTTTTGTACTACGTCTTATATTAATTCTCAAAAACAAAAGTTATTGTTCCATAGAAAAATATCGTTCACCCTCGACAAAATGTTTGGAACAGCTGTTTTTTTGTGTTTTGACAAAAGTCGCAGAACAAAAGTTGTTAGTTTTGATGTACAGAATAAGCCCCTAAAAGGATGCTAATTGATTAGGAATAACCCTGTATATGTATGTATTACTTACTACTGGTAGTAAGATTAGTAGTAGCACTGGTAATAAACGATATTTTCTGCCTTTAAGACAGCATAGAGACTAAGCAAACTAGAATAGAATAGCCAAAACTTCAGCCAAAATACCGAAGGAAAATACGTTATTAAGGCGAGCTTATCCCTGACCAGACAAACAGTCATCGCCATCTGCCACTCACACACTCCCACGTGTCCGTACGTCGGGCAGAGAGCCAATGACAGGGAAGAGTCAATTATACGCAAGGGCGGCTTACAAGAGGGGGATCAATTCGGCTTTATCACGGAATTGGGGGAGGGTTTGACAGGTGAGAATGTAGCGAGTATCTAGGAGGTAATTTTAATAAGACGCCAGTTTTTTAGGAATTTTATTTAAACGGATTTTTGAACGAAAAAAACAAGTATAATATGGGCCTGAGCCTATTAGAAAGCTACAAGTAGCCCAACAAGCTATGGAGAGACTCGTTGAAAAATTGAATCGGAAATGATTATATCTACAGGTTTTCATCAGATATGGTTTCATTAGCTATCAACTCCATAAGGCTATTGGTACAGATGACGGCACGTAAGTTTAGTGCTGAGTGAAATGTGGAGGGGATGGCTGTGCATGGGTTTAGTATATAATAGCGGTCACTATGCGCAGCCATCTCCTCCATACTACCCTCAGCGCTTAATTTACGTGACGTTACCTGTAATCAATTAGCATCATTTTAAGGCAATGATCTACATCAAAACAAACTACTTTTGTTTTACAACTTTTCCCAAACCGAAAAGTTTTAACGAAGTCATCAGCAAATGAAGAAATGATATTTTTTTATATAGGTACCTACTTAACTAATATTTACACTTATTAGCATATTTACACAGTATCTTCTTTGAGGTCCAAGTATTTCTCATGTGTGGAAGAAAATAAAAACGTATTTTTAGAAGTCGTAGAACAAAAGATGTTTTATGTTTTGTTTTTGTTTTGATGTACAGAATATGCCCTTAAAAGGATGCTGATTGATTACCAGGAACCCTAGTAGGTGTACCCTGCCCAAGATAATTACAGTTTACAAGCTCTAAGCTATTGCTGTAGTCATTATCAATGTCCTTTCGTAAGGACTATATATATTATACTCAACTTTTGCTAGTCTATAGGCAATAAAAGTTATCGAACTGAAAGTATGCCATCGTTTAGATACCATGAGCTTCAAAACGCTATATCTAAAGTTTTAGACCACATCTCTAGATATACGAAGGTAGGCAAGGGGAATAATCTCCTAATTGTATTGGCGGTGAAGGTAGAAGCTACGCGTTTGTTTGATTCCTACCTTACAAAATGTCAAATAATGATTCTGGAGGCTTTGACATCGTCTTTGAAATGAAAATGAAATGAAATAATTTATTGTCATAATAGTACATTGAAAAGAATCAAGTAAATAAAATGAAATGCTCATCAATGTCCCTATTAATGGACTCGTCCAACAAAATATCACAACATAATTAAATAAACCAATTCCATAATTAATAATAATAATTCAATCAAAAAAATTGAAATAAAAACTATGTTCCAAAACTAATCTAATGTCTCAGTCAGAAAGCGACAATATTCTGAAATGTAGGTATGAAATATATTACGGTCTACCCACAAGTGTTCTACCGCACATAGAATAGTGGGTATTATGACTGTGTTGTACCTTGTACGGTCATACCTAAGCAATAATGTAAATTTTAAATTAATGACTAAAAATTAAAATTATAAATCCGCTGTATAGGGGCTTCGTTAATAAACAATATAAATACGTCACACATAAAAACTAAATTTAAAATCTTATAAAAAACAATTTATATAATAAAATGGTTACATGTATTGGTGATCAGCTGTATAGGGGCCTCGTTAAAAACATTTTTAGGTCATACCTAACCAAAAATTTAAAACACAGTTACATTAAATTATAGCCATGCAAAAAAAAAAAAAAAAAAAATATATATTTAATTGCTTAATGTGATTCTGTCTCCATTGTTTGATAATCTTTGTAATTGTTGTTTAAATATTCAGTTATTTTGTAAATAGTTTTTGATAATAGCAGCCGCTTAACGTTAGCGCGAAATTTATTTTCATTTTCTAAAGTCTGAATATTTAAAGGCAGTTTATTGTACAATTTCTGACCTGTTAGTTTTGGCAGGCGTCTAACCATATTCAACCTATGCTGTATGGGTAACAGAAAATTGTTTGCATTTTTACAATTTCTCGGTTTCTTAGGTGCACTTGGTTTTTCATACTCATGGAGCCTGGAATGGACATATTTTAGTACTTCAAAAATATATACGGACACTGACATCAAAATTGATAGATTTTTGAAGTGTTCCCTACACGAGTCCCTATATTTAGATTTAGTTAGTACTCTGATGGCTCGCTTCTGCATTTTTAGCACCCGTTCATAGTCAGTGGAATTACCCCATATAATTATGCCATATGACATAACAGAATGGACATATGCAAAATATACTTCCTTAAGTTGTTGTTCCGATGTCATATGTCTAATTTGTTTGAGAGCATATATTCCTTTGGACATTTTGTTACACGTAACATTTATGTGTTCTTTCCATGTTAGTGCAGAGTCAAGATCAAAACCTAACAATTTAGCTTTGTTGACAGTCTGCACACATTCTCCAGAACTTGTTGTAATAAGTGTCGTTTTAGCAAGTGGAGATACTGCATTGAAAATTATGACAGTAGTCTTATCGGTGTTTAACTTTAGACCGTTCATTACAAACCATTCATTAAGAACATCGATGGTTTCATTAATGTTCCGTTGAAGCTCTTCTCCAGATTTTCCATATACCACAATTGTGGTATCGTCAGCATACTGTGTGATTTCCCCTTTAATTTTTACATTACCTACGTCGTTTAAAAACATGACGAACATTGTGTTCCCAAATGATGAGCCCTGTGGAACTCCAATATTAACATACTGAGCTGTAGATCTTTTGACTTTATCGTTTATTGTAATTTCAACAGTCTGTTGTCTTTTTGTTAGCAACGATTCGATAAGCTTTTTAATGTCCTCTCTAATACCGTACACTTCTGCTTTTTGGATTAACAGTTCATGATCAACCGAGTCAAACGCTTTTGATAAATCTAACATTATAGCAGCAACACATTGTTTTTTCTCGAGACCAGTTGTTATGTTTTCAATAATGTTAAGAGTGGCTGCCGTTGTTGACCTACCAGGTCTGTAAGCAAACTGACAATTTGATAGTGCTTCATGTTTACTTAGGTGCTTTATTATTGCTTCGGATAGTATACACTCTATTAACTTCGAAATGGTGGGTACGATAGTAATGGGTCTGTAATTCCGGACATTATCTGTATCTCCTTTACCTTTATATAAAGGAGTCACTCGTGACATTTTTAAAGCATCTGGGTAATTAGTAGAATTCAAAATATTATTTATCAGAAATGTGAGATGGATACAAATATATGGCATGGTTTCATAAAGCAAATTTCCAGATACATCAAAAATATCTTTTGTATCAGAATTACAAATTTTATTTTTAGCTAATTGTAATAGTTGTCCAGGATGAACTTGTGGGACTTCAAAATCAGGTAATTCATTAACAGATTCTTTCAAAAATGTGATTGCCTTATCCCTATTAGGCGTATTATTTTTCTCTAAATCATGTCCTATTGATACAAAATAGTTGTTGAGGTAGTCCGGTATACAGTCATTGGCAATTTCACTGTTATTCTCTTCATCTTTCAAATTCCAAGTCAATACTGATTTACTCTGATTTGTGTCTTCTTTGATTATCTGCCATACTTCTTTCTTTGGATTTTTAGACTGCATGATGCGACTATGAACATATTCTTTTTTTCCCTTAGCTAAAAGTTCGTTACGTGCTTGTATCTTCTTCGTAATTTGGTTTGCTTCTATTGCATGGGGATACTCTCTTTGAAGTATATAGAGATCATGTATATCTCGTTGAATTTTTATAATCTCATCACTAATCCATGGAGTTTTCTTCTTTATTCTACGTTTTGTTTCTAATTTGGGAAAAAATACATCCATATTCCAGGTAAATTTTGACATAAAGGTTTGAAAACTAGTCTCATCATAATGATTAAAGACTGTGTCCCAGTCGTAGGATAGAAGAGCATTTCCAAAATTGGCTATGCGTTCCTGGCTAAATATTCTTCTTGTTTTGGTAACGTACTTCCCTTCTGAAACATTACCGAAAATATCATGTAGTGTAATCAACTGAGCATCATGATCTGATAATGCGGTAGCTAATGGTTTGATCACTATTACGTCATTTTTTACATTTGATACTACGAAGTCTATAGATGTTTTAGATGTTATAGTACTATTTTCTATACGAGTTGGAAAATCAACAAAATTTCTTAAGTTATTTGGGGCCATGATATCAATTATAGACAATTTATGACTGGAATCCGAAAGAAAATCAATATTCCAGTCGCCAACAAACAGAATAGTAGCGCTTTGTAAATCTGACAATAGTTCAAATAATTTAGACAAAGTGTTCTTAAAAATTGTAAAATCTCCTTTACCAGTTCTATATAAACCTATTACAATTATTTTTTGAGGTTTCTTATTACTCAGTATTATTTCGACTGCTGTAAGCTCACAATGATATTCCACTGACAGACTATCGATATCCGAACGTTTTTTGACTTTAAGCTTATTTTGTGTAAGTATTGATACTCCACCATGAATGCGTCTGCGTCTAATGAACCAATTAGCATGTTTGTACCCATTTATTACAAAGTTATCTACATCGTTATCACAAAGCCATGTTTCTGACAGAATTAAAACATCAGGTTGATATGTTTCAACAACGCCTTGCAATTTTAACCGTTTGTCTTTATTTTTAATACTCCTACAATTTTGATGAATTAGCAGCATTTTATTATTATTATTACTCATATATTTGTCACTGAGATGATCGTTCCTTTGTCTAAAAAAGTGCAATTATCGCTTTCTGACTGAGACGCCAATCATTGAGGTGTATTGGAGTCGGTAGTTAAATTACTATCATGACATATCAATTGTATTAAATTCCTATATGTATGTGTAAATTGGTACATTGAATTATTCAGAATATATTTTGACAAAAAATTCATATAGTTATGAGTTAATTTGCTGGAAACCGAAAACTTATTCTTATCATAATGATTGATGTCAATAAGGGATACTCCAGTCGATCGTGACACGAAGTTATACAGTTCTTTATTTATTTTGTAAATACATTTCTTCTTTTATGGTGAATCGTAGAGTACGGTATTGTTGTTATATGAAGTTTAAGCTTCTTTTGTTGACAACATTCCCTTGCTTTTTTTATACAGTCTAGTCTATAATTAGTTGATTCTGAGGCAATAATAACTAAGTCATCTCCTTCGTTCAGATCCTTAGTCACGTCGGTGACATTTTGGATAATGCTTTTTAATGTTGCTCCTGGCTTGCATATAGACAATATTGAATTATATTTATTTGACTTTTGGGTAATGTGCTTTGCTAATCCTTTTCCAGTTTCATCGCATAAAATCATCATATTCTTAGTAGCAGTAACCTGACCCGATAATTTTTGTTTTTGTTGTAGCTTATGTACTTTATCTGGTGTTGAGGTTATATTTGTTTGCTTTCTCCAATCCTCTTTGCTTCTTGCTTCATTATCTTCGATAGTCTGTATTTCTTCCATGTCCTCAATGGTGATGGGTTTTCTTTCTCCTCTTTTTCTTACTGTTATTCTATTGCTTATATCTATGATTTTATTATGATCATTTTCCATTAAATCTGCAGTTTCTTGTTTCTCTGTCAAATCTTCATTTTCTATTAAATCTGTAGTTTGTTGTTTCTTTGTCAAATCTTCATTTTCTATTACTGTAATTGTGTCACTCTCGCCTTTATTTTCAAATATACTGAGGTTTCGTCTTAGACACATATTTTCGCGCTGCAGTACAATATTTTCATTTTTTAAAATTTCAATTTCATCCATTAATGTTTTAATTGCCATTTCATTGTCTGCTTGACTAGTTTTTTGAAGTTCATCAAACATAGCGGCATTCTTCTCATGAACACGGATAATATTTAAGGCTTCCTCATATTCATCCATTTTGCTGTCCTTTCCATCTAGAATGCTTTGCAGTTTATCTTTTTCTTCAACAACTTCGGTAAATATTACTTCCTGATTTGCTATTTGAATTTTTAGTTCGGAGATCTTTGTTAACATATCTTTGTACTCCATAGAATACTCGTCATGATCCTTCATCAATTTAATGTTTAGCTCTTGAGTTTTACGTAATTCGGATGTGAGTTCGCGTATTTGATTTTTGGCTTCCGTCAAGGTCAATGATTTTGTTTCATACATTATGATATAAGTTACAATACACCACGTGCTACAAAAATAATTCAAAAATATACTCAAGGTTTGAGGCAGCAGCAGCGTGGCGCAGACGTCTGCGACGCTTAGGTGTGAACGGGTCGAAAACCCAAACAGGCGCGATGAGCCGATGACTCACGTAGTGGTGGCGGCCGGTAACAGCAGCAGCGATGCGATGATCAGGCGTTGACAAAATATTTCGAAAATAAAATCCGTATATCTTCTTTGTTTTTGGTCCAATTTTTACCAAAAAACTATCACTGTGACGATGTTGTTGTGGGCAGTGCACTGGTATAAGTTTTATTGGCAAGTTTACAATTTTAACCACTCAAATAGCTTAATTTTTACGGAGCATTTTTTAAAATGACGTTAACAGGTCGATCGCGATGTGACATCGTAACTATCAGATGACAAAGCGCAATGTTGTGATATCAAAAACCATTGCAATTAAAATGATAATGCGAATGAAACGGGTTCTGAACTAGCAAGTTTTCGTCGACATTTGTTAGTTTATTGTAGACTAGCAGCGCCCCGCGGTTTTACCCGCGTTGTGCCCGTTCCCGTGGGAATTTCGGGAATTTTTATAAATATAAACCTTCCTCTTGAATCACTCTATCCATTAAAAAAAACGCATCAAAATCCGTTGCGTAGTTTTAAAGATTTAAGCATACAGACAAACAAACAAACAAACGAAAATAGCGACTTTATTTTATACTAGAAGCGCCCCGCGGTTTTACCCGCGTTGTGCCCGTTTCCGTGGGAATTTCGGGAATTTTTATACATATAAACCTTCCTCTTGAATCACTCTATCCATTAAAAAAAACCGCATCAAAATCCGTTGCGTAGTTTTAAAGATTTAAGCATACAGACAAACAAACAAACAAACGAAAATAGCGACTTTATTTTATACTAGAAGCGCCCCGCGGTTTTACCCGCGTTGTGCCCGTTCCCGTGGGAATTTCGGGAATTTTTATACATATAAACCTTCCTCTTGAATCACTCTATCCATTAAAAAAAACCGCATCAAAATCCGTTGCGTAGTTTTAAAGATTTAGGCATACAGACAAACAAACAAACAAACGAAAATAGCGACTTTATTTTATACTATGTAAGGACTATGTAAGGAAGTCTGTGGTTTATTGAAATCTTGGAGAAATGACAGGTGACGATTCCAAGTGCAATTGTAATGTCTACGGAAAAAAGGAACTTTGACTTTGATGTAAAGTCGTACAGGCCGGGTGGCTAGCCCTGGTGTCAGAGTTTTTAAGCCGCCGGAACGCTTCTGACACAGATAAACTGTTAGAACAACCGGAACCTACAATTTAACGTGTCATTCGAGTCACTGTAGCGCTCAGTTGGAAATGCCACTCACGGTGACCCATCCGAAGACTAACCGTGCGAACCTTGCTTACCAAACTTTGCGGTGACTGTTGACAAACACGTAGTCAAACTAAGCTATGAGCGCTACTTAAAGGAGCTTGATGAGCTTTGACGTGAATAAACGGTGAAAACTAACTGAAGTTACAACTTGACGCGTCATCAGAGTGTCGTAGGGCTCAGTTGGATATATCGCCCACATCCAAAGGTTGACCGACCGACAGTTGCTTATGAGTTTAAAATTCTAGAAAACTTCAAAGACAGAGGCATAAACCAAACCTCGATGGCTTGCCTCGGTGGCTCAGTGGTTAGTGACCCTGACTTCTGGGTCAAAGAGACGTGGGTTCGATCCCCACCTAGGGCAAACATTTGTGTGATGAACATAGGTGTTTGCTCTGTGTCTGGGTGTTATTTAGATACTGTCTATATAAGTATGTATTTAAAATAAAATATATATATGTAGTATAATCAGTCTCTGGCAGCCATATCACAAGCTATCCTTAGTTTGGCGTCAGAGACCGTGTGTAAGTTGTCCTCTTATATTTATTTATTTATCTATGTCAAGTGATAATGTTTTTAACTAAATTTAAATCTCAGACCAAATAAAAAAAAAAAAAACAAGACAGAACGTCGTGAACAAAGTCACCGAAAGCCACCGAGGCAGTCAAATGTTTTACTTACAATTGACGCTAAGCGTGATCCTTTTGCTGACGGCGGGCGGCACGTCGTTATAAGCGATGCAGAGGAACGCACCCATCTGTCGTCTGTCCACCTTCCAGAGCAGCAAGGAACTGCCCTCGTAGCTCTCAACTGGTACAAAATGAACACACAATAAGTATAATGTCCGTACGGACCTTTCGCTGAAGGAAAACATTCTGACTATATCCTACTAATATAATAAAGGCGAATGTTTGTGAGTATGTATGGATGTTTGTTAATTTTTCACGCCCAAACGGCTGATTCGTCAACGCGCGGCAAAATGTATGGAGAAACGAATTGACCTAGCTACGACCCTGTAAAGGCAGACACCTCAAGAATGTAAGTTGAAAATAAGCGAAATATTTATGTTAAAATATCAAATCGCTTAAAATTGCTATTTTGGTTCAACGAAATGTTCTCTTCCTAAAGCTACCTAATTTTCAGTTATCAAATTCTACTACAAACAAAGGATTCCTTTAGGCTTTAATTTTTGTGACATTCTGCTGTTGGATTCAATGTTCTCAGCCAAATTATCTAGTGCAAGGTTTTATGTGTCTGTCCTTGATTTTTCAGCTTAAGGCTATTTATAGCTAACACTAGGACATATATTTCTAAGGGGCTTTTGTTTTTCAAGTTTGATAATTCTCTGAAAAATTGTAGAATTAAAAAAGGATTTCAATACTGTGGTATTAATCTGGACGACTGTAAAACCTTCTAAATTCCATAAATACGAGTAAATACATACGATACTCATAAAAATATGACATGTGTGACTGAATATGCACCCATTATAAAAGTCGTAAAGATTACGCATAAAACTCCATAAAAATGCTGTGTGACACCATTATCCTCGTTCTTAATTTTTTGAAAAAGCGATATGTACCATTAAAATTTAAACATAAAATTAATTCAGTTATTCCAGAGAAATGAAAACTTTTGCAAAATGGCGGTAGCTTTAATTGCTCTTACTCATCTCAGGTAAGTTTTTTTCAGTGTTCGTCATTCAAACTATTATTATGTATTTCTAGACAAGAGAAATTGGTGGATTGTCACATAGTGACGCCACAGAATTTATTCTGCGGACAGATGTAAGTTCCTACATGTTTTCTTTCACTGTAAAGACAATGGTACAGAAAACCATACCTACATAAATAATTAATCGATACTAGATCGAAATTCGAATACACGACCACACAATACCAAGGTTAGTATTGTCCCACTAAACCATCTTGGCCAATCTTGGGTAATGCACATGATTATCATTATCGGCCGCAAGACGTTCACTTCAGGAAATAGGCCTTCCTTATGGATTTCCAAAAAGATCGATTGAAATCAACTTCTATCTATCGTGATTGATTGACTTAAATCATCGGTCCACACTCAAAAAAAAATCGGTCGTCTAAGGTGATAAATTCCTTTGTCGTTTTTTTTTTGTGCTCCTGACGTAGCTTTTGAACGGTACGTTCTAGTAAACCTAAACGCCGCATCAGAATCTTTTTTGTCGAACGGTTTTTTGTCACTACGACTAGGTTCCCGAGCACGTGGCGTCTATGATTGTTTTTATTTTGTCGCTACGACAAAGTAGTTTGTCACTACGCTATAGGAGGTAGTTACTATGACAGAGTTGCTTAACGGTAAAATGTGAGCTTGAACGCTGGTTCACAAGCAGCTTTGATACAGTGACAGTCTTTTTTTACAAAGCTATTTTCATATTTGACATGTTCGTGGCGTCAAGTTTTATTTCGTTTTAGATGATATGACAAACCATGTTAGTTGTCATGACAAAATTCGCTAACGGTAAAATGTGAGCTTGAACACTGGATTCACTAGCAACTTTAACAAAATCACAGAATATTTTTTTCAACAATATTGTCATTTCTTAATTTGTACGTAGCGTCAAATTTTATTTTAACTTATTTCCTACGACATAGGAAGGTAGTTACGATGACATAATTCGGTAACGGTAGAATATGAGCTTATACGCTTGGATTAACGCTTATACGCTAACTGAGGATTCTGTTTGGAGCACCTACAAAGTATTCGTTATTCTGTGATTCAACAGAAGCCTTTCAAAAATAAGTCGGTATGGTCATACGATAGCTTAAATGTACCTATAGAAACTTGAACAAGCTCTAGAAGCATAAGCAACGCTTAAATACCTATAGATAATTAGAAAATATTTTCACTAAGGCCTATGTGCTTCTGTCAACGCTCCGAAGTAAATACGTCCTTGGCCCTTAACAAATGCCGTCTCCAGAGGCCGCCTGTAATTTGCAATGTTGCCATTATGGCCAACTTCCTCTCTTTCTAAGGAGAAATAACGACTTGATTAAACAAATCGATCGGATCCGGAATTAATACTATGATACTTGTTAACTTAAAATTACACGATCATTAGTAAACAATTTCTTGCAGTAAAATGATTGTAAATAAAAGTAAATTTATTGCTTTTTTGTAATGTATTTTACTAGTTGTTCGCCACGAATCTGACATAAATAAAGTTTTGAATGTGTTTTTCCTTGTATACTTTAGTATACTATTGCAATTACATATCTTACTTAAATTTTTCATCGTAAGCTTTGGAATTAAAAGGAGACAGGACGTTACCTTTTTTGCAGTTTGTTGCATTTCTAACTAAGAAAAGTATCCATTTAAACAAAATAAAAAACACTATTATTTTTTATAATCATAGGTATTTCATGGTCATATTGATTTGTTTTTAACTAACAATTTTACGTAACCCTAAACCCTTAACCCCAATCTACTGCCATAGCAAAATCTACAGCAATTTGCAAAGATCGCATTTTGCAAAGTGCGAAAGCCAAAAATTTTAAAAATAAAATGTCAAGTTATTTGTACTGAATTTCGAAAGTTCCTTCTCGCTGCTGTTAATAAATAATACTAATAACATAGACTTTTAACTATTGTTGTTCCAGCCGAAGAAATGTAACGCTAAAATAAAAGATAACAAAAATACTAACTGAATAAAAATTAAAAAATGATTATGGATGTGGAGTGTATCAGAAATGTATTTGGGTAAATAAGGTTAATTATTTTTTGTTGATTTTTGTGATTTTTTTTAGTAAATTATAATGATAATAAAAATTAAAAAGAAACATGTTTCATTTTATTTATTTTCGACGGCAGCTGAATATAGCGTTTCTTTACAAACACGTCAATTTCCCTTTACAAACACGGCAGTCAAAAATTAGTCGTTGGCAACACTGGCTCTGCCAATCAATCTGCCATTTTTCTCCGGTCCGGCCACGGCGCAAACGCAACTGTGTTGTAAGGCGATTTCGACAGTTTTTGTTTGTGCTAGATAAATTCAGTGTGTCTCTGTGTGTGTGTGTGTGTGTCTATCTGTTTTGATATCTAATTAATCGTTAAAATAAGACCAAGGATCTTATAATGGGAGGATAGACAATAGCTATACAATAGAGCGTGTATCGTAATGGACTAGCATAAACTTACATTTTCGGCAAAAAAAATGCTATGCACAGCGCCAGATGCACACTTTTGTATGGCCATTGTCAATCCTCTCTTCATATGATCCTTGATAAGACTAAGGGGCTCGAAGATTTTTCTATGGAAGCTGGCATATCCGCCCGCCATTTTTTTAAGTTTTCGCGCACGATGAAAATGTTGTACTACTTTCAACATGTAATTTTTAAAAGTTGTTTATAATGATTAGTACTTTGAGCCCCTTTCAGCTTAGCATAGCCTTTACGTACACGTACAACCCTGTATAAGTAAGACCAATTACTCTATCTTTCGTTAATTTGTATTTGTAATAAAACTATCTTAATCGATTTGCTGATTTTAATTTCTTTTCTAGTTTTGACATTCCACAAAGTAACCATGACGATGGCATCCTGGGATTTTCAGATGCGAAGCCACATACTCCTCTATGAAGCTGTCCAAATCCAAGTCGAGAGGGTTATCGTAGGTGCCATCGTCTAAGGAGACTGGGTGTTGCTGCCTCTACGTACACTGGGTGTTGTCACTGCGGCAGTGTAAGTTGTTCCAACGTCTATAGTGTGCCGTTACTGTGACAGTGTTTTGCTTTAAATTAAATTTAAAAAAAAATTAAATTTGCATAGGGACAGCAAAACACTGTCACAGGAACAATACACCGTAGACGTAGGGACAGCATACATTGTCACAGCGACAACGCCCAGTAGGCATAGGGACAGCAAAATACTGTCACAGGGACAATACACCGTAGACGTAGGGACAGCATACATTGTCACAGCGACAACGCCCAGTAGGCATAGGGACAGTAAAACACTGTCACAGGGACAACAAACCGTAGACGTAGGGATAGCATACATTGTCACAGCGTCAACATCCAGTGGACGTAAGGACAGTTAAACACTGTCACAGTGCCAACACGTCGTAGACGTTAGAACAGCATACACTGTCGCAGTGACAATACCCAGAAGATGAAGGTACAACATACAGTAGACAAACGAACAATATTCTTTAAATATGGGGACAAAGTTGTATTGTCAAAATGACACCGCCTTGACGTGAGACAGCATACTCTGTCACAGTGACAACGCAACGTTGACAAATAAACAATATACCATTGAACATGGTGACATTTTATATTATAAAAGTAACAATGCCTTAACGTGGGGTCAAAGCAAAGTGGTCAAAATGACAAAATGCCAAAAACGTAGTGTGAAAGTACCTTTGTAATAGCGACTTGTCATAGGGACAGTTAGCGTTGTCATATCTACAATGTTTGTGATAGTTTCAAACCTCAAAGGGGGCTAATACGGGGCAACAAAAAATGTGTTTAAGTTCCTTTGTCATTGATATTTTCAAGCGTCTAAATTTGTGCAGTCGCTGTGTTCAGTTTCCTTAGTAATCTCCCATTTGATAAGGGATTTTTGTCGCCGCGTCTAGAAATTTTTTAGAGTGCACTTTCAAATTTAACATTAAAATTTAATATTATTTATTGTCATAAGATACAAATTATACAATGGTTATGCAGCCACTATTCCCCAAACTGGGTACAATAAAGCACCCATATCTTGTCTTTTGTCTTTGTCGGTGGTCATCCTACGCTGCGTTTTTCTAGACGTGGTTTTCATTGACGAATTTTACAGCCCTATCGGCTATCCGTACTAAGAACTAAGTATGTACCTTGCCCATTACCATATCTACTTGCTAATCCGGTGGGCTATGTCAGTAACTTTGGTTCATCTACGAATCTCCTCACTCCTGATGCGATTACGCAGAGAGACTCCGAGCATAGCCTTCCCCATGGCACGTTGAGCAACTATGAGATGTGACGTAATTCATTGAACTTATCATCAATCCCCAAATCTCTCTGCGCATTCTCTGACTAGCGGGGTGGAATGAAATACTTATCTTCCTTGATGATCACCACAATAATTATATTATTCGCTAGTAATAATTATAGTATTATATTTTCGCTGGATGCAAGACGCTAAAAGTCTTGTTGGCGATCTATTAGAAAGGCCTATGTTCATTAGTGGACTTCTTTTGTTTGATGGATGGATGATGATATATGGATCAGATAATTGCTATTATTATTTTGATAGACGAATTATTACTAGTGCAGCTCCGGGACAACTACTTAGCAATATAGGTACATTCGTGTTCTACATCATAAAACTTTAAACAACAGCCCAATTATGAAGGCATCATCGTAATAATAGCTAATTAAAATATTTCTGTTTCTTTTTCACTTTAGGCATTCGATAGAGAGAACACTTTTTATGTTGCTATTAAATTTACGTTGACGCCTTCATAATTGGGCCTATTTAAGGCTGACACTGCTCCAACACATAATATACATCATACAGTCAGTAAATGTATGATATGATTTTTATTCAGAGTGTTTTCCACGCTAGATTTTATCTCAAAGAGTTATCTTTGTGATAAGCAATTCAAAAATCTAAAGCGAACGCAGGATTTGAACCTGCCCTTTCGGATCACTAGCCCGACGCTCTAACCAACTCAGCGCCTGCCTCCTACGCATACGCCAAACTTTTGAAGTGCTTATCATTACCACCAACTTAAATAAATTAAATGTTTACACCTAAAGCAAATGTAAGACTTAGCCAAAGCCAGAAGTTTTTTCCAATAGCTACTATGACTATCACTTATTCCGATACATTTAAGAATCAATACGAAAACGTAGAAGTTATATTATCCTCGAGTGAAATACCGTCGGCGTCAGTCAAGCGAGAAGGTGAAGTGGCAATTGTTACGTCATTTACATAAAGAGGTCGGGATGGGATCGGGTGTTTACGAATAGTTTAGGGGCCTGTCATTGATTTCGGGGAAAAGGAAACGATTGCTGTAAATAAGCGCGGTATGAGACTGAGCAGAGACTGAGAATTTGTTAAAAATTATGTCATAATTAAGAAATAATATTCTATCATAGTGAGATATAATATATGCATATATCTTACATAATTATAAATATTTATTATTTTACTTATAATATGTACAATTTATTTTTATTCTCAAAATATAAGCATTCGTAACCATATCATATCTATTAGAAACTATTATTCGTTATTCGGAATTTATTATTCAGAAATTTAAACGCAAAAAAAAAATTGTCAACAGAGGTTCCAAATCACATGGAAAATTCGTATTAGATTTCCGCGACACAGGCCTTGCCTAGTGCGGAAATCACGGTACCACGTTTTGTTTCTTTACAACTGTCATAAACATAAGTAATATTGTTTTTATCATTTGTAGCATGTGTGTAATTTTTATCCTATGTTTGTGTTAAATAAAATATTTTGATTTCATTTCATTTTTATGTTTTTGGGGACGCGCGAACGCTTAATAACAGGAGATATAATATGTGACGCGACCGCTGGTAAATTATTTGCTGTGTAAACTTCGAGCAAAATTAAATATCTTTAGAGTCACAATCGTGCAAAAAAAGAGTCCGAACCAAAACCCTGCCCAGGCTACATAGTTAAGCGATTGCAAGCTGACTACAACGCCGTGAGATGCCAAAGTGCTCGGTTACAAGCACTAATCAGGTGACATAACGTAGAGATTCGAGAAAACGGGCCATTGTGAATTATTTAATGTAATATCTAAGTTGGTATGTATGACGGCGCTCGGACATTTTTTTACTACTTTCACTGAGGGAATGTGGCTCTGTTGATATTTGCTCGAAGTGTGTAAATAAATTTGTTTTGTAGCTGTTTTCGCGTAGAAGTAGCAGACTACTGTAACATCGGGCGATACGTAGACATGCGATGCGATAGGCTACGCGTCGCTAGGCGATGCGATAGGCTACAAAATTTAATAGGTACTTAGTATCCAGTACGCAATGCTTTAGTTCATTATTACTAGGTGTAATAGTACATTTTTTGTTAATTAACTTGTTACCTAATATTCAATTATAAATACAACTACCTATGTACTTGTTTTTTCGCGCATAAAAAAATAAAATAAGTATAGCGTGACTTAACCCTTCGTGAGTAGGCCTACGTCCTGCAGTGGATTAATAAAAAAGGCTGGTACAGTACAGTACATTACAGTACAGCGTGACTTCCCCGCTTTATATTTTGATATTATTTATTATTTACCTGCTATTATTTATAACCTTTATTTTTCTGGAACAAAATGTAGACTACACTTTTCAAGCTATAAACTCTATCAATGGAGAAAATCTTCTTATGTTTCTGCGTGAAAAAGTTAACAAACAAACCAACACATATTATTAGTCAATTTGGACTCATATTATTAGTCAATATATAGGGGTACAACATTTACGAAAACTAAACATTATTTAAAGTTTTCAATTGGTATCCTCTTTTTTTCTCAAAATATTCCAAAATGTCCTACGGAATCCTTGCTTATAAGCATATAGAATTATACATACACTTGTTTCTGCTTTTTTGCAGAATACCTAATGATATCGGAGCTGTCTGAGAATGATCAAAGGATTTGAGGCGGGATGCTTTATGTGGCTGGTTTCAAGGATTTCAAGGAAAATGAATAAAAAATACTTGCGTAGACATTCTAAGTACCGCCTTTCAAAAACAAACTTTATTTATAAGTAAGTAAAATATAGAATACCACTCAATTGAAATAGTGCTAACGGATCAACCGTTTGTTTTTACGGTTTTGATTAGTGACTTAATTTGCAACTGTATCACTTTCAACTACCAGTTGCAATTTTTTTACATACTAAATTAGGCGTCTAGTTTTTAATAACCAAAAATAGCTAAATTAAGAAAAGAAAAGAAGAAAAGCTAAATAAAGCTATAAGTTTTCGTGAGAAAAATTGAGGTATGGTGAGAACCAAAGTTGAATCATCTGAGGGCTTAGTCCAGGTTTACACGTAAATTAAAACTACAGCAGTTTCCGCATTGCTCTATACATTCTTGTGCAGCGCCCCTGACGGAAACGAGGAAAAACTAACCAAAATTTATGGGACCACACGCGAACGTGAAAGTTTAAATAAACAACGCAAAACCTGGACTAAGGGCTGAGGAAAACACTGCAAATAAGTATGTATAACGGTTGAAATAATAAGACAATACAATACAAATAGTGTCATAAGTCATAATATCGTGTAGCTATGAGAAAGATGAAGTTTAAAAATTGTAGTATTTTTGAACAGAATTCACGATTTTCTTTTCACGTGATCTTAGGAAGCGGGTGGCAAGAAGCCGTGGCGACCAACATCTCAAAATGACTGCGAATCTAAGGCCACCCTTACACTTGTAAGTTTTACAAGTGACTTACGTAATAAAACTTTAAGGCATATTGCCGAATCTGATCTACTAAAAACTATATACTTCTCTCTCTGTCAGTCTCTGCTAATTTATTGTATCACTAGCTGGGGAGGTATTTGTAAAACACATCTTAAACCGCTTGAATGCGCTCAAAGAGCTATTTTAAAAGTCGCCAACTTTAAACCGCGTCTATATCCAACTTCTGAATTGTATAAAGAATGTGATGTTCTTTCTGTGCGTCAACTTTATGTATTACAAATGGTCCTACAGCAGCATATTAAGACTCCCATTCGGTCGGTTGATACCACAAATAAAAGGCGTAAAAACAGCCTTACACCTAAAGTGTGCGACGTTACTCAAACAAATACTGTATTTGCATCACACTATGCTTTCTTCTCCGGTCCACACCTATATAACAAATTAAATTCAATCTTGGCGTTTAATTCTTTGAATTATTTTAAATGTAAAATGTTACCTTATTCCTTAAGAGTAAGGACTACAACTACACTGAATCTCTTATTTTAAATAATGTATAAATTCTTTCAATAAAATACCTACTCGAATAGGTATAACTAAATTATTTCGCTACGCAATTACCTTTAATTGTATATTAAAAGTAAGTTTGTGTTATTTATTACGGCTATTTATAAACAATTAACTTTAAAAAAACCTATTAAAAATGTAATTTCAATTATAAACTTAATTAATTAATTGTGCATTATAAACTCACTATTACTATTATTATTGTTAATTTTTATTTTTCTTTATTGTGCTGTATATTCAAAATTGTTATTTATCTTTTATTTTTCCTTTTGATTATAATTATATTGATATGTTAAAATTGGGAGAAGCCACTGGCTTTAGAAATACAGTTGAAAGACTAGTTCTGAGCCAGTGGATTCATTAAGTTGTTGTCATATGTCCGGTATCAATAAATAAACTTTGATTGATTGATTGATTGATTGAATAAGATTCGATCAATTTGCAAACGCATACACTCTTTGTGATCCCATATCGTGATTTCTCAATGCAGACGTAAGTTACGTAAGTGAGTGTGCGAGTAAGGTGTATTACAAATAAAACTAGTAGGCGGTAGTACCTTTATAAAAGTCCCTAGTCCCCATCTTTTTGAGCAATATAGGTTCATGGTCTTCCCGCCTCCACGTAACCTTCGGAGTCGGGTGACCAGACGCGGAGCAGACCAGCGTCACGTTGTCCATTTCCGTCGCAGACACGTCGGCGGACGTCTCTTCGTTAATTATGTCGGGAGGAACTGCGGACAAATAATGAACCATACAATTTTGTACTCATAAAAACACAAATTGAAAAGCATTTTTTCATACATTGATTTTGCAGTTTTACAACGCTGGCCCAGAGCAGATTGGTTTAAGTGCGCCGGTGGATTCACACACGCCACTACGTACGGACTGCAGGTTGCCTTACATTGTTTTCTTTGATCGAAAAGTCAGTGGTGTACAATTTCATACATGAATTCTAAAGAAACTGATTAGTACCGGGTCGGGATTTGAACTCACGACGATTGTAGAGCGGATGTTACTTCCACTAGACCACCACGGCATACTAACACTAACCACCACCATAATAATACGTACTAGTTCGGCCGTTCAGAGAATGCGCTCCTGACACGTCATCTTGAAAAAATGTTTTTGGCCGATATCTCGGAAACTATGTACTTAAGGGCAAAAAACATTAAGATTATTATTGTAGAAAATAAAATTTTGCATCTTTTGTTTTAGTTTCCGAGATATCGGCCAAACACATTTTTTCAAGATGACGTGTTCGGAACGCATTCTCTGAACGGCCGAACTATAGTCCTTCGTTTACCTTAATGACAACACACGTAAAACTAATTTTCTTTCCAGGTTAACTTGATTCCAAAGAGAATAAATACAGAAAATCTGAAGTAGCGAGTGAAGCCATGGAACCAGTAATCTTAATCAATTTGGCAGTCCGCGCCGTCAGCGACTCATTCGGCACCCGAGTCTCAGTTTACGATTCTTCAAGTGTATCGAACCGACCCGTGTTATACGAATCTGGTATTATACTGATGGTTAGACCACAGAGTAGAGGAAGGTTAACAGAGAAACAGTAAAAAAAATTGAGAGAGACGCAAATAAATATTAAACAAAAGTTATGAAAATCTCAAGCTTCGAATTTTTCAAATTACACGTTAAAACATGATGGATTGAGCCACCTATTTCGACAAAAACAAAAACAAAGTTATGATGTTTAGTAGAGTTGTTGAGGAAGTGATTATGAGGAAGAAGAATTGGCACGCGCAAATTTAGAGGATGCGGATGAGGAAGAGGATATTTTTTGAGGAAGAGGATGCGGATGTGGAAGCGGATGAGGAAGAGGATGATAGGAAATTATATATACTAGCGGACCTAACCCAAAAGCCGCTGTCCTGTCTGTATATAACTAGGTACATGCATACACAAAAATTAATTAAAAGGGCATTTTCCAGTGGACCAAACTATGAATCTAAGCCATTCTATGCGACGCGCATGCGCAGTGAAATTCCTCATAAATTAATCTTTAATTTTGAGGAAGCGATAGCGGAAGAGGATTTTTTATTTTTTTATTTATGAGGATGGGGTAATGGTTGAGGTACCCAAAATATTGCGGAACTTCCGCATTATGAGGAACCGGAAGAGGAATCCTCAGCAACCCTAATGTTTAGCAATGACACCATAGACAGACACAGGCACACGAATTGACTCTGACGTAAATAAGCATGTTGAACATACATACTACGATCGCTTTTTCCGCTTTTGAAATTTTGTAGTGATAAAGACTCCAATGCCTAGGATTCCGGTCTTTATGACTTAACGATTCACAAGTAACCTCACCATCCCAAAAACCTAGGTTTTTACTGACAATTCTGTGACACATCACAAACATGTACAATATTATAGTAGAATCTCGTAACAGTTTCTCTGCGGATTATTTTTTCCCTAAAGTAGAATACCATTGGTATAATACCGTATTTACATAAACTCAGAAACAGACAGAACTGTCGTTACTGCGACTGGCTTTTATTGCCATTTAACTTCAGATAGGCCACTTACATTTACGCAACAGTTACTTGCACATGGCTTCAGATTTCTTTTATCATTATATTGGATCGCTGTTTGAGTAAGTTGGGTTTGTGGCAGTAAAACTATCCACATTCTGAACTACTTGGTTATATGCTGCTATAATGTTATCGTAGGGTAGGATTTGCATTTTAACCGACTTCCAAAAAGGAGGAGGTTCTATGTTCGTCTGTTTGTATTTTTTTTCTTTTTAACCAATTGTGAACCGAATCGAAAAATCCTTTTTTTTCTTTGAAAGGGTATAATTACGAGGCGGACCAATTTAAATTTTACAGAATTTGGCTGCGCCGTTTATGAAAAATCAACAATAATGTAAACGATTTGAGCGAAATATTCGAATTTTAAACACGATGTAAGGCGGTTTTGCCATTTTTTGCGAAAAATAATTATTTGTATTAAATTCTCTAAAAATGTATAATTGCAATTGAGGCATTTGAAATACTGAAATTGAATCTGAGTGCTGAAGTGACTCGATACCACGTTAAGTTGTATTTTAACCGTTTAAAAAAAAAAAAAAAAAAAAAAAAAAAAAAAAAAAAAAAAAAAAAAAAAAAAAAAAAACCGTTTAGTTATATCGGTAGCATTCAGGTGGCTTAGACCTAGGGGCTAGCCACCCAGCCTATAAACACTAATGCATCTGCTTCTGAACATAGGCCTACGTTTGAAAGGCAATCCACCACGCTACTGATTCAATGCTGATTACATGCATGGTTACCTGAAAGAAATCGACATGGGTGATAAGACCACCAGTTTATAGTCATAATTATATAGTTTTAAATGTGTACATATTGTTTAATTTTTGATTTTTGGTTATAAATAAAGACTTTTGTCTGTCTATCTGATTTGTGAATTTACGTGCAGGCCGTTCGTTTTTGTTTCTGTTTATAGTACCATTTTTTCGCAATCTTTACATAAATTGTTAGCAAAGAAATAATGGGATTGAATCAACAACCTCACAATTCTAGGAGTATGATTTCTCACTAGACTAATGGGTACTACTTGTAGGGGATCTTGGTATTTTAAGTTCACTTTTATGACGCTCAAAAACAATAAAAAATAGCAATCACATCAAGAAATTGCTGTAATACAATATTCTATACCTAGTACTAATTATTAAATAGTCAGGCACAAATAATAAAGGTAACCACAGCCCACAACGATAGTCGAACAAAGTTTCGCTAGTACAGGCTTTGTTCGTTAATCTACAACATACAGTTCCATAGCATCAAACAAAAGTTAAAAACAAACGTGTAATCCACAAAACCAATTTACAAAGCCCACAGCATGATTAAAACTTTCCACAATAAAACCCCCTTCATCCCATCACGTTGCGTATTAAATTCCCCGTCACAAAGTTTCAAACTACCCTCCCCAAAGACATAGTAAAAATTCAATATTGAAATCCATACTTCAAAACTTCAAAATTGAAAAAAAGAATAACCCGAACTAATTTGAGCGCGAGCGATAAAAGTTGGCAGCACCTCGCAGGGAAGGGACGCCAACTTTCTAAGGTGATTTATTTTTCCGAAGAAAATACTTCGACGTTCATTCGAAACGTTTCATTGATATTGAGTTTTGTTCTAACTTCTACGTAAGTACTTTGAAATGTTTTGAAGCTCCGGATCGGTCCTCTGTCCTTAATAAGCTCAGAGACTTCTTTTTACTCTCACCCATTATACGTTTAAAGGAATCGTCGGAAAGTTCCGTCAAATCGAGAATTCTCATTCGGAAAGTTATTCGGTTTGTTGCGCTCTAATTTAGTAAAGAAAATGTCGCCTTTTCAATATTGCGCGAGGTGGGGACGCCTTTTTCCTTTTAATTTGCGCGACTTTCGACCATAATAAATACTAAAACGTTTTTAATTAAAACTTGAGTGTTTTTCATGGTGACAAGGGGCCCTTTTGCTTTATTCTATCGTATTTCTTGTAGGCTCGGAAAGTCGGGGTTGATAATTTTGGTTATTGTAATTAAGTTACCTAGCAACATGGCCTTTGGGTCACTGAAAATGAAGTGCTGCAAAAATGTTTGTTAATTTGTTTGTAGCTAGTAGCTGTAGAATAATTATACACCTTTTTGTCTTTTGCTAATAGGTAACTAATAATAAATAATTTAACGAGTCATTGTACTTAAACGACTGTTAAACTGCCAGAACTCAAGCTTAGTACAAGACGTAAGTCAGTGAAAAATGTTTTAAACAGATTTTTAATGCATTACGTATTTAAATATATAATCCATGGCACAAAAGGTTCATACACGTAGACGCAGGGTCATACTGTACCTTCGAGCAAATATCTATATACTCACAAGCGTGCAAAAAAGTGTCCGAGCCAAAACCCTGCCCAAGCTACGTAGTGGGCAGGATTTTAGTTAGTCGGCGTTGTAGTTGGCAAGCCAACTACAACGCCGCGCATGCCAAAGTGCTCGATTACAAGAACTAATAAGGTGAAATTACGTTGAGATTCGAGAAAACGGGTAATTATGAATTATTTGATGTAATAATGATAATGTAATAAATCTACGTGGTACGTGGTCTCTCACTGTGGGCCTTATTAGTAAGCTCCAAGTAGCCCAACGAGCTATGGAGAGGGCTATGCTCGAAGTCTCTCTGCGAGATCGTATCAGAAATGAGGAGATCCGTAGGCGAACCAAAGTTACCGACATGTCCCAACGGATTGGCAAGTTGAAATGGCAATGGGCAGGGCACATAGCGCGGAGGACTGATGACCGATGGGGTCGGAAAGTTCTCGAGTGGAGACCACGTGCCGGCAAGCGCAGCGTAGGACGTCCACCCACAAGGTGGACGGATGACCTCATTAAGACCGCAGGATCGCGCTGGATGCAAGCCGCTTCCAACCGGTCTTATTGGAGATCCATAGGGGAGGCCTATGTCCAGCAGTGGACTTCTTATGGCTAATGGATGGATGGAAGAATGAATAAATCTAAGTCGGTATGTATGACGGCGCTCGGACATTTTTTTACTACTTTTACTTAGGGACTGTGTCTCTGTAGATATTTGCTCGAAGTACTGTACACTCATTTGTTCATTTTCAGGGGATATAATACTTAACAAATAACTTACCATAGACATCGAGACAACCTATCTGCCACTTCATACTCGGCTGCGTATTGATCTGACACATGTAGCAGCCTCTGTCCTCAGCTCTAAGGGGTCTGATCCTGAGCTGCCAAGTGCCTGGCGCGTCCAGGTGTACGGAGTACCGAGGGCTGAGCACCACGCGCTCGTGGAGTGACAGGACTGTCTGGTCTTCGGCTTTTAACCAGCCTACCTGTTAAAGGAAATTGGGTTATGAATAAAATATGTTTTTATTTGGCATTGCACTCTTGCGATACTTTCTATTCACCGCGCTCCAGCAGGTCAACTCAACAAAGTTACTAGGGTTCCACATAGATAGCGCCCTCACGTGGGAGCGCCCTCACATATACAGGAGCTATGTGGGAAGCTGAGCCGCTCGTGCTTCGCGCTCAGGCGGCTTGCGAGCACGGCCACGCGGGACGTTGTGCGCTCCTGTTACTTTGCCACAATCCATAGTAATAATACGTACGGATTAGAATTGTGGGGCCGCGCCGCGGAGTACAAGAGAGCTTTTTCTATGCAAAAACGGGCTGTGCGGGCCATTTTTGGGGTTTCGGACGACGTGTCTTGTGTGGAGCTCTTTAGGGAACTGCGCGTACTGCCACTGCCGTGCGAACTAATCTATCAAGTGGCCCTTTTCACGCACAACCATTTAGAATAATTTGAGAGGAAAGGTACCTATTTTAGATTATCAGATTATTTTAGTATCCATTGCGCTGACTCATTAGAGTGGTGTAGTCACATGTTTTTAAATTTCTTCTACAAATGTAAAGAGGTTGCTCCGCTAGATTTTCCCTCGCTTAAAAACCAGTAGTACCTACTATGACGTTGTAGTATAGTGGTAGTGACACCCGCCATACTATCGTGAGGTCGTGGGTTCAAATCCCAGTCCCGTACCAATGAGTTCTATGGAATTTATATACGGATTTTCACACCACTGGCTTTTCGATTAAGGAAAACATCGTGAAGAAACCTGCATATGTCCGTAGAAGAAATTTGATGGTGTACGTGAACCCACTAACACGGACTCCAGCGTGGTAGATATGTTCCAATCACCCTTCGTGGGTAGGCCTACGTCCTGCAGTGGACTATTATAAAAGGCTGGTACAACTACTTACTACTTAACACTACTACTATAACTACTATTACTTAACACTACTTACTATAATTACTACGTAAGCAAAGATAGGAGTAAAAGAGACACACGATAAAGAATTTCAATCTAAATTTAATTTTACTCTTAATATACAGAATCGCTGCTTCCAAGTCAATATTGAAAGTAGCTTTTTCCATTCTTTCTTACTTGCTTATTTGCCCAGATCTTAAACATTTGGATCCAGTGTTCTAGTTTTTGCCCGTCATAGTTGCAACAGTACAAAATTTACATCTCATAGTGGAAAGAACGTCTTCTATTTAATTTGCTTTACTCCAGACTGGAGGCCACAAGCTCTTTGAATTTTAAGCAGTAAGGATTAACGATGTAGGCTGGGAGATAATGGAGTAACTAATAATTAGTCGAGATTTAGGCAACTTTGTTTCTCTTGATCAAATTGAAATAGATTGATATTTAATCACCAGCTTTTACATAAGAAAAGGACCATCAAGGTTTGACTACCAAAAGGTTCAGAAAAATACAGCGTAACTTAGAACCTTCTCTTATTTTAAGTGTCGGTTAATACATAATTATTAGGTTTGTGTTGTTTATTTCTTGTCAATTTCATTTTTAGAATAAATGATTTAACTGGCTAATTTACAAATTGCCGCAATGGTAGAAATTACAATTACAACGAATTCTAGTTTGGTTTAGTTTTAATGTAGGAATTTTAATATCCATATTTTTGGATACAATAATTAATATTATTAACCTATAATATCTCGTTATATTTTTCAGAATAATTACCGTATTCTGTAACAATGAGGCTAATAAAAGTGTGTTATGACTGCCTCGGTGGCTCAGTCGTTAGTGACCCTAACTACTGGGTCAAAGAGGCGTGGGTTTGATCCCCACCCAGGGTAAATATTTATGTGATGAACATGGGTGTTTGCTCTGTGTCTGGGTGTAGTTTAGTTACTATCTATATAAGTATGTATTTAAAAATATATAAGTAGTATATCAGTCTCTGACAGCCATATCACAAGCTTTGCTTAGTTTGGGATCTGAGGCCGTGTGTAAGATGTCCCAAATATTTTATTTTATTATTAGTTTTATTTTTCAACAGTAACTAAATTTGCCACCGTCTCCTAGCCTCCTGACGGCAAACTAAAATGTAGCGCGGTAAGTTAACAAACTGACGCTTTTTAAACGCTAGCATGTCGAGTCGACCCAAAATTCAATTGTAAGGTTTTGTTTGCAAAATTATCTGCTCTGCAATTAGCTGCTGTAAATTTCCGTATTTTAATTTGTAACAAAATTAACTTTAACTATACGACGGTAACCTAGTTTAATTTCGTTACTACTTTATTTTCAAGTTCTAATTTTGTGGGGGAATAAAGACGCCTACAAATCTGCCGCAACAGGCAGCGCTGTAGCAGCGCGGCTCCAGATAAGAGACTCAATAATTATTGTTCGCAAAAAATGGAAAAACCGCCTTCCATCGTGTACAAAATTCGAATATTTAGCTCGAATTGTTTACATTATTGTTGATCGATTCGGTTCACAATTGGCGAAATTATCGATGTTCATCGTGTACAAAATTCGGATATTTCGCTCGAATTGCTTACATTATTATTGTTTTTTTTCAAAAACGGTTTCTGTAACATTTAAATAGGACCACTTTGGCAGTATACCCTTTCGAATTAAAAAAGAGTTTTTCGATTCAATTCACTATTGGCGAAATTATCGATGAACATACACAAAAAAAAATACATACACACGAACATAGAACCTCCTCCTTTTTGGAAGTCGGTTAAAAACTCTACTGTATTTACTGTACTGTACCAGCCTTTTTAATAGTCCACTGCAGGACGTAGGCCTACCCAAGAAGGGTGATAAACTCTACCAAAAGTACAATACGTAATTACACAGATATTCCGTTCGTGTATGTGACACAATTTCACAAAAAATAAAGCAACCACTAGTTATCTCGAGGGTCGTAAAACATTTCCGTCTCCAGAGACCCTCCGGTGCGGAATAAACATCTTTTCGTTTGTACAGTGACAATTACGAAATGCCTGTAGTTGATATAATATTGTTGAAGGCCTGCTTTGGTGAGATTTTTGGGATTTGATAGTTTTACCATTTAATTTGCAATTTTAGATGCCAAAGACATGAAAAACGAATTCAATAGGCTAATATGATTCTTTCCCATTTCGTAGCAAAAGTGATATTCACTCCACAAAGGAGAAAAAACAAATATTCTCCAACTTATCAGTAGCGTGGCAGTCCTATTTTTAGTGAAAAAATAATTCTGGTATAACATGTCATTATTTTCACACAAAAATTCTACTTATACTTAAATATTTAAAACAACTCAAATATTTTCAAACATGGGCAAGATAGGTACATCGTGTTTCTTAAAATAAAATTTGTTTTTTCCCGTTTTATTAAAGAAGTGATAGTCACCCCACAAAGGAGCAAGAATAAACATTCTCCCAGTAATCAGCAGCATGGCGTTCTTTTGCTTAGTGAAAAATGAATCCTTGTATAACATCTTTATCGCCACTCAATCATTTTAAAACTACCAAATAATCATTAAGAAACTAACATGTTTACATAAAAGGCTTCGTGTTTCTTGAAATTATGCCTGTTTCTTGCCCATTTCTAAAAGTGATGGTGACTAAGGGGCAATAACAAACATTTTCTCAGTAATCAGCGACGTGGCGGTCCTTTGTTTAGCGAAATATGTATCTTGGTTTGACATCATAATTGCAGTCATTTCTTGCCACTTGATCTTCTAGATCTTGATCTTCTTACTACTTGAAAATATTTAAGACAAGTCTCAATTTATAGGATTAGACGAGAAACATTGTTTCTTAAAATTAATGACATTTGTTACTTTCCTATTTCGTAACAGAAGTGATAGTCACCCTCACAAAGGGGCAAGAACAAACATTCTCTTAGTAATCAGCGGCGTGGCTCTCCTTTGTTTAGTGAAAAATGAATCCTGGTATAACATCATTATTGCGCTCGTTTGCTCTGGAAATACGACTCTATTATGAAATCGTTTATTAACATTGCCAAGACATTATCATGGCTTGTACAGATTTTTTCCTCATCATCTTGAGCGTATTACGGTGCTTTGTGTTTTGTTTTCTTTAGGCTTGTTTGTTTTGAATTGAAATTTTACATCAACTTTAATTTGTATACAATTTATTGTGTACTATACTACAAATAAGTAATATACTACTATACAAATTTTATTTCTTAACCCCTGTCTACTTTTTTTATGGTTCCATAGTAAAACGACAAAAACCCTTACAACTTCGTTGTGTCCGTCCGTCCGTCCGTCCTAATGTTTCAAAACCTTATAACTTCCACATTTATGAATCAAATTTCATGAAATTTGACATTATCATTGTTTTGTTATAGATCTCAATTTTAAGTTCTTAAATATTTCAAAACTGTGTATCTAAAGGGTAGCTGTACATGCAAAGAGCTTGAATTTTTTTAGCTACCCCTAAGCCTATGCCTTCTATATTTCTGTAACATTGTTAGACTCATCGACTTTTTTCATGTTTTTTTTTAGTTTTGAATTTTTTCTGATACTGATTCAAAATCATTGAAAAAGTATAAGGGTAGGTAAATTTGTTGTCTGTAAAGTCAGTTTACGGACAATAATTAATTTTGCGTGATAACGTTATAAGAAAACATTGTTGAATCAAAAACTGAAACAAGCTTAGGCAGATTGTGTCTATTGCTTGTTCCGCGCTCTCGCTTTCACGCTCGGCTCAGGTGGAACGTGACACTTTTTCGTGCGTGCAGCCGGCATTCATCGATTGTTCTTCATGTCATGTCGATGATCCAAAAATAAATAGGAGTATTTTATTATAGTATTAATACGGTATTTTCCCAGTGCCTTGCCACTGCAAGGCTTTAGGAAAATGCCTTATTAATCTCTCAATCACTCCGCTACGCGTCGTATAAGTCCTGGAGTGTACATGTGTATTGAGGGCATGAAAGTAGCATCGATTTATAAGACGTTATTACGTCAAAAACTGAACATGAAAGGCAGCCTACACAAGGATACAAACATTTCGCTCCCACACCTATCAAAAACCGATAACAATAAGCCCTAGCAAATATCCAACATTTTACGGGATCTAATTTCAAATACATCCACAGCTAACCTTCATAAATTTCGGGGTAAGTTCAACACGGAGCCAAGAAGAATTTGAATCACGCACCACCTCCAAATTGATTTGGTGCTCGCTAAACAAAAGCATTTAAACCCGTGGTCACGTACTGTTTTATTGTGAGCCAAAAGTTACAATGGCCCAGGCGAATAGTAATCTTCTAGGGGTAATGTTATGTAATACCCGAAAATTGCGAGGGAATCGTATTCGGCTTGCTCGGGGTAGCAGGATTTAGGGGCAGAGCGGAGTTTAGTTATGGGCGGTGTTATTGTCGCGGATGACGCTGTCGTGTTGGTGTTGATCTATGGCGGTGGCAAACTTATTCTAAAGTTAAATAAGACAGTGTAATCATCATTCGATTTTTTTTTTATTGTGTAATTGTTATTTTTCGCCAAAAATGGCATAACCGACTTCAACCATGTACAGAATTCGAATAGTTCGCAAATATCGATGATGTAATTTTTCACATGATTGTTCATTTAACATTTATCAAATAAAAATTAAACGAGACCATCTTTGAAGAATGGTCTACCAAAAAAAGAATTATTGGATTGAAATCGGACTACTCTGTAAAAAGTTATGCGTGGTTATCAAAATACGTGGTGAAAAAACATACGCGTCTACTTGTAAACCTACTCTGTTTCGTCGGTTAAAAATATTATCTATCCTATATACATTCGTTCGTACGCACCCTGAGAGATGGGCCAGGATTGTCACACAGTGGGTACTGGAGGGCAGACGAAGGCAGGGAAATCTAAAAAATGCTGGCGTGTCGAGCTCGACACTTTCCGGGAAGGTTGGCTGGTTTTGGCTACAGAATGCGATAAATGGAAGGAAGTGGGGGAGACCTTTGCCCAGAGGTGGAACAGAATAGGTTGAGAAAAGAAAAATACATACCTATAAGTACATATTAAATATAAATAAATAAAATAAATAAATATTTTGGGGACATCTTACACACGGCCTCTGACCCCAAACTAAGCATAGCTTGTGATATGGCTGCCAGAGACTGATATACTACATATACTTATCTATCTCGAAGAATCTTCCAAAGAGTCAAATCAGTTTATTTAAAACACATTCTCATATAATAAGTGATTTAAGTTAGTTAATATGTTGCGATATGTCGGTGAAACATTTTTGTTTCATGTTACTAAAATAATACATGAATGTTGTTGTACCGTTTTTTTCCTTTTATATTATTTTTTCTTTATAAAAATGATTTTTGGTAACTTTCAAATTACACAGTTTTCAATTTACTAAAAAAATACACAGAAGAAGAATGCCATCAAACTTGGAGCAGATCGTTAAATATCAGAGAATACACTATTGTACCTCCATATTCTATGATTATACGTAGGTACATGCTTCCATATTCTATGAGGATGATAATATTATATTTGAAAACCTTTAGCAATTCTTTTGTTTTCAACCTCACACGTGTAAGTTCTGTAAAATTTCAGTATCAAACATACAAGGTTATCATCCCTTTATTCTGTTATCTTTTGTTTTTTGTTTAACATTCTTAGAATTTTAAACAAAGATAGCAAAATGTAGTAGGTGCTACTTACTTCATTGTAGTAGCAATCTGAACAAGCTTGGTTCCAAATAAACTCGTGTTACTTACAACAATAATATTTTTTGAGAAACCAATTTCAACTATCTATCATTCATGATAATATTTTGACGGTTTGTCTCCGATTCGAATTTTAGAGTGACTTTAAAAACCGAAGAAATTACTTAACAAATTTGACAAGACAAGTGCTTACTTATATATTGTCTTTTTCAGACTATTATCTGTAAGGATTACAATCAATAGTATATTTTCAATTTTGTCAAATAGCCTATTGTAACGGGAATACTCTCTTTCCGACTATTTATAAACAAATAAACAGAAGCAACCAAAATCATCATAATTGAATTAGATTTTAATATCTTTCAAAATCTTTACCAGAGCTTTTGTTTTCCATAGAAATTAAGCCCAGCAAAGTCCTCTGAGCCTCTTCAAAGATTATGCAAACTAGGAAACGCCTAAAATTGCTTCCTTTACTTGACATTAATGTTTTTAATTATATCGGGTTTTAATAAAGAAGGCCCTATGCAAACGTATAAAATTAACCCTAAAGGTGTCGTCACACTGACATGCATTCTGCGATACGAAGCGATGTATTGCTATAAAATTTTGGATTAGTGAAATCTCAATGAATGTAGCATTCTCAGGAGCATTACAATAATCGGTCAAGCATGAGTTGGACTCGCGCACGGAGGGTTCCGTACTGTATGGGAGCCCCCCATATTTATTTTATTTTGTTTTTAGTATTTTTTGTTATAGCGGCAACAGAAATACATCATCTGTGAAAATCTCAGCTGCCTAGCAGTCATAGTTCATGAGATACAGCCAGGTGACAGACGGACAGACGGACATCGAAGTCTTAGTAATAGGGTCCCGTTTTTCCCTTTGGGTACGGAACCCTAAAAAGCTATTCAATGGTTGATAATGAATTTTTTTAAAGCGTTTTCGTGCATTTATATGTATTGTGTTGTATCAGTAGAGTAGCTGAACAGTATCAATATGAATGCAGCGTTCTGAAAAACACGTTCGAAGAACGTTCTGACATTTCAAGAACATAGGCATTGCTGCTAGAAATAGTACGAAAGAAGTTTGCCGCCCTAAGCCCTGAATTTTTAAAGCCTTCAAGGTTGTCAATCAAATCCACAAAAGGTTTCTCTAAGACACTGGTTTATTCTCACCAAGACTTACTAATTATCCTATTACAACCAACTTCAAATCAATTTTTTTTCGCGAATATGGCCCCGCTTGACCACCAACTCACCTTGTGCTAAGCGACGTTGTGGTCGAAGATGAAGCACGCAGACCTAGAAGACACCTATTCACTCTGACCTTAAAAAGCTTTAGATTATACCTCTTCCAGCAGGAAAACTGTTCCATTTCCTGGCGGTACGAATCAGAAATGTTGAGTCAAACCGCTTCGTACGTATAGAAGGAAAATTGACAGTTTAGGGGTAATGTGGCGTCTTCCTACTTGTCCTGTAGTAAAAAGGGGATGGTAGTATAAGGTCGTGCAGCTCAGATGCACAATAATATTTAGATCTTATGTATTCCTTCTTTTTATAACGCAGATAAATAAATAACAGAATTGATTTCACAAATTAAAAAATTCAATCTACAATACTCGATAATACACGTTATGTACCAAAAATTATGTACACGTGACGATACACTGCACAGTGTATGGCATAGCATTAACTGCAGTTACACCCTAATATGGTGGCCTTAATAACCAGCTGTTTGTATGAGATGATAATCATATTTCCTTGCCCATATTAAGGGTTATCACCCCATAAAGATATATATTAGGCTATGAACAGCAAAATATTTTATTAGATAATATTTACGTTTCATTAAACGGATTTACTTAGCGGTTATGGGGCGATAAAAGGGATATAAATTAGATGAAATAAATGAAACAATGTGTAGCTGATTTTACTCTTTGTTTTAATGAAAGAGTTATTTGAGGCTTTCATGTTACAGGCTACAGGTAAGAAGCTAATTTGCCATTAAATCATATCATATTTCCAAGTAGTAGGATCTTTTTAATGGACTTAAAATAGTATCGTGTCCTGTAACTATTCTAATATTTTTAGTCTGTAACTGTACAGTAACAGCCTTTTTTAATAGTCAACTGCAGGACGTAGGCCTAACCATGAAGGGTGATTGAGCCATATCCACCACGCTGGCCCAGTGCGGGTTGGTGGATTCACACACACCATCGAATTTCTTCTCTGAACGTATGCAGGTTGCCTCACGATATTTTCCTTCACCGAAAAGCTAGTGGTGTTAGATTCCGTACATAAATTCCAAGGAATTCATTGGTACGGGTCCGGGATTCAAACCCACGACCCCACGATTGCAAGGCAGGTGTCATTACCACGGCTTTTTTTACTAGACCACGGGTTTTTTTTTTAGTCTACTAAAAATAAATTAATTTCGTATAAACCGGATGCCAGATGTACGAGTAGGCCCCGGCGTTTAAAAGCCGCCTGAAAGCCTCTGTCATGACTTAACGGTTAAAAACCTAGATCCACAATTAAACATATCATTCGAGGCACAAAGCGCTCTGCTGTGCCTGCCGCGGACACCCATCCGACAACTGACCGTACTGAAAGTTTAACTTCTCTGGGCGCTATGAAATACCGAGCCAAATTACGGTAAGAGCAGCGCATTTAAAGTTATTCATAACAATGACTACAATGTTCTTATATTCTAGACTTAAAATAAATAATCGGCTAAGTGCGAGTTGGACTCGCGCATGAAGGGTTCCGTATGGGAGCCCCTAGGCAAAAAAATCACTTTTATTGTATGGGCCCCCCTTAAATATTTATATTATTCTGTTTTTCGTATTTGTTGTTGTAGCGGCAATCGAAATGCATCATCTGTGAAAATTTCAACATTCTATAATCACGGTTCATGAGATACAGCCTGCTGACAGGCTGACAGACGACCAATTCCCCCCACCGCGCCATAACGCGTTATATGTAGGCGTAATGGCGTAATCAAAAGTCACAAATTTTTGCATTGTATTTTAATAAATTCGCATAAATTATGTTTAGTGGGTAACTAACTAAACGTTGCTTATGAAGTAGTCGAACAAAAAGCGCCCTTGTTTGTTATCACAATGTTTACCGATCCCCCCCTACCATTACGCGTACATTCATTCGGTACATTTATGGAGCTATTGTTGATCCGAATGATGGAAGCTCCCATCGCCCGCCATTGTTGGGAACACTTGAGAACCGACAGACATCATTAATTTGATAGGTGAGTGCGATCTTCTTTCTTGAGTGAGAGGATGTTGAAATAATAAACGCAGATACTGTTAAAATTTCTTTGTGATTTTAGTGGAAACTGACGTGGTTTTAGCATATTTTTAACCAACTTCCAAAAAGGAGGAGGGTCTATGTTCTTCTGTATGTATTCATCGATAATTCCGCCAATTGTAAACCGAATTTAAAAATTATTGATAAGTTCGAAAGGGTATACCTCCGAAGTGGTTCCATATAAATTTTACAGAAATCGGAGGAGCCATTTTTTGAAAAGTCAACAATAATGAAAACAATTCGAGCGAATATATTCGAATTTTTTACACGATTTTTTGCGAAAAATAATTATTATCCGTACTGATTTTATAAATCCTAAAGTGTGTTTATTGAAAATAAAAAAATGTAAATTATTATATACTTACTTAAATATAGGGTGTTTTATAGAGTACAGAAAATTTGGCGATTCGGGCACTAAGCAGGGGCTGTATCACATGACTCCGGTCCGATTCCGATATCCTTACTTCCTTACTATCCTTACTTCCTTATCCTTTCCTTACTAATATTAAAAATCCGAAAGTATGTTTTTTGATTTGATGATTTGTTCCTCTTTCACGCAGCAACGAAGCAAAGGATCGACTTGATTTTTGGCGTGGACATATTTTAAACGACAGAGGGTGACATGGGCTACTTTTTATCCCCATTAAAAATCTTGGTTGCCGTAGAATAGACAAAACACTTTTTTATAAGCTTACCAACTTAATATATTTATTTATCCATCCATGTCTAATATAGGCAGACGAAACGTTAATGGATGATAGGTGACACTGGCTTCAGTCTTTTATGCATAAAAGAAGGAAAAAAATAATCGACCTAGTGAGAGTCGTACTTCCGGGTTCCGTCTCGCTTTGCAGCCATCTTAGCCCTATTTATCTTGTAGTTATTAATAGCGAGCAAAAAGTTCCTAAAAAATCACGTTTGTTGTATGGGAGCCCCTCTTAAATATTATTTTTATTCTGATTTTAGTATTTGTTGTCATAGCGGCAACAGAAATACATTATCCTTGAAAATTTCAGCTGTCTAACTATCACGGTTCATGAGATACAGCCTGGTGACAGACTGACAGACGGACATCGGAGTCTTAGAAATAGGGTCCCGTTTTTACCCTTTGGGTACGAAACCCTAAAAATGGAAAACACATGATCACTAAAACATAGCGCTGAAAATGAGTCGTTCCCGTAGTAGAAATTGATTTTGTTGTATTCGATGGGACATCATTTTCATATTTCGAACATAACGTTAATGGATTTTATAGTTAACATTGACTGCAGACTTTCATGCAAGAGAAATTTCTCATGGGAAAGCTAAAAAACAAAATATGGCACGGGTGAAGCCGCGGGTAAAATCTGGTTGGTTATATGTAGATTCCAGAGCGTTTACTTCAACTTATCAGCTAGGGGTATAAAACTAGCCTGGGTTCGATCTGTTTACAGACGTATTTACGCAAAAAAATCACTAAAAAATCCAATCATACCGGTAGTGTTTATTAAAACACTGTGGTATGTAATTTTATGCATTAGAAGATAATTTATCTCAGACCAAACAACACGTAAATAAATTCAATTTTCTTATCCAATTTTGAAATACACCACGAAAATCACTCTTCCTTCTCTACTGAGTGTTTATATTGAACATCACGCTATCACTTCATAACGCACCTCCATCACTTTACAATATTGTATCACAACACCGCTCGAGACCCATTTGACAAGCGCCATTAATTTGGGCTATAACCATGCTGCGGACGACGTACTGTCAGTAAATCAACTAGTAAGGCTAACTTAAAAAAAAAAAACAAAGCAAAATTGTTGATTTTTAGGGTTCCGTAGTAAAATGAGGAACCCTTATAACTTCGTTGTGTCCAGCCGTCCATCTGTTAGGGGTTTTTAAATGAATAAAAGGTTTCTAGAACCATTTTTGTCACGTGTGCCATTTGTGAAATATAAATCGCTAAAGTTTTAAAAAAGAGTGTCCCCTCCCCTTAATTTCTAAAGTATACAAGATTTAATGTTCAAAGTTTTTGAGCTTATAGACCACATTAAAAACTTTATCTCAAAATTGTATTGAGCACTGTGGGATGATAACTTTTTGATTTATAAAGAAAATTTGAAAATCTTAAGCTTACACACATAGCTCATAGGTCATTGCCCTCACAAATTTATTTTCTAGCCAATTATGTTTTTCTAGCACTCAACCATCCTATGACATTATAAAATTGGTACGCGTGTAAGTTCACTTGACAGCTTATTTGTTATCAAATTAAGTTATATTTCAAATAAATTTAAGTAGTTTTCTTATCACTAATCAAAATTCAGTCAATTAGGTTAAAATAAAAGAAAATGAATTTTCACCGATTTTTTCCATAACTTGACCATGATTTCCATTACAGTTGGCAAATGTCATTAAATTGCAAAGCCAAAATGACTAAATAAATGAAATCACACATGGCTGCAACACCGAACACGGCAGTCGCGCTGCTTTGTAGATCCATAATGTAAAAAATACATGACTGCAGCGCTGCAGTAGCCTGTTTTTTTATAGATATGGATTTTCAAAGCAGCGCTCTTTTAAACTCGACCTTTCCTTCCTACTTTACTTTACCTACCGTTTGGTACCTACCGTTGATTCAAATTACGTACCGAATTGATTTACTGTTTATTTTGCAGCTGCGGTGCGGTGGGGCGTGATGGAGTGTGCTTTATGGGATGTTGGATGCTTGTGTCCCTTTGTTAACATACATCATCAGCTGCGGCGATGTATTTTAGGGCACACAAATACATTGTTATTCTAAAAAAAACAAAGAGCTTTCAACTTACGACTTACGACGCCCGCATGGCTACGAACGTATACGAAACTTTGACAGAGTGTATGAAAAAGCTCTATATTATCCATTGCTCCATATACGAGTATGTTCCGTTTACGACCAAGGCGTGTGAAGTTGAAAAATTAGGCCCCAGAATCGATTGTATAAGTAGTCAGCTTAGTCATTTACAACATCATTATCATTCTTGTACATCTCCACATTTCTTTCCAGTGCGTTTATAAGCAGCACTTATTTAGACCGACTGTCTTACATGTAGGTATGTGCTTAAATTTTACGCGATTATCTTTGCTGATTTTAATTACTAGTGATTATGAGTCTTAATTCTATTCATAAATTTGTTAGTCTACCACGTTTTAAAATTTCATATCTTGTTCCATATTTTCTGAGTAGTTATTAATACATCCAATTAGGATTTATACATGCTCTTTATTGCAGTTTCAATATTAGACGTCCTGTAGCTGCCATAATGATGATAACGATAATAATATTTGATTCTTAATTAGGGTTCCGTAGTAAAACGAGGTACCCTAATTCAATAGTTCAGTTTATTAGTTCAATAGTACGTAAAATTATCTTTATCTGTGAATCGTTTTTTTTTTTAAATCGAGATCCTAAAAGCAATCGTTTTCGAATCAATCAAACGATATTCAGAAACTTTTCAGCAAATAATTATTTTCTACATAGCTTTAGATTAGTTATAAATTTAAAGCCAATTTTCAGGCAACTGAACAAAGTTTAATCTAATTTTATGAGTTTTCAAAATCTATAACGTAGCCTTTTGATTGTTCTGTTTCAGGTTTTAGGAGAAACTTAATTTGGAACTAGTTATTACTTATTGAATTTCAATTAAATCAAAAGTATTAATTACAGGTAAAAAGCAGTTATATTAGCAGTTACAACAGTATGGGCGGACTATTACAATTAAATACATAGATTGGTAATAATTTTATTCAGGAGCCAAGTTTGATACAACAGCAATAATGTAATTTATGAAATTACTGTTTACTTTAATTTCCACATTACTGTTGACTTTAATTTTCTTCCATTTTTAGGGTTCTGAACCCAAAGGGTAAAAACGGGACCGTATTACTAAGACTTCGATGTCCGTATGTCTGTCTGTGACCGGGCTGTATCTCATGAACCATGATAGCTATAGATAGATAGATAGCTAGATAAAAACAGAATATAATAAATATATAAGGGGGGCGCCCGTACAACAAACGTAATTTTTAGGAGTTTTTTACTCGCTATAAATAACGGCAAGAGGAATGGAGCTCCCATACGGTACGGAACCCTTCGTGCGCGAGTCCGACTCGCACTAGGCCGATTATTTTTATTATCTACATCCATTTAAAATTAAATATTTTATAGCCCTGGAGGTAAGCGCAAAAGATCCAACTACTTTTTAAAATCAGATTTTTTGGTATTAGGTAGTCATGGTGGTGTACAACAATACCTCGGATTCAGTCAGCTGGGATGTTAAGCGTTTGATGGGGATACCAGTTTTATTTAAAAAACAAATGTGTCTAACAATTACTTTTAAAAGCTGAAAATTGTCGTGCGGGTAGGAAAATAACTTATAACAAGTTTAACCGCAGCAAATTACCTGAAACAAGTAACAAGGCCTGTCAGTCAGGTTTAAAAGTAGCGCCGCTTTAAAGCCCGACTGAAAAGCTTTGTTACATGTTTTGGGTGAATGTTAAAACCCGTGCATATGTTCCATAAGGCATTGTTCTTTCGTACAGGAATTTATTTCAGTTGGCCAATCGCCCACTAATAAACGCCGAAGGTGCCAAACTGCACCAGAAATATCAAATGCCAACTTTTAATTTGACGAGATCGCGAGTCGTACGTCGCTGACAGAAGCGCAACTGTGCACACGATTTTACAAAAAAAAAAAAATGCGCTACGTAGCGCTCATAGCGTAGTCTGATTAGATGTTGGTTGGCGATCGTCGAATTCAAGCAACGTTCAGCACGGTCAGTCTTAAAGGGTTGCCTGGAAGAGATTGCTATAAGCAATAAGGCCGCCTTTGGTTGCACTAGCTTTAAGTCGCTTCTTTTTCCTTTCTGTGTATTTCTTCTGTATTGTATTTTAGTGTTAACAATAAAGTGTTCATTCATTCATTCAGTCTTCGGATGGGTGACCGCAGGTGGCATTTCCAATTGAGCGCTACAGTGGCTTGGTAGGCCCCGGTTGTTTTAACCATTTAGCCATGTAAGAGGCCATCGGGCGGCTTAAAACTCTAACACCAGGGCTAGCCACCTGGCTTTTACGAACTTACTTTATTATGTGGCTGCTGCGGATCGGAAAGGTGGGCGTTCAGCTTTAAGATGAATGGTATAACCATCTTACTGTTTCTACATCGCTGCCACTCAACAAAAATTAATTTTGAGTATCCATTAATTTCCAACAAACAAAGTAGCAATTTCAACCGAAAATTTGTTTCTCAACAACGTAGTTATTAATTTATACTAATAAATAATAAAAGGGTTATTTTCAGTAGCAATTAATAACATCATCTTGATGGTGAGAGGTTAAATTAATGATGACGAACAAAAGCTATGAACAATGTTAGGCCAAGTGTCTGATAAGACCACAAATATCTAGAGAGATGTATTTTCTTTACACGGTGCGTAAAACATTTATTACATGCTAGCTGCCCGTTCCAGGCTATGCTATAATATGAATCAATTATTACTATAAATATTGCTAAAGAAATATTCTATTGTTATTTTTCGCAAAAAAGGCACAACCGATTTCAATCGTGTACAACATTCGAATAGTTCGCTCGAATCGATGTGTACAATTTTTACATCATTGTCGATTGTTCAAAAACGGCTCAGACGATTTCGATAAAATTTAAAGGGTTCTGAACAAAAAAAGATTATTTCAAATCGGTTTACAACTAGCGAAAATATCGATGAACACAAACAAAAAAATATTTACATAGAGAGGAACATCTCTTTTTAACCGACTCACAAAAAGGAGGAGGCTCCTTTTTGTAAGTCAGTTAAATTTTTAAGCTTAGAAAAGCTTTTTTAGCTTAGTCGGCTTAGAACTGTGGCGGCGTGCGTTTTACATTACAATAAAGCACAAGTGCCTAATGAAATACATTACGATATTGAAATTGGTGTAATTACAGCCACTTTACGAGCAAATATGTTATAAAGTATATTTACAGGGTTATTCCTAGTCAATTGGCATCTTTTTAAGGGCTTATTCTGTAAATCAAATCTAACAACTTTTGTTCTGCTATATATAAGCTTGGTACAAGAAGCGGCACGTACGTCTAGCGCTGAGGGTACTGTGGAGGGGATGGCTGGGCATGTTTACCGCCATACTAAACTCATGCGCAGCCACCCCCTCCACACTTCGCTCAGCGCTAGACTCATATGCCGCGACCTGTAGTGATTTTTGAAGGACGAACCAAACCGGAGGAGGTACTCAATTCGACGCGTATATTTTTTTATGTGTAACCACACATAACTTTTTTTATTAGTCTTATTTCAATAATTCTTTTTTTATTGGAAAGAGTATACTTCGATATTGGTCGCATTTAAATTTTATTGAAATCGGCTAAGCCATTTTTGATAAATCAACAATAATGTGTAAAATGTAACATCGATCCGTGCGAAATATTCGCGAATTCTGTACAAGGGTGAAGTCACATGCTGTTTTTTTGCGAAAAATAATTATAAGCTGACAGTTTCCTGCGAAATCAGATTCTTACTAGATCTATCCCATTTATATTTATAAATATACTAACTGTAATACATAAGCTTGTTTGACCTTTGAATTGTTTGGAAAGTTTTAGTAATTAAATTTTTTTTTACAAATACCGTCATTCTAAATTAATTTAAAACTGGTTACTGCTATGTTGTATATTTTTTCGTTTTGTTTTTGAAACTAAGGATTTCAAAATTGTTACGAGTTTAGCTAGAAGAGTGCAGATTTTATACCGTCATTCTAAATTGATTTAAAACTGGTTACTGATATGTTGTATATATTTTTCGTTTTGTTTTAAAACTAAGGATTTCAAAACTGTTATACTCGTTGCTAGAAGAGTGCAAATAGTAGAGGGCGCTTTAAGCTGAAACACAGGCTCCGGCCTAGTTCGGCAACAGATACCTTCTATAATTTAGTGATTATTTGTGATTTAGCTTAATTATGATGTAATGGAAGCATTGTTTTGGTCGAATAAAAATTTATTTATTAATTAACTAACCCATCTCGTGATATCTGTGGCTAAGACGCAGTCGGTCGGAAACAACACTGTGGATGAAAACAGCTGTGAAGTTTTGAATGCTGATGAGTTTGCAAACCATTTTAAAAGTTAAACGAACCTTGGCCCTTGACCTTCTGCTGTCAGTATCAAAGTCAAGCTTTCCAAACTTAAACTGTTTAAACGGTAAGCGCTAAATTTACTTTGATCGGCAAGTTGTTAAAACACATTTGTTTACGGTATTCATTCATTATGTATTTGTATTTTTTTATGTAGAATAGGTTTACATTTGGCCACCAACTCGCTTGATGGAAAGCGAAGTTGTAGCCGAAGATGGAGTATATAGATCTAAAAGACACCTATTCACTCTTGTCTTGACGATATCCAAATTGTAATACCTTATATTATGCTAAAACTACCTACACTACTACTACAAAATAAGCAAAATTGTCAGGAAACAATGAAGGAGGTAGAGCATTCCAATCCCTGGCGGTCCGCATTATGAAGGAAGAAGCGAATCGCTTAGTACGAGCAGGTGGAACGTCGACTATGTAGGGATGGTAATTATGCGACTTCCGGCTTGTTCTGTTGTGAAAACGAGATGAAGGATTCAGGTTGTGGAGTTCGAGCGCACACTCGCCGAAATGGAAATGGCCGAAATGGTATGACTCTTTATTCCCTTATGTGGGTATTGCGGTGTTTTGCTCCGCAAGTTCAAGTGTATTTAGTATTATTACTATTTTATTTTTTCAACAAATTTTTCCATTGTTACAAAAATATTTTCCAAATTTAACATTTCAGCTGACTTATCAAATCTGATCCAACTTATACTGCTTCCTGGCTTGAATATCGTCATTTTCTATTGAGGAAATGAGATTTTTCCAATTCAAGGTCAGCTTTGATTAAAAACACGTCAAGTAAAGGAAAATGGCAAAATTCATTGTAAGCTTTCTGTATTTGTCGTAGAATATTTAAGCGGCTTTTAAATGCTTTTGTAGTGTTTGCTTTTATGTCTTGTGTATAAAGATTCAAATCAGAAAATGAATCTGAATTGCTTCATGAAAAAAAATCACGAGATGGATGGATTCGTTCCACGGTTCACGCGACACTCTTTTCCGTTGTGGCAAAATACGTATAGTTCAATCTAGTTAGGGTTCCGTACCCAAAGGGTAAAAACGGGACCCTATTACTAAGACTTCGATGTCCGTCTGTCTGTCTGTCACCGGGCTATATCTCATGAACCATGATAATTAGGCAGCTGAAATTTTCACAGATGATGTATTTCTGTTGCCGCTATAACAACAAAATTCTACTAAAAACGAAATTAAATAAATAATAATTATATTTCGCAAAAAATGGAACAACCGACTATAATCGTATACAAAATTAGAATAGTTCGCTCGAATCGACGTATGTATTTTTTTTCATTTTTGTTGATTTTTCAATAACGACTCGGTATATTTCTATAAAATTTAGATATAGGAGTAAATCCTTTACATCGAAAACCATTACATCATTTACATATTATTATGTACAACTGACTAAGCCTAAGCCGTGAGGGTCTAGTGGTAATGATACTTGCATTAGAAGTACAATCGTAAGGTCGTGGGTTCAAATCCCGGTCCCGTACCGATGAATTCCTTGTAATTTATGTACGGATTTTCACACCAATGGCTTTTCGGTGAAGGAAAACATCGTGAGGCAACCTGCATACGTCTGTAGAAGAAATTCGATAGCGTATGTGAATCCACCAACCCACACTGGGCCAGCGTGGAGGATATGGCCCAATCACCCTTCGTGGGTAGGCCTACGTCCTGCAGTGGACTATTAAAAATTACTATTAAATTCTTATACCAGCCTTTTTAGTTCAGTTGTACATACTGTACTCAGTATATACAACTGAACGTCTGGATATAACCCATACCTATTCGCCAGTGAGTAATTCCATAATACACAATCATCTCACAAAGCGAAGGCGTAATAATTGGAAACATTGAGTCTCTTTGTACTCAGTGCAAAATTAATCTTGGTGTAACATCATTATCACCTACATTTCCGTCTAATGCGCGCTTTCATTAGGAAATGAGAACATAGGGGTTTCATTCTTATGTTAATGTTTGATGCTGTTAGCTCAGGCCAATATAACAAGCTCCTTTTAGGCCTTTTGTGTTATTGAAATGTAGTTTTTGTAGCAAGAGATATTTTTAGGGTTCCGTACCAAAAGGGCAAAAACGGATCCCTATTACTAAGACTCCGCCGTCTGTCCGTATGTCTGTCTGTCACCAGGTTTGTATCTCATGAACCGTGATAGCTAGAATATCGAAATGTTCACAGATTACGTACCTATTTCTGTTGTTTTTTTTTTTCTGTTTTAGTATTTGCTATTAAGAAAATACTAAAACAGAAAAAAAAAACAGAGCGGCTCTCACACAACATACTTGAATTCTCAGAAGGTTTTTTTGCTTTTAATAACGGTGACAAGAAGATGCTTGAAATATTCACAGAAGATTTAGTTAAATATTAATTTCAATAAGAAATAATTAAATTATAATAAAATGAATATTTAAGGGGGCTCCCATACAAGAAACGTGATTTTTTGCTCGATATTATTAACGACAACAGAGAGATGTTTGAAATATTCACAGAATATTAAGTTGTATATTCTCTTCAAAAATAAAATTTAATAAGGGAGGCTTCTATGCGGAGCCTTTCGTGCGCGAGTCCGACTCGCATTTGGTCGTGATGATGAAACTGGAAGGTGGTCATAGAAACTCTGTAATAAAAAGACTCAACCCTATCGAGTTTCGGCTCGTTCGAGTCGTCCTGGCGAATACTTGTACAGTAAAAGCTTGTTTTAAAAAACTGTTTTTTTTTTAAATATAATACTTGTTTCACAATATAATGGTTACTTATAGAGAATAATAATTATTAGCTGCGTTTTAGAATAAAATTATTAAATCATTATAATCCTTCTACAATATTTGGGAATCAGAAGGGAAGTATAGATCTCAATTTTAAAACCATATAATTTTCAAAATTGTTTATTAAAGGGGTAGCTCCCATACCATGTTAAGTGGGAATGAAAATTTTTTTCAATTCTACCCCATCATATGTCAATGAATAGGGTTTTTAAAAGGAATGCCAGGTTTCTTAAACTTTATTTTAGTGACTTTATTTTGTGTGATATAGGTGGCCAAAGTTAAAAAAAAGAGTGTCCCGGGACATACTGTGTATAAATTAAGGGAAAGAGCCCTTTCCCTTAATTTCTAAAGTATACAAGATTGCACCTACAATATAAACCGACTTGTAACTAACGTTATCAATAAATTGATTATGATTATGATTGAATGTTCAAAGTTTATAGACCACATTAAAAACTTTATCGGAAAATTGTTTTGAGCACTGTATAAATATAACTTATTGAGATGTTAAGAAAAATTAAAATGTTTAAACTTGCTCAAGGTCGATGACCTCACAAACATATTTCTTAGCTAATTATGTGTTTCTAGCACTCAATCATTTGATGACATCATAAAATTGGTTTTTGTTACGCGTGTCTCGTCACGCACTTGACAACTTATTTTCTCGAATTTCGGTTTGGCCTCATAATATTAAAAATTGATGGTCTGAATCACCTCCTGTCGGTTTTAAAACTGAAATTAAATTGCGTATATTTATTTCTGATAAACAAGAAATTAATATTAAAAAAAACACCTTATTTTTTAAAACAAGCTTTTACTGAACAAGTACTCGCCGAGACGAATCAAAGGAGCTGAAACTCGATGGGGTTGCGTCGTTTCATTACAGAGTTCCTATGACCACCTTGCAGCTCCATCATCAGACCCTAGTTACCATTGAAAGACAAACTACTCGCCAAGACCATTCAAATGAAACCAAACTCGATGAGGTTGTGTCGTTTCATTGCTAAGTTCTTTTGGCCACCTTTCATCAGATCAGCACCATGTCATGTCATCATAATATTGCATTATCACGCAATTTGTACATGTATGCAAAATTTCAGCTCAATCGGTAACCGGAAAGTGGATCAAAAACTTGCAAGATTTGATTACAGACAGACAACGGGACAGGCGAAATTAAATATAATCTTGTGATATTAATAATCTGTGTGAACAATAAACAATTTCCTCTACTTATCTAAGGGTATGTGGATGATCCAATGCTTTTTATGTAGTAGTAGTAGTGTAGTTAGCATATAAGTAGTAGTACCTGGTGTATTTTGTTGTAATTAATAAAGGCACTTTTGCCCGCTAAAAAAACATCTACCTATCTAAATCTATAGGTACGAGTACAAAACAAGTTCACAAATCAGCACATAAAGCACAAAGTGAAGCATCATCACCGATTTAATTACATTTCGCAAATAAATTAAGAACTTTCCAACTCTCGTCATCACTTCCGCTGCCGCGTAATTAATTAAAAATACTTCAAACGTGTTATTATTTTTCTCTAAAATTGAAGACAGAGGCAGAAAGCTTTGTAGCTATGTATAGGTATAGCAATGATTACTTACTGAAAAGTACAAGTAGACTTTTGCTCCTTTTTAGGGTTCCGTACCCAAAGGGTCCGTCTGTCTGTCACCAGGCTGTATCTCATGAACCGTTATTGCTAGAAAGCTGAAATTTTCACAGATAATGTATTTCTGATGCCGCTATAGCAACAAATACTAAAAATTAAATAAAATTATTATTTAAGGGGGGGCTCCCATACAACAAATATAAATTAATAGCCGTTTTTCGCTTGATATCAATAATGGTAACAGCATCTGCTTGAAATATTCACAGAATATTTAGCTACATACTGAGTTTAATAAATAATCAAATTAAAATAAAATAAATATTTAAGGGGGGCTCCATACAGTACGGAACCCTTCGTACGCGATTCCGACTAGTACTTGGCAGGTTATTTTCAGCCTCATGGTTTTTACTGCTGGACGCAGGCCTCCCTAGGTCTCCAATGATCATGTTACAGATTTCGGAAGTGGCTTGCATCCAGCACGATCTTGTGGTTGTTAATGAAATCGTCTACAAGTGCACATATTGCCTATTAGTAGTCAAAAGTTTTGTATCCAGAGGCCAGCACTCCAGAAAAACCGAAATGGCAAAGAAGCTGGGATGACTTGTCATGTCAAAGGGTTCATGAGCAGTTGCAGAGCGAGGTTGTGGGAGTGGGGCTGGCTCGGATGCAGGCTGCCTCTAAGCCAGAATCTGGCGCATGGTTACATGCCCTTCCATCTCCTCACATGGGCACGCTTCTGGATGACGATTCCTTAAGGGTGGTCGTGGCTCATCGGCTTGGCTGCGCTGTCTGCGAGCCGCATATCTGTATCTGTGGGGCACGCGTTGAAGCGGACGGGCACCACGGCCTGAGCTGTACCAGATGTGCGGGCCGTAGGCCTCGCCACCACGCCATAAATGAAATTCTGAGGCGTGCTCTTGTGTCGGCGGAAGTGCCATGCGTGTTGGAGCCTCCAGGTTTATCGCTTTCGGACGGTAAAAGACCGGACGGCCTTACTCTGGTTCCTTGGCAGAGAGGGCGCTGCCTTGTGTGGGATGCCACGTGTGTAAGCACGTTTGCATCCTGCCACCTTCCCGCCACTCAGCTAATTTAACTAATAGCTAATTAGCAGATTTTTCACTTTAGGCATTCGATAAAGAGAACACTTTTTACGTTTCTATTAAATGTACAATAGCGCTTTCATAATTGGGCCTCTAACAAATATACCTATATAGGTATCAGTGTATTATTAATGTATCTATTTTCCATGAATGGGAAGTTGCACGTATTGCAGTCTTCTCTTCGATTGAAATTGTACTTTCTTTTAATCTATATTAGTCCGTACCTGTATTTACGTACTTGTAATATAAAAAAATCACGTATAAGTATTTTCGAAAATTGTTATTCCAAGCAAGGAAGTCTGACGAGCGATACCCCAAATTTCTCAGCGAGATCAAATCAGAAATGAGGAGATCCGTAAGCAAATTAATGTTACCGATACAGCCCAATAGAATAACAAGATAAAGTGACAGTGGGCAGGCGCGTAAAACGGAGAACTAATGGCCGATGGAGCTGCAAAGTTCTCAAATGAAAACCACGTTCCGACATGCGCTGCATGTGTTCATGCACGTCTGTCTACCAAGTCAGACGACGTAATTAACAACTCGATAAAATAATTATGTTAGTATCCACTCATGTTATTACAGGTAACTAAAAAAATGTTATAAAACCCTTAAACCTACAAATACTTAGATCTAGAGTGCCTAACGTGAAGAATTCACAAAGGACGAAGCAAAGTCATGGTTGTGTTACGTTATGTCACGTAGGTACTTTTATACTTATCCCACGCAGCCTTAAGACTCGTTTCCACTAGGCAACAGATGTGGCGCATCATGTGACGCTCAACAAGTATTAGAGTATTTTTTTTTTATACAAGCTTTTACTGAACAAGTACTTGCCAAGACGAATCAAACGAGCCGAAACTCGATAGGGTTGCGTCATTTCATTACAGAGTTCCTTTGACCACCTTCCAGCTCCATCATCAGACCCTGATTACCATTGAAAGAAAAACTACTCCCCAAGACCATTTAAATGAACCCAAACTCGATGAAGTTGGGGCGTTTCACTGCTTAGTTCCTTTGACCACCTTCCAGCTCCATCATCAGATCAGCACCATGTCATCATAACATTGCATTTTCGCGCGTTTTACCTACATATGTAGGTATGCAAAACTTTAGCTCAATCGGTAATCGGGAAGTGGATCAAATTTAACTTGCAAGATTTGATTACAGACCGACAGACAGACAACGGGACATCGGTAATGTTGCCAGATGACGCGGGGCATGTGGTTTGTTTCCGTGCAACATTCAGTTGAACAACAAACGTAGAGATGTGACGCGCAGCTTTTTTTAAATAAAACTATAAATATCGCAGCTACACTAGCTCCTCTGGCGACATGTTGTCGAACTTGTCGACGACTGGTAATGTAAAGACAGGAAACGTTTCTACACACCATTATTTTTCGCAAAAATAGAACTGACTGCAACCGTGCACAGAATTCGAACAGTTGGCAAGTCAATGTACTATCATCGGTGTAGTTTTCTCACTTGATCGTACTTTTTGCACTATTGTTGATTTTTCAAAAAAGACCCAGCCGATTTCAAAAAAAATTAAATAGGACCACCTCGAGAGTAGATATACGCTTTCGAAATAAAAAGAGATTTTGAAATTGGTGCACATATGGCCGAAATATCGATGAACATAAACAAAAATACATACAGACGAATATAGAATCTCCTATTTTTGGAAGTCGGTGAAAATTGCGCAACATGTAGCACAACAATAACGTGCTACATGTTGCGCATCAAATAATAAAAAAGAAATTTTGAAATTGGTGCACATATGGCCGAAATATCGATAAACATAAACAAAAAATACATACAGACGAATATAGAATCTCCTATTTTTTGGAAGTCGGTGAAAATTGCGCAACATGTAACACAAATTAATGTGCTCCATTTTGCGCATCAAATGTTACCTTGTGAAAACGAAGCTTTATAAAACAGAATGCTAAGTGTTCATCCATATTCTATGCTTCTCTAAATCACCGCGAAGGCGAGAAACGCAAACCAGAATTGAGAACAGCCCCAAAGGTATAAAAAATCCAAGTGGATTACGACTCCGACCGAATTTTGGTGAAAACTCTCGATTATTTTTAACGAGATCACGAATAACAGAGTAGAGAGGGGTTAAGATTAAAAGGTAGACAGATACGACAATGTATATACCTATATACCGTTTTACTTTTCTTTGTTTCTTCATTTTGTTAGACAAAATTCATAAAAGCTTACTGTTATACCAAACTTATCTGTAAATTTAGTTATCATGTCTGCATTTAACAATAACCTGTGTGATTTTAAGCAATTATGTGATCTAAAATAATTAATCACACATGCAACTAAATTGCGATATCAATAACGATTATTTTTCGCAAAAAATCGCAGCACCGTCTTCTATCGTGTACAGAATTCGAATAGTTTGCACGAATCGAAGTGACGTCCATGTACATTTTTGTTGATTTATCAAAAACGGCTCAGTAGATTTTGATAGAATTTAAGTGGGACAACCTGGGAAGTATTCCCTTCTGAACTAAAAAAGAATCCCTTTTGAACGTTTTTTATGATGAGTACCGATTTTAAAAAAGTTCAAAAATGTATTTGAACTTTTTTAAATCGGTTCACAATTGGCGAAAATATCGATGAACATACACAAAAAAAAATACATACAGATGAACATAGTACCTCCTCCTTTTTGACAGTCGCTAAAAATTTACTCACGGTCTATTCGGTATCAAATATTTCGAGTACGAAATCCATTATTTGTCCATATTTTTACACAAAGATATATTAAAAAGTTTGTTACTAAGTAATATCAATGGCAACAGTTGTTAATTATTTGCAATAACATTAAATATCTGTGATTGTCTGTGATGACCATTACGTTGCTAAGATTCATTCTGATAACGTACCTAATTAATTTTTTCTCTCGTTACATTAGGTACTCCAAAAATGTTATTCAAAACAATTTTGATTTGATTTATTCTTGATTCTTTCTGCAAATAGCTTTGACGCAGCAACCCTCGTGGGGATCCCCTACACAGGTGCAACGCAAACATTCTCTTCTTAACGCTCCCTTCAGAGCTCGTAACTACTAGGAATCCCCCTAGATCTTTACAAATTGTGTTGCCATTGCAAATAAATACAAACAGAGAAACCTTATTTTCTCGCACTATCTTATGGTCTCTTAATATCAAACGATAATGCTTAATATGATGGTAAGCGGAAAAAGTGAGTGGGGAAGACCAACAAAACTGTGGATGACTTGTGTGAAAAACGATATGCGAGAAAAAGGAACTAATGAAGAGATGACGTATGACAGAGCGAAGTGGCGAAAGGAAACGTGCTGTGCCGACTCGACCTAGTGGGATAAGGGCGACAAGATGATGATGACCTTATGGTCTCTAACTATGGGCCTTATTAGTAAGCTCTAATTAGGACAACGAACTACGGAGAGGGCTATCCTCGGAATCTCTGCGGGATCGAATCAGAAATGAGGAGATCCGTAGAAGAACTTAAGTTACCAAAATAGCCCAGCGGATTGGCAAGTTGAAATGGCAGTGGGCAGAGACACTGTAAAGAACACTGATGACGAGTGGGATTGAAAAGTTCTAGAGTGGATACCACGTAACGGCAAGCGCATCGTAAGACGTCTTCCTGCGAGGCGGACAGACGATCGCATCAAGACCCTAGGATCGCGTTGGGTGCAAGCCGTTTCCCACCGGTCTTATAGATCCCTAGGAGAGCCTATGTCCAGTAGCGGACGTACTATGTATCCATCCATCCATCAGCCATAAGAAGTCCACTGCTGGACATAGGCCTCCCCTATGGATCTCCAATAAGACCGGTCGGAAGCGGCTTGCATCCAGCGCGATCCTGCGGTCTTAATGAGGTCATCCGTCCACCTTGTGGGTGGACGTCCTACGCTGCGCTTGCCGGTACGTGGTCTCCACTCGAGAACTTTTCGACCCCATCGGTCATCAGTCCTCCGCGCTATGTGCCCTGCCCATTGCCATTTCAACTTGCCAATCCGTTGGGCTATGTCGGTAACTTTGGTTCTTCTACGGATCTCCTCATTTCTGATTCGATCTCGCAGAGAGACTCCGAGCATAGCCCTCTACTATGTATGCATAGATGGATTTCAAATAAATACAAATGGACAAACCTTATTTCTTTTTCAAAAGAACATTTTCTGGCTACACGGTAAACCGGAAGTGGGCTATTAATTTTTTAAATAAGTACGTAACTTTGTTTGTTTCTAGTGGAGTACTCGACTTACGAGGGTTTTAGTGAGGAGGTATGTTGTTAGGAAAGGTTTAGGTGAACGTCAGAAATAGGTATGAATGAATGAATGAATGAACTTTTTTTACACTTTATTGTTGACACTAAAATACAATATACACATAGAAGAAATACACAGAAAGAAAAAAGAAGCGAATTAAAACTAGTGCAACAAAGGGCGGCCTCATTGCTTATAGCAATCTCTTCCAGGCATGAGGCAACCCTTGGTATTGATTCTTCTACAAATAAGTTTTGATTGAATGTCAAGTTTACACAACTGAGTTATGCTAATAGGTACACCTAAGATTATTATTAATAATACGAGTATTAACTACCAATGTAATTTTTATTTTGAAAAATTATTAAATGTAAATAGCTTCATAGGATGGGCACGCCCATGAATATATTATTATTAATTCGAGTAATAACTACCAATGTAATTTTTATTCTGACAAATTATTAAATGTAAATAGCTTCATAGGATGGGCACACCCATGAATATTATGCTCACTTAATGCATGCCCATGACAAGTCAACGCCATGCGCCAGTCAGAATTTCTAAAAACACCAGTTAACACTTGTTTACTGACTTTTAACCATTAGGTTCATCTATTTTGTTTTCGCGCGTAAACCCGACAAAGTGCAAAAGTTGTACAGAATTACGTAATTTCAGCTGCGCCATAAACAACGGTAATTACTCGAGTGAATTAATGCACACTGCCTCTACAAACCAATTACTCTTTACCGGAGGGTTCTTTTCAACCGTTGACGGAAAAAGAAGGTTGTTGCAAACTTTTCGAGCGGTCTTTTTTCCCGATTTACAATTACGCGTCGTCGTTTCAATTCTGCCTTTGTTTCAAATAGCTTTTTTGAGTTCATGTGCGAGTTTTTAACCGACTTTCAAAAAGGAGGAGGTTCTACGTTCGTGTGTATGTATTTTTTTTTGTGTATGATCATCGATAATTTCGCCAATTGTGGAGAGAATCGAAAAATTTTTTTTTTTGTCCAAAAGGGTATACTCCTGAAGTGGTGCCATTTAAATTTTGCAGAAATCAGCTGAACCGTTTTTGAAAAAACCACCAATAATGTAAGCCATGCGAGTAAAATATCCGAATTTTGTACACGATGAACATCGATAATTTCGCCAATTGTGAACCGAATCGAAAAATTCTTTTTTAGTTGGAAAGGGTATCTCCTAAGGTGGTCCCATTTAAATTATACGTACAGAAATTGGCTAAGCAGTTTTATAAAAAAAAAAAAAAAAAATTAATGCAAACTATTCAAGCGAAACATTCGAATTTTGTACACGATGGAAGGCGGTTTTGCCATTTTTTGAGAAAAATATTTACTAAATCAATGGCTTCATTTTAATCTGGAGAAAAAAGTCGAAAGCAAATTTTGCATATTTTGTACTTGAGGTTATCTCAAAATAGAAAAGTTTGGCGGAAAAAGCTTAGCTGAAGTCTGTTACTGCGTTTGTATCCACATTCACCAAGCTACATGCAGGCATGGTGCCTATCAAATGCTAAATTCTATGATATAGTACAGTATGAGTTGTGTGTTTCTGTGTTTATTACGTAGTTTTTTGTTCTCCTATCCATTGGTCAGACCAAATAAGAACACTGTATCTGTACTGTATCAGCCTTTTTATTAGTCCACTGCAGGACGTAGGCCTACCCACGAAGGGTGATTGGGCCATATCCACCACGCTGGCCCAGTGCGGGTTGGTGGATTCACATACGCCATCGAATTTCTTCTACGGACATATGCAGGTTGCCTCACGATGTTTTCCTTCACCGAAAAGCCAGTGGTGTGAAATTCCGTACATAAATTCCAAAGAACTCATTGGTACGGGACTGGGATTGAACCCACGACCTCACGATTGTAAGGCGGGCGTCACTACCTCTAGACCACCACGGCTTATAATAAGAACACTGGCTTGCCTATAACTAAAGACCGCCGAGTACAGAACCGCATGGAAGAGCATCGTGCAGCAAGTGGCGAACATTCCATATTAGACACGACCTTCAGCAATGAAGATACTGATTAAGAAGATATCTAGCCAAGGCGTTTGAAGATTTTCTATTAAACTAATAGAAACCTATTTGCATTCAGGGCTTTTTTACTTTATCGTCCAGCTGTGAAATTCTCACTCTACGTCCTTTAGTGTGTAGTATCAAAAATCAAAATTACATTTGTTCTAGACTAAATTAGTTCTAGATTGGTATAGACATGAAAAACCGTCGAATTTCATGTGTTCAGAATTTCATTTTATGATATCAAATATTTACTACACGTTAGCTAAATCAGAAATAATTATTTTTCGCAAAAATGGCAAAACCGCCTTCCATCATGTACAAAATTCGAATATTTCGCTCGAATTGTTTAATTATTGTTGATTTATCAAAAACAGCTAAGCAGATTTCTGTAAAATTTAAATGGAACAACCTTGGGAGTATACCCTGTCGAACTAATTTTTTTTTTTCGATTCGGTTCTTAATTGGCGAAATTATCGATGAACATACACAAAAAAAAACATACACACGAACATAGAACCTCCTCCTTTTTGGAAGTCGGTTAAAAATCTATTCTAGTAGTGAAGTGGAGCTGTATAATCTTACCTTATGCTTCCCCAAATTGAGTACTGAGCAGCCGAGCACTGCTTCCCTTCCGACGTGAAACGAGTGGTTGCCGATAGGACGCTCGAACTCAGGTTCCTCGCTTTTGTGACTAGTGTGCGACTCTGTAAAGAAGATATTATTTCATTAATGTTATTTAGAGTGCTTTCTACACTAGGTTTTATCTTAAGGAGTTATTGTTGCGTCCCACGCAACAATAACTCAGGCTAGCTCAGTTGGCAGAGCGTCAGCCTAGTAATCCGAAGGGGCAGGTTCAAATCCTGCGTTGGGTTCAAATTTTTGAAATGCTTATCACAAAGGTAAATCTTTAAGATATTATATTACAACAATGTCTTACAAACTAACTATAAGTTAAAATACTAACTCATTAGCAGTTGTATCTGCTGTATCCATGATGGATGCCATGGTTATTAATCAGCCGTAGGACGTCTATTGCTGGACATAGGCTGCCCCTATGTATTTACAGCAAGCCCGGTTGAAAGTAGCCTGCATCTACGCGCTCCTGCGGTCTTCATTATATCATCAGACCAACGATGGAAATCCTACACTGCGCTTGGTGGTCTCCATTCGAGAATACTACGGCACCATCAGCCATGCGTTATTCTCACTGTGTGCCCTAGGTAGTTGTATCAAACGTATGAAATAGGAATAAAAAATACTAAAATTCTACCCTTTTCAAAAAGAGTGAATGCTAAATTTTCAATGAAATCAGGTAGCCTGAACCAGGAAACTGGAAACGGTAACACACTAACTGAAACGGTTAAGTTTGCTAACAAAAGGCATGTATAACGAGCCATATAAAGCCAACAACCAAAAATAAGGGGTGAAAGGTCATGAGCCACTAGGATATGACGTTTCATTATTTTGTTTGACATACTCTGAAAGAATAATGCATTAAAATATGCAGAAACATCGTATTTCATGCATTCAAATATGTAGAAGTCTCGTGTTTCATGCATTTAAATATTTTACGTAATAAATATTATGTTTCTATATTATGTATTTAAATCTTTACTCATTCAAGTTACATTAATGCATTTGAATATGTATAAACATCGTGTTTCATATAAGTCAAGACATCGTTTTTCTACATACTTAAATGGATTACTCTTCTAACTAACGTTAATGCATATAAACAATTATGTAGAAACATCGCGACATTTATAATTCTAATCAACGTGAAAAGTAAAAACAAAAACCCTTATGTTGCCAAATACAGTGAATGGCAAACATGCAAAGAAAATAGGTACCTAGCCTGGACCAGAAAACACGGAACGGTAACACACTAACTGAAACGGTGAAATCTGCGAACAAAAGGCATGTATAACGAGCCATCTAAAGCCAACAACCAAAAAGAAGAGGTGAAAGGTCATGTCACTAGGATATGTTGTTGAATTATTATTTTTAGCATAATGCTGAAAGAGTAAATAATTAAGTATTTAGAAGCATCATGTTTAGTGTATTTAAATAATTATGTAGAAACATCGTGTTTCATACATTATTAATATACGTCGGAACATTGAGTTTTTACTGACTTCCAAAAAGGAGGAGGCACCATTTTTTTTGTGTATGTCATCGATATTTTTGCAAATTGGGAACCAATTTAGAAAAATATTTATTACTTCGTAAGAGTGTACTTCAGAGGTGGTCCCATTTAAATACGAAATATCGAAATTGGCTAAGCTGATTTTGATAAATCAACAAAAATGTACCTACATGGATGTTACATCGAATCGTGCAAATTATTCGAAATCTATACAAGGTGGAAGTCGGTGTTGCGATTTTTTGCGAAAAATAATTTATATGCACTTCAATACCTATGTAGAAACATGTCTCTTGTAGTATTTGAATGCATTCATCACCCAAAGCAATGTAATAATGTGAAATAAAATATAAATATTTTGAATTATAAAACTACACTGTACTAAGTCAAAAGGACAGTTACTCATTATTGCGGACTACATTTACCTAGTATAATATATAAAAGACGAAGTCTAATTGAAAAAAGAAAATCAAAGAACTGTTCGCACAGGACTTGCCCTAAGTATATACTAACTTACAATTCCGTGTATTAAAAATTATGAAATATCAAATGAGTATAGGGCCCGAGTATTGAAATATGTCCTACTAGCGAGCCCGCCCCAGCTTCGCACAGGTGTATTATACATGTAGACCTTTCTCTTGAATCACTCTATCTATTAAAAAAAAACGCATCAAAATCCGTTGCGTAGTTTTAAAGATATAAGCATACATGAGGACAGACAGCAGGAAGCGACTTTGTTTTATACTATTTGGTGATGATTAATATGTCCTATTAATTATACCTAAAATAACAACAACATAAAATTTCAAGAAAAAAAATTGTTTCTGGATATACAGTGCGTTAGCACCCTACAGCTAACAACCAAAAATAACGTTTGGTAGGCCAACTGCGCTGAACTCACATTTGACAAAGTTTTAACAATCACGAGTCGGGAACTCGGTCCGCGCCGCTCCGCCGCAGTGTGTCATTTGTCGCGATATGCGGCCAGTTATAGTTTTTATGCCTTTTGGAGATTTTGCAAAGGGTTGTTGCTAAGAAACTTTGTACAAATGTGTTTCGGGATTTATGTACAATTTCAACAACAATCTTGGGTTATATGGCGTAGAAGATATATTTGCATGACAGAATGTTGGTTGACTGTTGAATCTACTTATTCGCTGTGTATTTAGTACAAGTACAATATTACGTGAGTCTCAGATTTTACATTGATTTTACGCTGAGTGAGCGAAGCGCCTCTGTAGCAACTGGTGAAGTTTTCTTTCACAAAATTTTCTTTCATATTCCGATTATACTTGTTTATTAAACTTATTATTCAAGCTTTTTCCCGCGGCTTTGACCGCGTTGTTTGATATTAATGCTATCCATATATCCATATTTTTCGGGTTAAAAAACGTAGCCTATGTCACTTTCCAACAGTTAAACTATTTCCATGCCAAAAATCAAGTCTATCCATTGCTCCGTTGCTGCGTGAAAGCGTAACAAACAAACTTACTTTCACATTTATAATATTAGCAGGGATTCGATGCAGGTCAAATTTTCAACAAATCTTGATGAAATTTGGATACAGTTCATAGTTCATTTTTATTCGACAAATGGGTGTCAGAGACACACTTTTGAATAGTTGACAAAAATCTACACAATGGTAAAGACTCAACAAGAAATCAATTACTTACGTAAATAAATCAATCATTCATTTCAACTTAAATCACAATACATTATTACATTACAGTTTACAAATTAAAAACAAGTAAACACAACAAAATGCCATTTGTATGAATGACGAAAACCTACCAAATCTATCGAATTTGGTAGATTTTCGTCAGTCAGTCAGTATAAATAAAATGGAATGTCAAATTGTAAAAGTAAAAATGTTAAAAATTATAGGTCGGTAAAATGGTCGGCATTTATCCTAAATTGTTATTTAATTATCAACTAAATAGTAAAAGATTATAGCTTTTAATATAACATACTAGTTTATCCTGGTTTCGCCAAAATACAATTAGATTAAAGCTTACAGCTCAACACTTTCGTATTGCTTTGTAATATGTAGTGATTTACAATAACTGATAATATGGTAGTAATTAGTACCCCTGTTGTCACAGTTTAACTTGTTTTTTGGAGTGACGACTTACTAGTAAACACTAATTGAATCTGAAGACCTACGACATGACAACCAAGCTACGGCATTGGTTAGTAGTACCATCCACGGTCACCCATCTAAAGACTGACCTTGCTGACCGTTGGTTGACACACTCCTATTGAACAATCAACTTAACACAGCTTAACTTTTACTTACCTATTACAAATTAAAATGAAAATAATCAGCACAATCTACTCGTTAAAAAATAAAGTTTAATGGCTTTACAACTCTTCAACATTATTAACATGCGTATACCTAATTGTACGCGGCCATACTTATTACTGGCTTATTAATGCCACAGCTAATTACCCAATTTACTTTGTAATACATTCTCCCCACGAATATTGAAAGCAATTTTCAGTATTACCTCTAGGTCGTAATACCAATAAATGAGTGGAACCAGTTTAATGACAGCATAAGTTTCAGCATGTTGTTACCACGTTGTTTTTAACTTCGTTGTGTCTGTCCGTCCGTCCGTCCCATTATTAATACAAAGCCTTACAGCTTCCACATGTTTATCAACCAATTTGCATGACATTTGATATTATAATAGCTATTTTTGTAGATCTCAATTTTAAACACTGCAAAGTCTACAAAAAAATTGACTATTTAAGGGGTAGACAGACACAGACCAAAACAATTTGAAACGCAACAAATATAGCCTATATTGACCAGGTCACAGATTATGTAATTGTTTCCATATAACCCGGGTTACCGGCTGGTTATAGAACAATCGATACTAGCGATGCATCTATTCCATCAAAGATTCATGCCCTTACGACCGGATTCTACTAGAGCGGAGCGAAGATACAAAATAATTTATTCACAAAAACTTTTAAAGCCACTTTACAAAAAATATTACATTTTTTATTTAAGAAAGATTTATACGTACAAATCACATAAAAGACATAGTCACCAAAGCAAAAATAAGGTTTAACAGTTTGATTGTGAGACTTGCACTAAAAAGAAGTAGGTATTGTATCGTTGGGCTCAAACAGTTCTTATGAGTTACCAGACTAAGCATATTGGTACGGTTTTATTGAACAAATTAGCTGCCTGAACGCTTAGCGAAACACAGAGCACAATCGTAATAGGTGAATGGCTAGTCCTGAGTTAATGAGGGCTTTAGCCGCCTAAAGGCACAGAAGAGTTAAAAACGGTTAAAGAAACTGGTACCTATAATAATATAACGAGTCATCTGAACCACGATAGCGCTCAGTTGAAAATGCTACCTGCGGTTACCTTAAACACTGATCGCTAAGGGTTTCCTAGGCAAACTAGGCTATGAACGCTACATTATAATACAAAACGTACTAAAAGTGAGAGGAGCGCAATTTGTTTTTCACTAATCAACTGGCGTCTTGGTAACAACGAGTAGAACGCATCTCTGTTTAAGATCACAGAAAAGTTACAAAAATGCTAACACGTCTCAAATAAAAAAATAAGGCTCTTAAGTTGATTCAAGGACAACAAAGCCATGGTAATGATATCTAACAGTATTGTGACTGGGCCCTTTCCTTAAAAATGTATGTACCTATCCACAGCGCCACGTGGCCACGCAGAACTTATCACTTAGGGCTACAAGCTTTCAGTATTTTAAATTCACCTACCTACTTACTCTTTACCTACTTGAGTTTCTTTTTCTAGTTTATATTTATTATGATGTAAAAATATTATATTTGTTACAATAAAGAAATTCGTTGTGAATGAATAATCGGTCAAGTACGAGTAGAACTCGCGCACGCAGGGTTCCGTAATGTATGGGAGCCCCCCTTAAATATTTATTTTTATTTAATTATTTATTATTGAATTTTATATACAACTAAACATTCTGTGAATATTTCAAGCATATACCTGTTTCCATTATTATTAATATCGAGCGAAAAACGGTTAAAAATTCAGGTTTGTTGTATGGGAGCCCCCTTTAAATATTAATTTTATTTTGTTTTTATTACTTGTTGTTATAGCGGTAACAGAAATACATCATCTGTGAAAATTTTAGCTTTCTAGCTATAACGGTTTATGAGATACAGCCTGGTGACAGACAGACAGACAGACGGACAGCGGAATCTTAGTAATAGGATCCCGTTATTACCCTTTGACGTCACTTGCCGGTCACAACAGAATACCAGGTTGCTTACAACCAGCTTTCAACACTGAGTTGGGACCGGTTTCGTGGCAACCATTTGGGTGCGTTTTAGTTGACGCCTATTTGTATATAATTAGATATGTAATAATTTGTAATGTGCCCTGTACTTGTTTGTTTGCTACGAAATAAAATATTTCGTTCTTTCTTTCTTTCGTTCTTTCTTTCTTTCTTTCTTTCTTTCTTTCTTTCTTTCTTTGGGTACGGAACCCTAAAAAGGAAGCGTTCAATATAAAAGATACATACTTATAGTGTTTTTTGATGTTTTTAAAAAACGAAAATCGCACGCTTACTAGTTACAAATCCACACGTTTGTTCGTCACTACGGCGCGCCGAGACCAGAGACCGACTAGCATACTGAACTCCGAGGCGCGTAGGTATGATTCGCGTTCCGACCGTTTGTATGAAGACGGAATACTGTTGGTTTTCATTACCGTGACAAAGCTCTGATCATCTCCGCACATCGCCGCTTTAGTGGAATTTTTGCTTTGGGTACCCAGCTGTACCCTGTAGGGTTCACTTACGCTACGTGCGTTTACATGCGCTCTAATATTTATAGAGATATGAATTATTATGTTGTTGATTTACGATTATTTAGGGATGGAACGAGATCCGGCAGATGAAAGAGTAAGCTCTTAAGTAAGTTGGATAACAATATCTGGTAAAAGAGTTTTTAAGGCGCTAAAAGACAACCAACGTAAGCTACATGTATAACCACCTAAGCGCGCCTCCGGTAGCTAAGAACGGTACCTAATTATGTATGTGCTGTTTGTAAACCTTTGTTAATATCTGTCCAAAATCACTCCAGCTAGTAAGAAATCTTTTTGTCTTTATATACTCGTAAATAAGACAATACGCGCTAAGCAATACTGCATATCTGTTTTGGAAAAATAATAGTCGAAAATTTTCGTTTCATTATGTCATTCTGAAGCTGAACAATACCGTAATCAACCGATACACTCTTTCCAAAGGCCTAAAACTTGAACTGAAAAGATGTTATTTAGGTTCAGTTTTAGTATGTGACCTAAAGTAGTTGGTGAACCTAAAAGGTATACCTTTTAGGTTGCTATGATTTTTATCCGGTAAAAATCTTATCGAACATTTTATACGTAATAGGACTACATTTAGCCATCCATTTATCTAATTAAAAGCAATTTTGTGACCGAATATTGAGTATGTGAACCTAAAATGTATACACATATACTCAATATTCGGTCACAACATTGCTTTTAATTAGATAAATGGATGGCTAAATGTAGTCCTATTACGTATAATATGTTCGATAAGATTTTTACCGGATAAAAATCATAGCAACCGTGCATTATCCGGACAAAACCACTTTCTGTACATTCCTAACTGTATTCGTAGCTTAGAAAGAGGCGAGGGACGCTACCCTTCTTCGATGAAAACGTTCGAGAACGTAAATATTTAGGAGCATATTGTTGGATATTTGACAGTGGAATTTATTTATTTAGGCTGACGAAGCTTGAGGTTTTCTTTAGGTTTCTTTGTTCGTCTAATTTCTCTATTTTGGTGACCTATTTTTCGATTTCAATCCTATCATTTTGTAGACGTAAAACGTGTTTGTTTTGGTATACAACGAAATAATACATTTTGGTGTGTGGTGTTTGTAGAGAACTTAGGTTTATTTTTCACTCGCTGTAATGGCGCAAATATTCTTTTTTTTATAGGTATAAAAAATCAAAAATAACATTGAAATACTAATAGTTGAAAATGGCTTCTAATTATTTCATTTTCATTTTTCCATTTCATTTATTTCTCAACATAGATACAATTATGTATACTTGTGAATGTCCAACAAAATAAATTAAATATTACAATTGAAATTAAAACTTATAATTATAAAATTACATTGAAATAGGAATTAAAAAATGTGAGAATATAGGTACAAAAACAAATGTCCAATTACAATTGAAATTAGGAATAAAATTTCTTATAATTATATTAATAAGTACTTACACCATTGCTTTGCAAAGCGCAAGAACTTTCAAGAGTGTGATAACCACAGCATTTAGCGAAATAGCTAAAAAAACAGCTGTTCCATACAAAAAGTAAACGAATTAGTTATGTTCAGACTCGACAAAATAAAATTTATGTTGTGATATCACAGTTGGTCCCATAATAAATGATGTTCATAATGATGAAGTTAAGCCCTCCTGAAAGTCTTTATATTTTACAAAACAACACCCTAATACAGTGTCTTAGATACTGACCACTGTACCGTCAAGCGCAACGTAGGACTTCCACCCACTAGATAAAATCTCATTCCATCCACCCATCAGCCGTAGGACGTCTATTGCTGGACATATGCCTCCCCCATGGGTTTCCAATACGGCGGTCTGGGGTAATTAAATGATTACTACTTCGAATACCATTGGATACTTACAAAAACATCTTTCAACCAGTATTTTTTAGGGTTCCATACCCAAAGGGCAAAAACGGAACCCTATTACTAAGACTCCGCTGTCCGTCTGTCTGTCTGTATCTCAGAAACGGTGATAGCTAGAACGTTGAAATTTTCACAGATGATGTATTACTGTTGCCGCTATAACAACAAATAAATACTAAAAATAGAAAACAATAAATGTTTAAGGGGGGCTCCCATACAAGAAGTATGATTTTTTGCTAAATATTAATGACGGCAACAGGAAGGTGCTTGAAATATTTACAAAATAATATTTTTTATATTCTTTCAAAAAAAATAAATTAAAATAAAATATACTAAGGAGAGGCATAATTATTTTTTAATAAAATATACCATACGGTACGGAATCCTTTGTGCGCGAGTCCGATTGGCACTTGGCTGATCTTTAAATTAAATAGACAGATTCACTCAGGCCTATGTCTAGCAGTGTATAATATGATGACTGATAACATGATGATGATGATGAAAAATGCAAACTATACACCGAACTCCAGTATTCCTGTTCATTACAAGGCAGTTAAGTTTAAGTATTGATCGGATAGTTACTTTAATTGCGCTCCCAGTACGATAGTATTGCTAGCTATTCTGTACCTTCAATACAACGACAAACCGTAATATAGACAAGACAATTGTATACTAATAATAGCGTCTAATGTTGTATATAATGGTACGGAATCCTTACTGACAGCCCAAAAAGCAATTAGGCTACCTACTTGATGCAATGTCTAATTGGTAAATCCACATATTATGCCATATTTCTTATCCGGACACATAAAGCATAAAATTCCGTACACACATTTTTTTTATTTACTAAAATATACAGTTGCTATATAATATTATGTCCAGTATAATACGTCAAGTATAATACTTTCGTACATATTATACCCTGTCTAAGGGTGTTGCAAATCGTATAAATTATTAAGCTTAATTAAAATTATACAAATTAAAAAATATTTATCTTAATTCTAAGTTTCACGAGCTTGAAAAGTTTTCTTCTAGGTAATCGTTTATTGTGTAATAACATTTTTGAATTAGCAGCTTTTTGAGTTTATTGTGGAATTTTTCGATATTGTTCTCTTCTCTTAGGTCTTTTGGCAGGCGGTTAAATATTCTTATAAGCATGTATTCTGGTCCTCTTCTGATTATTTCGAGTTTAGGTTCGGGTGCCACGAGTTGATTTTGTCTGCGAGCGTTAGTATTATATTTATAAGACCCATTATTACGAATTACGCATTCAAAAAACTTAAAAAAAAATTGCATTCAAAAACAAACTGGTGATATTAACTTTGTATTGTACCTAATTTATTTTGTAACATATTTTCTGTAGTTCTAAAAACCTCTTAATAAGAAAAATAATACTCTAAGATAAGTATTGTTTCAGAACGAATAAACTTGCATGAAAATAAATATTTACATGGCAATAACTGCTAAAACATTCTGCTGATGTGCCCTGTCCAAAGAGAAGATAATTATATATCTTAACTTATATTATCATAAGACTGAAGATTGGTTCCAAATTTGCTGTAAGAAATTTTGGAGCTAAAGTGTTTACCACGATTAATTAATCACGTCGGGTGTCTGTTGTGTATAAGTCGTTGCCCTATTCTATTGAATAGCAGTAAACGCCTCTGAACTGTTTTAACAATGCACATTTAAAATTCTACTTTGGCACGTTGAAACGAATTTACTTAATTGCTGTTTGTGCTAGAATAATTAAAAGAATATAAATTCTACTCATTAAGAACGCTCATATATGAAAAATTAGCTAAAATATAATTTCTCCTGTCGTTACAAAGTTGGTAGCAACGCGATCCTGCAGTCTTAATGAGGTCATTCGTCCATCTTGTGGGTGGACCTACGCTGCGCTTGCCGGTGCGTGGTCACTATTCGAGAAATTTTCGACCCCATCGGTCATCAGTCCTTTGCGCTATGTGCCCCGCCCATTGCCACTTCAACTTGCCAATCCGCTGGGCTATGTTAGTAACTTTGGTTCTTCTACGTATCTCCTCGTTTCTGATTCGATCTCGTAGAGAGACTCCGAGCATAGCCCTCTCCATAGCATGTCATAATTTTTTTTCTATAGTTACTGCGTTATTAATTGAAGAACTAATCAATATGCAAACATCCATAATTACTTAAATTAATTCCTTGTTATACCTATCATAAGTCTTTGTACTACAGACTAACCAGTGACCAATTTAGTAGAGCTGTGGTCGGTTCAAATCGTGAAACATTAAGTGGGAAGTTAAGACGTAGCAACTATAGGTGGATAGGTCTTGGTAAATTGGTGATTGGAATCGACCCAGAGGCAAACAATTAGCGAAAGTTAAACACGGATTTAACCCGAACCAGGGGACGTGACTGTGGGTAACAGTGAAGAGACAAACAGAAGGATATGTAAGGCCATTTTGTTCTAAAACATCTAGTTATTTGACTTCTAGAACCAAAATTCCCCGCTACTCGTATAGGGAAGCATTTGGTGTTAGAGTTTCATCTCAGACATCTCAAATTGCATTTGGTTTCGTTAGTTGGTATGTCATGTGTTATATGTGCAAAAAAAATAGAACCACCAAATATAAGTTAAATAATTACATGATTATTTGACCATTACCAGCGTAATCCTAGTATCGCAGTCACATTGGGCGGATATGGTTTTATGAAGTTGTCGTAGCAAGGGTACGTCGTAGCACTTGTAGCGGTCGTAGCGTCCCGCTACGGGGGAATGCTAAAATTAAAGTTAATGCTTTTATGAGACGACTTGCGATTCAGAATAACTTTACTAAATGTAACTCATAAAGTTTTGAGCTGGAATTTCTATCAATAAATAAAATGCATGACACTTATACACTACAACATAAAATCACCAAAACTGGAAAGACCTGGAAGAGGCCTGAGCCCGGCAGCGGAACACAACACAGGTTTCCAGTAAAATTTTCGGTTGTGTCAGCTTCGAGCTAATATCTACAGAGCCACTGTCCCTAAATGAGAGTAGTAAAAAAAATGTCCGAGCGTCGTCATATATAACGACTTAGATATTTACATTTAATAATTCACAATGACCCGTTTTCTCGAATCTAGACTTACAATTTCTTAATTAGTGCTTGTAACCAAGCACTTTGGCATCGCGCGGCGTTGTATTCGGCTTGCAATCGCCTTACGACTAACTAAAAAGCCTGCCCACTACATAGCTTGGGCAGGGTTTTGCCTCGGACACTTTTTTTGCACGATTGTGACTTTATAGATATTTGCTCGAAGGGCGTCCGTGATTCATTCCAGCACTAAGTTACATGTTTGTATTGTGTGAAAAAATATATTTTTGGAACTTTTACTTCTGTTTTCAAAGTATACTGTGGCCAGTCTCGACGGGCGATTCCTCTTACCACGCCAGCTCGTAGATCATCTAACAAGCATCCGTGGTGGAAAAATTGTTTATGTTGGCCGTTCTACATGATTTGATTGTTTTGCTTATGGGCAAACTTTGATATGAGGGCTCGAGGAGTAGTTTAGTTATAAGACATTGATATGTAACGTTTTTGCGGTATAGTCTGCTAAGCTTCTGAGGTTTTAAGATGGTGAAACTTTAAAATAATAACTGGGCAAGTGCGGGTCAAGCTCGCACACCGAGGGTTCTGTACAAATCCTGGAAATTTCACAAAATTGTAAATATGTCGAAAAGTTTTTTTTTTTTTTACTTTTCTCGTCATAGATCGAAAATTACACTTTGTTAACCTGTTTTAGCATGTGCTCTTTCATATGATACCCCACATGATACGATTTACTCGCAATTTTGGGCCTATTTTTTGTATTTAGGCCATATTTTTTTGTATTTTAATTAAAAATGTACAGTTTTCAGATTTATTCCTATATGTGTACTCTAATACAATTCTTCTTGCCGAATTTCATAGTTCTAGGTCAACTGAATGTAGGTACCCTGTAGGTTTTGATTTCCTTGTGAGTGTCAAAATATGCGGTTTTTTACGACATAAACGGCTCTAATATTTTTCTATGTTAACTGAAAAGTTTGATTTTTTCACAACTGTAAGTGACCATAAATATTCGTATATATTTTAAATTTCAACTCGTTAACTTTACGCGTTCTTGAGATAAAGGGTCTTGACATAGTACGGACAACAAAGTAATCCTATAAGGGTTCCGTTTTTCCTTTTGAGGTACGGAACCTTAAAACAATGGATCAAAACAAATTGATTTATGTGATTTCAAATTCCATTTTGATCTACTTAACTGTAGATAAGTTTTGATACATCCATGGTTTTGATAGGTACATTTTGATGTTAGAAATCTTCGCGAATATGACTGTGTTTTAGAGTACTTTGCAATTTTCCTAAATATTTTCTTCAATATATGCACGGTACCTATATTTTGAGCGTGTCACGTTTGTAAAATAAATTTGCAACTAGCTGCTAAAAAAAAAACTTAAATAAACGTGGCGTAAGTTACTCCTTATTACATCAGCTACCTTCCAATAAAAGTCCCGTCAAAATCGGTCCAGCCATTTCAGAGATTAGCCGGAACAAACAGACAGACAAAAATTGTAAAATTTGTTGTTTTGGTGTATGTACCGTATATATATCCATGTAGTAAAAACGGTTATTTCAATATTACAATATTACAAACAGACACTCTAATTATATTTATGTGTTTGTATAGAGTATAGGTGTATATATTTATAAAAGTAAATTAAGTAGCTAAGTATACACCACACCTACATAAGTACAAATATTTTTACAATTTATAAAAGTTTGGGAATTTTATACATATTACATAATAATTCACAAAATAAAAAAGTAACAACTACTTACAAGAATTCTACACGTACACCTAAAAAGTGTAGTCGCAAAATTAAGATACAAGCTTGAAATTCTAAAATCCCAAAACTTAACTTGATATTTTTAGTGTTAAAGATAAGATAAGATAAAGATAAGATAAATTTTTATTGCAAAAACTTACACTAGGTACACAATTTTAAGTACGTAGCTCTGCCTTTTGCGTTAGTTTAAAACTGTGTTGCAAAAGGCAGTGTCTTCCAGATGGGTCAAGTGCAAGTACAAACAAACCCGAAAAGATAATTAAACTATTTTTTTAGTCAATATAATGTTAAATCTAGGAAATCATCTTTATCGATGCAATCACGAATCATGAACCAATACGAAAGCTAACTATATACTTTCTAGCATAGCAGTAGAAATAATTTCCCCCGTGTAAGTGGCTACAAACATCGTAACATTCAAGCACAGTTTTATCCGAAATGAGCCCGATAGAACGTGACGTGTATTCTAATGCAGCTTCAAAAGAAGTGAATGGGTAGTAATTGAAAAATCGGTTCCATGTTGAAGTACTCAGCGGACGCCATTTGCAAACGATTTTGGATCGATCTTTTGTAATGCTTTTTGAATATTACTGGTAATGTGGGAAGGTATTTGATTTTTTAGGTAATGGAAGTTTTTGTGGATCATTGTCAAAATACAAGGGCAGCAATGACTTTGAGACGTGTATATAATTGTAAGTATTTATGCTCAGCATTATGAACAACTTTAACAAACGTACTAATTGTGAATTCATGTAGAAAAATCCGCTACTCTCTAAGTACTGGTATTTATAGGCTGAATGATACATAAGTAAGCGGATGTGAAGTTAGCTATAAACGGCCAAGTACGAGTAGGACTCGCGCACGAAGCGTTCCGTACCCTATGTACCGTACCTATTCCCTTAAATATTTATTTTATTTTAATTAAGTATTCATTTATGAATTGAAAATACAGCTAAATATTCTGTGAAAATTTCAAGCATCCACCTGTTACCATTATTAATATCGAGCGAAAAACGGCTAAAGAATCAGTTTATTGTATGGGAATATTATTTGCCCCCCTGAAATATTATTTTTATTCTATTTATAGTATTTGTCATTATAGCGGCAACAAAATTAAATAATCTGTAAAAATGACAGCTTTCTGTAGCTGTAATGATAACATTACCAGAAATCCTCAAAAATCTTCACAAAAAATCGATACAAAATCATTTGCAAATGGCGTCCGAAGTGCGTAGTTCAACATGGAACTGATTTTTAGGGTTCCGTACGCAAAGGGTAAAAACGGGACCCTATTACTAAGACTTCGATGTCCGTCTGTCTGTCTGTCTGTCACCGGGCTGTATCATACTCATACTCATTTATTCATAACTATAAGTTACATGTCAAACAAAAACTCATGTATTAAATTGCAAATCATAATAACTAATAATTGATTCATTTAAAAAATTACCAACATTCAAAAACAATGATTAATAACAATAAATAATAAAAATGATTAATAATTAACAATGATTAATAAAAATGATTAATAAAATAATATCTCATGAACCGTGATAGCTAGGCAGCTGAAATTTTCACAGATGATGTATTTCTGTTGCCGCTATAGCAACAAATACTAAAAATAGAATAAATTAAATATTTAAGAGGGGCTTCCATACAACAAACGTGATTTTTACCAGTTTTTTTGCTCGCTATTAATAACGGCAAGAGGATTGGGGCTCCCATACGGTACGGAACCCTTCGTGCGCGGGTCTGACTCGCACTTGGCCGATTTTTAGGATTCGTTCTAATTGAGATTAATTTTAAGGGTGTTTGTTCAATAAATTTCGCATATCGGTTGAACGGAATAAACCGGTTTAGAACAGTTCTTTCCAAGCGCGCGCCTCTTCTTCACGCCTTCAATGGGCCACATGACGCGAGGGCAAGGAGCGAGTTAGCGCATGTCTATAGGCGGACCGTTTATCTGAGACGTCGCCTGCGCGGGTACAGGGGCGCGCGGGTAGACGACAAAGGGGGACTGAGACCGGTGCGGGCGGCAGGGACCCGACAGCGACGTCTCAGATAAACGGTCCGCCTATAGTACCCACCATCCGTTTCCTGCCTATATATACCGCGCGAGGCAGGCCTTTTGCGGAATAAACCGGTTGATAAGGTTTTTAAAACTCTCCTATTACGGTTACGCTCCGAACGAAAAAATCAGAGAACCGGTTTTTACCGTTTTCCATCCATCCATCTATCAGCCGTAAGACGTCCACTGATGGACATACGCCTCACCCAAGATTTTCCAATAAGACCGGTTGGGAGCGGCCTGCATCCAGCGCGTTTCTACGATCTTTATTTTATCGTCAGTCCACCCATTCGCTGGACGTCCTACGCTGCGCTTGCTGGTTCCTGGTTTATTCGAGAACTTTACGGCCCCATCGGTCACCGTTTTACCGTTTTATTTCTTGTTAATTTTAAACCGGTTTCAAGCCTTGCTTGTCAGATTTATTAGTAGCACTCATAGAGTACCTACTTAGTTTGACTAGGTGTTTTTAGCGACCACCGAACATAAGCAATTTGCGGCAAGATTAGTCTTCAAAACTTGGCGCTACAGAAGCTCGATTGACACGTAAAGTTGTGTGTGTTTTAACTATTTAGCCATTCAGTAGCCAGAAGCTAGATTTCAAATCTAGGTGTTTTCTCTAACCTGGATGTAATTATCCAAATAAATATGTAGGTATATTATTATGTAGTGTTTCAGTCTCAGGCAGCCATGTCACAAACTTTGATAAGTTTGGGATCAGATATGTTACTGTAGTGTGTACATTCATGCTCGTACGCAATTAAACTTTTCCAGCAATGATTTTCTAGTCCATGGTTTTCATTTTTTTCAAATCTCAAGAGTAGAATAAGTACATTAGTAAACATCTCACGTCCTGCTCCCTCACGCCACTCATTTCGAGTGAAAGGGTGGTATGGCCGGCGGATGAAACAATTTATACCAGTTTGTTCAGCGGTAATTGGTCCAGGATCGGTTTTGTACTGAGTGGCGGTGAATTAGTTAGATGTTTGAGTTAGCGGGTTGAGTAGTTACTACCGGATTATATAGAACAGAAACTAAGCTAAAACGAGCTTAAAAATATGTTGATAGAATAACCCAACTTCAGACTACAGACAGACGGTGACTGGAGCTTTTATTTAACTTGAAATGGATAATATGGATATGAATGTTAGATTGGGTGGAATCTATTAAATAGCAAAAGCGAATTAAATTTGACCAACTTTTCGGTTTCCGATTGAGCTGAAATTATGCACACATATGTATATCGCGTGACAATGCAATAACATGGTACCATGGAGCTGATCTCATGATGCAGTCGGAAAGTGGCCATAGGAACCCCTGTATTAAACAATATAGACCGCTTGTTTTACTGGTCTTGGCTAGCACTCTGCTGCTACGTGATATCCAGGGTATCCATGTAAAATAATTTGTTTTTGAATATCTTACTCACATTAATATTCATACAAAGAAATTCCACGTTTAAATTGGAAAGGATAAGACGGCCTTTTGTGCCTTTTCTGTCTTTGTTTCTTTTGTTATGTTTTCTTGTTGGTGTCAATAAAGTGTTGTTGTATTGTATTGTATTGTATTGAATGTCCACTATTAACAAATAATTGATATAAAACCGCGGAAAGAACGATCTATTACATCGATTATGATAATACAATATTATAAAAGAATGCCGGTTGCAAGACAAAGAATTACAAACTGTCTTAGTTGTCGTAGTTTTTCTAACTGAGGGTAGTCGCTCGCTGCGCATTGCGCCTGCGCAAATCGCGCCGGCCGTCGAAGCCGTGCAAAGGTTACAAGCGACGACCGCGACCCGACATTTATGTCGGAAGGTAAGTTACATTGTAGGTTTTAGTATAATAATATTGTTGTTTCTACTTTATAAAATGCCAAGTTTTACTAAGTTTTAATTTAGAATGATTAAGTTTAATATTGATTAGTTATTACAGTACATTAAGCAACGTTTCGCACGGTCAGTATTTGGATGGGTGACCGTGGGTGGCATTTTCCAACTGAGCGCTACCGTGGCTCGGATGACACGTTAAATTGTAGGTCCCGGTTGTTTTAACCGTTTAGCCATCTCAGAGGCCTTCAGGCGGCCTAAAAACTCTGACACCAGGGCTAGCCACCCAGCCTATACGAACTTACTTACTCACTGTACAATACAATATTTTTATTAATAACACCATTCTTACATGTCAAATCAATTATACGATTATTTCAATTATATTCATCAATTGTTACACTACATAAATTAGAATACAATTGGTACCTAAAATTCTATACGAATAATAATTAAAGGATTCAATAATTGTATGTAAGAATAGGATGAATTTAAGTTTTAAAATAAGAAATAAGTAATGAGGCATCGGCAAGTATGCCACATAGTAATTACAAGCACAGTTTCGTTCGATATAATATAATACGTCCCATTTTTGCACTTTTCGCTAGCTATGTCCCATCTCGCGAAATCTGCGATAACAACCCTATTTTTTCGACTGTGTGAATACATTTCTAATCCAATAAAAGCTTTCATTTATAACGAGTGCCAAATTCAATAAGGATTCAAAAACACGATCCACAAAATGAAAAATTGTTTTGTTACGCAATTCTATATGTCTATTTTAATCCGTGTTATTTTTGTCTGACGCAAACAGACATGTGCTATGTAATAATTTTTACGCTTATTTTACATTTCTGTCTACAAGTAACAATTGACGTTGAATATTTTACAAGCTTTTATTTAACCTGCAATTGATGTACCTATGTATGTAATTTCAGGTGGAATCTTGCAAGTTAATTTGACCATCTTCCCCGTTTTTGATTGAGCTGAAATTTTGCACGCATATGTATATCGCGTGACAATGCAATAATATGGTACCATGGAGCTGATCTGATGATGGAGTCGGAAGGTTGCCATAGAAAGTCCTGTACTTAACAAGGTAGACCCGCCGTGTTTGGGCTCGTTATACTTGTCTTGGCTAGCACTCTGCTGCTACATGATTGATATCCAGGATTTCAAAAGCTTGTATTTTTAGTTATAATTTTATAATAATTTATTTATCCTGTAAGTACCTAGCTTTTGATCCCGTTAGAGCGAATGTTACCCATATACCGTAACAATATAGAAGAAAACTTTTGGATTGGAAACTTTTGGATGAAAACTGATGTTTGTGTGTACTGTAAATGTGTAAGACTCTTTTTAAATTCTACGAGTATTTAATTAAATGCCATTTTCAACATGCATTAGAAATTCATAAAATAACCAGCAGTGGATCGTCCAGAGATGGCATGATGAGGACATTTTTTGTTTGTTTTTCTTTTAGCAAGTGATAGCACTTTAAAACTTCCAAAAAATGTTACCTTTCCTGGAAAGTTATGCTAAAAATAAACAAAAAACTTGCGATTTCAAAATATCAAAGTCAAATTAAGAACGCTTCATTAGCAGTAAATTCATAATGACAATTTCGAAATCCGAACGAAACAAAACGAAACTGTTTCAAGTTCCGAATACAAACACAAAACGAAAGCGCTTCAACCTTGATCACTTGATGAGGGCCTTGATAACGAGCGCTGAGCAAACGGATAGGCTGAGAGCAAGCAACTACTTGATAAAAGGTACATTTCTATTATAAGTACTTGGCGCTAGCGTAGCGTAGTTTTGACTAGGTTGGATGGGTGACTGCGGGTGGCAACTACGACTGAGCGCTACCGTTGCTTAGATTAATAAAATGAAATCATTTATTGTCAAAATAGTACAGTGACAACAAAATTTGATTAAATATTAGCATCGATGTTCCTATTTATGGACTCGTCCAACAGAAAATATGAATCATAATAAAATAAAATATAACATTAATAAAATCAATGAGATCAATTAACATTCAATAATTAAATAAAAACTAAATAAAACTATGTTCCAAGAACTATTTCGTACGATTATCTCCATCAGAAAACGACAAATATTTTGAATGTATGTAGGAGATTTTATAATCTACCCGCAGATGAAAAGCACTTAAAAACGTCGATCAGCTGTACTGTCAAGTCATACATAAACAAAGTAAACAACAATGTTTTCAAAGTAATGGTAATTTTTAATCCGCTGTATAGGGGCTTCGTTATTAAACAATATCAATAAATCACACATAAAAACTACATTTAAAATCACAAACTATTATATGACACATTAAATTGTAGGTCATGATTGTTTTAACCGTTTAGCCATGTCAGAGGCCTTCAGGCAGTTTAAAAAACAGACACCAGGCTTGTACAAACTTGCTATTATAAATTATTTAATTGCTGTGACTTTTTTGAATTGACATTGCTGCGAAATTGTACGAAAAACGTTGGTGGTAGTATTTTAAAGTTATGGCGCTCGTGAGCGACCAGGCTTAAGTTTTTTGTACTTATTATCATTATCTCTGTGGCATAATAATTATCATTGAAATTTCATCTTTTATTACAAGTGTTCAAAATGAAAATTGCTTGTCTGTAAAGCCGGTTTACGGACAATAATTTTATGTGATAACATCATATGCGTCACAAGCCGGAACGCTTAGACCGACCACGCCTCTCTATCGTTTGTTCCGCGCTCTCGCTCGCACGCTCGACTTAGGCAGAACGTGACAATGAGTCATGTTTATCCATGCGTGCAGCCGGCATTCATCATTATATAGTATAAAACAAAGTCGCTTTTCGCTGTCTGTCTGTCCCTATTTATGCTTAGATCTTCAAAACTACGCAACGGATTTTGATGCGTTATTTTTATAAATAGAGTGATTTAAGAGAAAGTTTTCTATGTATAACACACCTGTGCGAAGCCGGGGAAAGTCGCTGGTCAATGTGTAAGACATTATCAAGTCAAAAAATACAAATACAACAAGCCCGATTACAGAGGCGCCAGCGTAAATTTAATAGCAACGTAAAAAGCTTTCTCTCTATTGAATGCCTAAAGTGAAAAAAAAAACAGGACTATGCTATTTAGCTATTATATAGGTAGTTAAGTTGGCGTCTCTGTAATCGGGCTTACCATCTTACTAAAAACAGCCGGTGGCCTCTCCGCGCAAAATGAGCACCAAACTCCACAGAATGTCGAGTGTTCAGAAAAGTTTTCGGATAAGCAAATTGTGCGAACTTTCAACGGCTATTAATCACGAATACACAAAAGTACCGACGCAGTTCAAATTGTAAATTTTAATTTGTCCAATGAGGGCAAAGTGGATTCGAGGGCAAGTTTATTAGCGCGTGTTTAGAAATAGCAGACTTTTGATTAGAATAATAGTAATATATATTCTATCAGTCATTAAGCCGTGGTGGTCTAGTTGTTGAAACGCTGGCCTGTCATACTTGAGGTCGTGGGTTCAATCCCGGTCCCGTACGAATGAGTTTCTTTGGAACCTATGTGCGGAATTTCACACCACTGACTTTTTGGTGAAGGAAAACATCGTGAGGCAACCTGCATACGTCCGTAGAAGAAATTCGATGGCGTGTGTGAATCCACCAACCCGCACTGGGCCAGCGTGGTGGATATGGCCCAAACACCCTTCGTGGGTAGGCCTACGTCCTGCAGTGGACTATTAAAACAAGGCTGGTACAGAGTCATTTACGCGTTTTAAAAAAGTAATCTAGTGACAAATCGTTTATTCGTTACATGCTTATGATTATTTGAAATTGACGTAAAGATATTCATGTCAATGACTATTATTAGTAAAGACACAGGGATAATGTGGTCGATCGAGAAAAGAAAGGACGAGATGCAATGATTTAATAAGACATGAGTTAGAAAGAGACATGAAAAACATCTCGATTCAGTAGCTAGTTGCCGTGTTTTTCTCTCAGAAGTGTCAAATTCCAATTCGTATTTGACAGTTTTGACCGCTCTGGGCAAGATTTTTCTTACGTTTTTGTGGTTGAGAATTGCCTAAAGCGACAACAGCGCTATCTCTAGTCGTAATAGCTCCGTGTGTAAAGGAATACATTATGAGGAAACTTGCACATAATCACAAAAAAAATGATCTTTTATGCAATTCAATTAAAATACAATTGCCAGCGAAGTAAATGAGGTCATCCTCATATAGATCGCAGGATTGCGCTGGATGCAAGCCGCTACCAAGAGATCCATAAAGGAGGCCTATGTCTAGCAGAGGACGTCCAATGGTTGCTGGGATGGATGGAAAAAATGTAGCTGAATTACTATATTGACTAATAAAACTGTCAAAACTGCTTAACTTTTAAATGTGATTACAAAAGCATCGAATGAGCAGTTCGTATGGCTAAGCAGAAAGTTCGAATCGCTCTAATGGTTTCAACAAACACCCCCCCACCCGGTCGTGATACTTCCTCAAAAGAACAGGGAAATATTTACGCTTTCACAGTAATTATTAAAAGGGGGGGAAGGACAATACAATAGGTCGTCGGGAAAGGCAATACCTGGAGTCTGAACCAACATGCATAGTAAAGAATGTCCTCCGGTATGGTAGACAAACAATGACCTGACCAAAATAAAATTAATGGACCTGCTGGATTCAAAGTTACTTTTAACTAGCTTCTAGCTAGAAGATTATTTCAATCATAAGATGTTTACTGTACTGTACTGTACCAATCTTTTTAATAGTCCACTGTAATACTACTACTACCACTCTAATAATAGACAATTAAAATGATCACAATCATGAAACATCCTATAAGTAGATAGATAGATAGATAAACTCTTTATTGCACACCAAGAAATAAACAAAAAGAAGAAACAAAGATACATAAACAGTGTAACAATGGGCGGCCTTATCGCTGATAGCGATCTCTGCCAGGCAACCTTAGGATGGAGAGGACAGAAAGCGTATAAATAATGGACGGGGTGCGCATTAGTTAAAATATAAGTTTGATTATATCATAAACATACATACTAATAAAATTGATATAAATACTTAACATACCTAAAAACAAAGAAAACCATACATATAAAATTATAAAAGAAACCTATGACTAAATAATAAACTATTACATAATACATTACAATATACTACTTACATAAAACAACATAAATAACAACAACAACAACAGTTACATAGTTAAAGTATTGACAATTTCTGCAGGTAATGGTTTTTAACCTGATCTTTAAATACGTTCAGTGATTGAGCTTTTCTGACAGTAACGGGCAAGGCATTCCATAGCTGGACTGCCTGAAAGGCAAAAGACCGCCCGTAAAAAGTTTCACAACGTGCAGTAGGGGTCATAAGGGAAAGGTTTTCCTTGGATCGGAGGGGAAGGGAATGTGCATCTTGCCAGAAGGAAAAAGAGTCTTTAAGATAGCATGGAGTAGAAGGATTGAAGAGGATATTATAAAGGAGATTGAGGATATGAGCATTCCGACGAAGACGAATTGGAAGCCACTTGAGCTTAGTTCGAAAATGAGATACGTGGTCATATTTGCGTAGCCCAAATATAAACCTAATGCAATAATTTTGAAGACGCTCAAGCTTATCAAGTTGGACTTCAGTGAGATCTAAAAAGCTGGCGTCAGCGTAATCTAAAATAGGAAGAAGAAGGGACTGTGCGAGCGCAACTTTAGTAGCAGTAGGCAGGAAGTTTCGGAGCCGTCTAAGAGAGCTACCAGCAGCAAACAACTTGCAGCTGATCGTTTTAATATGAATATCCCAGCATAGCGTACGATCAAACATGACACCGAGGTTTTTTACGGATTCATTGTATGGCAAAGTGATTCCATCGAACTCTACGCAAGGAATTTCGGGCCAGTCGATTCTTGAAATGTTATAAGAGCTGCCAATTATAATGACTTGCGACTTTGTGGGGTTGATCTTTAAGCCAAAAGATCTGCTCCACTCTGTTACTTGGTAGAGATCAGAATTTATAGCAGCTATCGCTGAATCTAGATCATCTAGCCGAGCTTGCGAATAAATTTGGAGATCGTCTGCATAAAGGTGATAGGAAGAAGTGAGCCGTTGCGATATGGAATTAATGAAAAAGGCAAAAAGAAGGGGAGATAGCACGCCGCCTTGTGGCACACCAGCAGTAGTGTCACACCAGGAAGAAGAATCATCTCCAAGGCGAACCCGCTGCCGGCGTCCGTACAGATAACTGTGAAGCCAGTCGATCGCTGATGGAGATATGTTAGACGAGCGCAATAATGCTAATAAAATGTCGTAGTCAACGGTATTGAAGGCATTACTGAAGTCTAACAGGGTTAGAACAGTAAGCTTACCGTTATCCATACCCAAGCGTATGTCGTCGGTGATCTTAATAAGCGCGGACACAGTGCTATGCCCAGGACGGAAACCGGATTGGAAAGGATTGTGGAGATCATGTCTGTTAAGGTAATCGTTCAGCTGTCTGTGGACAAGACGCTCCAGAACTTTGGATAAGAACGGTAGGATAGAGATAGGACGGTATTCGGAAAAGGATTTGGGATTGGATTTTTTTGGTAGTGGTATTATCTGTGCATCTTTCCAGACTGTAGGAAATATTCCACATGAGATGGAATTATTTAAAATGGTACACAGAACGGGAAGGATGATGTCTAAAATAGGCAAAAGCATGTTCCGGCTCACATTGTCACCGCCAACCGCGTTGGAGGATATCGACATTAGGCTCTTCCTAACATCACATTCAGTGAAACGATTGAACTCAAAGGGAGGAAAGTCGGGAGGAGTAATGGCAGAAAGATAACGTAGAGTATGGCTTTTATCGGCATCCGAAATAATGGGAGCTGATGAGAAATGTAAATTTAAGGCATTAAGGTCAATATTGTTAGAAGAAGTGTCTTGACGAGATTTGCCAATTCCCACTGACTTAAGAAATTTCCAGACCTTAGCTGGATTCTCATCATCGACTGAAGCATGAACATAGCGACGCATTGCATCCCTACACACCTTATTGCAGCGATTTCGGGCCTGAACATATTTAGCATGGTTGATCTCAGTAGGGCGCGACTTGTACTTGGTTTTAGCAATTTCTTTTTTGTACATTAAGCATTTAATATCCTCAGTGAGCCATGGTGCAGGAAGTTGTTTGATTTTAATCTTACGTAAAGGTGCATGGGTATCATATAATTGCGTAACCAAAGTGTTAAAGATAGATACTTGATCTTCGATAGACTCAGCGTCAGTAACGGTACTCCAGTCAATGTTACCTGCATCTTGGAGAAGAGACTCTCGATCAATGCCACTAAAATTACGCTGCAGAATAATTTGAGGTTTAGGTTTAGGGGGACGAATTTTATATGAGAGAAAGATCAAATCATGATAGGAAAAGTTGTCAGCAGCATATTGACCATGTTTAGCAACGTTGTTAGGAGAAGACACTATCATTAGGTCAAGAAGAGAAGGGACACAATTTGGAAAGTGATGTGTAGCATTAAGAGGAAGAATATGCAGGTTACAAGATTTTGTTAAGGATTCAAGTGAAGATGCTCTATGATCTTTCTTATGGAGACAAGTGTTAAAATCACCCATAATGATGGAGTGATTGTAGGAAGGAATAAAATTGTGAAGAATAGTTTCAAAGGAAGAAAAGTAATCAATGTTCTTTGAAGGACAATAATAGACTCCGAGAAGAACTTTAGTGTGGGAAAGTAAAATTTCGATAAAGAGGTGTTCACCAGCATTTACCGGGGGTGGTTGGGGTGACTGGCCTAAGATCGTGAAAGGGATATTAGCTTTTAAGTATATAGCCACACCACCACCACCTCGGGAGACACGGTCATTCCTAATAAGAACAAAACCAGGAAGAGAAAAAGAAGTAGTGAGAAGAGAAGGACGGAGCCATGTTTCGGAGACTAATATTGCGTGGATATTGTGATGGTCAAGAGACGCCAGCATTTCGGGATAGCACGATGGAATGCTCTGGGCATTAATATGGACGACGTTGAAATTTTTAGATACGTCTGAAAAGGTCGAATCCAGGAAATCAGATAGTGGTAATATACTTGCGAAACTGTCGTCACTGCTAACCATCGTATCAGAGGAGGATGCAGAAAAATATTCATTATCACTGTTGTTGTCATTGTTGCTAAAAATATTTATCATACTTAAATAATATATATATTATTAGAAGACTGGCGGTTGAAAAGTATATAAGGCGGTGCAAGCACGTCGATCCGGGAGTCTTTTTCGAACCTTTGCACGGAGCGGACCTCTTGTCAGTTTGCGTTCTAATAGATTGTTATTATGTTGAAGTCCTGAATGTCGGTATTTTTGATTATTGTGTTAAATCATAAATTTGTAATAATTAAATAAGTTTAGGTTATTACCACGTGTATTGTTTTTTAAGTAAACCTGCTTCTGATAGCTAATATCAGAAGTGGGATAGAACACCGTGCTCACTTTAACGTTAGTTTTTGTATTTTGTGAATTTTGAAATCAAAATTCGGTTTGTTTACATTTTGTCCGAGTATTCGTGAAGTGCAAAGTTGCGATTAAGTACCCACTTTTGAGGTTTTTTGTGTTGCTGTGGAGATTTTGTTTGGATTTTGCCTCGTATGTACTAAACAAGTGAGGAATGGGTCGACCCCGATCCCGTGAACGGCGTCATAGCTCTTTCGCGCGACGCTCATGCAGCAAACGCGCAGGCCTCGCCGTCTGACCGGTGGGCATGCCGCCCGCAGCAGGCCTCGCACCTGTTCGGTGGTCATTGTCACCTGTCACCTTTGAGATGCCGGCTACTCAGCGGGAATCGCCACTGTCAGCAAGCCTCGTTGCGCTCAGCAGCACTAAGCACCAAAAGAGGCTGGTAAATGGTCTGTGGCAGACCACGTCACGGTAACAGACTGCATTGCTGATGCAGTACACTTCTTCAGAATGTTGGTGAGAGCTATCCATTACTTTTACATTTTTCGTTTGTGCCCATGATTACCAATGGAAAAATAGACCGTGTTAAGTACTTTAAGACTACCGACTTTTTACGAATCTGGTTTTGTTTTAATGATGATTCAGGCTTATGCGTAAACAAATGATGGAACAGTGATCGTACATGGGGTTATTTTATTGCAAACACGAGCTATTTTGTCTGCAATAGCTAGACATCGCGATCGTTTTGTTCGGGGCTAGGAACACAGCTCGAACAAAACTACCCTACATGTAACATTTTTTGCTGTGTAGGTTTTGCATTAAACATTTTGTGAAAAATAATAATAGAAGCCAAGTATGTTGCCCATAAATACTCGTAGTTGCTGTGAAGTTTAACTTATAAGACAGGCATTGTTTTTCGTGGTGAATTCGTCTGCCTTTCTGCGAAAGCCAACTGACATACTTGACACGCGTTTAAATCCTAAACGTGCTTATAACCGGGATCCCAAAGTAAAACAAAGTAAACAAAGGTAACGCGTAACATAAGCAACCTTGAATTTCGTTGCAAAATGACCAGCGTCGCAATGCCTCGATTTGGTTTTGGAATTTCGTAGGCTTGTGAAATATGAAAACTTGTCAATTCTCTTAGTGAAGAAAAAGCTGGTTTCGATAGATTGTTTAGATTTTTTAAAAATGATTTAGATACGGGGTTGGTCCCATCAGGTTTTTTCGGGGAGCTGTTAATTTTATTTTGTGTGATTTCGGAATGAAAAAAACTGAGCACTCTGGGTAAAATATAAGTCAAGGTCAGGTGAGACCGAGCTCTGGTAAGATCAAAGTTCAACTTATGTCATTTTAGTCGAAGACAACGTAGCGGGCATGCTAGGCAACCATCATAACCGGCAGTTTGTGCGTTCTGTTGGGTATTATTTGAAAGTATGTACTCAGGGTTGCTTTCCTCAAAAGCCGTACCTGCTTAGCTGCCGTGACAAAGAAGAAAGAGAGAGTAAGCTCAACTCCTATTAAACGTTTCTTCTCTTGTGTCTTGGCGTGGCTGCTGCTGGTGCGGCTGCCGTGCGCGCGCTGCACGCGGCTGCCGCTTGCGCGGTTGGCGCTGCGGCCACTGCAGGCGGGTGCCGCTGAAGAGGCTACCGCTGGTGCAGCTGCCGTGCGGGCGCTGCACGCGGCTGCCGCTTGCGCGGTTGGCGCTGCGGCCACTGCAGGCGGGTGCCGCTGAAGAGGCTACCGCTGGTGCGGCTGCCGTGCGGGCGCTGCACGCGGCTGCCGCTTGCGCGGCTGGTGCTGCGTCCACTGCAGGCCAGTGCCGCTGAAGAGGCTACCGCTGGTGCGGCTGCCGTGCGGGCGCTGCACGCGGCTGCTGCTTGAGCGGTTGGCGCTGCGGCCACTGCAGGCGGGTGCCGCTGAAGAGGCTACCGCTGGTGCGGCTGCCGTGCGGGCGCTGCACGCGGCTGCTGCTTGCGCGGTTGGCGCTGCGGCCACTGCAGGCGGGTGTCGCTTGCGCAGTTGGCGCTGCAGCCACTGCAAGCGGGTGCCGCTGAAGAGGCTACCGCTGGTGCGGCTGCCGTGCGGCCGCTGCAGTCGGGTGCCGCTTGCGCGGTTGGCGCTGCAGCCACTGCAGGCTGGTCCCGCTGAAAAGGATACCGCTGGTGCGGCTGCCGTGCGCGCGCTGCACGCGGCTGCCGCTGGCGCGGTTGTCGCCGCGGGCGCTGCAGGCGGGTCCCGCTGAAGAGGCTACCGCTGGTGCGGCTGCCGTGCGCGCGCTGCACGCGGCTGCCGCTGGCGCGGTTGTCACCGCGGGCGCTGCAGGCGTGTGCCGTTGGCGTGGCTACCGCTGGCGCAGTTGCCGTGCGGGCGCTACACGTACCTCTTACTCGGTGATACCACTTCACGTAGTGCCTCTATCCTGGTGGGCTTACACCAAGGTAGACAGTACCTAATCACCATGAATAAAACATCAAGTCGCGCTGCTTACTTGCTCGGGAAAGGCTTCACACCGTGCCTCTGTCTCACTAGTTAAGTATACGTCTCTTGACAATTTTTGCTATGATTTGGCTAAGTAACGACTTTTTTTGGCTGAGTAATTGACAAGTAACGATTGTCAATTTGTCTCTTTTTAGTCATAGAACAGAATATACTTCACGCGTGCTTCTTTCCTGGTTCAGTTTAGTTTCTTGTATAGTCAGTCATGGTTCACAAAGTGTCTCTGATGAGTTTTTACCTTGTACCCTATTTCTTGACAGCCTTCGAGAGGCAATACGAGAAATACTCATAGAAAGGACGACCGAACGGTTGAAAAAGAATGAGGTTCATCAAGACGTTGTGGTAAATGAGAACCGTAGGCCTCCACGAGAATTCCAGAAACGACCTGTTCTTTGTTATTAAGTTCGTCCCCAGTCCAAGTATGAACTGGATCCTAGTATGCAGAGGCCCTATAAGGTGGTAAATGCTAGTGGTAAAAACTCTTCCTAACTATCGGTACAAACTTAAACTACTTGTTGGGTCTTACGGGAAGACTACTTATGAAGCTGCTCAGTACATGGTCCCTTGGATAGGTGAATGGACCCCTGAAACATGTGCGATGTTCCTTGAAGGTGCTTGTTCACCCTTTTAATACCTGTTTCAGATTAGTACCTTGGTTCGTTCGTGTTGAAAGCTTTTCGGTCTGCGAAGAGTCATCGGGGGAGTACAAGCGCCTTCGCCCTCGATGTGAAAGCTTTCCGTGTAACGGAGAGTCGTTGGGGGAGTACAAACTCCTTTTCCCTCAACGTGAAAGCTTTTCGCGTTGCGAAGAGTCATCGGGGGACTACAAACTCCTTCGCCCCCGATGTGAAAGCTTTCCGTGTTACAGAGAGTCGTTGAGGGAGTACAAACTCCTTTTCCCTCAACGTGAAAACTTTTCGCGTTGCGAAGAGTCATCGGGGGACTACAAACTCCTTCGCCCCCGATGTGAAAGCTTTCTGTAATACGGAGAGTCACCGGGGGATTACATGCGCCTTGCCCCCGGTGTAGTGTTAATTTCCTCGGTAGGGGCCCATACCGAGGAACTGCTGAGTGGCTGGGCAGAGTTTTCTTAACCCTGCCCACGCCGTGTAAGAGCTCAGTACTTTAGTATGCATGCTATGTATTCTGAACTTTTGACTTGTGAGCAGCGTAATGATCACAAGTTAAATGATTCGGTCGATTCATTTTATTTTCCTCTTTTGCTTGTTTGACATAACGATCACTAACAAACTAATTTTGTTTACTTATGATTATGGGACAAGAATAACTTGGTCTTTAATTTCAGAAATCAATGATAATGTTGATGATGAGTGCTTGGATCCAGACCCAGAAGTAAATTACTTCGACGAGGCTGGGCCATCTTCGGCACCCGAAAGAACCTCCGGCACCAGGAAGCTGATCTTCTGCCGCGAGTTGTTCCTACGCCCTCAGAATATGAGGAACCCTTCGAAACCGCTGTTGAAACAGCAGCCCCACCACTACGACCCCTACCCTTCGGGCGACTAGCCTGTCGAGACGCCAGGGTGTCAGGAGAAGCCGTATTAGAAGACTGGCGGTTGAAAAGTATATAAGGCGGTGCAAGCACGTCGATCCGGGAGTCTTTTTCGAACCTTTGCACGGAGCGGACCTCTTGTCAGTTTGCGTTCTAATAGATTGTTATTATGTTGAAGTCCTGAATGTCGGTATTTTTGATTATTGTGTTAAATCATAAATTTGTAATAATTAAATAAGTTTAGGTTATTACCACGTGTATTGTTTTTTAAGTAAACCTGCTTCTGATAGCTAATAATATATAAAAAAATATAACAAACGTACTTATAATACCTAACTATTTAACAAAAATAAATAAAAATTAATTAACAATTTAAATACCACTAAATTTTAATAACCACCTGCCGGTTGTGCCTGTCAGAGATGCTGGGAAAAATACAACAACAGAGAAAGTAAAATAAGCACACACTTACTCAAAAACTTATTATGGTACAAAAAACAATTTTTAGAGGGAAATAAAAAACATGTAACATAAAATCCAATCGATTATCACATAACACGTCTCGTAAAACCTGTGTGTTAAACCAATTATGAAAGTATTTTTAAACAGATACCTAATTTGAACAAGATACAAAAAGTAGAGTCCGCGCCAAGAAAAAAAAAAAAAGAGAAATAAATAACCAGGAGTAATAAACTAAAATATACCGAGAAATTTGGGCGTATACAAATTGTTAAAAACAACGAACTTTTCCTAATAAATTATGAACAAAAACATAGAGGTATCAACAAAACTACAACAAAAGTACATAATGCAATAAGAAAAAGTCTTCTAATCCGATATAACTGTTACAAGCCACAAAAACTTAGAAACTTGCAAGAGTAGGTACATAAAAAATATGAAAGTGCAGCTAAATCATTCACATTATTTTAATGGCAAAAGGCCTTAGCTTTATTCATTCGAAAGAAGAGAAAAAAAACAACAACATATATTTTGACACTTTGTGCGAATGACAGATGCGACATCAATAACAGTGACATTTAGGTGTCAAAATAAATAATTCTGAAAGTTAGAAAACTAACAAAGTGGGTGAAATTAAATAACAAAATACACACATAATTTGTAAAAGCGACAGAATGTAGATAAATCACGATACCTACCCTGTACAGCAGATTACGCATGACTATACCCACTTACTGCTCAAAAAACGCAACGGTTCAACTGAAAAGTGTTCACGAGAATGCTCACTGCTTCGACTGGACTTTACGAGCGGCTCTAGCTTGTTTCTTCTCCGCTGGTACTTCAAGCTTCTTAATCTTTGAGGGGGCGGCGGCCTCGATCTTGTTCAGCTCTTCGAGACTGCTGATGCGATGCTGTTTGCCGTCCGGTCCTAGCACAAAGATGAAGCCATCCCGCGTCCAGCTCTTCGTCACACCAAAGCGATCACGGGCTGCCATGAAGGTTTCGTGCCTCAGTTTTGTCAGGAATTCAGACATAGTGATCCCTGACCCCTTTAGTGCAGTTTTGGCAAACCAAAGCTTTTGACGCATAGACATGTCTTGCAGCTTAACCAAGATAGGCCTCGGTCTGCCGGTACCAGATGACCGACCCATGCGATGACAGCGTTTGATGTGAGAGGCAGCAAACTCGGTTATCCTCAGTTTTTGCAAAACAACATTCACCACAGTTGATGAAATGTTTTCATCTTTCACCTCGGGCACTCCATGCAGTAACAGTATCTTCCGTCGAGTCCTCATCTCCAGATTGTCAGTTCCTCGAGCCACAAGATTAATCTGATCTTGGAGAGATTTCATGGATACCAAGACAAAAGAACGGAAAGATGAAAAGTCGTCGGCCAATAAATCATTTTTGCTTGTGGCAGGTGATCTCTGCAATTCAGCTTGGAAGGCCTCCATCTTCTGCATAAATAGTGACTGAAGCTGCTCCTGGGTTTCCACAATAGCTTCCATTGTTGAACGGTGAAAAATAGTGCTATTTCACTGGTGTTAGATAACCGCAAAATAAATATGTGCTGTGTACTATATGATTCTGTGTATTATTAAAGGAAAACACTCCCGGACAGGTATTGTGCTCAACTAATTAGATTATACATGAGAATTTAGCTCTGACTTGCTTATTTATAATTTTTATGATAATTTAGATAGGAGCAAATTAAAAACCATGTGTTGTTGGCGACTACCCACGCTCGAAAAGTAAGTATAAGTACCTAACATCACGATAACAAACCTTAAAACACAATAAATAGAAAACATTTTGATAACAGCACTTTAAATTATTAGAATCAACCTTTTTGCGTAGGTACAGCAGTTGTATGGCTATATGCAAAAAGTTCGAATCAACGATGCAGGAGTCAATGGATTCAACAAACACCCCCTCAATCCCCCTTGCCGCGCCCGGCCTGGATACTTCCTCAAAAGAACAGGGAAATGTTTGTGCTTTCACGGCAATTATTTCGCGGGGGGAGTTTTAAATACAGGTCGTCGTGACAGGCACCACCTGTCTCGACCTGGGCTTGTGTCCATTACGACTAGATTAAAACGTCTATTTCGGCTTTTAATTTGCTTCCGGCTGTTAATAAGAAAGGAATAATTAATGCAGGTGAGTTAAAAACAGATAGAATGCGGCCTATTATTGCAATAGTTTGTTAGTTTTCTGTTTGCTTTGTATTAACGCTTAATGTGAGAATTTCAGAGTATATTTCAGTCTACACTAAATTTTAATGAGATCTTCATAAAAGATTATTTTTATGGATAGTCCGGTCAAATTAAACAAAAACTCCATAGTGAAGCTACATAAATTCATTTTCTAAATTGACCCGGCTACGACATGATAGAAATATGCTCTTGTGAAATTTGCGCAAAACGATCACTTTCTTTTTGAAGATATAATAAAATAATTTTATTTAGTTCTGATTGTTTATATTTGTGCAACATTTTCCAAGTTTTCATTTTTGTTTAAAAAATAATACAAACATAAAATGAAATAAAATTATTTTTCGCAAAAAATGGCAAAACCGCCTTCCATCGTGTACAAAATTCAAATATTTCGCTCGAATTGTTTACATTATTGTTGATTTATCAAAAACAGCTCAGCCGATTTCTGTAAAACTTAAATGAAGTTCCTTTCGAACAAAAAAAATAATTTTTCGATTCGGCTCACAATTGCCGAAATTATCGATAAACATACAAAACAAAACATATACACGAACATATAACCTTCTCCTTTTTGGAAGTCGGTTAAAAATGAAAACTTCTCACAGTTTCTTACTACAAACGTGTACTAAATATTACACGCATAATAGGACTGAACATAAAAGCAATTTGCACTATATCTAATTAGGTACTCAGCAAATTAATTTATCTCAGGTTAAAATTTAAGAGAAGTCTTTATACAAAACGTTAATTTTGCTACAATATCTTATTTGTTGTGCGCAATTCAATTTATACAATGGAAACGCCCATTCTTATCGTGACTACGTGATGAAGAAGACATTCAAGTTATTAAAGTTTATTATTAATTAGAATCAATTTTTTATCCAACTTGTTGATAAACCGTGATTTGCTGTAAAGGAAAATAATTTTAACTAGATGCAACAGTGGGCGTCCTACGGCGGAAATGATGATGACACTGACCTCCATATATACAGTACTTGTATATATGGAGGTCAGTGGATGATGACAATAGCTTGTTCACTGTTATTTCAACTTGCTGATCCATATAGGAGCATTGATGGTCTTGTACCGTTGAAACTTTTGTAAGACATCGCAATTCTAAATAACAAGATAAATTATCATAAATGTTTAACTTTTTAAAAATACAAGCTTTTGAGGTTTGGATATCATGTACGAACCCAAACACGACGGTTCTATCTTGTTCACTTGTTACACAGGAGTTCCTGTGGCCACCTTCAGACTCAATTATCAGATCAGCTCCATGGTACCATATTATTATCTGCACCATATCATTATTAGTAAAAATGTGAAAAAATGTTAAACCTGACGAGCATGTTGATGAATCAATATTATGCAATTTTTTTTTTTATAATATTAGGTTCTATTAACATCAATAAAGTTATCTTATCTTATCTTATTGCATTATCACGCGATATACGGAAGTTGGTCAAATTTAACTAGCAAGATTCCACCCGAACTTACAAACATAGGTACATCCATTGCAAGTTAAATAAAAGCTTGTTAAAACAGTCTTTTGTTACAAATCACGAGCGCACCGTGGTCTTTCCAAGTAGGTAGTATTCATGCATTAGAGCTAATGTGTGCGTGCGTGATGGAGGATGAGTTGTATTTACAAATGTGTACAAATTCGACTTCAACACTATCATGTATAATTATTTTTCGCAAAAACTAGCATGACCGACTTCACCCTTGTAGAGAATTCGCGAATATTTCGCACGGATCGATGTTACATTTTTTCACATTATTGTTGATTTATCAAAAATGGCTCAGCTGATTTCAATAAAATTTTAATGGGACCAATTTAGAAGTAAACTTTCCATTAAATAAAGAATTATTGAAATCGGACTACTACGAAAAAAGTAATGCGTCTAATAATAAAAATAAACGCGTCGAATTGAGTACCTCCTCCGATTTGGTTCGTCGGTCAAAAAGCCGCGTGCACTAAAGGTTTGCAAAAAGTATACCGTTACAAAAACATGTGCTATTAAAATAATAACTTGTGTATCTCGTGAACACATCACCTATAACAAAAGAAACTTAATTATTTTTCGCCAAAAAGATGGTAGTACCGCCATATACAAAATTCGAATATTTCGCTAGAATTGTTTACATTATTGTTGATTTTTCAATAGGTCCCATTTAAATTTTACAGAAATCAGCGGAGCTGATTCTCGGACCATCTCGGGAGTATTTCCTTTCGAACTAAAACATAATTTTTCGATTCGGTTCACAATTGGCGATATTATCGATGTTGATCGTATACAAAATTCGGATATGTCGCTCGAATTACTTACATAATTGTTGGTTTTTTCAAAAACGGATCAGCCGATTTCTGTAAACTTTAAACAAGACTACCTTGTGAGAATGCTCTTTCGAACTAAACAAGAATTTTTCGATTCGGTTAACAATTGACGCAATTATCGATGAACATACACAAAAAATACATACAAACGAACACAGAACCTCCTCCTTTTTGGAAGTCGGTTAAAAACAACAAACTATTACGAAACATATCTTCATCCATTTCTTTTTCTGTCCTCTCCGAGCCCATTCATATTACCCTTCTACAACAAAGATATACAATTGCCAGTCCAAAGCAAATTTGTTCCAGCCAAAGATCACTGAATAGCAAGCTTTAATTAAAAGTTTTGCTCCTTGTAGAGCATGTTTGCGTTGTGAGCGCCCTCTATTTGCGTGGCTAGGAAATGAAACACTGTTGTAAGCCAGATCTCTAGCTGTAGCTTGTATTATGAGAGATATTTTTAATCCTGGGTAGAAAAAGAGAAGGTTTGTGTTTAAGTTCGTCGTGTGTTGTGTATCTGTAAGACTATGTTTCAGAGTTTGTTTATTTGTATCGGTATGGGAGCGATATGTTATATGGCGATGATATGGGTGTTTCTTTTTAGTGTGTTGATAGAAAATTTTAACGCATAACGGACACCATCGCACATTTATACGTTCAGCTGCCTCAGAGGTACAGTGGTAAGGGGGGTGTCAACGCCGCGGCGCATCACTGCGGCCACGGTAATGTTAAGGCTGCAGTTAGACGACGCGACAAATTTCTTGCGGCCGCCGCGCGGCGAACGCGCGGTGACCGCGTACTAACAGTTCAGTCGTATCAAATTTATGTTTTATAAACTAGGACTTAACGTTGAAATTCTTTGTGAGTAACTAACTGCGCGGCAATCGCGCGGCGTCCGCGCCTCGATCACATGGCGGCCGCGCGGCCGTCATAGTCATAGCCATATAAACGCGCCCTTAATATCATTACCGTGCCGCAGCTGCACCGACGCTGCACCGCCGCTGCACCACGGCGGCACTCCGGCGGCGCGGTGTCTAAGTCGCTGACAACACTGGTCGCCGCGGTGGCAACGCCCGTGTGGCACCAGCTGAACTTGATTACTGTGGCATAGAGGCGTCGCATGGATTCAATACCCACCCAGGGCAAACGTTTTTGTGATGAACATAGATTTGCTCTGTGTCTGGATGCTTATTATCTAAATCTGTATGTATTTAAAAATATATAAGGATGTGCCTCTGGCAATATCACAAGCTTTGCTTAGTTTGTTGGCAGAAAATGTGTTCATGAATTCCTAAATATATTTGTGAATTTTGGTATTTATTTGTCTCAGCTGATGGTGAACAGCAATGTGATTGAAGATGAAGTACAAAGATTCATATTACTCGTATGTATCTGCTGTAGCAGTTACTAGATAATAAATCAATCGCGTAACAAAACGCTACATAATAAACACGAACAAAGGCTCCGAAGCTTCATAAATCAGTGAATTCACTAAACCGGTTAACTGAACATTCTCAATAGTACACCATTTCTGCATATCGCTTTATTATTATTCGCTATTTGTATGTAAGGCCAGGGCCACATTCCATATTATCATCATCATCATCATCATCGTTAGCCTGTAATAACCCACTGCTGAGCATAGGTCTGTCTTCTTGTACGCCACTCACCCCGGTCCTGTGCTAATCTTGTCCTACAGTCCTACTTGTTGTTACAACATTACCGTACCGTACCAGCCTTTTTAATTAAAGTCCACTGCAGGTCATAGGCCTACCCACGAAGGGTGATTGGGCCATATCCACCACGCTGGCCCAGTGCGGGTTGGTGGATTCACATACGCCATCGAATTTCTTCTACGGACGTATGCAGATGTATGTTTCCTCACGATGTTTTCCTTCACCGAAAAGCCATTGGTGTGTAATTCCGTACATAAATTCCAAAGAACTCATTGGTACGGGACCGGGATTTGAACCCACAACCTCACGATTGTAAGGCGGGTGTCACTACCTCTAGGCCACGACGGCTTACTACATTGCATATCAATAATACGTGAATAATACAAAATTATTTTTCGCCAAAAATGGCATATCTGACTTAACTGTTTCAGAAACTATTACAGACTCAGAATACTCCGCACTGCTCAATGTACGTATGTATAATCGATGTAGTAATTTTAATATTTTTATGCGCAGCGTAGGATGTCGACCCACGAGATGGACAGATGACCCCATCAAGACAGAGTAGGATCGCGTTGGATGCAAACTTACTTATATCTGATCTTATTAGAGATCCATTTGTCGGTTCAGGCATTGGATGTCCACTGCTGGCCATAAGACATTAGCACTGCTAGAGATCCACTGAGTAAGCCTATGTCCACCAGGATGACCTACGGTTGATAGATGGATGGATGTAGGAGACAACATTTCTGATTCGTACCGCCAGGGAATGGAACAGTCTTCCTGCTTTCCTGTTTCCTAATATCTTAGCCTAATGAACCTGCTTCAGTATTGATGTGATAAAATTTTAAGCTTTTAAAGGTCATAATGAATAGGTATCTTTTAAGACCGCGTGCTTCATCTTCGACCACATCGTCGCTTACCATCAGGCGAGTTGGTGGAAAAGCGCGGACTTAATTCACGATAAAAAAAACGTTATTGTACAACTCATAGCTACTTTTGTCACTATTTATGTATATTTAGCATCAGAGTAATATTATCAAACCTGTGGTGTGGTCCTAGCTTTGCCATTAAGCCACGGTCGACTGTACTACCAAAGACGATTGTGTATGTGTTGTGATCTGAGGTTCAGATTGTACCAAAGGATAGTTGATGCCGGTAGACTCAGGGTTGTCTGACTGTTATGTTAGCTTATACTGGATAGTGTTAATCGATTGGATTTATTGCATGGTTAGGTATAGTTTCAATATATAATTTTTAAGAGTGTCATAGACTATCTCGGTGGTTAAGTGATTTACTAACCACTGAGCCACCGAGGTAGTCTATGAAACTCTTGAATTCTCTTTTCACGCCTCTCGTACCCAGAAGTCAGCACTACCCAGACTACTGGGTCAAAGAGGCGTGGGTTCGATTCCCACTCAGGGCAAGCATTTATGTGATGAACAATATCTCCTTCGGTGGCGCGCGACTAGAATATGGGCGGGAAATTTTCGTTAGAAAGTGGCACTGCGCAGGCGCTCAGAATCTGAGCACGCGCGTCGTCTTTTGTTAATAATCTAAAAAGAGTTGACGGGATCGTGTCATCCCGCTTTAACATATACAGATAGGTAGCTAGAAACACAAATATAGAAATAATAGGGCTAGTCCATTACGACTATACATTATTTCTAAAAATCGCGATTTTAGTAGGTCGCGGCAGAAATGCAAAAAAAACGCGAGGGGCCGCGCCACTTCCTCACTTTCCGCTAGATGGCGCTGTGCGCTTTAGATGTTTGCTCTGTGTCTGGTTGTTGTAGTTATAGTAAACCATACAGTACGGAACCCTCCGTGCGCGAGTCCGACTCGTACTTGGCCGATTATTATAGTTATAGTAATTATCTATTTAAGTAAATATTTAAAAATATGCATAAGTAGTATATTCCCTTGTAGTCATACGACAAGTTTTGCTTAGTTTGGGGTCAGATACAGTATGTAAGATTTAAGATCAAGGCTCAATAGTGGAGCAACTTTTGCGTCTCGCGGTTCTCCGCCCGTACTTCGACTTATTCAGTGATTCGCATTCGCATTCGCATATTCATTTTTAGCAGATAAATTTTACAGAGATGTGAAGGTACGACTTATTCAGTGATTCGCTCGAAGGAAACTCGCTCACGTAAGCGAGTTACCGCCATCCGATTTTACCTATTTTTTGTGTCGTTAACTCGCTCGACGGTAATTTTATGTACAGTCAGCTACGAAAACATTTTAGTAAGTTTTATATAGGTATCTACTCAGTCAGATGGCATTATAGAGGATTTATATCCAACAGTGGGATAGAGAAGACTGTGGATGATGACGACCTTGTTTAATTGTATTTTTTTTTTTTTTTTTTATTCTGAATAGGTTTGCGTTTGACCACATACTGCCTGTTGTTAAGCAGATATGCGGTCTAGGTTGTAGCACGCTTACCTAGAAGATACCTATTTACTCGGGATTTGAAGACGCCCACATTGTACTTTAGCGGGAAGACAGACCCAGGCAACGCGTTCCACATTCTGGCTGTTCGTATGAGGAATGAGGATTCGAAACGCTTGGTTCTAATGCGCGGAATGTCCACCATAAAAGGGTGGCGCTTTGGTCGCGTCTGTCTCGCCGAACGATAGAAGAAAGGGGCAGGTGGGACCAGATTGTGCAACTCCTGGGCGCACTCTCCGAAGTGGATCCGGTAAAAGGCCGATAAACACGCTACCTTACGTCGATGCTCGAGACTTTGCAGCAATATTTTTTACAATTTGTGTTTGAAATATAAGAAAATATTATAGTGTTAGATAAATTATATGAATATATCAAACCTATAAAACAAGGGTGGGTTTTGTGACTTTAATTTCTGGGTTTGGTCCTATTACAAAAGTTGGTCGTGGTGATAAGTACGGGATTTACTAGCATATTTGATCGTCTAGAATAACACCATCTATATAATGGCTCATATTTTTAACATAATGTTAGTAAGGTATTCAACTTATTTGATTTAAATACTTTTTCTTATGTCTGTACTTTGTAAGTGCGAGCGACTTAACGACACAAAAAATAGGTAAAATCGAATGGCGGTAACTCGCTCGCGAGAGCGGGTTTCCTTCGAGCGAATCACTGAATAAGTCGTACCTTCACATCTCTGTAAAATTTATCTGCTAAAAATGTTTTTCGAAAATTTTACTTATTGGCATTTGACGTTTCTTGTCTTTGACTGCCTTGATGACTCAGTGGTTAGTGAACCTGACTTCTGGATGAAAGAGGCGTGGGTTCGATCCTCACCCAGAGCAAACATTTATGTGATGAACATAGGGTTTGCTCTGTGTCTGGGTGTTATTTAGGTACTATCTATTTAAGTATGTTTTTAAAAATATGTACATGTAGTATATCAGACTCTGGCGGCCATATCACAAGCTTTGCTCAGTTTGGGGTCAGAGACAGTGTTTAAGATGTCCCCTAATATTTGTTTATTATTTATTTGTTTATGTCTAAAAATCCAGCAATCGCCACCGAATCAAGATATTTTTGATGTCTTTTTCTAACTCATGCCATATTTACTAGGGTGGAGCGTTCATGTATGAAAAAAAAATTTTTTTAATATATCAAATTGTAATAGGGGGGAATCGGTGCATTACATAAGAGTAAAAATAAATGTGATTTTTCAATTAATTTGGCCAACATCTTCTGCCTCCGCACTGACCACAAAAAATTTAAATTAAACTAAAAAAGAATAGTTACTCATTTTACCAACTATTGAACTTAGTTTAATGGTATATGGGTGATAAATGGCATACAAACTTTACTTATGACATTTATTCAAGAACTGCAATCAAAAACACAGTAATATATTAAGAACAATAATTAAAAAATATGTTAATTTGCCTTAAAATCCCTTTTTGTCTCAAATTTAGGCATTATACTCCGAGACTCCAATTTGGCTTTTGTTGCACCTAATCCTGCCTTTTCCGTGCATTGAGACGTGGCTGCCTCTGTAGTCACTTTTACAGCTCGTTCTTTAGCTTGAGTATGGCACGGAAGCCTTAAAAACGTTAATTTATCCTCATCCCCAGTTTCGACGACGTGCCGAATTTCTTGGTCAGAAAAGATTTTCAAAATAGGGGGTTCCGTTATTTTTTCCTGCCAATTGATTAAATCAATGTATGTCGAAGCATTAAAATTTATGCAGGGCAACTCAAACAGTCTAGTTGTTGAAGTTTGCTGGGTGCTACGTGCTTTTAATACGCGCCTGGCTGCCAGTTCTCGAATAACTTTCTTGTCATCAGTTAACATTGCAAGAAGCGTGTTCTCCGGATGCGCAAAGTAGCTGTTTCGTTGAATGACAGGATCGATTATCTTTTTAAAATCTTCTGACAGGTATCTGGAGGCCGAGATTATATAGAAAAGATGTCGCGTTCCATCCTTGCAGGAGGGTCTATTTTTAATTAGAAACCAAGATGGTGCGTAAACTTTAACAACAAATGTTGCCAGAGTTATCAGTTTCTCTGATGGTGTTTCGGTTGCTACATACAAACGCAATATTCTATTGGCACGTGTGACCCGACAGGCATGTAAAAGTTTGCCGGGAGATTTGTTTGACAGATCTTCTGGAAAATTACCTGTAAGTACCGCTGTGACAATGTTTATGTAAGTATACTGTTGATCTGTACTCAAATCTGTGGCCATTTCTGTCAGCATCTCTCCTTCGATAGGTTGAAAATTTTTACTGGTAATTGTTCACAGGTCTCTAATGCTTTTCCCAAAGGTCTAGAGAAAGACTTAGGCCCCGAAGTACACCCGTCGAGATGAAGAAACAAGTGTCGCAAAGGCAGTTCATTCATGTACAGCAAACAAACTATCCACTGAAGTGGTTTTTGTAATCTATTCTCGAACAGTCTTATAATACCACCATTTTTTCCAGTATTCACGTTTGTGCCATCGCAACCTATTGCCACAAGTTCATTAAGAAGTATTTCTTCACGTGATAGAAACTCTGCTATGGAGATTTCTATTCCTTTATTTTCCCAACATTAGGTACCACGTATCCAAGATAGATTGATCCAGGCTCTTGAATTAGTGAGATGTGTTCCTCGACAGTCAAAGTCCTGTAGCATTTGCCGCTCTTTTTAATGACCTTTAACGTTTTATCTAAATAAATCGTAATAATATTCTCGTTTTATTTAAATCCGTGACGACGCGCTAGACTGAGGCTAACCGCACCCCCCGCGTTCCTTCACACCCCTTATTTTAAATTATGGACACAAAGTGACGCTTTCATTTTGTATTATATCGAAAATATATTATAAAAATAGTTATTTCGCAAAACAAAATTGTTTTATTCATTAGATTTTAATAAATTTATACGGCGTCAAAACAGGTACTAAAATAATTAATTTTTTTAATTTCAATGACATTGCGGAGGCAGTTACCGTAAACGAAATCAAATAATATTTTTTATGGTTCTATTTGGACCTAAAACGCACCATATTTTTGCTATTAGGTCCCCGTAAAACGAAAATAAAAAAATCGCTCCACCCTAATATTTACTCAATGCGTCTCTTTTATATTTTCTCGATCGACCACATTATCCCTCTGGTATATCTGTGGAATATTACTACAATAAGTATTTTATAAAAATCAGTTAACAAATAACTTGGTAAAAATAGTCCTTGAGAAGGTTTTTTTAGAAAAATGATACCTATTTTAGATTCATCAGATATGATTTTTTTCAAATTCCAAACTTGATTTTGTTGAAGCAAAAGTTGTTCAACTTGAAAAGTACAATGAAGTTCTAGGATCCCTTTGACTCCAGTATACATGTACTATTAATTCAATTCGTCATTTATTTCAGACACACATGCATCCATAAATTATATGTAAAATTAAAATGTCAAAATTAAATTCAAAATAATCAACACAATATAACATTCATAAATTTTAAACAAATAACATTTAAATTGTTTCACCCATCGTTACACGCATCCATTTATTCTGGATGGGGCAGTCTTCTCGTGAGACAATCATCTGCAGAATACCATTGCGGCTGCCTCGCAACAAATAACATTATTAATGGTCCCACCTGCCCCTTTCTTCTATCATACGGCTAGACAGACGCGATCAAAGCGCCACCCTTTTATGGTGGACATTCGCCAAGCGTTTCGAATCCTCATCCCTCATACGAACTGCCAGAATGTGGAACGCTTTGCCTGGGTCTGTCTTCCTGCTAAAGTACAATGTGGGCGTCTTAAAATCCCGAGTAAATAGGTATCTTCTAGGTTAACGTGCAATATAGGTTGTAGCACGCTTACCGCTATCTGCTTAACATCAGGTAGTATGTGGTCAAACGCAAACCTATTCAGAATAAAAAAGAAAATAAAATAAACAAGACACTCTGTAAATTCAGAGAATTTTTAATAAGTCGAAACAAAGTCTCGGAATCTAAGCTCATTTTAATAATAACCCGAGTTGATTGTAAATTCCTTACTGTGAATAATTATTTTCCTCTCATCTATTAGTTTCGGTATCTCACAAAGGAATCGATCATGTTTGGGAATTAAATCGCGCTTTGCAAAATGTGTACTGAATTGTGGAAACCTAACCAACTGGATACAGTGTTCCATTTGCGGTTGCGATGTTTGTGTACGACGTATACATTCGGATAATTTGTCGGTTTCCGATAGTTAAATTCTGAGACGAATTCTGTGAATTATGTTATCTAATTTAAACCAATGGATCATGATACCGTTAACAAAACTAAGATGCTCCTAATGAACGCTGTCGTAGAAGATAATACCACAATAGTACTTTGATAGTATGTTGTACGAAAGAACCTGTATCAATTTTACATCAATACTGAAGCAGGTGAATATTTACTTATTCGAAGCAAAAATTGTATCTTACGCTTACCTTGAAGGATAAATGTTTACTCTACATTTGAAGATGCCTACGTTTTACTAACTTGGAGATTCAAACTTAGAAAGATAAATATTTGGTACGAGTATATCGCAGTGCACCAATTTAATGAAGTGAAGCAATGGTTACTGCCACTGAACAGCAGAACTTCTCGCTCTTCTGTGGTTATTACGACGTGTTAACACCATACGAACTTCAAATATTTTTTTAGTAATTTTCACATTATTTTAGATATTCAAAAACGACTCAGCCGCCGCTATTTCATCAAAATACTTCCACTTCTGAAGTATGATCTATTAACAATAAAAGAATCATCAATATCAGTTCATAATTCGCGGATTAATCGTAAAAAAAACACAAACATACAAAATGTAATACACAGTCGAATTGTATACCTTTTTTTATAGTCGGTTAAATATATACCTATCTAATGTCACACAGACTTAACAACTGAAAACACATTTACAAACAATGTTTTCTGTATTACAATACAACCCATTACAGCAATATCAAACCTCTACATCTGAAATAAAATTTATGAACCTTATCCTAAAATCTCCGAACCCAGGTACGAGAAACTAAACGAGCCCACCCTTATAACTAGGGTAGTTTCGGTCACATTCCTTTGAAGTAATTGTCCGTGTCGGCCCAAAACTCGTCTAATTACAGACACTAGGTACAGGTACGCTTTATGTGATATTCTATATCAGATTTCAAGCTAAAAAACGATATTAAGTATGTACCTATTGGCTTTTCGGTGAAGGAAAACATCGTGAGGCAACCTACGAGTACATACGTCCGTAGAAGAAATTTGATGGCGTACTTGAATACACCAAACCACAATGGGCCAGCGTGGTGGATATGGCCCAATCACCCTCCGTATGTAGGCCTACGTCCAGTGGCGGACGCTTCATAAAGACAGAAAGACACTGCCTACCCTAGTTCTGATAATTGATCTATTTATATTTTATCAATAAACAAAATAACATAAAAAACTTAAATCATAAATCAGCTCCACCTATCGAGTGCCGGTGGTATCATTAAGATAAGATCGACAGGTGATTTCGCATACACCGATTCGCGCTGCACGTAGGACGTAGGCTACGTCCTACAGTTGACTATTAAAAAGGCTGATACAGTACAGTATAGATTTACGTTAGAATATAAATTATAGGTAGCATAGAAGCCGCGGGGTTTCTATGCTATGCTTCTCTATATCTATAGCTATATGAAATGCTATCAAGCTTAAAACAGATAATGAATTTTAGATATTACAAATATTATACACAGCTACTAGCTTTAGCTACGCATTTGGATTGAGATACGGCAATAGCCGTGGTGGTCTAGTGGTAGTAACACCCGCCTTATCATCGTATAGTTATGGGTTTAAAGGTATGTATGTATACCCATTTCAGTGAGTTCTTTAGAACTTCTGTGCGGAATTTCATACCAATGCACTGGCTTTTTGGTGAAGGAAAACACCGTGAGGCAAGCTGTGTGCGTCCATAGAAGAATTTATATGTATAGCTTTTACTCGCAGCTTCGCCTGCATGATTTTAGGAAAAATACCTTGCTAGTAAAATAAACCCATTACGGACCCTATTTAACTCTCAACAACACAATTCATACAAGTAATGTCACTAATAATTATTTTTCTAAAAAAATCGCAACACCGACTTCCACCGTGAACATAATTGGAATAGTTTTCACGAATCGATGTGACATTCATGTATATTATTCATGATTTATTGAAAACGGCTGAGCCAATTTCAATAAAATTTCATTTGGGCCTTGGAGTTTACTCTTTCGAATTAAAAAAATTTCAATCGATTTACAACTGGCGAAATTACCTATGAAATGAACATACTTACACAAAAAAAAAACTTACAGACGAACATAGTACCCTCAAAAGTACCAAAAGTAGTACCAAAATTCATCGATTTTAAGACGTTATCCCGTTAAAAATAACAACTGTAAAAGTGTAGTGTAGGGCAATGCTAGCTAAAATAAATGCACATTTGTGGAACCCTTTGGACCGTATCAGAGCATCCTGAACGAACTTTTGGACATTTATAATGGTCAGATTTTATTCATGGCGGTCATAAATAATTCATGAAGTGTAAAAATGTTATTTAAATTCGTTTTAAAGCAGTCGAGGTCATCTATCAAACTGTGCTATGTGGGTGGAGGGTCAGTTTTCGGTTGCGGGGAATTTCGGTAAACTTTATACACAGGAGTAAAAAAATAGTTGTTAGTTTTTGGTTTGCAAATATTTTGAACTAGATTTTGCCCGCGGCTTCGCCTTCGTGATATTTCGAGGCTCTACCTTACCACCCTTAATAAAGGAGGTCGAAAATTAAAAAAAAAAAAAAAAATCGATTTAACATTTGTTCGATTCGACAGTTCTTTTTTGACATTTCTTGGAGCGCACGCTAGAATAGCTCGCAGATGGCGGAATTTTTCCTATTTGTTTACACTTTACTTTTCCTACTTACTTAACACTTAATGTTATAATTTGGAAAAATTATGCAATATCATTATAATTTATAGCCTATGTGTTATTCTGATATATAAACTATATAATTGCAAAGTTTTATCTCAATCCGTTCAGTAGTTTTTGCGTGAAAGAGTAACAAACATCAATCCATTCATCCTTACAAACTTTCACGTTTTATAATATTAGGAAATGGTTTTGTTTTTGTATACTTATCGGCAATTTAAACAACACAAGAAACGGTATTTTAAGACTACAAGAGAGCATTTAAATTACTACAACTGAATTTCCAGTATGTACTTTAATCTATGTTGCATTTTCGACAGAAGTAGAACAATGAACTAGGTTACGTACCTACCTATGTTGTTTCTTCAGATATAAAGTTTAAAAGGACATCTTTGTTTTTATTTCCTAACCACTATATTTTATATCAATCAAACGTAGAACATAACATGCCCTCGAAATGTATTTATGTTGTGGATTTACCGTACAAAATATACCTAGTTTGCCAATATTTTTTAAAGTTTGCTATCGATCTAGGTTCAAGATATAACTTTGTTGCACGGTTTTTAGTATAAATAGTGTAGACGGTAATAGTGAGATAAGTGGATGCCTGTTAAGAAGGCAAGTTATTTATGGAAAAAATGAAACTCAGAATCAAAAGAAAGTACTTAATAGGTAAACACTCACTTGACCCTGATGCCGACTATATAATACGGCATCGTTTCTAGACTGTAGTAAAAGCTTACCAATTGGTTAGTTGGTGATGAGGCTCTAGTCAAACTCAAATAGGCCCGGGGGTGAATGGCTGGATGCGTCAATCAGTCGCAGGACGTTAATAGGAAAGTGCTAGGAGTTCCGGTGCGTTCTCTTGGAGATCCCGGAGCTCCAAGATAGCAGAAAGGCAGGACACCGAGGGGGTTTTAGTGGGTGCAATCCCACATAACCAGGCTATACCCCAAAGCAACTGAGTTTACGACGAAGACGAAGACCTATCTTATGAAGATTTCTCTTCGTACAAAAGGTAAGCACTCACTATTGTTCATAAGTGGTAATTGCTAAAAACTTGAAACAAAGCCGCCGTGGGTCGTCTAACCTCCGTTTAGTACTTGGCCAACAAATTGTGTACTCTAGTCGTAACGAGCGAAGTTTTACACAAGGGCTTCCCCAATCCAGTGACCAGTAATTACTAACTGAACAACACTACACATAGTATGGATTTTGTGTTTAGGAAACCGTGGCAGCATTATCGTTAAATTGTGGTGAATAAGCCACAAAATGCAGACAAAGTTCTATGACGTAGAGCTTGAGCTTTAGTATCATCGGCAGTAGTCCCAGAAGCATACCGCCTAACCCACGAAGCGGCTTCTGAGTCTTGTGACGTCACACGCGTAAATTCCTCGCGGGACTTCTTGTTTCGTGCAGTCCAGTCATGTTTGAATATTCCTAACTCCGTTATTTTTGAATATATTTGAAAAATTAAAAACCGTAACTTATTGCAGACTTAGTGTAATTTATTAAAATAAAACTGAAAATGAGAAATTTCCTCATAATATCTCTGTTTAGTGCAATAATAAGCAAATAGCAGCATTACACGGGACAAATCAGTTCTATATACGCTACGAGTTTGTAACAGTGACTCCAAGCTCAAAATACATGCTAGGAGATGAAATTCGATGGCGCATAAAAATTTACCGACCCGCAACTGGGAACGAGTAACTTACATAATTATGACCAATTGCTTGCCAATATCCAGCAATGGACCAATAACAACATGAAGTCCAACGCCACCACGTTTAGCTAATAAGGACTCCGATCTACGTCACTCGGGATTTTAAATCTCATCGACCTTATCATATAAATTCCTGCCCGACACAACACAACGACGATTCTCGTTTTGTTCTTTTTACAATAAAACATCTATTTTAATTCTAGAACATAATAACGCCAAGAGTATTTGCAACCACTGCTAACGTTCGATAAACAGCAGCAAGTATTTTTGCAAAAAAAAAAAACATAGTCCGCGCCACACAAGTCGGCGTATGGAAAGTTATGCGCGGGAGCCAGAGTGACAAGACGCCGGGGCACACCCGCCCGCTAACCACATTCCTCCCGCGCGCTCTCTACGCCTGACACGCCTGTGCTCACCACTACGCCACGCGTCGTCGGCATGTGCACACATAATTATGCGCAATAATTAGCGAACTATGGCAAAGTGTCATCTGCGGCTAACTTCTCATCCGCCAACTTGTGTGGCGCGCACGATACACACTACCACCACCTATTAAGAACCTCTACTATGTAAATTCAAGACTCTATACTAACTGAACCGTACTAAGTGGTTCAATACTTCAATAACTTAGCAATAAGTTGGCATACTGCCTCTATAGGCTCGTGATAGCTGAGTAAGAGTGCGGAAACTGGTCCAATTTGGCTTGTAAATTGGGAACTTTGCGGCCAGCGATAAGGCAGCCGAGTTATTGTGTAAGTTGGTATCGCGATTGTGCAATTGTTGAGACGAGATTATCGGGTTTTGAACTGTTGGTCAGTTCTGAAACTGTTCAAGTAAATTGACAAGTTACAAGGCTATCACTTTGATGTATACATTGTATATGGAAATGGTTAGGACTATTCGGATTCGAATAGAGATTGTGTAAAGATTTCGATCGATTAGCCGAGACATTTTGACCAACCCCGTTATAAACAAGAGATATATAACGACTAAATTTTAATTACAGTAACTATTGTTACGATCAAATTACTTTTTAGAAGTGTCGGGATTAGTATTTTAACCACGTCGACTGCCTCGATGGCTCAGTGGTTAGTGACTCTGACTTCTGGATCAAAGAGGCGTGGGTTCGATCCCCACCCAGGGCACTTGCCCTGATGTGTATGTGATGAACATAGGTAATTTGCTCTGTGTCTGGGTGTTATTTAGGTACTATCTACATAAGTATGTATTTTAAATATGTATAAGTAGTATATCAGTCTCTGGCAGCCATATGACAAGCTTTGGTTAGTTAGGGGTCAGAGACCGTGTGTAAGATGTCCCCTAATATTTATTTATATTTATTTTATAGAAGTGGACATAAAGCATATTTATTTATCATTTTGATCAAAATGAAAACAAAGGTGAATAATATGGACTAAATTCAGACCCACTTCCACTGTCGATAATATTTTCTCATCACAAGAAAAGCACAGAATTTTTTCTCATCTTAGTTGTCCATACTAGTAAAATGCACTTTGGCAGACATTGATGGGGTGATACTTTTTTTTCTTCACTATGTAGCTGATTCGTATGATCAAAATATCTAAAAAAAATTTTGTGTGCCTTGGTGTACGAAATCTTTAATCTAAAATATACTTTTACGTTTTAACGTTGCTGCTACGATCATTGTAACAAAATCCAATATCTATCAAACATTTTACGACCAACAAACGTGAACAGTATAAAACCCAAAGCATTTCATTATCCCATAATTAGATAATCACAAATTATTCGTAATTAGGCAGGTAATCTGGCACAAAACTCGGAAAGAAAGTTTAGGAACAAAGGAATGTTTTGCATATTTTATATGCGTAATTTAGAAAGGTTACCTCTAGAGGCCAAGTCGCGACGCTATTGGCAATTATAAATGTAGATTATGTTCAAAATTCCAGTAAAAAATACAAGACCTAAGTTCTCTCTGGAGAAGTGAAGATATACAAAGGCTTTTCCAGGAAACAAGGATGGCAGTTTGACCTAAAATATTGATACTTAATTTTTATTCCTGGAGCGTCTAAGAGTATTTTGGATACAATTTTTTCTCAAGGTTGAGCTATGATGTAGCAGCAATTTGTTTTTTTTTTCTATTTCCTGGGCTTATTTTTGCGTTAGAAATGAACAGATCTGTTTTGATACTTCAGTATCTTTACACAAAATCTCTGTTATAGTATGGATGTTTTATAACGACCATGAAATAAAATCACTAAGGAAATAAATTAAAAATTTAAAAACCCCCGACACATTGACAACCATTTTGGGCACATTTGTAGAATTTTGGTTCTTCCATCCCCACTTTAACCCACCATAACTCTTAAACGGCTCAATCGATTTTTATAAAACATAGCTAAGAACACTCTCGATTAAGTCTCCTTTCATCCAAAAAAACTAAACTGAAATCGGTTCAGTGGTTCGGGCGCTATGATGCCACAGACAGACAGACAGACACACAAACAGACACGTCAAACTTATAACACCCCTCTTTTGCGTCGGGGGTTAAAAAGACACCCTGTTTAGACAAATACGCAAGTAAGACGACACAAATACGTATTTTTAATGATATTTAGAATGTTTTGGAAAATTGAAATTTAATATGGTTTTGTTACTCCTGCCACAGCTTCTAAATTGGACATTTTGTAAGTAAGACTACATCAACATTGAATTTCCAAATAAAACACTAAAAGTAAAGTTTCTCAACAATAAATTTAAAATAATATGTTTTGATATCATTTAGTTTAATTGAAGAAGATCAAAGAATACCGTATTTAAAAAACAAATGCTTAGCTGCGGCCTTTGTCCGACTACGAATAATATATTGTAGCTTTAAAAACTTTAGAACTATGTAAATATTCAAAAATGTACCTAGTGTAAATTACCTACATTGTAATCTGTTGTACAGTAGAAAGCCTAAAGGGATACAGAGGCAGGCACACAAAAAGGTACCTTTTTAATATAATTTAATAAACCTTATTGTAGCTTATAAAGTATCTGACAACTTACCTTTGACCACGACATAATAGGTATATTATTTCCGTGCCTACCCGTGGGACACGAGCAGCAAAATATCAGGTAAATTCACAAAGCTAGCCTAGTATTCCACATATCCCCCCTTCTAAAGAGCCACCTCAAGGGTGGGGGAGGGGGAGGCAGTCTTCATAAGAGGATTAAACAGGGTAATAAGGTTTGCACCCGCACTTGGCTAGGTCAAGTAGGGCTTACGCGGTCTTACTATGTGCTCCCTGGCTTAAGTCCGCGACATCACGTGTAGGTGCTTTAACTTGTGTCATTATAATTTCCTTAGAAATGTCAAATTCAAACTTAAATCATTTATTGCAACATATGAAATTTACATGCGGTTCTTAGTTAACATGTTTTTGTACAGTGCTATACAATACATATGACCCTACAAGGATATGGCAATTTTATTATTTGTATTGGAACGATTTATTATTACAATTTCTAGGTTATCGTTAAAAAATTCGTCTAATGTATTATAGCATTTCGATAATAATGTATATGTCTATCCTCTAAATAGTTCGTACTAAGATGCTTTTGTACGCTCTAAAAATGGCATAAAATGTCAGGCGTATTTATCTTATGGTGGTGTCGCTGTCCGTCCGAAACGAATTCGATCCAGATGTCGTCCGTATCATTATTAGGATATTTGTCTAAAATCGAATGATGGAAATCGTATGTAGTGCGTGTGTCTGTGGTTAGGGAGTCTGTCATCTAGCAAAACTAAAACTAGCGTGGACTATTAACTGACAATCCTTACATAGTCCTTACATAGTATAAAATAAAGTCGCTATTTTTGTTTGTTTGTTTGTCTGTATGCTTAAATCTTTAAAACTACGCAACGGATTTTGATGCGGTTTTTTTTAATGGATAGAGTGATTCAAGAGGAAGGTTTAAAAATTTCCCAAAATCCGTTGCGTAGTTTTAAAGATTTAAGCATACAGACAAACAAACAAACAAACAAACAAACGAAAATAGCGACTTTATTTTATACTATGTAAGGATTTGTCGCAAAAAATAGCAAAACCGCCTTCCATCGTGTACAAAATTCGAATATTTCGCTCGAATTGTTTACATTATTAATGATTTTTCGAAAACGGCTCAGCCGATTTCTGTAAAATTTAAATGGTATTATTACCTCGGGAGTATACTCTTTCGAACTAAAAAATAATTTTGCGATTCGGTTCACAATTGGCGGAATTATCGATGAACATACACAAAAAAAACATACATACGAACATAGAACCTCTTCCTTTTTGGAAGCCGGTTAAAAATATGAGATGGCTTTATTATAATCCAAAAGTATTTATAACATCATAACCAATTTGGGAAAACCTCTCTGTCTTTCTCCGTGTGTACGTGTGTGTGGGAAAAATTACGAGTTTCTCTATTTGTGTCTAGACAATATGTTACTGTTGAGACATTGGTGGGAGTAAATGGTCTGCTTGGAAAACCATTACGTATTTAATATCTATAGGTAGTAAGTAATAGGGATTATAAAACCTCACCACGGGCAAAGGGCAGTAAATTATAGTAACTAAAATAATTACTTGTATTAGTTAACTTTGCAAAAACCAATAAGCAAAAGTACTATTTGTATAAATAATCGACTGTAGAATAAGAACTTTTTGTTTATTATGATTTAATTTATTACGCGCACATTACGTACAAATATTGCACACATAGGTATTATCCAAGAGAAGTTGGTGACTAAAATATTTATCTTGCCAAATATAATCGGCTGAAAACAACGAAATGCAGAATATAAATATTACTATTGAGTGGAGACCACGTAGGTACCGGCAAGCGCAGCGTAGGACGTCCACCCACAAGGTGGATGGATGACCTTATTAAGACCGCAGGATCGCGCTGGATGTAAGCCGCTTCCAACCGGTCTTATTGGAGATCCATAGGGGAGGCCTATGTCCAGCAGTGGACTTCTTATGGCTGATGGATGGATGATGGATGGACTATTGACATTTAATTGATTTATTTTTTTGTTTGAATTTATTGTTTAACGAATTTTTTATTGGATTTTGTTAAATGCACTTTAATTTTATTAATAACAAATCATACTGTAGTGTTAGCTGAAATATATCATGTTAGTATGTGTTATGACGTGAAACTAGTTGTTATCAATAAAGAGTATGAGTATGAGTACAAATTTCCCTCCATTTTGAGAGAAATACCCCCCAATCAAAAATCCCCGACGACAAAAAAAAGTCCAACAATATACAAAGCCTGTGTATTAGGCCGCATCAGACAAGCTGGTGATATGAAGTTAGCTACAAGCTGCGCAATATCCAATCAACGCGCGGCTTTATATGAGCTTCATTTATAATTAGATATTGCACAGCTTGTAGCTAACTTTATTTTGACCACTTATGTGATGCGGCCCCTACAAAGTTTCGTCGAGATTCGTTGAAAAATGCGACCTGTAGAAAAAAAACAATATCCGGATAGACGAAATCAAAATCGTCGTGTCGAAGCATAGAACTCGCTTCGCTTCAGTCAAAAATACCTTTTTAGTATGTTATAAACACTGAGTTGCTATAGTACTGTACTGTACTGTCCCAGCCTTTTTAATAGTCAACTACAGGACGTAGGCCTACCCACGAAGGGTGATTGGGCCATATCCAACACGCTGGCGCAGTGCGGGTTGGTGGATTCACATACGCCATCGAGTTCACCGAAAAGCCAGTGGTGTTAAATTCCGTACATAAATTCCAAGGAATTCATTGGTACGGGACCGGGATTTGAACCCACGACCTCGCGATTGTAAGGCGGGTGTCACTACCATAAGACCACCACGGCTTACTATAGTTAGTACTGTACTGTAGTTACTATAGTATCCAGTGCAAATACCTACATCTGGATACCTTATTACATAACGATGTACCAGGGTAACAGCGTTCCCGAAGCGCCTTGGCTGCGGCTTGGCCGCCGGTCAACTCGTTACCGGCCCGGAGGGAAGGAACTACTGACTACACAGGGCAAGTACTACAGTAAGTAACATTATAAATAAATATTCATAGATTAAAGAAAATAATTTCGTATAAGCCGGTTAATTATCCGTGGTGTCAGAGGATTTAAGCCACCTAAAGTTCTCTTACGTATTTAAAGAGTTTAAATAACTAGGAGCTACATTTAACGTGTCATCGTTTATGTAGGTAGATTTCGTATACACATATGTGTAGAAAATAAAATGTCCAATCATTTTCAAACTACCGCTGCAAAAGTTAAGGTATAAGTCGTATAATTGCCTCGGTGGCTCAGTGGTTAGTGACCCTGACTTCTGAGTCAAAGAGGCGTGGGTTCGATCCCCACCCAGGGCAAACATTTGTGTGATGAACATAGGGGTTTGCTCTGTGTCTGGGTGTTATTCAGGTACTATCTATATTTTAATTAAGTAAAACACAGGTGTTACTCACGTTTGATTTTTAGTAGGATACTACTAAAGTTTCGATCGCATTTGGCGATCTTTCTCAAGGTCGGAGTACTAGCACGCGGGCTCGTCTCGCATAGCACTGCGAGCCGCGGCGCGCAGCGCTCGCGATGACAGCGGTTGCGGTGCGGGGGCAGGGGCGGCAGCGAGCAGAGTGTGTTGTAGCGCCAGCGCGCACTGAAGATCTTCCTCGTTGGTATTCCTCAGGAATACTCCAGCACGCCGAACTCACTACGTCACCACCAGCCCAGCGGTCAAGTTCCTTATTTACTGGCAAACACGGCTTCCGAGTCGGAGGTAGATTCCATCCCCCGTCTCTATTGAAGTTAGAGCGTCTACTAATTTCAATAGCCTCTCTAACTTTTCGGGGAACGAAAAACTTTTCCCTTGCTAACACTTTCGCTCTATCGAACCTTACCTAATATAGTGTTGCATGTCAGAGTTCAATGCATGTTCCGCCACCGCAGAACCGTGACTGTCCAAGGTTTTCATAGACCGTATATGCCCCGTGAGCCTGGTAGATACGTTTCTTCTAGTTTCACCGACGTAACATTTACCGCAATCGCACGGGATCTTATATACACCGGGGACACCCAACGGGTCTCTACCAAACGGGTGTCCCCGTCAAAGTGTTATTTCTATCGAATGCCTAAAGTGATAAAAAAAGAGGAATATTCTAATTAGCTATTATAATTACGATGGTGCCTTCATAATTGGGTCTAATCTGTACACCTCGTGGGCGACGTCATATGTCACGCTTGCCTAGGTGCCGATACGTTGTCTCCATTCCAGATTTTTGGTTATCTTCGGCCATCAGTCATCCGTGCTAGTTATACAATAAATAAATATTAGGGGACATCTTACACACGGCCTCTGATCTGACCCCAAACTAAGCATAGCTTGTGATATGGCTGCCAGAGACTGATATAACACATATACATATTTTAAATACATACTTATATAGATAGTACCTAAATAACACCCAGACACAGAGCAAACACCTATGTCCATCACACAAATGTTTGCCCTGGATGGGGATCGAACCCACGCCTCTTTAGCCCAAAAGTCAGGGTCACTAACCACTGAGCCACCGAGGCAGTCAAGTTTAGTACATCATGGTCGTTTGTATGCATATATGCATATGCATACGGCCCACTGCAGCTATTTCAACTTCTCAATCAGCTGAATTGAGTAATTTATAGCTTGTATAAATAGTAGTAATCCAGTCATTAAGTTATTGACTAGGTTACTACTAGTTATACAAGCTGTAATGGTTAACTAGAAAACTAGGAGAGTTCTGGTAAAAGGTCTACTGTCGTGTATTAGCTGTGCCTTCAGACAAATGACCATGATGTACGAATAGTGTGCACAGCCCTTAATGACATTGTCTCTTGGATCGTTCGTTTCAGATTGCGGAACATTATCACACAAGCTTTAAAATCTCTGTAATGGGTACTGATTTTCTTGACTTACTACAACCCAAAAAGAAGGCTGTTATAAGTTTTATAACATATTTGCTCATAAAGTGGCTGTAATTACACCAATTTCAATTTCGTAATGTATTTCATTACGCACTTGTTCTTTATTGTAATGTAAAACGCACGCCGCCACCGACTACAGAACTCTGTGGTCTCGTTTCTCCTACTTTCACTCAACAGAGTGAGAGACATTACGACACTTGTGCGGTAATGTAATGTAAAACGCACGATGCTTCGACTGATGCATGACTTTCACTCAAAGTCAGAGTTTTATTAATTTCCTCGCAAATATGTTATAAAACGTCGTATGACAGACGTGCACTTTGAAAATTACAGCCTCTGCTTCATTATAGCCTTGCAATATCGCCTCGGCTGTAATTTTGAACTTACCGCACTTATATCATAATGTACTATGACATGTGTGTTAGTGATTATACGTGTTTGTGGCATTACATACCTCTCAAACGGATAGACCCATTTGAATGCCTATTTTGTGTGGAATCTAATATAATCGGGATCATCAACACAAATTACTCTTCAAAAAGAGACGACTACAATACCTACGTCATGCAGTGGAGTATTAAAAAGGCTGGTACAGTACAGTATGTATGAATGTAATTTATACAAAATCCCTGTAGAAAGTATTATTTAGTGTATCGAGTGAGTGTCAGGATCTCCTGCGCCGCGGTGCTGGCACGAAGTCAACTCGTTACGGCTCCTTCGGGATGCAATCGAGACGGTATCGTCGCAAACACTTATAAACAGTAGGATTCAAAACATTCTTGAAGGAAAATGGTATTTTTAGAGCAGCGAGATATACAAGTAAAACTGATTTTATTTAGAACCAAGGCAGTGAGAAGAGTCATAACATTGTCGTACTTACTAGTTTTTAGAGTTCCGTTCCCAAAGAGTAAGAACGGGATCCTATTACTAAGACTCCGATGTCTGTCTGTCCATCTATCATCAGGCTGTTTCTCATGAACCGTGATAAATGTCTAGACCTAGACAGGTAAAATTTTCACAGATGATGGATTTCTGTTGCCGCTATAACAACATTCTAAAATCATAATAAATAAATATCTAAGGGGGCTCCCATACAACAAACTTGATTTTTAGGAGTTTTTTGCTCGCTATTATAGCAAGAGAAATGGAGCTAAGGGGGGCTCTAACACGGTACGGAACCCTTCGTGCGCGAGTCCGACTCGCACTTGGCCGTTTTTATTTAAAATATTCTTTACAATGCCCTATTTTAGTCTCTGTGTAGGTGTCTGAGGTTTAGGCCGCCTGAATTCCTCTGATATAGCTTAACGATGAAAACAAGCGCAATCCATAATTTAACAATCACAACGTCATCTGAGCCACGGCGGCGCTCAGTTGTAAATTCTAACCGCGTTCACCCATTTTTATAAGTTACAAACTTTAATTTAACTTGCAATGGATGTACCTATGTATGTATGTAAGTTCGGGTGGAATCTTGCAAGTTAAATTTGACCAACTTCCCGGCTTCCGATTGAGCTGAATTTTTTTCAAAAACGGCTCAGCCATTTCTGTAAAATTTAAATGGGACCTCGGTAGTATACCCTTCCGAACTAAAAAAGAATTTTTCGATTCGGTTCGCAATTGGCGAAATTATCGATGAACATACACAAACAAAAAATAAAAAATATATACATACACACGAACACAGAACCTCCTCCTTTTTGGAAGTCGGTTAAAAAGCAAACACAGACAGTGAAGCACTAGCCCCCGCATGCTGCTTTTATCTAGATTACCGTCCGGCGTCGCAATTACTTCTAATTCCGTATTGAATCATTAAACGAGTTTGTTGTTAAAGATGTATGAGGTGGAATTGTGGCGGAGGAAGTTGCCGTAGCGTAGGGCGAGCTGGCGTGGTTTATTTTTAGGCTTCAACTAATTTTAGCACGCAATTCTGGTTTCAAACTTGATGTAGAACTTGAGTTACGTAGTAAAAAGGGGTTTATTATATTGCGTAGTTTACCTACTTTTTAACCGACTTCCAAAAAGGAAGAGGTTCTATGTTCGTGTGTATGTATTTTTTTTTTGTCTATGTTCTTCGATAATTTCGCCAATTGTGAACCGAATCGAAAAATTATTTCTTAGTTCGAAAGGGTATACTCCCGAAGTGGTCTCATTTTAATTTTACTTGAATCGGCTGAGCCATTTTTGATAAATCAACAATAATGTAAACAATTCGAGCGAAATATTTGAATGTTGTACACGATGGAAGGCGGTTTGGCCATTTTTTTACGAAAAACAATTATTATATGAATACAACCAATAGGTATATTTTTAAGTGTCAACATATTTGAATTCTGGTTTTGAATTTGATGTTGAATTAGAGTTACGTAGTGAAAACAAGATCAATAAGGTATACCTAAGTGCTATTAGATCAAACATAATTACCTATGTACATGTACAAGCTTTACCTGCAGTTTTTCACTGGTTACTTAATTTTTTCCTATATAAAAAGTAGCATATCACAGTTACTCACCAATAGATCTATATCCATGAGAAAAATCAAGTCGACCCGTTACTCTGTTTCTGCGTACAAACAAACCTACTATAGGCCGCGCCACAGAAGTTGTCGGATGTGAAGTTAGCTACAAGCTGCGCAATAGCCAATCAACGCGCGGCTTTATGTGAGCTTCAGTCAGGATTGGATATTGCGCAGCTTGACGTAGCTAACTTCACATCCGCCAATTTGTGTGGCGCAGCTTATAACACACTTTCGGATTCATAATATTAATAAGAACTAGCGATGATAAACTATGGCAATGTTTGCTTGTTTAATAACCGACTAAGTATAGCGAAGCAAAAAGAAGGCAATGTTTTTGACTATTGACTTGTATTCTATTTTCTAAACTACTTGTATTCTATTGATTCAGCATTTTCAAAAATATACTTGTCAGGGTCGGTTTATTTTCAAGCAACTTCTTTGGTGTGATCCAAATTCTTGCTGTTCATTTTATGGCTTACGAGTACGTCTACGCATTACGCTGAGTTGGGACCATTTTTGTGACAGAAATACTAGGTAAAATACTGTTGTTTTTTGTGCTTTATCATTTGTTTTGTCGTTATGTATTTACCTCTTATTTTTGTTGCAAATAAAAAAATCTGTATTCTGTATTCTTTTCTTGAACAAAACTGAAAGCACGTTTTCCCACAACCTGCAGCGAGTCCGACGTCATATCTCGTTCATTAAGTACATTATCATCACCAGGAAAATGGCGCGAGACGCCATTACCTCGAGTGCCTTCGCGGCGGAAGGACGTCTTGTGGGCTCTATTAGGTACAATATTCTTGCTGTGCGCCGTTCTATTTATGGTGGATCTGCTGCATTTTAGTAAAATTCGCTATAGCATGTACCGGATACAGGTCGCGGCATATAAATGTAGCGTTGAGGGAAGTGTGGAGGGGATGACTGCGCATGGGTTTAGTATGGCGGTCGCCATGCGCAGCCATCCCCTCCACACTACCCTACCCTAGACTTACGTGCCGCTACCTGTACCAGTATAAATCGATAATGGTGAACGATGACTGCCACGGTGGCTCAATGGTTAGTGACCATGCCTCCTGGGTCAAAGAGGCGTGGGTTCGATTCCCACCCAAGGCAACTATTTGTGTGATGAACATAGGTATTTGCTCTGTGTCTTGGTGTTATTTAGGTATTATTTATATAAGTATGTATTTAAAAATAATTATATGTATTTTGTATATCAGTCTCTGGCAGCCATAAGACAGGCTTTGCTTAGTTTGGAGTCAGAGACCGTGTGTAAGATGTCCCCTAATATTTATTTATATTAATGTAGGTGATATTCTCGACTGAGAGCAAAGAAATAAAAAAGAAATCAAGTAGAAACAGGGTTATTCAGAAAAGGTGTGGAAAGCAGAGACTCCCAGCTTACACTTCCAGATATAACTCCCTCTGTATGAGTGAATTAAAGCCATCATTATGAACAACTTTTACTTTGGGGCCAAAAGATGAAAAAAAATTTTTTGAGAAAAAGAAACCAGCTACTTCATACAAAATCGCAACTCGGATCGTCAAAGTATAAATATTTATACACCATGTCATAGCTGTTTTTTCTACAAAATTTTGGATAGGTGTCATACTGAAATTAGTTTATAGACACTTTCTTGCGACTTAGTACACACCCTTTTTAGGGTTCCGTACCCAAAAGTTAAAAATGAGACCCTATTACTAAGACCAAAGAATATATAATAATGCTAAGACTCCACTGTCCGTCCGTTTGTCCGTCCGTATGTCTGTCACCAGTAGCTAGAACCTTGAAATTTCAGAGATGACAAACCATTTCGGTTGCCACTATAACAACAAATACTGAAAATATAAATAATAAATATTTAATGGGGCTCCCATACAACAAACCTGATTTTTTAAGCCGGTTTTCGCTCGATAATAAACAACGGTGACAGGTAGATGCTTGGAATATTTACCAACAGATTTTCGAGTTAAATGTTCACCTCAAAAATAAATATTTAATTTAAAATAAAATAAATGTTCAAGCTCCCATAATATATAAGAAATGTGTTTTTTTTTTGCTCGTTATTAATAACGGCAACAGGAAGGTGCTTGAAACATTCACAGAATATTTTCGTGCTCTTGGGCATATATGGGTTAAGTTTTAACACTTCGCAGAATCGCACTTTTCTCAGAATATTAAGGTTAAATTTTCTTCAAAAATAAAATATATAACTAAAATAAAATATATTAAGAGGGGCATCCATACGGTACGGAACCCTTCGTTTGACTCGTACTTGGCCGATTATTGAATATTGACATTTTGACATTGCCCTGCATTTAAACAAGACTAAAGTTAGTCACAGTCATTCAAATAGAAATCGACTTGGCATTATTTTTAGGGTTCCGTACCCAAAGGGTAAAAACGGGACCCTATTACTAAGACTCCGCTGTCCGTCTGTCTGTCCATCTGTCTGTCTGTCGGTCACCAGGCTGTATCTCATGAACCGTCATAGCTAGAAAATTTTACAGATGATGTATTTCTCTTGCCGCTATGACAACAAATACTAAAAACTGAAATAAATGAATATTCAAGGGGGCTCCCATACACCAAACCTGAATTTTTAGCGGTTTTTCGCTCGATACATACAGTACTGAACCTTTCGTGCGCGAGTCCGACTCGTACTTGAACGATTATTGTCAAACGAGTGGCTTGTTATTTGCGCCAGACATGCACTCGTATAACAAAAGCGAAGCGGTTATCTCAGTTACACCGACGTTAACTCGGTGAGTTGAACCGAAAACCCGATATTTTATTGCAAGCTTGTATTTCCCGGAAACTGTTAGTTTTGAACCGAGTTCCCACTCAAATTGAAGCATATTTTTAAATTTCATCGTGTTTGTTGTTTTCGCTATACAGGGTTAAATTTTCAGAACATACATAATTATGTTAGCTGCGCTTATTAAAGAGGGTACCTACACATAGTTGCAACACACTTCGGTATTGCGACGGTGAGGAGTATATTGAATGAGGGTAGTAAGATAGATGGTTTGGGCGACGGGCTGGAGTGCCAGTCTGTGATAGTGATCGCTAGTGTGAGTATGAACCAGCTTTGATACGCCAGTAGTTGGAGCAAGCCTTGTAAGTACTTTGAGTTTTATAATGACTGCTGAGATATTGGAGGTCCGTATTATTGTCAGATCATCTGAGTGTCCTACTAAAATCTCAGTAACGCCGTTGGAGTACTATGGCCCATCAGCTAACACATATTATAAGTATGGTCCGAATCATACAACTTGGTGGCTATAATGTTAGCTACAAGCTTATAATAGGTAACCCAATCCTCGCGTAGAGTTAGGTGATTTTCAGTCAAGATTGGGCTACCCGCAATTTGTAGCTAATATCACAGTCGCCAAGTTGTATAATTTGACTTATTGTAGGTGGTTATAAATTTAGATAGGCCGAGTGTTTCAATTTGATTATTTTGTACTAAACCAAATGTGTGTGATTCAAACCATCATTATGAACATGTTTTACAATGGTGTTAACGCAGAATTTGAGAAAAAAAATCAGCTGTCAGCAAAAAATCATTTTGTCTATTACGAGTTGTATGGAATTTTGTATTTTTATGGATTTTGTATGGAATAAATGATTTTTTCCTCAAATCTCGGATTGGTTAGATAGTAAAACTTGTTCATAATAATGCTCTTGATTCTTTCCTGTCGGCGTAGTACAAGGCAAGCAGATAACCCTGTATTAATATTACAGTGGAATTTGGCTTTTCAACGCCAGTGGTTATTGAACAAAAGAACTTTATTGGGGCATATGAGGTTATTTTTATTGCTTGTTACGTTTGAATATTACTATGTATGACGGACAAATAATTCAATAAAGTTGGGACGGATATTTCGCAGAAATTAATACATGTTTTTGTGAATTATATTTAACGACTGTGTTACTGTCAGGGTGGAACTTAAAGCGTTGAAATAAAACAAAAAAAGCAGTTAAAAGTTACTCAACCGTTTTTATCATTGTTATTGTATGTACCAGTGTTGTATATCCATGTAGTTTGATTTTTAAAATAGCTGGCTGAATATTTAAACTAACACTGACTTTAGCAAAACAAGCCAAGAAGTTAACGCTCTTGCGAGTGAACTTAAAAGCTGTAATCCAAATCAGATATTACTTTTCTTTTAACTTTACTGTTAAAGTTTAAAAGAAAAGTAGGCGAGCACTTCGCCTCGGCTCAAGAAAGAACAAAATTCCGTGTTTATTATTAGGGAAGCCGCTTATGAAGAAGATAAACTTAGACATTAGTTTAGCTTAGTAAAAAATCTGATCCTAATCACCAAACCGGTTTACAGAAATCCTAAATATTACCTTGCTGCTCTGTTAAATTTGGATAAGCTAATCTGTAGTTTGTTTGAAAATAACATTAGCAGTGGCGACAATTCTAAAGAGTTGACTCTTGAAACTTCGACAAACATTTTCATATTCATCAGCCCGTCTCCAACCCAACACTGTTTACAAATCATCAAACACCTATTCATCAAAACCAATAAACAAATTCGGTGCATTTAAATAAGATAGAACACGGAACACGCTCGGTCCCGAAGGATCCGATCCATCTTCGTGAAGGCATTAGTCGACGACACATCAAGCCGACATCAAGCCTGCATCAATCACTAGAACCCAAAGTATTTCGTGGAAACATAAGGTGAGAAAAAATATACGTTTTCCGTATGACAGATCCGAGTAAAATGGGTAATAGCGCAGACTATGTAAGACAGATATTTTACTCGAGTTCGTTGAGCATGAAAAATTAATAAGACAGCTTGGACAGACGAGATGTCGGTGAGGTGTGCCGGTTTATTTAATAACTTAACGTGTATGTCGTGTTTTTGTCATATCAAAATATTTTTTGGGCATTTAGCAAAACGGGATTCATCATCATCGTCTTGCCCTTATCCCACTAGGTGCGACCCCACAGCACGTTTCCTTTCGCGACTTCACTCTATCAAACGTCAACTCATCATCAACTCCTTTCTCTCGCATGTCATCTTTCACACAATTCATCCACACTTTTTTAGGCCTTCCCCTCCCACTTTTGCCACTTACCATCACATTGAGAGTTCTTTTTGTAACATGATTATCAACAAAAGGGGATTACGTGATCAAAGATTTTTGTATTTTTGGGATTGGCACTTTTAAACAGTTCGCTGAAAGCCACTAGAGATCGCTTCCTGCGGTAAGCAAAATAAATTTTTATTTTTGTTTTGATGATTGATTATAACGTCTCAGATGTTGCAACGATACCTTACTGGTACCTACTTAGATTCTTTATCACAGATTATACCACTTTGTCAACATTTTTTAAAATCAAATATTACCAAAGATCTTTTTAGAATATGCAATATTCGTGGACAATATTTTTGGAACATTCATAATTATATTGATGCTGTACTCTGAGTCTGGAATCATATCACTCTATAACGTCCATATTTATATTTATTTTAGTGGAATAACATTTTTTATACCGTTGAGCGAAGCGTAGAAAAAAAAAACACCACTTAAATGTACCATTGGCCATTTCAGTTTTGCTGAGTTGTGATTATGTATTATGTTGTGTTATAAACTCTATGACGAAACAAAATACTAAATTGAGTACATTTTATGAAGGGAGCTAATTATGTAAATGTAGGTACTTTGTGATATTACTGACAACAAATGTCTCTCGTTCTGTGTTTACTGAGCTAAATTAAATAATTGCTAACTGTGTAATAACCGAAATGAATGACTGCTCTGAAATTTATCGTACAGAGAGCAAACTATTCATTACAAAATTAAACTAAAAATACGATTTTGTAGAAATGAAATTACTATTTAATAGAAACAGTTATACTACGTTGCAAGTTATATACTTAACTGAAAAGAGTTTATTACACATATCATTATAAAGAACGTGTAATCCCACCTAGAACGTGTTTGACTATATTGACCAAATACGAGATTGACAATAAGCGTGTTTAAAATATTGCTAAAAATAACCTTTTGTCATTTTTCGTGTTTAACCAATGCGTTCTTGACCTACAGCTTAAGATCCATGCATATGTCAATAGTTGGTAATAATACTTTGTAACCCATGATTTAATACAAATTTTATTTAACTAAAAATCTCATTTGCCTCAGGAAAATTGTGAGAAATACGAGTATGTGCGTATTTTCCCTGTTCGTAACCTGGTAATTTTACCAACTTTATGTCCCATGTCTGAAATGTTTGTAAAAAATCTCACGTCACTAAAAAAACTATTTTGCTCAGGTATTTTGGTAAAAAGATATACACTATTCCCAATTCATAACCAGATAATTACCTATGCTTTGTGACCCGTGGTCTGTAATGTTTGCTATGGCAACTAAGAAAAACTATTCTGCCTCAGAAAATTTGGTAAAAAGAAACCTATCTGCACTATTCTCTGTTCATAACCAAGTAAACACGTTCTCCGAGCTAGTCATTTTTCTACCCATAATGAGAGAAAACGGAACGCCTGAGCGCCGCCGGATCTATACCTATGACGGCCATATTGAGCTTCAAATGGGTTTTCCGTGTACCAATCACATACGGGAAATGCCTCACGTATGACAAGCGAGACATCGTTACTATAATAACATATAGTACAGTTTTTTGGTATCGGAAATGTGTGAAGAAATTTTTGCGTTAATTTTTGTTGACAACACGGACTTGTACGAGGCAATGATTTTAATTTAATTAGAAATGATTTTTAAATTTCATTTATTCAGTCATTTTGGCTTCGCACTTTAATGACATTTGCCAACTGTAATGGAAAATCATGGTCAAGTTAACGGAGAAAACAGTGAAACTTCATTTTCTTTTCATGTTCTCCGTTTATATCAATCTATGATAATTGAATTTTAATTGGTGGTATGAAAATAACAAAAATTCTGCAATTTCTAAAGCACTGTTATTTTTATCCTTGAAAATTTTCAAAAACTTTTAGGAGGTCGAGTACAGGCAGCCTTCTTTAGGTAATGTTTATCACAAAATAACTCTTTAAGATAAACCTAGAGTGGAAAGCACCATTAAAAGTGCCTTTATTTACTACCACTAAATACAAGATATATACATAATATAAAACTAACATAAAATACTACTACATAACAGGCAATTGGATCATCCACAGATCCTTGAAGGTCTAAAGATAATCCAAATGCTCAAGCCCACTGCCAGTTGGCAGCGTGCCCAGCATGCTGGCAGCATTGCCACTCTGAATGGCAATGCTTATACGTGGAGCCAAATAAACACCTGCATTTTGGTCACGCATCGCGTCCACCAGACGCTCAGTAAAAATAGATGGTAATTACGAATCTTTGTTTAACACCGGAGGACAATTTTTGAAATACCATGTAATAGTAATTGAACTCCTGAACAGTGTATACTAACAGCGACAGAAATTGTATCAATTTAATTAATTTCAGTGCCGTTTGCAGCGACATCTGTTTAATGAATGTCTAACACACGGCTAGATAATGGCGTCTGCAAATTATGCTGTCCCATAAATCAACCAAAAATTGCCCGTGTTTAGCGGACCATTTTCGCTGTAAACAAATTTTGTGTTATTAAAACATACTGTTAGTTTATTGCTATTTTAATTATCATTGAATGATTTTTTTTCACTATTGATTTATGTGCAATTTTTTTTTTTAAGTATTAATTTTTGTTTTGTAAACAAAATTTTGTTACTGAACTTGACGATTAAAGTATACTGTCATTAATTGATATTTTAATGTTGATTTTTCAAGAGCCACTAATTCGATTTTAAACGAACAACGAGCTATCAAACAAAAAGTGATTCATCAAAATCGATTCATAATTGGCGGAATATTTGCGCAACATAAATACAAAAAAAATACAAACATTCGAATTGCGGACCTCCTATTATGGACCTTTTTTTTTTTTTTACCAGGGGAAATCTTTTATAGATACCACCACACCTCGAGGGCAGGCGGGTGGTTATGTGGGAGTCTTGCCGACTGGACAGTATACCCACCAAAACCCCTGGGTGTTCCACCACTGCGCCTGGTGTCGGGGCTACGGGCACGCTTGCACACTCCTCCGCGGCACCCGACAGCGCTGGCCCAACTTGGGCCCCACCACGGAGCTTCGGCTCCCGCCAGAATGACGATGTGCCGAACACCAGACACATCGTCATCCACCACCTGGGACCAACCAGCACTGGGCGTCAGACAGCACCCGTGTCCGACAGCCCTGGTCCCGATGCAACGGGTCAATTAAAGTGGCCCCGCGCCTGCCACTACGGCTGCAGAGGATAGGGAGAACGGCCATCGCGATACCGACACTCCTCTTCCCCTGCAGCCCCACCGCCTCCGCCAACACGTTGGCGGCACCCGTTAGGGCCGCTGGCAGGACGGATAGGCAGCGGCCTTCTCGCCGCCCGTCCATCCCGTCGCCGCCCCCGCCTCGATGGGCTCGGCCGCAGCATCGCGACAAGCGCGACACCGCAGTCCACCTCAGTCGGCAAGCCGACCTACTGGCCAGCCTCCGCACGGGCTTGTCTGGGCCCAAGACCCGGAGAGGCCGGCCCCACCTCGGGTTCCTCTTCGTTCACCAGGCTGGGAAGACCTGGCTACTAAGCCCCCCCGCCACGACAAGGCGGGAACCCACTCGGGGGGGTCCTATTATGAACCTGCTATTTTGGAGTCGGTTAAAAACAGACTGCCTTAAAAAGATATGACTTGTTTCCATAATCTCATATCTGTTATTACAGATCTTGCAAGATGGGGCATTTTATCTCGATCTAGGGATAATTATTTTTCGCAAAAAATGGCAAAACCGCCTTCCATCGCGTACAAAATTTAAACATTCCGCTCGAATTGTTTAAATTATTATTGAGTTTTCAAAAATGGCTCTGCCTATTTCTGCAAAATTCGAATAAAACATCTCGGGAGTTTACCTTTTCGAACTAAAAATATTTTTTCGATTCGGTTCACAATTGTCGAAATTATCGATGAACATGCATAAAAAAAACATACAGACGAACATGGAACCTCCTCCTTTTTGTAAGTCGGTTAAAAAGAGAACAAATACGAGTAAAAAAGAAATATTATAATACTTCAATAATTTCTATACAAACATGCATATGCTAGTAGATAGTAGTAGGTAATTAATTTCATTTAGTCTCCTATATAAGCTCCCTATACAGGGTTATTCAGAACTGGTGTACTAAGCCTTTTGTTATTAGCAATGTATATAATATTATATTTGTAACTGTGCATTTTTTTTATTCCGAATAGGTTTGCGTTTGACTACATACTGCTTGATGTTGAGCAGATGTGCGGTCTAGGTTGTAGCCCATGAAATGCTGAGATGTAAGTGTGCTTTTACATGTAACTAGCGACCCGCCTCGGCTTCGCACAGGTGTATTATACTTAAAAACCTTCCTCTTGAATCACTCTATTAAAAAAACCCATCAAAATCCATTGCGTAGTTTTAAAGATATAAGCATACATAGAAACAGACAGACAGCAGGACGCGACTTTGTTTTATACTATGTACTTAGTGATAAAGAATTGTATGTTGTGTTAATGATACTGGAAAAATAGGCTAACATTGTCAACATCATCATCTGGCTACAACAAAATCGCTTATTTTTGTGAGTTCGATACAGTAGCTATGTCCACTTATTTCATTTGCCTCTATCATTCGTCATTAATCTGGATGCACACCCAGTGTAATAATATTGTCTTTTATACAGTTTATTCATTCATACTTATTATTAATGCTACTGTTACAATAAAGCCGATCATTAACGTGGGAGGCCAAGACCTAGAAAGGGTTAATACATATAAATACCTAGGAACTTGGCTCACTCAGGACTGGGACAGTAATGTGGAGATCAAATGACGGATTGATATTGCACGTAGTTCCTTTGGAAAAATGAAAAAGGTACTCTGTAATCGTAGTTTTATAATCCCGCTCCCAATTCGACTTCTTCGATGTTACATTTGGCCGATACTTCTGTACGGATGCGAAGCCTGGACTATAAAGGAAAATCTCAGGAAACGTATAGAAGCGTTTGAGATCTGGACCTATGGGCGAATGTGACTCAAAAAGTCACCAACAATGAAGTATTGCGACGGGTTTGCCAAAAACCTAAACTATTGCAAACCATCAAACAGCGCAAAGTTTCATATCTGGGACATGTACTTCGTCATGACAGATACAAGTTGCTGCAACTCATAATGATGGATAAAGTGGCGGGGAGGAAGAAATCCAGCCGCAGAAGAATGTCCTGGTTGCGGCACATTCGAGAATGGACGTAAAGAATGCCGGCGAATTCTTTCGCCTTGCCAAGGACAAAAGAAATATGCCGAGCTGACTGCCAACCTTTACTAATTGTGGAGAGGCATTCAAAGAAGAAGAACAATAGAGCAAATCTACCTATACAAATTCTAAAATGAATCTCAGCCACATTCCAACTTGTGCAAATAAAATACTTAATTGAAATTTGCCTATTCAAACACCCGTAACTAAACCAAAGCCAATACAAATTATTTACATTCCCTTAATAAAGTGGTTGGTGTTACCGTTGCTAAGTCAGTAGACTAATTGAGTTCCTCTGCCGGGATCGAATTTGGTTTTCATCTATTGTGTCGAGGAGGTATCTCCGAAATGGTTTCACAGATTACATTGTCGAAGGCGAATTTCATCTCGACTGACTGGGGTCTGGAGTAACCGCATTAGATTCTGTCCTACGCGAGCGATGGAGAGCGGAAAGTTGCGATGCTAAGCGATGTAACTAAAGAGAACAATGACTGCTAATATTTACTAAAGGTAGCTGATGAAAAAACAACAATAAAACTAAGATAAAAAATATAGATACAGCAGTGACAAATAAAAGCAAGGAAAAACGTCTCCATAAAGTTAAGAGTTGGCACAAAATAAAGTGATTAGTGTAATTGTTAATGATCATATAAATCCAACAAAAACATTTTCATGTGAAATTTAGCCAAGACTAATTTAAAGGGTAAATCACAGTTCACGCTATCAAAAAGTTGTCAGATCTCACGTAAAGCCAAGCTTTTTACTCTACACGCCTTACTCTATAAGTCTTTACTCCACAAACTCTACAGCTTAGTCAATATATGTGACTTGGCCGTTGTGATTTTAAAAAATCCTGAAATACGTGTTTTATTTATTCTAACAAGGAGTCTTAATATCAATTTTTAGACTTAAAGCATGAAAATTTGTGGAAGTCTCATACAAGCTTCCATCCCCTATTATATGGGGTTGGGGGGTACAAGTTCAAACTTTTAGATTTTTTCCATTGTACTAGTAAAAGTTTCTAGGTCATCTGGAAGTGGGTTAGGTTTTTGATGTATGAGTCAGACAGTGAGTCAGTGAATCAGTCAATGAAACCCCGGTTTTTTAAATTTAATATTTCATTAACTATTAAAGCAAAATTAATGAAATTTTGTATGTTAGATAAGCTAAAGAACTTTAATAAATATGCTTAATTTAATATTTTTAGGATAAATAGTTTTTGAGTTATGAAGGGGTCAACAGTGGCTCCAAATGGTTCGTGTAATATTACGCACGGCTGTTGCGTCACTTTTTTCTTAGTCTTGGCTGGACATGCTGCCGCATGTCTAGATAATAAAGAAACCGTAGCTCCTGATGGTCATAATTCATTAGAATCAGATTCTACAAGTCGATGTAAATAGAACCTGGACAAAATTGACACAAAACAGCAATAGAAAGCGTACAAGAAAAGAAGCCTTTGCCCAGCAGTGAGCAATCACGAACTGTAGATAACGATAGCAGTCTGAAAACCTAATATTTTTTCAGACCAAAAAAAAATATTTCTGTACATTTTTAATAAACGTACTTTTACCTGATACCCTGAGTAACTCCATGCTAATCAAGGAAGTTACGAGTAAATAAAAATTACCCATAACAACATTCTAGTATCTCATAGTGGCTCTCTTTATTTTCATCGGTTCGCATCGTCACCTAGGACGACAGGTTACATCCCCGACGACGCTTCAAAAATATATTACTGCTTGTAAAATATATTCCACCGTGTAAAATGTATTACGCCCTGTAAAATATATTGCGCTGTGTAAAATATGTGATGTAGATGTAAATAGATATGAATGGCTGAAACGTGACGTCAATTTAGTCAGCTTTGGTCATGTTTTTGATATTGTTTATGAGAGTGGAGGCTCACAGCTGTCCGTAAATACGCTTTAGAATTATTGTTTGGAATTTAAAGGGTAAAGCGTTAGTTGCAACTGAAAATGTTATTTGAATTTCTTATTGTGACAATACTGAGCGCTATTGTTAGAAAAAATGATAACGAAGTTTACTACTAATTTTTTTTGTTAGCGTTTATTTGCATTGGCCTATTTATTTTTAAGTTAACTGAACTTTTGTATAGAATATCTTGAAATTAATACCTATTTCGGTTTTTTCGATTCACAGTTACGGCTTGTCAAAAGCTTTCAGATTTATATTAAAAGAAAAATATTATTTCGAAATTGCCACAGTTTTAATAAGCCGTTCTATTAACAAATACAATAAACCTATAAATTGATTAAATCTACGATTAAATCGTATGATTTTTCTATAGATCAAGCCTCACTTAAATGATCCCCCATTAAATATTAATCGCGAATCTTACTCAGTTCATTCTGAGTACTCCAAAACCACTAATTTCTACTAATATTTCAGTGATTCTGGTACTCACAGAGAATAGTTTAAGTCCTTCTACATTACAGCAGACCGAAGCTAACCAAAGAGATATGTGGCATCATTAACCCACGTGTCATTACGTCTTCAACCTTAGCAACCTTCAGACGTGTCAGAACCCTCCAGAACCCGTAAATTTAAAGCAGATCTCAGCTTTAGACAAATTATGACATGTCACTTACGGAGTAAGATAAACGGTTTGACAAAAATATCTCTAGAATATCGCGAAGGCGTGGCAATTAATTTAGGAGCTGCCCCCGGAGACCCCGTGGATTGTAGAGCAATTTTAATTATACAGTAAGATAGTTCAACTATTTAGGAAAATAGTTGTGAAATCCAATAAGCAAGTAGGTTACTTATACTTATAGGCCGGGTGGCTAGCCCTGGTAATAAAATAAATTGCAAAAGAGTTCAGGTCATGACCTTGTACCGTATCCTTAATTTTAAATATAATAATAGTTTATTTGGAAAATGTTTTTTTTTTTTTGCAACTTAGAGTTTAAATAGGAAAATATTTTTGATCGTATTATTATGACATTGATATGGCGGCCTTAAGAGAAAAAAAAAACAATTCAGAAAATATTTTCTACAAAATAAATTAACAATAAGTTATTTTTGTGATAAGCATTTCAAAAAATTGTCACGCGATTTTTATGCTTACTTTGAAGCACATATCAAATACTAATCCTTGAAGCACTCTAGAAAAAAACGCCTTAGTATCAGTAGTACCTACAATTGATCTGTTCCATTGATTGATGGTATAATTGACACAACTTTTTATCCTTAGTAGCATTAAAGAAAATATATAATTATAAATATTAAGTTTTGTATTAAGTTTCCTTACTGTATTTTCAAGGTATAGTTTCGTAATACCCAATGACAAATAGTCGAATAGAAGATCTGCAAAGGGTCAGGAATATTCGAAGGTCAGCAATGTCTTAAAATGTTATAAATTAACTGCGGCTTACTATCCGTTGAAAAATTATTGGAACGGATTCTGATCCGTTCAAGCAAGATTCGCGATTTTGTGAGACCCAACCTTTTTAGGTAGAAATATCTAGTCTTTTGTAGAATCTAGAAATATTGAGTGTATTTCAGAAATGGTTTTTCTTTACTAAAATTTTACTGCTAGGTACCTGGAGCGGTTTCATTTTAGCGTATTTTTCTGCGCGTTAATTAATGGTTGTTTCGGCATACGCGCTTAAACGCGCGCTACTTTATAGCGCGTAATATAAAAAACCGGACTCGTGCCGGTAGTGGTGTCGTATCACGATACGAGCTTTTAGGCTTCATTCACCATAAGGCCATAATTGATAACATCCACACGGTTTTCATCCATTGGATGACATCTGTTTTCTAGCCCATTGATGGGCGGTTCGTGGAAGACACCCGCGTTACCATTCTCTTGCCAGCCTCGAAAATATATTTGTCCCGCATATATTATAATTAGCGTACTGCGTGTAAAAAAAAAGATAGGTAGTGCGTCATAAAATTACATTTTATTACTGCTTGAGACAACACTGGTTACGTTCTCACGCAATATACCTACATATCCGTGCGACATTTCATCTCAATCAGGAACCGGGATGTGGGGCTTTAAACTACCAAGATTTTAGGAGCTGTGAAACTAAATACACGTCACTGAATGGAAATCTAAATGTACTTTAACCTATTTTTATTTACCCTATTTTTATGTGACTTCGTTCAGTTGGTAAAATACCTGGGTGTTTGTTTTAAGATTGTTAAAGATCGAAAAAGCTTAAAACAATAATGTACAGAACGCGCCCTTGGCCCTCACCTAGGACTCACCAAATTCAGACATTTCCCGTCAAAAATCTTTCTTTCCACCCGAATGACTTTGAACTTTCTACCAATTATCGTAAAACCGCTCCCAAATCGTTCCAATGTACCGAAAACGTGGAACGAGATCAATAAACACGTTTTATCCGAATTCACAATGGGATCACCGTTCGCGTCATCAGGCTACACATAAAAACAAATATTATTTAAAATCAATACCGGGGCTACAAAACTGGTAACACGACGTAAAAGAGTAGTTAACCTTTAGTGGGAAACAGTTGTATAGCTTTTAAAGCAGTGGTTACTAAGCGTGAAACGTGAAAGTGAAACGTTTCTACAATAACTAGTCAAATCTTTTTTACTGAGCTAGATGACGGACTTACTTATATTGGTTCATAATTTTCACGTACAGAATTTAAATGGTAAACTACGCCAATATACCTAAAATTATTAATTGCAAGTGAGTTAATTTTAAGCAATCATTTTATGAAATACTCAGCTGTGGGCGAGCACGGACAGTTTTTTTTAACGCAAATATGTCTGCGCTTGACCACTAACTCGCCTGATGGTAAGACCGCCGGTAAGGTAGCCGACGTTGTGGTCTAAGATGAAGCACGCAGACCTAGAAGATCCCTATTCACTCTGACCTTGAAAAGCTTTAGACTATATCTCTTAGGAAACAGGAAAGCAGGAAAACTGTTCCATTCCCTGGCGGTACGAATCAGAAATGTTGAGTCAAATCACTATTACATTGACAGTGGATTATCGCGATAAATAGAACACATATTCACCAAAATATTTACGAAAAAATATTCTCATATAGAACTCGAATCCAAGCTCTCAGAAAAACCACAAACCGTTCCCGAAACCTCTACAAAATCCCGCGCTTACTCGAGCACACATGCAACCGCATTTTAAAACCCACCAAAGTTGAAACACTGCGTACAACGAAACTTATCGTACTGAAACCGTACGGTATCCGGAACGTAAACAACGGGCCGGTTCCCGTCCGGAATCCGGATCGGAACTTACGCGATCACGTTCACGGAAATGGAATTTTAAATCCGCGCATTGTACTTAACGCGTGCCGCGGCCTCAGCTCATATCGCTGTACGGCAGAGGTGCACTAAGAGCATTGTTTTTTTTATTTATTTTTTCTATAATGCACAGTTACATGTAGAGTAAAAGCTTCTAATTTTGGTTAGAATAAGTTTGAGTATCTGTAAGTTAAAGCAGCTCTGAATGGTTAGTTAAAGTGTCTTTGGAAAATTTGTTAAAACATGTTTACATAGTTGGTTAAAGCTTGGTTGGTTGTAGCTTTTGATGATATGATTGGTTACTTGATGACTATAGATAGTTGATAAAAGTAGCCTAAAACTTACCTGGATCGTAAACAACGGGTCGGTTCCCGTCCGGAATCCGGATCGGAACTTAGGCGCATCGGCCTCAGCTCATATCGCTGTACGGCGGAGGTGCATAAAGAGCATTTTTTTTTGTTTTTTTTTTTTATCATAATGCATAGTTATGATTATAAAGCAGCTCTGAATGGTTAGTTAAAGTGTCTTTGGAAAATTTCTTCATATATATTTAAATGATTGGTTAAAGTAGCTTTTTATAATTAGTTGAAGCGTTTTTGTATGTTTTTTTATTGTTTTTATATTCTCGGTTACAGTGTGAATGTTAAAATGTCTATATATAGTCAATTAAGTAGCTTAGAAGTTACCCGAAACGCAAACAACGGTTCACGTCCGGAATCCGGAATGGTTAAAGTGTCTTTGGGTAATTGGTTATCATATATTTAAATGGTTGGTCAAAGTAGCTTTTGACAATTAGTTGAAGCGTTTTTATGTGATTGTTTAGTGTTTTATATTCTCGGCTACAGTGTGCTTGTTTGAAATGGCTACATATGATCGATAAAGTAGCTTAGAAGTAACCCGGAACGTAAACAACGGGTCCGTTCCCGTCCGGAATCAGGATTGGAACTTACGCGATCACGTATTGTACTGTACTTAACGCCCACTCATCTCATATCTGTACTGTACTGTACCAGCCTTTTTAATAGTCCACTGCAGAACGTAGGCCTACCCACGAAGGATGATTGGGTCATATCCACCACGCTGGCCCAGTGCGAGTTGGTGGATTCACACACGCCATCGAATTTCTTCTACGGACTTATGCGGGTTGCCTCACGATGTTTTCCTTCACCGAAAAGCCAGTGGTGTGAAATTCCGTACATAAGTTTTAAAGAAACTCATTGGTACGGGACCGGGATTGAACCCACGACCTCAAGAATGAGAGGCCAGCGTTACAACCACTAGACCACCACAGCTCCGAAAGGTGCACAAAAACAATGTTTTTTTTATTCATTCATATACAATGCATAAAATGCATTTTTTTTTCAGTTTTTGGGTAGAATAGCTTTAAGTCGGTACCTGTAGGTTATAACAGTTTTGAATGGTTTATAAAATTATTTTGGAAGATTGGGTAAAATATCTTTAAATGGTAAGTTAAAGTAGTTTTTGACAATTATTTAAAGAGGTAAAGCAGAGCGACAAGAGCAGCGCTCTGTAGGTAACATCAGCTTTGGATGATTGGTTTAAATTTCATTGCGTGGTTGGTTAGATAAACTTTGAATGATTAGTTAAAATATGTTTGGTAGGTTAGGTTTTAACCGAACATTCCAAGATAATTTGCTTTGGACGTTACTCTACGCACCGCGGCTCGTAGTGCTTCGCGAGACGGAGCTGCGCGCTATTACTTGAAACTTGTCTAAAGCTACCAAATGCAGTCAAAACAATGGTCGGAGAAATGAACAGAGTAAAGCAAAACGTGAGTGTTTTTGACCGACTTCCAAAAAGGAGGAGGCTCTTTGTTCGTCTGTATGTTTTCTTTTGTTTGTGTTCATCGATAATTTCGCCAATTGTGAACTGAATCGAAAAAATATTTTATGGTTCGAAATGGTATACTCCCGAGGTAAAAATTTAAATGGGTCCACCCATTAAAATTTTTAAGACATCGGCTTAGCCGTTTTTGAAAAATCATCAATAATTCGAGCGATATATTTGAATTTTGTACACGATGGAATTATTAATATACTATTATTTGCAATTTTTTGCAAATAATAATCAAGTTTATGTTTTTAAATTCAAAACATGAATTAATATCTATCTCTATTCAGATATAAATTCATTCATTTGCCATATTTCACGCCTCTACGTAACCGCATCACCTCCCACGCAACTCTTAAGGTGCTATCAATCAAGTTCTTATAACAGTTGTAAAGCAAATAATGTCACCTAAGTAGTCGCGTAGGACGCGTGAAACCCCTTAATGGCTTTTCTATTTCCACTTATAGCGTATTGAATATTTATAAAGCACATTTTTATGATACTTTAACATTATAAATGCGATAGTTATACCGCCTCTTTCAAACTTTTGTGTATTTCTAGCAAATAAATTTATCGTGAAAATGAATTTGATCTTTTTAAACGTAAGAAGATTATTCTGCAAATAATTATTTTTCGCAAAAAAATGGCAAAACCGCCTTCCATCGAGTACAAAATTCGAATATTTCGCTCCAATTGTTTACATTATTGTTGATTTTTCAAAATCGGCTCAGCTGATTTCTGTAAAATTGAAATGGGACTACCTCGGGAGTATACCCTTTCGAACTAATAAAGAATTTTCCGATTCGATTCACAATTGGCGTAATTATCGGTGAAAATACACACAAAAAATCATACAGACGAACATAGAACCTTCTTTGTTTTGGAAGTCGATTAATAAATTTAATTCGTATATTTTTGGGATTTATGATATAGATGACGAAATCTATGATCAACTATTAATGTTTTATAATAACGATTTAAATTATATCTGTTTCGGTACACCACTAACCTAAATACTTTTGTGATTCACACAGCGCGTGCACTCGCTATAAAACCTGAGCAATGTGAGCACTCTATATCAAGCGGCGCCACTATCGCTGCATTATTTAACACGCTGACGCTAACATCAAATAGACATCAAGTTCACATTTTAAAATCATGGTAAACGTAAGTATTAAATATACCTTCTCATGTTTAACAAGTTTAGTGTGTTTATTTTTGAAATCGATAAAAAAAGATGAAAGTGCAGTAAATTGGGTTTCTTTCTTTCTAAATGTCTGACGTAATAATATTATAGAATAGCATTATGCTCATCATTATAATTTGCTATGGGCTAACACTGAAATTGCGAAAACATCAGCTGTTCTATGCAGCCGTTTTCGTTGTGATTTCCAAAGTAGAGGCGTCATTCGATCCATTTTAAATTGCGGGGCTCGGCCCTTCAGGCGGCTCAAAACTGACACCTGCCGGGTGTCTGCCAGGCTCTGTGGCCAGGCTAGTATAGATACGCTCTGTGCTTACGCCCTATGAAATAATTCTTTTGACGTGTCAGAACAGACAGACAGAGTTATGGGAAAGTATGTTTCTATCACTTTTATCACACGTCGACAAAACTCTTGTTGTTTTTGATAACATAAAGAAGAGCCCAGATCTCACGACACAGTTCGCCCTAGTGTGGGATCTAGTGTACAACTTGTTTTGTGTTAACTTTTAAGAACAAAAAACGTTTTATTTATTTATTATTTATTCTTTTTGTAGTCGTATGCTAAGCTAGCTGGGCGAGCTACCTACCTATACGAACATACCTTTTTGTTTTTTTTTTTCAATTTTCAAAAATATTTAACAGAGCACGGACCTTCTCCTGGCCTGGTCTCAATAGATTTGGCGTCTGTGGTGCAAAAACATAAATTAAAAATAACATAAAAATTAAAAATTTATAAAACCCCCGACACGTCTTATCTTTCATTTGACAACCATTTTGGGCACATTTGTAGAATTTTGGTTCTTCCATTCCCACTTTAACCCACCATAACAGACTCTTAAACGGCTCAATCGATTTTTATAAAACATAGCTAAGAACACTCTCGATTAAGTCTCCTTTCATCCAAAAAAAACTAAACTGAAATCGGTTCAGTGGTTCGGGCGCTATGATGCCACAGACAGACACACAGACAAACAGACACGTCAAACTTATAACACCCCTCTTTTGCGTCGGGGGTTAAGAAACGGGGTGGCACTCCGGGATGCAGGCAAAAGTGAAAACTTGTACATGTAAAGTACTATCATTTATGTGGTAAACACATGCACACTCGCGCAGCGCCCTGCGCCGGCGCCGTCTTACAAATTTTCGATCAGGTCTCGTGTCCTGACGCGAGTTTAACATTTTTTACCCATCCAAAAAAGTGCACAATGCTGGTAAAGAAGTTTTCACTTCAAAAATACTCGTAAGCATCTAATAAATAAGCGTATGTCTCCGTATTTTCGTCGAATATTCAAGTATTGAGTTATTAGTTCATTATTTAGTCATAGGTTTCTATTATGTAATGTTTTCTTTATTTTTAGGTATTTTAAGTATTCATGTCAATTTTTTAGTATGTATGTTTTTTGATCTATATTTTTAACTAATGCGCACCCCGTCCATTATTTATACGCATTCTGTCCTCTCCATCCTAAGGTTGCCTGGCAGAGATCGCTATCAGCGATACACTGTTACACTGTTTAATGTATCTTTGTTTCTTCTTGTTGTTTATTACTTGGTGTGCAATAAACAGTTTATCTATATATCTTTCTATTGAGCAATTCGAACTAGAGACAGTCACAAAATATTTATTCACACTTGGCCATTACAGCACATCGATAGTTGCTACAGCGTTTTATCTCTACAGTTTTGTTCCCGATCGCATTATTGCTTTAATGTTTTGAATGTAAATGTGAAAATGGGCTTTAGCTGTATTACAATAAAAGCCTAGTGGTTGTTTTTGTGGGCGTCGCTGTGTAATAAAATTTGTTTTGTCGATTGCTGTTGTTGTTTAAAGGGATTTTAGTGTGATGTCGGTGTAATGTGAAATCGTTTCATTGCTTCGATAGATTTTATCAGCAATAGTTAGTATCTTTTAGTTTAGAAAACGTATTTGGTGATGTCATCAGATTTCAAGGAACATTAATCAATTACTTAATCTGGGGGCACGGCAAGAGCACTACACAAGTACACACATCTTTTCTCGAAGCGCTTCATTGGTAGTATGGTTATTTTTGAGCTCTGTTTCGTCCCATATCTTAACAGGAAATCCATGAATGGTAATCCAATAAGCGGCCCCAAAAGGTGAGGCCGATCTGAAAAGAAGATCAAAAATATAGGGATCCTCTCACCTTAACCATTTCCGGCCGTTCAGTCCGTCTTCACTTCGAGACCCGTTCAAACGAAGATCTCACACCACTTCCTCATTCTTTCATGGGGGAAAGAAAAATCACCACATTTTTTCAAGCGCCTCGTCTTCTGCCTTATAGATGACTGAAAAACATTGCCTAACAAAGATCGCTGATCTTGTCAACGAATAATTTTCAATTTTGGATTTAGAAGAATTTAAACACAGTGCTTTACGCAATATAAAATAGTTTGAATGTAGAGAAGCTAACAAAGAGGTTAGTTTCTCTACAACGTTTCTACGGTTTTGCAGCTTTTAACAATTGGATCCATTCATGCACACGCACCAATTTGCACGGCAACGGCGGCGATAGCACGGACCGTTTGCCAACTATTGTGAAAATAGACTGGCTTTTGTTAGTCGATCCGTCCATATTACGTAAAAATATATTCATTTTTTTTAGCCTTAGGACATGAGCATCGTCTATGTTGATCACAACTATGCAATTTAAGACGTAGCAGTCTGCTCTCGAAAATAATTTTATTCCCGAGATTTGAAGACGCTGGACGGAATAACCGACCCAAGCAAAGAGACTCTATCTTCTTCTTTCCTATAAATGTGTAATTAAAACACATTCCGCCTAACCACAAAATATTTAAACACCCTTTAAACACTGTTTAAACAAGCAATTTGTGTTGTTAAATATTGTTAAAAGCGTGCGTAAAACTTTTGTGGTACGACGTATTATGTTTTGTTTGTAATCACTTATTGTATCATTGCTCATCAATTGGGTAGACTGAGACAAACAAAACACAAGCATAATTTAAAACATTACTTTCAACCACACAACTTTATAGTTACTGAAACTAAATGTTAAATCATAGGTAAATAATATTAAATCAAATATATAGCTAAGATAAAATTATATCAAACTTTATGTTTATGCTTAATACCAGCTCCATAAAACAAATTGCAAAGGCGCAAACTAAAATATAAAACAACCAATGTTACCAGAATAAATCTTGTTAAAATGCTCATTATTTTAACACAAAAAAGTCTATAAAACAAGTCGTTCTGGCTCACAAATTCTCTTAAAGGCATTTGAGACTAAAGTTCTGTACGATTTTTAGGTTTACTGTAGTTTATAGAGGGGAGAAAAATCTAGATACTGTGGATAATGACTAGAATTTATTTTCCAAAACTTATCATCACTATCGTAGCAGCCGTGAATAGCCTAGTACTAAACAACTAACAGAAATGCTTACACATCAGATTAACACATAGGCTATAATAAATAAAGATATTGCTTGAAACGAAGTTTGCCGGGTCAGTTTGTTATTACATAATTAGATTTACAATGTTATGTCATAAATATTGTTTGTGTGAATGTCAAAGATCCAAAATTTCCTTTTCAATATTATTTAACATTAAAATTGTCTACACAATCATTTGAATTCAAAGTGGCCAAAACTGACACCAAGGTAGCCAAAACTGGTGCATATGTACTATAATTTTGACTGCCTCGGTGACTCAGAGGTTAACCATTAAACCCAACCCCGGGGTTCAGTAAACCCCAGTGTTTAATTTTTCTAAAATAGTTTTGCTGAGACGAAACGCAGTGGGTTCGATTCCCACCCAGGGTAAATATTTATCTGATGAACATATTATTATGTGTTTGTTCTGTGTCTGGTTATTATTGGTAATTATCTATCTAAGTATGTATTTAAAAATATGTTTAAGTAGTATATCAGTCTCTGGCAGCCATTTTGACAAGCTTTGCTTAGTTTGGGGTCAGAGACCGTGTGTAAGATGTCCCCTAATATTTTATTATTTATTATTATTTAATCAGTTTAGTACATTTAATGCATTTTGGAGTTATTAAAGGTACCCGGATTACCACCAATAATAATAATTAAATATAATTAAAAATACCTAACTGATGTCAACGTAACTTCTTGTTAAATATAGTTTATACTAGAGATAATGTAGGCGGCACCACAGAATTATGATAATAACGCAAATCTGAAATGTTTTATTCAAAACTTCATAGCATTCTCCTTCTTCTATTTAATTTCATTCTTTGCCGTAGTAATAATTTACTTAAGTTTGATTTACATTTTTATTTTATAACCTTTTTGAGTAGTCTAACTTTGATTTTACCGGTCACTCGGCAGACCCGAAAGAAATGGCGCAACGAAGTTACACACACTCCTTTACACACCTTTGACAAAAACTTAAAATAAATGGCATATATCGATTTGAGCGAACTATTCGATTTCTACAAGCTTTTATTTAAATTGCAATGGATGTACCTACGAGTATATATGTATGTAAGTACGGGTGGAATCTTGCAAGTTAAATTTGACCAGCTTCCCGGTTTCCGATTTAGCTGAAATTTTGCACTCATGGTGTATATTGCGTGACAATGCAATAATAATATGATACCATGGAGCTGATCTGATCATGGAATCGAAAAGTGGCCATAGGAACTCCTGTACTAAACAAGTTACAGTAGGCGCGCGAGTTGAATGCAGAGCTTAGTAATGCGAATGTCTCCCCCTGCTATCCGCACGCCCAACCTGCCCAGACGCGTGAGGTGGGGCGTGCGGATAGCGGGGGGAGATGCTCCCGCTCTTTACCTCAGACCCCGACTGCATTCAACTCGCGCGCTATCTGTAGGTCTGACATGTTTGGGCTCGTTTTACTTGTCTAGGATAACACTCTGCTGCTACATGATATCCAGGATCTCAAAAGCTTGTTTTGCAAAATGAATTTATTTTATACGTAAAACACTGGATTTTCAGTAAAGCAACACAACATAAACCTTCATACAATCTTAGGAGAAATTCCATATCGCTGTATCAAATCGCACTGGGCTAGCGTAGTGGATATAAATAAATAGCATTTTATGGTTAAATCTATGTTAAGCAATAGACTATTAAAAAGCTGGTATTGTACAGTACAATAACCAAATTGCATTTTGTCTGAAACAGATACAGGAAATAAAAATCAGACTAGAGAATTCAACATTCTCCCCATGACAATATAAGCAATGTTTGTATTGAAACAAGCGGCGAAATCTCGAGTTTTTTTAGATTTGCTGTCATTCTCAACCATTGTCATCTCAGCCCCTTGTTTACGCACCCTTAAAAGATAAAATGAAATATTCCCGTAAGCCCAAACGCTCTAAACGGGTGTTAGGGCTGAACTCCGCCAAAGCGGAGAGGAGAGGAGCTGGCCAAGGCTACGTAGTCATTTCAAAACTTTCAAAATTTAAATTCACATATTTTGTTTTATTTTTCCATGGGCTAACTGGGGCATGTTATTACTTTTTACATGTTATTATTTTAACCGTGGTAATTTTAAGATCAAACAACAATTATTATTAGGTGCTCACAAATAAAAAAATACTCATTCATATGCGCTTACACAACATTGGGTCGAAAATTTTCATTTTTCGCCGTGTTATGAATCTTCATAAACCTATATTTTGACTCGACTTTGACCGATTTCATTAAAAACAATGCCAAATATTAGCAAAGTCGGCTGATAAGTAGCATGAAAGCAATTTTTTCCTCGTTTTGAAGGGAATGAAAATATTTATAACCAGAACACCAAGTTTCGTCAAGATTCGTTGAAAAATGCGACCTGTAGACAAAAATCATCATCCGAACAGACGAAAGCAAAATCGTCGTATCGAAGCACATACTTCGCTTTGCTTCAGTCAATAATTTAGCCATAATAACTTATAGACTACACTACGGAGAAAAGCAAAGCTGCAACATGTAGTATACTGTGTGGATGTGGAGTGTAGTATACAAACTACACTCTGCTGCTCTGCCCATCTCCGCTCCACACCTCTTTGGTGAAGTCCTGGCCTAAGCAGAAATGCTCTAAACGGGTGTTAAACTCGACGCGTGATTTTTCCGCATTTCCTCCTGTGATATGGAGATGAATTTTTGAGTTTTATTGCGTTACGTTTACGACGTGTACGTTATGCTCATCCGCGGAACGTAGAAAGATTTAGCAAAACAATAGGAGATCGTAGCGGATATAAAACGAGATGTTTGCATAAGTAAGAATGGGAGCCGCTCTGTGTGAGGAATATGTAATTTTTGAATACATAATGTACCTAAATGGTATAATATTGAAATATAGATTAATTATATTTGTTTTTCTGAGTGATCATCGAAGTAAAAAAAGTATTTTATTGTAATTATTTTTTCATCATTTTTTATGTCCACATCACCACAATTACATAGTTTGACAATGAACAGTTCTTATTCGTAATCTCCCTTTTTTCCTCAGATATGGGACGTTTAAAGGACATGTACTTCCCTTATAGATTTCCAATAAGGAAGCGGCTTGCATCCAGTGTGATCCTGCACTCTTAGTAGAGTCATCTCTACCTCATTTTTGTACTACATAATTGATTACTTCGGAAGGTATTTTTATTTACAAAATAGATTCTTGTAATAATATAATCACATACTACGGAAAAATCAATTCACAGAGTTTCTCTGCGATATGGAATCAAAATGAAGAGATCCTTAAACATACAAAAGTTATCGATATAGCCAATGTAGCAGGTATACCATTAGTAGTAAAAACTGTCCATAAAGATGAGTAGGTATACTAGGTATATTTATAAACATCTGAAAATTTCTGCGGTTCAAAAAGCAATGGCCTATATTCCTATAAACCTATATAACATATCTTGGTATTCAACGACTCTCTCTGATATTCTGTGCGTTGTGAAAACCCAGAGTTGCACAGTTTCCGGCGCCATTCACCGAGGAAGGAAACATATAGGTGTGATTTATTAAACTCATGCGGCCGACTCCTGAACCGAGTATAAATGGTCAGATGAACAACTTGTCAGTGTTAATCATCGTTTTAGATAATCAACGCTTTAGATATATATATATAAACTAGTTTTTGCCCTTGGCTTTGGCCGAGTAAAATTTTGATTGTTGTGCTATCTCTAAGGAACCTTTTATTTTTTTCGGGACAAAAATAGCCTATGTAACTTTTCGATCTATGGACCATATCCATGCGAAAATCAGGTCGTTCCGTTGCTCCGTTGCCGCATGAGAGAGGAACAAAATAATAAACCAACATCTTACTAATATTACTTTCGGATTTATAATATGAGTATGGCGAATAATAATTTAAAGACATACATATTTACATATTTCAGTGAAAATTTTACCGAAAACGTAACCCCGCTGCAAATTACGAGTATCAGACACATCAGAGATTCAATATCAAAAAGTCTATATTTACCGACACAGCCCAGCAGTATAGCAAGTTAAAATGGCAATGGGCAGGGAAAATAGTTAATATAACTATAGATAATGGGGTCGTACAGTTTTCGAATGGAAAGTACGCCAGCTAGCGCAGCGTAGGACGTCCACCAACTAGGGGACCGACCATATAATTAAGACCACAGGAACGCTTTGCATGCAGGTCGTTTACAACCAGGCTTATTGGAAATCTCATAGGTGAGGCCTGTGTACAGTGGACGTTTAACGGCTGATGATGATGCATCAGAAAAACTACCACTGGAAATAACGTAGTTTACAGAACGTTTTCGAATTTAAACGTTTAGTGACAAAGTCTTCAGACACGAATAAACTTACCTACTAGTAAAACGTCCAAAAAATATAAAATCAGCAGAAGTATGAAACATCAAGGACACGCACTACTACCAAAAAAATGACAAATCGATGACTATAATTGGTCAAAAAAGTCCAAAGATATTTGGACTAGTTTTCATTAAACAACTTTTATATTTTACTATGGAAATTTACGTGGTTTTCACACATTTTAAAGTGCATTGCGAGACGGCTCCGCGTGTTAGCACTCGCCAACTTGAGAAAGGTCGCCGAACGCGATCGAAACTATAGTCGTGTTATGACTATACGAACACGTGAGTGAGTCCCGTTTAATATCGTTTAAAACTTTTATATTTTAGTGACTTTGGTATCTGTTTGTTCCTAACCTGTGATCGAGGGTTGTCACGGCGTACGTTGTGGCTCGAATGAGAGTTATCTCGAGTCTCGAGCTTTTAGCACACAGATGCTAATAGATTTACGGTGGTTTTGATGTTTTATGTCTACTTGTTACAGTATGTAATGATATATTTAAAAATTAACCTAAATTTTTAGTAGTTAAAGACCTATAAAAATTAGAAAACAATAACTTTTTTGTCAATATCAAATCTAAATAAACCAACACAGTAAAATTATTAAAATTATGAGATGTAATTTCTTTGTATATACAAAAAAATATGTATATGTACAATATTAGTTACATAAATCGTCAAGTTTCGAATCTTACATAAATATCGTAGATATGCTACGGCGTAGACTGGCTACACTGCACTGTAGTTGTGCTTCGTATTAGTTACATAAAGCTCTACGTCGTTCTGCATAGCCACTGCATTACGCTGTTACATTACCACCAGAGAAATTTTATGTATTGATTATATTGCATACAAATTCTTTCACCAAAATTTTCTGCACGTAAGTAATTTTTTGTGTACGTTACCTCGATAAAAAGCCTGTGGTAAGGAAATAATACAATAAATAGGTACATTAAAAAAAAAACAACTTTACTTGGAAGTCGATTGAAAATAAGAATTTTAAACGTACAAAAAAATTGCAAAAAGCTTACATAGTACAAGACTTCTGTTACCTGAAAAGGTATCAGAAGTCTCATTAAATTACATTTAAGATCGACTCGTAGATCGTAGCTGACAATTTAGGAGGGAAAACATCCGGGAAGTCCCTCTTTTGGTGCGATTATCTCGAATCAATGTAATTAGTTTGACAGCCAAGATAAACGCGATGGGGGAGCGGTTGACTCGTTGAGGTTGTGGCGAGATCGGTAACATTGCTATAAAAAATATCTAAAATTATATATTTAATCATCTTTAATACACGTATTTAATATGTATAGTATATTTCATTTTTATTCATTGCATTTGTTTAGCCAATTGAAAATCATCTTCAGGTATAAAATTGCGCGCCATGTAAGCGAGCAGCGCAGGCAAAACAAAGAACCGGTTACCGTGCCGGCATCCAAGTAGCCGCCCACCGCGCGGTCGATCAGCCGCCCGGCGCACCCGCAGCAAAGAATATATAATAATACGCAGTGCAAATCGTATACCGACGGCGAATGCACGTTCAATTTCCATACCTCCGGCGCTCCTCGCTCACTCGCGAAATATTTAAACTTGAAGCTGTGTTTTACTAAATTAGTTTGGTTGTTCCCTTAGTTACAAGGTCTTTTGGTTTTACGTGGATTTTTTTCTGTTAAAAGCCTGTTTTTGATTCTGGGTTCTTTTTCGAAATATTGACTCTTTCACTCATATTTAGAAGGCTTAAAAGTTTTTAATGGAAATTATTCAATAGCTTTTTTTAAAGTAGTAGCTTAGGAAAAAAGTTTTAGCTAAAATATGTCAAAAGTCGACATTGTAATTTATTTTACCTGGTTATTAATATCATTTGCCTAATAAAAATAGAACATAATTTAAAACCTAGGAAATCAATTTTCATGTAGATGTGGTTATATTTGACGATAATTATGAGATACTCGTAATTCCTATTTTTACAGATATTTCCCTCTTGGTTGCTTTTTTTTAACAGTCAAAACTTCATTTCCCAAAATTTTATAAAAATAGTCTTATTCATAACTGTAGTTTGAATAAATTCGACTGTGCCGTAATAGATTTTTAATAGAAGTTTGTCAGATAATTTTTGTTTTTAAATTCCAAATGTGCAAATGCGTTTTATTCTTAATATCAGTTTCTCTTTTCAAAAAACAAGTCGGAAAAAAATTGTTAGCTGAGCCGATGTTACTAAATAGATACATAATCAATTTAATTTCGCAATCTTTACAGTCTCAATGCTAGGTTAATAAATACTTGTCGCGGTGAAGTGCGCAAGACTTTACCACAACAGCAACTAAGATGCGCAGAGAAGGAACACCCCAGGGTTTTAGTGGGTACGCCGCCATTACTTGGGATGCTTCTTCCTCCGGGGTGAGGTGGTGTTCATAAACAATAATTTTACCTGGGAAAAAAAATTGAAAAAAGTAAAGGCTAAGGTCCATCCTTCCATTGTCACATAAGGGAGAGTTTTACTAAACATGGCTAGCAAACGCACTACGATATAGTTTTAACAACGTAAAACAATATGACAGCAATATACTTCACCATAACTCTACGTCTCTTCTTAACACGACTTTCGACGACACGACAAGATTCGATAAATTTAAAAAATAACTCGATTTCTAGCCCGCAGGTCGATTTCATTTATTTGGTCACCCACTCCTGGGCAAACGACGTTCCCAATACCTTCCATATAAGAAAGGAGTGATGAGTGATTGGTATTTTAATTCAAACATGTGATAAAATTAGGTTAAGATTTATTTTAATTTTACACTTCCTAAATCAAGTTACAAATCAAAGAAAATTTACAAGTGCCTTCAAATTATGTAAATTCTCTAGTAACAAAATGGGCCCAAAGCTATGAATCCACTTAAAGCAGAGCTACGCTACAATTTGACTTTCAAATTTAAAGACTGAAAAATAAATTTCGAAATAATAATATATATGAGACAAATAAGTTTATTTGAAAATAAATTGTCCAGTCCGCCCTTTTTAATAGTCCACCGCAGGACGTAACTCTACACACGAAGGGTGATTGGGCCATATCCATCACGCTGACCCAGTGCGAGTTGGTGGATTCACATACGCCATTGAATTTCTTCTACGGGCGTATGCAGGTTGCTTCACGATGTTTTTCTTCACCGAAAAGTCAGTGGTGTGAAATTCCGTACATAAATTCCGAAGAACTCATTGGTACGGGACCGGTTTTGTAACCACAACCTCGCGATTGTAAGGCCGGTTTCATTGTCACTAGACCACTACGGCTTTCACGGCTTGCAAATATATTGTCTATTTGCCTAGTATTCAAAGTATTGAAATAGAAACAGAATAGTACCATATGTATCTAAGTACATATCCACACCAATCCAATGTCGTAACTACCGAAACCTACCCTCACAAACACAGTTTAAATAAATAATTTGGTAGGTCCGACAATCAATTCAAACTTATCTCATATCTTAACAGTGTCGGTTGATACCCGGCCTAGCTCTTTGTCGTAACAACCATCACCCTCACATGAAGGTGCGTCACCCGCGAAACAACTAGCCACCGCAAAATTAAATAACTCACAAGCCTCAAAAAAACCTAATGTATCTTCCAAGTATATCGAACTTTTATCGGTGACCCACCCTAAGCCATTGTCGTAACAACCATCACCCTCACATGACGGTGCGTCACCCGCAAAACAACTAGTCCCGCATAATTAAATAACTCGGAAGCCCCGAAAATCGTGAAACAGGCTGAACTTAATAGTGTTTCAGTTCAGGGAATTAGCATACTTGAATTTTGATTAGCAGTAAAACACAGAGTTGAAAACTTTGAAGCGCTTCGCGCGGAATGTTAAACCTCCATTAAATAACCGTTAATGACACATTAATGGACAAAACCTTCGTAATTATGCGTAGTGAATGCCATAAATTGGTCTACGGGTGACAGATTTAACGTTTCAATTTGGGAAATGAGTGTAAGCCATTTTTGGACCGGAGAGCTTTTGTTTTTGTTTGCGTTGAGTTATGAGTGGAAGGCAGTGATGACTCATTGCAATGAGGCTTGGTATTTTCGCTCAGAACAATAGCGTAGCTTTACTAGGTTTTCGTTAGCGATCATCGATGTTAAGCAACGTTCAGCACGGTCATTGTTCTGATGGGTGGCTGCGAGTGACATTTACAACTGAGAGCTACCGTGGCCCGGACGACTCGTTAAATTGTAGCCGAGTTGTTTTAACCGTTTAGCCATGTCCTTGCCTTCAGGCGGCTAAAAAACTCTTGACACTAGGGCTATACTATCTTAGACGTACGTCTGCATAGTTGCAGTCTCGTAGCATTCTAAAGGTACGGTCGGGTAGCCTACTGATGGCAAAATTAACAGTTAAAAACGCCAATAACGATCACATTTAGCGTTCGTTTTGAGAATGTGTGTGGATTTTTAACTGTTTTCACTCACCGTTCGGATAGCTCAAAAACAGTTAGAAATGCCATCGTGAACTGCCACTTTTGACCTACCTGCGGAGGTGGATTCTTTGTGACCGTTTTCGTAGAGTTTGACATTTTAGCGTTCATTTTGGGTAGTGAGCCAAAGTAACATTATTAGCAAAATTGGTGTAATTCCAAAACCGATCGGTTTACATTAACGCTAATTTTGCAAATGCAGAAAACGCCATCGAGCCCAACACTTCTTCTTCTTAATCGGTATCTTCATTGCTGAAGGTCGTGTCTACTATGAAATGTTCGCTACTTGCTGCACCATGCTCTTCCATGTGGTTCTGTCCTCGGCGGTCTTAATGGCTTTAGTTATAGGCAGGCCAGTAAGTGTTTTTATTTGGTCAGACCAACGGGTAGGAGTACGCCCGCGTGGTCTTTTTCCGTTGACCTGCCCAACCACCATTAGTTTTTCCAGACAATCCGGGTTTCTGCGTGCGACGTGTCCGAAATACGTGAGTATCCGCTGGAAACATGTAGTGGATCGAGCCCAACACAAACGCACCTAATATAAAACCATTTTGGCAATGCAATCAATCGCGACAACACAATGCAACTAGTTTTCAACGGCAACACAATCTGTAAGAAATGAGTCGCGTTGCTGTTGCCTTGTGTGAAAATGGCCTATGCTATTTTAAACGGCGGAAACCTTTTGTTTTATTTCGCGTCGAATTATGAATGAAACCGGGAATGTTAGAGGTTTATTGTTAACTTGACGCGTTTTAGGATTGCTTTTTAGGACATGACATTTGCAGTCGGATTTATGTTTTGTCTGACAACTGAAAGTCTATTTACGGAGTTATTTGTTTTGTTGTTTAAATAAATCTATACTAATATAATAATAAAGAGGTAAAGTTTGTGAGGTTGTAGGGGGTAATCTCTGGATCTACTAAACCGATTTTGAAAATTCTTTTACCAATAGAAAGTTACATTATTCGCGAGTGTCATAGGCTATAAAAAAGTGCGGGCGAAGCCGCGGACAAAGGCTAGTTTATACTATTTTGAGAAATGAACACTATCTAACTCGTTGGTGCTACGATATTTTGAATTTTTTGGGACCTACCTGAATTAAATTGGGGCAAAATCTGAAAGGGTGGTGCACAAAAATAGATGCATATGCACAGTATTTAGAGTGCATAGAACCAGCTATCGATGATGATTACAATAAGGTTTCAAAAATGGAGATGTATGTTTACATTTTTAAGTTTTATGGCACTGCGACAAGAAATAAAACTCACGTGGGGGCGTGGTATGTGTTAAATTCAAGCGGGTCTCCGCGCCAAGCGCTAAGAAACTCAACTGACTGATTCCAAGGTATTGTTCTACACCACTATCGCCAATGTAACGTAATACCTACCAAAAATTCAGTTTTTAGAAAATACTTGCATTTTTGTGCTCACCTCACGGGCTTCAAAGAGTTTTAATTTTTCTTTTATCGCGAAAAAGTTCGCGCTTGACCACCAACTCGCGTGTCGGTAAGCGACGTCTGACTTTCAATTTGCACTAGCTGATTCTCTATTTCAAAATGGCCACTGATTCAGTCTCCCAACAATGTTACCAGCACGTAGCAACTAATTACCGTTGCAGTTGACTCAAACATGCACGGAACAATTAGCAACATTTCCCGCTACACGCAAGTTATTACATTAAGGGACTACTTCTGGGCTAATTTTCATCACATTAAACCCTGCTGACTTTTCTTTGAAAGTAAACATATTTAGTTTTAGTAAATAATACGTAATGGGTCGAACCTGCACACGCGCCTCGCCATTATGAACGTGTCAAAAGGAGACCAATTTTTTTTTAAGGTCTATTTGTTCCATTTTAAATGTCGATAAAATTATGTCGCGTTACGTATGCTAGCAGTTCTGGATACGATTAGCAGAAGACAAGCTCATATTTGAGTCGACATAAATTATGCAGTGGATTATGATGATGATGATGATGATCTATCGGATCAAAAAAACAAAAAATAACATCTTAGAGACCAATACAAAATCAACAGCCCTAAACATTTATCCCAGACTTTGTGAATGTTTTGTTTAGAACAGCTGATTTGTATTCGCGATTTCTGTCAAAGTCAAAGTCAAAAGTTTTATTCGCAATAATTGTGGTTACAAAAGGTCTTATTAAAAATTGTATGCATAGTTCAAACACAATTAGCCAGTATGGCGTGCGAAAATTAGTGCAGACATTGCAAACATTATTTGTTTCGTAAGTATTTATACAAAATATGTATGCAGTGTAATACTCTTAAAAAATCTATTATTATAATAGTACATAAAATAGTCAAACACAACTAGTTATCTGTTACCTACACAGTAAACATTAAAATAATTTTACAATTTATATAGAACATAAAAATGACAGGTAGACGTTTAAGGACTGTATCTATTTGAATTAAAATCTAGAAACTGTTTAAGTTTGTAAAAATTGTGTTCCAGTAGATATTTGAAAAGTTGAGTTCTAAATTTTTGAGGTGTGAGTGATTTCAAAGATTCTGGAATTTTGTTATAGATCTTTAAGGCCATTATGTAACAGTTTCTGCGATACAGCTCGTTATTACACTGCGGAAAGATTAAGCGATTTGGATATCTTGTACAATAGCTACGGTGATTTCCTAACTTATTAAAATGTTCGGGATGCTTCTTAACAAATGAACAGATTTCAAAAATATACATACATGGAAGTGTAAGTATGCGTAATTTTTTAAATAGAGGCTTACAAGATTCTCGAGGCCCGACACAGCATATAGCTCGGATACAACGCTTTTGAGCTTTAAAGGCTCTTTCCATCTCAACTGAATTACCCCAAATGATCAGACCATACCTTAGAACTGAGGCTACATAACCATGATAAGCCATGAGAGATGTATTTTGTGATGAGATTAAGGATAGCCTACGAAGTGCAAATGTAAATCTGCTGAGTTTTGAACATATTTTATCAATTTGAGCTTTCCAATTACAATGCTTATCAACAATAATACCAAGGAATTTTGCTGTATTAGTTTCTTTTATAGGATTATTTTGATAAGTAATTTTTAGTTTTTGGGGTTTGGATTTGATGTTACAGAATTGCATGAAATTAGTTTTATCTATGTTTACTTTAAGGTTATTGTTATTCAGCCAAGTTATAACAGTTGTAATAGTTTGGTTTATGTTTGACTCATAGTTTACATTTTTTTGTTTGGGAATTATTATTGCTATATCATCTGCAAAAAGGACGCATTTATGAGGTATTATATTAGGTAAATCGTTAATGTATAATAGGAATAACTTCTGACTTAATTTCATAGTTATTAGTAGTGAAACAGAGACTTCCCCAGCTTAATCCTTTCAGGAGCTTATTCTGTACATCAAAACTAACAACTTTTGTTCAGCAACTTTTCTTAAAACTCAAAAAAAAATGTTTGTTATTCCATAGAAAAATGTCGTTCATCCTCGACAAAATGTATGGAACAGCTGTTTTTTTTTTTAGTTTTAACAAAAGTCGCAGAACAAAAGTTGTTAGTTTTGATGCACAGAATAAGCTCCTGAAAGGATGCTAATTGATTAGAAATAACCCTGTATATTGAAGTTTTTTTTTTTTTTTATCGTCGGCGAGTAATCAGACAAGAGCGAGTCGAGATATCCTCCTCCTTCTCAGTTCGTTTGCTCACTGCTGAGCGTTGTGATGTCCCGCCTCTGTAGTACTTCATGGCATAGTATGTTGCCATCTCTGACGGTCTTCCGCTTGGTGTATGGCGTCAGATATGGTTATGCCCAGTTCTTTGTCCACTTTGTCGGACCACCTTATTGGGTAACGCCCTCTCAGTCTTTATTATTTACCCTTCTACCTTCCCGGTTACCATGAGTTTCTCCAGGTTGTCAGAAGGCTTACGCGCGATGTGGCCGAAGTATTGTAACACTATTTGCAGACAAATGCTTGAAAGACTCTTCTCTTTGTTTTTTTAAGCTCTTTCGAAATTAAGACATTTGTTATAGTAGAGATTTAAGGCTTATGAAATTCGGTTAAAGAGAAACGTCGCGGGGTCCACTGTTCGGAGAACTACTAAACTATAAACTTGTATAACTTGCTCAACGCGAACAAAGTCAGGGCGGAACTCTAGTAGATAAATAACGATACGTTAGTTCAACACTAAAAGTGTTATACGGTTATAACATTATGAGTAAGAGCTATTTCAGTTACTGTTTTACATAGTCACGCGATGCAAACTCGTTGAAAATAGTTTAATGCAGTATGCTAGCAAAGTTTGTCAATTATTAAGTATTCACTGAGCAACAAATGTTTCTACTCTGTTTCATAAACAAAATCTACATGTATCCGAAACAAATCATAACGTTTCTTTAGAGACAATTATTTTGTTTCTGTAAACACTACGTGTACGTTTCGGTGCTGTTCTTGGAAACATCTACGTGATGTTTCAGAAACATTGTTGCTCAGTGAATACATGGCTTGAAATTAACAGTAAGTATGTGAATCATGCTGTGTCTATGATCTATTAACTAAGTCAATATTTAAATGTATTATTGTCACAAATCACAATCAAAGCAATTGCCTACCTATTAAATGACTTAGTCCATCCATCTATTCATTCATCAGCTGTAGGACGTCCACTGCTGAACATAGGCCTACCATATGAATTTCCAATTAGGCTGGTTGGAAGCGACCTGTATCCAGCGCGCTCCATAGCGGTCTTAATTATATCTTCAATCCACCTAGTGGGTGGACGTCCTGCGCTGCGCTTGCTGGTAAGTGGTCTCCATTGGATTACTTTACAGCCCCATCGGCCATCTGTTCTTCTAACTATGTGCCCTGCCCACTGCTATTTTAATTTGCTGATGTAACTTAGTCAGTGGGCTCAAATCAGCTTCAACTCATCATCTAAGTTCTAGCGCTGTATTTTAAAGTTAATAGCAAAATACTGCACAAAATATCATAAATGCACTTTGAAAGCAACAAACTAATCAACGACTAAGTGGTGTGCGTGTCACATTAAAGATTCGCGCCGGCTCGGGTCCTGCCCACGAATTCCTGCAAAATACTCGCGTGAGTAACCACCGGTTACTGCGAACCCGTGGTTATAACACTTTAACGATTATGACTAATGTTACGACAGACATACCGTCCATTAGTTTTTTAAAAGGAAGTAAAAACTATTTGAACTGTGCAAAGTTAAGCGACCGAAGTTCTCTGTTTATAGCTTGGCAGTTTTTTCTTTTACTTTTTGGTGGAAATCGAACCCCCGCCTCTTGGGCCCTGGGTCACTGAGCACTGAGGCAGCCGAAGTCGATTGTTCTTAAACTATTACAGTTCTCTGTATCCATCTTTAATTAAGATTGGCAAATTATGATGACCACAGCATTGTTTTTACAACGTGTTATCTGAGCACAGTACTGAGGGCTAAGTTGGAGTTTTGCAAATCAAATCGAATTACTTTTACGTCGCGTTAACCGAGCGCGCCGAACACACACGCGAGCACATTGACACACACGCTTGAGTTAGCCAATCACTGACGTTGCCGCGCTTGTGTAGGATCGGTTTAGCGCTCGTTACATTACCCTAAAAAATACTCACACTTAGCTAGTCAGTTTTCTGTACGTGACACATGATGGCGCTGTGCCATTTCCATAGAAATCACATCAAACGTTAAGGCGATCGAGTTCGAGCAAGAAACTCCAACTTAGCACTCTAACTGTGCCTACCTAGATAACACGTCAAATTGTGGACCTTGGATGTTAAACCAAGAGTCTGGAGTCAAAGGATTTCAACCTATTTTAAACTGATTTTACATGTCTATTACTTTTTGCAAATTGTTTGTCTAATAACTAGTTAAACAAATGTTCTAATCAAATAGAATACGCGTAACATACACTGCTTTCAATTGGCTAAAATTTAAATGTTTATGAAAAATGATGATATCATGATTTTTCGAAAACTATGACAAAATTATTTTGTATTTGCTTGGAAGCTACAAAGATTGTTTAGGTGTGTCTGAGTTTAATATTGAAAACATGAGGCAGCGGTACAAGTCGATGGCAAAGAGCCAAGAGCGAGCATACGGACTTACTGAGGAATAACTTTATATTGTTATTTGATGGTGTTAATATAGGACACTGGTATTTGACGCGTGAGACAGTTGGTTGGATGTTTTGTTCTTTGTTTTTATCTACGAGTATGTTTATTTATTAGCTTACACATTTTGATATTATAGCCAGGTTTGGGAACGGTCAATCTTCGTAAATGTGACAGTGGGTGCAACAACTGAGCGTTGCCATAACTCGGATGATACTTTTAATTATGATTCCCGGATGTCAGACGTCTTCAAGTGGCCTAAAACTGACACCTAACTAGCTGCATGGCTATACAAATTGACTTGCTTTTTTTCTGATATTTTGATAGTTGGTACTATCGTATCATCATGAACGGAGTCTCTGCGAGATTGAATCAGAAATGAGGAAATCCGCAGACGAACCAAAGTTACCGACATGGCCCAGGGGATTAGCAAGTGAAAGTGGCAATGGCAAAACGGATGGCCGATGGGGCTGTGAATTTCTCGAATAGAGACCACGGACCACCGACTAGGTGGACTGAAGACATAATAAATATTGGATAGGCGAGGCCTATGTCCAGCAATGGACATCTCACGGATGATGGATCGATTGAGATTCAAACACTAGACTATGGATGATAAATCCAATAGCGTCTGAATTAGCCCACCATTTTTTATGAATAGCTATCTCTAATCGAATCGTCTATATTGTAACTAATAGTTTCTGTCATTGTCTGAAAAACCTAGACGTTTTATTAATATGACCTACCATTACCTAAAGACAAAACTATTCTAGCCTACTTTTTTGTCTGCTAACAAAGTCTCAAGGTTTAATAAATCAAGAATAAACTCCGCCGTCGAAAACTATATAAAATACAATATATATTTTGCAAAACAACTTTCAGAGGTGTATATAATATAAGAGGTGTGTTTAAGTATGTTTATTTTATTCTATGTACGAGTATTATTAGAAGTATTTATGTATGGCTATTATTATGTAGTTTATTTTATTGTATACTAGCTGACCTGCCTAACTTCGTTTCACGCAATATTTTTTATAAATTATAAGCCTATGTGTTATTTTGTTGTATAAACAGTACGATCGCAAAGCTTCATCTCAATCCGTTCAGTAATTTTTGCGTGAAAGAGGAACAAACATCCAAACATACAAACTTTCGCATTTATAATATTAGTGGGATTAGAAATTTGTAGTCACTATCTTTCATTTTTTTTTATTTGATTTATTTTCTTTTTTTTTTTGACAGTTCTCATTTTTTAAGCTTGATAACGATCATCAATCAATCATCAATAAACAAATGCATTTTTGTTCATACACCCCCATAGGACTCATAGAATGATGCCCTTGATATAATGCAATTGTTTATTTTTTTCCATTAACTACTTTCCTACTTAAATGCACAGATAAAAAAGTGAATCACGGGGCGAATCGACGAAGACTCTTTTTGAATGCCCCTTTTCGCCCCGCTCCAAACAATGCGGGGCGAAAGAGGGCCTTCAATAAGAGTCTTCGTCGATTCGCCCCGCGGGCCGAACAGCTTGTGGGGCGAAACCACGAAAGAGCCTAAATATTACGTTTACACAATCTTTGTCGTCTATACGTTTCCTTGCATCAACATATCATTGTCGTTTGGATGAAATCACTTTTAGCGATGAGACCGCCTCCTGTGTTTTTTCTGTCTTTGTTTCTTTTGTTACGTTTTCATATTTGTTGGTGTAAGCAAAGTGTTGTTGTATTGTATATGCTCATCTTTATAAACAATTTTCACTGTAGAACCAACTGGGAAATTGTGACAAGAAGCTGTTCGATACAATTTGTCAAGAATCAAATAATTTTATGTATTGAACTGCAGATTTTTTGGCGATATCGCAATTGGTCCCGCAGTAAAAGTTGTTCATATTGATGATCCTATAATCTTCTGGAATTCCTTGTAATTTTCATAACAACATCTTGTATTGTTTTATACAAGGTTACTGGAAATAAATTTACACCTTTTTAAGGGCTTAATCTGTACATCAAAACCAACAACTTTTTTTCAACGACTTTTAATATATCTCAAAAAATACATAATGAATTGCTGTTCCATAGAAAAAAAAAATATCGTTCAACCTCGAGAAAATGTATGGAACAGCGGTTTTTTTTTGGTTTTGACAAAACTCGCAGAACGAAAGTTGTTGGTTTTGATGTACAGAATAAGCGCCTATAAGGATGCTAAGTGATTACTTATAACCCTGTCTGTATATGGGGCATAATTTTATACCCACGCCTCTGAAACCCACCTATCACAACTCTCTGTTTAAAGCAACGCAAAATCCTATTCTACATATATTTTACGCAACAAATAACACCACCGGCTACTACCGAGTACAGAATTGAAACAGTTTGCATGTTTGATGTGACATCAAATTCACCATCATGTATCCACTGTATCCATTATTGTTGATTTATCAAATGTTGATTTCGAAATAAATTAATGGGACCACCTCGGAAGTATAATTAAAAAATATTAATTTGTATCCCTGTTGGAATAAAAAATATTTTTTTAAATCAGTTAACAATTGGCGAAAATTTCGACGAACAAATACAGAAAAAAATACATACAGACGAACATAGTAGTTACCTCCTTCTTTTTGGAAGTCGGTTAAAATATATTTCTATCAAACGCAACAAGCTAAGGTGATATAACCGATTTACAACAGTTGGCGACCTTTTGCCCGCAATAAACTACGATACCTTCGACATAAAGTATTGAACATAACTATTTACTTGACTGTAAAAACGTTAGGGCATGTACACATTATGTCTGATCTATGATGGAATTAATACATGTGGTGCGTGGTGCGCGGGGAGCTCGCCCACCCTAAGCTGCTGGCGGCGCTACAACTGTGTGTGCCGCCCACCTCCAGGAGGCGCGAGTTCCCCACGTTTAGAGTGCCTATCTGTAAGACGAACCTCATTAAGTACGCCCCCACGTCACGCGCTCTGGCACTATTAAATAAAATCGCCAAAGATATTATGGATACTTTTGGATGCAGTCTGGCAAATTTCACAGAAGTAACTCTGAAAATATGTGAAAAACGATAATTTCAACAAAATTGTTTGTTTTTTGTTTGTCATGTTTTTTATGTGTTGATTATTTTCTACTTCTATTATGTTTGTTTCTTATATTTCACATATTTGATAAGGGCAGCATCAACTTGGTTTGAACTGTAACGTTGCTGTAACCTATGATAAATAAAATAAATATTTTTTGGGTTAACTTAAAAATTTAGAGTTTTTCCACGTTGCACATTCACAAGTCTTCACTAGGATTTTTATTTCTAGGATTTCCTCGTAGTAAACAAAGGCTTTGAGGCGGCTCAGATGTTAGTTAGTTAAAATAAATAATAATGATGATGAGTAAACTAGAAAAGCCCATAATGTAAACAAGCCCTGATACGCATGTTCACAATGATAATCAATTTATGTTCGTGACTAAGAGGGTATAAATACCCGATTACGAACACGAATGTCTATTTCGAGGAACACGTAATGTAGCTCTATTTTAGAGGAGCTACTTTATGTTCAAGGGTTCGAGGGTTACTGTTCAAAAGGTGCTTAGAATTTTTTAAATACAAAATGTACAGAAATTATGGTACTTAAGTACAATGTCTTTTTACAAATAAGTATGTAATAAGTGTACGGGCCCATGTATCGGGCTTCGTACGAACTACATTACTAAAGGTATCGATAGATGGCGTGAACTGCGATTTAGACTATTTGTACAATAAGCGAAATAAGAAACGTAGCTTTTTTCCAAAAAGTTCAGTTGCGCGGAAGCTAGCCGCCAAAGTTTCTTTTAATATTTATTCCTATGCTTGTACTTACTACTTTGAAAGAAAAAAATATTATAGAGATAAACTGTGCAGTAAAGAATAAAAATTGGTACCTATATAGGGGAGGCTTATGTTCAACAGTGCGCGTCCTATGGGTGAAACAACGAACAAGAAAATAAATAAACAAAAATTTGAACATTATACCTAAAGAAGAGCCTCGACCTCCTCGATAAGCAAGTACGTATAGGCTGAGTGGCCAGCCCTGATGTCAGTTTTTTAGCCGCCTGAAAGCCTCTGTAGCGCCACGGTAGCACATAACTAGGTCTTCCATCCATCAGCCATAAAAAGTCCACTGCTGGACATAGGCCTCCCCTGTGGATCACTACAAATATGGATAGGTCTTAGATCACTACAAATGTACAAACCACATCCATCAAGAACATTACACGAACTCCAGAATAAATCGCACCAAAACGGCAAATTAATAAACCTAATGGACCAAAAAAAGCAATTATCCGTCGTAAACCAAAGCAATTACATAGTAATCAACACACCGTCTTTCCAATTAGAATCCTGTCTTTACGAAAACCATTCCCAAAAGAAACGAGAAAAACAACACTCATTAGAAAGTTGATTGTGTTTAAAAAGGCCTCCTTAATTAATTAAAGACGTAAGTCTTTATTTTACGAAATAAAAAAGAAACAAAGTTTTTTTCGCTTTCGTGCTCGTTTCTAATTTATTTTAAGCAGATTTTAGAGATTAGAAAGGGAAGGGAAACGGCCGACTTTTTCATTTCGCAAATTAAGTTGCCCGTAAGTGTAATGGGCGAAGCAATAATGGATCGCGGTTCAGAGGGCTATTGTGCTACTTGGGAATTGCGAATGTCGTCGACATGACGGTATTGTCGCACATTTCACCATTGACTTTTAGGGACTTGCGACACAATGTTTAGGGTTAGATACGTACTTCAGCAATGTTACGGTTGATTCAATCAACTAGTAAATTAACTGGTAAATTTTGCATTATCCAGATATTCGTGACATTTTTTTTACTACTAATATAATGAATTTAATATAGACTTATTAGTAGGAGAGTTATTTATTAATGAGTAGATATTTTATTCATGTGGATTGGATGGTCTTTTTTGCTCTTTTTCAGGCTGAATTAACGTTTTAATCTAGTTCAGGAAAATGTGTATGTGTCCTTTACTAAATTGTTTTGCTTTTTACATATAAGTATGGCATTGATGTTTTTAAATAAATTATTTTTATAGTATTAATTTACTTTATAGAATTCATACGTCCACTGATGAAATTAGAACTTCCCTATAAATTTATAATAGACTAGCGACCCGCCCCGGCTTCGCACAGGTGTATTATACATATAACCCTTCCTCTTGAATCACTCTATCAATTAAAAAAAACCCAATCAAAATCCGCTGCGTAGTTTTAAAAATATAAGCATACATGGGGACAGACGGCGGAAAGCGACCTTGTTTTGTACTATGTAGTGAAGATCTTAGAGGTTTGCGTTCAGCAATTTCTGTTGATCATCTAATTATAATAAATAAATTTATTTTCTACATTATTGAAGTGTGAGTTTAATTGATAACTTTCACCATTGATTCTACATGATGATATGTAACATTTATTTTCTTAAGGAAGTAAAGACATCGCATCATAACTTGGAATCTTTATAGTACAGGCTTGAATAAAATTACTTGAAAGCCGTAGTTAAAATATTCGCCCGCACTTGACTATTTTATCAATACCTAGTTGTCCATCGTTATCGCTCTTCGGAGTAGGCTTGTTTCTTCATCAGTGTACTATAAAGAGCGGTCTACGTGATCAGCAACTATCGCATTCTTGTCGACGTGCGACGCGTACGACACAAAGTTAGCACCTTCCATAATAACCCCGCAAAGCCAACCGACTTAGGGACATAAATTACTAGGTGTGATAATAGCTTGTATGAAAAAATGTGATTTATTTGTCGATCGATCGTGTACTAATTGACCTCCTCGATCACAAGTATATCAGCTGAGTATTAATTGTACTTCTGAGCCATGGAGAAATAATAATCTGTAGGTACAAGTTGCCGTAAGCTAACGAGCTGGTTTCTTTCCAATAATTGCTACTCGTTTTTTATTTATTTCGTATAGGTTTGCGTTTTACACACTGCCTGATGTTAAGCAGATATGCGGTCTAGGATGTAACACGCTTACCTAGAAGATACCTATTTACTCGGGATTTGAAGACACCTACATTGTACTTTAGCGGGAAGACAGACTCAGGCAAAGTGTTCCATATTATGGCAGTTCGTATGAGGAATGTGGACTCGAAACGCTTGGTTCTAATGCGCGGAATGTCAACCATAAAAGGGAGGTGCTTTGGTCGCGTCTGTCTAGCCGTACGATAGAACAAAGGGGCATTATTTATATTAAGTATTTATTATGAGAATCGTTATTTTCGCGTTTTCTTTAGAACATTGTGAAAATGTTTGATTAAATTTACGTTTCGGGAGAAAACTCTTTTCACTCCATAAACTGTAACAAAATAGTATGTTTTTGGTGACAATCGCTTAAGTAAAAAATATTATAAGCACGCTAGTACGTCTTATCTTTTTCAGAAAAGTATTTTGGAGTGGCGTGTAAATAGCCAACTCCTGGGTGTGATTGCTCACGGAAGTTTTTGAAGAAAAATTAGAAATAAGAATGGGCGGGAAGATTGTACACAAAGAAAGAATTTGGTGTCGACGTATACACAGGAACTAAACTGAGACTGACCTGCAAATGACCGCCTTCATCTCCTCGTAGTCGAGATCGGCCGGAGAAGTCTTCTGCCACTCATGAACGGCGCCTGCTGGTATCGTCCACTAAAGTCCTGTGTCGAGGCGAAATACGATTGTCCAAAACAACTGCACTGCACACAATAAAAAGTTCTCGAAATAAACTTCAAAGATATAAGTTTTTCGTATGGCGGATGAAAGTAAACTTGCGACGGATAGATGTACACGGATAGAATGATTTTTCTGCCACTCATAAAATAACGGCGGTAACACGGCCAGCGATGAATATCGCGTCATTTTCGACCAATAACAGCGGTCGAGGGCATCGCGGTTCAAGACGGCTAGCGCCATCTCTCGGAAAACTCCGGGACGTCAACGGAACATCGACAGATTGTCCCAGCGTTCCACCTGTTTTACCGACGACACCAGAAAGCGGGTAAATTTAAATAAAAAAAGAAAAGATTAAAGAAATGCGGAATTATTAAATAAAAGATGTTAGGGCGCTCCACCATATTTAGTTTATGTATACTTTTCAGCAAAGTTTTTGCGTAAAAATAAGTCATTTTACAAAACTTTAAGGTCATTTAAAAACTGTAAAAACTAAGACGTATAATCCTACCCATTGTAGTTCTGAATATATGAAAAAAAAAATAACCTAAGTCTGATAATATTTTAACGGTAGATAACAGCTTATTAAGCCCGATTACAGAGGCGCCATCGTAATTATAATAGCTAAATAGCATAGTCCTGTTTCTTTTTAACTTTAGGCATTCGATAGAGAGAACGCTTTTTACGTTGCTATTAAATTTACGCTGGCGCCTCTGTAATCGGGCTTATTGTCTTTGTATGGTCAAGTTGGCTCCTTACAAACGGCTCCTCAATTACAACAAATTACAATGCTTACAGTTATAAGTTCCATGCCGGTTTTTTTTTAGAGATGTTTGAAAATGAGGTTACATTGTAAAATGGGGAGGCAAATACTGACAAAAACGGGGAACAGACTAAATAACTACGATGACTGTACTGTAACACCACGTAAATCTACGTTAAAAGTAGTACTTAGAATATTTAATATGGCTTAGATTAGCTAGTAGCACGAATAAACAAAGCCATAACGTTGTTATAACTGAGCAAATCAGCTTGAAAGTGGTTTTATGAAGTGCCTGTAAGAACCTATAACCCCAGACTGACAAGGTAAAGTGGCTAATGGGAATCCATATTGGCAACTGCCTAAAACAGGGAATGAATAACCGAAAAGATAAGTTACTTAAAAATGGTTAACAGTATTCTACACATTATTTATTTCAATTAACTTTATATATTAGAAAAAAAATTCAAATTTGCAGTTCTGTTATATTTATGGTAGCTTTACTAAAGGTTATTTATAAATGACGAACCCTGCCCTCACTTCCAGCTCTACGTTAATATTTTTTGGCACTGCAATGCTTACAAACGGTAGCAATAAATATATAACCGTATGGTATTATGGATATTTGAGTTTTAAACACTACATGTTTATACTTTGTCAATCTTTGATATGTCAGTTCATATGAAGCGCAAAATCGCCTAAGCTTCGAACATCACATGATGGAGTATGTAGACCTAGAAGTCCTATTCTGTACCAGTCTTTTTGATAGTCCAGTTTAGGCCTATCCGCAAAGCGTGATTGGACCATATCCACCACGCTGGTCCAGTGCGGGTTGGTTAATTCATGTACGCCATCTAATTTCTTGTACAGACGTATGGAGGTTACCTCCCGATGTTTTCCTTCACCGAAAAGCCAGTGGTGTAAAATTCCGTACATCATTTCCAAACAACTCATTTGTCAAACGGGATCGGGATTTGAATCCACGGCCTCAGGCGGGTGTCACTACCACTAGACCACCACGGCTTACCAATTCACTTTTGCCTTAAAGAATGAAAAATACTTATTCATCACCCGCAACCACAACCGTGGTTTTACTCGTATACCGGTACTATGTACGAGTATAATCTTATGCTTTAACCGCATCCAGTCCCTACCTAAAAGCCAGTTTTGGCATGTTGCCAGCTGGAATGTGGCGCTTAGTTACGACTTAATGTCAATCAATATCACTTAGCCGCTAGTATGGGGGGCATCGGTTTTATGATAATGATTAGGTACGCATTTTGTTTACTGTTGTAGGTACTACAGTTATTGAGTAATTATTTCTTAGAAGTATTGGTAAATTATATAGTCTGAAATATGTCTAATATGTCTATAGTATGAACATCTTCCTACGAAATTTTAACCAATTGGTTTAAAATAATGTTGTATAATTATTGCTTATGACTGAGAAATAAAATAAAATTATTCATTATTATTTATTTTATTTTATCTCATCTAAATGAGATTTATGATTATTATTTTATACCTATTACTTATTATGATAATTATGTTTTTTTTAATAATTTAAAAGAAAAGTTATTATGTTACAACATGTTATCTAAGACAGTGTCCAGCCAAGACAAAGAAAAAGGCGACGCAGCAGCCGTGTGTAATATTACGCGAACCATTTCAAGCCACTTTTTACCCCACCATAACACGAATACTATTTAACCTAACTATTATATAAAATTAAACATAGCTGTCAAGGTTTAAAGCTTGTCTATTTTGTTGTCTTGTCAATTTCGCTCCAACAGTTAAATATATATTAACGTTTAAAAACTAGAGTTTCATTGACTGATTCACTCACTCACTTACCTCTAGATCAAAAATCTAACCCACTTCCAGATGACCTATTAGCGCGGACTTATTAGCGATAAAAAAAACCTATTAACTTGATATTTGGCATCAAGGTCTAACTACCACACATATACAAAGAATCCCCCCCAACCCTATGAACTAGGGGATACAAGCTTTTTATGAGACTTGTTATACATTCGTTTTCATGCTATAATTCTAAAAATTTATACGAATAATCTTTGATTTAAATAATAAAAAATGCATCTCAGGATTTTTAATAAAGACACCCGCCTTACAATCGTGAGGTCGTGGGTTTAAATCCCGGTCCCGTACCAATGATTTCCTTAGAATTTATATACGGGATTTCACATCATTGGCTTTTCGGTGAAGGAAAACATCGCGAGGCAACCTGCATAAGCCCGTAGAAGAAATTACCTCTATATGGCGAATGTGAATCCACCAACCCGCACTTTGCCAGCGTGGTGGTTATGGCCCAATCACCCTCTGGGTAAGCCTACGTCCAGCAGTGGACTATTAAAAAAGCCTGGTACAGCAGTATGAACAAGTTTTACTACAGGACCAACCCAAAATTCGCAAAAATAAAAACAGTTGATCCATAATAACAAATCCAAGTCGACAAAATGTATAAAACGGCCGATTTATTTTTCTCGAATTCTGGGTTAGCACCATAGTAAAATTTGTTTGTATCATGGTCTGAAACACATCTTTTCAGCATAGTCCACCAGTAATGGATAAGCCAGTATGATATAATCAATTTACCTTTAAGAGCTATCGAAGGCAGCAGAATAAAGCCTTGAAGCAGCGCCCAACACACATTCCGACACATTTTCATAATTAAACCGAGACACTCATGCCTCACTCCAACACTTTCACGTTTTCATATCATCTGAAACAAAAATACACGTAATTAACAGCGTGTTAAATTTATCAGGCAACTTACAGGCAGCATGGACTTTGCCGCAACGTCAGAAATGGCTTCTTCTTCTTTTCAGCCATAGGACGTCCACTGCTGGACATAGGCCTCCCCTAACGATCTCCAATAAGACTCGTGCGGCTTGCATTCAGCGTGATCCTGCGGTCTTAATGAGGTCATCCGTCCACCTTGTGGGTGACGTCCTACGCTGCGCTTGCCGGTACGTGGTCTCCACTCAAGAACTTTACGACCCCGTTGGTCATCAGTCCTCAGAAACGGCTTAGATCTTCTGCATTCCCATGGATCACCCACTGAGGTAAAGTAAGTTCGTATACGAGTAAGCCGGGTAGCTAGCCCTGGTGTCAGAGTTCGTAAGCCGCCTGAAGGCCTCCAACATGGTTTAACGGTTAATGCAACTAGGGTCTACAATTTAACGTGTTATCCGAGTCACTGTAGCACTCAGTTATAAATGCCACCCCGCGGTCACCCATCCGAAGACTGAACGTCTATTAAAGTTTTTTTTTAATTCCGAATAGGTTTACGTTTGACTACATATACTGCCTAATGTTGAGCAGATGTGCGATCTAGGTTGTTAGCACGCTTACCTAGAAGAAGCGCCTTAAAGTTAAGGTAGTAGAACATCATCTAATGAACTAGAGCAAAAATTCAAATTCAAACTCAAATCATTTATTGCTACATATGAAATTTACATGCGGTTCTTAGTTATACATATGACCCTATAAAAGTATTGCAATTTTATTATTTGTATTGGAACTATTTATTATTACGTTTTCTAGATTATCGCTAAAAAATTCGTCTAATGTATAATAGCATTTCGATAATAGGATAATGTTTAGTTGTTTTATGAAACAGTTTTCTCTTTCGATATCTTTTAAATTATTTGGCAATTTACTAAATATTTTTATTCACATAGAATTTGGGTAAAAGCTGGTTCTATCCAGCGTTATCTGGCGGTCATTTCGTTGAGAACAAGAAATAGAGCTACATAATTACGGTTCTTTCTTAACTAATTCTTTCGGGCTTTCGCGTACCTACCTAGTTTGCGGACAAAGTGTGAAACCACTTCTAAGCCTTATGGTTTTTATGCATGTCCGTTGGACTACAGGCCATAATAAATTGAAGTGCCTATTGATCTATCCATGCTCTATGTTTATCAATATCTGACAACTTTGTGATCGTGTGACTATAATTTTAACTTACACCTTTAATCATGCAGCATGCGGAGTGGAATTTGACTCTTTTAAGCTTTTCAAAATATCATGTTCATCAGTGAAGAACACTTTTATATTAAGATAAACTAAAAAAGATAAACAAGTGAAATATAAACTTAGGCATCCTTCAAAAGTAATGCTTTTGAGATCCTGGATATCATGTAGCAGTAGAGTGTTTTTTTTAATTATTTCGTATAGGTTTGCGTTTGACTACACACTGCCTGATTTTAAGCAGATATGCGGTCTAGGATGTAAAACTCTTACCTAGAAGATACCTATTTACTCGGGATTTGAAGACACCTACATTGTACTTTAGCGGGAAGACAAACTCAGGCAAAGCGTTCCACATTCTGGCAGTTCGTATGAGGAATGTGGTCTCGGAACGCTTGGTTCTAATGCGCGGGAGTCCACGCGAGAGGAAGAAAGCGCAAGAAGAAAGAGGCAGGTGGGACCAGATTGTGCAACTCCTGGGCGCACTCACCGAAGTGTATCCGATAGAAGGCTGATACAAGGAAGATAGAGTTGGTCAAATTTAACTTGCAAGATTCCACCCGAACTTTCATACATAGGTACATCCATTGCAAGTCAAATAAAAGCTTGTATATAATATACCTACATTATACCTATTTGTTTTATGACTGCCTAAGCTCTTACTGCTAATTTGTATTATGAGCGCTGAATCGTGAATGAACATTTCAAATTTTAATTTGAGTTTCGTTATATCTTTCCAAATTGCTTCGACTTAGTATTATTTCGCTGTTATTTTTCTTACTATACTACTATTCTTGTCTTAATAGCTTATTGAATACTGGTATAAAGGAATACTCTTTTTATAATTGAGTGGGTAGCAAAATATTAGGGCAAGTGCGAGTCGGACTCACACACAAAGTGTTCCGTATCGTATAGAAGAAATAATTATTTTAATTTCAATATTTATTTTTGAAGTGAATTTACCACTAAATATTCTATGAATATTTGAAGCATTTACCTGTTGCCGTTATTAATATTGAGCATAAAAATCACGTTTCTTGTATGGCCCCTTAAGTATTTTTTTTATCTTAATTTAATCATTTATTATTAAAGTGAATATACAAGTAACTAAATATCAATTGTATATTTCAAGCTTCTACCTGTTTTCTCTATTAATATCGAGGGAAAACCGGCAAAAAGTCACGTTTGTTGTATGGGAGCCTCTCTTAAATATTTATTTCATTCTGTTTTTAGTATTTGTAGTTATAGCGGCCACAGTAAAACATCATCTGTGAAAATTTCAACTTTCTAGCTATCACAGTTCATGAGATCGAAGTCTTAGTTATAGGGTCCCGCTTTTACCCCTTGGGTACAGAACCCTAAAAAATCACTGGAGCGGGAAAAAATCTGTGAAAAGGAGAGTAACTAGCACAAAAAATAATTAGGTTAGGGTGGTATGAGACTAATTATTTGATCCACCCACACACACAACACTGGCGACCCACACACACAACACTGGCTTTTCGGTGAAGGAAAACATCGCGAGGCAACCTGCATAAGTCCGTAGAAGAAATTCGATGGCGTATGTGAATCCACCAACCCGCACTGGGCCAGAGTGGTGGATATGGCCCAATCACCTTTCGTGGGTAGGCCTACGTCCTGCAGAGGACTATTAAAAAGGCTGGTACAGTACAGTACAGTACACTTAGATTTTAATCTTTGCTCGAATTTCGTTATGAGTTTCATTAAGCCTACACATAAGGTTTTAGGGTTCCACAGTAAAACAAGGTAAATTTCTTAGCCATAGGACGTCATATATTGGATAAGTAAGAAAGTAGGTAAGTTCGTATAGGCCGGGTGTCTAGCCCGTTTGAGTTTTTTAGCCGCCGAAAGCCCCTGATAAACGGCTAAACGGATAAAATAAATTTTGAGAAGTGTATATGCCCATCATTATAAATAAATAACGTTTACTAAGACTGGCCATCATATAGGTACAAACTTACCTACATACATCTGAAATTCTATGCTCCTTGTAAAACAAAACCTTTAAAACTACTGCAATACAAAAACCGTCTCAATCTTCCTAACATACAAGTCGATGCTAAAACATAATACAAAATGACACGTCGACAGCTAAAAATCGCCCCAGCCCCAGATTAATTACAAACACGCGATCCGTCTTTTTTCTGCAAATTAAATTAATAAATTGTTGTTAAACTCAACCCTAATTAACTTTCCTGTCAGGTCAGTGCTTATCCGCAAACGTATAACACCATCGTTTGTAAGCATCCCGCTTCGAAACAAATCCTTTACGAAACGAACCATATGCAACTCTGTTGTATCAAAAGTAAAGTTGAAACTTGTTTGTTACATTTGTCTGATATTTAGCATCAGGCTAGCGTGATTTGTGCTTACAATAATTTGTTACTGGACTGTTATTTTGTCTGAAACGGAGATCACATACGGGGGATGGAATTGTTTCTTGTTAGAATTCTTGTTGTATATTTTGATAAGGAATTCAGGTGGAAGGATCAACTGGAGGCTCTGGAGTCGATTGAGAGGCGAGCCAGGAGGCTGATTGACAACGACACCTTGACTAAGTCGCAGCTGCAAAGTCTTGAGCATCGACGTAAGGTGGCGTGTTTGTCGGCCGTTTATCGAATACACTTCGGAGAGTGCGCTCAGGAGTTGCACAATCTGGTCCCACCTGCCCCTTTCTTCTATCGTACGGCTAGACAGACGCGACCAAAGCGCCACCCTTTTATGGTGGACATTCCGCGCGTTAGAACCAAGCGTTTCGAGTCCTCATTCCTCATACGAACAGCCAGAATGTGGAACGCTTTGCCTGGGTCTGTCTTCCCGCTAAAGTACGACGTGGGTGTCTTCAAATCCCGAGTAAATAGGTATCTTCTAGGTAAGCGTGCTACATCCTAGACCGCATATCTGCTCAACATCAGGCAGTATGTAGTCAAACGCAAACCTATATGGAATAAAAAAAAAAAAAAAAAAGCCACTTCGTTTCCACATAATATTAAGTTTTAATGTATTTGCGTGAAAATAAAAACTTATCGGTAAAGTTTCACGTGTTTATAATTTACCGTGTCAGTTTAGTTGGTTTAATGTTTATAGGTACAAAATAACTAATATGCAGAGAAGCAAAGTACAATACTCTGAAGTATTTTAAACAATTTTTAGTCTAAAGCCAAATATGACATTGAAAAAATTATATGCTCCGTACGATTTTTTTTTTTTAAATTCGACCCGCACATTTTTTTTAAATTGTTAATAGGTCCCTCTAGTTGAGATATAGAAAGTTAGTTTTAAGTCATATTTTGACACATAAAAAAAACTTTCTAAAAGTATTTCTGAAAATTGTACGATTAAGATAGCTAGTAATGATATTTATGTACGCCTTGACAATACTGTATTTGACAGCACAATGGATATCAATTTGGACAAACAAAATATTAAACAATAATATTTTTAGTGCCTCCAACTTTTTACAAAAATCCTATGAAAAATATATTAAATGCTGAGCTTTAACTCAAAAGAACACAAAAAAACGTGTATACCTCAACAAAGGCCAACGAAGTCTTTTGTTCTAACAGCCATAACAAATAAAAGTAAATCTGCTTCAACATCCTCAACAAAAACTCTCCTTTTAAGTAATAAAAAAGTTAAATTAATGACACTACTTCATTCAGTTTCATTTAGAAGGAAGAAATAATTTGCCGTGGAAATACGGGCTACCCAAAGAGGTCTACAGTAAGTCTTCAGTTTAGGTACTCAACGCACTAGCTAGATACTTATACAAGGTGTTGTTATACAAACTTCGGACTTTCGTGTGTGTATATTTTTCATGATTGTGAACAACTTTTACTATGCTAGCAGCTGAAACGAGAAAAATCAGCTGCTCCATACACATTGACGTGAGTCAATTAACGTTTTGGATGAAAAAGCTGTTTTTTATTCACAGTTGTTCCCAATATAAAAATTATTCATAATGATGAAAACTTACGTACATTTCTAAATTACCTACTCTTTCTAAAGCAACGCCTGTTATATAGACATTGTAGAATAATATAAGTGCCTCGTGTCTCCCTTAAAATCTGTATTATTTTTGCAACTACACTTTAGGAGGTACAAAATAAGTAAATGTAATAAATACTCATGTATCACAAACTGCATATAAACAAAACAACAGAATACAGTATTGTGTGAGCAAATACAAATGATTTATTTTACTATCTGAGTAATATTTGTGTAAATTTATTGGTATTATGCGCAGTTGTAATTTTTTGTTCGAAATTAGATCACAGCTAAAGCGCGGCGACATGTTCCATCTCGTGAAATCTCTGGCTACCCTTTTACTCAAACAATGTCGGGTAAAAATTAAAATATTATGTTTTCTTTCTTCTACGCCGTAAAACTCTGATTGCGAGCAAGTTTGCTCGTCTTATGAATAATTCCCTTTTATTTAGAGCCAGAATCTGATGTAATTAGCGTTTTAAATTTTATGAGAATCGAGTCCTCTAGAGATTTTCAGGCTCATTTTATTTGTGCGATGAGAGCTTTAATACAGGAATGAAAAAACATCTGCGGATTTTATTCATATAAAAAATATTTATTTTATATCGAAGCTAATACGGTATCACGTCTGTTGTAAGTTACACATATATAAAATTAGACACGTTATAAAAAAACATTATTTTTCAATCTGGAGATAAAAATCGCGTCAAAAGCGCACATTTTACGTCGTGGCATTAAAAATAGCAAACTATAAAACATTAAAAAGAAAGTTCTCAAGCGCCAATGTAAGCACTCAATTGAACTAACGAAACAGGCGGCGGACAGAAAAACGTTGAAACAGGTCTTCAGGAACAGGAGACGGCAGGGACTCCGCCATTAGCCATCAAAAAGGTTAATCACATAGATTATTAAGTTAGTGATTATTAGTTCGGTGCTATTTTTTAATGATATTATCGATATATGATGATGATATCAAGATTAGCACATGACTAAGACCATGTAGTTGGTACGTGGTAGTTGAAATAAACGCAAAGTTACTCCAGAGTAGTAAGTCCGTGTCTTGTATTTAAAAGTGTCAAAGAATGCAAGAAAAAGCCTCTAGCAGTCAAAGTCTAGCTGCTTTGAAGAAACTCTCCGTTTATCAGAAAAGTAAACGCAGAATTCCTTTAAAGTAGTGTTCCGTGGTTTGTTTTTACAAGTTTATTAAAATTGCCAAAAAAGACAAAATAAAGACTAACCACTCCATTGCTTGCGTTTATTAATACGTCAGCTAGCGCACATTTTACGTCATGGCATAAAATAGCACATAAAACGTTAAAAAAAGGTCCTTAAATTTTCGCCAACGTAAGCACTCATAGAACATAACGTAACAGGCGGCAGACTGACAGGAGGTCTGCAAAAACTCCGCCATTAGCCGGCAAAAAGGTTAATCACGTGGATTAACGCAAATGGGGAATCGTGACGGTAATTGGCTTTGCAAGGGTTCCGTACGATGTGATGGACAAGGTGAGGCAGTCTGGAATTTGCGATTAGTATTTTTGAGCGTTTTTTGCCAGCGAACGATGCGACTATGCTTGAGATTGACAATATTTTCTTTGTTTGATGTTTGTTAGTTTGAATGTTGGTGTTTCTTTACAGGTCGCATTTTTAAACGAACCTTGACGAAACTTGGTACACAAGTTCTGCTTATATATTTTTGGATTTTTACCGTCAGAGATTTTGGATTAGGTGGGTATTTCCTTCAAAATTACGGGGAAATAAGCTGTAGCGCTATTTACCAGATGATTTGGATATTAGGCAGGACCGTTTATCATCTGAATTGTACTTAACAAGATTTGCAATTTTGAACAAAACGGTCAATAGCGAGTCAATATACCTAGCTTATAAAGATTCAATTAAACAGATGAGAAGCTACATGTATGTAGGTTGGAAAACTACTAGTTTATAATTCCTATTGTCGACTCAACCCAGATAATATTAAAAGAAGATAGAGATGGCTGGCGTAAATAAAAATCAGCATTCGCGGAGAGAAAATTATGATAGTTAGTGACGGTTTGCAGTGAATAGACGTACAAAAGGCTTCGAGCAAATATCTACCGAGCCACAGTCCCTAAGTGTAAGTAGTAAAATAATCTGCCAAGTACGAGTCGGAGTCGCACACTAAGGGTTCCATGTGTGTGGGAGCCCCCCTTAAATATTTATTTTATTTTAGTTATTTTTTATGAAAGTAAGTATGCAGTTAAGTATTCTGTGAATATTTCAAGTATCCACCTGTTACCATTATTTATATCGAGCGAAAAATGGCTAAAAAATCAGGTTGGTTGTATGGGAGCCCTCCTTAAATATTATTTTAATTCTATTTTTAGTATTTGTTGTTATAGCGGCAACAGAAATAAATCATTTGCGAAAATTTCAGCTTTCTAGCTATAAACAGTTCATGAGACAGACATATAGACGGACAGACGGACAGACGGACAGCGGAGTCTTAGGAATAGGGTCCCGTTTTAACCCTTTGGGTACGGAACCCTAAAAATGTCACATGTCACATAAATACTATATAATAGTTTTAAATTTTGCTAATTTTTATAATAATTGTATCTATTTAATTGATAAATTTTGTTTTATTTTTATTACTATGTTTTAATCTTATGCATTGTGATACAATTGTAAATTTGACTTGCCTAGTGTAACGTATGGAGTTATAAAGCCAATAAATATATCTTATCTTATCTAAATAATTCACAATGACCCGTTTTCCCCAATCTCGACGTTATGTCACCTAATTAGTGCTTGTAACCGAGCACTTTGGCATCGCGCGGTATTGTAGTCGGCTTACAATCGCCTTACGACCGACTAAAAAGCCTGCCCACTACGTAGCTGGGGCAGAGTTTTGGTTCGTATACTTTTTTGCACGTTTGTGACTATAAATATTTACTCGATGACAAAAAGGAACAATCAATGGCGCATAAGCTTACACCTAGTAGTGAGTTGCAACAGGCTGAAGATGATAATACGTTCGATTGAACCAGGTAGGTAAAGGTGAACTTTTTGACGCTTGTAAAATTGACTACAAGCTGCATGCGCAAAACCCAATTCAGCTAGTCCAGCATGCGACCACAAAAAGCCACGAAAAGAACTCTTTCCGACGTGTGACAAAGTGACAGATTTATGCAGGGTTTTTTCTAATCAATTAGCATCCTATTAGGGGCTTATTCTGTACATCAAAACTAACAACTTAAGTTCTGCGACTTTTGTCAAAACTCAAAAAAGAAATCAGCTGATCCATTCATTTTGTCGAGGGTGAACGATATTTTTCTATGGAACAACAACTTTTTTTGAGAATTAAAAAAAGTCATAGAACATAAGTTGTTAGTTTTTATGTGCAGAATAAGCCCCTAAAAGGAAGCTAATGGATTAGAAAAAATCCTGTATACTTTGCCATAACGCTGTCTCGTTCTGACACGTCGAAAGATATACATCTTTCTTCGTGCGCATCCTAGCCCGGCTGGCTGAAGCTTACATAACAGCTGTGCGAGGATTGGGTTCTGCACAGCTTGTCGCTAACTCATAGCCGCCCAAAGGTTTGATTCGGCCTATAGCACGGTCTCAGTGTCTTTATACCACTCGATGGCTGCTCGATGCCATTCTATTGCTAAATAGCTCATAGCTAAGCGGTTTTAAATCAATCAGTACGTACAAAGTTGTTAATGCCCACCGTGGTCACCCATCCAAAAACTGACTGTAACGACCACTGTTTCGCTTCGACGATAGCTAAGAGTAGGGTTGCCATCTGTAAAATTCGGCAACCAGAACAAGTCGCACAAACCCGGACTACAAATGAAACTCCGCTCGGACGCTCCCCGGACGCCCTCTGAACTAGGACAAATCCGGGGAAACCCGGACAGATGGCAATCCTAGCCTCTAGAGACCTCTAGTAAAACTACGATTTGGATGATACGTGATTTTAAAGGGAAAATGTTAAAAGGTAGAAATGGTAGAATTTTCTAGAGAGATACGTGGTTAGATGTCCTTAACTACGATTAAAATCGTAAAGTTTCTTTAACTACGTTTGAAATTGTAAAGTTATATATTAGACACATACCCGTGGTGATAGCCGTGGTGGTCTAGTGGTAGTGACACTCAATGTACAATGACAGGTACCAATGAGTTCTTCGGAATTTATGTATGGAATTTAACACCACTGGCTTTTCGGTGAAGGAAATCATCGTGAGGCAACCTGCCTATCTACTTCCATAGAAGAAATACGATGGCGTATGTGAATCCACCAGTTTGCAGTTGGCCAGCGCGGTGGATATGGTCCAATCACCCTTCGTGGGTAGTCCTACGTCCTGCAATGGACTATAAAAAAGGCTGATACAGTACAATGCAGTACAGACACATACCTAACATTGAAAAGCTTAGTAAAGTAGTGCAATAGAACAGTGCGGTATTTATTGCAGCAATATAACTTAAGCCGCTGCAACTTATGCGTCACACATCAATGAAATGCAGATGGAAAACTTTTAAAGTCATTCGATTTTTTGTTGGAGCACAAATACCAGCTAAAAGCAATTGTAGGTACACTTTTTTGTAACTATCTAAATAAGCCAAGTAGATTACAAAATAAGCAATTGGTTTAATCACAGACCTCTAGAAGATATAAGAAGATATCCAACGATAATATTATCCAAATTTATTCTTTCGATTTACATATAATTTTGTGCTTTTGTAGAAATATATTTAGGAAATTAGACATAAGTATCTCATGAGATAACGTCTTATAAATCGATGAACTCCGGCTGCACGTATGAAAAAGTGTCACATTCCACCTGAGCCAAGCGTGCAAGCGAGAGTGCGGAACAAGCGATAGAGAGGCACGATCGGCCTAAGTATTCGGTTTCTTTCAGTTGTTGATTCAACAATGTTTTCTTATGACGTTATCACGTAAAATTATCGTCCGTAAACCAACTTTACAGACAACCAATTTTTTTTTTTTCAAATAATAACTCTCTGTTCTTTCCTAATCAGCGTCCGAGATCCCTAGTAATCTCGCGTGGCTTACGAGCATGCTCTTGATTTTACTGTTCTTTCACATTCTACTTTTGTTCAGTAATTTTACTCGTAATGTAATGTCCATGCCATGTATAATGGAAGTTTACTATTTGATTCCGGAATGGGGTCGAAATTAATTCATTGATATTTTATATAGTAGAGACGTTCTTTACAAACAATGAACATAGGATTAGCTAGGAGATGGCATGGGGCGGCGGTAACCATCCTTTTTTTTTAGCAAGGGGATATCTTTTATAGATACCACCGCACCTCGAGGGTAGGCGGGTGGTTATGTGGGAGTCCCCGCCCATCACTGGACGGTATATCCTCCAAAACCCCTGGGTGTTCCACCACTGCGCCTGGTGTCGGGGCTACGGGCACGCTCCCTCACTCCTCCGCGGCACCCGACAGCGCTGGCCCAACTCGGGCCCCACCACGGAGCTTGCGCTCCCGCCAGAATGACGATGTGTCCAACACCAGACACATCGCCATCCACCACCTGGGGCCAACCAGCACTGGGCGCTGGACAGCACCCGTATCCGACAGCCCTGGTCCCGATGCAACGGGTCAATTAAAGTAGCCCCGCGCCTGCCACTGCGGCTGCAGAGGATAGGGAGAACGGCCATCGCGATACCGACACTCCTCTTCCCCTGCAGCCCCACCGCCTCCGCCAACACGTTGGCGGCACCCGTTATGGCCGCTGGCAGAACGGATAGGCAGCGGCTTCCTCGCCGCCCGTCCATCCCGTCGCCGCCCCGCCTCGATGGGCTCGGCTGCAGCATCGCGACAAGCGCGACACCGCAGTCCACCTCAGTCGGCAAGCCGACCTACTGGCCAGCCTCCGCACGGGCTTTTCCAGGCCCAAGACCTGGAGAGGCCGGCCCCACCTCGGGTTCTTTAGTATTTATTGTTATAGCGGCAACACAGATACATCTGTGTTAATTTCAGCTTTCTAGCTATAGCGGTTTATGAGATACAGCCTGGAGACAGACAGACGGACAGACGAACAGCGGAGTCTTAGTAATAGGGGCCCGTTTTTACCCTTTGGGTGCAGAACCCTAAAGATGTAGTAGTTCATGTAGTAGTTAGTGACTTTGTGCCGTGGCAGCGCCTGGAGCACGATTGAACGAGCTTGCGGCATTTGCCTTTAATTTTTCTTGCCATCATAAGAACGGGTATAACATATCTATAGATAGAATATCATTGGTCGAACTGAAATGCAGTTCATTTTCACTGCAGTGCAACGGAATGGAGCTATTACAACTTGGTGCGAAATTGCAAATGAAACATTAACCAAACTCGCTGGGAAAATAAATACTTGTGGCAGATACAGAGCGTGAAAACTTTGACTCTTTGGCAATTTTTAAATGCACAATTTTTTCCAATCTCTTATTTTAGTCTCACTTGTTTCGGTATCAGTTGTCTTTGCTGATATACCAATTACATCGACTTGGTATTTTTTTCTGTTTTACATATTGATGACCACATAGTACCCACGTGAATTTCATTCAGGATGAGCGCGGCTCTTGACGTGAAGCAACTTCATAGAATATGTAATTGTGTGTTTACTTCAATAGTTAAATTGAAATAAAATAAGTAGTTAAGGGGGGCTCCTATACAGTACGGAACCCTTTCGTGCGCGAGTTCGACTCGCACTTGGCCGATGTTTTATCCTATTACCTACGTGAATATTGCAAATGAATTTTGACCTATAATCCGATTGCCAATTGCGCATTGAGTTCAAATTTGATACACATTCGACCACAACGTCGCTTACCATCAGGCGAGTTGGTGGTCAAACGCGGACTTATTTGCGTTAAAAAAAAAAACTTCATGCAGTATTCCAATTATTATAATTATATTGTTCTTCGAGGGCAGGTTTATTTTCAACAGTGGGCTATTAAAAATTGATTCAGTGCAGTGTCCTTCCAATAGTGCAATAACCATATAGTTGTTTGATGAGAAGCCAGAGCATGGTAAGCTATAAAAACTACATAAAGTAACAAAATTATAAAATTGAACTGCTTCAATTCAATTTTTATCATCAATTTTCATTTTTATCTTTCTTGATTTCTCTGTATGAATACTTTATTAAAAGCTTGTTTTAGGAAGACTTATTTAACTTTTAAACATCTCTAACGAAGTAAGGAGATGACAAGCTTGTGGGGCCACATTTCTCATTAATTTGTCTTTATTTTATTGTTTGTTTTTATTTTTTACAAATAAATAACTAGGTTCAGCAATTTTTGGTGCTTCTTTGAAATTATCTTTATCGCCCGAATATTCCTGAACTAAACATCGTACTCGTACTAATGTAACATGACATGTCAGTTTATTTCCTCGAATCATAAAGATTTGAACGAACGAGGTAGATTAAAACAACTTTATTATGAAAGCTGGCATGTTATTGACACACTTTGTAGGTATTCTTACGAGTTTTACTCACGCACACTTAGTTCGTGCAGCTCATTTAGTAGGTATCTACACAGTTGCTTAATCAGTAAGTATATGATGAGTATTTATGAAGCATCATCACTACATAGTATAAAACAAAGTTGCTTCCCTGTCTGTCTATTCCTATGTGTGCTTATATCTTTAAAACTACGCCACGGATTTTGATGCGGTTTTTTTAATACATAGAGTGATTCAAGAGGAAGGTTTACCATTATGTTTAGTACACCTGTGCGAAGCCGTAGCGGGTCGCTAGTACGTAATAAAAGTAGGATTCTGAATAGACCGCAAAGTTTTCGCTTTTTCTGTACAACATCGAGAAAATTCGCGGTACATTTTTGATAAAATTTACGTTCCGGGAGAAACTCTATTCACCCCTTAAATTGTAACAAAATGTTATGTTTTTGGTGTAATCGCTTGAGTAAGAAATATTGCACGCTCGTATGTCCTATTTTTTTTCAGAAACGTTTTTTATTTATGTATACTTTTCAGACAAAGTTTTGCGTAAAATTATTACTTTTAAGAGGCTTAAAACTTTAAGGTCATTTAAAAAACCATTAGAACTAAGACGTATAATCCTAGCGATTGAAGTGCTGAGTACAAAAAAACACTCAAACCCGATAATATTTAGAGGTGGATAATAATTACAGCTTAAAATCTTAGTACCTACCATATTAGTAGTTATTGTTTTTGTATGAACAAGTTGGCGCCTCACAATTGCCCTATCTGCAAATTATTAGTTTGTCATTCGTTCATCCACACGACGTCCACCGCTGGACATAAGCCTTCCTATGAGTCTCCAAAAAACCGGTTGGAAACGGCTTGCATTCAGAGCGATCTTGCGGTCTTGAATTGATGAAGTCATCTGTCCACCTCGTGGAAGGTCTTACCACAGTAATTATGTATTTCCTGTGGTCTTACGCTGCGCTTGCCGTTTTAATTTGGCAAACAATTGTTACAATGCCATTTTATTTTGAGCAAATTCTACATTTGAGCTCTACTGAATAATCATTTTAACTAAATGAAAGCTCCGCTGAAACTTAATGGCTTTTTCATCAGCTTGGATTGTAAAGTTATTAAAACGCTGACGCAATGCGAAGTTCGGTCAGTTGCCGCTTTCGCCAACTCCACAACTGTTTGCAAGCATTTGCTGAACTTTCGAAAATCGACTGAATAGTTTGGTTTATCTCAGAAACTATGCTGTGATAGTCATTTTAGTTAAAATTAATGAAGAATAAAAACGCAAGTATCATTTTCTCATCATTAAATTGTTTTACGCTAAAGTTTATTTTGCTTTAATTTTATAAATTTATCGCAATTATCGCTTGATATCAATTTGCTCGACAAACATTTTTTAGAAAATTTATTCTATTTTCTTTTATATTACGGCATGCGGCATAATTATATCTTACTCTTGACTACACTGGCTTGGTTTCACTATTTTAGTAGATATAGTTAAGATTATTATCAAATTTAACAATAACGCTGACTTAAACAGTGATAAGGCTTGGTTGCACTATGTTACTTTAGCAACAACAAACATGTAATGGTTAGGGAAAATATGTGTTGCTCCATTTGACAATATGTGAGATGACGTCATAACTTTAACTGTAACCGTAATCGGTCATGCTTCACTGGTTAGTGTTATTGTTAACTTTAATTTTATCTGTCAGAAGCGTATAATCCTGATAACTTTAACTAATTCAAAGAATACGATGGTGCAACACGTTTCGCAGAGTTCCAGTTGAAATTTAAATGACCCATACAATAGGGTAGTTGACTGGTATTGAAATAATTAAACATATTTAAATTAGTGAATTCTGCACTTAATTATGATTCATAAACTGAAATAAATATTAAAATTGGCTAATCTAGTTTTCAGAGATATAAGCTTGTAAAGATTTTGGTAGGGATAAAGAAGGGATGCCTTAACATAGTATGGCGAATGTATGACACTTACCGACCGTGACGTCACAGCCTGCCATAGTGCGCTCTTTGTCTAGCAAGAAAATAAATATGCTTGTAACTTCTTTATTTCTAAGTTGATTTTATTTTTGTTTTCGTTTATCGGCTCTGTTTATGGTTAGCTGTTACAAGAGGACATCAAAAAAATATTGTCCACTATGTAGCCTAGTTTTCGCCGAACGTATGAAGACTTTCCCACCACTCTTTCCTTTCACTTAAATGGTGAATATATTGTACAAACAATAGGTACAAATATAATTTATCCGTGTTTTATCTTCAATATAAAGTTTTTAATTGCTGACGCATGCCAATAAAGTTGGGCGGACCGCCGATTTAACTTCACAGCGACGTGATTAACTGTTAAACACTTCGCCGGAGTGTTATTGGAGTTCCTGAAGTGGCAACACTTTGCGAAAGTACTGATCATCGACTGTTGATGGCGGGAACTTTCCCAGCAGTTTTGAAATTTCATTTAATTTCAGTTTCATTAACCGACGAAACGGAGGAGGTTCTGAAGCCGACGCGTATATATTTTTATGTATGACCAAGCATAACTATTTACAGAGTCGTCCGAATTCTGTCATTTCTTTTTTTTTTGGTAGATCATACTTCAAAGGTCTGAAATCGGCTGAACCATTTTTGATAAATCAACAATTCTGTGAAAATAACTGCATCGATCCGTGCGAACTATTCGAATTCTGTACACGGTTGAAATCGGTTATGTGATTTTCTGCGAAAATAATTATTTATTGCGGCTTCAAATTGAAACAATAATTAATAATAATATTTTGGGAGAAATTCCAAATCTTTAACTGCAAATAACCGTCGTCGTGGTTGTTTCAGCCACAGGACGTCCACTGCTGGACATAGGTCTCTCTATGGGTCTCCAATAAGACAAATTGAGAGCGGTTTGCATTCTTGTTGCGGTCTTGACAAGGTCATTTGTTTATCTCGTCTTCTGCTGCGCTTGCACGTGGTCTCCAGTCGATAATTTTTCGACCCCATCGGTCATTAGTCCTCCGTGTTATGTGCCGTGCCCACTGCTATTTCAACTTGCTTATCCGCTGGTCTATTTCAGTAACTATGGTTTTTCTTTTTGGATTAAATGTTAAACATTTTTCCGGCGTGTTGTTGGAGTTCCCGAAGTGGTAATTCTTTGCGCCTTTGGTGATCTTTGAAACTTAATTTAGAAAAAATAATATTATCATTGATTAGAAGGTGATACGTTTTATTTTGCTGTTCCGTTTTCATAAACAAGAATTGTTCTGAGTTTTATTGTTCTTTTCTTTTAAACTTTCCAATAAAATACCATTTTCCACTTACCTGCTAAGTTGTTTAACTAAAGATATTAGATGTCCAACGGGTACAATTATATTTAGCTGTTCAATCTCATCAAGTTTTGTCATTTTCATAATGCAGCTTAGCGTAGCTCTAGTGGATGGATACACGTAAGCTAAGCTATGCCATGAAAATATAGTAAAAAAAACATTGGGACTGGGAGTGCCGGCAGAAGTGAAAATTTGAATATATAAAGTTCTATCATGTATGTGGTAAAATACAATATCACACACGCACACCTGCGCCGCGCAGGCTTACATTTATGCCGCGCGGTAGAAAGAGAGGGGGTATTACTTCCTCTCCTACGCCGCGCCGGCGGTCTACTCTCCCGCCGTCTTACGCATTTTCGATCAGGTCACTTGTTATGTTACCTAAGGCGAGTTTAACATTTTTTAACCATCCCAAAAAGTGCACAACGCCGTTATAGAAGTTTTTCTCAAAAATCATTAAATACACAGGATATCTTAGCTACAAGAGAAAAAATCCGGAGAGTTCCCACGTACATGGTGCGTGGTCTACGCATGACAGAAAGTCAAAATGTGACAAAGACATACCTACAAATCCATAATTAGGTATATCTCTTTCCGTTGATCCCACCGATCGACTGTCCATGGATGTACCTACAACCTGCCGCACGTGCCTCAGACTGAGACATAGTTTCTTTTTCAATATCAAAATAATAAAAACGAAAAATGCTACATCCTCTCGTACTACTATATGAAGTTTACATATAGGAAGTTTGGATCAAAGAATATATTTGACACAAATTTCCAGCATACCTACTATTATAGCGCCTACCAACAACCACGCAAACACAAAATGTAACGATGAATAAACAAAATCACACACATCAAAAAACTCAGTGAAAATTTTGCCTACAAAATATCAGAACTACGTATCGCAGATCCACTATGATTGATGCGTGCGACAACACGAAATCATACCGTTTCATTTCACTACCATCTCATTTCATCCCCTTGATCTGAGCCCGGAATCAATTCGGCTTCAATTTGTGAAAATATGTAACATTTGCGACCCTTATCTTTCAACCCTTCGATTTAAATAAAATATACGAGCGTCCTACTGTCACAGACAGCGACCGAAATGTCGCTATTCATATAAGATGTAAAGACATACCTACAAACATAAGCAGACGTACACAATAATACACATAAGGGGTCGTTCATTAATTACTTTAAACGTAATTTTAACAATCAAACTTGTTTATCGAGAACTAGCTTTTGCTCGTGGCTTCGCCAGCGTAATATTTTGATTTTTGTGCTATCCCATGGGATCCTTTTATATTTCATAAAAAGTAGACTATGCCACTTTCCGTCTTTCAAGCTATGCCCATGCTAAAAATCAAGTCAATGTGTTGCTCTGTTGCTGCGTGAGAGGGAAACAAACCAACAAACACACTTTCGGATTTACAACAGTAAGAAAGTAAGGATGGTACCAGAAATACATCATCTGTGAAAATTTCAGCTGCCTAGCTATCATGGTTCATGAGATACAGCCCGGTGACAGACAGACAGACGGACAGACGGACATCGAACTCGTAAGCCTAAGCGACGTTGTGGTCGTAGATGAAGCACGCAGACTTGAAGATTTGAAAGATATATAGCGATATAGATATATAAGATATAGCGACTGCCTCGGTGGCTCAGTGGTTAGTGACCCTAGCTTCTGGGTTAAAGAGGCGTGGGTTCGATCCCCACCCAGGGCAAATATTTATGTGATGAACATAAAAAGTGTTTGCTCTTTGTCTGGGTGTTATTTAGTTACTATCTATATAAGTATGTATTTATGTATTTAAAAATAAGTATATGTAGTATATCAGTCTCTGGCAGCCATATCAGAGGCTTTGGTCAGAGACCGTGTGTAAGATGTCCCCTAATATTTATTTTTATTTTTTTATTTATATATTAATTTTGCATCATGGTGGCCACGCGATGAGTGTAGTAAACTTCACCACAATCCTGGTAAAAGGCAACATCATAATAAAGAAAAGAAAACCCGTCGCTAGTAGAAGCGATGGAAATTGTTACCTGGCAAATAGACATCAGGAGCCAGTTTTCGCATTACACTAGACATCAACGCGAACGAAAAATCTAAGACAATAAATGCACCGGTTATGGCCACTGCCCCGGTTTTAGCCATTTGACGGCAAAATTATTGTATAATTAACTAGGTTACTAACAATGAAACACCATAAATATTGTTTGTATGAATGTCAAAGTTTGAAGATTTAAATATTTTTCAACATTATAGTTGTTTAAAATATCACTAAAAATCATTAAAAAATGTGAAATAAAAATTAGTTTTCTGTAAAGTCGGTTTACGCACAATAATAGTTTGACGTGATAATGTCTTAAGAAAACATTGTTGAATGAAACAAGCTGAACGCTTAGTGCCGCTTAGACCGATCGTGCCTCTCGATCGCTTGTTCCGCGCTGTCGCTTGCACGCTCGGATATCAGGTGGAACGTGACACTTTTTTGTGCTATATAGTATTTTAACTACACTAATGTTGTAACATTCTACTTATGTTTCCAATATTTGACTTATAATGACTACTGTTATAGCACAGACAACAAAACACTCAATTTAAGCAATTTCAAATGATGTTATAATATCCACATCGATATCGTAAAATCTCATTATAACATCGATAAAACGCGACCAATTAACCTGGCGAGCCTTATGTCAAAATCCTCATACAAGTTGTATAAAATTTTGATATTAGGCTGGCTTTTGAAAACAGTTGGGTTATACGTGAAAACTTCGTCGAAACTACTAAACTTACATACACAAAACTGTTTGGTAAGATCTTGTGCCAATGAAATAAAAAAAGAACAACAGCGCGCGGTCGCTCCTGATTGGCCCTGCGCACGCAGCTGCACTCTCATTGGTTAGATTTTAATGGCGGCAAGTTCACTGTGACAATACACGTACGCGTGAATTTAATGTTTCGCAATGCGTTTTGTTTTTAAAATACAAATTAAAAGAGTGTAGATAAAGTAGTGTATGCAACTGCATATAACACAGGTATTAAAACACTCGTTACTATTATGGAACTCGCTGCGCTCGTTCCATAAACTCACACTCGTGTTTTAATACCCTTTGTTATATGACAGTTGCATAAACTACTATTATACCTTTCTTTCTCTTCGCAATTTCACGTGATGAATGTACGATCCCTTACACATACGGATCTAACGACAAAATTGGCTGTCCTACCCGTGAAATAGATTGGCGCAACTTACAAATTTAAACTTTACTACATATTCTTCTTTAACGTCCTGTAAAAAGAGTTTAAAATTGCTCCGTAGAAGTTATTGTAAAGTTTGTGGGGCAGTAGTATAATGGTTTTTAGGACACGGCAAATGTGTTAGAAATAGGTATGTGAATTCCTGTGTTTGAGTTCCTCTAGTAGTGGTTCAAACTGTGTCGTTGCAATGATAATAGATCGATTTAACGATGGATATTTTCTATGGCATCGTTGTATGGCCTAGGAGCCGCTGAAGTTTGATCTTCACCCACGAGATAACCAGATGAGATGTAGTTTTTTTGTAAATTATTATTTATTTATAAATGATAAACATATTTTATTTATAATAAAAAATAGCCATGAACATTTTTCGATAGGCAAGCTATCATTCGCCTACTTGTATGTCAATAACATTAAATGAAAATTATGTGTAATCTGGTTATCATAATGAAATATACATATCAATGAAGGTCGTTCTTCCACGTCTCTCCCCCTAATGATAGGTTGAGGCTGCGCAACTATGTTAATTTTACTCTCCCCTCGCGCAAAATAGAAGTTTTCAGACGTCTAATATGAAATGGAAATGGGTTAGACAAATTTTTCTCCAGTGACCAGCTGCAGGCTTATTGAAGACTTTGTTGATTTTTAACCCCCAACCTATGTAGGTGTAGAGATGTCACATAGAGTGTAGAGTCCTTGGCGGCTGTCAACACGAAGCGATTGGCGCAGTAGCATACATATTTTAGCGGTGCAAGAGAGCGATTGCGCAGCTTGTAGCCTTCACAGACTATCTAGCTATCTATCAGCCAAAAGACGTCTTCTGCTGGACTTAGGCCTCCCCTATGGATCTCCAATAAGATCGGTTTGTAGCGGCTTGCATCTAGCTCGATCCTACTTTAAAATGAGGTCCACCACAAGGTGGACGGAAGTCCTACGTACGTCCGGTGGCGTTTGCCGTACGTGGTCTCTACTCGAGAACTCATTGACCCCATCGGTCATTAGTCATTATCAGTCCTTTGTACTATGTGCCCTGCCCACTGCCGTTTCAACTTGCCCATCCTCTGAGCTATGTCGGGTACGTGGTATCAACTCAAGAACATCAGTCCATTTGTCATCAGTCCTTCGTACTATAATATTGGGTCAACCCACCGGGACCACGGATAACGTCTCGCTATGTGCCCTGCCCACTGCCATTTCAACTTGCCGATCCGCTGGGCTATATTATCAGGTACAGGTCGTATCTCATGCTGCTATGAAATTTCAGCACCACAAGCAGCACTAAGTACTTATACATCCAATGAAGAAAACAACCATATTCAAGCATTAACACTAACACCTAGCACAATGGACATTTCAGCATAAACCAGATTTTGGAGTATCTGTACGGACATAAAGCTATTACGAAAGGACTTGCATACGCAAATATGGACGCATTTTAGTCAGTTTCGTAGAGTTAGCCCGGGAGATGAGCGCAAAAAATGCAAGCATTTTCTATTAGCTGATTTTTTTGGTAATATTTTACATTGGCGGTACAACATAATTGTAATATACCCTGGAGTCAGTCAGTTGGGTTATTTACCGTTTGGTGCAGGGATCCTTTTGAATGTGTAAAAAAGTAAGTAAGTAACTATATTTACGCAGAATTTATTAGTAGGTATTACAAATTATATTTTTGCATACCCAAATGGCAACGAAGATCAGTCAGCCATTGAAGATATCTTCAATGGCTGACTGACAGCCACTGTTACAAAACTATGCTGACTGACTCCGAGCTATTGTTGTACACATATAATAAGGACTAAAGAAATAGAAACCGCACCAAACTAGCATGAGATATACATGTTAGGTAAGCGTGTTACATCCTAGACCGCATATCTGCTTAACATCAGTGTGTAGTCAAACGCAAACCTATACGAAATAAAAAAACATAACTTTGACCCACTTTAACTATGAAATTTTAAAGGTATTAGAAAAAGATGCGCATACCCCCGAATTTACGTAATTTCGAAGGGTTTCACAAACTAGCATTAAGCTGTCCAAATTCAAAAAAATGTATTTAGAATTTTTGGTGTTACCAAAATTCCGCTTTTAGAAAATGCTTGCATTTTTTGTGCTTACCTCCCGGACTAGATCTTTACTGCAACGGTGAAGCAAGTTTAACTGTTAATAATAATTAGAAACTGGGCAACAGTTGTTTGGTCCACGGCAAACTTGTGTCCAAGCAAAATATATTATCACTCTAAGTGCTAACTAAGTGCGCTGCTGCTGTTATGCAAATAGCTTATGAGATTATGATTATTCTGTACAGAATTGTATCGACGTTTTGATATTTTTTCAGGTAGAAGGACTAATTTAAAGTAATCACAGAATCGCGCATCAGAGAAGTTAGATTTTTTTTCGTTTCCTGGTGTCACTAAATAAAAAAGACGCTATTGTACGGCAGAGGGTGTGCTTTGTGATTAGGAGAGAACAGAAAAAATAAGTTTAATATTATAAGCAATCGTCATTTCAGTTCTCGTTATGTCCAATTTGTTTTCTTAACCCTATTTTTAAAAAACATATAAAATGACCAGTGAAACCAAGGGCTTTGAAACAACAAAAGCAAGTCGTTAAGTCGTCGCTGAATATCAGGCGTGCTTGTGGTCAAGCTCAGACATATTCGCTAAAAAAATTACAACCCTCGTTTCATAATACATAATTACTCCTATTTCAATTTCAACTCCAATGGAATAATGGAATAAAAAAACATGTAGGTACCGTACTCTAAAACCACTAAATCTAGCAAAAAATCACCTCTACAGATACTTTTATAAACTGCTTTTAGTTTTGTGGACGATAGTATATTTCTATTTATTTATATCACATTTATTTTTACCTAACCCACTTTAAGAACATTTTTGTTCCTTTCAATTAATTTCAGGTCACATTCTATTGTTCTCGTTTATTGACATCAATTTTCTAGATACAGAGCGCAGAAATTAATAAATGAAAAACCTAGTTATTAGCTACCTGGATACAAGCTTGAACAACGCAAGTATAACAATGATGTTTCCATCTGACAGTCCAATTATGAAGTCTCAACGATCGTGGTTACCAACTCGACGGCTACTTTTTGCTGAACGATATTCATTTTTCATGGACTAATAAATCGAGAGGGACATGCTATTTCTGTTAAAATGGGGTTATGTAAAAATTTATGTTACAGTTAGTTTCATTATAATTCATCCTAGTCGACATTCTAAATTCTCATTTGGTTTTACAAAATCTCAAGGATATTTATTGTTTAGATAATTACACAATCGTAATGTAAAACAGTAATAACAGATGACGTACTCATAGATTGTTTTCTTTTGGTTTGCGTTAAAATATTCAGTGTCACTAAAAATCAAGAAAAGCGTGTAGAAGTGTTTTATTTGCGACACACTAACCTGCAACTACTTAAGTAGAAACAGGAGCTGTCTTGGGACTAAAATTGCGAGGTAATTGTATTAATGCCTAAGTAACGTCCACTAACCGAGTAGACCGACGCTCATATCAAGATGACGGGAAATTACTAGATGCAAGCAGATTGCAACCACGCGATCTTATTGGAAATCCTAAGGAGAAGCCTACCTATCAGTAGATGTTACAGCTAATAATTACGATGAAAATGATAATGATGATCAGTTTTATCCCATAACTATATGGCATCAATTTATTGTTACAATCACTAGACTGAGTATACCATCAACACAAGAGCAACAACGCGACCCAGAGCCACGCTTCGTTACTTTAAGGAGCTGGGCTGGCTCGGGTAGACGCTGGAGGGAGAAATGCACAAAACACCCCATTTGGGACGTAAATGCATGACTTATTGCCCCTACTTCAAATTAGAATTAGAATCGTCAATACAAATCAAATGTTTCACTCTATTACTTATGGTTATCCATTTTGGCTCGCTCGTTTCATGTCCCGTACCTATAAGTCCAACCCGTTTTACTCGTTGAACGATATTTCTATTTTTCTTAGCGGATGTATTTCCAGGGAAATGAGAGATGAGACCAAGAGGAATAATTGCTGTAGTCTCGGTGAACGGATGTCGACAGTTTACGTTTGTTTTTCAACGGTCAGCAAAGGTTTGCGATCGGATACATGTTGCAAAAAGGAGCGAAAATTAAAAAGTGGAATTGCTATGAGTATTTAGTAATAAAGAAATAGCTACAATTGATTTATAATTATTAAAGGAATAAGATCAGAACTTCTTGTTCGGAATTTAGAATTTGCTGTGCCAATCTTTTTATACTATTTCGTACTATGGTAATAGCATAGTTTAATAATATGTATATTAACTAATCTTGATCTTGTTATGGTGGCAGCGGAGATCAAAACTATGTCTGTCTTGTGTGTTGTCTGCTGTGTTAAATGGATACCAGATAGGTACCTGGAAACTCATCTTAGGATGTCCAACGCAAAAGATGTGAGATCTGACCACTTTAGCGCATTAAAAAGCTGAATAGAGTGATAAGCGCTTTTGAAGCAATTTAAACCGATTACATTCACACTTAGATATACTTACTGCTTTATTAGCTTAATTTTAGGGATTTGTACTAAAAGACTATGTAATATTCCTAGTAGTGAACGACCTGCAGTTTAGTTAGTTTTTCGGTGCCAAATCTGAAAAAAAAATTCCGAATTTGCCACCGAAAAACCCTTAGCGCAACCGCTCAATTAAAATCTCAAAAATAAAGCACCATTTCACGAAGCACTAACAACCTATTTGCGAAAGTACTTAAGCTATTTAGAATCATTCCACCAACGTTAAATCACCTTATATAGTAGACCAGAATGGAAATAAACAGAGTCCTTCTAAACCCCAGACTAGACTGCAGGAGTTTCAATAAATTAGCTAGAATCGTCCCAGTCACGCGAGCTTTTACTGATCCAAAATGGCCACAGATAAATAAAGAAAGTTACAATTAGACTAAAATGTTCAGAGTGCTTGAATTTTAGTCTTTATGAGACCCGCAATCAATAAAATTGGGAATTTGTAAGTTTCATTTCTAGGTTAATTAGTTGGTAGATATATTCGTTCAATGCATCAGGATTGCAGCTCGCAGTTTTAGTAAATTTGTCGAAAGACTGCAAAATTTTAATGGATATGGATACCAATATCAAAACGAACTAGCCTAGTTTTTGTGTCCAACATTTATTTTTGTGATAAACATTTCAAAAATTCGCCCCGAATGCAGGACTCGAACCTACCTCTTTCGAATCCCTAGCCCGACGCTCTCCCAACTGAGCTAATTCGCAGTCCTGACATTGCGCCGAATTTGTAAAGTGTTTATCATTTTAACCAACTTACAGTGTTTATAGCGCGTTTATCACAAAAATAACTCTTTGAGCTAAACCTAGTGTGGGAAGCACTATAAAATTAAAATCATTGCACTAATTTTTGTGGATGTTAACGTCGTGTAATTTGTATTTATCAGATACTCTTTGGACTCTGTAAGATAATATGTAAAACTGAAAACTGCATGCGGTAAGTCAAGCGTACTACGTCCACCTACAAAGTGAACAGTGTACCTGATTTAAAGTCGCAGTATTGCGCAAGAAGCAAGATAGATAGATTTATTCTTTGTTGTACACACCAGAACTTCAATAAACTAGCAGAAAACAAGCTTAGAGGAACTTACAGCTAGTGTAACTACCGGCGACCTTATCGCTAAAAAGCGATTTCTTCCAGGCAACCATTTCCTCTTGTAAAAGATTAACAAAAAGTTTTAGGCAACGGGGTGTATATGAATGTGATATAAATTATTAGAAAAATGTAACTTTTTTTAAAATACAAGCTTTTGAGATCATGGATATCATGTAGCAGCAGATTGCAAGCTAAGACAAGTTTAGTAAAACGAGCCCAAACACGACGGGTCTATCTTGTTTAGTACAGGAGTTCCTATGGCCAATGGTAGGTACCATATTATTGCATTGCATATTATTTACGTAAGCGTGCAAAATTTCAGCTCAATTGAAAAACGGAAAGTCGATCTAATTTAACTTGCAAGATTCCACATTCACTTACCCACATACATAGATAGGTATATCCTTTGCGATTTATATAAAAAATTGAAAAAATAATTGAATAGAAAAAAAAACTTACTTAAACAACACACATTCTAATAAATACACAACCGACGTACTACTATCTCTAATGAAAATCTATAGTAGAAGCTGGCTAGAAGAAGAAGGAGGTTCTACTGCTTTATTCATCATGATGACAGCTAATAAACTAAAACAAAATCAATGATATGCCCAACATCGGGTCATCATAAACTGGCGATGATATTAACAATCGTTTTTCACTGGCTTAAAAAGCCAGTGAACTCTCTCCAGAGATCTCTCACAGTTATTTCAAGTTACATTTTCGTTACAAACTTGGGTAAAACAAAGGAGCAAGAGTTTCTAAACATTACATTTATTCCGCGCCATTTCCCCATATCTGCCAGGGTTCAGTGAACTGATAAATCATTCACGGGGCCTACTCGCAGACTGACGGCTACAAATCGAATTCATTTTCAAACACCGTTTGCGCTAAGCAGAGGCCTTTTACTTATAAAAGGCCTCACCGGCCGCACTAAGCAAAAGCCCTTTATTCAGTGGTATTGTGTGAAATGTACTTAAAAGTTGATTTATCAACTCGCATTATACCTATCTACTAATAGTAAAAAAAAAATCGGCTTAGTACGAGTCCGACTCGCGCACGGAGGGTTCCGTACTGTCTAGGAGCCCCCCTTAAATATTTATTTTATTTTTGTTATTTATTATTAAAGTGAATATACAACTAAATATTCTGTGAATATTTCAAGCATCTACCTGTTACCATCCTTACATAGTATAAATAAAGTCGCTATTTTCGTTTGTTTGTTTGTTTGTTTGTTTGTTTGTCTGTATGCTTAAATCTTTAAAACTACGGAACGGATTTTGATGCGGTTTTTTTAAATGGATAGAGTGATTCAAGAGGAAGGTTTATATGTATAAAAATTCCCGAAATTCCCACGGGAACGGGCACAACGCGAGTAAAACCGCGGGCGCTGCTAGTTATTAATTTAGAGCAAAAAACGGCAAAAAAATCATGTTAGTTGTATGGGAGCCCCCCTTAATTATTAATTTTATTCTGTTTTATTTGTTGTTATAGCGGCAACAGAAATATATCTGTGAAAATTTCAGCTTTCTAGCTATAACGGTTCATGAGATACAGCCTGGAGACGGACAGACAGACAGACAGACGGACAGCGGAGTCTTAGTAATAGGGTCCCGTTTTTACCCTTTGGGTACGGGGGTACGGAACCCTAAAAACTAATAGTACGAGATCCCTCTGCTAAAACGTCCCGCTCATAGCGTACACGCTTAAAACCTATTTTTACATAAAAGTATGACCAGGAGAATATATTGCTACTATCTATATGCCTAATTTGTCACATAACATCAAAAATCATGCCTCTTCAAACCTGGCTGCGAGGAGCTGCGGCCAAATGTCCAGTGGCAACCGTGGTTTTTTAGAGTCCTTATAAATTATACGAGTACAAAGCTATGCAGTGGTAGACATATTTTTGACCGACGAACCAAACCGGAGGAGGTACTCAATTCGACGCGTACCTTTTTTTTATGTACAACCACGCATAACTGTTTTTATAATAGTCCGATTCCAATATTTTTTTAAATCGAAATCGGCTGAGCCATTTTTGACAAATCAACAATAATATAAAAAATGCTACATCGATCCGTGCGAAATATTCACGAATTCTGCACAAGGCTAAAGTCGGTCATGCTATTTTTTACAAAAAATAATTATCAAAGAAACAAATGAACGAAATTTTTGCCCAGAAAAAAATTAATAAAAAAACATGAATAATACTTGCGACCAAATGTCGATAGGCAACATAGTAGCAATATATTCTTTTTGGTTATAAATTTATCTGAAAAATAGGTTTTAAGCATGTACGCTATTATAAGCGGGACGTTTTTGCAGTAAGATCTTAGTTTATAATCAAATCAATGTCAGTAGACTCGTACGGTAAAGCTTCGCGTAGAACGTCTACTTGTCACAAACAGAAGCCTTTTACTTATAAAAGCCCTCACCGATCGCACTAAGTAGAAAGAAGCCTTTTATTCAAGGTGGTGTATGATAAAATCTACTTGAAACCTGATTCATCGATTCATGCTAAGCAATTCCAAACGTCATAATGTCAATGGATAACTAATACTGATAAGTAATTACTCACAGAACTCAACATTTCATAGGTACATTCATAAGCGCTCACGTAACATTATATGCTTCGTTAATATGCATTGTATAAGTATAAGATGATGTAGTTTGTATGAGTGTTTACTTCAAGTAAGTTAATTGCGATAGTTGCGACATATCAGAGGGCCGAGTAGCAGATTTTAACAATGTTCGAAACCTGCTCGATCGCGTTAACGTTTGATATGACTTCCTAAATGACTTACCCGGCGCGATTAAAAATGCTGAAATTTATATGTACGCCGACGACGTCGCCGCCGTTGTTTCAGCACCGACGAGTTGCGAACTTGAAAAAAAGCTCAACTCAGTTGCGAATAACCTTGAAGAATGGTTCAGGGCAAACGGATTGGCGTTGAACAGGGAAAAAACCTGTTTTTTGAGTTTCAACCTCAATGGCACGCCTACAAAGTCCTACTCGGTGGTGATCGGTAGCACCACACTGCAACAAGTAAAAAGCACAAAACTGTTAGGCTTTCACATTGACGGTGCGCTGACGTGGGAGACGCACATTAACGAGCTGTGCGGGAAGCTGGGCCGCTCGTGCTTCGCTCTCCGGCGGCTCGCGAGCACCGCCTCTCGCGAAGTCGTGCGCTCCTGCTACTTCGCCACCGTCCATAGTAATGTCACCTATGGATTGGAATTGTGGGGTCGTGCTGCCGATTACAAAAGAGTCTTTGTAATGCAAAAGCGTGCTATTCGTGCCATATTCGGTGTACGCGACGACGTTTCTTGCGTTGAGCTCTTTAGAGAGCTCCGCATTTTGCCTCTTCCGTGTGAGCTTATTTTCCAAATTGCCCTGTTCACACGTAATAATTTAAATATATTTGAAAAACGAGGCGAATACACCAGGCTTAACTTAAGGAGCAATCGTAAAAAGAACCTACTGGCAACGCCGAGCCACAGGCTAGTCAGGTCAGAGAAATCGGTTTATGTTTGTGGGCCTTCGGTCTACAACCGACTGCCAACTCCCGTGCGTGACGCATCTTCCGTTGCTGTATTTAAAAATAAATTGAAGTCGTGGCTACTCAGTCAATTATTTTATGACATTGCAGAATTTATGAAACTACCGGAGGTAGTAAATTTGTAATTGATTTTTAAATTTTTCTGAATTTAGAGGTTGTAATTATACTGCGAGAGCAATATTTTGTATAATACACATTATAAAATTGTATTTCTAATAACATGACCTAATTATAAAATATTATTGAAATTGTATACCATTTTGACGTGTAACTTGGCGTTATAAATAAAGGATTTGTATTTGTATTTGTATTTATGATTTCTATGGAAATGGCACAGCGCCATCTTGTGTCACGTACGGAAAACTGAATAGGTCAGTGTGAGTTTTATTTACGGTAATATAACGAGCGCCGAACCGATCGAACACAAGCGCGGCAACGTTTGTGATTGGCTTAGTTAAGTGAGTGTGTCAATGTGCCCGCGTGTGTGCTCGGCGCGCTCGGTCAACGCGACGTAAAAGTAATTATATTTGATTTGAAAAACTCCGACTCGACACTCTGCACCTTATATTAAAGTAAGGTTTCAAAAATGATATAGATTGTATTTTAAATACACAGATACTGTCATCCCCATCGCAAGCCTTACGAGCCTAGAAGTTAATTCACCCCAGCCTGCCCTTGCCAATAACATAATATAAAATTCCTTTTAATTTACCCTTACTATATTATTCCGAAGCCTTGAAACAAAATGCACAAACTTTTCGAAACATCACAAGACAGCTTTAAATGGATCCAATTAATGAAACTTTGCATTCTATTTTTGAATATCTTCGAGTTTATTCTCGTGTGGCAACCCTCGGCTAAGGGCGTTTTCACATCTAGCTAAGATTAGTTAACGATGTGTTTATTTATTCATTTTGAATTTAACTTTTTTATGTAGTTGAGGACGTGTTTTTAAAAGCAAATTATGAATTGATTTAAATGTTTTTTTTTTTTTTCATTTAGTAGATCATACTTTAGATATGGTCCCATTTTAATTTTACTAGAATCAGCTGTGTTGTTACTGAAAAATCAACAGTTAGGAGAAAATTACTGCATCGATGATACTTAGATCCGTGCGAACTATTCAATCTCTGCACACGGTTGAAGTCGGTTTTGCCATTTTTGGCGTAATAATTATTTTTCGCAAAAAATGGCAAAACTGCTTTCCATCGTCAACAAAATTCGAATATTTCGCTCGAATTGTTTAAATTATATTGTTGATTTTTCAAAAACGGCTCAGCCGATTTCTGTAAAATTTAAATGGGCTCACCTCCAGTACCCTTTAGTACCAAAATAATTTTGGAAAATTTTGAAAAATAATTTTTCAATTCGGTTCGCAATTGGCGAAATTATCCATGTTTCTCGTCATCGCGGGTATTTCGCTGATATTTTTTTAAAAAAACGGCTCAGCCGATTTCTGTAAAATTGAAATGGGACTATCTCGGAAGTATACCCTTTCGAACTAAAAAAATATTTTTTCGATTCGGTTCACACTTGGGGAAATTATCGATGAACATACACAAAAAATAATACATACACACGAACATCACAAGTCAGTTAAAATAGTACATATCACCTGCTCCATAACACCGCTTGGCTTAGCCAACGGTCACATAGTTTTGTAGCTTAATGTCTTACGCAGCTTACCTACCTCGCATATTCCGAGTGGAAAATCGCCCTCAGGGTTGTCGCTGCGGAAATATGAATATTTTACGAAGCCTTTTGTAAACGTTTACGACTCTCACCCACTTAGCTCAGCTGGTGTCTTGTTTCGCTCTAGATTCTAGAATTTTATTCTACTCTAAAACACAGAAGGTGCTTCCATCTTGCCCCACTGAACCGTTGTACCGGTGGGGTTAAGTGAATTATTTCATTGACTTATATACATCACACTGAAAGAGACACTAAAACGTATGTTACGAAAAATATAATGCGTGCAAAACTGTTGATACAATTGTTGATACAAATGTAAGAGGCTTTTGTAGTATAACCCAGTTTGAAAACAAATAAATATGAATATGATTTTGTCGTGAATCAACTTTACAATGTGCATGATTATTTTCGGGTTGTTATTTGTCTTTTATGTTTTTAGGCATCTCCAAAGAAAATAAATCTACGGGGGGAGAATATGAGTGTATAACGTTATTGTTATAAATAGGTTTATACTTAGAATCTACTCTATCAATTCTTCTTGGGGAAAATTACAATTGCATCAACGTTGATGTTATCCTAATGGGTAGAATGGTAAGTGGTAAGGTAGACTTGAGAATACTGACGCTTAATTTTTAAACACAAAATCCTTGAGTTGAGATTATGACATCTTTTAACCATTATACTTTGCCCCACCGCTAGATCTCAAGAGTGGGGCGAAGTGGAAACACCCAACACTACGAGATAATTCTCGGAATGTACACGCTCGTTTCTACTTTCAGTTTTATCACGTAGATTTTAAAGGTTAAAATTGATTGCAGGCTATAAACGCAAACACGGATTCTAGTGCCCGAATGAAACTCAGATGGGTCGTTTGGAATGAATTCGTTATATGAATATGAAGCTAAATGTCTGACGTTTTGCCATAAATGTGCATTTTTGAAACGGTAGCTGCAAAAGTATTGTACATTTATTTTTCATTTTATTTATGTAAAGATAGAGAAAAATCACATATAAATACAGTAACTTTAAAACTATAGCTGATGGTTTTTGTCATTTTTAGGGTTCCGTACCCAAAGGGAAAAACGGGAATTATTAAGACTTCGATGTCCGCCTCCGTCTGTCCGTCTGTATGTCTGTCACCGGGCTAAATCTCATGAACCATGATAGCTAGGCTGCTAAAATTTTCACAGATGATGTATTTTGGTTGCCGCTATAACAACAAGTACTAAAAATAAAATAAAATAAATATTTAAGGGGGGTCCCATACAACAAAACTGAATTTTTAGACCGTTTTCGCTCTATATTAATAATGGTACCAGGTAGATGCTTGAAATTTTCACAGAATATTAAGTTTCATATTCCCTTCAATAATAAAATTAAAATAAAATAAATATTTAAGGGGGGCTCCCATATAGTACGGATTAACCCTCCGTGCGCGAGTCCGACTCGTTCTTGGCAGATTATTATATATTACAAAAACAGTGAGCTTCACACAGAGAAGAAATGCAAATAAGTAAAGGTATCTGTAAAATTATCAAGTAACCCCATTACTAGTAGGCAATATAAAATATTTTTATTCTTACGGTTTTGTCAACTACACTCTCTGATCTTTTAACTTTTTTTTTTTAAATTTATACTGTCCAACTCCTGGGCAAAAGTCCCTCATTTCCTTCCATGAATCGCGATCCCTCGCAACCTCTTACCAACCTCTCTCGAAAGGGTCAACATCGTCACGCCAGGGTTTCTTGGGCCTTCCCTGGCCACGTCATCCGTCAGCCACCTACTCCGTGACAATCCTGGCCCATCAATCTTTTAGCTATTTCCATACAAAAATCTAATCGAGCTCCATTGCAGCGTACAAGGGTAACACACAAACCAAAAACCTAAACTTCGGATACGGAGACTTCTACACCTTTGGATTTGAATTTAATATAAGCATGAATTGTTTTTCTGGAAAAGCTTGATTAAAATTTGTTTTGTTTACTTTACAAACACTTTCAGAATGCTCAAAACCTTTCAGGAATTTACCTTTCATCATTAAAATAGAAAATTTAGCCGAAAGTTCGTTGTAAGTCCGACCAAATTAGTCAAAGGTCACTGTTTAGATTAACTTCTAGCTGATGAATATATTATCACATTTTATTAAACGGTTTTATTTAACTTCACTTGCCCGTTTTTTAGGTTAAATCTAGTAATTGAAATTCGACCCCCTTCCCGTGGACAAATTGATATGAAATTTGATACACAGCTTTAGTTATGATGACAATGTAATTTTTGTATTCAGTATTGACGTAAATACAAGATGGCCACCGCCACAACATGGCGGATTACATTTTTTCACACACCCCCTCAATATGTGTATTAAATAAAATAAAAAAAATGTTGAGTTATTATTTTTTAACTTTAAGTACGTAACCGTTTAGTTCAAAACAGTTTTTTACCATTTTAATTTCAACTTCTCTCACCATTTGATCAGCCGATAAAGGATAATTGCCTACACTATTTTACAGAATTTACTCAAAATTATTTAAGAAAAATTGGTAGCAAACATATTATCTGTTTACACTGTACGTACTGTAGTATTACATCTTCTTTGCCTATACTAAGCCGAAAGGAGGTGACTAAGATCATTGATATTAATTTTAACTACGGGGTCAACTTGGAATGTGACAAAAAACAGCTGTTCCATACAAAATTGCAACTCGGAATCGACAAAATGTATGAAACAGCTAGTTATTTTCTCTCTCAAACTCTGACTTGCCCCCATAGTAAAGTTGTTCATAATGATGTTCTGATTCATCTCCTTTTGGCTTAGTACACCAAGTCTGGATAACTTTTTACAGGATAGCAAAATTACGCCTTTACACCAAAACTAACACCTTTTGTTCTACGACTTTTATTAATTATCAAAAAAAATGTTGTTGTTCCATAGAAAAATGTCGTTCACCCTCGACAAAATGTATGGAACAGCTGATTTTTTTTTGCGTTTTAACAAAAGTTGTTAGTTTTGATGTACAGAATGAGCCCCTAAGTAGATGCTAATTGATTAGAAATAACCCTGCATACCATACCTGCATACTAGGTACCTACCTAAAATTTAACTCTTATGTCAGCAAATAATATTATTATATTTTTACTTACCATCAATAAAATGGAACGAAATAGCTTTACCATAACACATTCAAACCTAAGATTCAGCCGAATTATAAGGAATTTTCATTTCAGTGAAATTAAATTTATTTTCTTACAAAAGTCGATCGAAGTCCAAAGTTGAACATTACGAGCCCGGTATAAAGCCCTGATGCCACTAAAGCGTAGCGGAGCGCAAAGAATTGTGAAGAAAACTTATTCCTTTAAAAAAAGTAAAGTAGGGTAAAAGGTGGGTGGCTGGCTAGCCCTGTTATCGGAGTTTTTAAGCCGCCTGTAGGCCTCTAACATGGCTAAATGGTTAAAAATACAAATGATCCATGGTAGCACTCAGTTGTAAATGCTACCCGCGGTCATCCAACCAAAGACTGACCGTGCTGAACGTTTCTTAACTTTGATTATCGCTAACGAACACCTAGTTAAACTACGCTATGATGAGGGCTACCGGTCTTACTGGAGATCTATAGGGGAGGCCTATGTCCAGAATTCGGATGCTTAATGGCTAAAACAACGATGACAACGACGTAGCATATATAGTACTTATGCGGCAAACTCATGAAGCGCTCATAGCGTAATGTTAATGAAGATTTCTTCAGTTACTGTTATCAATGAAATTAAGGCTGATTTTAATCTCACGTTCACCGTCGGCTACGCTGACAGCTACGCGGCAGTACGCGTCGCGCGTCCGCGCCGACCACCGTGCGCGCTGATACCTACGCGTCATTCAAAAAGGCTTCCTAGAAGTTCATATATCTCGGCCATCAGCGCTGACGGTGCGCATGCCGTCGGCGAGAGACTAAAATCACACTAAGCAATGATTAATCAGTCTTCGGATGGGAGATCGCGGCACGCTTAGCTGAGCCCTACCACGGCTCGGATGACGCGGCAATTTGTAAATACCGGTTATTTTAACCGTTTTGCCATGTCAGAGTCACAGCTTAAATATTCTGACACCGGGACTAATCACGTTGTCTGTAGCCTAATTCTCTACTACAGCTAATACAGTTTGTTCAACGCCACTCCACCCCGCAGTAGTGGCGTCTGGACTTTAAGACCCGGTATAAAGGAATTTTCATAATCCATCACTTGACTGTAGCTAGACGTTTTCCGATAAAAAGTTACTTATCTGTGACGTCGGGTCGTCCTATCGCCCGTAATTAGGATCCATTACGGAAAATACTGGCGTTTTGGAGAATTTTTAGTAATTTTCATTGTAAGAACAATTTAAAATTACAAAAATTAAGTTTAACTATAGCTAGATGTAGTTCTGAGCGCGTAAACAATGTGTTCCGCCCACAGAAGGGAGAAAGAAAGCTGTTCTGTGATCACAATATGTTATTTTTGACATTGACGTTAGAGAAGTCTAAGCATTTGGCTTGTAACACTGAAGTTATATCGTAAAATTATTGTCCGTAAACTGACTTTACAGTCAACCTTTTTTGTACTAAAACTCTGTCACGGCTTATACGAACTTACTTACTTTTTAGGGTTTCGTAGTACAACGAGGTTTATTTTATTAGTTTATATCCCAATCTTCCTTTCAAAATCGGCGTATAAATACAAGTAAGTATTTAGTCTCTCTTCTTTTTTTATTCCTTTTATTATTTATCCAGGGTTTTATGACATGACACCCTTGTACACTTTATTTAGTCTCAATAATTTATTTTTCCGTAAAAATGGCATAACTGTCTTCAACCGTATTCAGAATCACGCACGGATCTATGTAGTAGTTTTCACATTATTGTTGATTTATCAAAAATGGCTCAGCCGATTACGATTCAATTTAAACGGAACCAACTTTAAAGTCAGATCTGCCAACCAAAAAACAAACTATCAATATCGCACTACTCTGTAAAAAGTGGTACGTGGTCAAACCATTGAACATCATTGGGTCAAACATAAAAAATATGTACGTGTCGTGTATATACCTCCTCCGTTTCGTCGGTTAAAATAAACGGCCAAGTACGAGTCGGACTCGTTTATTTTTATTTTATTATTTATTTTTTAATTGAATGTAAAACTTAATATTCTGTGAAAATTTCAAGCATCTACCTATTACCATTGTTAATGTAGAGCGAAAAACGTTAAAAAAATCAGGTTTGTTGTATGGGAGCCCCCTTTAAATATTTATTTTATTCTCTTTTTAGTATTTGTTGTTATAGTGGCAACAGAAATACATCATCTGTAAAAATTTCAGCTGCCTAGCTATCAGGGTTCATGAGATACTGCCCGGTGACAGACAGACAGACAGACGGACAGACGGACATCGAAGTCTTAGTAATAGGGTCCCATTTTTCCCTTTGGGTACGGAACCCTAAAAATAACTATTTATACATAGATATACATTTTTGAGACGTGAGTAAAGGCATTCCGTACATTTAAAACAGATTGAGCTTCTAGGGTTAAAACTTTAATTATAAAATAAATTGGTAGTGATACCGTTTGTATTACCAAATATTTTTGATTAAATTACCCCTGATACTGTCACTTAACTTCAAACGAACTATCAAGTACAATTAACTATCTGGATTTAACTCGCCTCTTTTTTCTATTTTTATATGTATTTGAGTTAAACGGTCATTCAGCTACTTTTACGAGTATTCGTGCTGTTTTTCGTACGTAAACATGTCCAGGTTTAGTTTTAGTATGCCACACGAGAAAATGGCCACCTAGATACACTTTACTGCAAGCAATCTATTGAATTTGTGTTGCGCTATTTCAGTTGAAAAACGGGCGGAGATAAAATAGTGGATTGATCAGGCTGGCATCGTGATTTGAAATCTCTATGTGTTTATGCGCCCGCAGTGCGCTGGTCTTTTTGATTTTCAATCTAGCTGAAGTGTTTTTGGGGTTTCGATCCTCGAAAGGTAGAAAGGTTCTAGGTGCAGAGTTCTTTTGCAGGTTCTTTTTCTATCTGCAGTTGTTCAACTGTCAAATAATGGTGGACGTAATGCTGTTTTGTCGGGTTAAATGGCATAATTAGTTATAAATGAAATAATGAATTAAGCCGTTGCAAAATGCGCCAATGCGTATAAAATGATACTATTTTACAAATGCTTATTTTGGTAATTTTATTAAATTGTTGTTTTCGAAATGCAATTTTCGGAAATATGAATAAAATATGATCTACCAAAGAAAATATTCATCAAAATCGGTTTATAATTGGTGGAGTAATCGCGCGACATACCTACATTCAAAAAAAAATTACACTTTCAGACGAATTGAAAACCTCCTTTTTTGAATTCGTTCTAGTTAAATAAGCTTGCTTGATTGTTTGTCCAGCTGCACATAACACCTAGCGCAAATAAACGGATACATGTGACAAAATGCCAACTACAGAATTGGCAGTACCGTGTCACGCCGTATGTGCGGGCGGCGGCAATAATTCATAGTTTCACGAGATTTATGCCTAAATTGTCCTACGTAATGGGTAAAATAATTAACAAACACAATACCAAAAATAAGATTAGTGTAATTAATAAGTAAGACCAGTTGCATTGAAGATCTAGCGTATATAAACATCCGTTTATATACGCTAGATCTTCATAAGTAATAAGTACGCTAATAAGTAATAAGTACGCTAGGTGAACACGATCACGAGATTTAGGCCTCAACTTTTCCGCAACAATTACCACGTAAAAATTTTAACTTGGAAAACTCGAAATAAAAAAGACTAAAATCCTACAAATGTTCTACCTAGTTAAGTGATTACTTTATTTTTCGTCCAGCTGCACCTAACACGCATATAAACGGATAAACGTGACAAATACCAACTACAGAATCGTCAGTACCGTGTCACGCCGTATGTGCGGGCCGCGGCGATAATTCATAGTGTCACGAGATTTATGCCCGCACTGTCCCGCTACAATTGGACAAACAAATTGATTCAATATTTCTTTTCTGAGCAACTATTGCAATACTCGTCGGTCGTTCGGTAATTTTCACGGCGATTTGCTTGCAACTATTTGATACGTGGTTAAATGCTTGTTTTACTTGAATATACCTGTATGCAGTTTAGAGGTCATAAATAAATAAGTGATAATGATAACATACACTTAAAGAATTATAGTAGAGGATGGCGAGATTTCACTTAATTAAGGACTCGTACTACATCCCAAAACTTATAATATTTTTTCGCAAAAAATGGCAAAACCGCCTTCCATCGTGTACAGAATTCGAATATTTCGCTCGAATCGTTTACATTATTGTTGATTTATCGAAAACGACGCAGCCGATTTCTGTAAAATTTAAATGAAACTACCTCGAAAGTAAACCCTTTCGAACTAAAAAAGAAATTTTCGATTCGGTTCACAATTGGAGAAATTATCGATGAACATACACAAAAATACATACAGACGAACATAGAACCTCCTTCTTATTGGAAATGGGTTAAAAAGCTAAAAAATATAAGTGTCTGTCAAAATAGTACGTAACGTTTATAATTTTTCCTATCTTTATCGAGTTTTTAAATGTGTACGTGGCACAAATAATATGTTTCACATTATGTACGAGTACACGTATGCTTAAAGTTTATACAGTTTTTGTCAATTGATATGTAACATTTAAAAGACAGCCGCCTAAAAATAGGACGTGGATGTGTAGTTACGGCCAAAATATTCATAGCAATATTTATGTTAGGGTCAGCTTAGCTCGGAAACGATTACTTTGTAATCCGATGATTGTATTTCTAGGTTTAAATCTAAGCGCTTCTCAAGAACTATATCTCTATCTTCTCGACATAATGAGTGAATTGTTAAGTGCCGCTATCACTGACGGGTGAAAAAAACATAAAATATACCTAAGTATGTAAGAGTTTTTCATTTATATTTCGATAATTTGCGAACTCTCGCAAAGAAACATTTGGCCTTCGTATGAAATTAAGGATTTTCTAATCATTCTCATGATCAAACCCAGGCATTTGCTCAACAGCAATAGCAATTGGGCACCGTTTAAAACGAAACTGAGGCTCTATAACCAAATAAATAAATTTAAGGGGGACATCTTACACGGTGTCTGACCCCAAACTAAGCAAAACTTGTGATATGGCTTCCAGAAACTGATATACTACCTCTACATACCTATACATATTTTAAAATACTTATATAAATAGTACCTAAATAACACCCAGACACAGAGCAAACACCTATGTTCATCACATAAATGCTTGCCCTGGGTGGGAATCGAACCCACGCCTCAATTGAATCATTAGAACGGCTGAACGTATGCGTAAATGGTCACTAAACCGATTAAGAGTAAGAGAGAGCATTGAAAATCTATGATTCTGCGAACGGGAGAGCATAACATGCGATTCTCTGCGAGCGTTAGAAATGATTCTAACGTTTCAAAAATTGGGGCTCCAGGATTGGATCTAACAACAGAATCCGAAAAGACACACAACTGCATGCAATAATTATGATTTTTATTTAGAGTGTTTTCCACACTAGGTTTTATCTCAAAGAGTTAACTGTGTGATAAGCATTTCAAAATTCCGAAGCGATCACAGGATTTGAACTTGCCTGTTCGGATCACTAGCCTGACGCTCTCCCAACTGAGCTAGCCCGCCTCCTACGCAAGCGCCAAATTATTGAAGTGCTTATTATTACCACCAACTTATAGCGTTGACGGCGCCACCTGTGATACCCGTATTAGACAGGTTATCACTCAACTAGAAGTTATTTGAACTTCTGAAGATTGACGAGAGATGGCCAACGCTCTAAGTTGGTGGTAATAATACGCACTTCAAAAATTTGAGGCGGGCTAACTCAGTTGCGATAGCGTCGGGCTAGTGATCCGAAGGGGCAGGTTCAAATCCTGCGTTCGCTTCAGATTTTTTTTATACTTCTAACAAAGATAACTCTTTGGCATGCAATACCTAAAATACCGCACACACAATATCATATATCACACCAACACTTATACGTGTGTCACAACATACAAATCCGAAACGTTGTTCCATTCAATCGCTCGCGAGTGGCAAATGTATGCGCATACATTCAGCCTCGTTAGAGTCCCACTTTCAATAGCTACAGAGATGTGGCAACACTGGAAGTGATCTGGGGCGCCTTGTTACGTGATAATGCTATAATTTCTGTGCTACAATACCTATAGCGATCTGGATGGTAATTCCAAGGGCTTTGTTCGTAGGGTGATTTGGGTTCTGAGCTGTGTGGTTGTGAGATTTGACTCAAAGACGATGCGTGTGTCGCTTGCATGATATTTTATTAGTGGTATAGGCTGAATCGGGGCGCAGCGTTCGGAAAATTGCGTAACATCTTTTCATCCGATATACCTCAGTGCCTCAAGACGAAAGTTTTCGACAGTTGTGTGTTGCCAGTGATGACTTATGGAACTGAAACGTGGTCTTTTAATGTGGGCCTTATGAATAAGCTCAAGATAGCCCAACATGCTATGGAGAGGGCTGTGCTCGGTGTCTCTCTGCGGGATCGAATCAGAAATGAGGAGATCCGCAGACGAACCAAAGTTACCGACATGGCCTAGCAGATTAGCAAAGTAAAGTGGCAATGGGCAGGGCACATGGTTCTAAAAACGGATGGCCAATGGGGCCGTAAAGTTCTCGAATGGAGACAGACCAGCAAGCGCAGCGTAAGACGTCCACCGACTAGGTGGACTGACGATATAATAAAGGTCGCAGGAACGCGCTGGATGCAGGCCGCTTCCAACCGGCCTTATTGGAAATCCATGGGGGAAGCCTATGTCCAGCAGTGGAAGTCCAATGGCTGATGGATGGATGATAGCCCGAATCAAACTTTTCGACGCCTGTGCTGTTAACTAAAAGCTATGGATAACCCAATCCTCCCGCAGCTGTTAAGTGAGTTTTACTCAGGATTGAGTTATCTGCATCTTGTTAATCCTGGTCCCGTACTAATGAGCTCTTTGGAACTTACGTACGGTATTTTATAGCACTGGTTTTTCGGTAAGTAAGTTCGTATAGGCCGGGTGGCTAGCCCTGGTGTCAGAGTTTTTAGGCCGCTTGAAGGCCTCTGACTTGGCTAAACGGTTAAAACAACCGGGACCTACAATTTAACGTGTCACCCGAGCCACGGTAGCGCTTAGTTGGAAAATACCACCCGCGGTCACCTATCCAAATACTGACCGTGCGGAACGTTGCGTTTTGGTGAAGAAAAACATCGTTGGGCAACCTTCAAACGTAGAATAAATTCGATGGCGTATGTGAATCCACCAACCCGCACTGGGCCAGCATGGAGGATATGGCCCAATCATCCTTCGTGGGTAGGCCTACATTCAGCAGTGGACTATTAAAAAGGTCGGTAAAATACAGTCAAATATACACGTATCTATTTGGTTTAGTTGAATTAATCTAACAATGAAAACATGAGCAGCTTATTGTGGTTATTATCATACTCGTATGTACCTATACATATATTAGCATCATATAATTTCAAAACAAAAAAGTTGTCAAGTGCGTGTATGATAGGCTTCCGTAGATGGTGACGATGATTATGATGATGATAAAAACTAATTACAATGTAATTAGATGGTTGACTACTAGACAAAAGTACTTAAGTACGAAATATGTTTGTGCGGTGAATGACCTCTGGAGCTTGTGCATGTTTAAAATTTTAATTTTCCTTTATAACTCAAATTAATAATTATGATCCCACAATAGGTACTGAAAATAATTTTCAAGTATTTTTTTTGATTTGGTTTATAAACTCAGCAAGTTTGAACATTCTATCTTTCATTCTTGTATACTATTTTTAAGTAGGTTATTATTAAGTACCTATTTAAAAGTTAGTACTATTAAGTACCTATTTAAAATTGAGATTACTTAAACTATCAAATTTCATGCAATTTGGTTTATAAATGTGGAAGTTATAAGGCTTTGCATTAATGGGACGGACGGACGGACGCAAAGAAGTTCGACGAGGTTCCTCGTTTTACTACGAATCCCTAAAAATCTCCAAACTACATTTTATAGTTTATTTTTCAATCATACGAATTGATTGAAATATATCAAATACAGCCGAAATAATAAGGGCACATCCAGTACAAATAACAGTCTCTTCGATTGGAAATATACCAAAGAATATCGAAAATTTATATTCTAACGTCGGTCAGTAATTGGAATTTTACATGAACCGCACTCAATCTCAACCGATAGGTATGTAATATAATATATATGTCGTACGCAAAAGTTCGATACGAATTTTTATGGCAATGCGATGGTAATTCGGCTAATGAAAACATAAACCGAATATGACTAGTTGCGAGCAGATGTAGTGACATGTAGCGTAATTTATGACTAGGCGTTCGTTAGCGATCATCGAAGTGACTTGTAGCGTAATTTATGACTAGGCGTTCGTTAGCGATCATCGAAGTTAAGTAACTCTCAGCACGATCAATCTCCGGATGGGTGACCGCAGGTGGTATTTACAACTGTACGCTGCCGTGGCTTGGATGATACGTTAAACTTTAAGTCCTGGTTGCTGTAACCATCAAGCCAAGTCAGAGGCCTTCAGGCGGCTTAAAAAACTTACTTTATTGTAATAAAATCCGTGTTTATCTTGTCAGAATTAAGTATCATCATCATTTATACACATACCGTCTTACCACAAAAGTTTTACGCACGCTTTAAACAATGTTTAACAGCACAAATTGCACAGTTAACCTGTGTATTAAAGCTCGTTTAAACCTTTTGTGGTAAGGCAAATAAAGTCCACGACAAAAAAAGTACCTCCTTTCAATTACCTAAATCTCTAATATGACCAGTCTAACGGCTCACGCCCAGTATATCACCACAAGATCCGTAGGAAGTCCACTACTAGTCATAGAACTCCCTTAAAAAACCTAAAAAGACTAGGCATTCTGCAGTGTAAGTTTTGTAAACAAAAATGTTTCAGTGAATGACGATTTGCTTTAAATATCTACATTTAAGTGTCTCAAACAACGGGCAGAAAGAAGACTTCTTTCTAGCATTCATTGAAAACACACGCTCTCTACTAGAACTCTACAAATTACGCTAAAGAATATCAAGTATAAAGATTATTAAGTGTATTCCAACGAAAACGTAATTGGAATTAATATTGAACTGAATATCGTCAATACTAATGAATGAAAGCTTTTGTTTACTATTCATTCTTTCACTGCGAAAAGAGCATTCAATGATTTTTGTCCAAACGTAATTTATTTATAGGGATATGTGACTGTGTTCCACGAAAAATGCATGTTATATTTTCAAAGAGCAGAATACAAAGACTTGTCAATTTAATGCTTTGTTAGTGCAGCTATAGTAGCGGAAAAATATTGTTGGGGTTTCGAATATTAATTTTGAGGTTTTAATTTGATTTGGTTACAATTTTATGAATCCTGCCTTGTTACTGGTAGTTTTGTTTTGTTTACGTTTTTCTATTGTTGGAGCCTTTGTAACTCGTTATTGTCATCAATATTAAAAAATAATCGGCCAAGTACGAGTCGGACTCGCGCACGGAGGGTTCCGTACTGCATGGGAGCCCCCCTTAAATGTTTATTTCATTTTAATTTTATTATTGAAGTGAATATAAAACTAAATATTCTGTGAAAATTTCAAGCATCTACCTGTTACCATTATTGATATAGGGAGAAAAACGTCTAATAATTCAGGTTTGTTGTAGGGGAGCCCCCCTCAAATATTTATTTTATTTTGTTTTTAGTATTTGTTGTTATAGCGGCAACATAAATATATCATCTGTGAAAATTTCAGCTGCCTAGCTATCATGGTTCATGAGATACAGCCCGGTGACAGACAGACAGACAGACAGACGGACATCGAATAGGGTCCCGTTTTTCCCTTCGGGTACGGAACCCTAAAAACATGCTAAATCTATGGATATTGTAGTTTTTCTTTTACTTTTCTCTTGGTGGCAAATCACGAAAGAATTCCGAAGTGTTTTGATGGTCGTAAAAAGACGAGACACTCGAATAGAGACCACGTACTTACCGGCAAGTGCAGCATTATACGACTATACGTCCAGTTATAAATGTAGACCTATAAAATAAAGTTTCATTTCAATAAAATGCAGACAAATACTAGCCTATGTCAAAGAATGGGTTTATTAGGGTTCCGTATTAAAACGAGGAACCCTTATAACTTCCTTGTGTCCGTCCGTCCTAATGTACAATGTCCATACAAAGCCTTATAAATTCCCCATTTATCAACCAAATTGTATGAAAATTGATATTATGATAGTTTAAGTATGGATCTCAATTACAAATACTTAAAAATTTCAAAAATGTGTATTTAAGGGGTAGCTCCCATACATGTAAAGTGGGGATTAAATATTTTTTTGAAACCTACCCCTTCTTGTGGGCTATCGTTGAATAAGTTATCAGCTCTTATGTTGTGCATCCCACACTAGGTTTATCTCAAAGAGTTACTTTTTATGATAAACATTTCAAAAATTCGTCGCGGATGCAGGATTCGAACCTTGCGTCTTCGGATCACTAGCCCGACGCTCTAGACCACTGAGCTAACCCGCTATACTGGACTTTTTATGATAAACATTTCAAAAATTCGTCGCGGATGCAGGATTCGAACCTTACGTCTTCGGATCACTAGCCCGACGCTCTAGACCACTGAGCTAACCCGCTATACTGGACTTTTTATGATAAACATTTCAAAAATTCGTCGCGGATGCAGGATTCGAACCTTGCGTCTTCGGATCACTAGCCCGACGCTCTAGACCACTGAGCTAACCCGCTATACTGGACTTTTTATGATAAACATTTCAAAAATTCGTCGCGGATGCAGGATTCGAACCTTGCGTCTTCGGATCACTAGCCCGACGCTCTAGACCACTGAGCTAACCCGCTATACTGGACTCGCGACGAATTTTGTGAAGTGTTTATCATTTTTAACCAACTTATAGCGTTGGCGGCGCCACCTGTGATACTTGTATTAGACAAGTTATCACTCAATTGAAGTTATAAGAACTTCTGTATTGACGAGAGATGGCGCACTGCTAATCAATGAAATGATTTTAATTTTATAGTGCATCCCACACTAGGCTTATCTCAAAGAGTTACTTTTTATGATAAACATTTCAAAAATTCGTCGCGGATGCAGGATTCGAACCTTGCGTCTTCGGATCACTAGCCCGACGCTCTAGACCACTGAGCTAACCCGCTATACTGGACTCGCGACGAATTTTGTGAAGTGGTTTATCATTTTTAACTAACTTATAGCGTTGGCGGCGCCACCTGTGATACTTGTATTAGACAAGTTATCACTCAATTGAAGTTATAAGAACTTCTGTATTGACGAGAGATGGCGCACTGCTAATCAATGAAATGATTTTAATTTTATAGTGCATCCCACACTAGGTTTATCTCAAAGAGTTACTTTTTATGATAAACATTTCAAAAATTCGTCGCGGATGCAGGATTCGAACCTTGCGTCTTCGGATCACTAGCCCGACGCTCTAGACCACTGAGCTAACCCGCTATACTGGACTCGCGACGAATTTTTGAAATGTTTATCATAAAAAGTAACTCTTTGAGATAAACCTAGTGCGGGATGCACTACAAAATTAAAATCATTTCATTGATTAGCAGTGCGCCATCTCTCGTCAATACAGAAGTTCTTATAACTTCAATTGAGTTATAACTTGTCTAATACAAGTATCACAGGTGGCGCCGCCAACGCTATAAGTTGGTTAAAAATGATAAACACTTCACAAAATTCGTCGCGAGTCCAGTATAGCGGGTTAGCTCAGTGGTCTAGAGCGTCGGGCTAGTGATCCGAAGACGCAAAGTTCGAATCCTGCATCCGCGACAAATTTTTGAAATGTTTATCATAAAAAGTAACTCTTTGAGCTCTTATGTTAGCTGCGATAGGAAACTTATTGCATTGGGGTTTTTATTTATTTAATCTTTATGTATGGTAACTCATATAAACTAGCTTTATATGTCTAACTTAATTACAAGCAAAGTGTGTTTCGATAATTGTAAATAAATTCTGTAGGAACATTTAATTAACATCGGCTCGTCTCAAGTTTTTGCCGATGTTTGTGTTTTCGAATTAATTTATATCATTTTCGATGTTTGAGTTTCAGAATTAATTTACATCATTTTATGAACAAAGAGAGCTGTTTTTCCTGGCATCATGTTTTCTTTGCCGTTTTATTTAAACGATTCATATTCATTATGATTTCTCGGAATGAATGGAATGAACTTTGTGAAGGTCAGGAATACTTTTAAAACAAGCTTTTCACTTTGTAATGTTGAGCAGTTGTGTGTAAAATTACTTCCTGTATTTACGATTTTACTTATATGGGATTTTTCAAGCAAATTCTTCCAACATAAATATTTAAGCTTATTCTTGAAAAGAAGTCAAAAGAAGAAAAATAATACTATATTTGTATTGTGCTACTATTGGATATAAGTCTACACAGTATGGGTGACTAGGCCGTATTCGCTACCCTGGCGAAGTGCGGGAAAATGTGTTTCTGCGTCTCAAAATTCTCTTTCCATAAAATTTTCAAATGCAAAAATAATCCCATTTCTATCAATTTCGTTGCAGTTCATTAAATCATATTTATAATAGCATTTTACGCGCTGAACTGCTAAATTGCCACACTAAACACAAGTAATAAAATTATACGATAAGTTTGCATTTGCCCACATCTTTTCTGATGTCTATCACGCCTACCTGGAAATCCTGGAATACACCAATTTACTTGGGATTTAAAGGGATTTAAAGACACCTACATATAAGCTCCAAGCCAACTCACAAATCCTGTTGACTGTGCCGCTTAAACACTAGTTGTAAGCAAGTAAGTTTTAAGCCCTAGAACTAGTGCTCACTTCATACAGCTTATAATCTCAGCTAGCATCTAATGAACCCTTTCAAATCCTTTAGAGCATTCCACTCGGCTGCAAACAGCAAACGAAACTAAGTCTTGGAGGTAAGAGGAGAAGGTCTAAAGTGTGAAATCTACAGTGTTGTTTAGCAAAGTTCAGGGTTTTCAAAGGTGTACGAGTATATTGTGATTTTAGGAAAAAAGAAAATTCAGATACAACCTGTATAGTTTGTTTGTGTCGTGGGCAAGGCATTGGAAATTAAATTAAACTGGCAGTGGGCAGGGCAAACAGTTCGAAGAATGGATGGCCTATAGGGCCATGCAGTTCACAATGGAGACCACGGATCAGCGACAGCAGCGTAGGATGTCCACCTCGTCGGTGGACAGATGATATAATAAAGATCGCAGGAACGCGCTGGACGCAGGCCGCTTCCGGCTTCCGCTTCCGCAACCGGCCTTATTGGAAATCCATAGGGGAGGCCTATGTCCAGCAGTGGCCGTAAATATGATTATGCAAGTTGTATTGCAAAGTTTCCAGAAGTGAACCTACCTGTATGCTTATTCTGTATATAATTTAAAACAACTTTTAATACAACCAACTACAACTGCCTTTGAGCAGATTATGGATTACCTACTTACGTGCCCACAGTGTCCGAGCCTTTGTACGATGGAAAACCTATACAAGGCTACACTCTATGGGGTAGCAGTAGCCAAATACTGAGAAAACATAAATAATCAATTTTGAACCATTAACTCGACGAAGAAGAATTTTTTTTTCAACGCAAATAAGTCCGCACCTGACCACCAACTCGCCTGATGGTAAGCGACAGAAGATACCTATTCACTCTGACCTTGAAAAGCTTTAGATTATATCTCTTAGGAAACAGGAAAGCAGGAAGACTGTTCCATTCCCTGGCGATACGAATCAGAAATGTTGAGTCAAACCGCTTCGTACGTATTGAAGGAAAATGTACAGTGTAGGGGTGGTAATGTGGCGTCTTCCTACTTGTCCTGACACAAATTAAACTACAAACTGACTAAAACTAAAAGTGACGTATTCATATGAATATTCAATTTTCTTCTTGAACTGACAACCCCGCAGGGCGTATTACGTCTCTAGCATGATAGCCATCTAATTATGCCATTAACACCGTCGCGAATGCAGCACTTGCACTTCTCACATTATCCACAATTGCATATTTATTCCTCAAATAGCGGCATTGCTTCAACGAAAAAGCATCTTAGCTTCGTTTTGTTACAGGTCTTTAAAAAATAAAATTAAAGTTACATCACTACATAGTACAAAACAAAGTCCCTTCCCGCTCTGTCTGTCCCTATGTATGTTTATACCTTTAAAACTACTCAACGGATTCTGATGCATCAGGCAAGTTCGTGGCCCAATGTAGCCCTATTCTAAAAAAATATATAAATAAAGGTTTTATCCAGTCTACTTTATAGTACGTCCATGAGCTAAGTAAATACACAGACTGCATCTAAAGCATACGTTCAGCGTTCCCATGAAACTTTTATCAAGGAAGCGGTAAGCCAAAGGAAAGGTATGAAAAGATGGCAGAAGTGGATATGGTATTATGATTTTTTTTTATTACTTTCTAGACGATTGGTTTGATTGACTGTATTAGCTATAAGTTGCTACACTGGGTGACCTCGAGGAAGCCTAGAGTTCCTTGGTTCGTTTGTTTTAACCATAGGACTTCCTCTGCTGGACTAGGCCTCCCCTATGGATCTCCAATAAGATCTGTTCGTAGCGGCTTGCATCCAGCTCAATCCTGCGGTCTTAATGAGGCCATCTGTCCATCTTGTGGGTGGACGTCCTACTCTGCGCTTGCCGGTACGTGGTCTCCACCCGAGAACTTTTCAACCCTATCGGTTATCAGTCCTCCGTGCAATGTACCCTGCCCATTGCCATTTCAACTTGCCAATCCGCTGGGCTATGTCGGTAGCTTTGGTTCTTCTACGGATTTCATTCCTGATTCGATATCGAGCATAGCCCTCTCCATAGCTCGTTGGGCTACTTGGAGGCTTACTAATAAGACCCATAGTGAGAGACCACTTTTCTGTGCCATAAGTCATCGCTGGCAAAACAAACTGGTCGACAACTATCGACTTGAGGCACTGAGGCCCCTTCAACGGTGGCAGTCACTGACTACTGGGCGAAACTTGTTTAGGTAGCACTCACACTATTAGAACCATCGACACGACGAAGAAGAAGAAGAAACTAGTTGTTAATGGAAGTTTTAAAGATTCAGATAGGCTACAGTAAGACATCGAACATTTTGTATTTCAAAGCCACGTTAATTTTGGTATTTTTTCTACTTTAAAAAAAGGTTAAGTTAAGTTTTTCTGGAAAGTCGTTTTAAAGACGATAATTTTACGTGATATCGTCATAATAAAACATCTGAAACAAGCCGAACGCTTGGGCAGATCGTGTCTTTCTGTAGCTTGTTCCGCGCTCTCACTTGCACGCTCGTCTTAGGCGGAACGTGACACTTTTTCGTGCGTTCAGCCGGCGTTCATCGATTTAAGTATAAGATGTTATCACATCATAATATTTAAAATGATTACATTGCAGAGTTTCCAAGAAAATACTTCTTGCCTTCTTCAAGTCTAGCGGGGAAATTTGTGCGATTTAAGCAAATAGCAACTTGTCTTTGTTTCGTACATTAAATGCACAAGTATATATAGATGTCAGATAGAGTATCAAATTAAATATACAGATAGGTACGCATACCACCTCCTGTCTTTACACACTCTGTGGCGGGCTACCAACATAAATTATTTATTACAGTACGTTTTAATACTCAGAACGTTATGACTGTTCCGCTGTTTTTCTACAGTGGAACGTACCGTGGTTTTGTTTACATTTGATTTGCTCTTTTTGTGCCACTATCACATGAAAGAGCGAATTTCCTGTTCCGCGGTAAAAGGGTTTTTTATTAACAAAAGGAAGTTGGCAGTAGGATTGGAGGTATAACTATTTATAGTTCTACTGTTATCTTTAGACCTTCACTAGCTTTTCAGTCCGTTACCATTATACGTTGTTAATAAAATTAACAACCACTAAATATAAGACTTACAAATTCTAAAACTACATAAAATACTACTACATAACAAGCAATCGGATCATCCACAGACCCACAGTTTTCATAATAACTTGTACAACTGTGCAAATAAAATGGCGGAGTGAATAAAATTATTACTAAAACAACATTTCCTAATACTGTACGTAGTAGTACTCGTATCTACGTATAACGTGGATGTTTTGTGCATAAATGATTTTACGACAGGAAAAATCTATGCCAAGGATGCAAAAACCAATTTCTCAGTCAATTTAAGTCATTATTCCAACCAAACAAAGCACTATCATCAGCGAACCCATTTGCCGTATTAACAGCAATTTATAATGAAAATATTGATTCACCACTTGATTTACCTTCCCAATTTGCCGAGGGGCTATTTTTCAGTTGTCACTGTATGAATTTTGCCGTATCACGCGCCGTCGATTTATCTCTTCCTGTATATTCGATGGTAAAATGCTCATTGGCTCACAGAGGCGTAGCCAGGCGTGTGTTCTTGCGCTCCTTATAAAAAAAATCGGTCCGTTATGTTGGTTGCTTAAACAAGCCGAGCGCTCAGGCCGATCGATTTTTGCAGGGAACGAAGTTAAAAATACTTTGAATGTATGTTTATAGTTTGTGACACAACTGCACTCATTATATTCAAATTGCAGTAGACTCATTTTTTACCGACTTCCAAAAAGGAGGAGGTACTAAGTTCTTTTGTAGGTAGTTATTTTTTAGGTATGTTCAAACAACAATTGTTCATCGATATTTTCGCCCATTGTCATAACGATTTTTTTTTATTTTTTTTAATTCTTCTTCTGAGGTGTTCCCATTAAAATTTTGTTGAAATTGGCTGCGCTGTTTTTATACAATAGACAGTTATTTATTTGGACATAAATAAAATTAAAAAAAACTACAATAATGTTTATTTTTTCTAAAATCAACATTTATGTAAAAAAATACTATATTATGGATGATTCGTACGAGCTATTTGAATTCTGTGCACGCTACACAGTGGAAGTCAGTTATGCTATTTTTGGCGGAAAATTATTCTTCTTCTTCTTTTCAGCCATAGGACGTCCACTGCTGGACATAGGCCTCCCCTAAAGACCTCCAATAAGACCGGTTGGTAGCGACTTGCATCCAGCGCGATCCTGCGGTCTTAATGAGGTCGTCCGTCCACCTTGTGGGTGGACGTCCTACACTACGCTTGCCGGTACGCAGTCTCCACTCGAGGACTTTTCGATCGGTCATCAGTCCTCCGCGCTATGTGCCCTGCCCATTGCCACTTCAACCTGCCAATCCGCTGGGCTATGTCGGTAACCTTGGTTCTTCTACGGATCTCCTCATTCCTGATTCGATCTCGCAGAGAAACTCCGAGCATAGCCCTCTCCATGGCTCGTTGGGCTACTTGAAGCTTACTAATAAGGCCCACAGTGAGAGACCACGTTTCTGTGCCATAAGTCATCACTAAATTATTACTAAAGATATATTTTTGAAATATACACAAAGAAAGCTTGGTAAAGAAGATTTCACTCAAATCCAGTTCTGCAACACACTGCTGCTTTACCCCTCGCTGCTTGGGGTCATGGAGTGTGACCTACTTCAGACATCATCGGACGTTATGGGATCAAAGGGCCCTGATAAATGTTTCAAGGTTTGGGACTCGAGTTATTTAGTGGCTCAAGCTACTGAGTAAAAAATATTCGAGAGGTTGGTTGAGAAATATAGATTAATCGCAAAGATACCAATCTTTACGAATAATCTAAATTTCTCTACGCTATGCTGAGTAAATATTTCTGTATATCAAATGAAAGGTAAAGATTTCAGTGTGCCGAGAGCAAAGTTTGATTTCTTTAACCTTTACTGTACCAGCAGTGGGACAGTACAAACTGTAGTGATTAATATAGTTTTAAAATCTAGCTAAGCAGCCTTGACGTGATTTAATATGGGGATTTTCTGACTCAATGACTATTTTTAGCCAAAAAAATGGCACAACCGACGTCAATCGTTACAATTTCCTTACGTACACAATTTCGATTATTTCATTCTATTCCAGTATTTAATTTTAATATAATTGTTAGTTTTTAAAAATACACTCAAACGATTTCAATGAAATTTTAATTTTAATACCTTTGAAGTATGTATAAATTTAACTTGCAAGATTCCACCCGGACTTTCATACATTCATAGGTACGAGTCCATCTTTTGCAAGTTAAATAAAAGCTTGTAATGATTGGCGAAGTAATCGCGTCACATATTTAAATGTAAAAAACATACTGTCGAAAAGAGAACTTCCATTTTTGAAGTCGTTTAAAACACAAAAGTAAGTTTGTTCCTTTTTACATAACTCAATTATACCTGTGATTACTCTGTGGAGTTTACTATTAGAACCATTTCCAGTCGAAAACTCTCTTAAATATTAATCACCTCTCAATTACAATGCCTCACAGTGAACCCAGGTGCGCTGCTCCAACTTTGCAATACCAATCGTTTTACTACATATTACGGTTTATATTCGATCTGAGGTTTAACACAAACATCGCTTTGCGTTTCTATTTGAGCAAATTGATAGTTATCGACCCGATTCAGTGCATAAAACAGTTTAGTGGCTGAACAGCCATTAGTAATGTAGAGGTTGGAAAACTAATAAATATATACGAATAACGATGTATACAACACTGGACATTGTACGGCAAAACGCAAGAGCTTTTAGAAATATAAATAATAATATTTATATTAATTACAATTCCATACAATTTACAACATTGCACACCAAAAACTAGTTAAATAAATACAAAGTAGGTGTATTTAATTATCTTAAAACAAGATGGAACAAGGTCGAACTTACATCACAAGATAATATGTATAGTTTGGGGTCAGAAACCGTATGTAAGATGTCCCCTAATATTTATTTATTTACTTATTACCTTGGTTTATGTGGTTGATGAAGAATAACAATTTATTTCAAGAGTATCATTTACGAGTATCACGTGAATAAACCCAAAGTTGCAAAAAAGTTTAGTCAAAAAATTCTGACCTACACGGAAAAAAGAAATGATGAAATTAAAAAATCAAGAAAGAAAAAATATAGAGAAGGCCCATGTCAAGGCCTATGCCATACATGTACTATGGCTGGCATAACGACGACGCGTCAATAACAACAAATAGAATGCTCCCTTTCAGTTAGGTATTCCATCTTAACGCTCATACTTGCCAACGTTATCTCGTCGTATAAGTAAATCGGTAGGTTATAGCTGCGGTCAAGCGCTGATTGAATATTGTACACAAAGGGCTCGTTGGTTAATCGGAGATTAACTCGTGATTAAACGGCACTTTGTACGGAAAGACAATGTAGGTATAAACATATTCCAAGAATTGATATGTAGGATAATGGTCTCTTACTGTGGGCCTTATTAATAATATTTGACATTGATTCGATAATTCCATAATTGCATGCAATTCTATACATTTAGAAAGGTTCCACTACAAGACAATTTTTATGACTAATGTGTAATTTATTTTATGATTTCCTTTGACATATTGATGACATATAATTTGACTTGTTTTTATTATTTTATTTATTATTGAGTATTATTAATTATGATTAAGAATTTTTAAATTTTATAGTTACTTGTATTTCAATTCTGTAAACTGACTTGCCTTGTGTGACTGACATGTTATAAATGGCCAATAAATGATCTGAATCTGAATCTGAATCATTGGTAAGCTCCATCGTAAGCTTAATTTATATTATTGTATTTTTGACCGACGGAGGTATTCAATTCGACGCGTATGTTTTTTATGTATATACCACGCATAACTTTTTTCATAGTTGTTCGATTTCAATAATTATTTTTTTATTGGAAAGAGTAAACTTTGAAATTGGTCCAAATTAAATTTTATCGAAATCGGCTGAGTTAGTTTTGATAAATCAACAACAGTGTGAAAAATGCTACATCAATCCGTGTGAAATATTTGCGAATTCTGTACACGAGTGAAGTCGGTCATGCTATTTTTTGCAAAAAATAATTTTGGAAATATCTTAACTGCACATAAAAAATCTCCATGTAGCTCGACGAGTTATGGAAACTCTTTGCTCAGAGTTTCTAATATCAAATATCAAATTCTTTGACAGGGTAATTTGTATAGACAAATGATTGGATCAAAAAGTACTCTAGGAGAAGACAGCCTCCACTCGAGCACTGCGTTGGACATCCATCCCCAAAATAACCCGATCACGTCAATAAGCCAGCTGGATCACGCTGAATTACTCGTATGTCGGCTTTATAAAATATCTTTAAAGGAGGCCTATGTCCACCAATGGACGTAATACGGGTGACAATCATGCAGTTGCAATTCTAAAGGTGAAGGTTACTTCATACCGTCAAGAAGCTTGATAGTTTGTTTTGACTAAATTTGAGTTTCGGGGCTAAATAAAATTGTTAAAAAGAATTAACTGACTGCTATAAAAAAATCACAGTTCGAAAACATTTAATTTGTACATTTTGGAACTTCAGCGGCCACTTAAAATATTTGCTTGGAAAATTCTTTAAGTATACGCAAAATTTATTTCAATAAAACCTTGAATCGATTTCCTTATTGTTAAAAAAAGCCAAAGCCCTTATCACAAAAGGATGACCAGAAGTCCTTTTGCCTTATTTAGTTAGTTTAAGTGATCTCCATTCCAGGAAAAATACTGACCCTTCTATTGTCCAAGAAAATGTCCTAACAAAACGTATTCTTACTTACTATAAACCATAATGAGGTCATAACATCCCACATCCTACTTCTGATCCATTATACTTTGAGCAATAGGTAATTATGCTTATGGGTTCTATCGAACAACGATTGACTATTCAAAAACCCTTTTAGCTTTTGGGACAAAAACCTACCTCGAACGTACCTGACCCATTGGAGAGAATCCAGGGGTAAAAAAGGCCCGGATCTTTTCATCGGCTCCAATGGAGTAATTACATGTAAAGGGGTTGAGGAAATATCCTAATTTTGACGGTTGAAAATTTGCGAGAAATTTTCTAGTATTTTTTAGTAAATAGTTTTAATTTTATTGGTGTATTCTGGCGGTAAGTGAAATTTTTGAATATTTGTTGTTAGAGTTAAGACCTAGTGTTAGAGTTTTGAGTCTGCTCAAAGGGTTGTAACATTCAGTGAAACGGTAAAATAATTGGAGAACCTAAACCACGGTAGCAATTTGTTATAAATTCCAACCGCATTCACCTATCCAAAACCTGGTTGTGCCGACCACTGCTACTGCTTTTGTCTTGGTGAACAAATTTTGATGATTTCTATTAAAATAATTGTACTTGTGATAAAAATTTCAAAAACAAATCCGCAATCGCAGGATTTGAACCTGCGTCTCTTTGGGATTCCCAGATGCCAAAAAACATCAGCGGAAAAGAACAATTCTTTGAGATAACCTAGTGTGCTAAGCACTATGAAATTAAATCATTTTCATATTTTTTTAAATTTTATTAATATCTGCATTTTTAGTAGTTTTTGAATTTTCTTTAATACGCTAAATACACACGATTGATTTCAATATTATGAAGTGATTTGTTAGGTTTTTGACACAAAAATTGTATATATGTAATCTCTAACTTGTGGTTTTCGTGACTTACCTACTATATTGGTAGCTATTTTTTTCTGTAAAGAGTTATTGGTAGCTCAGTGAGCCAATGTGATTAGTATCTATTTTTGGATGGAAATAAATCCCATATCAACTTTTCTGTTGGTCTATTAATAATATCAGCTAACTTCTTATCCCATTTCTACACATGAAGATCTTTTTAAGTATAAAAGCTGATATATAAAAAGCTTCTACCTACTCTTTATAAGATTCTGTTTTTCTTCTGACAATCTTTTTCATGAAATATAATTTTATAAATCATGAAGACCGTTGATGTTATTGGAAACCCATAGGCCAAGGCCAAGGCCTAAGTCCAGCAGTGGACATCTTACGGCTGGAAGGACGACGACGAAAAATTTTCTAAAATAAATAATAATCAAATGAGAAGGTGTTACAATCTAAAATATAGGTAATATCGAAAACTTCACAAAGCACATTATTCGCGGTATTCTATTATAGATATCGAACATAGTCTAAGTTATCACTGTGTGCATCATTACGACCAACTTCTACTACGGTACTTACCTTGAAATTGCTAAAATAAACAGGTGGTCTAGGTGTGCAAAGAGGTGGTCTAGGTGTGCAAAAAGTTCATCAACTCTCGACAGAATGTATGGAAGAGTAGATTTTTTTTTCGCGATTTTAAGGCTGGTGTTTACAATGATGTACTGTACTCTTAAGTTTTTTTGTTTTGTTTGTTTAGTTCCTTTTAAAAGTCCACTGCAGGACGTAGGCCTACACACAAAAGGTGATTGGGCCAAATCCACCACGTTGGCCCAGTGCGTTTTGGTGGATTCACATACGCCATTCAATTTCTTCTGCGGAAGTATGCAGGTTGCCTAACGATGTTTTCCTTCACCGAAAAGCCAATGGTGTGAAATTCCGTACATAAATTCCAAATAACTCATTGGTACGGGACCGGATTCGAAACCACGACCACACAATTGTAAGACGGGAGTCACTACCACTAAACCATTCCGGCTTACAATGATAAGTACAATGATATCCTTGAAATCCTAGAATTTATGTTTTGTCTACAGTAGCACCGATGAAAGTATCATGCAGTTTTTATTTACGTCTAATATTCACAAGTTTCACATCATAATAGCGATAAAAATTCTTACCTCCTTTAAAACATCGATATTTCCTTCACAAATGTCAATTTGAACTGTAACAACGTTTACTGCACTGTTTATTTTCACTATCCGGACAATTTAACTATAGAATATAGCAAAACACAACCTTATTGACTAGAAATAACGTCAATTTTCAATCAAATTGAGTTACTTTGCCTGTTATTTCCGTTTGCCGGTGCTATTTCATTGTTGTTATGCTACAGTCAACCGGCGTAGAGGTTCCGTAGAGCCGTAGCTACGCTACGAAGGTTCGTAGCAGACTGAGTGACTAAAAATACAGATTCTTCTATAAAACACGTGTTATTTAAAGACAATGGCGCATATAATTGGTTAATAAATAGTAAAAAGTAGATATATTGGTGTATTGTTGATGTAAGGTAAGGCAGTGTAAATGATAATGTAAATGTATTTAGATACTACTCTCGCCATCTGTTGGTGGGGTTTAGAGTTAAAAAAACGGCGTGCGCAATCTTTGAAACTGTTTTGTGTTACATTTAGTTTTATTTTCGTATAATATTTTTAAATCGTATATTATTTTTCATAACCATTTCTATTTTATGCACAGACTACCAACTGTCTACGATTTTATGTAATTGTTTTCGGACATGTCGTCGACTGATTAGTTTAGTGATATCTTACAGAACGTAATAATCGATTTTGAAAAATTTACATGGTGATTTACCATTCGCTTATATTCTATTTATCCATTCACAGCGAATAAATGTTGCAATTACTCAAAAACGCTAGCACTCACCGGACAATCGAGAACTGGGCAAGTGTGATGGAGATAATTACAGCTCATTCACAGTTATTTTACCTGTGACATTTCTATCTATCTTTTCGCTGTCTCTGTCTAGCCATTACACACTATCTTAGGCTAGACAGATACAGCGACAAATATCAAAGATTAAAAGACGGTACGAGAGTTGAAATGTCTATTTTTGCACATTTTGAGCGCTTCTGTACGTACGTTTTTTTTTCACCTGACAACGGACCGTCAATGACCGGATTGTTTGATTTGTTCGCGAGGCCGATGTCCGGTGCATCTACAGACTACACACATTCATTATAAACCATACACCACCGCAAGTCCGGTGAAAATCACAGTCCGTTGTCCAGTTAAATAAACGGACGTTATCAAGCGCTCTTTGGATCTACACTTTAACAAAATTAAATGTTTAACTTTCCTTACAAAAGTAGACTAACTTCCTTTTGTACTCAAATTTAAGCACCGCTTCAAAAAACTCTTTTCTCCAGTTTCCTTAACCGATTTTCGCCATAACATTACCCACATTAAGAGCGTAGCCTAGTGACGAAGAAATTGAGAAATAGGTATTTGGACTAAACTATAGCCGTCGCGATGCGCCCAAACCAGGGAGCTTCAATGTGTGTGTGATGCAATTGTATTTGTGTGCGGACTGCGCTCGAACTGTCCCCGCACCCCGCCCGCGCCTCAAAGAACTAGCGTGGCCGACCGAAGTTTGATTTTGAATTGTAGCAAAATATGATATTACGTAAAGTGCGCACAAGATAACTCTGCGCGCGAGTCGTGGCGCCTCGTACGTTATTTCACTAGCATTCCGTATTCCCTGGCAGCATAGAATTTGTTCCTGATTTTGGCCGTACGTAGAGCTTTCTTACGCGTATTCTACGTATAATCTAGTTTCCTAGAAGGTAAGGCGGAAAGCAAACAAAAATAATCCTGCCAATGATTATTTATTTTTCTGCCATTAGGAAGCTACATTATTTGTGACATAGGTTATTTTTTTTATAGGCTTATTTATTTTCTTTCAAATTATTTTATTATTGTTGTACAAAAACATAAAATGTACCCAACTAACATCATATACAATTGATCTTGAACCCAAAGCAGGGAGTAAAAGTAGCAATTTGGCTATTTGGTTTCTGTAGGCGTTGCAGTTTACATTATATATTTGGACTGAAATTACTTCTTTCTAATTTTAAGTTAATTGTTTTTTATTTAAATATCTAACATAGTTCTTCTACAAACTAAAATAAATATGGACTCGCGCTTGAAAGGGTTCGTACCGTATGGGAGCTAAATATGTAGTCGTTTTTCAATTATTTGTTTTTTAAATTGATGTATTGTATTACTAAATACTCTGAGAATATGTCAAGCGTCTACCTGTTGTGATTATTAATAATTATCGTGCAAAAACTCACATCTGTTGTATGAATAAATATTTATTTTATTCTATAGTTTGACTGATGAAACGGAGGATGTACGCAATTTGACGCGTATTTTTTTTTTGGAAAGGGTATACGTCGAAGTTGGTCCCGTTTAAATTTTCTTGAAATCGGCTGAGCCATATTTGATAAATCAACAATAATGTGAAAAATGCTACATCGATCCGCGCGAATTCTGTGCACAGTTGAAGTCGATATTTATTTCATTCTATTTTTAGTAAGTATTTGTTGTTATAATGGAAACATAAATACATCATCTGTGCAAATTTTAACTGTTTAGCTATTACGGTTCATGAGATAGGTACAGCCAAGTGACCAACAGACAGACGGACAGAGGAGTCTTAGTAATAGGGTCTCGTTATATTACTGTATACCTGCACATCTAAAACTTCTTGCCTTTTATATGGTACCTACTCGTACCATATTTTCATTCCGCTATTAGTTCCATAGTATAAAAAAAAATAGAGGATTCAATAAAACAGATGCGAGGTTTACTGTTTAGAGAACGGCTTGTCATACCTTGCTAATACTTTAAACACGTTTAAAAAAACTAAAACAATCAGCAAATTAAAGCAGCAGTGGGTAGGACACACACCATAGTAGGTAATACAGGATAGAACATCTACAAAGTAGGTAGATATGTACTGATTAAAGCATTTAAAGCACTTCTAATTGAACTTTTCAGCTCTCTCCAAATTCAGTGGATTGGCAAGTTAAAATGACAGAGGGCAAGGCACATAGTTCAATGAACGGATAGCCAATGGGGCTGTTTTCTCGAATGAATCTCACGTATAATCCGCGCCACACAAGTCGGCGGATGGAAACTTGGGCGCAGAACGCTGCGCAAAAGGCAAAATATAGGTATGCGCGGGAGCCAGAAAGGGGCACACTCGCCCGCCAAACTCATGCCTCCCGCGTGCTCCCTGCGTCCGTGCACTCCACTAGGCCACGCGGTGTCGGCATGGTGCACATATGCACAATAATTAGCGCATCACAGCGAAATGTACTCGTACCTCGCATCTGTTTAATTGAATTGAGAATTCAATTAAACAGATCAGATGCTAGGCTTACTGTTTGGAGAACTGCTTGTCATACTTTGGTTCTAATTTAAATACGTTAAAAAAAAGTTATAGCAATTAGCAAATTAAAGCAGCAGTGAATAGGGCACACACCATAGAAATACAGGCTAGAATATCTACAAAATAGGTAGAGACGAACTGATTGAAACACTTCTAAGTATTTGAACTTTTCAGCAAAACTCAGTGGATTGGCAAGTTAAAATGACAGAGGGCAAGGCACGTAGTTCAATGGACGGATAGCCGATGGGGCTGTTTTCTCGAATGGATCTCACCTACGATCCGCGCCACACAAGTCGGCGGATGAAAAGTTAGGCGCAGAATGCTGTGCAAAAGGCAAAAAATAGGTATGCGCAGGAGCCAGAGAGAACAATGCACAGTTCTAGCCCAAATTCTATGGCTATAAAAATATTTTGTAAATTGCCAAATAATTTAAAAGATATCGAAAGATAAAACTGTTTCATAAAACAACTAAAAATTTTCCTATTATCGAAATCCTATTATACATTAGACGAATTTTTTAACGATAATCTAGAAAACGTAATAATAAATCGTTCCAATACAAATAATAAAATTGCCATACCCTTATAGGGTCATATGTATAACTATACAAAACATGTTAACTAAAACCGCATGTTCATATGTTGCAATATATGAATTGAGTTTGAGAGACAAGACGCCGGGGCACACCCGCCCGCTAACCTCATGTCTCCCGCGTGCACTCCTGTGCTTACCACTACGCCACGCGGCATCGGCATTGTGCACACATGCGCAATAATTAGCGAATTACGGCGAAGTGTCATCTGCGGCTAACATCTCATCCGCCGACTTGTGTGGCGCTACCTATACTGGCAAGCGCAGCATAGAACTTATTTATTTTATTAGATCTAGATTTATTTATTTTGTTGTGTTTGTAATGTGACTGATTATGTGTTTTTTAATTATTTAAAGTTGAGTCTTTGATACTTGAATAATTTAATAGAATGATTTTCGCTTAGGTAGATGGACTAAGGATAATTATATCTATACGTTACAGTTATTACACGATTTTAGAGAGCACGTGATTTTCCTGATTAGAACCATTATTTCGCTTTAGGCGCAGAATTCTAATAATGGCACACAGTTCTAAGAAAGCTCAATTTTAAGAATGAATGCCATTTTGAGAATTGAGCATTCTGTGCTTTAATTAAAGCACCACCTCTTTAGGGCAAAGTTAATAGGTTTAAAAAGAACAACTTTTACTATGGGAGCAACTAACTCCGAATTGGCGATAAAAACCAGCTGTTCCATACACTTTGTCCATTATCAACGGACTTTTTCTATGGTATAGTTGATATTTCTCGCGGATTCGGCTCTGGTCGGTCCCATAGTAAAAGTTATGATGTACTTAACTCGCCAAAGGAGGTTGTTCTAGGTACCGGTAAGCTCTTATATGTATTTAATATGTGTGATTTTTTTAGAAAATTTCTAATCAAAATTATGTTGCCATTTTGAGAATTGGGCCTTCATAGAATTATGCTTTCGTAGAATTGAGCCTTCCCGGATTACTTGGGCATTACGCTAATTGGTTATTCTGCGCCTAACTCATTTAGATGTATGCGGATACAACACGATGTTCTGTATAATCGCTGCTATATGTCGTAGCAACTAAACGTCTATATTCCATAGATAAAATCTTATATTCAAAAGTAACAAACATACTACTGTCAAATCATAAGATTGGAAAAAATAACTAATATTTTTAACAAACATCGATATCGATGGACATCACTAGAGCATCGACAAAAATATCGACTATTACTACATCCCTAGTACTTGTGTACGTATAGGTTTGAACCTCCCTTACCTCGACCCTACCCCCGCATCGTGCGATAGGGACAATTGCAGCTCAGAGCGATTTATACCTACAAAAAACTTGGCGAGACAACGTTTCGTATTACGCTGTTTTCTTCTTCAAAAACTATTTCAATCAAGTACTTTTTTATGTCAAAATTTAAAAAAAATATGTGCTCATGATTCTGTCATTTTATATATTGTTAGATAATATTTAGTCTCTTCTGGTAGGTCTCTTAAGATGTCAGTAATAATGGTGAATTTTTTTGTGATTTTGAAGGGTCATATTTTTCTTGCTAATTAATTTATCAAGAAAAAGAAAAGACAGAGTAGTCTAAACAGCAAAATTTAATTTTATGACAAAAAATTGAAGCTCTATTAGTATTTTATAGGAAGAAAACAGCGTAATACATTTGTATGAAAAATTACAGACCAACCAGGCTCTTAAAAGGTTCCTAAAAGATATAAAAACGCCGTTTTAACATAATAACCATATTATTTTCATAGGATAATAACATCTGTCCCTTAACGACTATTGCTCTGCCGTTCTCGGGCTGCTTTATATGGAACCCTTTCACTGAGTTCTCAAACTTTTAAGTTGTCAGATGGCACAAATAGATAGCTGTAATGCCTGAAAGTTTGAGAAGAGGTGGCGTCCTTTGTTTTTGGGCTATATTTATGTATGCAGATGTAAATTGTTTGGGTAAGTAGGGAGTTTTGGACAAGTTATGTTTATAGGGTTCTCTTGTGTTTTCTGTTCTATTTGTACTTAATACATTACAACACGTTGTTTTTTTCCAAACTTCAGGGGCTTTCAGATTAGTATAAAACTATATATATGTTCAAAATCACAAAATGCTTTCTTTATAAAAAAAAATGCAATATCGCGGTACTATATTAACTGTTCCATACGAAAAAAATCATCGACTCTCGATTAAATGTATGGAGCAGCTGATTATTTTTCCGCATTGGTCCTAAAAACTGATAAAACAAAAGTGCATTAAGACAATGATATAATGACTTTGCTCAACCACACCTTGTGATGAGTAAATAAAGAAGATATCTGCAAGATCCCATCTTTACTTTAAAGCTGATAGAAACGACTTCTCACTACACATTTGTAACTATTTAGAATCATATCTTCTACAGCTATGATTTAGTGCTAAAACGTTTGCCTCACAAGCTTGAGGCAAGGTTTCTAGCCCGGTTACTGGGTCCAATAAAGTGTTTTTGAATTTATCTACGAATTCACAGAACACTGGCTTTTCGGAGAAAAATCTTGAGGCAACCTGTATACGTCCGTAAAAAATATTCGATGGCATAGATGAATCGTCCAACCTGCTCGGCATCAGCGTGGTTGAATTGGCCAAAACACTCTGTGTAGGTAGAACTATGTTCAGCAGTAGACTATGAAAAACCGGTACAGTACTAACTTCTATGTATATATTTAAGTATCTCTGTTCAACCACAAAAAATATTACTAAGTAGGTATCATAAATAATTAAGAATACATAAAATTAAGTAGATATTGCACAAAAAAGAAAAGAACCAAACTAAATACTCTAAACTTTTTAAATGACGTCGGACAGATCAAAGGTCAGTAAAGCCAAAAATAATGGTCTTTTTCGATTTTAGGTTTTGCACTAGATCTACAAAATATTGGATGCGCTGTTCAGAATTCCTAATAATTTATTTAAGAAATAATGTAGGTTAAATAGTTTTTAAGTTGTGAAAGTGTCAAAAATAGCACGAAACAGTTCGTGTAATATTTACACACAATTGCTGCCTCGCCTTGTTCCATGAAATTTGGCTGGACGCACTTCGTACGCTTAGGTAAATAAAGATATAATACAATAAAATTATAGTTGTTAAAAAATTATTCCTTTAAAAAATTATAAATAACCCAAAATGTCTAAAATTGCAAAAATTCCATTCCATTAATTTATTTAGAAATTGGCGAAGCTTACAAAATGTATCGCCCAAAAATATACGTACCCAAAAACTTGGACCAAACAGAAAAATTCTAATCCAGCTTAAACTAAAGCATCAATACCTATCCAACTTATAACCCCAAACCTATTCGTACCCAATATATTTTAGCTTCATTTCCCAGCTGGGTTTTCGTGCTAGAAAAACTTTCCCAATATTTCCATTTCTCAAAACTCAATAAGTCGCACCCGCAAGTGACCCCAAACTGGCGAGGTGCAATAACTCACGAGATCTCATCGACATATTACATCGTAAGGACAGGGATTAACCCTTTCATAAAATTATTAATTGTCTGAATACTACACATCTCTTCACTACTCGCGGCACATTTCTTTAGCTGAACCCTAGAGCAAATATCGACAGAGCCATAGTCCCGAAGTGAAAGTAGTAAAAAAATATCCAAATGCATCGATATTTACATTAAATAATTCACAATGACCCGTTTTCTCGAATCTCCACGTTATGTCACCTAATTAGTGCTTGTAACCGAGCACTTAGGCATCGCGCGGCGTTGTAGTTGGCTTGCTATCGCCTTACGACCAACTAAAAAGCCTGCTCACTACATAGCTTGGGCAGAGTTTTGATTCGGACACTTTTTTTTTGCACGACTGTGACTCTATAGATATTCGCTCGAAGATAGATTATTTGCTCGAAGGCTATATCTTCATAAGCCTAATACTTCCGCTTGTTTTTTCTTGACTCGTTCTTGACCTATTTCGTTCATACTGGTAAATATTATAAGGATTTAGATACTTATTTTTATGCAGTGTGACCGTTTACTGTACATTGAGTACTGAAACAGTTAGATTTTCGATGTAAGTTTGGCAGTGCAGTAGACTTTCAGGAGTTTTCGAAAAATCAGTAAGCAGATTGCAATTTTGATTGCTTCCTATGCGATTGCAAGCATAGCATATAAAACGGTGAATGTACCTTAGTAGATTTCAGTACGAAATTGAGTTACGTTTAGTCTTCAGATAATGATTTAGAAAACGCCTCTATGAATTTATACTTCAATGCCAGATGGAGACATTACGGTCCAGGAGCCGTTCCTACCTCACCTAAAATATTTCCTTCGATTCCTAGATTCCTTGCGCGCACGTGCTATGAATAGCTTTGTTGGGGATGCTTGTCGCCTTTGTTATTTGTTTTCATGTTATTTTTAACACATTATTGTGAAAATTGGAACCATTTTTTGAAGGATTTCTTTAAATTATAGGCAAGGTGCTTAGAAAGTACTGTTTATCTATGATAGATTTGTTTAAATGGTTAAAGCAGCCAGAAACGACTCGTAGTATGGCGTTGTAGTTCTCGATTTCAATTGTTACGAAAAAAAGTTGCATTCTTCAAATTCTTTTTTTTTTCGGGCAAAATTGCCTTTATCAACTACTACAAAATTACACTACTACAACATAAAAAGCATTGGATCATCCACAGACCTTTGAAGATCTAAAGATAATCCAAATGCTCAAGCCCACTGCCAGTTTGGCAGCGTGCCCAGCATGCTGGCTGCATTGCCACGATAAACGGCAATGCTTATGCGTTGAGCCAAATAAACACCAGCATTTTGGTCACGCGACGCGTCCACCAAACGCTCAGAAAGACTTTTGAAAATAATATGAGCTCCCAACCCCCTACGGACCCAATGTCCCAACTCCAAATGGCTCAAATATGTAACCACTACAGAGGTTAGCATTTTCTTCAAATTCTTGAATTGTTTAGCTTTATCTATTAATCGATTGTTTATCTATAAGCTCTATCTCATATTAATCTAAGAGACTTCATAGAACACAAGTGACTTTACTGAAATATAATTGAAACGATGCGTCTCTCTACTTCGGTTTGGCATTTTTTTTTTTACTAGTCCGGTTTTTTTTTGTTTGTTTATTGTTTCTCGCGTATAGGTCGTATTGTTCAACGATTCTTGTACAATACGATTAGCAATCGATTCAATTCAATCAATCAATCTTCAATTGATTCATGAACTCGATGGGTTTCACATGTTTTATATGTTTTTAAAATATTTTCGATAAATATTGTATTGCCTGAATTGTAGGCCATCATCAAATAAAATAATAGGGAAATAATTTTACAAAACAATTGAATTACAATATTAAAGTACATGGTCAATGGTTCAAGGTCCACGAGTACAATATTTTTAATAAAACAGTTGTCTTTAATTTCCTAAAATCAAAGTAAACTTAACATATTTCCTAATCCTAGATGTTCCTGGATCCAGGTGGCGCAGGTATCAAAGGGGTTCGTTAGCGAAGGGGCAGAGTTTGCTGTCTAACGCCATTTTTGCTACCATTAAATTTCGGGCTGCTGAATACGAAGAGTCAGCCTTTTGCGCCTGCAGCTTTTACTCGTATGGACATGGTAAAAGCTTTCGGTGCTCTTTTCATGGCGAATGCAGATGTCAGATGGATGGTGTAAAAATGTTTTGTTTGGCCTAGTTAACCTTGATGGTAGACTTTGAAGCCTAGAAGCATCTTATGTGGTGGTTTAAAACTGCTAGAGCATACAATTGAACGCGCCATCCGAGTTTCGGTAGCGTTGAGTTATTTGCCAATCGTGATTCCTCACATATCCATAGACTGACATAATGGATTGATATCTGATCCATTCCCTGGCTGTAGGGATAAGAAACGTTTATCAAACCAGTTTGTACGTATTGAATACTAATTACTAAGTACTAATTAAATTTATGTTACCTTTTTTTACCCAATAAATATGTAAATAGACTTAGAAATTAGTAGGTAGCCATTTTTGCGATCATTTGCAACCTCGATTGTACTTAATGTTAAGAATGACGGTAGCCAGCAAAATAACGTTCAAACAAACCTCGGTTGACGTGCTGGATATAAACCACTTCCAAACAGTATTTTTATTAATCTATAGGTTCAGGTATATGTTAATGAATAATTACGGTGCTTATGAAATATGACAAGGTTAAACGTTTTTAGGGTTCCGTACCCAAAGGGTAAAAACGGGACCCTATTACTAAAACCCTGCTGTCCGTCTGTCTGTCACCAGGCTGTATCTCATGAACCGTAATAGCTAGAGAGTTGAAATTTTCACAGATGATGTATTTCAATTGCCGCTATCTACAACAAAAGTGTTTTTATTTTCTAAGGGATTCCCATACGGTACGGAACCCTGCATGCACGAGTCCAACTCGTACTTGGCCGACTTTTTCTATTTAATAAAAAATAGTCGTTGTTTTTAAATAAAAACATATTTTAGTTAGAGCATTCGAGGATTTCAAAGTTCAAAAATGTAAACTGGAGTGACAGTAAAAACTGTGTTAGCATCGTTCCAGCGTGACATATTAAGAGATACCAACGCAGTCGACAGATCCCGATGTAGACATGGCAGCCGTGTGTAATTGCGGAAAGCGTGACAAATAGGCACTCCGTCACGGGCGAAGACCGAGCAAAAACGTATTTTCGTGACGTTTGCATTGGGCTATTATTAATATTACATAGTAACTTTGTTGAGCTTCCCTGCAGCTGTTTTTTGAAATCCAAAAAAAGTTCCTCATTATTAACATCTGATGTCTATTATAAACACCACACCCGAAAACAGCAAAAAAAAAAACTAATAATAAAATTATAATTCGCATAGTCATGAAATCGTTTGGTATGGTTTTTCGTTGCGTTTAATTTTGATTTCCCTAATATGCACAAAATGTTTTTATTTTTCAATGTCATAGTTCTTATTCATACTCCATTTATAATAACAGATACACAGACAGACAGACTACACACTCTCTCTCTCTCTGTTTACAACCAAAATTTAAAAATAAACACTAAATAAACTAACTCCCTCAAATCTAGTACCACACGTAAGCGCACTGCTTGCCTAAATTGGAATAATGAGTCAAAGTCCTATTGTCAAGCCTCTCAACCATAGAGAAACCAATACTAACATGCCAAAAACAGTTAAAAAAACACCATTATCTTATTCCCTGTCTTCCGAGGAACGTTTTACAGTTCCGATCGATGCGATCTCAGTACAAGAATTCGGTCCAATAAAGCAAATTGTGCGTAAAATGAACCATCTGGTGAGATATGCCTTGCGCCCTAACCAATGGCGCCACGGGTAACTGTAATTATTTTATTAATGGTAATTTTTATTTTTAACCTAATTTGGTGAAGTCATAGGTTCGATGCTATGAAAAAATCAGGCCATGCTCTACAAACTCTACCTCTAATTTCTAAACCGCAATTGTTGCAGTTTTGACCGTATGTAAAAAAAGTAAAATAACGTTATTATTCAAATCTCCATCCATACGTTTACAGAAGTAACATATTAACCATTCAAAACAACAAAAGCGTATTCTTTAAGTATTCATGTATGATTCAATCAATTTTTAAACAGGCTCTTTATAAATCTCGGTAAAATCTAGAAAAGGGCTATAATATCTACCTATTAGTTGACTTCCTATGATTGAAATGATTTTATTTTATGAATCACTTAGATGCACACTTCCAACGAAAACTGTTTAAAAATGTTGTGCCTAGTTACTTTCAAAGGAAACTCTCCGAGAAACCTATGTTCAGAGTAACCAAGACTATTCACCTCACTCACATTGGGCCAGCGTGGTGGATATGGCCTAAACGTGAGTACGAGTAGGCCTAATTTTCAGCAGTAAACTACTTTCAAAAGGCCCGATACGGTACTCGTATTACACATAATCCACATATTGATAGCAGCTGCCGTATCTATAATGACGCTAGCTATTGTAACTATATTAAATGTGTACAGTGCATTGTGCATAGTTCAAGTCAAACCTAGATCACATGAGATGCCTCGTATCAATGATCTAACGCCAGGTAGTCGAGAATAATGCTAACCTAGCTTCGAGCAAATATCTATAGAGTCACATCAATCGTGCAAAAAAGTGTCCGAGGCAAAACTTTGCCCAAGCTATGTAGTGGGCAGGCTTTTTGACCGACGAACCAACCGGAGGAGGTACTCAATTCGACGCGTATATATTTTTTTTTTATGTATAACCACGTATGACGTTTTTCGTAATAGTCCGATTTCAAAAATTATTTTTGTATTGGAAAGAATATACTTCGAAATTGGTCCCATTAAAATTTTATTGAAATCGGCCGAGCCATTTTTGATAAATCAACAATAATGTGACAAATGTAACATCGATCCGTGCGAAATATTCCCGAATTCTGTACACAGGTATAGTCGGTTATGCTGTTTTTTGCGAAAAAATAATTATAATTATTAGTTAGTCATAAGGCGATGGCAAACCAATTACAACGTCGCGCAATGCCAAAGAGCTCGGTTACAAGCACTAATTAGGTAACAAACGTCGAGATTCGAAAAAACGGGTCATTGTGAATTATTTAATGCAAATATTTAAGTCGGTATGTATGACAGCGCTCGGACATTTTTTTACTACTTTCACTTAGAGACTGTGTCTCTGTAAATATTAGCTCGAAGTAACCTAGCCATAACCGCACCTTCCCGACACCTCAGCCCCAGACAATAGGCGTCTCCGGCATCGCCATCACTCTGCATCTATTCAATCCATTTGGAAGACTTCTGGGTATTTCAGGAATTGAAGCATCGATAAAGCCGTCGTCTTGGCTTTGTATTGGTGTCACAGCTCTCTCACATTTTTGATTTATTATTCGCACATTTGTAAGTAAAGTATACTGGCATTGAATTTCCATAAGCAGAAGTAAACATACATACATGGACATTTAATTTTATAGCAGAAATTCATAAAAAAATCTTGTCATTGATTGTCTTTGATTTACTTTGTAAAATAAAAATATTAATAACATGTAAATTATTATACACAAATACCAATTTTTTGGTGAATTGAAAAGACTTATACTCGTATTTTAGAGAGATTTTACCCGGCTTATTTAATTGGAGATATTTTTGGCCAAGTCAAGTCAAAGTTCCTTTATTCCGTAGACATTACAATTGCACTTGGAATCGTCAGATAACAATGTTTAAAATACAGTTTAAATAATTTAAATCTAATCACAAATAGGCACATACGTTTCAAGATTTCACAAAATATACAAGTACAAGAAATAACATAGCTAGGTACAACGTACCCAAAGGGAAAAACGGGACCCTATTACTAAGACTTCGATGTCCGTCTGTCCGTCTGTCTGTCTGTCTGTCTGTCACCGGGCTGTATCTCAAGAACCATGATAGCTAGGCAGCTGAAATTTTCACAGATGATGTATTTCTGTTGCCGCTATAACTACAAATACTAATAAGAAAAGAAAATAAACATTTAAGGGGGGCTCCCATACAACAAACCTGATTTTTTAGACGTTTTTCACTCTATATTAATAATGGTAACAGGTAGATGCTTGAAATTTTCACAGATTATTTAGTTTTATATTCACTTTAATAATAAATAATAAAATTAAAATAAAATATATATTTAAGGGGGGCTCCCATACAGTACGGAACCCTCCGTGCGCGAGTCCGACTCGTACTTGGCCGATTATTAGTTAAATAATAACCAATTTAATTTAAAATCAATAAACAAATTCAAAGTCTATTTCAAAAAACTAATTTCAATAAAAACAAACATCAAACAAGAACAAAAAAAATAATCATCACAGATACAAAATAAGTAGCATATGGCTTGTGTACATCTCTTTGTGGATATCTCTTGCTGTTTAAATTTTATTTTTTTATTTGTTGGCAATTTTACATTCGCTATTTACTTACACGAATATCAAATATAGCGTAGCATAATGTAAATATTGTTTGTTATTAATCCAACGTTATACAAACATTTGTCATCAAGACTATAATAATAATTTGCATAAGAGGCAACAACGTCTTAGTAAATTGTTCAATTTGCTGAAGGAAAATGAGAAGAAAATCGAAGAAATACAATTTAGTGATCGGTGGTTTTATATTAATAGTGTTTTTACTTGCCATAATTTTGGTAAACTATTGCAGTGATTATAAAATGAAGTATGTGTTGATATGGACTCGCTCAAATTCGGAACCATTCCTACCACTACGCTCAGGTGACATATTCTACAACCGAAACTGTCCGGTTCAAAATTGCTATGTCACATCAGACCGGAAATTTTTCAAAAACTTTTCCAAATTCGACGCTATCCTTTTCCACGGACCAGAAATAGTTAATAGAAAACAACATTACTTTCCAAAAGAACGTTCCGCTCATCAAAGCTACATCTTCACGAGTATGGAATCTTCGCACAATTACAGAGTTCCCGATACAAGATTTCATGATGTTTTTAACTTCACTTGGACTTATAAACTTGACTCTGACATAAGTTTTAAATATATGGTGATTAGAGATAAAGACGGTAAAGTCATCGGTCCAAATAAAACAATAGATTGGATAAGCATCGACAATATGTTGCCAATAGACGATACGATAAAATCAAAACTGACCAATAAGAGTATAGCTGCAGCTTGGATTGTATCAAACTGTAAAACTAATAGTCAAAGAGAAAAGAAAGTAATGGTGATAGATGCTGAACTTCGTAAATATAATATGACTCTACATTTTTACGGTGCATGTGCAAGTAAAGGTAGATATTTCCCACAGAAGCATTTGCAAAATTGTCTGGACAGGCTACAGAGAGACTATTATTTTTATTTTGCGTTTGAAAACTCATTTAGTGAAGATTACGTGACTGAAAAGCTTCGAAATGCTCTCCAAAATTATGCTGTCCCTGTAGTATATGGAGGCGCAGATTATAAGAGGTGAATGGAAAAAATCTTTATATTTATATATAACGGGACAATAGCTTTAAATTTAATTTTAAATAGTGCCACTTAGTATAATTTCGAAGGACTAGGAATGGAAGTGGCAACATTCCTGGGGTAACGCTTGTGACAAACGCTGCTGATTGATTCTAAGGAGGTTTTAAGTGACACTGACATCGCATGATCGGCCGATGGGCGGGAAAATGCGAGGTGACATGTCAGACAGATGTCTGTGAGTTGTAAACAGGGCTTGTTGGGAAGAGGTTGTGAAAAACTAAGATTAGAACGGTTCAAGTCTGGTGATTCTTGATAGAATGGTAGCAACGTGCGTTACGCTGCGGAACGCCATGTCCTTCGCTTAAAGTTCTCTATAATTGTAATCATACGTAATCTTCTGTGCAATAAACTGATTGTTCGTGACGTCGCCTTTATCTCCTCGCCCGCTAAACCCACGCCACGCCACACTGAAGCATTGTTGGGTCAGTGGTATAAAACATTACCACATTGAAGCAGAATCATAACTGATGCGGTGTCTTTTTATGGATCCGACATCAGAAGGTGGGATCGAAGGGCTAGATCCTGAGGAGATGCAGGATTACAAGAAAAATCCTTCGACTGCATTAATCATTGTCGCCTATGAATCAGAGCAATATTATCAAGCAAATCACAAAAGAAAATGGCGAATGATAACAAAGAAGACCACCATGCTACAATACAATCTACACTGAAAGAAGAAGAACAGAACTTGCTTCGTGTACTGTTAACCAGAACAAATCGCTCCAGCCTGTTTGGAGATGCGGGTCCAGGGTCCAGGGAAGCTGGGAAAGGTCACCTGCAATAACTACCAATCTGCAAGAAGCTGTCTGACAAAACCCCGGGTGAGCTCGTCCAATTTTAGTTAGAAAGTAGTTCTGCATGTTTTTGACTAAATCTGACTTAGTTGTGTTAAGTTTCCTAGTAGTACCGCGCGCAATGATTGGATTTAAAGTGAACCTCGCGTCGCGTCGCCCGGATCACGCATGTTAGATCAGATCGGAAATATTGGTCACTTTTAAGAGAATGTAAAGAACCTTAAACAATAATGAAGTAGACAAAGTCCTTTCGTACATACTTTAGAATAATGCGAACCGTTGTTAAATTTAATGATAGCCCGTTGTCATGGCGACCCTAGATCTATGATTGGCTTTTTCAACATTCGGTCAGTCAACTTTCAGTTTCCTCAAGGAGGTGGCAGTACCATGCAAGAAGTTTATTGTTGATTCAACAAACTTCTTGGTACAATGCTGCAGATTTTACTTTCGGAGGTAGGTGAAGGAAGTATTTTAAGTGATTCTTAAATTCTCTGTAATAATAAAAGCGAGGGTAAGAAAAGCTGAACTCATTTAATTTTTGTTGGTGGGTAGTTCGAAAACTGCATCTAGGCTGAGTCGAAGGGATGCAGTTGTCCGGTTCTCTGCGGAGATCGAAGGGACGCTGTTATCCGGTCTCATGCCTCGATCTGGTATCTGATAAGCGTAGGTGGGTTGTACGAAAGTTGCATCTGGGCTGAGTCGAAGGGATGCAGTTGTCCGGTTCTTGCGAAGATCGAAGGGACGCTGTTATCCGGTCTCATACCGATGGACTGGAGTCAAAGAGACGCAGTTGCCGATTCTCGCATTTACTGGGTGGTGAGTGCGGTTTGAGGGACACTGTTGTCCAATATTGGGTGTGCGATTTGGTGGTATTGGCAAAGAGTTGTCCTAGTGAGTGTTGATTTTCCTACCCTACGCTAATGTAAAGAAACAATTAATGATTATTATTTACCTTGTCTAGTCATCTCTTGTTTACTATCTTATCTAGTCATCGTTTCGAACACGATTAAAAGTAACATTATGTAAGGAATGGACGTGTTGTCCGGTCTCGGGTATGGGATTTGGTGGTTTTGGCGAATAAAATTCCTAATGAGCGCTGTTTTTCAGACCCTATGCTAATGTAAAGAAACCTTGTCTAGTCATCTCTTATTTACCTTCATAGTTAGTTATCATTTCGAACACGTCTAAAAGTAACATTATGTCAGGAATGGACGAGCGGTAAACGAATATTCTATACCGACATTTTTGAATAGTCCAATGTTGAAAATACGCCTCGCCACGCTAGCCCAGTGCGGGTTAGTGGTTATACAAACATTCACATTGCTCTTTTGTTACAGATACTGATGATAATCGCCCGAGGACGTGCGAATGTCAAGATGGCCGTAACGGGACAATAGCTTTAAGTTTAATTTTAAATAGTGCCACTTAGTATAATTTCGAAGGACTAGGAATGGAAGTGGCAACATTCCTGGGGTAACGCTTGTGACAAACGCTGCTGATTGATTCTAAGGAGGTTTTAAGTGACACTGACATCGCATGATCGGCCGATGGGCGGGAAAATGCGAGGTGACATGTCAGACAGATGTCTGTGAGTTGTAAACAGGGCTTGTTGGGAAGAGGTTGTGAAAAACTAAGATTAGAACGGTTCAAGTCTGGTGATTCTTGATAGAATGGTAGCAACGTGCGTTACGCTGCGGAACGCCATGTCCTTCGCTTAAAGTTCTCTATAATTGTAATCATACGTAATCTTCTGTGCAATAAACTGATTGTTCGTGACGTCGCCTTTATCTCCTCGCCCGCTAAACCCACGCCACGCCACACTGAAGCATTGTTGGGTCAGTGGTATAAAACATTACCACATTGAAGCAGAATCATAACTGATGCGGTGTCTTTTTATGGATCCGACATCAGAAGGTGGGATCGAAGGGCTAGATCCTGAGGAGATGCAGGATTACAAGAAAAATCCTTCGACTGCATTAATCATTGTCGCCTATGAATCAGAGCAATATTATCAAGCAAATCACAAAAGAAAATGGCGAATGATAACAAAGAAGACCACCATGCTACAATACAATCTACACTGAAAGAAGAAGAACAGAACTTGCTTCGTGTACTGTTAACCAGAACAAATCGCTCCAGCCTGTTTGGAGATGCGGGTCCAGGGTCCAGGGAAGCTGGGAAAGGTCACCTGCAATAACTACCAATCTGCAAGAAGCTGTCTGACAAAACCCCGGGTGAGCTCGTCCAATTTTAGTTAGAAAGTAGTTCTGCATGTTTTTGACTAAATCTGACTTAGTTGTGTTAAGTTTCCTAGTAGTACCGCGCGCAATGATTGGATTTAAAGTGAACCTCGCGTCGCGTCGCCCGGATCACGCATGTTAGATCAGATCGGAAATATTGGTCACTTTTAAGAGAATGTAAAGAACCTTAAACAATAATGAAGTAGACAAAGTCCTTTCGTACATACTTTAGAATAATGCGAACCGTTGTTAAATTTAATGATAGCCCGTTGTCATGGCGACCCTAGATCTATGATTGGCTTTTTCAACATTCGGTCAGTCAACTTTCAGTTTCCTCAAGGAGGTGGCAGTACCATGCAAGAAGTTTATTGTTGATTCAACAAACTTCTTGGTACAATGCTGCAGATTTTACTTTCGGAGGTAGGTGAAGGAAGTATTTTAAGTGATTCTTAAATTCTCTGTAATAATAAAAGCGAGGGTAAGAAAAGCTGAACTCATTTAATTTTTGTTGGTGGGTAGTTCGAAAACTGCATCTAGGCTGAGTCGAAGGGATGCAGTTGTCCGGTTCTCTGCGGAGATCGAAGGGACGCTGTTATCCGGTCTCATGCCTCGATCTGGTATCTGATAAGCGTAGGTGGGTTGTACGAAAGTTGCATCTGGGCTGAGTCGAAGGGATGCAGTTGTCCGGTTCTTGCGAAGATCGAAGGGACGCTGTTATCCGGTCTCATACCGATGGACTGGAGTCAAAGAGACGCAGTTGCCGATTCTCGCATTTACTGGGTGGTGAGTGCGGTTTGAGGGACACTGTTGTCCAATATTGGGTGTGCGATTTGGTGGTATTGGCAAAGAGTTGTCCTAGTGAGTGTTGATTTTCCTACCCTACGCTAATGTAAAGAAACAATTAATGATTATTATTTACCTTGTCTAGTCATCTCTTGTTTACTATCTTATCTAGTCATCGTTTCGAACACGATTAAAAGTAACATTATGTAAGGAATGGACGTGTTGTCCGGTCTCGGGTATGGGATTTGGTGGTTTTGGCGAATAAAATTCCTAATGAGCGCTGTTTTTCAGACCCTATGCTAATGTAAAGAAACCTTGTCTAGTCATCTCTTATTTACCTTCATAGTTAGTTATCATTTCGAACACGTCTAAAAGTAACATTATGTCAGGAATGGACGAGCGGTAAACGAATATTCTATACCGACATTTTTGAATAGTCCAATGTTGAAAATACGCCTCGCCACGCTAGCCCAGTGCGGGTTAGTGGTTATACAAACATTCACATTGCTCTTTTGTTACAGATACTGATGATAATCGCCCGAGGACGTGCGAATGTCAAGATGGCCGTAACGGGACAATAGCTTTAAGTTTAATTTTAAATAGTGCCACTTAGTATAATTTCGAAGGACTAGGAATGGAAGTGGCAACATTCCTGGGGTAACGCTTGTGACAAACGCTGCTGATTGATTCTAAGGAGGTTTTAAGTGACACTGACATCGCATGATCGGCCGATGGGCGGGAAAATGCGAGGTGACATGTCAGACAGATGTCTGTGAGTTGTAAACAGGGCTTGTTGGGAAGAGGTTGTGAAAAACTAAGATTAGAACGGTTCAAGTCTGGTGATTCTTGATAGAATGGTAGCAACGTGCGTTACGCTGCGGAACGCCATGTCCTTCGCTTAAAGTTCTCTATAATTGTAATCATACGTAATCTTCTGTGCAATAAACTGATTGTTCGTGACGTCGCCTTTATCTCCTCGCCCGCTAAACCCACGCCACGCCACACTGAAGCATTGTTGGGTCAGTGGTATAAAACATTACCACATTGAAGCAGAATCATAACTGATGCGGTGTCTTTTTATGGATCCGACATATACATTTATTTGCGTAATGAGTACATTAGGTTAACATTAGGTAATACAATATAAGACAAGTAGAGCTCCATATTCTGCCTTTCGGCATGCAAATGTCATAATATTCTTAAATCTAATTGTACCTAGTTTGATATTTGAGATTAATATTCTCCCCAAAGATTTTCTTTTGCAAATTCTGCCTTTCTTATAATTTACAATTTCTTATTTATTTCAAATCTGTATAAGGAAACAAACTTTAGCGTAAATCTGAAGTTTCAGCTTTATATTCGGCTCAAAAATAGTAATCTCAATTAATTTAGCATTTTATAGGTTGTTGTAAATTTAGGGCTAGATACGTAAAAATATCGTTTTACTTAAAACCTCTGTAACACAAATGTATTGCTAATTCTAGAACCAAAATAACAAACCTTACTTCCTTACTATTACTAATATTATAAATCCGAAAGTATCTTTGTTGGTTTGTTAATATTTTACGCCGCTACAGAGCAATGTATTGGCTTAAACCATTTGACATACTCGTAGTTATAGTCATAAAAAATGCCGAATCGATGGCTAAGGTTCAAAGGTAGGGAAGTGACATGGGCTACGAATTATCCCGGAAAAGTTTCCTATGAGATAGCACAAAAGTCAAAATATTTTGCGGATGGAGCCGCAGAAAAAAGCTAGTAGTAGAAATAATATTTAATTTAGTACAGAGCTTTGATTTTACTTCACCTATAGGATATAAGTTAGAAAATGTAATATTTTTGTGTGTTTCAGATTCATGCCCGATGGAATATACCTAGACGCTAGTAAAATGAGTGCCTCACAGCTGGTGAAACAAATGTTCGAAATAATTAATAACAAAGAAGTTTATTACGATTTTTTCAAGTGGCACAATTATTATTCTTATCACCACCCAGAAGAAACTGCAGAAACGGACCCTTACTGTGCGTTGTGTAGTTTCATAAATAAAATTAACCAAAGTAAAGTTTTCACCATAGAAAACTTCTACGACTGGTGGAATCCTGATCACAGTTTGAAAATGATTAAAAGATAAAAAAGAGACATTGAAAAAACAACTTTGACAAAGTTTAAACCGTGACCTTGTTGACGTTGATTTCAGATTAATAACTAAAGTCATTTAAGCTCTGATAAAATAAAATAAAACTGTGTCACAGCATTCATATGTGGTTTATACAGCAACAAACTAATGCTATTTTAGTAAGGATTCTATGGCTTTGTTAATATTCTGAGCCTTGTATCGTAACGGAACCGTGAATATTAGCTTTGTTTGCTATGTAAAATGATTTTGCTATAATTTTTTCTTAGATGTAGATCATTGACAATTCGAAAAATATGGCCGCCAAACAAACGAAAATCAATTTCTAGCGTCTAACTCGACATGCCTTTCCTCTACGAGACATAATTTCACAGGCAGTAAACCTTAGTCATAATTATTTATTCGTGTACAAATTTTGAATATTTCGCAAGAATTGTTTACATTATTGTTGATTTCACAAAAACGACTCAGTCAATTTCTGTAAAATTAAAATGGGACCACCTCGGAAGTATAATACACTTTCGAACTAAAACAAATTTCGATTCGGTGCACAATTAGCAAAACTATCGATGAACATACACAAAAAAAAATACACACAAACGAACATAGAACCTCCTTCGTTCTGGAAGTCAGTTAAAATTAAATATGGTTTGTCCGATTCATTGCTAAAAGAACGGTTGTATAACTGTAAAATGGTAAACAGTGAATAAATATTCAGTCCTTGTAGCGGTAGCGAAGCAGCCAAGCCACATAGTTTGACTAAGGTGTAGAGTTTGTGTAGTTAGGACTTGTAGGCCTTGAACCCAACACTGAATGTTATTCTAATAGCATGTGCAGAGTAGTACATAATTATATCCATGGCTATACTATTAGCCGGGTGGTAACCGTCGATAACCGCTCGGCGTAATTTACAGCATTGTGCTTATAGCTTGGTACTTAGTCTTGGCAATATGTGCTAACTGCTAAGCTGGAAATAACACACGTAGATAGAAAGCTAATTATGTTAAGGCATAGTTATGGCCTTATAATATGTTAAAAGCGTCTGTTTGCCTGTACCTACATAGCACTTTAATAATGTTAATAAATAATTTGATTCAATTTTGTTTTCGCTATTATATAGGTAGTTAAGCAAAGTGAACTTATATTTAAGAAACGTAAAGTGATTCAGACATGTTTTAGTACACATAAATATGTAAGTGTTTTAAATAAATTGCAAAAAATTGATTTTTGTAAATAAATAAAACGAAAGCCTTGTTTTGGGCAAAGATCAGTTTTGACATGCAAAAAGTATATCGACTGTCGACAATAATTTAAATATTTATGTAATTGCTTTTCTTTTATTTTGATTTCAGTGTAAAAGTTAAGAAATCACGTCTTTCTACCTCTTATATTCTTTACTAAAAATAACAAAGAGTTAAATCTTTAGACTTAACTTTAGATGTCATCTGTAGTTATAACATGAAAAGTATGGATTCTTAACCAATACACACACCTCTATCAGATTTTTTAAGCATCCATTATAAAATTCTCTTGTCTTATCCTAAGTACAAAAACTTTGCTGGCGGCTTCATCCGTACGGTGTTATTAAGACATTTTCCAAAGCGACTTAGCTTTTACAAGATATCGAGTTTTCTTTCATTTTGAAGTTAGACGCTTATCTTTAAATGACTTTCATAAAACGTATTGTTTGCGAAGGAATAAAAAATCTGTCAAGTGCGTTTCGTGTTCGTGGTTAGGTTCCGGGTTTTTTCAAGCAAGTTTGACATGACACACGTTCCTTAATTTGAATGTATATTTTTCTTGTGTTTTCACACGATTATTCTGTAGTGAGAACAAAACGTTTTGATAGATCATAACAAAGAACATTACGCAGTACATTCTCTAAGACTTGAAAGAGTACAAAAACGATTCTTGTGGCATTTGGCTTACTCTACAAGGAAGGCAAAGGTATTAAAATCTTATAAAAAGAGACTAGCTCATTTTAATATGTCAACGCTATCAGATCGTCGCGATAAACTAGACATTACCTTTCTTTATAATCTAATCCACAACTACATAGACTGTCCAAGCCTACTAATGAAATTTAAATTTAGAATTCCATTCAGATATCCTCGCATGTCAATAACGCCATTTGCCCCAGTGTTTCGCAGAACCATGCTAGGTTCAAATTCACCTGTCCCCAGACTAAGTAGACTAATAAATAAATACCAGAAACATATTTTTTTCGATGTCTTTGGAGACACAGTAAGGAAGTTCAAAATTAACTTAAACTCAATTATGGCAGAAAGTGCCAACCCTGTTCTCTAACTCTTCTTACAGCACACAATTAATAATTTAACTAATAATATCTAAAAATTTGTACAACTGTAATTTTAAGTTAGCTTAGTAATATTTTTGCTACGTTGTATAATTATTGCATGTGGTGCTTCCTTAGAAAGATGACGCATTTAGTATAAGTTAGTACATAAGTAATTGATGTTTTTTTTGATGCAGTTATCAATGTGAAGCCTAATAAATAAAATAAAATAAAAGAAAATGTTTACGCCTACAAACACGATTGTGTTTTGAGTGTAGGTAAGGCATTTTAAGTTGTTTATGAAGAAAGATGTATTTTATAATGATAATTCAAAACTCTAACCCGATTACTTCCTGTAGAAATCTGAACTTTACTAGAGAAAATAACGTGGTTTACACATGTTTAACTGAATTTGCATATTGTTTTGTATAGTAAGTAGTTGCGTAACATAATTATTTCAGCAATTTGGCAGTCGGGTACCAACGTTAAATATTATTTTATTAATTGCATTGTTTTATTATTCATGTTATCAACAAATGATAACAATCCTACTTATGACCTAAATTATAATGCCTGGAAGATATTGGAAGATATTACTTTTTATTTATTATGACTAATCAAAAGTATGTCTTATTTATCTCTTTTTTAAGATTTTTACGGAACCCTAAAACTCGATTAAAAATGTCACAGTAAAAAATTACTAACAGTAGAACCGTGTGAATTTTAAAATGTGTGAATTATAAAAAGGCTATATTACGTACTTCATTTGTTGTCATAGCCAAAGGCTCTTGACGAAAATATTTTTGAGAGTTTATAGATCCCAAGTACCTATTCAAGATTTTAGGCGACTGATTTTTGTTTTTTTTGTCATTGGATTGTTCTAATCAGAGAAATAATTTGATAAAAAAAAATTAATGAATTTTTTTTTCATTGTTACAAGATTTTGGATCTTGTATCAATAAAAAAATATTTTTGCTATGATTATTGTAGTCAATCTGAAAGAAGATGTTCAATTCCTCAACTCTGTTAAAAAATGGTACCAACCCTGTTTAATATTTCCTATAATATTATTAGATACTTATACTTACCTATCAAAACTTAATTATGTATTTATGAACCCTTGATAATATAGTTAGTACCTATCTAGTTGGTACGGTACCTATCTACCAATACCATAGAAATATAAACATGAATCGAAGCCAATACTTGTCCTTCGTTCCATACTTTATTATTCCTTACCCCATATTCCTATTCTATGACCTAACTAACTAGTAGCTAACAAGGAGCAGTAACAAGCTCGTATGACGAGCGTTCATAAAGTCCAGCGCCTGAGGCTACTGCGAAGGCAATCAGCTTCGTTATCAACCCACCAAATTTTCCACGCAACTCACCAAATGAGACGACTAATAACTTCTAGCAGAGCGTACCAGTTTTCCACCAGCAACTCCGATAGTGGCTCTACCGCTGGCTCTGTAAATGTGTTGGTCGTACTGCACACGCATCCTTATTATTTTTTATTCGTGCTCACGGATCAGCGATAGTCAAGGAAGTCTATTGGCACATGGCAGTAACAGCGCCTGATAAGATTGTCTTTTTATCAGGCGTTTTGATTGGCTGTTTGTGTTGAAGAAGATATTTAATTAGGACGTGCAGAATCAACAAGACATAAGTACAACAGATTAAGATGAAATTGAAATTTTGATATCATAGTAAGAGAAGCTTGTCTTAGAATTAACGGATGCGTCGTTCGTTCAATATCTGTCTCGTACCTACCAATGAGTGCTTTTTATAATAAGTACTAGTATTTCAGCGAAGTAAAACATCATGAAAATGCATGCATGACGTCTAAAGAAGAAATTCGATGGTGCACGTGATTTTACCAATTCGCAACTGGGCCAGCTAGCTAGGCCTATTTTCAGTATACGAGTACCTTTAAAAGCTGACGTGATGAAACCAAGACCGATTGCTCAGAGGGCTAAGTTGGAGTTTCTTGCTCGAACTCAATCGCGTTAACGTTTGATGTGATTTCTATGGAAATGGCACAGCGCCATCTTGTGTCACGTACAGAAAACCGAATAGCTAAGTGTGAGTATTTTTTACGGTAATGTAACGAGCGCCAAACCGATCCAACACAAGCACGGCAACGTCAGTGATTGGCTAACTCAAGCGTGTGTCCGGCGCGCTCCGTTAACGCGACGTAAAAGTAATTCGATTTGATTTGCAAAACTCAAACTTAGCCCTCTGTTCACTTTAACTTGCGCGTTTGCGTGTGGCTCCAAACGTTTTTGTTAGTTCTTACTCGTTTCCGACAGAGGCCCTGTACAAAAATGTATAGAGCTATACGGAAACTACTGTAGTTTCGACTTACGTGTAAACTTGTACTAACCCCCCTGACTCGCACTAGCCACGTTTTGTGTTCGAGCGCCTAAAAAATTGATGGAGCAAGTCACCGTTAGACAAAAACAACACTGTACGACAAGAAAGTAAGACACTGCACCTGCAGGCTAGTAATAATTAAATACTATGTTCATTTAAAGCCGTCCTGGCTCGAACACGTTCCATTTGAATCAAAATTTCTCTACACTAATGTAATAAATAATAAAATAAATAAATATTAGGGGACATCTTACACACGGTCTCTGACCCCAAACTAAGCATAGCTTGTGATATGGCTGTCAGAGACTGATATACTTACTACATATACATATTTTAAATACATACATAAATAGATAGTACCTAAATAACACCCAGACACAGAGCAAACACCTATGTTCATCACACAAATGTTTGCCCTGGGTGGGGATCGAACCCACGCCTCTTTGACCCAGAAGTCAGGGTCACTAACCACTGAGCCACCGAGGCAGTCACAATGCAATGTTGCAATGTACTTGCAATACTTAAGTACTATGTAAAAAAAAAGGTCTTTTGGAACCCGCAAAAGACGTGGGAGCAGCGCTTCGATCACATTTTCGAGTCGCCTAAAATATATCGACTGAATCAAACTTAGTGGCGTTTGTGAACACGGGGCAAGTCATTGCGCAGTAGCAAATTCATATGTTCAAAAAAAAGGGCAAATTTGCACAGCTTGGTGCTAATTACACAGATGCCTAAATGTTTAAACACAGTACTGTATTTTAATGTACTTTAAACGAAAGAAGGAAGAAATTTATCGCTTTGATCAAGGTCATTGATTTACTTAGGTCTTCAATACGATGCAGTGACAATCCAATTCCACTCTTAAAGTGTTATGTTTTGCAAAAAGATCTACCTTGTTCATCATCTATGATCACAATGGTCCATTTGCATAGGCAACAAAACAAGCAGGCTGTACTCAGTGTTGGTCTTATTCTCGACCACAGATTTCTCCTAATATAAACACACATCGAGACAATAGTTCAATACGCCCATCAATTTTACATCGCATATGATATCTATCTCTACCACGGGCATTAATAAATCAAGCGTTATACCGTATGCGATTGTTCCGATTCGTTATGTCTCTGGTCGATAACTGGCTCTATTTACACAAGAACGTAAAAGTTTGATCTGCCTATACGTCGCGCTCCAAAAATTAGGGCCTGTGCTAGCACTGCTAGCTTAATATAACTAAAGTTTTGTGAAAATCCAGTTAAGTAGTCTAGTGTGGTTTATAGATACTATCGGTCAGTAAGGCAAGCAAAGGCAACAATACGCTAGTCTAGGTTATCAAGTGTCGAGAGTGTTAGCGCGACACAGCGACAAAGGCGTGTTGCGATAATCTCCCGCTATGGCCGCCGGGCCGGAAAACAGTGCGACCTGGCTATAAAGCATGCGACCACAAAAAGCGACGAGAAGAACTCATTTCGACGTGTGAAAAAGTGACAATTAAATACTTTGCCATAACGCTGTCTCGTTCTGACACTACGAACGAAATAATTCGTGGCGCGCATACTAGCCCGGCTGAAGGTCCTGCCAACTCTGCTTTATACTCTAGGGCTTATCTTAATCTAAATCGGCAATTGTTCGAAATTTAATTTACATTTAAATATCCAGCAACATACCAAAAACCAAAATAAATCTATTTTTGAGCAGACGTTGTTAATTTTCTAAACGAAAAAATTGTATTTGTTACAGCGTTCTTAGCTATGAAGAACTCAACAACAGGCAGTAAGTATGTGGTCAAACACAAACCTATTCAGAATTAAAAAAAACTCAAGAATAAAATAGGGGTGATATTTGACTAGAGACTAATAGCAATATTTTCTTGCTCCACAATTTTACCAAAACAATGTTGTAGCTTTTAGGTATCAGCAACAATAGGCTAGGCTAGGTTATCAAGTGTCGATAGTGTCAGTGCGTCAAAGCGACAAAGGCAAGTTGCGATAATCTTCCGCTATGGTCGCCGGGCCAGATAACAGTGTGACCTGGACGTCCTGCCAACTCTGCTTTATACTCTAGGGATTATCTTAATCTGAATCGGCAATTGTTCTATATTTAATTTACATTTTATATATCCAGCAACATGCCAAAAACCAAAATAATGCTATACTTGAACTTCTTGGCCCCCCTTAAATATTTATTTTATTTAAATTTTATTATTTATTATTGAAGTGAACATAAAACTAAGTATTCTGTGAAAATTTCAAGCATCTACCTGTTACTATTAAATTATTAATATAGAGCGAAAAACGTCTTAAAATTCAGGTTTGTCGCATGGAAGCCCCCCTTAAATATTTATTTAATTCTCTTTTTAGTAGGTATTTGTTGTTATAGCGGCAACAGAAATACATCATCTGTAAAAATTTCAGCTGTCTAGCTATCATGGTTCATGAGATACAGCCCGGTGACAGACAGACAGACGGACAGACGGACATCGAAGTCTTAGTAATAGGGTCCCGTTTTTCCCTTTGGGTACGGAACCCTAAAAAAGGCTGGTACAGTACAGAACACAATTTTAATTTTTACCAAAACAATGACTATTGTGTTGTAGCTTTTAAGTAACGTAAACTTAGTCAAGTAACAGTTAACTTAACCTAAAGACTTGTGAAAGCAACAATAGTCTAGTCTAGGTTTTCAAGGTGTCAAGAGTGTCAGTGCGTCAAAGCGACAAAGGCAAGTTGCGATAATCTTCCGCAATAGCCGGTGCCCGGATAACGGTTTGACCTGGACGCCCTGCCAACTCTGCTTTATGCTCTAGGGCTCATCTCAATCTGGACGCTAGTTACTTAACATTGCTGTAGAAAATGACTGCCTATTGCTTACCAGACTTTGCTTGACACCATACTAAAACAGAATAAAATTAATATTTAAGTGGGGGGCTCCCCAAAACCAAACCTGAATTTTTAACCGTTTTTTGCTCGATATTAATAAGGATAACGGGTAGATTATTGAAATAAACACAGAATTTATATAGTTAAATATTCACATTAAAAATATATCTATCTGAATTAAATATTTATTTTCATTTGTTTTTAGTATTTGTTGTACCCCAACAGAAATAGGTACGTCACATGTGAAGTCGTTCATGAGATACAGCCCGGTGATAGACAGACGAACGGACAGTGGAGTAATTACTAATAGGGTCCCGTTTTCACCCTTTTGGTACAGAACCTTAAAAAAGATACAGTCAAATCCAAAACCTCTTTCTGAAACAATATTTTTGTGAATTTATAAAGAAAAAAAATACTTTCATCAATTTAATTATGTGATAAAGCTATTATATTGTCATAAATCATCTGTGGAACTTTAAATAAAATGAATCTTAGTCTCGGATATTTGATTTAAGTATAAGTACCTAACGATCAAAACAACAATAACAACTAATCAATCAAATGGTTAATACCATTTTAAGAATTATAATTCAAGTCAATAGGCCCGATTATAGAGACGCCAGCGATAATTTTAATAGCAACGTAAAAGCGTTCTCTCTATCGCATGCCTAAAGTGATAAAGAAACAAGACTATGCTATTTAGCTATTATAATTACAATGACGCCTCTGTAAGCGGGCTTAATGTACCTCTAAAACTATCTTCGTGTACCTAAGTGTACTAGGTAGGTACTAAGTACACGTCGCCGTCGACCGGTTTTGTAAACAGTGGCATACGGGTCAAACTGGATATTGATTATGATGGCCAAACAACCGCGATCGGATTGACATTACGGCCGAAGTTGGCCAGTGCATGCAGCTGCATAATATATGGGGAAACTACTGAAGCCACTGAAAGGATAATCGATATTGTTGAGACTCTCGTTGCATCATGAAAGTTGCTTCGTACCTACATGATATAACCATCTCGTATATGGAAGAAATTTTGTAAAATGCACTGAATGACATAATTATGCACTGTACTGTATCAGCCTTTTTAACAGTCCAATGCAGGACGTAGGCCTACCCACGAAGGGTGATTGGGCCATTTTCACCACGCTGACCCAGTGCGGTGGATTCACATACGCCATCGAATTTCTTTTACGGACGTATGAAGGTTGCTTCACGATGTTTTCCTTCACCGAAACGCCAGTGGTGTGAAATTCCGTACATAAATTCCAAAGAACTCATTAGTACGGGACTGGGATTTGAACCCACGACCTCACGATTGTAAGGCGGTGTCACTACCTCTAAACCACCACGGCTAGACATATGGATTTCCAATAAAACTGGTTGGAAGCGGCTTGCGTTCAACGTGATCTTGCAGTTTTAATGATGTCAGCTATCCACTTTATACGTGGACGTCTCGTTGGTCTGGTGTTTCAGTTCGGCGACCGATAAAAAATATCTTCAAACCACGCAGGTATCTAATGACTTATCACATTAAATATTTATAGAACTGTGCAGGTAGGATTTTTCCACAGAATAATGAATAATTATTTTTTGCAAAAAAATCGTAACACTGACGTCCACCGTGTACAGAATTCGAATAGTTTGCACAAATCGATGTGACATCTATGTACATTATTGTATATTTATCAAAAACGATGAACATACACAAAAAAATATACATACAGACGAACATAGTACCTCCTCCTTTTTGGAAGTCGGTAAAAACAGGTAGTAGTAACAACGGTAATTCATTTACCGTTCTTACTACTGGTAGTAAGATTGGTAGTAACACTGGTAATAAACCGATTTTTCAAATAAATATTTGATATTACAGATACTTTTATAGGTCCGCGCTTGACCACCCAGTAGTCTAATAAATAAAATAAAAAATTCCAGGTTGTTTTTTTTTTTACGCGAATAAGTCCGCGCATGACCACCAACACTGGTTGTATGACTCTGATGGTAAGCGACGTTGTGGTCGAAGATGAAGCACGCAGACCTAGAAGATTCCTATTCACTCTGATCTTGAAAAGTTTTATTATTGTTTGTAAGAAAAAAGTTTTGCGAACACTACTCCATACATCAGTATAAAGATAGCATCTGAAGATGGTGATGGCAAGACATAGTTTAGAGAAATAACCAGACAACCGCAGTTAAATATGTAATCTGATAAAGGTCACAGAAACGGATGAACAGTACTTGTACAGGAAAACTCCTAAAGTAGCGACATTGCCATGATAGTACGGTGTGAACAAGGTTAAATGAAATGATTGTTGTTTATCCTTAGATCTTTGTACGAACATAAAATGGTGCTTCTTCTGATGACACCATACGTTTTTAGGGTTTCGTACCCAAAGGGTAAAAACGGGACCCTATTATAAGACTACCGTCTGTCTGTCTGTCACAAGGCTGTATTTCGTGAACCGTTATAGCTGGACACCTGAAATTTTCACAAATGTGCCGCTATAACAGCAAATACTAAAAACAGAATAAAATAAATATTTAATCCCCTTTTAATACCATACATAACAACATTATTTTTTTGCCGTTCTTGAGACTTTTAAAATGAGGCTAAGGGGGCTCCTATATGGTACGGAACCCGTCGTGCGCGTGTCTAACTCGCAATTGGTCTATTTTTTATTAATATACTGAATGTTGCTTTGCAAATTGCATGTGTACAATGTATATTGCTCACCTTTATTGAACAACTTTTACTGTAGGATCAACTGCGAAATCGCGAAAAAATTAGTTGTTCCACACAAAAAGTTCAATTACTCTCGACAAAATATAAAGAGTGGCGGATTTTATTTATGCATTTGCAATAGCGCCGATGAGATTTTCCCAAGACATGGAAAACTGGTACAAGGGAGAGGAGGCCTATACCCAGCAGTGGGTCGATAGATACAGGCTGATGATGATGATTATCATGGTGAATAGCACAAACAATGTGTGAAAATTGGTTTGTTTACAGAAATCTGAATACTATATTTATAATTCCACTATAAACCACAAATTACTACAAACAAAGATCTACGTCTAAGAAACCAGTGAACAATGTAACGCAACATTCCGATTTATTTATAGAGTATATTACTGTGTTTATTTATTATAAAGTAAACACTGATAAAATTGTTGTCATAGTAAGTAAGTGCATCTTATCTCAATCAGGGAAGTAAACGACAGTATACGGTAAATATTATGAGGGTACACGAACTAATATTGCCCTTAGTCGGAGAGTCATTATATTTTTAACCCCCGACGAAAAAGAAGGGTGTTATAAGTTTGACCTGTCTGTTTGTCTGTGTGTCTGTCTGTCTGTCTGTGGCATCATAGCGCCCGAACCACTGAACCGATTTCAGTTTAGTTTTTTTTTTGATGAAAGGAGACTTAATCGAGAGTGTTCTTAGCTATGTTTTAAAAAAATCGATTGAGCCGTTTAAGAGTTATGGTGGGTTAAAGAGGGGATGGAAGAACCAAAATTCTACAAATGTGCCCAAAATGGTTGTCAATTGAAAGTTTGTTGTCAGATATTTTTGTGTCGGGGGTTTTTTAATTAGGTATGTTATAACGGCTTAACAATCCGTCACAGTCTCTCTCGCACATTGCAAGTTTGATTGCATAAACATTAATGTCGAATAATTCTATTAACCATCATCATCATATCAGCCATATAACATCCACTGCTAGACATTTACTTTCAGTTTTTTATCGAGACGGCGGGGGAGGTCGTGGTCATGGAACAAAGATGAGGCCCTAGCAAGGAATACGATCTAGGAAGAAAGTACCATCACACCATACTGTACTGTATCAGCCTTTTTAGTAGTCCACTGCAGAACCCACGGCCTACCCACAAAGGGTGATTAGGCCAAATCCACCAAGCTGGCCCAGTGCGGGTTGGTGGATTCACATACGCCATCGAACAGACGTATGCAGGTTGCCTCACGATGTTTTCCTTCACCTAAAAGCCAGTGGTGTAAAATTCTGTACGTAAATTCCAAAGAACTCATTGGTACAGGATCGGGATTTGAACCCACGACCTCACGATCGTGAGGCGGGTGTTATTACCTCTAGGCCACCACGGCTTACCACCACACCATGACATGGTCATATTGGCCAATAAATGGCAGCCAGAGGTGCTCGAGACCCTGTCCATCCTCGCGGGTGGTCCAAGAACTCGCAATCTCCCTCGGGGCAGTGTCCTCCAGTGCCCAGCCTCAGCAAGAAGGGAATCCTCGGCGCTGACTCCTGACTTCCACAACTTCGGGAGGAAGAAGTACCCAGATTGATTGATTTTAAGTTCTGTGATAAGAAATGGGTCATAGACCATAGTAGCTACAATACAGAGTTTATAAGTAATCATATTATAATAAAGTAATGAAACTATGCTTTATTTCCAGTCAATATACGACAAATAATTGTAAAGTAAGTTTTTTACCACAGATCTTACAAAAATTATGGAAGTCAATTAAATTTATGTAGTAAAACGAAATAATAACGGTTTAGTTTATGTTTTTTTAGTCTACTGAGTCTCACTAGGCAGGCATTACACTAGGCCTCCTGGCTCTTCCAGTTTTGATAGTTTCATGTTGTAGTGTACGAGTATAGTTTTTTACTCAATTTCCTAAGGGTTGGGTAATTAGTATTATGGCGCTGGTACATCACATGTTACAACATCATACGACTAGAAAATAATTTGACAGAACTGTGCCCGTACTAGAAAATTGTATAGTTTTATTTATTTATTTATTTATTCACATAAGAAACACCAAAGCGAGTAAAAACTTTTATTAGCACAATTGTAATGAATAAAATTATGTTTGTTTATTCAGTAGGTACACCAAGTACATTAAGTCATTGGTTAATGTCACAAAAAGGTGCCTTACAAGTTATGCCAATGTTATTGTTAATGTTCTTACATCTGCCGATTTACGTAATAATATAATTATTTTTCGCAAAAATGGTAAAACCGCCTTCCATCGTGTACAAAATTCGAGCGAAAGCTCGAATTATTTACATTATTGATGATTTTTGAAAAATGGCTCAGCCGATTTATGTATAATTTAAATGGGACCACCATGGGAGTATAACCTATCGAAAAAAAAATTATTCGATTTGGTTCACAATTCGAGAAATTATCGATACACAAAAAAAATACACACAGACGAAAGTGTCATACTCCCTGGCCGGACCATAATATGATTTACCTAACATAGACCAAAACTGTAAGTGTTATTTAGGTGTACAATTTCTGTACAATTATTTAGATGCATTACGTCCGTGAAAAAACTGATATTTCGAGTATGGTCTGATGGTCTGGCCAGACCACCTTCATTTGACGATTGCTTTAAAAGTACGTTTGTACAAATTTTTATAATGATGTACAAATTTGTACAAATTATGTACATTTTTTTCCACTATATATTATAATATGAATATAACGAGATGGTGTGGCCAAAGAGTATGACACCAGAAGAACATAGAACCTCCTCCTTTTTCAAAGTCGGTTAAAAATAGACTGCCGTTAGAAATCTCCAGAATCAGAAAACCTCAACAGTAAAATCTGTTTTATTTTTTCCAATAAATAGTAAAAAATACGAATACATTATCACAGGATAAATGAAAACATTTATTACATAAATATTAATTATCCTAGACAATACTACTCAAGTACAAGGCGGTTCATAAGTCAATGATACCAAAAACTATATGACATTGAATCTCTTTTCCTTGTCACACTCGCAAGTAACACAAAATACATCTCTCCTTGTCTCTACACATCAGCCACTATCAACGCGTTGTGTTTATTTTTGTATTTGCGCCAAACAGACGTAAACGTGCTGAGACTGTTGTAGTGGCTGCACGTTAAAAAAGTTGCGATTAAAATTATATTGACAATGTGGTCTCTGAGCGCGAAAAATAGGACAATAGTACGCATGCGCGCTTAACGTCAATGACATAGAAGTTCCACACGGGAACACCGCGCGTGTGATTTTTGCAATAAATTTATTTGTTAATAATTTATTAGTAACATATCAGTGTGAGTGAAAAGAGAAAAAGCTTGTCAAAATGTCGAGTGATGCATCGTTGGTTGGGCTAGATGTGATACTGAAGCAGTTAGGACCTTTCGGCACATATAACCTTGTGAATTATGCTCTTCTTCTATTCCCGGTGTATTTAGCTGGGATGTTTGGATCTGTCTTCGTTTTCGAAGCAGCTGATGTAGCTTACAGGTAAGTCTGCTTAAAATTACACATGATTAATATTAAACCTAAAATATTAAATTACCTAAACAGTGTTTTTAAAATCGTAAATCTGAGTGAAGCTTTCGCAACTGTTTGCGATCAGATAACTGCTAAAATAATGTTATGCTCGTTTCGCAATATCCAAAGACCGGTTTTACGGCATCAGGTATGCAGACGTGTTGCTCTCGGAATCACGCCACATGACTTTCCTAACGCGCATGCGTTGTACACTTCACAAGAGGGTGAGGGTCCTACAAGGCACTCTTTTATGCCCGGTAACCTTGAATCTTTATAAGTAGGGCACCGTGAGAACTATTTTTGCGTCCAACAAAAATACTTTCATGAATGCGAGTTTGAATGATAACAGTTTGTCTATGATGCAAATGAGCTAACCAATGCCGGTTGCGTATTTTTTAAATTGGAATGTGTATTATGGTAATCACACATGCAAATTATTGAATAGACGTATGCGATGCGGATTTAGGATTTATTTAACGCTCGTGATGCTTTTCTAAAAAAATATTAACCATAGACCTAGCTTGGTAATGGGTAAATTAATTATATACAATGCTTTTGGAAAACAACTGAAAAGTAGATTTTTGGGCAAGTATCAACTTTTTTTGCTTGTCGTTGTAGAGACACCTCGTTCAATCGATCAATTATTTTAGCATATTAATAGTAACTGTGTGTATTCACTAATTATTCTTATTTCTGTAACCGGGATGTTATACAAACTTCCATGATGCAGCCAACATAATTTTGTAGATACTAAAATTAAATTACGGAAACATTTTCTGCTTGTACAAGGTAAATAAAATGGATTTATAAAATGCTATAAATAAAATTTAATAGGAATACAGTCCAAAGGTATATTCAAATTGTGATAAGGATATTTACGTGGTTTTAAAGTCACCTATTTTATGAATTGAAAACCAAATGAAACGAATGTTGTAAACATACATGATGATTTCCATCGTCGGTTTGATTGGCTTGCTAGACTCCAGCAAAGATACTGTCAGCACTAGATAGAACTTAATGAAAAATAGACATTCTAATCGAGAAATTAGGGTCATATGTTTTTTCATCGACTTGAATTTTTCCCTTCTTCAATTTAAAAAAGAGGGCTTAGAACCGTGAGACAATCTATACCATATAAGATTACATTTGGTCATTGGTCAGTAGGTACCTATAACATAGTCATTTCTTGGTATAAAACAAACACTAAATGGATGATTGGATGTTATACGTATTTAGGAAGAGATACCAGGGCTAAACGTAGCATGCATGCTATTGAAGTGTTTTTTTTAAATTGAAGGTATTGGTCATATTTACTCCACAACTAATGTCTAGTTGCAAAAAAGTTATCGATATACCTAAACCAGCATCATTAAAAGCACCACAATCAATTATTTTAAAAATTGTTAGTTTTATTGTCGGTTAGAATAATAAAATAATTTTTTGCAAAAAATACATCGTCTACAAATAAACACTGACTTCCACCGTGTACAGAATTCGAATAATTTGCACGAATCTATGTGATATCCACATGTACATATTTGTTGATTTATCAAGAACGGCTCAGCTGATTTCGATGAAACTTAAACAGGATCATTTTGGAAGTATTCTCTTTTGAACTAAAAAATAATTTTTCATAACGGTTCATAATTGGCAAAAATATCGATTAACATACACAAAAAAATACATACAGGCGAACATTACATACAATCCAAAATACAATTGGATTTATGTCTCAGTTTGTTTATTGTGTTTAATTTTACTATTATTTCCGTGTCTAATGACGATAACGTTTCGTAATTGTCTTCAACTATTGTTTTAAGGTTCTATTTATAAATAGAAATGCTATCATCATTTTCATGATTAGTTTCGTCAGGAAGACATTGAATTGATTAGAATATATACCGGATTGTTGTTTTATATTTTTTACCGAGATCCAAAAAGAAGGAGGTTCTATGTTCGTCTTTATGTATTTTTTTTTGTATATGTTCATCGATAAATTCGCCAATTGTGAACCGAATCGAAAAATTCTTTTTTAGTTTTAAAAGGTATACTCCCGAGATGAGTCCATTAAATTTTTACAAAAACCGGCTGAGCCGTTTATGAAAAATCATCAATAATAGAAACAATTCGAGCGAAATATTCGAATTTTGTACACGTTGGAAGGCGGTTTTTCCATTTTTTGCGATAAATAATTATTAAGTGCTCCATTTGTTGATGCATTGCAATAGTCTCAATACTCTCCTTCTGACCATTACGTTTACTTCAGTCTGTTGCCATCTGTTTGCGTCACTATTCCTTCCTGTTACCATTGGACCACTTCGTGATCATTGCATTTAAATTCTTTTTAGTTAACGGCCATTTTAACCTTAATCAATATTATGTCTAGACACAGTTTGCTCTCTGGGTAGTTCATTCCGGATTCAATCACAGCTGGATTGAGTTTAATAGATAAGTTGTCAAAATTGCAATAGTTTTGTAGCATTTTCATTACTCATCATCATTATCAGCTTGTGTCGACCCACTATCGGGTATAGGCCTCCTCTGTCATGTGCCATTTTTCCATAATCTTAGGCTAATCTCATCCACGCATGACCTGCGACGGGTCTGATGTCGTCGACCCATTATTCATATTTTTATCAAAACACCAGAAAACAAACAACTTTTGTAATCGAAGTATTAACAAATATTGAAGTTATAATTTTAAGTATCTGTGTGTAATTAGTTACTTCACGATGTTTGCGTAAAGGTTACTTTGTTTACTGATATGAACAATAAATATCATATTCAAACACCATGATAACTAAATCCGGGTGTGTCATGCCAATCGCATGATACAGTGGCGTGGTTGAAGTATATTTACAATATTTAATTAATAGTCATTTAATCATGTCAGTGATAACCATCCTCATTTGTTTCTGTTAGTCTGCCGAATTTTATAAAAGATCAAGCTAAATTGTTTTGATTCTATAAATCTCTGGTGCAGGCAACCTATTTTTAAATATAGTAAATATAACTTATATTTTGTTATAATAATGGTCTTATACTTTTTTATGAAAAAAATGTTGGTCTGTCAAGTCAATTTAGAGACGATAATTTTACGTGATTACGTTGATATAAGAAAAACAATTTGAATCAACAACTGAAACAAGCCGAACGCTTAGGCCGATTGCGCCTCTTTATCGCTTGTTCCGCGCTTTCGCTTGCACGCTCGACTCAGGCAAAACATGACACTTTTTCGTGCGGGCAGCCGGCGTGCGTCGTTTTATAAGACGTCAAAAAATTCTTATGGACGATAACCAAAATATCACGCGTAAGAAGCCGCGGAGAAAAGCTGGCAGTAGATTAGATAATTATTTTTTTGCAAAAATGGCATGACCAACTTCAACCGTGTACAGAATTCGCGAATATTTCGCACGAATAGATGTAGCATTTTTTACATTATTGTTGATTTATCAAAAATGGCTCAGTCGATTTCGATATAATTTAAATTAAACCAACTTTAAAGTATACTCTATCTAATAAAAAAAGAATTATTGAAATCAGACTACTATGTAAAGAGATATGCCTGGTTATACATTTTTTTTAATATACGCGTCGAATTGAGTACCTCACCCGCTTCATCGGTCAAAAAGAAAACGAGGATGATGATGTTTAACAAATGTGTGATAAAACTATTGTAATGTATTTTTAAATCGAACTGTCGTGCACGGCGGTAGATAGGCGTTCTAATCCTCTCAATTTGCATATGGAAATGAATGCGTCTCGAGCAGCGAGTTGTGACAGCGATTCAGGGAGAGACTGCGTTTCTAATCCGCTTAGGATTAAGGTATCACAGAATCAAAGATGGTCTTTTCTCTTCTTAAGAATAATTTGTAAAAATAGAAATATACCAATGACTGACGACAAATTTCATGAATTAATTAAAAAATCATCTAAACTCACATGCGCCTTCAAACAGATATAAAGATACGTAGTTAAGTAAAACTCAGTGTTGACAACCCTACTGTTTTATCAGCAAATCTACATTTGCTCTTTTCATATTGATGACCCTGTTTTCTGTTTCATTTTTAATTTTTACTGTTTTTCAATTAGCGTTCAGTGCCACCCAATTACACTATAAAATATAAAAAAAATGAAAATACTGAAGATGAGACAATTGAAGATGAAAGTGGAAAATAATTCTACTTTGATTTTTGTTTTTTAATATATTGAATCCTTAGTTATATGTAGATAATATAACAATGTATGTGAGTTCTAGTAACTAAGAAAATAAAATAATTGTTTCAGTTTTCAGAGAAAAGTAAGAAATCTGCAACTTTTCACTTTGTCTACAGTTGTCTCCTGTTTTTTATTGGTGAGCTGCTGTTTTCTAGTTTTCTGGGGTTGGCATCACTGGAAAAACTTGCCCCATTGTTTTTAAAATGAAACGTCATTGCATTACTTTTATAACTTGTTTCATACAAAGTTAAATTATTTTTTTACCGTAATTAGTTACTTACCAACGGTTACGCATACTAACCGTATATGTATAAGGCCAAAGGGAAACTGGATTTTACAATTCATTTTTATGGAGAAAAGTGATCATTCATTCATTAATTCATTCATTTCGTGTCAATGGCTAGACTTTTTTTCACATATTACATTAAGGTAATTCTGACAGTATATACAATATTTACCATAAGTGATCATAAAAGTGCAAAATTGAATTGAATTCAACTTTTACTTTTAAATGGTGGTAATACATCAATCAGAGTGGAATTAATTATTAGTGAAATCTATATCTATTTTACTTCTATCTCGTTAAACTTCTATAGATACTTAAATGACAGCATAACTAACACTCTAGTAGCACGCTATGTGTATGTAGTCAAAAACAAACCTATACGAAATAAGTAAATAAAATAACTTAAACTAATTCTTAAGTAAACATCTAAATACATACTAGCTTTACTTAAGTAAGAATCTAAACACTAGTTTTATAAGTAAGAATATAAATACTAGTTTGGCTGCACCCACCGCTGAGTACTCATGAACTCGAATAGAACTTGTCTTTTTGTAAATCCAAATTATGAAGGCTAATAAATTGAATAGTATTGAAATAGTCAAAGTTCAAGGTTTCATTATTGCTTTGCTAAATTAGTGTCAAAGGAAATTTGTAAAATTGTTTAAAATAATTTAACATCTAGTTGTGAGTCACACCAAATCATCGTATCGTTGTGTACTTGTGTACGAGAGAGCAATTTCTAAGAAAAGTTTTAGGAAAATCTATATAACAAAAGTTTTCAGTACATGATGTAATTAGCAAGGGATAGATTTGAGTAACAAAAATAAAGGAAATCCTATACCCAGCAGTAGGTTTTATCAAGTAGAGAACGAACGAACTAGAAACCAGGGGCTCTATTTTTGAAGCAATAGTTCGCTAGAAAGTTTGCGTAAATATTCACAAGACCGAGTAAGCGCACCTAACATTTCAACAATTTCCGTCTTGACACAAAAGTTTTACGCACACTTTAGACAATGTTTAACAGTACAAATTGCACGGTTAAACAGTGTTTAAAGCGTGTTTAAATCTTTTGTGGTAAGGCGGTTTCTCTCCAGGAGTTGTTTTTAGGGTTCCGTACCCAAAGGGAAAAACGGGACCCTATTACTAAGACTTCGACGTCCGTCTGTCCGTCTGTCTGTCTGTCTGTCACCGGGCTGTTTCTCATGAACCATGATAGCTAGGCAGCTGAAATTTTCACATATGAGGTATTTCGGTTGCCGCTATAACAACAAATACTAAAAACAAAATGAAATAAGTATGTAAGGGGGGCTTCCATACAACAATCCTGAATTTTTAGACGTTTATCGCTCTATATTAATAATGGTACCAGGTAGGTACATGCTTGAAATTTTCACAGAATATTTATTTTTAAATTCCTTTCAATAATAAATAATAAAATTAAAATAAATTAAATATTTAAGGGGGGCTTCCATACAATACGGAACCCTCCGTGCGCGAGTCCGACTCTTACTTGGCCGATTATTTGAACTTCGTACGGTTTGGTCGTTCAAATTATTATTCATGTTTCAAGGTTAATTTAATGAAATTTCATTAAATGGGTCATAAATCGTAAACGGTAAGTTTTACAAAAAAGTTTACTGGAAACAAAAGATGCGAAATTATATTTTTACAATAATGATCTTAATGTGTTTTGCCCTGAAGTACATAGTTTCCGAGATATCGGCCAAAAACATTTTTTCAAGATGACTTGTCAGGAACGCATTCTCTGAACGGCCGAACTATAGATTTATCACGAGGTCTACTGTTCGGCGAACTACTAGTGTTACAAGTTTTTTTTAATTCCATAAGTTTTTTGCATACTCATTTTACAGACTTGACATCGTTTCCTATCACACAATTATTATCAGTCATACTACGCAATGTAGAGTTGAGTAATTTAGACCGCGATTACGCTATCAAGGAAAAGTTTATTGTAACATTTACACCCGCCTCGTACGATACGGTCACGCCTTCCCCATTATCTGTACGTGTGCCCGACGCGTGCCCTCTCATGACACGTTTGCAATAGGACTGCTTATCGTTATCATGGCCGCGTAAAGATACTATTCTGATTCCGACTGCAGAGCAGAGACCGCATATTGGAAAACAATGACCGCATATAGTAAATCAACGACTGCATATTGCAAAGCAACGACCGCATTTTGCATATCAAATACCGCAAGACTGAATATTGATTTTTGTCACGTTTCACCATCATCTGTCTGTGTGCCAGACGCGTGCCCTGACGTGACACGTTTGCAATAGGATTCCTTAACTTTATCACGACCACGTAAAAATACTATTCCAATTATGACTGCAGAGCTGAGACCGTGGACTGCGAAGCATAGACCGCATATTGTAATTCAACGGCTGCATATTGCAAAGCAACGACTGAATTTTGCATATCAAGTACCGTAGACTATATAGTGAATTTTTTCACGTTTCCCCATTATCTGTATATGTGCCAGACGCGTGCCCTCTCGTAACACGTTTGCGATAGGATTCCTTTTCGTTGTTACGACCGCGTAAATATACTATTCCAATTGAGACTGTGGACTGCAAAGCATAGACCGCATATTGTAAATCAACGGCTGCATATTGCAAAGCAATGACTGCATTTTGCATATCAAATACCGCAGACTGTAGATTGAATTTTTTTCACGTTTCCCAATTATCTGTATGTGTGCCAGACGTTTGCCCCCTCTTGACACGTTTGCAATAGGATTCCTTATTGTTATCATGGCCAGTGAAGCCATTATGATGTGCAGTGTTTGTCAGCGATCACCAATTCGAAATTAAGCAACTGTTGGTACGCTCAGTCTTCGGGTGGGTGACTGCGGCTGGCATTTACAACTGAGTGTTACTACTTACTGTGGCTCGGGTGGCACGTTACATTGTGGATTCCGGTTGTATTAACAGTTGAGCCATGTCAGAAACCTGATGGAGGCTCAAAAAGTGTAACCAGGGCTAATAGATCCTCTAAGCAGGGCTAGCCACCCGGCCTATACAAACTTACTTATCAGCTGGCTAGTGTGAGACGAACACTGGCAAAGTCAGACAAGCTCACTCATGTCATGGGCCCCGATGTGTACAACCACTTATCAGAACACATTACAGGAGCCCCTTCTCAGCAGTGCTTTAAAACTCCCCTGAAACGTTGGCTCATTGAGCAAGCCCTCTATCAATTTAAAGATTTTTATAAACATATAAAGTAATTATGTATTACTAGCTTAAAACCCGCGGCTTCGCCCGCATTGTCTTAGTAGACAGGTACTGGCTTATGAAAATAGCCCGTGGTTTGACCCACGTTTGTCTTAGTACTTGCTTAAAATTATAAAAGGCTGCCGGTTGGCTTGCGTTGTCTTGGCACTTCCTTAAAATAATAATAGGTCGTGGTTTAGCAAAGCATTATCGTATAACGTATTACTTGCAAGGATAATGCCTATGGTTTGGCCTGAATTGTCATAGTATTTGGCTAAAATGATAATAGGTCGCGGTTTGGCCTGCGTATTCTTAGTACTCGCTTAAGATAGTAATTTATAGCACGCAGCTTAGCCTGCGTTGTCTTAATACTTCCTCAAAATTGTAATAGCCTACCGTTTGGCACGCGTTGTCGTATTAATTGCAATGATAATAGCCCACGGTCTGGCCGCTTTGTTCGAGTAACTGCTTAAAATGATAATAAGCCACAGTTTGACCCGCGCTGTCTTGGAACTTGCTTAAAATAATAATACTTCGTGGTTTCGCCTGCATTGTCGTATAACGTATAACTTGAAAAGATAATGCTTAGTAGGCATTATCTTTTCGAGTAATAGGCATTGCCTACGGTTTGGCATTAATTGTCCCAGTGTTTAGCTAGAATGATAATAGGTCGCGGTTTGGCCTGCGCATTCTTAGTACTTGCTTAATATGGTAATTTATAGTACGTAGCTTGGCTCGCGTTGTCTAAGTACTTGCTTAAAATTACAATAGCCTGCCGTATGGCTCGCGTTGTCGTATTGCTTGCAATGATAATAGCCCATGGTCTGGCCCGCGTCGTTATAGTATTTGCTTAAAATGATAATGGCGCACGGTTTGGTCCGCATTTTCTTAGTACTTACTTTAAATGGTAATTTCCCACAGTTTGGCCCGCGTTGTCTTAGTACTTTTTTTGCTTAAAGTAATAGCTCTTGGTTTAGCCCACGTTGTCGTATTACTTGCAAGGATAATAATTAGCCCACGGATTGGCCTGCTTTGTCTCAGTATTTGCTTAAATTTACTTGTATCTAAAGCTTATTATGGAGTACAACAATTTTTAGATGATTAATTGCAAAATATTCGAATTAAATCTAATAATAATGATTGTATAATTTTTTCAGGTTCTAATGATAATTTTATGGCCATATTGGACCTAACTGATAATTCAATATTTTTGTGATTAGTAGTAAGATCTCAATGTAACACAGTTCAACAATAAATGTTCTTTGACTTTAATAGCCCAGGGTTTGGACCGCGTTATTTTATAACTTGTCATAAAATAAATACTTGATAAAGTTATATTTTAATATACCTACTGATTTTTTTTATAGCGAGAAAAGAATATTGTTTACGCGGTCAAAAGTGATCGAGACACTTGTAGGACTTTCAGACATTCTCTGACCAAGTACAGACGAAAAAGTAGCACACAAGAAGGTACATTTTATTTGAAAAATACATAGCGCACCTACATCTAGACGACAGGCATGTTCTAGGATTCCATTATACTCATCATTTGACTAACTTTTACTATGGTACCAACCCAGAAATTACGTAAATAAAATTAGCTGTTCAACACAAAAAATTCATCGACCCGCGACAAAATGTAAAGAATAGGTAATTTTCGCTTCTTCAGGGTAGTTCCCATAGTAAAGTAAGTAGTTATTGATCCGTATGTACCCTTAGTTTAAGTCTATTGGCTCACAAAATAAAATCGTTCATAAACAATTAGGGGCCCATTTTGCCCCCATTGAAGGATCTAAATTATCTCAATTTAATTCTAGATATTTCACTACGTTTAAAAAAAAACGCGATCAAGTTATTTTTCACGCTTATATAGGATGTTTGGTCTAGCGTTAGACAAGGAATCCGGGACTTTTCCCAGGACGTTAATAGTCATATATTAGTTAAAAGGGTGAGATATTTTCAAACAATATTGCATCGGTTTTCGAACAGTCATTTAGTACTTTTTTAGGAAATTGATATCCTGAAGGACCCACTGAAATTTTCCGGGATAGCAGTACCCCAAGTGGTAATTTGTGTTATTGTCTAGCGTCGTACCAAATTTCGTTAGAATTCATTTATCTACCCCTTTTATCTTAGCTTTATAATTGATTATTTTGGCTATTGCTAAGAAACCCAATAGATTTTCCGGGATAAAATAGTTACTGTATTGAAACATGTTGTGTGCTTTCTACATACCTACCAGATTTCATTTATAACCGTTCAGCATGTCTGATGTAATTATTGATGCTTTTTTCACCAACTTTGGGAACTTATCTGACCCGTTAGATAAGGAAAATTCGGAAAAACAGGAAGAAACGTAACTTTTATTTTATTTGTAAAGCATAAATACAAAGTTTTAAGTCAATCGGTAAAGGTAATAAAAATTAAATGCAAACAAAAAGGGCCCGTTTTACCCCGTTAGAGGTCGATTTTTCGAAATTTTCGTCCTTTGTGCTTCATTACGTTGTACATTGTACCTATGTTCGAAATTTCAAGTATCTATCTTTAGTGGATTGGGTTGTAGCCTAAACTGATTAATTTTGGCTATCCCTAAGGATCCCAATAGAATTTCCGGGATAATAATAGTTCATGTGTTGAAACATGTTGTGTGCTTCCTCCATACCAGATTTCATCCATAACCGTTCAGCTCGTCGGATGTAATAGACGCTTTTTTCACCAACTTTGGGACCCAATTTGACCCCTTAGATAAGGAATATTCGGAAAAACAGGTACAAACGTAACTTTTATTTTGTTTGAGTAGCATGTATACAAAGTTTCAAGTCAATCGGTAAAGGGAATAAAAAGTTACATACAAACGAAAAGGGCCCGTTTTACCCCTTTAGAGGTCGATTTTTCAAAATTCCGTTCTTAGTGCTCCATTACGTAGTCCAATGTATCTTTGTTCCAAATTTCATGTTCGTATCTTTAGCGGTTTGGGCTGTAGGCTGTCTGTCAGTCAGTCACTCAGCGAAGCCTTTTATATAATAGATTAATTTTACCAAACAGGTATGAAATACTGTTAATAATTAAGTTATATTGACTTACAAATATGTACTATGAATAAAGTAGACGTGTAAATTAATTTTATGAAATCAACGAATATGAATATTACCTCAAAGAGTTACTTTTTATGATAAACATTTCAAAAATTCGTCGCGGATGCAGGATTCGAACCTTGCGTCTTCGGATCACTATAAGTTGGTTAAAATGATAAACACTTCACAGAATTCGCCGCGGGGTCAGTATAGCGGGTTAGCTCAGTGGTCAGAGCGTCGGGCTAGTGATCCGAAGACGCAAGGTTCGAATCCTGCATCCGCGACGAATTTTTGAAATGTTTATCATAAAAAGTAACTCTTTGAGATAAACCTAGTGTGGGATGCACTATAAAATTAAAAATCAAGAATATTACCATTCTCATTACAATTTATTGAACAACAGAAATACTGTATTAGAAAAAAAAAAGCAAAACCTTCACAGCACATCATAATGTTTTGAATTTTATCAAAATCGCCCCGAGATTTTAGGAAATAAATTAAAAAATCAATGGCATTAAGAAACCATAAAATTTTTATTGAAATTTTGGTCACGTGAATATACTAGTTTCGTGCCACAATATTTAAATTATTTAATAATATAATCTAGAATAGCTTTATAAACAATCTGTTTTCTGCTTACAATCTATTTTGGTTAGTATTTTTATCAGCAACTATTCCAGTTTTATGTATAAACAGAACACTAATGGTTCATTTTATTTGCAACATCGAAAAAGCAGGATGTTATAATATGTTTGTCTGTATGTATATTTTGTGTATGTTTATAGATATTTTCGCCAATAGTGAACTGATTGTAAAAAAAACTTTTTAGTTCTAAAGGGTATTCCCGAGGACTCATTTCAATTTTATCGAAATCGGTTCAGAACAACCCAAATTAAACCAAAAAAAAACATAATCTTATCTTTATGAATAACTTTTACTAGGAGACCAACGGCGAAATGATGAATAAAATTCAGCTGTTCCATGCATTTTGTTAAGAATTAATGAAAGTTTTGTATCGAACATGTATTTTTTTCGCGAATTTGCAAACACTTTATAAGTTTCTGCACTTTGCAAAGCAACTCCTTTTATTTGCGGATTTATTTGGTATTTTGGGGACAATTTCTTTTGATTATCAATTAAATAAATTTTATGGTAAATTTTTGACTGACGTATAAATCATTGTGATTAAAATTACGCTGACCAATAAAAAGATTTGATTGCTATCTCAATCATCAATCATTTATTTATTTTTGACACATATGTTAATGTACAATATCGGATCTATTCCAATAATCACCATACTAATAATTCTAGAATACTTATACTTTTTTAAGACGGCATAAAACTAGGTATAATTTAGTACAAGGAAAACTTTAACCGGAATGCAAGATAAAAACGTCGCTTGTATTTTATCTTTAAAAAACATTAATACAAGACTCATAGTTAATTTCAATAAAAATGTTTTTAGTTTCCTTTTTCCTTGATCTAAGTTTTTGATTGTTGCAATGCGATTTTATTTAATTCAGCTCATATAGAACTTATGTTGTACTTGGCGTATTATTTGCAGTTCTTATATTATTTGCCTGAAAAATACAGGGTGGCGCAATAGAACGTGCATTTTTAAAATAATTATTAAAAAATAAATACAAAAGGTATAGTTAAAATAAAACTAAGCAATTATTAAGTGATAACTGAAGTTTATTTTTTAAAAATAACGTCATCTAAATGATGACCCTCTCTACGTTGGCACTCCTCTAACCGCAAACGGAAATTACCGAAAACTTTCTTAAGTAGTGCTGGTGTGATTGCTGCCATTTCACCACGAATATTCTCCTTGAGCTGACTGATGTTTCTCGGATTATTGGTGTAGACTTTGTGTTTGAGGTATCCCCACAAAAAAAAGTCAGGAGGCGTCAAGTCTGGACTGCGCGGAGGCCATGGGATATCACCTCTTTTCGAAATCAGTTTGCCAGGGAACATCTGCTTCACAACCGCCATGGAGTCATTTGATGTGTGACTGGTAGCTCCGTCTTGTTGGAACCAAGTCCTAGAGTTCTTTATTCTTGAATTTTCAAGTTCTGGGGCCAAAAAACCTTCCAACATCGCAACATAGCGTTCGGTATTAACAGTGATGTTTTGCCCCCGTGCGTTTTCAAAAAAATAAGGACCAATTATTCCTTTGGCAGATATTGCGGCCCAAACTGTCACTTTAGGGCTATGTAACGGTTTTTGATGTTTGAGTCTGGGATTTTCACTATTCCAATAACGACAATTTTGGCGGTTTACGAACCCATTCATATGAAAATGTGCCTCATCAGAGAAAAGGATGTTTTCAAAATTTGAAAACCGATTGAGCATTTCATTAGCAAATGTGAGCCGTGCTATGAAGTCAGAGTCTTTCAATTCTTGAGTTAATTGCAGCTTGTATGGATGCAATTTAAGATCCAAGTTTAAAATTCGTTGCAAACTTCGTCGCGATATGTTTAGGACAGACGATCTCTTGCGAGTAGACATTTGTGGATCTTCTCGTACCGACTGCTTAACACTCTCAATATTGTCTTCGGTCCTAGATGTGCGTGGACGACCTTTCGCGTGTGGTTTAAACGTCGATCCAGTCTCTTCAAAACGCTTTATCCAGATTTTAATTAAATTAGCACTCGGAGCCTCCCTAATTTGCCGTACACCATACTCAGAACAAAATAGTCGCCTGACAACTACGTACGAACGAGAGTTTTCGTAAAATGCGCGCACGCAAAATGCGCGACGCTTCCCGTCGAAGTGACTCATAGTGACTAAAACTTTATGAACCGCGCTACCCAACGATATCGGTCTCCCCCCGCCCACGCCCCTTCTACCCCGCAAAAAAAGATGATGCAATATGCACGTTCTATTGCGCCACCCTGTATTTACCTAATCCTCTTATGCGTAAAACTTACTATTCATTGTACGTTGCAGTAATTGTGTGCGAAAATTTGTAGGTCAAAATAATAACCGAAAAAATGGCGATAATTTTACTTGTCATGTAAATTCTAATTTTTGCATGTCTGTTGATTTTTTGTAGTCGGATTTTTATTTTATCTCATGTTATTTTATGCGTGGCTGTACCATAAGAAATACGTGTAATACTGATGCGGGAAATTATTCTCTATAAACGTGGTCCGAAACGACCTTTTCCTTCATCGTTCTCGGCGTTTCGCCCCGCGGGGCGAATAGGGGCCTTCAATATGGACGATTTGCCCCGCGGGCCGAACAGCTTGCGAGGCGAAACGCCGCAATAGCCATCTAATCTTGATGATTAAATGGTACAAAAAAAATGTTATTTTATTTGTGTCATCGTCTGTAGTTTGTCGAAAATTATGTTTTATTTTTGTGCTTATCTTTTACAACATTTAAGAAGTTCCACTTTTCTTCGCAAGCATTTTCCTTGTTATTATATTATGTTCGAAAATTTTCTTTTGTGTAGTGTATAGTTTTATGTACCTAACTAACTAAAAAATCTACAAAACGTGAATTTTCTATAGACCTTAACGATCAGTAGAAAATCTTTCAATTTTAAATTTTTACTTTAATAAAAAGAAATGATAAATAACGTTTTTCACGAGTCAAACTTAGTTTTCTTTATTACTGGTAACTACAACAAAATAGAATACTATTTTATAAGCTAAAACTACTTATACTACTACTACATAAAAAGCAATTCGATCATCCACAGACCCTTAAGGGTCTAAAGATAATCCAAATGCTCAAGCCCACTGCCAGTTGGCAGCGTGCCCAGCATGCTGGCGGCATTGCCACGCTGAATGGCAATGCTTATACGTTGAGCCACCAGCATTTTGGTCCCGCGTCGCGTTTTCTTTTAATGTGGTAGATTTAATGTTTTTTGTTAACATAAATTGTTTTGTTACAGATGCAAAATCAATGAATGCGAGCACACGCAAAATGGCAGTTTATGGGTAGAGTACGCCATTCCAAAAGAGAAAGATGTTCTGGCAAAATGTGATAGATATCCGTTTTTAGAAAATGTAACTTTTACCAACAGCACAGTCTGCAAACCAGATATTTTTGATACCTCCAAGACAGAAAAATGTTCTTCTTATGTTTATGGAGAAGCAGATTCTGCAGTTATAGATGTAAGTACCTCTTGAGCCTGACATTGTATAAGTTTATTAGGTATTTAGAATCTTAAATATTATATGTAGTTAAAATAAATATTAGGGGACATCTTACACACGGTCTCTGAAAATTGAAATGTGACAATTTCAGCTGTCTAGCTATAATGGTTCATGATATACGATCTGGTGACAGAATAGGGTCCCGTTTTTACCCTTTGGGTACGGAACCCTAAAAAGTACTTACTTACTATATAATGTACATTTTTTTTTCCAATATACAGGGTATTTCTATTCAATTAGCATCCTTTCAGGGGCTTATTCTGTACATCAAAACTAACAACTTTTGTTCTACGACTTTTGTCAAAAATCAAAAAAATATTTTGTTGTTCCATAGAAAAATATCGTTCACCCGCGACAAAATGTATGGAACAGCTGTTTTTTTTTTAGTTCTGACAAAAGTCCCGGCTGTCATTATGACACGATTCTTGACAGTAGCAGAGGCCATATGTTATGGTACGCATAACTCTTGCAAAAATTAAACTATACCGATGATAAAAACCTTAAAAAGTAGGAGAGCTACATGCATTTGTGCTGACCTCGATTTAACCTCCATCAAGACAACTGGTTTTTACATAATATTAATCTTTATTTTGCTGTTATTAACTAACCGACTTCCAAAAAGGAGGAGGTTCTATGTTCTGTCTGTATGTATTTTTTTGTGTTTGTTTATCGATAATTTCGCCAATTGTGAACTGAAGCGAATCTTTTTTAGTTCGTAAGGGTGTACTTCCGAGGTGGTCCCATTTAAATTTTACAGAAATCGGCTTAGCGGTTTTTTAAACATCAACATTAATGTAAACAATTCGAGTGAAATGTTCGAATTTTGTACACGATGAAAGGCGGTTTTACCATTTTTTGCGAAAAATAATTATTATGTACAAGATTAATTAATTCATTCGTAGAGTAAGACACTTGGCGGTAAATTAATTTTCACGCTTCGCGGTATTTTTCTAGTGTTCTCATCTCTCTGAATGTCATCTTTTGTCTAATTTACAAATATCCTTTGTGGGTTTCCGTCTACTTTCTTATCTTTAACTAATCCTTCTAGGTACATACATATATGTAGTAACTATAAAATAATTATTTTTTTGCAAAAAAATAGCGTGACCGACTTCACCCGTGTACAGAATTCGCGAAGATTTCGCACAGATCGATGTAGCATTTTTCACAATATTATTGATTTATCAAAAATGGCTCAGCCGATTTCGATAAAATTTAAATGGAACTAATTTCGAATTATACTATGAAAAAAGTTATGCGAGGTTACACGTAAAAAAAATACGCGTCGAATTGAATACCTCCTCCGGTGGTTCGTCGGTCGAAAATAGAATAAAAGTACATGGTTAAGCTACATAAAAAGCAATTGGATCATTCACATACCCTTGAGATGCAAAAGAATTGAACATTTAGGTACGTTATATAGACCCAGATAAAATCCATTAAGATAAGCAATTGGATTATTTTGATCTACAGATAATCCAAATACTCAAGCTCACTGCCGTTTTTTTTTTGTTACATTATCATTACGTACAATGTGTCCAAGCATTGACAAAATTGTATTTTGGAAATAAATCAAGCTATCTGTAAAGTATCACAAAGCTTACAACAGATAATCTCTTTTTCAGTTCGATCTCGGCTGCCAAAACTGGAAAAGGACACTCATAGGCACCTTCCACAACTCTGGGTTCTTCATCTCTCTCCCTCTCACTGGATTCATCTCTGACAGATATGGGAGGAAGGTGGCCGTCTCCATAGCATCTCTGATGAACTGCATCTTCGGATTCATGAGATCTTTTTCTGTCAACTACTACATGATGATTGTTCTAGAATTTCTTGAGACGGCACTCGGCGGTGGTGCTTATAGTACAGCCTTTGTTTTGGGTAAGAATAGTTTTTCAAACAAAAATAGTGTGAAATTGCGATTTGCGACCCAACACTCCTTCGTGTTAAAAGTATAGAATTTAATAAACATACCTACTAAACGTTGAGTGCTCATATTCTACGACTCAAGGACGAAATCCGCTTGAGGAAGATTTGTAGATCGTATCTAACGCCTAATTCATTAAAATACACACGTTAGAATTCCAAAGCCATTTTCCTGTCCATAATTGGTAAACTGGATATATTGCTAAATTGCTATTTATTTATTTATTAGGATGTGCAGGAAAGTAGCCGCACTAAATAGATCTTTTTGGAAATCTATAAAAAAGCGACGTCTTATGGCTAAGAAAATGATGATGCTAGCAGTATTTGTTACGAGTATTTATGAAGTTTTCAAAACGAAAGCTGGTACGATTACATGGAAATTATAATAATTGTATTGTATTGTATTTTGTAGCGCTCGTAGCGTAGTTTGACTAGATGTTTGTCAGCGATCACCGAAATTAAGCAACGTTCCGCACGGTCAGTACTTGGATGGGTGACCACGGGTGGCATTTTCCAACTAAGCGCTACCGTGGCTCGGATGACACGTTAAATTGTAGGCCCCGGTTGTTTTAACCGTTTAGCCATGTCAGAGGCCTTCAGGCGGCCTAAAAACCCAGCCACCCGGCCTATACGAACTTACTTACTTTATAATTGTATTTTTTTACAGCAATGGAACTAGTTGGTCCAAAAGGCAGGGTATTTGGAAATACTATTATCAATGTGATATACGTATTCGGCTTAATGTCATTATCGGGACTATCCTGGCTGTTGCAAGACTGGAGGACTCTTTTGAGAATTATTTACGCACCAGCGTGTCTAATATTTTCTTACCTCTGGATTCTTAACGAAAGTGTCAGATGGCTGCTCAGCAAAGGACGCAATGACGAAGCCGTAGCTATTCTCCAGAAAGCAGCTAATATGAACAATGTGATATTATCAGAATACGATTTAGCTCCACTAAACGACCCAGAGAGTGGCTCCAAACCTAACCAAGAAAACAAAGAAGTCATCCAAGACGGAGAAGAACCATCAGTTTTCAAACAAGTAACCCGATCAGGCATAATAATGGGAAGACTGTTCAAGTGCTCGTTTCTTTGGATCACGTGCACGTTTGTTTATTACGGTCTCTCGATAAACTCCGTGTCTTTAGCTGGAAATAAATATATAAACTTTATGCTGGTTGCGTTCATAGAAATTCCAGCTAATTTTGCTTGCTTAGTAGTATTAGATAGATTTGGAAGGAAAAAAGTGATGATCATCACGTATGTTTTGAGCGCTCTACTCTGCATCAGCTTGTCATTCATTCCTAAAGGTAAGCTCTTCTTTGCTTCAAATTCAGTTACCAAACTCCACGAAGCTCTTTGCTACACGTTGGCAAGTAAACATGTTTACACTCGAAACTTTGCTTAAGCGTTTGTGATCACGCACGAAGTAAAATTAACTGTAAAACTCGACGCAATCTGAACGAAACAACTTATCAAACTTTGTCTTCGGAATTACGTCTGGCAAATCTCGAGAGCAAACATAATTTGTCGATACAAAAGACAAGTTGGATAATCCGAGGCGTTTTGACGACGTTACGGCCTCGGAATTTTGCCGAACCGCTGTTTATTTAGTAATCACTGTTTGGATTACAGACTGAATTAATGAAACATTTAAGTCGATTCGAGGAGATTTGCCTAACTTGCCTTTCTCGAGCAATAGATAAGACGTAAATAATTTTCGCGGTTCCCTCGCAACTGGAAGTGGCGACGAGTTTGCTTAGTAAACAATTTGATGAATAAATGAATCAAAGTCCGAGGAAGGGAGTTGATTTGGGATAATCGTGTCTTGAGATTAGAGGCGACGGCAATGGAAGTTTATTCTTGAAAATCCTTTGCCGTTAAAAGACAAACCTAAGCTTTGAATAATGACAGTTAAATCATCTTTGCATTAATTTCAATCACATCACGTTTGCGAGGTTCCAGTTTCTTTATTTAATTCTCAGTGTGTCTTCTGTTATGCTTATGGTATCAAAATCAATTAAATCTTCTCAGAAGAATTAATTCCATTGATACGAAAAGCAAATGTCCTCTAAAAAATAAAATCGTTTTAGTACGCGCTGTATGCAAGCCGTTTTCAACAGGTCTTATTGGAAAACTATAAGAGAGTTCAATGCCCAGCAGTAGATGTCCTAAAATGTTGATGATAAATGTCTTATACGACGATTTCGGTTATGTACGTCACCGTAACCGTTTAGACTAGCTGACTCGTAGTTATTACAGATGTAACCTCACTTTTGAGTGTACTCTTCTCAATGTTTGCTATTAACGTTCCAAACCAGTGAATGCATTTGCGCAAAATACGTGTAGGTATATAATCAACATGTAGCCTCTGACTTTCTCCAAAGATAATATAATATTTTGAAGAAGAATCGATATTTTATAATTAATTTATCCACAGGTTTCGGTTGGTGGTTCTTAGCAGTTAATATATTTATCTGGAAAACAGTATAGCATACAAAATATGGCCAATATTTTTAGACTTAAAAGACCTGTTACCTCTGACTTTCTCCATTGTGATTATAATTTTGAGAATGAATTGATGTTTTGTAATAAATGTCTTTACAGGTTACGGATGGTGGTCCTTAGCGATATATTTATCTGGAAAGTTCTCCATCACAGTGGCTTACAGTTCTGTCTATATCTACGTGTCTGAAGTCTTCCCCACCAATGTCAGACAAACTTTGCTGGCCATCTGTTCTTCTACGGGCAGAGTTGGCTCTACTTTGGCACCTTTGACTCCTCTTTTGGTAAGTTTTTTTTATTTTGTATATCACTAGCTTTTGCCCGTGGTTTTGTTTGCGTTTTATTTTGACTTTTGTCTTATCCCAAAGGAACCTTTTATTTTTCAGGTATAAAAAGTAGTCTATGCCACTATACGACTTTTGAACTATACCCATGCCACAAATTAAGTTAATCCGTTGTTCTATTGCTACCTGAAATAGTTACAAACTAACAAACACTTTCGAATCTATAATGTATTGTACTAGCGACCAGCCTAGGATTCGCACAGGTGTATTGTACATATAAAACTTCCTCTGGAATAACTCTATCTATTAAAAAAACCGCATTAAAATCTGTTGCGTAGTTTTAAAGATATAAGCATACATGGGGTCAGAAAGCGGGAAGCGACTTTGTTTTATACTACGTAGTGATAGATAGATAGATAACACTTTATTGTACACAAAAAAAGAAATAAGACGAACAGTAATACAAGAAAAACTTATGTAAATTATTGTAATTATTATTCCAGGCGAATTAGTTATAGTGAAGTAAGGAATGTTTTTTTTTTCACGGCTATTCATATTTACCTTAGCAAGTGCAGGCTGAGCATTTTGCGTCTACTTTTGTGTAAGTAAAAAATTAAACAAATCCAGTTATTTGTTTAAAACATGTATAGGTCGAATCAGACTTAATGACATCTGTAAAATCAGCTACAAACCGCGCGGCCCTCCACTCCTCACTTTGCTACTGCGCAACGACTGGCGCCTCGTGTTTGCAGCCACCTTTATGTTTAAATCTTATTAACCTAGTAGTAATAGTTCAGTAGAACGGTTTAAATGCATTTGTCTAAATTAAATAATATGTCTTTGTTTTGAATAAATATTTAGTGTATTTCCGCTATGTTGTTGTAGGCAAATAAGTTTAAGAGCCCTATTCAATACATCAATTAATCATTTAAAACGAAATCGGTAACAAAACCCCTTACAATTAATAATATTACATTACTATAATTATATAACTAAAAACATAGTTTTACAAAATAGTGAAAATAATAATAAATTTCACTCTTACTTTCACTTTACTCTATTATAAATTTATTAATGCGTTAAAACTAAACAAATAATTTAAAAAAAAATGAAAGAAAGATATGACAAAATAGTGAAAACGCTTAATTAAATAAATAACACCCTTATTCACGTGCGTGGCGAAACACGTGTCGAATAGAGTGTAGTGCAGCACTATTTTTTAGTAATTATTTGTTTAGTTTTAACGGATTAATATATCAATTATAATAGGGTAAAGTGAAAGTAAGAGTGAAATTTATTATTATTTTCACTATTTTGTAAAACTGTATTTTTAGTTGTATAATCAACGAGGCATATTCTGGTTAAAGAATTTATTTCTCAACACGAAATTAACAATTTTTCATGAATAAGTTCTTATCTTTCTGAGACTCAGAGTAGGTCTGGAGCTGCGGCCAATTCGGCGGAGCAGCACAAGCGGCGCAAATATGCTAACCTCGGTAGTGGTTACATATTTGAGTCATTTGGAGTTGAGACATTGGGTCCGTGGGGGCCGGGAGCTCATACCATTTTCAAAAGTCTTTCTGGGCGTCTGGTGGACGCGACGCGTGACCAAAATGCTGGTGTTTATTTGGCTCAACGCATAAGCATTGCCATTCAGAGTGGCAATGCAGCCAGCATGCTGGGCACGCTGCCAACTGGCAGTGGGCTTGAGCATTTGGATTATCTTTAGACTTTCAAAGGTCTGAGGATGATCCAATGCTTTTTGTGTAATAGTAGTGTAGTTTTGTTGTAGTTAATAAAGGCACTTTTGCCAGATTAAAAAAAAAAGTTCTCACATAAGTGCACTTATGTGAGAACTTAATCACTACAGTACATATAATATGCTTCAATCAGTCGTATTTATGAGTTACTTATCAAATTAAATTTAAACAGTTATATATTATAAGATCTAAAATATACTTATTAACATTATTATCAAAAATAACATTTTCATCTTCACGACGTGTTGACTCTTCGAGCTCGCTCGCAAGAAAATAAACCTGATTCAATCAACTAACTTAAATAATATCAATCATCTTTAATTCAAATTATTTACTAATACATATTTTTCTTCCACAGGCAATATACTACGAAAATCTGCCGTCGATATTCTTCGGTACCCTGGCTATTCTAGCCGGTCTACTAGTCTTCACGCTACCAGAGACCATCAATGTACCTCTTCCAGATACTATAGAAGAAGCTGAGATATTATCTAGAAAGAAAAAACCCAAAAAATAACTCCAGTTAATAATTATTTATACTGTAGTTTAAAAATATATACAGGGTTATACAGAACTGGTCTAATAAGACAAAAAGGGGTGACTAAGGCCATTATTATGAACAACTTTTAAGATGGGGTCAGCCCAGAATTCGAGAAAAATCAGCTTTTTCATACATTTGTCGAAGTCAAAGTCAAAGTATTTATTTTAAATTAGATACATTATTAAGTGCACCATGCTTTAGCATCAGGGCATGCAAAATTATAATTCTTAAATTTGTCGATCCTGAGTGCATGTTTATATGGAACAGCGTACTATTTATCGAATTTTGGGTTTGGTTATTTAAAATTTGATCATAATGACGGTCTTTATCGCAACCTTTCGGCTTAGTTCAGGGCAAGCAGATAACCCTGTATAAGTAGATATTATTACAAAATCATTTCACATAGCTTGTCACTTGGAATACTTTACACCTACGGTAACACAAGGGCATTTTTGTCATTTCTTTGTTTTACAGAAAGTGCGATTGTGAAATCAAAGTTTAAAAAATTTGGTCAGTGAATATTCAAGTAAATAATCTTTCAAGATTTTTTAAGGGCTAGGTAGACACTTTAGACGATGGATATTTTCTACGATATTGTAATATTTATCATTGTATATTCATTAAGGTAATTATATTAGCTAAATAGCATAGTTCTGTTTCTTTTTCACTTTAGGCATTCGATAGAGAGAACGCTTTTTACGTTGCCATTAAATTTACGCTGGCGCCTCTATGATCGGGTCTATTGTCTAGAGAAAAGCCCTGTGTCACAGCAATAAATTGGTAAGATATATAAAATGTGTATATGTATAATGTGAATGACTGAATGTGTGTAATTAAAATTATTGAGTGAGAGAAAATGTGTTCAAGTGACTAGAAGACAAGAGCTATTTGAAAAGGATTATAAGACAGCAATAACATTTTAGATGCAATTCGCTTCCAATCAGTTCTTTTGTTTGTAGAGAACTCTATGTCCAGTAGTGGATGTATTATAGCTGCAATGATGACAATAACGATGATGTTATAGATTGTTTCTTTAGACGACGTTTCGTTTTCTACGAGACCAAGCCCGAAATCGAAAAATAGAATGCTTTTCTATAAAAAAAATCATTGATTCTCGAAATAATTATTTAAAAAAATGGCAAAACCGCCTTCTATCGTGTACAAAAGTCGAATATTTATTATTGACATTATTGTTGAATTTACAAAAACGGCTCATCAGATTTCTATAAAATTTAAATGGGACCACCTCGGGAGTATATCCTTTCGAACTAAAAAAGAATTTTTCGATGCGGTTCACAATTGGCGAAATTATCGATGAACGTACACAAAAAAAATACATACGGATGAACATGTTTTTGTTTTTTTTACGACTTCGGGGTTGGTCCCATAGTAAAGTCCAGTGATTCAAATGTTGTGAAGTTCAAAACGCCTCAATTTGCTTAGCATATAAGTACAAAACAACGTATGTTTTGCGGCATGTATAAGAATAAGCTATAATAATTTGAACCAACTAGAGATATAAATGTGCGAAACAGCTGAGCGATAAGTACACGATATTACCTTATTATTTTGTGCTGCAATAACCATAAATAATATTAGGTACATAGGTACCAATACTGATATTAAAAATGATATTATTTGCTATTCAGCGAGGCAATGCTGCCAACATTCTGGCCACGTTACCCTCTGCGACAGTTTTAAAGGCTTTTAAAATTGTTTTGTTTTGTTTTTAGTTTAAGTTTTAGTGACTTTAGTATACGTTTCCTTTCTTTTTTAATTATGTAGGTAGTTGTAAGTAATTCAATGTTATTAAAAGCTTAACATTTTCCAATCCAGTAAATTATTTTATTCATACGCTGCTTCTACTTATTGATATTGTATTTTTTTCTGTAGCCTCTATCGCTCTAAAAACTTTGCATCACGGCTAGCATATGGATCACGACATAATTTTATCGACGTGTTTTGACGAGGCAAAGTTATTATGGTGAGGTATCAAATCATAATAAAAGGAAAAGTAGAAGGAAAGAGAGGAAGGGGAAAGACCACGGCGAGCATTTTTAGATCAGATCAAAGAGAGGGTAGATGTCATGTAGTACAGGGAGGTGAAGACACAAGAGGACCGCGAGACCGTGGAAGTAACGCCACCGACAAGAGCCACGCTCTTATATTCCGAATGAATAATCTGTCACATTATCACACATCGAGAAATTTATGACGTAGTGCGTATGCTAGTCGTGAAGGTACTTCGCTCAGCTGTCTCCTAAATCTCTGATAGATATTTATAATATATAAATTTATAGATAGGCAATCTAAGCAAAATAATATAATTTTTGTGCCAAGTATGATATTAAATACATAAAAATGTCTTTCCAAGTTCTACTACTTTCATTCCGCATTCATATTTTGAAAGTGAGTTTGACTTACTTGTATTTATAAAGATAGATAACCTATGCAATTTTATTACATTTTCGGCTATTTGATCAAGTGTTGATAAAAATGTCACGATTTTTTTGTAAGCTATTGTATTTTTGAGCTGATATTTTCATTGATTACAAGCTAGATTTTTTACCAATTCTTGAAATATAAATAAAAGTTTCAACCAATTTCTTCTATTTCATTGACTTAATACCTGCAGATAGCGCGCGAGTTGAATGCAGTCGGGGTCTGAGGTAAAGAGCAGAAGCATCTCCCCCCGCTATCCGCACGCCCCACCTCACGCGCCTGGGCGGGTTGGGCGTGCGGATGGCGGGGGGAGACATTCGCATTCCTAAGCTCTGCATTCAACTCGCGCGCCTACTGTATCTATTGAGGGTCATTTATCAATAAAGTACTTATGCCATCCGTACCTATTTTACATGCAAGTAATTAAAATAACACTAGCAAGAATAGTTAGATTTTATTATTTAAATTGTGTCACGATATTTATGAATGATCATAATTATATTTTAAAGATATTTATATTATTTAATGTCTGAAAGCCTTAAATAATAATTTCTGATCACCAAAATACGATAGTAAAAAAAGCATAGCAGAAAATTACGCAAACTCTATCAGTGAGTAAAATACTTACCTACCAAAATCATTCTATAAGTACAATCGTAAAGCAAATAATTTCATAAAGTAGGTAATACAGGTACCTAATAAATAAATAAATACTAGGGGACATCTTACAAACTAAGCAAAGCAAGTGATATGGCTGCCAGAGACTGATATAACTACGAGACTAATATAACTAAGATAAATAACACACAGAGCAAAAACCTATACTCGTATTCATCACATAAATGTTTGGGCTGGGTGGGGATCGAACCCACGCCTCTTCGATCCAGAAGTCAGGGTAACTAACCACTGAACTATCGAGGAAGTCAATAATAAATGTTGGTTACTTATTGTCAGGACCACAGAAACACGCTGGATGCAATCCGTTTTTTTTTTTATCCCGAATAAGTCCGCGCTTGACCATCAACTCGCCGGATGGTATGCGACGTTGTGGTCTAAGATGAAGCACGCAGACCTAGAAGATACCTATTCACTCAGACCTTGAAAAGCTTTAGATTATATATCTTAGGAAACAGGAAAGCAAAAAGACTGTTCCATTCCCTGGCGGTACGAATCAGAAATGTTGAGTCAAACCGCTTCGTACGTATCGAAGGAAAATCGACAGTGCAGGGGTGGTAATGTGGCGTCCTCCTACTTGTCCTGTAGTAAAAAGGGGATGGCTTCTGACCAGTATTATTGGAAATCCGTTAAGGGAGCCTAAGTCTAGCAGTGGAAGTCCTACGGCGGATTGATGACGTAAAACGGTCTATCTACTGATATTGAACAATAGAAACGAAAAAAGTAAGCATAATATGTAGCTCTTGCACAGAATCAGGCACTTGTTAAAAGCTATTGCGCACCGGTTTGAAAGGAACTATGATAACAATTTCAGGCGTTTCATACATTACCAGGGTGGCAATAGGAACACAATAAAACACTAGAGTCTGACTGTCTGTCTCTCTGAATGTGTAATTTATTGATGAATAATTACAGTTTATATACTAAACGATATCTATACACTGTGTGCTATCTATCTCACGTAAAACATCTAGATCACGAACTAATTAACCGTGTCATATCTGACATATTCTATCGAGCTGCAACATACTGTATCAGCCTTTAAGACTCCACTGTTATAAGTTGAATCATTCAACTTGGCGGGTGTGATGTTAGCTACTAGCCGCGGAGAGCCCAATCCAGACTGAAGCTCCTCAGTGAGCTGCATCTGCGTGAGGATTGGATTTTCCGCAGCTTGTACCTAACATCACAGCATAATTGTGACCTATAAACATACTAATACCTATAGATAGTAAAGATACTGTAACATGATAATAATATGATGATTTACTTAATAAATAAAAAACTAGACAAAGTGGACGAGACGGGCTAAATAAGACCGCAGGAATAGCCCGGGAGGTAAGCGCAAAAAATGCAACTACTTTCTAAAAGCTTAATTTTTGGTAATACGTTGTCATGGTGGTGTACAACAATACCCCGGAGACAGTCAGCTGGGATGCTTAGCGTTTGTTGGGGATACCCATTTGAATTTTCAAAAATATAAATGAGTAAGTATCTTGCAAGTAATTGGTGTACGGGTAGATAAGTAATTTAAAGAGTTTAACCACAACCAATTACTCAAATATATTATACTTCGAAATTGGTCCCGTTTAAATTTTATCGAAATCGGCTGAGCCATTTTTGATAAATCAACAATAATGTGAAAAATGCTACATCGATCCGTACGAAATATAAGCGAATTCAATACACGGGTGAAGTCGGTCATGCTATTTTTGCAAAAAATAATTATTTCAGGTAATTTGCTGCGGTTAAACATTTTAGTTATTTTCCTACCCGCACGCCAATTTATTTATTAAAAAAAAATATTCAAGCAGGTATCCCCACCAAACGCTAAGCATCCCAGCTGACTGAATCCCATAGATAACTTGACTTTGCTGAATCCGGAGTACTGTTGTATAAGAATAAGAAAACGTTTATTGTTCAGCCGTGTAAAAAGATGTTACAAAAATTTTATTCAACAGCCTGCCCATTTCGAGCGTACAGTAATGTTTTATAAAATTGTTATAAGTACATAATATGTACACCACCATGACTACCTAATACCAAAAAAAAACAGCTTTTAGAACAGAAAGTAGTTGCATTTTTTGCGCTTACCTCCCGGGCTATAGAAGAGGAACACACTGGATGCAAGATGTAAGCCGATTATAACCGATCTTTTGGAAATATAAAGAGAAGCCTTGAACGTCTTATACCTGAGTTGACATAATAAAGTTTGTCGTGTGTTAGAGTCAGGGGATCGAAATATTTTTTTTAAAAACTTCATTTTAATCCGTCTTTAATAAATAATAAATAATCGGCCAAGTACGAGTCGGACTCGCGCACGGAGGGTTCCGTACTGTATGGGAGTCCCCGTTAAATATTTCTTGTATGTTAATTTTATTATTTATTATTGAAGTGAATATAAAACTAAATATTCTGTGAAAATTTCAAGCATGTACCTGTTACCATTATCAATGTAGATCGAAAAACGTCTAAAAATCAGGTTTGTTGTATGGGAGCCCCCCTTAAATATTTATTTTATTCTATTTTTATTATTTGTTGTTGTACCGGCAACAGAAATACATCATCTGTGAAAGTTTCAGCAATCTAGCTATCATGGTTAATGAGATACAGCCCGGTGACAGACAGACAGACAGACGGACAGGCGGACATCGAAGTCTTAGTAATAGGGTCCCGTTTTTCCCTTTGGGTACGGAACCCTAATAAGGAGATGCTCAATACGATTGCGTTGTTTTTTTTTGGATATTATTATTTTACGCGATTACTCTGCCAATTAGGTATACCTATTACATAATTATCTACTCCAAGTGCCAGACTGATAGTGATACGATAAAACATCACTCAAGATCCGTAAGAACAACTAAACTCGATATTATGTCGCGCCATATTTGTAAGACAAGAAGGGTCAAGAGTCGGCCGTAACCTAAAAATAAATCAAACGACTGTTCACGAACTCGGATATGAGTTTACTTAGACAGGACTGTAGTAAGAGTATATTAGTTTATTCATTGAGATTCTCAAACACTGGCAAAGCGGAACCAAAGGTAAACAAATGAGCTAACTGAATGCAATAGTACGGGAGCCCAAAGTCAAAGTTCCTTAATTCCGTGGACATTACAATTGCACTGGGAACCGTCAAATAACAATGTTTGAAATACAATTTAAATAATTTAATCTCAACACAAATAGGTACTTACGAATTTATTTAGAAAAAATAATCAATTAACAAATTCAAAGTCAATTTCAATTTCAATAAACTAATGTCAACAAAAACAAACAAGAATAGAAAATAAAAAGTTGAGTCCCTCCGCGCGGAAGAAGTGAAACTTCGACGCAACAGTGCTTTTATACCCCCATGGTAGCGTTAAACGTTTAACGTAACCTTGTTGGAAGTCGCATTAGAAGTTTCACTTCAAAATGATCATCACAGATAAAATGATTCTCACATTTTTTAATTCCTATTTCACTGTAATTTTATAATTAAAAGTTTTAATTTCAATTGTAATATTTAATGTATATTGTTGGACATTCACAAGTATACATAATTGTATCTATGTTGAGAAATAAATGAAATGAAAAAATAAATAGCTTATTACCTCAAAGAGTTACTTTTTATGATAAACATTTCAAAAATTCGTCGCGGATGCAGGATTCGAACCTTGCGTCAGCTCAGTGGTCTAGAGCGTCGGGCTAGTGATCCGAAGACGCAAGGTTCGAATCCTGCATCCGCGACGAATTTTTGAAATGTTTATCATAAAAAGTAACTCTTTGAGATAAACCTAGTGTGGGATGCACTATAAAATTAAAATCATTTCAGCTTATTACCTCCTTATTACGTTATTCAGCAACGGTTGTTCACATCACAGAACAAAAAGCAATTTATGTTATTCAGCAATAGTATCGTCAAAGAATAAAATAATTAGCTAGCTTTTGTAACTATAAAAATATTATTAGAATCGTATAGGTACCTAGGTATATGCCGAATAAAACTACTCGGCGGCTGTGATGTTAGCTACAAGCCGCCGAAAAACCTATGCCTGACTGAACCACCAATTTTTTATCTTACCAAGCACTAAACAAAATGATTTAGTCATGTAGGTACCTAAATATGTTGTGTAATTATAATAATATACTTTAGAGAACTACAGATTGTCTAGATAAACTTAAGTTAGGTTTTAAGGCAATATTGTACTGAACTGTATCATTGTAAATTATTAAATAAATGAAAAAAAAAAAAAAAAAAAAAAAAAAAAACCTTCAAAAGCTGCGCGAGAATTGGGTTTTTAACTAATTTCCAAAAAGGAGGAGGTTGTATGTTCGTGTGTATGTATGTGTTTGTTTTTTTTTTGTGTATGTTCATCGATAATTTCGCCGATTGTGAACCGAATCGAAAAATTCTTTTTTAGTTCGAAAGGGAATATACTCCCAAAATTCCATTTGAATTTCACAGAAATTAGCTTAGCCGTTTTTGAAAAACCCAACAATAATGTAAGCAATTCGAGCGAAATATCCGAATTTTGTACACGATGAACATCGATAATTTCGCCAATTGTGAACCGAATAGAAATATTCTTTTTTGTTCGAAAGGGTGTACTCTCAAGGTGGTCTCATTTAAATTTTACATAAATCGGCTAAGCTGTTTTTGATAAATCAACAATAATGTAAAATATTCTAGCGAAATATTCGAATTTTGTATACGATGGAAGGCGGTTTTGCCATTTTTTGCGAAAAATAATTATTATTTATTAATAGTAATAATAATTATTATTATTATTATGCAGCTAACTTCACAACTGCCAAGAAAGTGATTAGCCCTATAAACTATGTCATTTGGTTGGCATTGAAACTTCTGCTATTACTGGAGTAGTAGGTAACCATTTATTTATTCACATAAGAAACACCAACAGTATATACATTAAATATTACCTAGAATTAACAATTTCATAACAAACAGTATAGTTCTGATATATATACCCCTTATAGGATAGAACAATGATGTAAAGTATTGTTACAGTGATAAAAATTGGATAATAACTTCCATGCGTCCTTCGATAATGTTCGCTTGGCACTTCGGAAGGAGGAGGTTCTTGTTATAAAGCTTCTAGTACGGCGAGGTGGTGAATTGGCACTTTCCAACGTTTGAAACTTAAACTGATAAACAATATGATATTGATTACAATAATAAAAAATGGAAAATGACAAAATATTACAAATCAGTGTTGTGTTTACTTACATAATTAAACAATTTGTTCTACACATTTAAAGAATCGTGAAAGATGTCAAGATCATTCACGGAACCATTAAAGTCATTGTAGACACCACACAATCTTGGTAGTGTGGAGTTATAAGCTAAGTTTATTTTGCATAAGCAATATGAAGAATTTTAGAAATTCTACGACGTGGGTAATGGCCAGGAGTATTAAAAGAGATGTCTTTTAAGATTGTGGGATAGTCAGTTACATTACGAATCAGTTTAGGTATATAGAAATGCAAGGTCTCTGAATTTTCTTCTGTCGCGCAAATTATTTATTTTGAAGAAGGACAAGCCATCGAATATAGCCTTCACTCTGATGCATTTTTACCATCGTATTGTTTTGTAGACAAATGCGCATATATGTCACTCCATGAATTATCACTACATAGTTTAAAACAAAGTCGCTTCCGCTATCCCCATGTCCCTATGTCCCCATGTATCTATGCTTATATCTTTAAAACTACACAACGGATATTGATGCGGTTTTTTTTAATAGATAGAGTGATTCAAGAGGAAGGTTTATAAATGTATAATAAACCTGTGCAAAGCCGGGGCTGGTCGCTAGTAAAAGAATATAAGAGAAATAAAAAAAATCTGAGTAAAATTATTTGACCTAAAGTAAACTGAAAAGCAGCTGTAAAGTAATTCCAAGAACAATAGTTATGGAAATCACTAGCTATAACAATTTCCTCCCCAATGAAGCAGAAAATTCAAATTCTAACTATGTAAGTTTAGAAGTAAGCAACACATGTGCCCCAAATGACACTCAACGTTCACGTGAGTGATTTATGAATAAAAACTTTTCCCACGTTTATTTTTAAACATCTCTTATCAATGCAATATTACTCTTGCGCTGTGATAATAAAGCTCAATTATACATTGTTAGTACACAAGAGTTACGACATTCAAACCTATGGCATCTTACGAAGTATGATTCAGTTCTCTGAGTTTAAAGACCTTCTGACTTCTAATTAATTTCTTGCCCTGTTTATCGACCTTCAATACGTCTGGTTCTTCTAATATTACCTACTTTTAGGGTTCCGTACCTAACGGGTAAAAACGGGACCCAATTACTAAGACTCCGATGTCCGTCTGTCTGTCTGTCACCAGGCTGTATCTTGTGAATCGTGATAGCTAGACAGCTGAAATTTTCACAAATGATGTATTTCTGTTGCCGCTATAACAACAAATACTAAAAATAGAATAAAATAAATATTTAAGGGGGGCTCCCGTACAACAAACTTGATTTTTTAGGAGTTTTTTTAGCTCGCTATTAATAATGGCAAGAAGAATGAGGCTAAAGGGGCTCCAACACGGTACGGAACCCTTTCGTGCGCGAGTCCGACTCGCACTTGGCCGATTTTTTTGATTTGCTATTGTAATCCATTTTCCTCAAACATGATTGGCATTTCCCAACTTAATCTATTACCTTATATCTGCGATATATTTTTTAGTAAGTATGTTCTATAACTTATCTTCGATCTAAATCGGCAGTATTAAGCGTATCAAATAGGTATTTGTTCAGCGAACTGTTTATCTATTATTTTATGTGAAGCTTTTTGTTTTCTCGTGTCATGATAGCCTGATGCAACTAAAATCATCAGTTAGCGAATGAAAATCACTTGCTTACTCGTATCTATCACTTTGAGTATGCGTGGACACAAAACAGACTTGCTCCAGTTTTGATCTCGCACAAACGATAGCCTTTCCAAACAGTAAGTAAAGTATATTGACACAGTGTCATAGTTTTACTTTTTTAGAATTTCACAAGTCACAAAATATTAAGTATATTTGAGTTTCTAAAATGTTATGTGCTGATAATAATTATATGTTTGAAGTAGGTTAATGACTTTGTTAGTTATAATGTATTATAAGGTATAGCGTGGATTGAATGACATGAATGCATCAGATCCAATTGTTACACGTCACAACATATGAATGAAATGTTATCATTTTAAATTGTACAGCTCAACTGCAACACGATTGCACTAAGTACCTACGATCGTATTATCTCCCGTGAGACTGGTTATCAGCTCGTACTATTTACAAATAGATTTGAAAATCCATTCATATCTCTTCATTCAACGAAACGGATCAAGACACGAGCTGTTTTATACCGATTACTAAAAAACTAGGTTAATGCGTACACCTATTGGCTACCGCATTTAATTGACCCGCAATCATTACCACAGACGCTACATAAACAATTTCTATTGGATTATCTCAACAAAACGCGTACGAGTGACACCTCGACGCATTCTATACGGTCTCACTACTGCAACTGACGACTCACGAGAATCGACAGATGCGATACCCATTGACGGGCGTGTACACACTGTTGGGGCAAAAAATGAAGATCGCAGAGACATGTATTGCGTTATAGAAGAGAGTTCGTTTTGACGAGTGGAGCGGCGTAGGCGCGTGGCGCGATATACGGTGACGTTTCTCGCGAAGCTTCGTCGGCTCGGCGAGTGGCAAATGCGGTCAGACCGTCAGACCGTGCGATACTCTGTACGCCTCAGACGCGATCGCACGCCGGCCGGTCTCGTCTTCACACAAAAACCCAGCCAATAATCACCAGCTTCACAATCAAGATCTCCAAGTGCAACCAGTGTTCCGAGTTTGAGGTTAGAAACTGTTCTGACCGGTGCTCCCGTGAAATAGGTCATGGTGTAGCCGTTGACTGCCATGTAAGTACTTACTGTATTCACATTTTATTCATTAATTTCAAATACAATGTATATAATATTATCCCATATTTTTCATCACGCTTAATTGGTATAGTAGACTGATTTTACAACGACTCGACTTCGTGGACATCGTTTTTTGTTGATGTTCAAGTTATTCAGAATACGCATGCTCACATTCTTCATCGACGTGTTTCAGTAGTAGGTATGTGAGTTGTTTTGAGAGTATTTCCTATTGTACCTTCTTTCAACATCATATTGTCGATGGAACAAATGCCGATAAAACTCGGTTTCATTTCACGACATACTTGTATTTTCTTAGAAAAAGTTTTAATGTGTTTTACATATTTTTATCAATTATACAATTACATGCGTTAACTATTAAAAAATATTAGGCGTCAATATTTGTACCTACGTTCAAGAAGGAACCTACATCTTTACATATTTAACTAGGTACTTAAGGATATAGAAATTGTACGTCATATTCATTGGTAAAGTACCTAACAATTTAATTTGCTATTCGTTTATTTTTATTTGGTTAGTTTTTATGATATTTCTATTTGTATAGGTACCTATTTATTTCACCAATATCTAAAACGACAATTTCATTCTCATAATATATTCTACCATCAGTAGTATCTGTATTCTTTGTGAAAGGTTCACATATAATTTGTAACAGCTGTCGGTTGTTGAACCGCTAATTCATCCGGTCGATGGTTGTTTGGGACAACAAAAGGATTTTTATGGCAAATGCCGTTTACCTGCACTAGCTGAGCTGCTACACCTTTATTAACCTTGATACCTTTTTCTTCCAATACAGAATTATGTTAAGTTGTAGATTCGTATATTCGTGCCGGCGCGTTTTAATTAATATTTACTTTTGTTTTTTTTTTTATTGATTTAACAATTTGCATGATAAAGTTTGGTAATAACATTGTCTTGTCTTAAAACCTAACTATATGTATAGGTATCTAGACAATCTATAGTTCTCTGAATTTTACTACAATAATTATGTAACTATTCAGGTACATGATTATATCATAAACATTTTGTATACTGCTTGGTAAGATAAGAATGCAACAATTAGCAATTCCACAAAAATGAAGAATAAGCTATACCTAGGCGCGCGAACGCACAGAACAACCGTGCGCAGGCATAACAGAATTATTTGTTTGTTTTCTAAACGGTACTTTAATTATATTAGGTACTGTGCTTGTTGTTTATAGTTATAGTATAGTTGATTTATTTATACAGAGATATTCAGAAAGGTTATATTATACCTACCTTAAAATATCAGGTCATTATTATGAACAATTTTTATATTATTCCTCGAAATATGGGTTCACTTACCTAATAGTAAAAAAATTATACAAATGTTAAATGTTAGTGATGGTCTGAACTTAATTGTTTTGATTTTTTTTCTAATTCTGAATGGTATGTCCCTTTCGGCATTTTACATCGTTTCTGGAAAAACCTGTACAAATATTTGAGAATTATCTAACTTGGACAAGCTAAAAGTAGCCCTCTCATATTTTTTTAATAGCATCCATATTATTAGCCAATTCTATTTCGTATTGAGTTTAAAAAAGCAGCATACATAAGTACACATAATATTTAGGTGTAACATTTGTATAACATAAGATACTTACTTTAAATTACACATGTAAATATGTCGCCGTGCGTCGTGTTTAAAGTTGAATTGTTTCGAGAAACATCGCTGCTAAACAATTAGCTCAAGGCAACTGGAATAAAAAGAGGCTGCAATTGCACAGTTATAAAGTTAAATACATAGTTAAAATCATTTCATTGGGTAGGTAGTAGTATGTAGGAATAAAATAGATAGCCAATCAATATTGATAAATGTTTGCTATACCAAATTACGAATTGCAATCGAAACTAATCCTTAGAGATTAGTTTTTAAAATTCTCGTAAGTATTCAATTTTTTTTACTGCTATATCACGTAATAGACCTAACTGCTTAGCACAAAAGCTTGACACTTTTGAAACGCAAAACTGTCAAATATGATGATGATGATCTTCTAGGTTAGGTTAAGGGACACCCCAGGGTTTTTAGTGCCACCTGCCAACCACCCTGCCTCCCCCAGGGTGGGGTGGTATCCAATAGGATTTTCCATGTGCTAAAAAAAAGGTTAGGTTATGATGAAAACACAGAGAACACACAGATATGATCAAAGAGAGCCAAAATTGTTACGCAAAATTTACGAACTGCTGGTCGCGTCATATAAAAAAATGCTGGAAATTCAAACTTCGCATCAGAAAATTTAACTACTAATGTACAGGTAAATCTCCTAGTACGCAGCTTTAACTACGGAGATTTAACTCCTACAGCGTAAGGAATTATACAATTTAGTGCATACATGTGGAAATTATAAGGCTTTGTAATATTCTGACGGACAGACGGACACAACGAAGCTATGAGAGTTCCTCGTTTTACTACGGAACCCTTAAAAGCCAAAACTGGCCCTGAGATTTTTTTCCTGCAGTGGGATGCATCTGTCTGTTGATAGATCTCACAGTATGAATATATCAAACTGTATAAAAACTCAAGTATTCTTCTATGTATGTGCGTTTCCAGGGTTATCGACAAAGGATCGTACACATACAAATGCATGTTATAAAAGCACAATACGACGTCGCATCGTGCTACGAAAAAACAGCTGTCCCATACGTTTCGATGCAAGTACTTGAGTAGATGTTTTTTTTTATTTTATTGTTGGGGCGATATTACAAATGGTAATAATGCTTTAGGAGTTATGTTCATATCATCCGTTGTCTAAAAATACAAACAGTTATTTAAGCAATAATATTGTTTCGAAAATATAATTATTTTTCGCAAAAAATGGCAAAACCGCCTTCCACAAACACAAAATTCGTATAATATTTCGCTCAATTTTTTTTAGTATTTTTGATTTTTCAAAAACAGCTCAGCCGATTTCTGTAAAATTTAAATAGGACCACCTCGAGAGTACCTATACCCTTTTGAACTAAAAATAATTATCTTCGATTCGGTTCACAATTGGCGAATTATCGATGAACAAACACAATAATAAATAAAAAACCGAGGAAAATAGAAACTTCTCCTTTTTGGAAGTCGGTTACAAAGACAGAACACGCTTGGAATTCAAAATTATGACAATATTCAAGAAGGTATTTACCCAAAAAGGCAAGTTGTTTGGCAGAACATCTTACTTGGCCTACTTTCTTTTTTGCTTCATCTCCTTTTACGGATGACATTATGCAATCATTTTACGATTTTTTTTTAAATAACTATGGTCCTTAGTGTCATTAACAAGTTTTAAGTTTTTATTTCATAGCTTTGTAACGCATTTTTTTATTTGTCGTTCACGTAGTTTTGTGTGTTAACTGTAGAAGAACATTGCGAAAAAAAAGTCTCTCAAATATGGCGGTCTATTGTTATTATGATTGTTCTTAATAAAATGTAGTAAAAATGTGTATTTAAAAATTAAAAACATTGTAAACTCGATAAGGAATAAAATGAAAGCACGTGAACGTAAATTACTTACCTATATAATAATTTACTCAGTAATGTAGTGTTTTTAGTCACGTGTGACCTTGTAATTCTAATATGTATTATCGTAAATTCCGCAACTAATACGATTTTATAAGAAATTTCACGTTTGTCGCAAAAAATCCATACCAATGAAAACTCTTTTCTACAATGCGGTTTGTGAACCTATTCTTTTTCTTCGCATTTTTGCAAGCTTAAAATCTCTTATAAGAAATACATCACCAAATCAAAACGAAAAGAAATCACACATGCCCAAGGAATGGAGACCACGTACCGCAGTGGGGCCTGATTCTCTATCGACAAAGCTAAACTTTACTTAAATAAAAACTACGTTACAGCTGTCTTATTTATATCTGGTTATACAGCATTAACAGCATACACGAGAGTGAGTGAAAAAAAAACGCATTGTCTGTCAGCATACGTCAAAATCACAAGTTGAAATGTCGAAATTGTTAAAACTTGGTTCACTTTATCTTTTGCGATATGATCGGCAATTTGAACAATCTAGTTCCAGCAGAAGGTTCAAATCTTTGATCATTTTACCTTTCTACTTTTTACCTTTTTGAATTTGGACAGCCGAGATAGCTCAATGCTTGTTTGTGAAACCCTTCGAACGTAAGACGTAAGATCGTGCATCTTTTTCTTACACCTTTTAAATTTCTTATTTTAAATGGGACAAAGTGATCTACATATCTTGCTATTTTAGTACGGTTTCTATTACTTTAGTCTTTTTTCTGAGTATGACGTTATTACGTAAAATTGTCGTCCGTAAACCGACATACAACCATTTTTTGACCGACGAACCAAACCGGAGGAGGTACTCAATTCGACGCGTATATTTTTTTTGTTGTATAATTTTTTTCGTAGTCGTCCGATTTCAATAATTATTTTTTTTATTGAAAAGAGTATACTTTGAAATTGGTCCCATCAAAATTTATTGAAATCGGCTAAGCCATTTTTGATAAATCAACAATAATGTGAAAAATGTAACATCGATCCGTGCGAAATATTCGCGAATTCTTTACACGGGAGAAGTTGGTCATGTTTTTTTTTGCGAAAAATAATTATTTCCTCACAGTGGCACTAGACTATAACAATAGTAGATGATGTTGCGGTGACTTGGTCGACATTTTTTAGCACAAATCAAAGACAATGGATTCGTGAATTAAACATTAGCAAACTATAAATAGAATGTCCTCTGTTAGGCTGTAATTGGACTTGACAACAGGTAACTGAAACTTTTTCTGCTGGTGCACGTTAATCACGATTTTAGAATATCTTTTTATCTCTCAACAACGTGATAAGTGGTAATAATATACCTAATTAAAAAACCCCCGACACAAAAATATTTGACAACAAACTTTCAATTGACAACCATTTTGGGCACATTTGTAGAATTTTGGTTCTTCCATCCCCACTTAACCCACCATAACTCTTAAACGGCTCAATCGATTTTTATAAAACACTAGACGACCCGCCCCGGCTTCGCACAGGTGTATTATACATATAAACCTTCCTCTTGAATCACTCTATCCATTAAAAAAAACCGCATCAAAATCCGTTGCGTAGTTTTAAAGATTTAAGCATACAGACAAACAAACAAACAAACAAAAATAGCGACTTTATTTTATACTTTGTAAGGATAGCTAAGAACACTCTCGATTAAGTCTCCTTTCATAAAACTCCATAATTATGGAGTTTTATCCTAAAGAATGATATTTGTCTCCTTTTTTAACCCCCGACGAAAAAGAGGGGTGTTATAAGTTTGACGTGTCTGTTTGTCTGTGTGTCTGTCTGTCTGTGGCATCATAGCGCCCGAACCACTGAACCGATTTCAGTTTAGTTTTTTTTGGATAAAAGGAGACTTAATCGAGAGTGTTCTTAGCTATGTTTTATAAAAATCGATTGAGCCGTTTAAGAGTATACTATACAATGATGTTTTTTCTAGTTCAATGATACTATATCAATTTTAGAGTTGTCTGGAGTCTGGCTTAGTACACCAGTTCTGGATAACCCTGTATGTCGGGTCGGCACATTCGGTTCTCGACACTCTCGACTAAGTCTCCTTTCATCCAAAAATAACTAAACTGAAATCGGTTCAGTGGTTCGGGCGCTATGATGTCACAGACACAGACAGACAGACAGACAAACAGACACGTCAAACTTATAACACCCCTCTTTTTCGTCGGGGGTTAAAAAAGGAGACAAATATCATTCTTTAGGATAAAACTCCATAATTATGTACACTATATCAATTTTAGAGTTGTCTGGCAGTCAATGTTTAGGTAATGTTAGGAATAGTATTGTTTCTTGCATTTGTTTCTGTCCTTTTTTCAACTAACTCAATTGAAACAGAAAACTATTTTGAAGTAGTCGTGCATGCTGGAACACTGATAGCAGCAATCAGAGTAAGTACAATACACATTATTTTTTGGCAAAAATGACACAACCGACTTCAACCGACTTTGCACAGGTGTATTATACATATAAACCTTCCTCTTGAATCACTCTATCCATTAAAAAAAACCGCATCAAAATCCGTTGCGTAGTTTTAAAGATTTAAGCATACAGACAAACAAACCGACAAAAATAGCGACTTTATTTTATACTATGTAAGGATTGTTGATCTTACAAAAACAACTTAGCTGATTTCAGTAATGTTTAAAAAGGACCACCCCTGAAATATAAACTACCAAACAAAAAAACATCAATATTGGTTTATAATTAGCGGAGTCATCGCGTAGCAAGCGTACATACAAAAAAAACATTCTTAGAACCTTCTTTGTTAGAAGTCGGTTAATAATACGCGTAGGTGGTATTGACATCTACCGCCTTACCACAAAAGATTTAAACACTGTTTAACCGTACAATTTGTACTGTTAAACATTGTCTAAAGCGTGCGTAAATTTTTTGTGGTACGACGGCTAGCGTTTCACGGTGGTGGTCCGTTGATAATTATTTACCCGTGAGTCGCGGGAGATAACAAACTTTCTTGTAGTATAATTATAAATTAGTTATAATTTAACTCTCCGTTATTAACTTATCGCCGGATATAATTAAATCAGTATTTCTTGTTTTTAAAAACAAAAACCCGCGATCACCAATCTTAATTACTTACTATTGAAAAAAAAACAAAGAAGAACATTCCTAATAGCTGTTTTTAATCTTTCGCTTGTTTAAAAAACCTGTAAGTACTTACTTTTTAACAATAAAAAACGAATAAACTTCTTTTATTTGTTTATTGGTATATCATTTTAGCCAGAAAAGATTGACAGCCCTAACTGTGGCACAAAAGCGCTGAAGTCACTTTGTCTTCAAAACCTTTTATCTAATAAAATAACATATTTCTACTTGTTTATTTAATTTGATAATACATTTATCTGATAATATTAGCTTTCTTGTTAGAACACACCTTTTTCCTAGAATACCTATCTACGCCTTATCAGTCTAGGTGCTATCATTGCCTACGACCCTCTTTGTATCAAAGTATCTTACTTCAATAAATACAATTTATTATACTCATACGTCAACATTGTCTTACTTAATTGATGCATATTGTATTCAAAATAATCACTGTGCACTTTGTTCTTCTATTGGCTACTTGTTGAGACATTGTATGCATGTAATCTTGACATTTCTCCCTTCTCTCCCCTTCGAGGCATAGACACTAATGCCATGGCTACATCTGCGTCCTACGGCGAAGTTATCGTCACTGGGGGCTCATTCATCTAATTCAAACGGTAGTAATTGGTTGTTCACGATTTGAACTACTATACCTGAAGCTGGGCACACACGATGCGATGATCGCATCTATTCATCAGATCAGTCCAGCGAGGTCCTAATATAGTTGCATTGCCGGTAGGTAGTTATTGAGGAATCAAAAGACCACCCCTATTTTAATCGAAAAATATTGATTTAACAAAAAAATTATTGGTATCAAAGTTTTAGAAAATCAAATTTCAAACAACTTTTGTTCCCATAACTTCTGCTGTAAAATTGAAATAACACAAGTTATTGAAGAAATGAAATGGTACAACCAACTATTTAAAAAAAATATCGATCCAACAAAAAGTTGATGGGAATATATGTTGTAGAAAAACAAATTTTAAACAACTTTTGTTCCCATAACTTCTGCTGAAAAATTGAAATAACACAAGTTATTGCAGCTTGGCAGTAATAGACAGTGAAATGAAGTCATAAAAAGACATCGAATACGAAAATCAAACGTAACAATTATTGCATTGTCAGCACTAAACAACCAATCAGTGACTCAGAAATATGTAAGCATCCGCGATTTTATGATGTGATAATTTGATGAACACCAGCTGCACGCACGAAAAAGCATGACTCACTGTCACGTTCTGCCTGAGTCGAGTGTGCAAGCGAGAGCGCGGAACGGAACTAGCGACAGAGAAGAACAAACGGCTTAAGTTTGTGAAGCATATGACGTTATCACGTAAAATTATATTACGTAATCTGACTTTACAATAAAACGAAACACAACCGTATTTTAACATCGTTTTTATTTTTCAAAAATAGTAATTTTTTTTCGATTGCAGAGTAGCCACACGCCATGTTTCTGTTTTGATGATTTTACGAACCATTGCTGGTAATTATTTACCCACACTAGAGCTAGCGGTATTCTGTCTGTAGTACCATTGATTAGTTTTGCATCGGGCCAAAATAAACGTTACATCATAACGCAACCGTTAGCTTACCAGAAATTATATTTATTTTTATTTTATTGAATACACAGACGTAGATTGCTAAGCGTTTATGTCAAACTCGCTTATCAATGGTAATTCCTATCAACAGTATTAACCATTTTTTTCACATTTAAACGGTTTCGATATCTTATCTCAAAATGCTATGTTTCTAATGTCCCATTGCCCGCACAATCTAAATTTTTATTTATTTATGTTATTTTTAATACAGAGTATTTCAACAAGTCGTTATCGGCCCTGTATTCAACTGTGTTCACTTTTGAGCAAATGCCTCTTCTAATTTTTTGGAACGATTAGGTTGCTATAATCTTTCAAGTGTCTCTACCTATTCTAATCCTTTTCCATCTAGCCTATAATCCTTCACTAATAAGAATTACATACGTTAATTTATACGCGTAAGTAAGTAAGTTCGTATAGGCCGGGTGGCTAGCCTTGGTGTCAGAGTTTTTAGGCCGCCTCTGACATGACTTAACGGTGAAAACAATCGGGACCTACAATTTAACGTGTCATCCGAGCCACGGTAGCGCTCAGTTGCAAAATGCCACCCACGGTCACCCATCCAAATACTGACCGTGCGGAATGTTTGCTTAATTTCGGACGTTAAGTAGTTATGATTGTCGAATACAACTTTTACGCCTCAATCCAAAACGCTGGCCAAATGCGGGTTGCGAAACTTCAATCTCAATCTTCCAGAACCAGAAGAATTACCAGACATGCAGTTTTATTTTGTTTCACTATGTGATGAGTCATACATAGAGAATAAAATCCTATGACTTGAGAAAATCAAAGTACTTTCAAGGGACCATCTCGCGACTTTCCTCTCCAGATTGCAAAGAGAAACATAAATATCGGCCCACAATACGTACCAAAGCTTATCAGCGATGACTAAAATAATTTCCCCGCGTGTAAAAACTGAATAAATAAATACCTATAAGTAATACACACTGCCTAGCTCATTATAAATAACATATATAAAAACGCGATAACACCAGCAACAGTTTATCCATGGAAATGCTGAGGGAAAAAACTATTACACTGAATTGTAATATTATGTCACACGTTTTACAGCAGAATTATTTTAATAATCATAATAGAAGGAGAATAGAAGGAATTATGACTACAAAGCAATAGCAATATGACGGTAAAGCAGTTAAAACTGTCCAAAAGTATTCTACTCAGCACTGAAAACACACATATTTTATAAGTGTGTATGATCTAATAAAATACATTTTCCATTTATGATCTAATAAAATCATATTCCTGCCCATTCCATATGTATTTCCTCACTACGGTGAGAACAAAACACCCGCCACTCTTAAAAATAGCAAAAACATCACTCATATTTTCGAAAATACACAAAACTTCGTAAATCGAAACGAAGTAAAACATACAAAATCACAAAAACGTAAGTTCCTATAACTTGTGTTCCCTACACTTTTTTCGGCCGCCAGCACGGGAAGCATGGCAAAGGGACTCATTGTCTTTCCACCATTAAATCCCCTCGAAGAGGAAATAAATTATGGATTGACATTGACAACTGACATTCAATCTGGATAAAATGGTTTTCTCCCTTTGCCGTGCTACCCGGGCTGGTTTGCTATTATAACTCCCATAAAAGATTACTTTACGATAAGGATACATACGCGTATTAAGGTTGCTACACGCATATATTATATTCCGTTAGGCACCATCGATACTGCCAAACGATAAAATCGAATATGCGTCATTCGGTTCGACAAATCCCGAACGTTCGCTTTCGGCAAAGAATATATAATAATACTACGTACTTTCGGTAGTAGCCTTTTAAAATGCAGAAAATTTTATTCGACACAAAACAATGAGGTTTACATAAACAAAACATGAAAAAAACAAAAATAAAATAATTTCGGGTCGACTTTGCCATTCGACAATTCCTACCGAACCGAATGTGCCGACCCGAACATACAGGGTTATCCAAAACTTGTGTACTATGCCAAAAGGGGGTATTTAAGACCATTACGTACAACTTTTATTATGGGGCTCAAAATTCGAGAAAAAAATCAGCTGTTTATGAAACATTTTGTCGATTCCGAGTTGCAATTTTGTACGGAGCTGATTTCTTTTTCTCGAATTTCGAGTTGGCCCCATAGTAAAAGTTATTTGCAATGATGGTCTTAATCATCCCCTTCTGCTTAATACCTACACTAATTCTGTTTAACCTAGTATGTTCAGATCGGCACATTCGGTTCGGAAGGATTTGTCGAATGGCAAAGCCGAAACAACCCCTTTTTAGGCTTAGTACAGGGTAAAAAAGCCATAGTGGGGTTGTAACGCCGGCCTGTCATTCTTGAGGTTGTGGGTTCAATCCCGTGCCAATGAGTTTCTTTGGAACTTCCACATGTACGGAATTTTACGCCACTGGCTTTTCGGTGAAGGAAAACATCGTGAGGCAACCTGCATAGCATACGTCCGTAGAAGAAATTCGATGGCGTGTGTGAATCCACCAACCCGCACTGGGCCACTGTGGTGGATATGGCCCAATCACTTTTCGTGGGTAGGCCTACGTCCTGCAGTGGACTATTAAAAAAGGCTGGTACAGTACAGGGTAAGCAAGCATCGAATATGCATAGATGTATGCATAGCCCTGTACGTACGCGTCATTAAATACGAGACATTATCAAGATTAAACTTCGTACGTATCTGTAGAAATATCTGCAAGATGACCGTGAAGTTATTGAACTTGCGGATTGTCAGTCTTTACTACGTTCTTATCTTTACTGGCGCTTGCTTGAACTTCAGTTGTCGGGATATTTTATTATGACCCATTGACTTTAATTTGAATTATCAAAGTCACTATGCTCCTTTATTTTTATTTTAGGGTTCCGTAGTAAGACGGGAAACCCTTATAACATCGTTGTGTGTGTCCGTTCGTCCGTCTGTCCGTCTGTCGGCGGCGCCCGCGGCGACTCCTCAAGCGTTCAGCGAAGCACGCGGCCGGTACCGCTGCGGCGCATACTTTTGACATTGATTATAACATTAGCTTCATCGAGAATTCCCGCTGTGTGCGCCGCAGCGATAAACGCCACGTGCGACGCGTCGTTGCCATCCGCGGGCTTCGCCACAGAACACGCTCTATTTCAAGCAAACGCGTAAAAAAATCGATTCTCCGTGAACGCACTTATACAAAGCCATATTACGAGTATGTTCAATTCAGTGCAGGCCGCGCCACCGCCGCCGCACCGCCGCACGCGGCGCGCTACGCCCCGCGTCTCCGTAAACGAGGCCTTAGTATTTCTTGCATCACTTAGCGTACGTGTTCTTCGTTTCTAGGCGTTATTATGGCGTTACATATTATTCTATGGCTGAAATTAAATGCAGGTTTAAAATGATCCAACGAAAACTCTTTGAAATAAAATACTCCTTGTCTATGTTCAGTTACCTGAATAGTAATTTGAGGTAATTTTGTAATGATGTGTTCACAAGGTGACATAATTTTTTTGTTTAATTAATTGCAGTATTCGAACAAAAAACCCTATCACGTGTTCGTGGGATGTTAATAAAAAATAGAATTTAGGTGTTCAATGACACATATGATAAAAGTACCATAATAATTGTATCGATAAAGTAGCATCAACTGCTGAATCAATCGATCACGACTCGTCTGCGTGAATTTACTTCTTCAATGCGAGGTCAAGGACTTTCAGTTTCATGACTCACTTTGTTACGTCACATTAAATAATAGTATATTTGTATAGTACGGGAAAAATGTCTGTTTTACTAAATAACCTACTATATACATACATTTTCATAAGCTGCTATGAACAACAATTAGATTACCTATTCACAGACTACTGAAAAGGCTTAGTGATATTTCAAACACTTAAGCCCACTGACGCTACCGACAACTATTTTACTAGGGTTCCGTACCCAAAGGGTAAAAACGGGACCCTATTACTAAGACCCCGCTGTCCATCTGTCTGTCACCAGGCTGTATCTCATGAACCGTAACAGCTAAAGAGTTGAAATTTTCACAGATGATGTATTTCGATTGCCGCTATAACAAAAAATACTAAAAACAGAATTATAAAAATATTTATAATAGTTGAGGAGCAAGACTTGTGATTAGACTTTTAACTTAAGATATCACTTTTTTAGAAGAGTATTTTCTGATATGTATGTCTAATAAGCTCAATAAATATGTTTACCTAATTGTACAAACACGATTCATAACATAACCAACACAAAATTGGTTTAGGACAAAGTATTATTTTCTTGTGCAAAATATTTTAAATACTTCCTTATTGCAGCGAATCAAATATATGACGACTGCCTGCGTAATCATGTCAGAGACCTCCAGGAACAAAACTATGACTAGGGCTTGCCACCAGGCTTATACGACCTTACAAATTCACTCGACTAGTAAGTAGAAAGCGGACAAGTGAAAACGCTAGATTTCCAAGAACTAGTCCCCAGTGTCCCCACTAATTTAAGCTTACTCGCAAGTAAAGTGAGTCACACGCCGCGGGCCAGCTGGCGCCTACTGCATTTAGCTCGTGTCTCCTTATAAGGTCTTCGATAAGTAGAAACGCACTTTGCTTTAGTGCAGGACTGTCCAAACAACGGCCCGCGAGTCACGTTTTCATCAGAAAACAGTTTGAACATAAATAGTTTCGATAATAGAATTCTTTGTCAAAACATGTAATCAATATTTGGTATAATTTATTTTTGCAACATTCTGTTTGCGTGGCATCGTTTAAAGGTAAAGCTATATTTTTGTGGAGAATTCCCAAAAAATTTGTTGTTGTAGAGTGAGTTGCCAACTGAACTGATTTCCCGTGATATCTAGCAGATTTGGATACGTTGAGAACGGGAAAAAATCTTTCTAACGGCTGACGGGATATTTAACGGAAATTACTACATATTTTCATCAAAAAATATGTATTGAATTTTAGCCCTCGAAGGTGTGTAGTTTGGACAGCCCTGCTTTAGTGCATCAATATAAAACAGGGTGGAGACCTGACGCCGGCATTAAATGTAATCACATACTCGTATTTGGCTTTTTGTTTTATAGCCTTCGACATTTTGAGAATGTAATAAAGCTATTTACTTATATTGTGTGCAATTTTCTAAAATTTAATTTTGGAGAAACCTGTCTCTAAACAGCTATTTGAGGTATTTCGACATTATTGAAAATAGCGGGAATAACTATTTTGATTACTCTAATGTCGAAATGGCATGAATACATTATAAAACATTTTATCTACACTAATGTTGTAACATTCTACTTATGTTTCCAATACTTGACTTATAATGACTACTGTTATAGCGCAGACAACAAAACACTCAATTTAAGCAATTTCACATGATGTTATACTAATTAATATCCACATCGATATCGTAAAATCTCATTAAAACATCGCGCGCTCGCTCCTGATTGGCCCTGCGCGCGCAGCTGCGCTCTCATTGGTTAGATTTTAATGGCGCCAAGTTCACTGTGACAATACACGTACGCGTGAATTTAATGTTTCGCAATATGTTAATATTTTTATTTTTATTAGTGAAGATAAAGTAGTGTATGCAACTGCATATTACACGGGTATTAAAACACTCGTTACTATTTTGAAACTCGCTGCGCTCGTTTCATAAACTCACACTCGTGTTTTAAAACCCTTCATTATATGACAGTTGTATAAACTACTAATGCCTAATTACTTACTTCATTAACTAATTTGTTTGAAAATTTAGTTTTATTCTTTTTTTAAATTAAATGAAAATTTTTGGTCATATTGCTTTCATGATTACTGGTTACTAGTACTTGTGGGTCCAATTAATGTCAGCGTCAGCTCTCCACCCTGTATGCTTAGGTATTACAATATAATTGTGGTTACTAAGTGCTTACTGTTTTCTATTTTTAGTCAGTGAGACTTTTAAGCTGAAAGCGCACGTATTGTCACTGAGTTAATTGGAAATCGTAAACATTTTGTAATTTTTGTTTTTTTTTTATTCAGAAAGCTCTGATATTTTAAGTATTCATATGATGGTAACGTGACTTAAGGTCCTCGATAAATAGAACCTTTTTTTGGGTTCCGTACCCAAAGGGTAAAAATGAGACCCTATTACTAAGACTCTGCTGTCTGTCTGTCTATCACCAGGTTGTATCTCAAGAACTGTTATAGCTAGCAAGAAAGCTGAAATTTTCACAGATGATGTATTTCTGTTGCAGCTATAACAACAAGTACTAAAAATAGAATAAAAAACTAAGAAAACATCTTGACATTTTGAGATTTTCTTTCTCTAATTTTATCGAGTACATTTCATATATTTATCTCAACTTGTTTTTTAATATTTTTTTGTACGGCAAGTGCCTTTATTAACTACTACGAAACACAAGACCTATATAATCTAAAACTACATAAACTACTACTTCATAACAAGCAATTGGATCATCCACAGACCCTTGAAGGTCTAAAGACAATCCAAATGCTCAAGTCCACTGCCAGTTGGCAGCATTGCCACGCTGAATGGAAATGCTAAAATTAAAAAAAAAAACTTGTTTTTAGCATTGAATAAATATTGATCTTATTTATCGCCTATGCTAGCTGAATATTAATTCATCCTGAATGTTGATGTTTTCTTTTACCATTACGACATGACATCTACCTGCTGTTATCTGATCTGTAAATTTTCTTAGTGGCTTTTCTCTTCTTCGCTTTTCTACAGTTATAATTTTCGGTAAACGCATCTAAATTGTTTTTGTTATTTTCTCGATTATTATCGTCAGGGAATTTTATTTCTCTATCACGATCTCCAGAACTTTCTGGATTCTTTTTCTTTCAGTCCACCTGTTTTTCACTCGTCTTTTTTTATCGCGAAATAAATCCCAATTACAGCGGCGCCATCGTAATTATATTAGCTAAATAGCATAGTTCTGTTTCTTTTTCACTTTAGGCATTCGATAGAGAGAACGTTTTTTACGTTGCTATTAAATTTACGCTGGCGCCTCTGTAATCGGCCTTATTGACCGCGCTTGACCATCTACAATTATACACGTCTCATTCACGTTTCCATTTTTCAAGATTTATTTAATTATTATTGTCACACGCTATGTCGTTATTTGAAAGTAACAGCTGTAATAATATTTTTTATACAGAACAGCCACGTCATACACGTATTACTGGTACCTATGTTTGTTGATTACAATTAGCTATTAGAGTTTATTTTCCTCATGCATCCAATGTCTTTTGAAGGACTCGACGTTGGTTTTATATTAAACCTGATAAATAAGCACCTACTTACATATAGGTACCGATATGGTAGCTTTCATTGAAGTTTTAACCTTCATCATCATCAGGTTATTTCGGCCCACTGCGGGGTATTGCCGCAAAACTTTTGGATGTCATCACGCCACCGTTGTATGGGTCTACCGGGACAGCGCTTCCCGTCACGGGGCCACCATTCAGCCAGAGACCTACTCCACCTGCCATCATCACATCTAGCCAAATGTCCTGCCCAACGCTACTTGAGATTGATTATACGGGATCCGATATCTGCCACCACAGTAGTGTGAGAGCGTTTTCACATTATCCGATCCGATAACGGTGTCGGACGCCGATCCGATATCGGTGTAAGTAAAATGTATTAAAAATGTACGCTGCGATATCCGATATCGGGCCGGACAATATGAAAAACAAGTACATATTTCATACATTTTACATACCCCGATATCGGGTCGGCGTCCGACACCGTTATCGGATCGGATAATGTAAAAACGTTCTGACTCGGCGCTGTCCTTGAGATATATACCTACGAAGTCACGTGGCCTCAAAGAGCGAACCACGCGGTAGGGCTGCCCGCCTTCAGTATTTTAATTTCATACTACTAACTCATTACCTACTTGAGTTTCTTTCTAGTTTTATGTATTACATTTATTACACTATCCTGTTGTACCTACCTATATTGACGTTGATCTTTATTACTTACAGAAAAGAAATTCGTTGTGAATGAAAAAAGAAGCATTCAATAAAAATACATATTGTGTAATTTGATGTTTTAGGGTTCCGTAGTAAAACGAGGTACTTATAACTTAGCTGTGTCCGTCCGTCCTTTTGTCCGTCTGGCCGAATATTAAAAAGGCTTACACATTTACGAACCAAATTGGAAGAAATTTGAAAATTACAATTCTTTGCACATAGCTCAGCGGCAGCGGTCAATGACCTCTGATCTATGTGTGTAGCTCAGAGGTCAACTATGTACAAACGTATTTTTGTAACTTATTTGATTGTGAAAATACTTCAGAAAAAATGACTCTTGAAGAATTCATGCAACCATAAACAGCACAATATAGTTTACATTTTCCCATATTGAAAAGAAGTACGTAAATCGCACGCTTACTAGTTGCAAACCCGCACGTTCGTTCGTCACTACGGCGGGCGCACCGTGACTGACTGGTATACTTAATAACATACTAAGCTCGAGGCGCGCAGATATGATTCGCGTTCTACCGTTTGTATGAAGACGGAATACTGTTAGATATCATTACCGTGCCTTAGTCCTCCTACGGATCTCCGTATTTCGAATTCGGTCACGTAACCTTCATATTAATCGTATTCATGTAGTAGAAGTACTAACAGGTTTTAACTAGGACAATGAGGTATTAAGTAGGCGTGAATTGTAAACAAATCGAAATTAATTATGGATATTTCGATGAGTCTTGGATTTGGATAGTCAGAAGTTCGTATAATTGACCAAGAACAACAAAATATAAACTGCTTACAGCTTTATTAGTCCTAAGACAGTTCAGGACATCTATCGCTGAGAATTTGATGTTATTCTAAGAAGTTATTTTATTTCCCGATGAAGGAGTGCCAATTAACTACTCCGAAACCGGTCGGGAACCCAGCGTCCCGGCTACCATCGCATACCTACGCGAGAATAAAACCTGCTTGATTATTGTTTTAAAAAATTGGTCGTCTGTAAAGTCAAAGACTATAATTTTTATCCGACTTCTAAAAAGGAGGAGGTTCTATGTTCGCCTGCATGTATTTTTTTGTTTATGTTCATCGATAATTTTGCCAATTGTAAACGGAACGAAAAATTCTTTTTAAATCGAAAGGGTATATTCCCGAGGTCGTCCCATTTAAGTTTTAAAAAATCGGCTGAGATTTTTTTGAAAAATCAACAATAATGTACACGATGGAAGGCGGTTTGGCCTTTCTTTACTTCGATCAGGAATGCACGATCGAAGATTTTTTACGAAAAATAATTATACGTGATAAAAAATACGATACGTGCGTAAAATGCGTCAGAAGCCGATCGTGCCTATAACGCTTGTTCCGTGCTCACACTTGCACGCTCGACTTAGGCGGAACGTGACTATGTGCTTTTCAAACGACGAAACGGAGGAGGTTCTCAATATGACACGTACATATTGGTTTTTTATGTATGACCACGCACAACTTTTTACAGAGTAGTCCGATTTCAAAAAGTAATTCTACTTTTGTTTGGTTGATCATACTTTACAAGTAGCGCCGTTCAAATTATATCGAAATCAACTGAGCCATTTAAAAAAAAATCGTAAAAATAATGCATATTTAATCCCTATTTTCAGCACGCATTTACCATCTTTTAAAAGCTACCAGAACATAGTGATATTTTTAAAGCATACTTATTAGGTAATTATATTCGTCAAAGATCGTCGTGATCCTAGTTCTCAGCGGTTATGGGGCGGACTATACATCAATCCGTGCGAACTATTGGAATTCTGTACACGGTTGAAGCCATTTTTTGCGAAAAATAATTATCGTGAGAGCAGCCGTCGATCATCGATTTATAAGACGTTATCACGTCAATAAACAATAGGATTTCCATAGCATAATCGCTAAAGACGTAGAAGCAGACCGCAAAAACTAGCGCCGGTATCGTATCCCCCGTAACTCGACGCCGGCCTTCAACGAGGCCCCACAATGTGAGGAACCACGCTCCACTGGACACACGACTTGTGCTGTTAACTCTAAATGGACTTTTGGCATGCATTTATTTAATGCAGTTTATGGACGAATACCTACAAAAAAATAAACGTGATTCCCTCCGTGCGGAAGAAGTGAAACTTCGACGCAACAGTGATTTCATACTCCCTCCGCAACCTTGTTGGAAGTCGCAATAGAATCGTTTCACTTCAAAAATGTTTTAAAACATGAAGAACACGGATTCAACACGAAGAAACCTTAGTATATTGAAATAGTGTGTTCTTTGGTTTCTTACATTTGCACGCAGCTACAGAGCTACGAAGCCACGTGCAATTTGTAGTAGAATATTGATATAGTACATTAATGGAAAAAGTGTACTATATCAACAATTTTACTTCTGACAGGGACTCGGACGCGAATTGACTTGTGATTAACTTATATACTAGATTATTATGATATTCTGATTGATTGATTTTTGTTGTTTTGTCATTGTTTAATTTTAAATTGTTATGTTTTATGTGATTTATTTGACATTTTTTTTGTAAATATGCTTTCTTAATTGTACACTGCTGTACCTATATTTGAGAAATAAATGAATTGAATTGAAACATCAGCTGAGTAGCAGTCCTTTTGCTACCTATCTCATGGTTTGTCAGATTGAAAATTTTTTTTCATAAAGTAAGGTGCCTTGGTTGCCTGGAAGAAATCGCTTAAAGCGATAAGGCCGCCAGTTAGAAACCTAAATTGTATTGTTTTTGTCCCTGTAATTTATTCTTTATGTGGTTGTCTAATAAAGTGTTATTGTTTGTTTTGTTTGTTTGTAAGGCACAAAAACGATTTTACCTTTAAAAGCTATACCTATCTCAAAAAAGTGCAAACGATACGGGCAGTGGAATCCAAAAATTAAAAACAAGAATATTTATTGTCACAGGATACAAAATTATACAATTGTTATGCAGACATTACTTCCCAAACTAGGTACTATAAAGCACCCGTATTTTGGGGCCTAGGCATTTCCGTCATGTAACTAAGTACAGTACCTAATTAAATAAAACGCATTTACTTACTACAAGTTATTTACAACTAAATAATAACTAAGTGTATCTTTTTGTTTCTACAAATATAGTATATCGACCCATATTTTTAGGGTTCCGTACCCAAAGGGTAAAAAACGGGACCCTATTACTAAGACTTCGATGTCCGTCTGTCTGTCACCGGGCTGTATCTCATGAACCATGATAGCTAGGCATCTGAAATTTTCACAAATGATGTATTTCTGTTGCCGATATAACTATAAATACTAAAAACAGAATAAAATAAATATTTAAGGGGGGCTACCATACAACTAACGTGATTTTTAGGAGGTTTTTGCTCGCTATTTAGTAACGGCAAGAGGAATAGGGCTCCCATTCGGTACGGAACCTTTCGGGGGCGAGTCCGACTCGCACTTGGCCGATTTTTACAGTTATAGATCACAATATTTATGCTCTCAACAGCGGAGACTAAGAGGAATCCGTTTTCCCAAATTCACACTCTATGTACCAACATTAATATACATGCACAAATGCTAATGTACTAATGTAATGAGAGAGCTATTAGCTATGGCACCGCTAGAAGGCCGTTAAATTTACCAGGACGAATTATATTGAAAATACGACTCGAAATTTTAATGGAATTGGATGTATTATGCAGGATTTCACTTGGTAATACGTAGAGCTCTTGGCGTAGTTTGATTCTTCTTTCTTTGTGTTTCTTCTTCTTCTTTTTCGTTTTGGCGTCGCATTGTTGTGCATTTGCCAGTGTCAAGTAAAAAGTTTTAATATTTTTTTTATAATATTTGGTCAAAATAGTCAGTCGTAGTCACGTCATATTCCAATAAAGTCGCGGTCAAGTCCAAACATAGTCCAAGTCATACCGCAGTAGTATAGGTAATAAAGCAGTGGAGACTTTACTGGAGGCGTCTATGGAGTTATGGTAACAACACGGAACAACATGATACGTCACATTATATCACTTGCCTACACTCATGCACGTAAATCAGCTCATAATCAACGAAATACCACAATTTTTCACTAATTATCACTGATAAATACACAAGTTTAACAAAATAATACAATGCGGCGACACGATTTTTCCGCGTTCCCGCCAAAACTCTTTGTGTTTCTTAGCGATCACTGATGTAAAAATACCATACGACACGGACAGATATCCAGATGTCCAATGGTCCATCGTTCTTACCTGGAGCATGTGCTGACAAACTTTCAGGTTTTATAAAATGACGATGGTCTGGGGTTCACGGGCTCTTAGTCCGTTGGGTTATCCGCAGCTTGTAGCTAACATCACAGCCGCCAAGTTGTATGATTCGAACCATAACAAGAGGTTACGATAAAAATACAAATTTCTAATATTAGGACGCTTACGTATTTTTCTGAAAAGGCTCGATCTCCGTCACTGTCTCTCTCAATGAGAGAAACAATTGTAGAGACCGATGTTATCGAATTCTACGGGATTCTCTCACGAGACTTTATACACAACTAGCTGCCCCGGTGAACTTCATCTCACCATCTGTCAACTGTCAATGACAACTTTTACATGCAGGAACATTTTGTATGGGAAAATTAAATGAATGTCTTTATTATTTTACTCACTATATTTTTATATTTTCTCACCGTTTAAACCTTCCCTTAGCTTCCACGGATATTTCAAGAACAAAATTAGCCCAATCGGTCCAGCCGTTCTCGAGTTTTAGCGAGACTAACAACCAGGATTCATTTTTATATAATAGAGAGAAGAGAACAGATAGAGAGATAGAGAGATTACACATGTAGCACCACTGTAGCACATAATACGATCTAGATTTTCACACACTTTATGAGTCGAGTTAGACAAACTAGTTAATCTTAATAGCTCTTTATACGATTAAGAGGTCAATTAATAAGGTCGGGGAATCGGTACTAATGGAGTACGCTTAATTCATTCAATTAGGAGATAAGAGGATCAGCTTACCTTTATCTAGTTGTAATCGCGGCGATCATTTGTTATAGATGGTAATCTACTAAATGGGCGACCGGGGTTGCCAGGGTTGGGAGAATCTGGTAGAAATACGAGGTTTAAAGTGTTACCGGGAAATATTGGGAGCGATTTCAAAATTTGCTTTCTAGTCATCATAATAATAATCTCAGTCGTACATAGCCTGCAGAGCTAATAAGATTGTTCTTTAAAGAATCATAGCCAAATCCTTACATAGTATAAAATAAAGTCGCTATTTTCGTTTGTTTGTTTGTCTGTATGCTTAAATCTTTAAAACTACGCAACGGATTTTGATGCGGTTTTTTTTAATGAAGGTTAATATGTATAATACACCTGTGCGAAGCCGGGGCGGGTCGTCTAGTAACTTATAAAGCAGGAACCTCAGACAGAATATCAAACAGATATGGCTTGTGTTTTTTTTGCAGTTTGGAGAAAAAAAAAAAACTAGTAGATTAGACAATAACACAAAAATCTATATTTAAGCAAAGCAAAAATGCTATCTGGCAACCATTGAACTGAACCTCATTTCTTAGAATAATTATGAAGGGCTTGGTGTAAAAATCTTAACTCATCTTAATAGGTAAACTAATTAATTGCTAATTGGGTTTTAATTGAGTTAGAAGTTGTAACATTCTATATTCGGGTGGCATTTTCCAACTGAGCGCTACCGTGGCTCCGATGACACGTTAAGATGTAGGTCCCGGTTGTTTTAACCGTTTAACCAAGTCAGATGCCTTCAGGCGGCCTAAAAACCCTGACACCAGGGCTAGCCACCCGGCCTATACGAACTTACTTATTCTATATTTTGTTCTACATTTTAACACTAAAATAATATTCTAAATTTAAGCAAAGCAAGAATGCTATCAAGCAACCCCTGAGCTGATAGTGTATAATATTATAAGAAACGAAACGTTTCGTTTCTTATAATAATTAGTGGTTTTATTCTGAAGGGATCGACGTAAAAATCTTAACTCATCTTAATAGGAAAACTAATTGGTTGCTGATTGGGTTTTCCTTCTGTTTTGATCAAGACTTGGCATTTTTTCTTTTAGATGGTTTTGGTGCCACAAGTTGTAACAGGGTGTTTATACAGGGTTATTTGTAATCAATTAGCCTCATTTTAAGGGCATATTCTGTACAACAAAACGAACAACTTTTGTGCTACAACTTTTCCCAAATCTCAACAAATTTCCCAAAAAAATGTTTAAGAAGTGGAATCAGCATATGTACAAATAATTGTATTTTACATACCTTACTTAATACACTAATAACAATTGTTTGCATAATTACACAGTATCTCCTCTGAGGTCCAATTCTCGCGGGTGGCGATGCGCGCGCTTTTTACACAGAGTTAATCACTGTCAAATTATTAAGTAAATAAATACGAATATTTAGATGTCGTAGTAAAACAGATAAGTATTTGTTTTGATCTACAGAATATGCTCATAAAAGGATGTTAATTGATTATTACCAGTAACCCTGTATATTATAGACGGTGAATGATGAGCAGGTACAATGATATCCTAGGATGATTCCGTCGCCTAGAGAAACAGTTTTTTCAAGCTTTAAATCTGTGCTAGGTACTTCGAGCAAATGTCTACAGCGCCACAGTCTCTAAGTGAAAGTAGTAAATACAATTCCGATCGCCGTCATACATACATACTTAGTTATTTGCATTAAATAATTCACAATGACCCGTTTTTTCTAATCTCGACGTTATGTCACATAATTAGTGCTTGCAACCGAGCACTTTGACATCGAGCGGCGTTGTAGTTGGCTTGCAATCGCCTTACGACAAACTAAAAAGCCTGCCAACTACGTCGCTTGGACAGAGTTTTGCCTCGGACACTTTTTTTGCACGATTGTAACTCTATAGATATTTGCTCGAAGGCTAGGCATTACAAGCTATTTTCTTCGGCTTTGTTCCTTAGTAGCTATTATACCGAACGTATTTAAAAGATGTAAATGTGTGAAACTTCCTGGATTTCTTATGTGCATAAGTACTAGTTACCACGCGAAGCGCAACCTTGGCCTCTGATCTATAAGTAAAATCTTTGAATACCGTTACGTAAAGATTCAATCAGTAACTTGGAGACAATGAGGACCACGGTTATTATGAGTGATTTATATTATGACAAGATAAGGTGTAGCGTTACGCAGTTCAGGGTTTACAAAGCTGTACCCTCAGAATAATAACAAGTAGTAGAAACCTTGCAAAATTTAACTCAAATAAAAACTACTCTACACCTGTCTTATTCATATCTGGTTATACAGCACTAGACGACCCGCCCCGGCTTCGCACAGGTGTATTATTATACTATATAAAGCTGAATTACCACTCACTGACTCACTCACTCACTCACTCACTGACATAGAGAAACCTAAAGGGTATAAGGGGGTGTGTGGGGGGAAAAGTGAATATAGGGTCGTGTTGGGGGTGGTTCACAACCTCAGGGAAAAATCCGAAATTGGAAGAAAGTCGTACCCTGATGGTGAGATGCCCTCGTATCTCAAAAACTGTGAACATTTTTGGTAAAGCACTTGAACTAAAAATTGAAGAAACCCTGGGACCTTTTTGGAGAATTGAAAAAAAAGATGGCTTCCGAACAAAAAAAAATGGCCGCCATACAAAATTGGATCTTCAATAGCTCGGGAACGGTACAACTTGGATGAAGAGTGTTTGACCAAATGTCATAGGGAATCGAGAGAGCTACCTGGTGGGGTCGATGAAAATTCAAGATGGCGGATTTTTTTTTTTTACTTTCGCCATACATTTGAAATGACAAATTTTTTTTTTTTTCAAAATAACAAAAGAGTGCCTCGCGGGCCGCTTGCGGCCCGCGCACCGCCCCAAAATACTAGTTTTACATATAAACCTTCCTATTGAATCACTCTATCTATTAAAAAAAACCGCATCAAATTCCGTTGCGTAGTTTTAAAGATTTAAGCATACAGACAAACAGACAAAAATAGCGACTTTATTTTATACTAGCAGCGCCCCGCGGTTTTACCCGCGTTGTGCCCGTTCCCGTGGGAATTTCGGGAATACATATAAACCTTCCTCTTGAATCACTCTATCCATTAAAAAAAACCGCATCAAAATCCGTTGCGTAGTTTTAAAGATTTAAGCATACAGACAAACAAACAAACAAACAAACGAAAATAGCGACTTTATTTTATACTATGTAAGGACTATGTAAGGATACGCGAAAGTTTGTGGAACAAAAAAAACGCATGGGCATACGTCAAAATCACAAGTTGGAATGTCAAAATGGTTGAAATTTGGTCCACTTGCGATATGGTCGGAAATTTGAACCCTCTAGTTCCAGCAGAAGGTACAAATCACTGATCATTTTACCTTCCTACTTTTTACCTTTTTGAATTTGGACAGCCGAGATAGCTCAATGCTAGTTTGTGAAACCCTTCGAAATTACGTACATATGTTCGGGTGTATGTGCATCTTTTTCTAACACTTTTTAAATTTCATAATTAAAATGGGACAAAGTGATGTATATCTCTTGCTATTTTAGTACGGTTTCTACTTTAGTCCTTATTCTGAGGCTGTTCCTAAGTAACGGTTGTCGTCGACATCGGAAGATCAGCGCCGGTTGTTCGCAGCCGGGTTAGAGCCGACTTGTCACAGAAATGAAGTAACGTTTTGTTGGTGTGTAGTTTATTGTAATGTTAAGTTTCCTTGTGTATTTATGTAGTCATGTGGTATAGTGTTAAGTTCTTTTTCTTTTATAGTTTATGTAAACATTTGTTTATTTTTGTAACATAAACAAATTACTGATTACTGAGTCTCCGCAGTAAGTATACTCCTAAGGTGGTCCAATTTAAATTTTATCGAAATCGGCTGAGCCGGTTTTGAAAAATCATCAATAATGTATACATCAATTCGAGTGAACTATTTGAATTTTGTACACGATTGAAGTCGGTTTTGCCATTTTTTTGCGAAAAAAAAATTCACCATAATGTAACCACGTCATATTGAATAATTTCAAGTAACAGAAAGTACCAGGTGCTGTTTTACAAAGCGCTGGGATGTTTAGATGTGAAAGTCATCATTTTAAACGACTTTTAACATGGATCCAATCGCGATATCGCGAAAAAAATCGCTAATAATAATTCATTTTGTCAAGAGTTGTGTGTAATGGACTTTTTGTATGTAACAGCTGATTTTCGTTTCGCAGTTTCGCTATAGTTTCGTGCTATAAGTTGTTTATTTTTGAGAAAGTTCTTACACTTCTAAAAAGTCCCAGCACTTTTCAAAACTACAAAAGCATACTTTCCCAGGACATTGAATATTGCTTAATTGTTTAAGCATTTTACTTTTCAGAAATAAAATAGCTACATAAATAATAAATATTAGGGGACACACACGATCTCTGACCCCAAACTAAACAAAGCTTGTGATATCGCTGCCTGAGACTGATATATTACATATACATATTTTAAACACATACATAATATTATATAGATAGTACTTAAAAACACCTAGACACAGAGCAAACACCTGTGTTCATCACATAAATGCTTGCCCTGGGTAAGTTTCGAACCCACGCCTCTTTGATCCTGACTTCTGGATCAAAGAGGCCGTCACTAACCACTGAACCACCGAGGCAGTCAAGACGAACATGACGTACCTTAAAACACACAAAACTAGTGCCACAGTTAACACGATCGACCTTAACATAGTAATACTCGTATATTCACACATACACTTCGTAATTTTCACTAGCAAAAAATATGTAAAGTCTGGCGACAAACGTGATTCACCAATTAGGCTGATAAGTGTGAATAAACTAGATAGTGCCCGATTCTTGAAGGTAATTTCTTGCTAACTACTAATATAAACTTAATGCTATGTTATAGGTAGCAAACCAGGAAAATGGTCCTATATCACAGCTGCTGCACGCCGCTATACTAATAGTTTTTCTTCTTCTTGAAATAAGTATAGAGCTTATGAATCAGATGGTCAATGGGCCCAATTATGAAGGCGCGATCGTAGTTATATTAGCAACTAGCGACCCACCCCGGCTTCGCACAGATGTATTATAAATATAAACCTACTAAATTTATTTAAAAAAAAACCGTATCAAAATCCGTTGCGTAGTTTTTTAAAGATACATATAGTGACAGACAGACTGCGGGAAGCGACTTTGTTTAATACTACTCGTATGTAGTGACACTATTTCTGTTTTTCTTTCACTTAAGGCATTCGAAATAGAAAGAACGCAAATGGGCCTAATATCCCCATAAAAACCTTCATTAAATTATAATGTCCATATTGTTTAGAAATATGATAGCACCGACAAATATACAAATACAAAGGCTACACACACAGTACACATAATGTATTATTTTATAGTACCTATGTTTTTCGCGATTTTAGAATTGGATGTATAGTAAAAATTGTGGATCTTGGCATTCTAAAGTTGCCTTCAGAAGGCTGTGCAAGTGCATATGTAAGCAGTAATCCAGTAAAACTATTTATTGTGCATACAATTTTACTATACAATACTGTTTTGACTACGTTATTGTTAGAGTAATTTTATTCAGGTAATGGTACACAATGGACAATGTATTTCAACAACGACCATGAAAATGTTCTCAGGGCCTTCGATTACACGCATCCAACATGTATCTCTGTCCCTGTCTCTCTAAAAACAATAGTCGTTAGAGTGACAGTGTAAACCAATCTCTGTTCAGGAATACCCCCCAGCAGGGGCCTTATTCTCTATTGACAAAACGTAGTTTTTTTTTATTTCCGTATTTCGTTTGGAGGAATGTTATAAAAATGTAAAAATTACGTTAAAATGAATTATAAACCGAGTTTGAGTTATACCATTTGATGAATAAATATTTCTCACGTGAATTTCTTAAGAACAAAGATACGTTAGAGTGTGTTACGCGGTTGTTTTCATACAGAATCACCCACCAGATCATTACATATTCAACTGCCGTATGTACACAGGTGTGATGTGATCTCCGTGAATAATAATTTCCTACTACTAAGTTTATTGTATGAACACTAACCACGTTCAATCGATGTTTTTAATTTATCTACTCTGATTTAAGGCCGCTGCATACGTAACGAGATAATACCTCGGACGGGCCGTGAACGGGAACGGGACGTGACTGCCTCGTTCAAGACGGGAACGTGTTTTTAACCCCCGACGAAAAAGAGGGGTGTTATAAGTTTGACGTGTCTGTTTGTCTGTCTGTCTGTGGCATCATAGCGCCCGAACCACTGAACCGATTTCAGTTTAGTTTTTTTTAGATGAAAGGAGACTTAATCGAGAGTGTTCTTAGCTATGTTTTATAAAAATCGATTGAGCCGTTTAAGAGTTATGGTGGGTTAAAGTGGGGATGGAAGAACCAAAATTCTACAAATGTGCCCAAAATGGTTGTCAATTGAAAGTTTGTTGTGAAATATTTTTGTGTCGGGGGTTTTTTAATTAGGTATATTATTAATGCATACGTACCGTAACACTGATTCGGATCTAACTGTTGTGAAGAGGGAAAGATGGATTTTTCATTTCGAAAATCGGCTTTAATTGCTATTGCTCTAGATGACGAAGTAGTTACAAAGGTCCAACACTACTTTTCTCTCCGGAACGAACGGAATGCCTGTGCATACATCGCTATGTAAACACGGACGGGACGGGGCACGCGCGGGGCGGGACGTGCTAAACATCATTGGCGACGATATTTTTCCCGCCCCGTCACTGCCACGTTCCCGTCCCGTCCGTGTCTCCGTGACATATGCGCTTCCATATACATTTTGTATAACACGATATTTCTAAAATTTCCCGTTCCGTCCCGTCCGTGAAAAAACCCGTCACGTATGCAGCGGCCTTTATATTTAAATTACTTGACTTTCTTCAACTGTAGCTTTTCCCACGGCTTAGTCCACGCTTATTTTGCAAATCTGACCACGAAAAATTATTTTCATTACAACCTACGACAGTTAAAAATATTGTGGATTTCTACTGGTAAAACAATTTTCAAAATCGCTTCAGTAGATTTAAAGATTACCTCCTACAAAATCATAATCTCACAAACTTTACTTAGGTACCTCTTATTGGCATAGATTACACAATATACTTATATATTTTATATATACACACAAATACAATAGCACACAAATACAACGACAAAAAAAAATTCAGTAAACCATTCATTTTGTCGAGATAAATAAGTTTTATAAGAATCAAAATATTGCTTATTTATTCTGATTTTGGGGTTGGTTCCATAATAACAGTTATTCTATTTATCCTTGAAAATGTAAAGAACCCACCAGTAATACAAAACGAATTGTACATACGCCAAGAAGGTCGTACCACAAACCTTATTTTACCGACTTTCAAAAAGGAGGAAGTACTATGTTCATCTATATTATTATTTTTTGTCTATGTTCATCGATATTTTCGCGAATTGTGAACCGAAACAAAAAATGTCTTTTTTCATTTCGGAAGGGTATACTCTCGAAGTGGACCCTTTTAAATTTTATTGAAAGTGGCTCAGCAGTTTTTGATAAATCAACAATAATGTACATCAGTGCACGAATCGGTGTGTGGATGTCACACCGATTCGTGCACTGATCTATTCGAATTCTTATTCGCGGTGAAAGTAATTATCTATTTTAAAGTATTTTAATTTGTACTGTACCTTTCGTGTGAAATAAACAAAGTAAAATTTTCACGTACATTGGAACCAGGCTATTTAAACTTTTCATTACCTTCTCATAGCATAAAAAGGCCAGTGAAACTTAATTTGAACTGACTGGTTAAACCTTTCAACGATTTTTCAAAGTTCCTTCAGAGCCGGACAATGTGTTTCTACTTTATAAACTGCACCGGGCTCGCGTTACTAAAACCCGTAATGTAAGCAGAGTTGTATTGAGGACGGTGATTTTGTGGGTATCTTTCGGTGAATTTCATTTGTCTATAAAGCCTCCTAAATTCACATCTGTATCATGTTGTCTCAGTTAAGCTTTTCGTAAAAGCCCAAGTAAAGCTGGTTTTAAATTAACGGATTATTGAGATCGACTGAGATCGTTCTCTCTCATGTACCTATCTCTGCCATTTATCTTTTACAGTAGCTGACAAAAAATTGGTACCTAGATTATTTAGTATTTTTACTAATTAAGTACTTAGTAAGTTGAAAGTTTAATTTTATGTGCATTAGTGTTTTTCCAGTCTGTTACAAAAAAGGCTGTGTTTAACAGTGGAAAAACACTAATGTACAAACAGAATAATTTAATTTGTCTGGAACAAACCAAAACTATTTGATTAATCTTTGTACTGCTTTTCAATCTAAGTTTCATAATTCATTTGGTTTGTTTATTAATTCAGAATTTGGCCTAAATTTACTTGTACTTAACTTATATTTTGTTAAAGTTTATGTACAATAGATTAGATAAGATATATCCGAATCAATAAAAATACAAAACGATACAACGACAAACTTTACGATACAAGATAATTCAATAAAATAATGCTGCCATGCTAAGGCAGCAGGAATCAATATCAAAATGACTGGATGAAAAGTAAAGAAATAATATTATAATTGTCAATTTAGTTTTTCACTTGTTTATAAAGTGATAAGTTTTTTGTGGCAATTTTTACAAACCCGTTGCGATTTTTTAAAATTACGGATATATTCTGGAATATCTTAGTGCTCATAATTATAGCCAGCTTTAACTAAGGTCAATCTTGAAATCACGAAAAAAAATTAGTTTTTAAACAAAAAGTTGATTAACTTTCAACAGATTGTTAAAAAAGTAAAGATGCCAATCATAAGTAAAATGATACGCTCTTAATTGAAAATTTCTGAATCACGAATTCTGGAATCCGTGCTCTTTGTAGTAAAATTTACAATTAGTTTGATACGACTGTATACAAGGTTATTTCTAATCAATTAGCATCCTCTTAGGGGCTTATTCTGTACATAAAAACTAACAACTTTTGATCTACGACTTTTGTTAAAACTCAAAAATTGATTTTCCATGGAAAAATATCGTTCACCCTCGACAAAATGTATGGAACAGCTGATTTATTTTTTGAGTTTTGACAGAAGTTGCAGAAGAAAAGTTGTTAGTTTTGATGTACAGAATAAGCCTCTAAAAGGATGCTGTTTGATTAGAAATAACTCTGTATAAAAAACCTTTAGTTAGTTTAAATGTTGGCCTAAGTACCGTATTAGTACCGTAGTTTCGGTGCATTGCGTGAATTCCACGAGCAGACTGGCAACCTAGATGATACCCAATCAGAAATTTATCCCTTATGGTTATATTTTTTTTTTAAAATAGAGCTGTAGTTTCGGAGCATTTCATGAATTCCACGAGCGGGCCGGAAATCTGCATGTTTATATATCGCATGTTGTAAAACTTAGATAAATCATAGCTATACCCCTAAACTACAATTCAAACTCCGCACCTGTATCACCCTGTCTCACAGTTGAACTTTTCAATTCATTTCAGAGTTGGCAAAGGACGCCCACCGAAGTTACGTTTATCCGCCTACAGAAGTTCGTTTGTCTGCTGCTTCGTCCACTCCTTTGAGAATGGAGGACAAGAAAGAAATCAATCTGGACTCGATCCTGGAGAGCCTGGGCCCTCATGGCAGATACAACCTATTGAATTTTGTGCTCCTGCTTTACCCGATACTTTTGAGTGCATTTTTCGAGTGTGGCTTCATTTTTGAAGCTCAGGAACAGATGTACAGGTTAGTTTAAATGTACAAAATGTTTGCTTCTGTAGTAGTTCTAGTAGAGACTTAAATGACGGTCTCTACAGTCCGTAATCCACGTGGTAGGGTTCCGTACCGTATGGAAGCACCCCCTTAAATATTTATTTTATTTTAATGTATTTATTAATTTTTAAAGTGAATATCTAACTAAATATTCTGTGAATACGAGTATTTCAAGCTTCTACCTGTCACCGTTATTAATATCGAGCGGAAAACGGCAAAAAAATAGGTTTGCTGTACCTACGGGAATTCTCTTATTTTTTTTTTTCTGTTTTTAGTATTTGTTGTTTTAGTTACGTTCTAGCTATCACGGTTCATCATATACAGCCTGGTGACAGACAGACGGACATACGGACTGACACCGGAGTCATAGTAATAGGGTCCCGTTTTTACCCTTTGGGTACGGAACCCTAAAAAGAAGTCCATACCACGTTCATTCAGTTCGTAGTGTGGCATTTACTCAAAACGTTATATAAAAAAAACGTTTACATGTGTATCTAGCTGTTTACTCTATATTAATTAGAATCAATATGATCGAGGTTATCTTAACAATGATTCAAAAATATCTTTTAGGATGTTTTAAAAATTATTTGACGGTTATTATGGATCATACTTTTAATATCTATTACTCTATTGTATGTTCAAAGTTTCTGGAACTGATAAATCTAATTTAAGATCTCATTTTTCAAAGACACAGATCCTAGAGCACTTCCTATAACTCTACAATTGCTAAATGTTAGTTGCTACGTGAAATGACACGAGTATTTCACTTTATCAGTGTATTGAGGTATCTCTTTAAAAGGTTAGTAAAATACTATCGGCTATCTGCCGCCTTATCTCTTTCATCTAATGTATCAGTGTAATCGATATTGCTACCAGATCCAGTTATTGCATTTTTTTCAATGGCAAGTGCCCTTATTCACTTCAACGAAATACAACACTACTTCCATACGTTAAAACTACATAAACAACTACTACATAAAAGGTAGTAGTTGTTTATGTAGTTGCATTGATGATTCAAACATTGTCATCGTTAGCTCCACTCCAACGTTTATTATGGTTACAAGTTCATTTAGTTTATAAATGTAATTTAGTAATTTTTATGAAATCAGTTACTCAATTCTGTACATTTTACGTTTTAATATTTCGTTTCCGTCGTATTCTAAAAACGTATTAACGTCTTTAATTTCCCAGCTCATCTTCTTGAACCTAAATTCAAATTCAACGCACAAGTTCTAAAAATAATCGGCCAAGTGCGAGTTAGACTCGCGCACGAAGGGTTCCGTATCGAAAAATTACGTTTGTTGTATGGGGGCCCCCCTTGAACATTTATTTTATTCTGTTTTTAGTATTTGTTGTTATAGCGGCAACACAAATACATCATCTGTTAAAATTTAAGCTATCTAGCTATCATGGTTCATGAGATACAGTCTGGTGACAGACAGACAGACAGACGGACATCGGAGTCTTATTAATAGGGTCCCGTTTTTACCCTTTGTGTACGGAACCCTAAAAAAATACATTTGAATGATTCTATTTTGATTTTGTTTATTTTTTCGAAAAGTTGATTGACCTTCCTTTTTACCATAGTACGAGTATCTTACTAACCTGTTGACGTATAAGATGTTTGAGTTACCTGATATGTAGTTTAAAATTCAGCACGCAAATTTTACTAAATTACAATATTTTAACAATATTTGTCTCCCGTTCCAGATGCGAAATAGATGGCTGCGAGAACAGATTCAACGACACTTCCTGGCTCAAATATGCCATCCCATATAACACAGAAAGCGAGAAGCTTGAATCCTGCTACAAGTTTGAGCGAAATAACATCACAATGGATAAGTGCGACGCTACTGAGTTCATGAATAAAACTATAGCTTGTGACAAATATGTTTACGAAGAAGGACAAAGTTTGGTCAAAGAGGTAAGAAAACGTGCCTATACTGTACTGTACCAACCTTTTTAATAGTCCACTGCAGGACGTATGCCTACCCACGAAGGGTGATAGGACCTATAGCTGTAACTTAAAATAAAAAAAAACTAGCTATACAGCTAAAAGGGCACAAAATAACAGAAAACTCACGATCACTTCAAATTTGTGACATAGATAGGATAATTGTGCTTAAATCAATATTTTTTTACAGAGTGCCTATCTTAAAATCGTACGCATATTATGATATAATAATCTAATGCTATAAGTATATAATCAGACTTGACGTAATATAAATGAGCACTTTACAAGAAAAAAACCACGGATAAAAAGTATACGAGTATCAACGCAACCACGATCAAACTAACTAATAAAATAAATAACAAACATATACATTTTAAAGGCTACATATAAACACGAGCTACTATGAAGAACTTTATTGCGCACGTAATTAATTTTGGACAAAATAACTGCTACAAAATATTGAATGGTGGAAAAAGAAATCTATTTGTAGCGCTACAAAAACCGATCGCTCGATTTGCACATGAGTTATGATTATGCCTGTTTCAACATTTCACCCACTCGACTTCATGCAGCTGACGTTCCTAAAATTCCAATACTGCTTTTGTTCCAAGCAATGTGTTAGTTTTCGATGGTATATCCAATTAAGATACTAAGAATTATATTTGTTGAAACTATGTCACTATTGAGAAATACCTCACACCGGAAACCTTACCAAAACAGCCTTTGTCACTAGCAAACATAAGTACCTACCTACTTAAGCCTGCGTTAATATCCTTCAAGTTTTTACAAATATCAGTGAATCTTTGTTAGTCTGTATACATGATTTCATAGCATTTATTTTATAGCACATCCTAGAATTCTAGAATGTGTCCTCGTCATCATGAAATGAACTTTTACAATTAATCTATCCGACCATCCGTCCGTTCGTTCTAGGCCGACCCTGAAATCGAGAATTAAAATCAGCGGCCTACTTCATTCTGTGTTATTAACAGCTCCAGAATACTGACCTGTCCCATTCTTTTGCAGTTCAACCTAGGCTGCCAAGAAGGGAAAAGAGTGGCAGTTGGCACTATCCACAATTCTGGCATGTTCCTGGCCATGTTGTTCACTGGAGCCATATCTGACCGATTTGGACGAAAAGTGGCTGTCGGGTTCTCGTCTGGAGCCAGCTTTTTATTCGGATTTGCGAGAGCGTTTGCTCCCAGCTACTACGTGTACGCGAGTCTGCATTTTCTTGAAGCGGCTTTAGGAGGAGGCGTGTATCCATCAGCATATGTATTCAGTGAGTATTCTTTTAGTTTTTGCTTTTTAGGGTTCTCTACCCAAAGGGTAAAAAACGGGACCCTATTACTAAGACTTCGATGTCCGTCTGTCTGTCACCGGGCTGTATCTCATGAACCGTGATAGCTAGGCAGCCGAAATTTTCACAGATGATGTATTTCTGTTGCCACTATAACAACAAATACTAAAAACAGAATAAAATAAATATCTAAGGGTGGCTCCCAAACAACAAACGTGATTTTTAGGAGATTTTTTGCTCGCTATTAATAACGGCAAGAAGAATGGGGCTCCCATACGGTACGGAACCCTTCGTTCGCGAGTCCGACTCCCACTTGGCCAATTTTTGTTCTTATAGCCGGTTTTAAATTAATTTATAATCTTGATAAATCTGAAAAACTCTTCTACTGCTAGCTAGTGTAGTTTTAATCTGTAAGTAAAAGATTCATGTCTCCAAAATTCGATATTCGATTTGAAAAAACTCTGAAAATATCAGTTTTAAGTCATTTTTTTTTTAATTCTTGATCGTATGATAGTCCTAGAATGAAAGGCAACCCGAAAATTCGAGTCAAGGCCACCTTTAATCCTATACAAACTCGTCACCAAAATGTAGGCCGTGATAAGGAAAAACAATTCTACTCGTGATTTACGCCGACATAAAATATACAACTGCTTCAAACATGGCAAGGCGCATAGAATATCAATTTCCAGTGTAGGTAGTTTACAAATCGTGATCCTAACGAGATCAATAAATTGCCATCATCGGCAAGTACCAACGCCTTATTTGTTCGACCTTCAGCATCATAATCTTTATTTTTTTCTATTTTAGTTGTGGAACTGGTCGGCCTCAAGCAGAGGGTCATAGTGTCCGCCATGTGCAACATGACCTTCGTGATCGGAGTGGTTCTCATCGCCCTGCTTGCCTGGTTTGTGGACAATTGGAGAACCTACATCCTCGTCCTTTACACCCCGGCTGTTATAATCATGTGCTATGTCTGGTTTATGAATGAGAGCGCGCGCTGGCTGCTCAGCAAAGGCAGACGAGACGAAGCTATCGAAGTCCTTAAAAAAGCAGCCAAGATCAACAATCTCGATCCTAGGCAATTGGAATTAGATGCTTTAGGAGATCCTTTACTCAGACCTGAGAATCAGACGACGGATAAGAAGTCTCAGCTGTCGAAGGCGATACGATCGAGCATCATTTGGAAGCGATTACTGATATGCTCATTTCTATGGATGACGTGTTCTTTAGTCTACTACGGAATGTCTATAAACTCGGTTTCACTGAGCTCTAATAGATACGTGACTTTTATGTTGGTGACTTTAGTGGAGATTCCGGCGTACATTGTGGTGGTGATAGTTCTGGATAAATATGGAAGGAAGAAGACTTTGCTCGCGACTTATGTGACTTGTGCTGCGACGAGTTTGCTGTTCGCCTTCTTGCCAAGATGTAAGTATAAACCGTTGATGATGAATTTTCTACTATGATAATGCTATTTTTCATTATTGCCTGTTAATTATAGTAAAAAGGGTATACTAAGTTAATATTTTGGAGCTTGTAATAGTAAAGCGAAAGTTTTAAGTACTAAATGATTCCGATTGATTAATGAACTTAAAAGTAGCAAGCTAGACAATTAAACTTGTGTGAGTGGAAGGTGTTTTCGATGTCAGTTACGCGGCGCCACGGTTACATATCCTATCCTAGTAATATTAAAAACGCGAAAGTTTGTGAGTATGCATGGATGTTTGTTACTCTTTCACGCAAAAACTACTGGACGGATTGAGATGAAACTTTGCAATAATAATGCTTTACATCAGAATAATATATACATTGGCTACAATTATAAAGATAATGCGTGAAACGAAGTTAGCCGGGTCAGCTAGTGAACATATAAGAGTGTGCATTTTTATGCAAAAAGAACTACATTTGTCCACCAACTCGCCTGATGGAAAGCGAAGTTGTGGCCGAAGATGGAGTATAATATAGACCTAGAAGATTCACCCGTGCTCATAATTACTATGAATACTTATATTGTTTCTATTGTCTTTGTGATTAAAATCTATAGTATGGTTTATCTTAAAGACTATAATTTGCCTTCTATCATATGATTCATCACAGTTTTTTATCTACAAAATACAATAAGGCTAACAAATGAATAACATCCGTGACAAAATACTATGTTCCTGTTATTATAACATTTGAACTTGAATTTACTTCATGCACAATGATAATTGTTATCGCACATTCAAATATGAGCCGTAGGTCTTTAAAATAAAGATAATAATGGCGGATCATAAACAATACAATGATTTATATGACTACACGTGTTAAACATAATAGGGTGTTGTGATTTAGTACCACAGGTCAACCCCAATACACGACAATAGCAGTCGAACGGTTAAACAATGATATCGGAACACGCTGTATAATACTGTGCGTCGATTTTAATCGAGATGAAAAACGATACATGTAAATGTTGATTCATATTAGACTGCACAGTATCCGGGCCGTGTCCGGGCCGGGCCGGACGTGTCATGTACAGTGTAATTACTGATTCACACAAAATGTATATACGTTTTAAGTCCGTGGCCCGGACGGGGCAAGGACGGGGCACGGATTTGATTCGTTGATACATGACTCGTCCGGCCCTGCCCGGACACGCCTCGGATACTGCACACCCGAAATCCGTAAAATCCGTGCCCCGTCCTTGCCTCGTCCAGGTCACGTACACGGCCCGGCCCGGACACAGATCGTGCACTGTGTAATATAAACTGCTTTCAACAAAATGTACGTTACGTTTCAAATCTGTGCTCCGTCCGTGCCCCACTCGGGCCACGTATACCGCCCGATCCAGACAGATCGTTCACATTGTAATATAAACAGGTGGGTGATTTTGTATGAAAACAAGCACATGAACACGCCCTAACGTGCTCTTTGTTTTTAAAAATTCGTAAAAAAGTTTTACAAAACTCGGTTTATAACATTTATAAAACACTAGCGACGCGCCCCGGCTTCGCACAGATGTGTTATACATATGAACCTTCCTCTTGAATCACTCTATCTATTGAAAAAAAACCGCATCGAAATCCGTTGCGTACTTTTAAATATATAAGCATACATGGGACAGACAGCAGGAAGCGACTTTGTTTTATACTATGTAGTGATAGTGATTTTTCCAAACGAAATTCACGGAAATAAAAAAAATACTTACCGCGTTACGTTACTTGTTGTCGATAAAGAATCAGGCCCTTGCTTTATACAAAACGTACGTGTAATGTTTCAAATCAATGATCCGTCCAAGCCCGGCCCGGACACGGCCCGGTATAATATAAATCATGCCTTATTCTGGTTCGTTCTGTTTTAAAACATCGATCGTGTGATTTCATTCGCTTCTAATAGCTATTTGTCGATCGATGATGATTTGTCATTTTTGTTCTCATATTTTTTATTAGCGAGCAGAGCTCTAGATAATTTTGATTCAATTTTAATTTTTAATACTTTAATAAAGTAACGTTCGTAGCGTAGTTTGACTAGGTGTTTGGCAGCGATCACCGAAATTAAGCAACGTTCCGCACGGTCAGTATTTGGATGGGTGCCCGCGGGTAGCATTTTCCAACTGAGTGCTACCGTGGCTCGGATGACACGTTAAATTGTAGGTCCCGGTTGTTTTAACCGTTTTGCCGTGTCAGAGGCCTTCAGGCAGCCTAAAAACTTTGACACCAGGATTAGCCACCCGGCCTATACGAACTTACTTACTTAATAATAAATAGATTTATTATTATGAATAGGATTAAAGTGGGTTTGCACAAAAAAAAACCGTTAATTGAAATACCGGAAATAACAACTCGCGCCAGCTTCTATAAAATTACCCATTATCACTAAAAACAGTCTGTTAACCACAAAAAAAAAACACTACTTATGTGAAAATCATTATCACAGTTAATTCGATGACTCAGTATTGAAATATTTACACTGATAAAGAAATCCCGGCACATGTACCTATAACAATTATAGTCATAGTCATATATCTTGTAGATCTAACTAGCGACCTGCCCCGGCTTCGCATGGGTGTATTCTACATTTAAACCTTCCTCTTGAATCACTCTATTAAAAAAAACGCATCAAAATCCATTGCATAGTTTTAAAGATGTAAATTTTATTATACTATGTATAAATTATTATTTTATACTATGTAGTGATACAACAAATTGGCATCTATGAAGTTAGCTAGAAGCCGTGCAGAACCCCTCACCTCCGCTGGCCTATAATTTTCGACTGCGCAACGACTCAAACTCAAACCATTTAAATATTTAGATATAATTTATTTGTTTGACAGATCACATACATAAAGTTATAATCAGATCTTAACATAAGACTAACATAACTAACTTATAGGTAGGTACATATATCACCCTGTTTCATAGGGTATAGCAAAGTTCTAGCTAAACATTTATGCTAAACAGTGTAATGGAAGAAACATTTAAAAGCAAAAATGACACCAATAGTAACAGTTTTAGTTCACAATTTCCGATAACAAAATTGTGTTACTTACATAATTATGTTTAATATTGAAACATTTATTGCAATCTACTCGCATTATGGAATTTACATGCGGTTATTAATTAGAGGTAACATGTTTTGTATAGTTATATATGACCCTATAAGGGTATGGCATTTTTAGGTATTATTTGTAATGAAACGATTTATTATTATGTTTTCTAGATTATCGTTAAAAATCGTCTTATGTGTATTAGCATTTGGATAGTAGAATAATTTTTAGTTGTTTTATGAAACAGTTTGCCGTTTCGATATCTTTTAGATTATTTGGCAGTTTATTAAATATTTTTATAGCCATAAAAGAATGCGGGCTGGAACTATGCATTGCTAAGTTGGACTTTGATCCCACGAGTTTATGTCTGTATTGTGATCTAATTTTGAGCGATTTATCAGACGCTTTGTTAAAATAGTCAGGGCGCTTTTTGACAAATTTACATATTTCGAACATATTATGTATAAATAGGTGTCACGGACATAATTTTAAGTTTTATAAAATATGGTTTGTTGAATTTTTCTTTGGTAATGACGGGATTTTAATATTTGCCAGAACACAAATTCATTTTTTTTTCGTGTTCACATCTGCCGTTACTTTGAATCATAATTATCATACTTCAGGAACTAATTGTTTCTCTAGGTCACGGACATATTCAAGGATAGCACTTTACTCGTGAATATGACCAACTTTTACCATGGGACTAATGCTGATATCCCAAAAAAAAGCAACTGTTCCTTAGAAGTTTATCAACTTTTGACAAAATGTATGGGACAGCCATTTGTATCGCGTTTTCGAGGTTCATACAAAGGTTCATCGACTCTCGACGAAAGTTCTGGAACAGCTGATTTTTTTTGGTGATTTTAAAGTTGGTACCATTGGAACAGCTGGTTTTTTTTTTATTGATTTTAAAATTGGTGCCATAGTAAAATTTGGTCATAATGATGTGACCAATTATGATAACCTAGAATATACCTATCTGTTGTCTTGATAAAACAGTATGTATAGTTCGTGTTAGTTAAGAAAATCGCTATCAGCAAAAGATTTCATCTTTACTATCAGTTCTAAGTCACGAACTTCCCGTTAAAGTGATAGCAAGTGAAGTTATTTAATAGACCTATTTAGCTAAAACTGATAAAGCTAGTCCGAAAATGAGAAATAATATATTATCACGTAATTAGATATCAAGAAAAATAACTGTCTGTGACATCTGCCGGTATAATTAACTGTACGATTAAATCTTGTTGGCTATTTTATGTCTCGTGCAAAACAGACTATCCTTCCTTCCTTCCTTTCAGCCATAGGACGTCCACTGCTGAACATAGGCCTCCCCTAAAGATCTCCAATAAGACCGGGTGGTAGCGGCTATGTGTTGAATAAATTTGAAAATGATGTTAGTAAAATTTTGACAACCCTGAAAAGGTCCTTTATAAAAATAATTAACTTACTTGACTCGCTCACGAATTTTGATATTTGTATGATACATATACTATTATCAAGTTTATAAGTAACACCGCTTAAGTAATAAGCTTAGAAATTTAGAAATATCTATTCAGTCTGCTGGTGAAAATGTCTGTATTTGTATTCTACAGGAATCAAGGAAGATGCCGTAGAATTCCTGGTACGTTGTTATAACCAGTACGCAAGAATTTTAAAATAGCTTAACAAAATCACGAACCAAGTTTTGGAACATCATAGCTATATGTAAGCGTCTGCAGTTTTTCTATTTATAGTGCAGTAGAGTAATGAAGATGGGATTCCAAGAAAGTCCTCTGGCTTTCGTAGTATAAACGTTTGTCTCTTTCACGCTAAAACTATATACTAAACGGATTTAGATGAAACTTTGCAATAATATTGCTTATACATCAGAACTGCACATAGGCTATAATTTTGTAAGATATTCCGTGAAACGAAGTTCGCCGGGTCAGCTATTAAATAAAATATAAATATATTTGGGACATCAACCTTGTTGACTCCAAACTTGAAATGGCTGCCAGAAACGGATGTACACACTTATAGATTTTTAAAAAAATATTTATACTGTACAGATAATAAACATCCAGACACGTCTGTTTCTTTTCGCACAACGATATAATTTTGACATAGTGCGGCATACAAAACGTACAACAAATTGATAAAACACAGTAACAATATTTAATACAAAAAAAAACCAATTGGATCCAAATTATAATTTTTGTGACTAAGAGTGCAAGATAGACCAGGGAACCAGGCAATTACGTTTAACAATTAATTTTTTGATTATTTTATTGGCATTGTTATTTTGATGTAGTCAGTTTCAGGAAATGTTCACCGCCTTAAGGCCATACAAAGTGACATTTTCCCTAACAGATTCCGTTTGGACGTCACAGCCGACTACTGGTCGATCCCGCTGTACCTGGTCGGCAAGTGGACCATGACCCTAGTCTACTCGTCAGTCTACATTTACGTGTCTAGCGTCTTTCTGACCAAAATTAGACATACTTTAACATTATTTAATGAAAATAATTGTTTATATGAATTGAGGCCTTAGGAGATGTATTTCTTTAAGACACCAAATAGTATCTAATCAGATCATGCTGAGCGCGGGTCATTTCATTTAACAGAAGATTTCGTTTTTTTACAAATTTATTTTTAAACTTTTGTTTGGTTAGACATTTTCAGGAAATATTCACAGCCTTACGGCCATACAAAGTGACATTTTCCCTAACAGATTCCGTTTGGACGTCACAGCCGACTACTGGTCGATCCCGCTGTACCTGGTCGGCAAGTGGAGCGTGACCCTAGCCTACTCGTCAGTCTACATTTACGTGTCTAGCGTCTTTCTGACCAAAATTAGACATACTTTAACATTATTTAATTAAAAGAATTGTTTATATGAATTGAGGCCTTAGGAGATGTATTTCGTTAAGAAACCAAATAGTATCTAATCAGATGATGCTGAGCGCGGGTCATTTCATTTAACAGAAGATTTCGTTTTTTTTACAAATTTATTTTTGAACTTTTGTTTGGTTAGACATTTTCAGGAAATGTTCACAGCCTTACGGCCATACAAAGTGACATTTTCCCTAACAGATTCCGTTTGGATGTCACAGCCGACTACTGGTCGATCCCGCTGTACCTGGTCGGCAAGTGGAGCGTGACCCTAGCCTACTCGTCGGTCTACATCTACGTGTCGGAGGTCTTCCCGACCAACATGAGGCAGACGCTTATCAGCTTCTGTTCGACTGCCGGCAGGATTGGTTCGTTGATTGCGCCTATGACGCCACTTTTGGTAAGTTTATAAATCCTTACTTAATAACTAATATTATAAACCTAAAAGTGTGTTTCGCATCTTTAAAAATAAAGTTCATCAATTCAAATCGCTCGCTGTTGGACAATCGCATTTTAAAAGGCAATTGTGAGACGCCAACTTGACCATACAAAAAACAAGAAACTGTTATCTACCGCTTAATGTTATCCGATTTGAGTGATTTTTAACACATTTTTGTTAGGCAGACGTGTATGTAACTATGTAATGGCATCAAAGCTAACTAATTTAACCATCTTCCAAGGGTCGTAGCGTCATGAAAATTGGCAGCTGTATGTAGTTCTGAAGACTATGGTACTGTCGAACTGATCTGATGATGGAGCCGGAAGATATGAACTGGAACTTCATGATGGAAAATCGTATCATAGCTGTTTTGCATTTCTTAGAAAAGTCTTGTAATGAACTTTGGCCACGATTAGGTTTCAAGGTCTGATGAGCGTGATTTTAGAGATTTTAATGTAATTTTTTTTTTATGTAATCAGCCGAAGTTTAGACGCCATTTTCCAACAGGGCGCGATTTTAAGTTCATGCACTTTATTTTTAAAGCGTTTGTTGATTTGTTTGTTAGGTACTCTTTGACGCAGCAACGTAGTAACGGTTTCACTTGACTTTTTGCACGAGTATAGTTTAAAGGATGAAAAGTGTCATGGAATTTTTATCCCAAATAAAGCAAAGAAAGCGAGCAAAGCCAAAGCTAGTTGATTTTTTTTTACTTTTCTGCCGATATCGATAGCAGAATAAATTCTTTATTCCAGAAATATACTCCACAATGTGTAATTGTGTAACTACTTACTACTTATTAGAATAGATGTTTTCGGTGCAACAATATTTTTAATACATACGTTGGTTGGGATCCTTTGGTTTTTAATATAAAGTGAAATCAAAATTGAAATTATGATGTCTAGAGATATACTAAACAACGATGTGATATTTAATTTAACTGATTTATAGTAAACTAAACTGTTGAAATTTATTACGAGACTATTTCTCAAGTATTACGAAAAAGAAATAGGATGCAGTGATTCCAAATAAACATTTAACGCAAGTTATTTGAGTGCAATCTCTTAAAAATGCTCTTAATCGAAAAGTTTCTCCGAATCGAACTCATTTCTAGGAATACAAAACTATCGCTTTAATCCTTCGAGCAACTTTCTACAGAGTCACAATTGTGCAAAAAAAGTGTCCGAGGCAAAACTCTGCCCAAGCTATGTAGTGGGCAGGCATTTTAATTAGTCGTGAGGCGATTGCAAGCCGACTAACACGCCGCGCGATACCAAAGTTCTCGGTTACAAGCACTAATTAGGTGACACAAAGTCGAGATTCGAAAAAACTCGTCATTCTGAATTATTTAATGGATCTAAGTCGGTATGTATGACGGCGCTCGGACATATTTTTACTACTTTGACTTAGGGACTGTGTCTCTGTAGATATTTGCTCGAAGCTTAAATCTAAAGCTTTTTAGGATCCCCACGTATACTATTTACGGTAAATGAGTACATATAAATGAAAGTGGGGGCATTGATGAGATTGCTCGCCATTTTTCAAGATTTAGATGTAATCCACTTAAACTCGTACTCGAGTCCATTCCTTCGATGTTTAAATGAATTGTATTTAAACAGATTTATATTTTACGATTGTACATTTTGTGAATGTGTACCAAATTGTTTTCTTAGTAAAAGATTAAGTAGTAGATGGCGGCAGATAAGCGGATTATATTTTTCTAGGGTATAAGTTATGCTTTTCAACAAATGTTTTATTTATTTGATAAAATCTTAAGGGGCGCCGACCCTAAAACGGCTGAAGAGAATCAAGATTTTTGTAAGAAAACATTTTTTTGTGGACTGAAAAAATGTGAATTATTCTCGGGCATATTTTCAATTGGTAAAAGTAATCCGATATGATCAAGGAATAACTTCGCTCCTTCGAAAGTCACGTCTGTTTTAAACGAAGATCTTGTTTCTTGACGAGTTTTTATAAGTAGTATTTTATAAATTATATTTAAGGTATTAAGTAGTAGCTAAAGTATTAGCAAATGGCAAAAAACAGTAAATAAGTTGATTTGATAATTAAAATAAATTTTTATTGTTAATTTCAACATACGCGCTCCCTTCGTCCCCTCGCCATCTCACTTTGAGAACGGCTGTACCGATTTGGATAATTATGGTCTTAAAATATCTGTGGAAGTTAAGGAAAGGTTTAAACGGAGAGAAAATTTAAAAATGTAGGGAGTAAAATGGCGAAAACGTGAATTTAATTTTCCCATACAAAATGTTCCTGCATGTAAAAGTTGTCATTGATTGTTGACAGATTGATGGTGAGATGAAGTTCACCGGGTCCGCTAGTTAAATAAATAAAGTTTTTTTTTACCATTTTTCACCTGTTTATATAAAAAAACACACACACACAAAATATCAAGTTAACTGTTTTATTGTTCTTGTCCCAATTGTAACATGTTGTTTTTCTTCCAGTCACACTACCACAAATCCATGCCAACGGTGATATTCGGAGGCATGTGCATCATCTCCAGTATGCTGGTCCTCATGCTTCCAGAGACGAAGAACATGAGGCTCCCAGACACCATCGAAGAGGCTGAGAAACTCTCCAGGATGAGAAGCAAATCGGAAACCCCGGAGCATTTAGGTTAAGTCGTAGTACTTATAACAGTTGAAAAGCTTAGGAGGTTAGCGCGCACTGTGTTATAAGCATTGACTGTTTCAAAAAAGGGAAGACAAGTGACTCAGTCGCAACATCTGGCTCTTTTCAACTGGGTCCAGTACTCACTCGCTTTGAACTTGTTTTGCTTGCACTGCATGTGTTGGCGTCTATCTCCATTCTTGTCATTCGGGAAGGTAACATCGTCAGCTGGCACGAACCATAATTAATGGATATTATGTTTGAATATCACTCTTCTTCCTTTTTTGAAACTGTCTTTGGTTAAACGCCGAAGCATACTTACAAGTCGGCGGAAGTGAAGTTAGCTACAAGCTGCGCAATATCCAATCAACACGCAGCTTTACGAGAGCTTTCGTCAGGATTGGATATTACGCAGCTCGTAGCTGACTTCACATACATACGCCAACGTATATGACTCGGCCTATACAACTTTGGTAATAAAAGCTCTCACATAGTGAAGAATAGAATTCTTATCGACCAATTATTTAGTCTAATTCAGCGACACTATGGAATTTGTTATGATTACGTAATTAATTTGATTTAAAATTGTTCATACTCGCTATCAAACTTTTTTATTGGTCGACATCGAATTACTTAACCTACATTTGTAATATTTATTTACATACTTTCAATGGTTAGGTGATCAAAATGATTTAGATTCTGATGAGTATTTTCTAGTAGGTACTCGAGAAAAAATCAAATACAATAATCAAACGTGTGGCTCGATGAGTACCGGATTGTTTTAATTTGTTTTTGATATATTTCGAAAATTCATTAAACTAATAATAACCGCTAAGTAACGAAGTGGAACATCGAACGGTGACAAATACTGAAGTGTGTATATGTTTTGACGTCGGCATATTAAGTGTTGATGTTTCGAATCATTAAAATGATGTATTGATCGACTCATCGACCAAAATTCTGAAGTTTTATCTTAATGCGCGATTCCCCTAAGATCATTATTGTAAGCTGATAGTTCCGTGAAGTGTAATTTTTAATGTCAGTATCCGGGACTTCTCTCTGAGTCATTTAAATGTTCTCGTAGTATGTGTGATGATAAATATATATGTAATTCTACGCACCGACCACCGAAGGTCTAGTGATAATCCAATTGCTGAAACCCATTGCCAGGTGGTAGCATGCCCAGGATGCTGGCGTTACCTCGCTGATTGGCAATGCTTATACGCTGAACTAAATGAACAGCAGGATTTTAGTCAGGCATCTCATTCAGCATTAGGTACTTACCGGGCAATTAGTAGTCCATTACTGAACTTAGGCCTCCCCACGAAGGGCAATTGGCTATATGTATCACGCTGGCCCATTGCGGGTTGTTGAATATCATTCTGCGTTGAATGGAAATAATATACAAATCACAAACTGCGACGATTCGAGCTAATCTTAGTAACCTACCGAGTTATAATCATTACATTCGTACGCTTCGGTAATTTTGTATGACTAAATCTATACCTAATACTTTGGGCTATCCAGTTTTCAAATCTAAAATTACTGTAATTTTAGCAAACAGATTTTTATTATAAAAACATAATAGTGCAACATCAAGTAGGTAGGTACATGATTATGGGGCAATTTATTTATAAATCGTGGATAAAAAACAATTCATGAATTGAATCGTACTTACATAGAATACTATGTGTACGTATAGGTAGGTAGTAGGTACGCTTAGAAAAATAACCAAACATCACAAGAAAAAAATACAACTGTTCGATAGGTATTATAAAGTGAAAAACAACAAGTATATTTCAATTTTTTTATACGGAAAATATCGACCATAGGGAAAATTCACAGGCTTAATAAGTGTGTATTTTTTGTAGATGTCAAATCAAAGGCATTCAAGCGTATACCTAAACTCTGACTCTAGGACTAACCACTACGCCCAAACGAACTTTACTATAAAATAATTTAACACAATGTTGTTCCCAATAGATAGATATAAAAGTAGCGAAACAAAGGCATACTTTCATTGTTACTGTTTTAACATTGTAACATTTTTATTGGAAACTACATTTTGCACAGTAATAAAACATCAGAATAGTAAAACAATATGAGATACGTGTAAAAGATGCTGTACTAATGAAAAGACTCATTTTATTGTTTAAAATCGAGTATTGTAAAGAGTAGAGTATTGCAAATTGACCTATTGTGGTTCTAATGTTTCATTTATTGTGATCGTTTGCAAGTAGATAACAATTCAATCACCTTCCAAATAATAGTTATCACAATTTTAAAGTAAATTACTCAATATTAATTTTTGGAATTTTTTACCGATTTAACCCAAAAAAGATGGTAATCTTTTACAAGTTTATGCCTTACAACAATGTTAATGAAACTGAAGAATTAATATTTTGGCTTGGAATTTTATTTCGTGTAATAACACGGGTCAACATGAAATTTGACTTTGATTGCAAAGCATTAAATTTCGGTAGTTTAGGTCGTAATTAGACGGAAAAAAAATATATGGCATCAAAAACTTTGCTTTTGTGCTTAGAAGACTGATTGAACGAAATTTTTAAAAATCTCGGATTTTAATTTTTGATTGAAAATAAAACTATTGAAATAAAAATGTTAATTACGACTCTACAAAAAAATTTTCGTTCTTTGTCCTAAAGTTTATACTATTATTTTCCAGTTAGTTATGCACAAAAACGAAAAGAAAATACCTTTTTTCGGTATAAAGTTTGCTTTTGTGATAGTTATAATAATAATACTCATTTTTCAAAAAGAAATAATAAAGCTGAAAACTACGAAAAGTTGGTTGATGATATGCTTACAAATTTTAAGGCCATGGGCTGTCATTAGATGTCATTAAAAGTACATATGCTGCATGCTCATTTGGATAAATTTTAAAACAATATGGGAGCCTATTCCGAAGAGCAAGGAGAACGTTTCCATCAAGACATCATGAATTTTGAACAACGCTATCAAGGCCAATACAATGAAAACATGATGGGCGACTATATTTGGGGTTTATTGAGAGAAAGTAGCTATGAACATAAAAGAAAAAGTAAAAGTGTGCACTTTTAAGTTATTTTCCACTTTTCTGTAAGCTAATTTGATAGTAAAACTTAATAAAAATAAATAATATATGTACGGTTTTTTTTTGAAAGACTGTCATCTTTCAAAAAAAAAACATCACAACAATTAATGGAAAATAAATTACAAATATATTATTCCGAATCGAAAGAATTCCTGTAAATAAATTATTCCGAAACGAAAGAATTCCTGTGCTTAGGTGGTTATATGAACTAAGTATAGGTACACAGATGAATATTTAATTCCATACATTTGCGGTTCAAAGTAATTTTCTTCGGATTGATGCGATTATCCATGGTGCAATTTCAGTCAGCCACACTAAAGTGCTCAAGCAAATCAAATTGGTAGCAAAATTATGATTTTTACCTAATATGAAAATAATGTGGTGACAAAACCCGACTCTATACTCGTAAATATTAAAAACTCAGCGATAGTTGATTTGCATTTCTGTTTAAATTATTTCTTGTTTGTAAAACACATTTTTATTATTTTTCGCTAAAGGTTTCTTTTTATAATAACAATTTCACTGAATCTAATCGCAATACGATTTACAATCTGGATATCAAACATTGTTTATATTAACTCTGGAACCTAATATGTTGTGAAAATGTTTTGAATTGTCAAATATAATTGAAATACTGTCAAAAATTGCCACAGCAATATTTTTAGCTTAATCTTATGAGTAATATTGTAGTTGAGCACCGTTAGCCTTTTTTCTTGTTATAGGGATTGTCGTCAGCGTCGGATTTGATGTACATTTGACCATCCGCATCCTACCATTAATTTCGTAGATGTATTTCCCAACACGTGGTCCGCATGCACGCAAGTACGTAGGTATAATATAATAATGATATCACGCGTGCGGAGAAGTATCGCACGCGGACAAAAAATCCGCATGACGAGAAAAGTCCCCTTATTTCTTCCGCATAATGTATTCTGAACTTAACGCTTGAATTGTGAATAAATTATTATAAAAAAAATTAAATACAAGCTTTTAAGATCCTGGATATCGTGTAGCAGCAGAGTGCTAGCCAAGACAGGTAAAACGAGCCCAAACACAACGGGTCTATCTTGTTTAGTACAGGAGTCCCTATGACCATCTTCCGATTCCATCATCAGATCGTGCGTCGATGCATGCAAAATTTCAGCTTAATCGGAAACCGGAAAGCTTGCAAGATTCCACCCGAACTTACATCCATTGCAAGTTAAATAAAGCTTGTAAAAATAACTTCTTCCTGAATTTGAAACGTATACTTTTCCCATACTTACTGCGTCAAAAGTAACCACGATTTTAGAACATTTTCCGTCTTACCACAAAAGTTTTACGCACGCTTTAGACAATGTTTAACAGTACAAAATGCATGGTTAAACAGTGTGTTAAACAGTTAAAAGCGTGTTTAAATCTTTGTGGTAAAGCGGTACATTTATTATTTACCTAGTTAAAACAACAATTTTGTCGCAGATTCAACATAAATGAATAATGATCATTGTATAACTTATTTGAATTTATTTAATTCCTACTTAATTTAATACTTAACTTATACTTAAGATATTTTTACTTAATTTTGTAGCTACTTGGGACATTTACTTAGACAGTATTTTAGGTAATGTTATAGTTATTAAACCGCTGAATGTAACCCCGTATACCTAAATATGTATTTAGTTAGTAATCCTGGGACCATCAAAATTGTGTGAATGTATAATTGTTTAGAAGTATTTTATTTATTTTTACTGAAAATAAATCTGATCGCAGACGTGTGCTCTCACAGTCACAAAAGTTGAGGCTAGAAAAAGTACCTTAATGCAGCCGTTGGCGACTACCGTTTACATTGTATTTAGGGTTGCCATCCGTCCGGGTTTCCCCGGATTTTTCCTATTTTAGAGGGCGTCCGGGGAGCGTCCGGGCGGGGTTCCACTTGTAGTCCGGGTTTCGATTCGAAAAATTCACTGTCACTCTAAAATCCGGGATTTTCACGCGACTTGTCCTGGTTGCTGAATTTTAGAGATGGCAACTCTTTGTATTCCATATTCATGTTTATTCTTTATTCTAATTCTTACATTGTCTTATACCTACGCGTAAAAAAACGCATCGCTATAAACTAGATAGCTACATAATAGGCCAAATTTTAGAGGCGCCATCGTAATTATAATAGCAATTTAGAGTAGCCCTGTTTCTTTTTCACTAATGCGTTAGATAGAGAGAACACTATTTTACGTTGCTATTAAATTTACGATGGCGCCTTTAAAATTGGGCTTAATCTCTGTAAGGACGTCGAAAGTACAAGTTCGAATCAACCTTATTACTTAATTATCGCTATTAAAAATAACACGTCTTTAATATTTTACTGGCTCATTACATTTAAATTACATGGTACATACTTTTTATGAAAAACGTTTGTGGCTGTGGGTAAACGTTAGTGTGAGATAGCACTTATCTTCCACGCATCACAATTCTACCAGATCTTATACATTTTTGTATTTTGTTAATTTTAGGGATCCGTGCGTAAAGAATGGCTGAAAACCCTACAAATTATGTTACGCTGTTTTCTAATCCGTCTGTCTTTAAATTCATAATAAGCAACCACTTGAAAGTGCAGCAACCTCATCGTTTCGTGTTATTTTGGTGGATAATGTAGTAATATCTCATTAACAAGATATGCAGAGATCACTTCATAATTCTACACTATTCTGCTCTGACTATTGATTTCTAAATACAGTAAGGAAGAGCAATATTTATTATTATTTTTATTTATTCTTACGTTAAACTAACTGTTCTATGTAAGCTGAGCTAGATACGATAAAACACAGAGTGCGTAATTAATTCCGTCTCACTGCTATGCAAATTTCCGTCTATTCTCTTTCCACTCTTTGAGATCCGACAACCACCAGCTACAAGGCTTTAAGTTTAGAATGGAATGAACAAAAACCTTGCTTGTCTGTCTGTCTAAAACAAATATTATGCGGTGGTATGGAACCTTAGGTGTTATATCCCGACTCTCGCACGGTTGCTTGTTATGTTTATTATTTGCATTTATAACTGCATAATTGTTATAAAATATTTATTGAAATTAATTCCGTATCCACTCAATGTATACAAATTAATAAGTAATCGTATTACCTACTTAACATTTACTTAACTTTTATATTAGTACAAACGCATTGTTCTTCACAATTTTATTCAATAAAACTTTTTTAAACGCCGATTACTGTCTTTTAATTTAACATTATGTATTATGAGTGCTTCCACTCTGCCCCACCAAAGCGCCCCACTGGTGGGGCAGATTCCACTTCTTCATTTTTTTGAGTGGAATCTGCCCCACTCGTCTCATCTTGGTGGGGCAGATTCCACTCAGTTTTTAGCCCAGTGGAATCTGCCCCACCAGGGGTGTCGCGCGATTTTAAATTAAATTGGTGGTGCCATGAAGTGCAAATTTTACTGCAAAATTTTAATCATTATAGCGCCCCACCGAAAGATTAGATAAGCGAAGACATTAAAATTGTAAATATAAGCCTAATCATCTCAAGTCGAAAAATTACAGCACGTATTTAAGAATATAATTATCTAGATATGTAGTAGGTGAAGAGAGACCATCGTAAAATAATAAACCACAGAATGATTTACTAGAAATGATTTATTAAAAATCTGTACTTATAAAAATTAACAATTTTTTACTTTACGGCAATTTGCTTCGAAATCAATAGTTTAAAATTTAGTGTTTTACTGTTTCTAGAACATATGTTTTGGTTATTAAATCAACATTAATCAACATTGTTACCTACTATTAATTATGGTAGGTAAGTAACAAAATGCACAAAAATTGTTACAAGTTAACAATAAGTAATAAAAAGTAATAAAAATGCACAATAATTGTTACAAATTAATTCTCACTACCTAATTCTCACGACTTGTTGTATTCATTTAGTCTACGTATAGAAACATAAAATAATAATAAAATCACAGATTTCCATAATTATCACTAAATAAAATCACAGATTTATAAAAATGTACAAAAAATCAAAAAGATAAAATTTTCGAAAATATAATTATGTAATTTAAAACGGAATCGGGTGAAGAGCAATTTTTGCGCTCTCAATAATAATAAATCACAGTTAAATCGTTCATTATAACATATGTAAGTCTTAATTTTTACTAACAAATCACATTACAAAAATACTTACATCAAAAATATGTAAATTCGCTCAAAGTAACATAAAATTAAAAATAAAATAACTGTTTAGAACATTAATAAGAGAAAACTACATAATAATACTTCAAAAGTGATTTTGTACTCCCTTATCCCTTGTCCTTGAGTTTTACTCATATTTTAACAAAAATCAACATTAAAAAGTTAAGATTTTCGAAATATGTACAATGTAACTTTTTTGTTTATTTTTATTTTTAATTACAAAATCACTGTACAAGGATATCTGGAGTACTAAGCAGAAAAAAGATCATTCAACATTGCAGTTGTGCATGGTTGTAATTTTAATCAGAGTTTTTGCTAGCTCGGGACGACATGACCCATCTTGCGAAACCTGTGTAGACTGTCTTGTGATGATTAATACTTACTTGAACGGGCTTTATGCTGCGCGCTATCTGTTTCAATTTCAAGTTTTGACATGATTGGATAATTTATAAAAATCACTCCCTTAATTGATAACGAGTAATCGTTAAGCAAAGTAATAGGTAGATAATTACGACTTTAGAAATTGACTGACTGAGAAGAAATCTTTAATAGAATATTTGCGACATAAGTACTAAAACTACATACAATCCCTAATTTTTGACTTCAGATAATTGTGCTTTTAGTTTACAATCTTCTTAAAGTTTTGCATTTAATGTCTTCACTTATCTAATCTTTAGGTGGGGGCGCTATAATGATTAAAATTTTGCAGTAAAATTTGCACTTCATGGCACCACCAATTTAATTTAAAATCGCGCGACACCCCTGGTGGGGCAGATTCCACTGGGCTAAAAAGTGAGTGGAATCTGCCCCACCAATATGAGACGAGTGTCACTCAGTTTTTAGCCCAGTGGAATCTGCCCCACCAGGGGTGTCGCGCGATTTTAAATTAAATTGGTGGTGCCATGAAGTGCAAATTTTACTGCAAAATTTTAATCATTATAGCGCCCCACCGAAAGATTAGATAAGCGAAGACATTAAAATTGTAAATATAAGCCTAATCATCTCAAGTCGAAAAATTACAGCTCGTATTTAAGAATATAATTATCTAGATATGTAGTAGGTGAAGAGAGACCATCGTAAAATAATAAACCACAGAATGATTTACTAGAAATGATTTATTAAAAATCTGTACTTATAAAAATTAACAATTTTTTACTTTACGGCAATTTGCTTCGAAATCAATAGTTTAAAATTTAGTGTTTTACTGTTTCTAGAACATATGTTTTGGTTATTAAATCAACATTAATCAACATTGTTACCTACTATTAATTATGGTAGGTAAGTAATAAAATGCACAAAAATTGTTACAAGTTAACAATAAGTAATAAAAAGTAATAAAAATGCACAATAATTGTTACAAGTTAATTCTCACTACCTAATTCTCACGACTTGTTGTATTCATTTAGTCTACGTATAGAAACATAAAATAATAATAAAATCACAGATTTCCATAATTATCACTAAATAAAATCACAGATTTATAAAAATGTACAAAAAATCAAAAAGATAAAATTTTCGAAAATATAATTATGTAATTTAAAACGGAATCGGGTGAAGAGCAATTTTTGCGCTCTCAATAATAATAAATCACAGTTAAATCGTTCATTATAACATATGTAAGTCTTAATTTTTACTAACAAATCACATTACAAAAATACTTACATCAAAAATATGTAAATTCGCTCAAAGTAACATAAAATTAAAAATAAAATAACTGTTTAGAACATTAATAAGAGAAAACTACATAATAATACTTCAAAAGTGATTTTGTACTCCCTTATCCCTTGTCCTTGAGTTTTACTCATATTTTAACAAAAATCAACATTAAAAAGTTAAGATTTTCGAAATATGTACAATGTAACTTTTTTGTTTATTTTATTTTTAATTACAAAATCACTGTACAAGGATATCTGGAGTACTAAGCAGAAAAAAGATCATTCAACATTGCAGCTGTGCATGGTTGTAATTTTAATCAGAGTTTTTGCTAGCTCGGGACGACATGACCCATCTTGCGAAACCTGTGTAGACTGTCTTGTGATGATTAATACTTACTTGAACGGGCTTTATGCTGCGCGCTATCTGTTTCAATTTCAAGTTTTGACATGATTGGATAATTTATAAAAATCACTCCCTTAATTGATAACGAGTAATCGTTAAGCAAAGTAATAGGTAGATAATTACGACTTTAGAAATTGACTGACTGAGAAGAAATCTTTAATAGAATATTTGCGACATAAGTACTAAAACTACATACAATCCCTAATTTTTGACTTCAGATAATTGTGCTTTTAGTTTACAATCTTCTTAAAGTTTTGCATTTAATGTCTTCACTTATCTAATCTTTAGGTGGGGGCGCTATAATGATTAAAATTTTGCAGTAAAATTTGCACTTCATGGCACCACCAATTTAATTTAAAATCGCGCGACACCCCTGGTGGGGCAGATTCCACTGGGCTAAAAAGTGAGTGGAATCTGCCCCACCAAGATGAGACGAGTGGGGCAGATTCCACTCAAAAAAATGAAGAAGTGGAATCTGCCCCACCAGTGGGGCGCTTTGGTGGGGCAAAGTGGAAGCACTCTGTATTATGCTATAGGTATTGTCTATCAGACTTACATGTGATAATATCTTTTGGAAGTCGATTAAGAACTGAGTTTTTTATATGTGTGGTACTGTTGGGACGTGTTGAAAATTTACATGTTTCTGCATATGCTGTATACTCAACTTTACTATGGGACTAATGAAAGTATTTTGTGTATCCCAAATCTGAAATTTCTGAGAAAACGGAGCTTTACCGTGGAAAAAATGTCATTCACTGTCAGAGAGAAAACTGTTCACACCAGATAGAAAGGACACTATGCAATATTTTGTTTATAATAAAGCAATAAAGAACGAGAATTTTTCTATGCAATGGATAGTTTTACTTGTAAAGAGTGAGGCTTAAAGGCATCGTAGTTGAGTCTTGTCAATTAAATTGAATTATCTGTACTGGAAAGTAACCTAAGTACTCCGCGGAGTCGTAGTAGTCAAATATTAAGAGAAAATCTTTTTAATTTAACCATTGACCAACCAATGACACAACGAAACAAATAATAATTGTATAACGTTGGTATTTTCTATGGTATTACGTTATATACAACTTGCACTATGCGTAGATTTAGGCAAAGATTTTTTTATAAGCTTGATTTTATCTCAAAGTCTATGCTTTAAACTGGGCCACCAATTTTAATTAAAAATATGAAATTCCCGCTACGCTCCAGTACCTAATAGTTGAAAGCGCCAAGCCCCATTTAAGTTTGCCGGTTTCTGGGAACTTACTTTCAATATTTAACCAAGCTTAAGTAATTACTTAAGTATGCACGACGCGACGTTGATGGAGACTGTGATTAATGACCGATCTTAAGGAGCTGGGATGATATTTAATAAATATTGACATTGACACCTTTTGGCAGGATGGCAGAGTGAGAGATATGACAGGTGATTAAGCGTCTTAAAAAATCGGGAGTAGATGCAAATGGATGAAAATTAGTATGTAAGTACACTAAGCGCCACACAATTTGGCGGATGAGAAGTTAGCCGCAGATGACACTTCGCCGTGATTCGCTAATTATTACGCATGTGTGCACTGCACAATGCCGACACCGAGTAGCGTAGTGTTGAGCACAGGCGTAGAGAGCGCGCAGGAGGCATGAGGATGGCGGGCGGGTGTGCCGCGGCGTCTTGTCTCTCTAGCTCCCGTGCATACCTATACCAGATGATTTCGGCTTTTGCGCAGCGCTCTACGCATAACTTCCCATCCGCTGATTTGTGTGGCGCTTAGTATACTTTTATACAAGGTACTGGTTTCCAAGATACGCAAGAATATCGTTCTATAAGAGAGTTCGCATAAGCTCGCTAAATTTGTCTAGCTATACAATACTATGCTCTCTTGGTCACTAGAAAAATCAGACCCAGCTTTATCCACAACGAAAGTACGGGAGTTTGATAATGACCTGTGTGTTGATGTGACTACTTGAAAAAGAACCGATATACCTACTTTTGATCGACTTATAAGAAAAACTGACGGTAAATAACCACTTTAATAGGTAGAGGCCTTGGAAACGTTACTTCTCTAATCGTTGCTGGTAACTACTAGTAGTAGAATGGTGTTAATAGCGTACTTAGCTTGATTAGGTTTTCCTAGGCGATCGTAGAAGTTAAGGAACATTTGGCAGTTTTTAGACGGGTTACCGCAGGTGGTAGGTATTTATAACTAAGCCGTGCACAGAGCCATTACAACAAGAGAGATTCGCAACCGCAAAAATGTTGTCAACTGTCAAACATATGTATTGGAGCTTGATCTATCGGGACAAAAACACGGCAACTAGCCACTGAATCGAGATATTTTTCATGTCTCTTTCTAACTCATGCCATATTAAATCAATGCATCTCTTTCCTTCATTTCTCGATCGACCACATTATCTCTCTGGTAACTCTGTGGAGCCGTAGCTCGACCGGCTCGTATGACATAAAGTTCTGAGTCCCGACTATCAGTTAGATGTCAGACTCTCTCTGTGGTCAGACCAAGGAAGTTCCATTTAGGTCAGACCAAGGAAGTTTAATGTTCTCGTATTAAACTTCCTTGGTTCAGACTTGATATCAGAGGCATTGGTGGCTTAGCTACGCTGCTCCAGACGTACTTACTACTTACTTGTTTAAAACCCAGAAAAAAGCAACAATATAATAAAACTAACTCATAGTTTCCAAATAACACACCGCGGTTTCCACTTCAGATGTTGAAGCGTTTTCTGGAAGTTTCGAAACAAAGCACCGCCAGAGAACAAAGTTCAACACACGTCTCTCAGGGCTGTCCAGAAAGCTGTGCTGAGCAAGATATTTGTAGGGATATTTTTAGTCTGGATGTTAAGTTTAGGTCTCTTGCGTTCGGAGTTCGGACCTTGCATTTTGAGGTCGATTTCTGGACGAGCAGATTTATTATATTTTTAACCAGCGACCCGCCCCGGCTTCGCACAAGTGTATTATACATATAAACCTTCCCCTTGAATCACTCCATCTATTAAAAAAACCCGCATCAAAATCCGTAGCGCAGTTTAAAAGATATAAGCATACATGGGGACAGACAGCAGGAAGCGACTTTGTTTTATACTATGTAGTGATTTAGGTTTGCGTTTGACTACATTCAGCCTGATGTTAAGCACATATTCAGTCTAGAGTGTAGCATGCTTACCTAAAAGATATCTATTTACTCGAGATTATTATTTGGGTCATGGTCAATTTAAATTTATTTTCTGTGTAATAAGAAATTTATTGGAGAGACTTAAGTCCTGACTATCGGCCCAATTATGAAGGCTCCATCGTGGTTATATTAGAATTGTTCTGTTTCTATTTCACTTTAGGCATTCGATAGAGACACTTTTTACGTTGCTATTAAATTTACGATGGCGCCGTCAAAATTAACCCTAATATTATGTCAGTATCTGTCGACAACTGACGCCATACGGCTGATATGATAAAATAAGTAGCAGATCTACGAAATCAAATATGTTTTTTCCTATTTGTTCAACCCTACAGTGCTGATAGAGTACAGGAAAATACTTTATCCGGCAACTTATCCGGACGTTGCCGGTTCGTGCGGTTATTGAGATTTCCTGACCAGTTGTGTGGACGCTACATAGTTTACCCTGGATGAACTCCAACTTCAGACTGCCTGTGCACGGTTTAAAAGGAGCAAGTTCCTACTCGTAAAGGCAGAGGTATGTAGGCATGTTATTTTAAGCTTTCGGGATTTGAGCACATTTTTTATTTTTATACTACGGGACTTATCGCGCAATAGAATATGAGATAATAGGGTAGTTGGCTGGTATTGAATTAGTTAAAAGTATTAGAATTAGTGAATTCTTCGATTAAAATTATGATTCATAAACTGAAAAAATAATTGAAATTAGCTAATCAAGTTCAGAGATATAAACTTGTGAAGAATTTGGTAAGGATAGAGAGGGGTGCTTTGTCCCTTTCCCACAAAACATAACATGGTATGGTGAATGTATATGACACTTACGGGCAGTGACGTCAAATCCTCTCTTTATTAACTTCTTTATCTCCAAGTTGATTTTAATTTTTGTTTTTGTTAATCGGCTCTGTTTATGGTTAGCTCTGTTTATGTTACAAGGAGACATCAAAAAAATTGTCAACTAGCCTATTAAATACATACCTATTTTTTCCAACGTTTCAACTGATTTGCATCAGTTGTTGTCACGGGCAGACACAGAGGCACGTAGCAATAGCAACCCCAACCGACATACACTAGCCGACTTGCCACAAAAGATTTAAACACGCTTTAAACACTGTTTAATTGTGCAATTTGTGCTGTTAAAGTTTGTCTAAAGCGCGCGTTAAACTTTTGTGGTAAGACGGTAGATGTTTCGTTAAAGCACTTATTCTAGAAAATAATGTTTTTCTATATTTATAAATTAAATTTTACATTGGAAAATACTTTATCCGGACGTTACCAGCTTGTGAGGTTATGACCGGTTGAGTGGTGAACGGTAGGTACATAGTTTACACGGGCTAAGCTTTAACGTTAGACTGCAGTACTGAAACGTTTGTTGGTACCTACTGTTTAGACGGGAAAAGTTGGTATGGACACAGTAAAGTAGCCTTTACCGATATATAGTAAGAAACAACAACATTCTAAATTGCTATAAAATTTAGCAAATATGCGATGAGAGAGTGAGTGTGATAAATTAAATTATAAGATGGCGCGTCTGCTAGCTATTATACATAAGCTTTTCAGTTGAAACGTGGTTTCTATTCTCTAAGAAACCTTCGAGCGAGAGTGCATTGTTGAGTGTTGGACATTATCACAGAAGCGACGTGATAGGTCCTTCGCTGGACTCATACATACAAAGAGCTATTATTCTAGTGTAGCTCGAAGAACTGATGGCCGATGGGGCCGTAAACTTCTCGAATAGAGACCACGTAGCAATCGCAGCATAGGACGTCAGCCGACTAGGTGAACTGACGGTTTACCTAATTAGGACAACAGGAACGCGCGGGTGCAAGCTGTTTCTTAGCGGATTTATTGGATATCTATAGGGGAGACCTATGTCCAGCGGGGGACGACCTAGAGTCGTATGATAAACTTTTTGACCGAGGAAACGGAGGATGTAGGTACTAGGTACTTAATTCGACGCGTATTTTTTTTTATGTATAACCACGCATAACTTTTTACATAGTAGTCCGATTTCGACAATTATATTTTTATTGGCAAGAGTATTCTTCGAAACTGGTCCCGTTTTAAGTTTATCGAAATCGGCTGAGCCATATTTGATAAATCAACAATAATGTGAAAAATGCTAAATCGATCCGTGCAAAATATTCGCGAATTCTGTACACGGTCAAAGAATATATAATAATACTACACGGTTGAAGTCGGTCAAGCCATATTTTGCAAAAAAAAAAATATTCTGGTATTGACTCGTCAATAACATTATGCCGTGGTGCGTATGCTAGCTAACTAGCTATGCTAGCTGTAAGTGACAAAAGATGATCTCTTACTAAAGTTACTAAAGGTGTTCAAAATGAGTATAATAAGCTTTTCAGTTGAAACTTGGTCTCCATTTTCCAAGAAACCTCCGAGAGAGAGTGCATTGTGCAGCGGTGTTGGACATCATCACAGAAGCAACATGATAGGACCTCCGCTTAGCTCAATCATACAAAGAGCTTTTATACTCGGAGTCAACTTCTAGAGCGGGGAAAATTTGTTGGAAACTATCGATAAAAAATAAACTATCCGTCTTACCACAAAAAATTTACGACACTTTTACACTTTAGACAATGTTTGATAGTACAAATTGCACGCTTAAACAGTGTTTAAAGCATGTTTAAATATTTTGTGGTAAAGCGGTATACGATTATCCGAATCGCCAATTATTCGATACGGTCCAACTTCTTGCCGTCCGCGTGACCTTGCACGGAACGCACGGAAACGAGCTTCAACGTCGAGGCAACTTACTCATCAAGATGTTCAAGTGAGCGTTATTGTAGAACTGTGTTTGTTTAACTTTATAAAGTTTATTCTATATGTGACAGTTCGTTTTTCTTCATTACCAGTCTATGTCCGACTATCCGAATTTTCGATTATCCGAATCGACCCCGGTCCCAATTAAGTCGGATATCGTTCTATTGTAACCATTAATTAAGAAAATTCCAAATAGTATTAAAATGTCGAGTTTTTGTATTGATCATGATCATTACATATTATAAAGCAAAGTCACAATTCCTGTGTGTCTGTCTGGCCATCTTTGTACCCGCTTATATCTTCCAAAGTACACAACAAATTGGAATGCGGTTTTCACTACCGTTTACAGTGTTTCAACGAGAAGATTAGCAGCTTTAACAATCGTACCTGAGCGAAGCCGGGACGGGCAGCTATAGTAGCTACCTAAAAATTATGATACTATTTTTTACGAGCAATATAAACAAGGCAAGACATTAAACACAACTCATCTAATATTTCTGGATAACAGTTTAATTTGGGACATCAAAATTATGGTCAGTGTTAAAAGTCCTCTTTATTTCCTATACACATTTCAGCCACTTCGTTCTGCAAGGAAAGCCTAGCCAAGATGTACACCTTACCTATCACATTAGAAGTATTATTGATATTGCGTATCATCTACAAATATATGTAATTAACTGACTTCCAAAAACTTTCGCCAGTGCAAGTATTTGGGAGGTGAATTTAAATAATTATTCTGGATCAGGGTGTTGATTGTCCTTGTCTACTTCTGTGTTTCATGGCACCCCCGACCCGCGACACAGGGAATATTATCTCACAGCCTAAGAGCTAAGACGGCCAGACCTTCGTTATTTTATAAAAGCTAAAAAGTTCTCTGTTTATGTCTCCAATCTCTAAAACAATCCAAACGTCAATAACGACCCACGAATATAGAGTTTCGATTGTAGTTACTTTGGAAGATAACAGAGGGGTTAGTCCAGGTTTACACGTAAATTGAAACTACAGATGTTTCCGTATGGCTCCATACATTTCTGTACAGCGCCCCTGGCGGAAACGAGGAAGAACTAACCAAAATGTATGGAGCCACACGCGAACGCGAAGTAAACTACGCAAAACCTGGACTAAGTTGGTAAAGGTGCATAAAATAGTAAATTGTTATAGTATTAGTGATGTGCTTCGAGTATGAATAGTTATTTTAAAAACAAATCTGTAAATATGACTTTCAAGTTTCGATGATGTCTCTGCACTATGAGACGATTTAGAGAAGTGCAATATTTTTGGTGGGAACAAAGGGACGAGAGCACAACCGCTGCTTTGTTGCACCTCTTGTGCCAAGAGCCTTCAGGTCACATTCAGCTACGAAACGCGGAGGTTTGTTAACCAACTCTCCGAGAATGGAAAGGAAATCAGCATGTATTGTAGTGACAATTTTCAAGTTGAACATGTGGCTTTGGATATCTAGTCTATCCGTGCCGTGACCACTCCGTTCATTCAGCCTTACACAGACTGTTGCAAACATAAAAAAACAGTTGTATAGAATACCTGATTTTGGAGATAAATTCCGATTTTAACCGACTTCCAAAAAGGAGGAGGTGTTCGTCTGTATTTTTTTTTTGTGTATGTTCATCGATAATTTCGCCAATTGTTAACCGAATAGAATAATTATTTTATAGTTCGAATGAGTATACTCCCGAGGTGGTCCCATTTCGATTTTAAAGAAATAGGATGAGCTGTTTTTTAAAAGTCAACAATTATCAACAATTCGAGCGTAATATTCGAATTTTGTACACGATGGAAGGCAGTTTTGCCATTTTTTGCGAAAAATATTTTTTGACGAATGTGCAACAACCGACGTAAACTTTTCGATTGAAATCATTACACATCCGCCTTAAGCGTGTGTTAGCTGCGCTTATTAAAGAGGGTACCTACACATAGTCGCAACACTATTCGGTATTGCGACGGTGAGGAGTATATGGAATGAGGGTAGACAGAGAGATGGTTTGTGCGACTGGCAGGAGTGGCAGTCGGTGACAGTGATCAGTTGTGTACGGTGAGTGTAAAACAACTTTGATAAGCCAGTAGTTGGAGCAAGCCTTGTAAGTAGGTACTTTGAGTTTTATAATGACTGCAGAGATATTGGAGGTCCGTATTATTGTCCAATGGTGTATCATTTGAGTGTCCTACTAGAATCTGAGTGATGCTGTTGGAGCACTAAGCCCATCAGCTAACACTTGTTTTGGGCTTAAACAACCTTGTACTTAGGTAACTTATAGGTACCGGTGATTTCCTATAATTTCCTAGTTTTTAATTGCAACAAGTAAGTGTTTTCTTAGCTCCATGTTTGCAGCTTGTAATTTCTCTGCGGGCCGTTTTCACACTCCAAAAAACACAGTTTTCAGCGGTGGCATGTAGGTTTTTAATGAGAAACAAGAGAGGAGCTGAATCCCCGTTTTGTGCTATAATTAGAAAGCTAGAAAGAAAAGCCTGAATGTAAGTGAGAGCGCTGTGAAGAACTAATCCCGGGTTTTACTTTTCGGCATTGTTTTGTGAGTAGTTCAAGTTCTTTGTTTCCTGTTTACTTGAGAGGGGATATTTTTAAATGTATAGTTCTTAATTTTAGTCTGTAACGACACAGATAGCTAAAGTACAGCTAACAAACATGCCATTACGCAATATTTATGTTTTTCGAAATTCTGCATTTCATTAAATCACTGGATAGAATATCTATGTACGAGTACGTACTTACAACAAAAGAATTTCACAAAAACTTCATTCTTTGTTGTGGCGTTTAAGGTTTGCAAGCAATGAAAATAAGCAATAACTAAACAAATCAGGGGTCTTATTCTCTATCGACAAAACGTAACATAACACGGTGAGTGTTATTTTTTTATTTCCGTGTATTTCGTGTTCGATGAATTATAAACCGAGTTTAAGTTATGTTATTTGAAAAATAAATATTTTTCACGCGAATTTCTTAAGAACAAAGAGAACGTTGAGCGCGCGTTCCGCGGTTGTTTTCATACAGAATCACCAGACAGAGTAGTTCGTTTAGAGTATAGACCTAGCTAGCCCTGGTGTCAGAGTTCTTAAAGCCGCCTGAAGGCCTCTGACATGGCTAAGCGGCTAAAACAATTTGAACATGTCATCCGAGCTACGGTAGCGCTCAGTTGTAAATGCCAACCGCGGTCACCCATCAGAAGACTGAACGTAGCTTAACTTAGGTGATCCCTGAAATACACCTAGTCAAAGAGGGCCACGAGTGCTACGCTATTGGTATGGTTTCAGAATAAGGACTAAATCCTTATTCTGAGAATAAGGACTAAAGCCTTATTCTGAGGGTGTGGTGATGTGGCCAGTTAGTTGCTGAGTGGCAGAGAGTTCGAGAATTCGGGAATAACACCATTCAGCTGTGGATCTCCTACGATTGATACGACACTGATGTTAATAATAAAAAAAAACATTCACCAAAAATAATAACTGACTTCAACCAAAATCGAAATCGGTTCATAGTACTCATAATTCGCGGAGTGATCGCGTAACTTAAAATAATCGGCCAAGTACGAGTCGGAATCGCGCACGGAGGGTTCCGTACTGTATGGGAGCCCCCTTAAATATTTATTTTATTTTAATTTTATTATTTATTATTGAAGTGAATATAAAACTAAATATTCTGTGAAAATTTCAAGCATGTACCTGTTACCATTACTAATATAAATCGAAAAACGTCTAAAAAATCAGGTTTGTTGTATGGGAGCCCACCTTAAATATTTATTTTATTTTATTTTTAGTATTTGTTGTTATAGCGGCAACAGAAATACATCATTTGTGAACATTTCAGCTCTCTAGCTACCACGGTTCATGAGATACAGCCTGGAGATAGACGGACAGACGGACATCGGAGTCTTAGTAATAGGGTCCCGTTTTTACCCTTTGGGTACGGAACCCTAAAAACCACGGGTAGCACTCCGGGAGTGCCGGCAGAAGTGAAAACTTGCTCCCTCCGTCTTACGAATTTTTGATCAGATCACATGTCCTGACGCGAGTTCAACATTTTTTACCCCTCCCAAAAAGAGCACAACACTGCTAAAGAAGTTTTCACTTCAAAAAAATATAAGTACAGTCGAATTGAGAATCTTCTATATTTGAGTTCGGTTAACAAAAGGAGATAAAACGGTGAGATTCCTAGGCAATGTGTTACACAATAGCCACATCGTAACCTAAGATTGTATGCGTCAGTTCTGTCGTAACCTAACGGTAGTAATAACGAGGCCTAATAGCACATGTTCACTTTACTACATCTTTCAACCGTTTTGTAATATGTCGGTACTAGATTACAGTTATTTTAGTAATGGTAATTACTGTACCGGCCCTTTTAATAGTCCGCCAAAATGAAAAACAAAATATACACAAATGTTTAAACAAAAAACTACACATCATTAGGGCTCCGTACCCTAAGGGTAATAAAGGGTCCCTATTACTAAGACTCCGCTGTCCGTCTGTCTGTCACCAGGCTGTATCTCAAGAACGGTTACAGCTAAATACTAAAATATTCACAGATGACGTATCTTTGTTGCCGCTATAACAAAAAATACTAAAAACAAAAAAAAGCGTTTTTCGCTCTATATTAATAACGGTGACAGGAAGGTGCTTGAAATATTCACAGAATACATAAGTAGTCAAATATTCACCTTAAAAATAAATAATTAAGTTGAAGTAAAATAAATATTTTCCTCTGATACAACAAGAAACGTGTTTTGTTTGCTCGATATTAATAACGGCATCAGAAAGATACTAGAAATATTCACAGACTATTAAACACACAAATGTAAACAATTGAAATAAAATATATCAAGGGGGGCTTCCGTACGTTACGGAACCTTTGGCCGATTATTTTATTAACCACAGCCACGAAATCAATATGATGATGATACCATGACCTCTGCTGAACATAGGCCTACCCGTGAAGGGTGATTGGATCGTATCCACCACGTTGCCCTGGCCTAGTCAGGTTGATGAAATTGCATACACCATCGAATTTCTTCTACGGTCATACGAAGAATGCCTAATGATGTTTCCCTTCGTCAAAACCACGTTCCACGTTGAACTTCGGTGCTTATTAAATTAGCTGGGAAAATGCTTGGAGTCATCAATAAGGTGAAGAGGTATTTCACTCCGGGACAGTTTCTTAACTTATACCAAACTCAAGGCCTATCGTGTTTGGAGTAATTCAGCCACATTTTTGATGGTTCAGCTAAATACCAGCTCGAAGTTCTGGATTCGATTGAACGTCGTGCCGTGCATGCCGTGCGTGATCGGGGTAATAAGCTTGTCGCGTCCAAACTGAAGAGCTTGGAGTACAGGCGTGGGGTAACGTGTTTGGCAATTTTCTATAGGCTCCATTCCGGCGAGTATGCGCTCGTACTTCATTATTTCTGCATCTCCTTTCTACAACAGGACAAGCCGGAAATCTCTGAAATATCATCCATGCCAAGTCGACATACCGCCTGCTCGTACTAAGCGATTCGCTTCTTCCTTCAAAATGCGGACCGCTAAGGATTGGAGTGCCTTACCTCTTTCATTTAAAATCTGGATATCTTTAAGATATTAATGAATAGATATCTTCTAGTCAACATACCTTTTTTTTTTTTTTTGGTGACGGGGGGGAAATATTTTACAGATACCCAGCTGCATTGGGGTGCAACTGGGTTATGTGGTCTTAACCATTAAAACCCCCTCGGTAGCCGACTTCTATGCTTTATAGACGGCACTGGGATTTCCGTTGGAACGCACCAGTGCCTTCTAGCAGGACTATACAGGCCTGCTTACAACGACGCTGCGCCGTTGTCTCCTCCGGACTCGATAGTGTGAAACTCATCCCCAAATGCGCCCACCCCCGAATCCCAGGTGCCCCTTTTAGTCAGCTTTTACGACAGGCAGGGGATACCGGAACCGTATTCTATCACCCCGGTTCCAGGGTCCACCGGCTGGGGTCTACGATTCCACTACCCTGATGCCGTCGTCCTCTCGCAAGTCTCACTTACGTCTCGTAGTCTACATACCTACTCCATCTTAAGCTACAACATCGCTTTCCATCAGGCGAGTTGGTGGCCCTGTTATGAATTTTAAAAAAATGTTATAGCATTAGATAAACACGGCTCTAACGTTACGACCACTCCACGGTACGGATTTTAGTAATGGTAAATTAGTATTATTATCACAGTCACACAATAATCAAGAAGGCTACACATATATCAGTACATATAAAGCAATTGTTGCAATTTGTTTTGAACCGCTTCATTGAAACTCGCGTGAGAGTAAATTGAAACCAATATCGTCCGCATATTGTACTTACAGTGTACACGTGTCTCTTGTACCTATTAAACAAATCACATACGCGAGTTTTTTACCGAATTAGTACTAGCATGTAATGTAAGAAGTAAATCCTTTCAAATACGTAATTATAATTTTTCGCAAAAAAAAAAATGGCAACACCGACTTCCACCGTGTACAGAATTTGAATAGTTTGCATGAATTGATGTGACATCCCTGTAAATTTTTATTGATATATCTAAAACAGCTCAGCCGATTTCGATAGAATTTAAATGGGACCAACCCAGAAGTATACCCTTTCGAAACGATTTTTTTCAATCGGTTCAGAATTGGCGAAAATATCTATGAACATACATACAGACGAACATAGTACCTCCTCCTTTTTGGAAGTCGGTACAAAGTTAAATTAATGTATTATGTAGACCAGGTATTACAATTTGCAAATTTTAAATGACATTATTTTGATAAATTCATAAAACGTTTCAACTTCAGATCATACTCATGCCGGTTTCAGACCAAGAGCTAAGCTAAGTTAGTTCGGGGTTAGCTCACATAGCTGAAACAGATTTCCATAGAACTGTGCAGACTGTGAGCTATGCACAATCTAACTTAGCTTAGCTCTTGGTCTGCAACCGGCATCAAACCGGGCACATGCTGATTCATACCATGAGACGAGAATAAAACTTTTCCTCATCATTATGAACAACTTTCATGATACGACCAACCGCAAAATCTCCAAAGGAATCGGCTCCTTACAAATATATATGTAGTTCTAGACTTTGTAATGTTGCTAAACGGTAGGTTATAGCACCACAACATAACAAGAAGTAGAGACTTGTGTTCTGCCGTGTTTGATGTAGGGGAATAGAACGAAGAGGTTGGTTTTCCCTATAACTTTGACAAAATGTAACTCACATACATACAATATTTTTTTCTTTTCCGGCTTATTTCTTTCGCGGTTCCAGTGATAGTCCCCAAACAAAAATTGTTCATCGTGATAAGTTAGGTTATTATCCTACTGAGAACCAGGGATTTTGAGACTTTATTTTTTAATACAAGAAAACAGTAGCCAGGAATACAAATTGCTTAATTTCCTTATTCAGATGAAAGATAATACTTATCAGCAATTATGTAATTGATTCTTAGTTCTCATTGTTAAAATTTTGAAAAACGGACTTTTTCACAAGCTTCTCAATATCATTGTGGCGGATTTACGTTTATGCTGAGTATATAGGGTGAAGTCTAGAGCGGCAGATTTTAGGAGGCGGCAAAATTGTGACTATAATTAGCTCAGGAATGTGGCCGAAAACTACTTCTTGTGCAATCGGCGGCAAAATTAGCGGCAAATGTGTAAATCCATCACTGGATATCACCTGTGATATCGGGGGTCTCAAGAGAAAATACGCTTTTTAAAGGCCCTGCACTTACAACAGTCACATTGCTAATGTAAAGTTGAGATCTTCTTCGTTATCACGACCCACCACTCCAAAATTCAAAACGTTCGCCCGAGATAAAAAGTAGTCTATATATTAATCCACGGTCTAAACTACCTTCATACCAAATTTCATCCAAATCGGTTCAGCCGTTTGTCCGTGAAAGAGTAACAAACATCCATACATACCTACTCACAAACATTCGCCTTTATACTTAGCTAGAATAGCTCGCAGATGGCAGAATTTTTCCTACTTATTGTTATAATATGGAAAATGTACACTATATCGTTATAATTTATAGCCTATGTGTTATTCTGATATATAAGCTATATAATTGCAAAGTGTCATCTCTATCCGTTCATTAGTTTTTGCGTGAAAGAGTAACAAACATCCACACATCCATCCTTACAAACTTTCACGTTTATAATATTAGTAGGAAGTAGGATTTACAACGCGCCACCACGCATGTGTGCGTACTGATACGGCCGTCAAACAACTATAATTATCGTTGAGCTAGCAAATCTAAAGATTTGTTGCTCGTTACACATTAAAACAATAATGTGGAGGGGCGGGCCATGTTATCGTAGAAGATCTCTAGCGCTACTTACCTAATCGTTTTAACTTAGCAGTCAGATTTTCATCATGACAGCTCAGTGGCGGATTTACCAGCAGGCTGAGTAGGCTGAAGTCTATTATATCTAAGGGCGGCAGATTTTAGGGGGCGGCAAATTTCGGACCATTAATTTTATAGGTAATTGACAAAAATACAAGATTAATATGTATATTTAAAATAAAATAAAATAGCCTTTATTTTCCAAATTAAATATGTAGGTAATTACAAATTAACAATAGATTAAAACTTAAATATTTCATTTGGGCACCCAAATGGTAGAAATTGGTACAAGGCCTCCTCCATGCGGTGCCATGCATATCGATCTTGGGCAAGTCGAGTCCAAGTCGGGCCCGCCGCTTCGACGACGTCATCTGACCGTCTTCTCCTGGGGCGACCGACTAGCCGCGCGCTCTCTCTAGGACAACATTAACATTATAAAGTCTACAGAGAAATAACAACATAGAGCAAAATTCAACAGCCTACTGGGGGCAAATACGTAAATCCGCCACTGTGACAGGTACAACCCGAGCTGATCCGATCTACTATTTTTCACAAACTGAAGAGGTTCACCTCCACACTCCAGAAGCGGCGGAAGCGCATACATCGAGCTACTTTCGGGATAACAATCCCTCAGAGTCAAAAAGTTTCAATCCCACAAAGAGCTTTTCCGCTGTGAATAGGGAACTTTTAGGGATGGGGTACTTTAATGTCTTTATTTGATCGATAGATTTTTTAGTACCTACTTTGAATCGCTTAGTATAGAAAGTTAGTTTTTTTAGAAATTTTTGTTTTCACTATAACCTACCTAAGTTCGACCTACTTAAGTTAGTTATTTTATGAAAAGTCAAAATGTTTTCGTATAGCAAATTATTCGAAAACATTTATGGGGCTGGTCATTGTACACTTATTTAGACGCTTTTAATGCTTAGAAAACTGAGAAATATTAAAAAACAAAGAGCATAACTGTTTATGAAAGTTTATTTAGCTTAATCGTCAAGAACCTAAGAAACAATGAGAACCTGTACAAAATAAAAACCAGATGTTATATAATTATTTTTGGCAAAAAATGACAAAACCGCCTTCCATCGCGTACAAATTCGAATATTTCCCTCGAATTGTTTACATTATTATTGATTATTCAAAAACGGCTCAGCCTATTTCGGTAAAATTTCAATGGGACCACCTCGGAAGTATAAACTATCAAACAAAATTTTTTTTTATTCGGTTCACAATTGGCGGAATTATCGATGAACATACACAATAAAAGAACAAAGAGAAAAAGAACATAATAACGTTCAAATATCTGTTGCTATCGTATCGAAAGTGACGTCACATTCAATATGTTACTATTGTGCAAATTAAATTGTAACCTACGTTTTTATTACATAATTATTGTATCATTTCAAGTGTTATTCGCATGTTTTACTCTCGTGACAAACGTTATTTGCATAAGTTTACAATAGATTAACGCTCATTGTGTTTAAATTTTAAATGTAAAATTATAATAATCTCTAATTACCCAATTTTATTTTTTCAAGTGTTTAGTGACGTAAATCGTCACCATGCAGAATTATGCAGATTTCTGATAGAAATCTGCATAAATCACATTTTTCACTAGAGCGTTTTTGAATGCTACTTAGTTTGCTATTGGACGTTTTAACATATTCTACAGATTTGAATGAACTTCGTAACCGTTAAGGAAGAAAATCAGTAGGTTTGCCATTAGGTACAGTTATAAGTAATAACATCAATTTCGCTAAAATGCCAGAATCGTAACTTTGCCATGGACTTGACGATATGTATAGGCGCTGGCAGCTTACACGTGACATTTCATCAGTTCCCTATAATGACGGAGGCACTTAGGCAGTCTCTTATACGTACTTATAAAATAATGTAGAGCAATAAGTACCCTAGCATGAGCTGGTCAAGTTTTTAGGCGCTCGACAGAGTTAGCGTAAATTAAAAACTTTTTATTATACTACACCTTGATTATTTATTATTTACATGTATTTCAGCGATAAAACGATCCCTATTGTTCACACTCACTGCGGTATCCATAAAACAACTTATTAAATCGTCCATTTTTTTATCGATAAAACCACTCATTCATCGACATATGAGTACTGTTGACATCACTATGCATGAGGAAGTGCAATATCGGATATTTTTATGTGTCAACGGAATAAGAGCAGAAATCCTCAATGCTCGATACGAGAAGAATGGCCCCTTCTGTGCCGGTGGAAATAATTAGATACGTGGGCAAACAGATTCCATCCAATCAGGTACGAGTATATAGAAATTATAGGTAAGTACATACTCTGTTCTTATTTATATTATTTTGTAGTATTTATGAGGTGTCATCATTTTTAAAGAAAATACGTTTTTATGGTTCCGTACCCAAAAGGTAAAAACGGGATCCTATTACTAAGACTCCGCCTGTCCGCCTGTCCTTCTGTCTGTCACCGGGCTGTATCTCATGAACCGTGTTAGCTAGAGAGCTGAAATTTTCTCAGAAAGTGTATTTCTGTTGCCGCTATAACAACAAAATTAAATACTAAAATCCAAATAAAATAAATATTTAAGGGTGGCTCTACAACAAACCTGATTTTTTTGCTTTTTCTCGCTCGATATTAATAACGGTAACAGGCAGAAATATTCACACAATATTTAATTGTATATTTACTTTAATAATTAATAATTATGTACATTAAAATCATTACACATTAAAATAAAATAAATATTTAATGAGGGCTCCCATACAAGTAACGTTATTTTCTAGTGCAAAATTCGGGCGAGCGGGAGCTTTCTATGCAGTACCTACTGAAACCTTCATGCGCGAGTTCGACTCGCAATTGGCCGATTATTATTTAATCTAGTACAGTACAAGGTGTTAGTAATAAAAAGATTAGATAGAAAGTTCAGTATAGACCCTGTCGGGCACCACAAATTCGAATGATAGAGGTCACTAGTTTTATGGTGCTCGCGGCATGCACGCAATGTTTATTCCAAAATGTTCCTGATTATCACAATACCAAAGAAGATATAATAATACTGATAATACTTAATTAGTACAATTTTCACTAGTAGAATTAAACTGTCATTTTGGTGCTATTTGTATTCTATTTTGTAACGGGGCCACCTACTTATATGAAAATAAAAGAGGGTGGTCCGATTAACAAAATTTATTTTCGGGTTTAACAATTGCCCGGATCATCATGTGTAACGTTACGCGGCCACTAGGCAGTTATAGGCGAGCACTTCCCTTGCTCCTAACGGGAACCGACGCGGTGACGCGGCGGAAGAACGCAGTAGTGGCGCCGCCGGAGTCCTGTGCGGGAACCGAGGAGAACGTCCTCGAGGGTCGTGCCGTCGGAGAGGGTGTTGTACCAGGACTGTCCTGTCCCCAAAACTTGGACCCCAATTGGGGATTGATGCACCGAATTTAATTTGGTGTTATGAAGAACAAATAAAATAAATGAGTAGGACAATTGGAAGTTGTGCTAATACATATATAAATTAAATAAAATGCGTATATCGCGATTGTGCAAAATTAGTGTTGCACTTGGAGGTCGCCGGCAGAATGACGTTCTACTCCTGCGCTCGAACCGTGCAAACAAGTGCAGGGCCGGCTGCAGAAATGTGGGGAGAATGGGGTAGGTATTAAGGACGGGGGATATTGGGCACGGTGAACCCGTCACTTACGAAGTCATTAATATGAAGTAATGATACATCGTTACAATACCCCCTCGCGTAATGAAGGATTTTATTGGTGTAACCAAAAAAATAAAATCCGCAAAAAAGAAAAATGGAATGGATTTTAAGTTAAATATATAACGGGGAATATTTTAATGCTACTAATATAAAATTGAGAAAAGGACAAAAAAAAATTAAGTATATTTTCCAATGGTTTTTAGATCTTTAATGTGCCAAGAGCCTAGATTCTTGCCAGCCATATCCTCTAGCACATATACTAATGGTGATTTCTTAGCAATTATCTTTGTTTTTATAAATTTTGGGGCGAGTTTCTTTGAAAATTGGTTGCCTTTGTCACTTAGGAAATATGCTCGCTTCATTACCACATCACCAACGTTGAATTCGGCAAACTTTCGTCGCAAATTATAATGTGATGTGTTTTTGACGTGGGCTTGCCAAAGTCGCGATTGTACGGTATCGAAGACATTCGATAGACAGCCAAGATTTTCAGCGTACGCTTCTCGTGGTTCGAATAAGATTTCCTGACCAAGTTCGTTGTCGACATAATGGGTACCGCATGTAACGAGCTCTCTAAAATTCTCTTCTAAAATTCTTGTAATTACGTCCGAAGTGGCTCGTCTGATTGGGAATATCAGACAAAATTTAGAAAAACAGCAAGTTACAACTAGAATGTAGTTATTCTGTTTTTTAGACGTTGGTAAAGGCCCCATCAGATCGACTGAAAGCATCTGAAAAGGTCGTGAGCAATTCTTAGGACGACCCAATTCTCCTAACACTTGATGGTTCTGCGATTTGTACGAGAGACACTTATCGCAACTTCCAATGAACTTAGCAACGTCTTGATACATGCCGGGCCAGTAATAATGTAAGGCCAGACGTCGGTAAGTTTTAAAAATTCCCATGTGTCCAGCTGTGGGTTCGGCATGGTTCTCTAGGATAGCTTTTTCCCGTAACTCTGAGGGCAAAACTTCCTTCCACACAAATTCCGAGGTAAGTTCAAATTTGTTCCGAGACAGTCTATACAATGTGTTATTTTTTGTTATATAGTTGGGAAACTTGGACGGGTTTTGCTGACAACTGTTATATGTTTTTAAGTACCATGAGTCCTTAGTGTCCAAAAAAGAGTTGGAAGAACTAATGGCGCTTATTGGTACGCTTCTAGAGAGTGCGTCTGGAATAACATTGTCGACCCCACGACGATGCTTTAAAACAAAGTTGAATGCGGATAAACGGATTCCCCAACGAGCTAGGCGGCCAGTAGGGTTGGTAATAGAGAGAAACCATTTCAGAGCACTGTGGTCTGTGTAAACGGTGAAAACTTGACCATTCTCAATGTAACATCGCCAATGTTCAAGGGCAGTAACAACGGCTAGTGTCTCGCGTTCAGTAATGCTGTAGTTCTTTTCGGCTGCGGTTAATGACTTGCTCATATAGGCAATCGGGTGTTCTTTCCCATTAATTGACTGGGTTAACATTGCACCGATGCCGAAATTGCTTGCATCTGTATGGACCTCGAAAGGTTTGCTGTAATCTGGGCAAGCCAAAACCGGTGCAGCCACCAAACAGTCTTTCAGTTTCCGAAACGCGGAATCAGCTTCATCTGTCCATTTGAATGCGGGAGCGCCTTTCTTTGTGGAAGTCAACGAATTTAGAGGCGCAGCTATGGTACTGAAGTTTGGAACGAAACGCCTGTACCAAGTAGCCGTACCTAGGAAACGTTTAAGGTCCTTGCGACTCTTCGGGGTAGGATAATTCAGAATGGCCTCAACTTTCGACGGATCTGTGCGTAGCCCAGAACTATCAACAACATAGCCCAGATATTTAAGCCGAGGACTGAAAAAAGTACATTTTTCAAGATTGATTGTGAGATTGGCTTGTTTCAGTTTTTGCAAGACACGTAAAAGTAAAGTCACGTGACTGTCAAAGTCATTAGATATGACGATAACGTCGTCTAAATACGCAAAAACTTGGAGATCGAACTCGGCAAACAGGAAGTCAACGAGCCGCTGCTGAGTTGCCGGAGCATTAGTAAGCCCGAAGGCTGTCCTTTTGAACCGAAAGGTGCCCCTGCCTGGAACGTAAAACGCTGTCTTATCGCGATCCTGCTCGACAATCGGAATCTGCCAAAAAGCCTTAGACAAGTCAATAACTGATAAATATCGAGCGTCCCTAAGGTTGTCCAGAATCTCCGAAATGTAGGGAAGATTGTAAGCGTCTCGTTTCGTTACGGAATTTAATTTCCGGCTATCAAGACAGAATCGCGGTTGGCCGTCTTTTTTGTTTACGATCAAGACAGGTGATGACCAGGCACTCTCGCAGGGCTCGATAACGTCGAGTGAAAGCATCTCATCCACTTGTTCAACTAAGATGCGTTGTTTTTCTGGAGATAATCGATAATAACGTTGTCGAATGGGTTTCGAATCCCCTGTGTCGATATGGTGCGAAGTTACGTTGGTCACTCCAAGGCCCTTACGCTGAAATGAAATTTCATCGAACTGACTGATGACGTCATCAGCTCGATGTTTCTGGTGAGGATCTAAGTTGGTATAACTTTGAATAAATGTTTGAGCAGTATTAGGCATGATACCATTATTGGTGTGGTTATTGCCAACGACGATACTATTGACGTATTTAGGACAAAGTTGAAATTTACGCCAGAAATCTATTCCTAAAATGAGGTCTGATTTGATTCCTGTTATGACGAAGGCCTTCAAAATATGTGACTGACCTTCGAAAGCAATCGGGATATTAATGTATCCGATGCTCTGTAAAACTTGGCCTCCTGCCGCTGTAACTGATATACAGTCATCAGAGTTTATAGCAAGGCCGTGACTTACTAAGTCTAGATGGGAACCATTGCCCAAAATGGTGACAGCCGACCCAGAATCTAAAAGAGCAGATATAACAATGCCACTAATATTAACAAGAACGTAGGGCCTATCATCTTTTTGTTTATTGCTTTCTTCGAGAATTGTGTAAGTTTTATATGATCTGAAAAATAAGTTCACTGTGCGCAGCCAATTCTGCCAGTCATCATTATGAGATATACTATTTACACAATTCTCAGAAATCAGTTTTTTGATTCGGAGTTCTTGTTTTTAAGGCAATCTGGGCAATCTGGGGTCTTGAATCCCTTGCGACCGCAAACAAAACAAATCACCTCGTCTTTGCTAGCTTTGCACTGCCTAAGATTATGAGTGTCCGTACGGCATCGAGGACAAAAATGAGGCCTCTGATTAGCAGGGTTAACGGAATGTACATAGTTAGGATAACCTTTGGTATTGCCATGGTTTTGCTGTTTAAATGAATTATTATAGGATCCGAATTTGGTATTGCTACTTTCAAATTTGGGGAAGCTTGAGTTTTGTTTTTTGACAGGATTACCAGCATACGCTAAATCAGGTGCTACGGTAAAGGCAGAAGGTTTCGGAGGTTCCGTAAATTGGGACTGACGCTGCTGGAAACTCTCATAACCACAGCACAAAGTTACCAATTTTTCAATTGAAGTGATCTCGGAAACTGTAGACCAATCTTTAAAATAACATGGTCGAATGTTGTGTAGAAGTATTTCTAGTTTTTCTTCCTGTGTAAGGATATTTGACAGTCTTGAGAAAAGATCAGTCATGATGGAGAGGTAAACGATAAAACTCTCTGTTTCTCCCTGTGTGCGCGATCGTATTTCTGTCAACAGTCTGAAATCGTAATCAACGGGACTAAACTGCCGTTTTAGTGCCACCGCTAATTCGTTCCAGTCACTTATCGATGAGCGTATGTAACGATACCAGTGCAGGGCATCACCAACAAAAATCTCTGTGGCGTTGGAAAGGATTTTTGCCCCCGGGATAATTTTGGCCAAACAAAGTTCTTCTACACGTTGGATGAATGCCCGCACGCAAGTTTTTCCGTCAAATTTTAAATGGGCCAATGGGTTTGAATTGCCTTCACAAGTGACGGATATATTAATAGGTTGAGAGGAGGAACAAGGAGTGGGATTAAAACAATCGACACTACTGCTGGCGAGAGGGTCAAGGGCCGATTCTTTAACCAAGTTAATTTTAGCCCTAGCTTTTTTGTATGAGGCAACACATTCACAGTAGCTCTCATTAAAAGAATCGTCAACTGAAATACGGTTAAGCCGATGATATAGATGATTAGCAATATTTTCGGTGCGCAACAATGTATTCTTATCTAGTGGTGTAGATTCCAAAGTAATATGAATCTTATGGAGAGCGTCTACAACACCGTTTAAGTCATCAGCCGTCTCAAAAGGGCTGGTGAGAATATCTTCTGTAGGAAACATAGGCCCGCACTTAGCTATTTGTTTCCGTAATTCCTGTACTGTCGCAGCCGGAGTCTCACCCCTAATAGCGACTTCGTACTCAAGTTCAGATTTCTGAAGCGACATAAATTTAACCGGAAAAGCCATGATTTTCAGTGCAATACGTGAAAGGAGAAAAAAAAATTAAACAAATCCGTGAGCGGGTAAATGTTGAACAACAAAACGATTGACAAAATATAGCAAAATAAAGCAAACCAAAAATATAAGTTTAGGCAATAAAGGAAAAAAAACAACTAAAATACTCACGTCTGTTACAAAATATAATTGAAAACGAGTAACGTTTTGGTTGTTTTCTTTATGATGTTGATAGATTATTGTAGAATGAATGAAAAACAATGAATTGGCAAATAAAAATAAAAAGTGCAACTAAAAATAAAATTGCAACAAAACAAAAAAAATTATGCGATAAGCGCTAAATAAATGTAACTAATGTGTAGGCAAAAATAAATGTAAAAGAAAAAAAATATGTTAAAAATTTTTTTTTATCTATTTGTGCTACTGACTGTACTTTTACAATAATACAAATTTCTTGTGCCAAGTGTAGTAAAGTAACAAAACTAATGACACCAATGTATACGTCTGATTGTACTTTTACGGGTTAAATAATTTTGATGCTAACTGTACAATTCTTTACAAATAAACAAAGGAAAATAATCACCACCGCACAAGGTTCGAAATAAGGAAAAATGATCCTTAAACAGGAAAAACCCTTATTTTGTGTAGTCGGTTAAATAGTATTTTATTACGCAAGAAATAACAACTTTTTTTTTTTTGCAGACGAGTAATAAAATAAACGCTCACAAAATAACAGTTCTACAAAAAAAACAAACCAACAAAGGTGGCCCCACGTTGGGCGCCAGTGTAACGGGGCCACCTACTTATATGAAAATAAAAGAGGGTGGTCCGATTAACAAAATTTATTTTCGGGTTTAACAATTGCCCGGATCATCATGTGTAACGTTACGCGGCCACTAGGCAGTTATAGGCGAGCACTTCCCTTGCTCCTAACGGGAACCGACGCGGTGACGCGGCGGAAGAACGCAGTAGTGGCGCCGCCGGAGTCCTGTGCGGGAACCGAGGAGAACGTCCTCGAGGGTCGTGCCGTCGGAGAGGGTGTTGTACCAGGACTGTCCTGTCCCCAAAACTTGGACCCCAATTGGGGATTGATGCACCGAATTTAATTTGGTGTTATGAAGAACAAATAAAATAAATGAGTAGGACAATTGGAAGTTGTGCTAATACATATATAAATTAAATAAAATGCGTATATCGCGATTGTGCAAAATTAGTGTTGCACTTGGAGGTCGCCGGCAGAATGACGTTCTACTCCTGCGCTCGAACCGTGCAAACAAGTGCAGGGCCGGCTGCAGAAATGTGGGGAGAATGGGGTAGGTATTAAGGACGGGGGATATTGGGCACGGTGAACCCGTCACTTACGAAGTCATTAATATGAAGTAATGATACATCGTTACAATTTCTTCATGTCCTTGGTTAGTCACATGTTCCATCATGCAGGGGCTCGGACACTGTGTGTATATTAACCAGATGATTCATATTCTGCTCAGAAACTAATTTATTCGTTTTATTTTAGTTAATCTAGGTATTCCAAATATCAGACAAAAAAGTTACAACAATAGTCATCTTCAAGTCGAATAATAAGTAATACAGTTTGATCAAGTGCGAACCAGAGTAAGTTAGACAAGGTTCCATACCTCAAGAAAATGTATAGAACAATAAACATCGATCAACGTCAATAAACATTTATGATTGTAAATTGTATTGTTTTTTTTTTTTGCTGTTAAAAATATACAGGGTTATTTCTAATCAATTAGCATCCTTTTAGGGGCTGAAAAACAGTATGGAACAGGTGTTTTTTTTTTTATTTCTGACAAAAGTCGGAGAACAAAAGTTGTTAGTTTTGAAGTATACAATAAGCCCCTAAAAGGATGCTTATTGATTAGAAATAACCCTGTATTTAACAAAAAATTATAAACAAATTATTTCCCTTTCTGAACTTCCCTCAATAAAATATAAGTAGGTTTAAAAATATTTATTCTCAATTTCAGATATTACATCGCTTCCATGAGAACACAACTAAATATAATTATAAATATAGTTACAAGTATAATCCAGAAGTATCATCTGAGAGCGCATCTCCGTTATCAATAGTAATAATCATAATTATTTGCTATCAATAATTAATAGGCGTCACGTGGGTAATTGATAGTTAGATAGAATCAAGGGGGCACGTTTGACGTTATGTTTCTAAAACAAACTGTAATTTTCGATCAAACACGTAATTTCACTTGATACGCGGCGCGGCCTATACCTTCCTGTAAAAGCTATTCTCACCACAAAAATGTATGGCATTGTGGGCTACAGCTGTCGAAATTGTCAAATTGTTTAGAAATTTGACGTTTATCGCCGAAAAACCTGGCAATAGGTACTGAATCGAGATATATTTCATGTCTCTTTTTAACTTGTGCCATATTAAATCAAGGGTAGTATTTAAACGCAAATCAAAAAATATCCTTTTTCTATGCAATAAGATTCCAAATTTCCACCAAAATTACTGATTGCACAGCATAATATTCAACTCAAAATATTACTAAACACACTACAATTTATTTTCGCAGCGTACAGCGATTTTTCCTAAAGCAAAAGCTTTTTCATCAATGCACAGCTAATAATCTTAATGCACATTATACCTGTTAAAGGCGATTCGCTTCTGGCACTTCGCCGGCCGCTGCCGCGGCACGCTCGCTTCGCTCGCTCGGCTCGTGCGTTGTTTTGTCATGTTCTAACATAACCTAACCTATTTTTTGTATCACACCTAATCTAATTTCTTCACTAATTTACATATTGATGTAAAATTTCGAATTATCTGCTGTTTGAGTTTTGTTAAACATTTAGTTTATTTGTAGTGAAGTAAGTTATTTGATGTAAAAAAGAATATAAATGATGAGTATGTATTGATAGGCGATTATTTATTTGATATGCAATTTATATTATCCCTTAAATCAATCATCATCTCATTCAGATTATCTCGATTGACCACTTTATCCTACTGGGAGCTCTGTGGCTGCCATTTTCAATTCACAATTAGTGAGGGGCATTCCTTGCTTGTATATTTTTCGTGTTTAATTTCTCTACCTTGTAAATAAAAAATCCATACACAATTTGAACTCGAATATGGCAAATGCGCCGATCGCGCGAAGCCAAATGCCCCGAATGGGGAAAGAAGAAAAAAACGCATTCCGTCGATCTCTACAGCATAGACACCACCGAGTGTCCACAGATGACACTGGCGTTCCAATTACACGAATGTTTGGCATACAATACCCTAAAAATACCAAAATAACCTAATTATCCAAACAAAAACTTAATTTCAATGATTAAATACACAGACTTAATATGTACGTAATTACAATGGCTCATTATTAGCCAGCTAGACGTAAACAGGTATAATTAAATCTGATTTGAGCATTTTGTATAAGAAATTCATACGCACCTAATATACAGTTGAGTGATTTTTTTACTCATCTTTGTACCTAATAACTTAAAAAGGAAGGTTAATATGAGAAATTATTTAGATCAACAACTTTTTCAGATCCCTCAAAAAACTTTTCATGTTTAATGGGACCAAGACGAGACTACAGTTTGCACTATCAAACAGTAATCAGATCTCTTTTAGAGCCAAGCTTCTAACTCTACAGAACCTAACTGTACGAGTCCTTACTTCACAAACTACCATAAACCTACACTATAGTCAACTAACCAGAATACGAATACCAAACCCATTTACTTCCATACTAGCCTGTTTTTTTACGAACTACAATACTTGTAAAGCACTATTTGTTTCATATGAACACAATTTTCACACAAATATTAAGCAAAACAATGAACATCAGAATGAACAGAAGAATAAGTCAAAACAAAAATACAAAGCAGATATGTATTCAGAATTCTGCATATCAACAGAAAAATATTAGTCCAACACGTCTTTTATACTTTGGGATAATATTGTTTTATTTTTAACCGACATCCAAAAAGAAGGAGGTTGTTGTCTATGTTCGTCTGTATGTTTTTTTTATATGTTCATCGATAGTTCCGCCAATTGTGAACCGAATCGAAAAATTATTTTGTAGATCGAAAGTTTATACTCCCGAGGTGGTCCCATTTAAATTTTAAAGAAACCGGCTGAGCCGTTTTTGAAAAATCAACAATAATGTAAACAATTCGAGCGAAATATTTAAATTTTGCACACGATGGAAGGCGGTTATGCCATTTTTTGCGAAAAATAATTATATTACTAGTCATTATAAGACATGGAATTCCATGTCTTTCCATGGAAAAATCAGAACTAACCACATTCTATCTGATCTGAATGGCATTCTATGAAACAGCTGTTTTTTAGAATCAAAAATCAATATCCCGCATTTCAGTTTAAAAAAATTCTATTGTAAAAGTGGTTTAATACAATAAGTGCATGTTACATGTTAGAGTTAGAAAATTTTATTGAGAAAAGTATTTAACCAATCATTAACTATTTAGGGATTAAATAGCATAGAGGCAATTTATAAAATAGCACAAAAAACTTTAACCACACAAAAGTCTGTAGAAAACCTTTAAAAAATTATACTACGTTTACTGCAACGTAACCCACCGCAGCCTTCATAGTTTTCTATTGCAGCGTTATCGCAGAACGTACTTTCGTTGATTTAACTTGTCCGATAAAACCAATAAGTTGTCGACGCTCTAGCATTGTCGCCGCGCCGACTTCTGGGCGCACGCGCGTCGTAATAAATCCTCATTCTACAACAGTTTTACGTAAATAATTCGAAATTTAAAATTCCAATTCTAATTTTAATTCATCTTCCAAATACAACCATAAACTTTAAGATTAGTTTTAAGTTAAACAGTACATCCATGGTTTTAAGCAATTTACTTTTAAAATTCGAATAGTTTTGTTCTTATTTTTTGTCTATAGTTTTCGTTTGTTTTGTGAAAATGGATCCCGAAAAGAAGGATGGTAGTGAAGTAACAGTGGACGATATTTTGAAGATTTTGGGACCGTTTAAAAAATATAATGTGTTTTGTTTCGTTTTAATCTTGTTCCCTGTGTTTTTGTCGGGGATGTACTCGTCTGTGTATAATTTCGAAGCGATGGATTTGAAATACAGGTGAGTTTTCTCCGACATTTTTCTATCTTTTATGTTTTACTCATTATTTATAGGTTTTATAATTATTATAAATTGTAAGTAAGCTGATAGGCTTATTGATGGTAAGCTCAGTGCTGATATCATCGTCTATCCAATAGTAAATTAATGGTAATTCAATACTCTACTTTTATTACAAGTCTTCTCTGAATGTCACCTGTTTTTTGTCAAGTTTTTAACTTACTTTAAAAAAGGACGTTCTCAATTCAGGAGGAGGAGGGTATGTTTTCGTATGTATGTTAAGCGATTACTCCTCCAATTATGAACCAATTTTGATGATTTTCTTATTGTTCGGTAGCCATACCCGCATTTAAATTTAAACAAAATCGGTTGAGCCATTTTTGAAAAATCAAAAATATTGTGAAAATTGATACATTGATCCGCGCGAACTATTCGAATTCTGTACACAGTAGAAGTTGGTTATGCCACTTTTGGCAAAGAATAATTATTACAGTAAGCTCTTTTTACCGACTTCCAAAAAGAAGGAGGTATATTCGTCTGTATTTTTTTTGTGTATGTTCACCAATATTTGCGCTAATTGTGAACCGATTTAAAAAAATATTTTTTGGTTCGAAAGATTATACTCCCGAATCATGCAAATTTTATCGTAATCGGCTGAGCCGTTTTTGATAAATCAACAAAAATGTACATGGATGTCACATCGATTCGTGCAAACTATTCGAATCCTGTACACGATGGAAATCAAGATTCAAGATTCAAAATACTTTATTTGTTAGAAACATGGTAGTGTAGACAACATACAAAGTCGCATACAAATCGGTGATGCGATTTTTTGATTTCGCTCGAATTGTTTACATTATTGTTGATTTTTCAAAAACGGCTCAGCTGATTTCTGTAAAATTTAAATGGGGCCACTTCGGGAGTATACCCTTTTGAACTAGAAAATAATTTTTCAATTCGGTTCATAATTGGCGGAATTATCGATGAACATACAAAAAAAATACATACAGACGGAAATTGAACCTCCTTTTTGAAAGTCGATTAAAAATAGCGATTAAGTGAATCAAAATAATATGCAGATTCTTTATGGAGCGCTAACTACCATCTCAGACTCTATCTTTCTCATGATATTATTATCTATACCAATATTATAAAGAGGAAAGATTTGTTTTTTTGTTTGTTTGCATCGAATAGGCTCCGAAACTACTGAACCGATTTGAAAAATGTTTTCACTGTTGGGAAGCTACACAATCCCCGGGTGTCATAGGCTATATTTAAAAAAAAGTACGGAGGCTGCTTATAATTAATATAGAGATGGAGACACAAATAACACTCTTGTTAATATTCCTTGTTGGTGAGTAAACAGAGACTAGACTTACTAATTAGATATTTATGTTGTCAACCTGCAAACAGATTCTAGACAATTATGTCCCCGTTTTATATCACGAAATAATGACAAAATCTTGTATCTTTAAACGCACAATTTTTAGGGTTCCGTACCCAAAGGATAAAAATGGGACCCTATTACTAAGACTCCGATGTCCATCTGTCCGTCTGTCTGTCTGTCACCAGGCTTTATCTCATGAACTTATGATAGCTCGACCGCTGGAATGTTCACAGATGATGTATTTCTGTTGCCGCTATAACAACAATAAACAAAAAAATACAACTAACGTATTTTTTTTCTCGCTATTAATAATAGCACGAGAAATAGGGCTTAAGGGGCTCCAACACGGTACGGAACCCTTTGTGCGCGAGTCCGACTCGCACTTGACCGATTTTTATAAAATTATATTTGTTTTTATAAAATGCGGTTCTCGGATACGGCTCGAACGATTTTGGCGAAACGTTGGAGGTATTTAGGTAGAGTTTTTATTCTACGTTTTGGTATTTTCGAGAAAACACGAACTCATTTTTTGCTCTGAGCTGAGATCGGCCACTTTCTAGTAAGAATTAGTTCAACGGCTTGAAGTATACTGTACCAAAGTAAGTATTTGCAAGAAGGCGATGGTTCTGCACATCGTGGAACAATAGTTGTTCGGTGACCAGACACCTGCCTTGTTTACGTAAGTAATGAGTAAGCATTGAGGCATTTGTTGAGGCCTGAGGCAGCTCAAAACACTATCCGCCTTACCACTAAATATTAAACACGCTTTAAACACTGTTTAACCGTGCAATTTGTACTGTTAAACATTGTCTAAAGCGTGAGTAAAACTTTTGTAGTAAGGTTAAGGTTACCGCTCGCACTACATAAGGAAAATCTTGTGTGAAAGCCATCGACTTGGTATGTTTTTAGGGTCCCGTGCCCAAAGGATAAAACGGGACCCTATTACTAAGACCCCGCTGTCCGTCTGTCTCTCCGTCTGTCTGTCACCAGGCTGTATCTCATGAACCGTAATAGCTAGAGAGTTGATATTTTCACAGATGATGTATTTCTGTAAAAACAGAATAAAATTAACATTTAAGGGGGCTCCCATACAACAAACCTTAATGTTTAACCTTTTTTGCTCTATATTAAAAATGGTAACAAGTAGTGCTTGAAATATTCACAGAATATTTAGTTGTACTTTTATTCAATTCTATAAAAATAATTAAAATAAAATAAATATTTAAAGAGGGCTCCCATAAAGTACGGAACCCTTCGTGCGCGAGTTCTACTAGTTCTTAGCCGATCATTTTTTTAATGTCGTAAAGGATTGCGTTTGACTACACACTACCTGATGTTAAACAGATATGCGATTTGTTTTACGAAAGCCAATTATTATAGACTTTAAAAAGGGAGAGTTACTATAAATGTTCCTCTGAACGTATTTTTTTGCGTATGTTCATCGAAGTTTTTACCAATTTTGAACCGATTTAAATATATTTTTTATTTTTCGAAATTTGAATTTTCCCCAAAATAACGGCCGGTTTTGAGCCTGTCTCATTCCGGTGTTGCCGCAATATTTCTGAATGTCGTCACTCTGTTATCAAAATATCTTTATTAGGTTAACGCAATATTTAAAAGGTATTTATGGTAAATAAAAAATAAATATTAAGGGACATCTTACACACGATATCTGACCCCAAACTAAGCAAAGCTTGTGATATGGCTGCCAGAGACTGATTTACGTACTTCATATATATATTAAAAATACATAAATATATAGATAGTACCTAAATAACACCCGGACATGGACAAAACACCTATTTGTAGTTAAGTAGTATTAGTGTATCCCTGTAATGACAAAATCGTTTACTTTCCGTAACTTAACGTGATTCCGTATACTATATTATATTATGTAGAACGTAGGTACTATTATGTCTCGTGCCGGTCGTTTGACGCATCTTCTCTAGGAAAATAGTTATTAAATCAATTAGGTAGGTCATAGTCATCTAAAATCGATCTATTTTAATCGTCTCTTGAAATAGAATTAATTCATGATAAGAAATACTTTTAAAATGGCATTAGTCATTATATTTTTAAAAATATCCGGCAAAGTGACCTCAGAAAATGTTTCTATTGAAAGTTTTAAGAGAGACTGCCTCGGTGGCTCAGTGGTTAGTGACCCTGACTTCTGGATCAAAGAGGCGTGGTTTCGATTCTCACCCAGGGCAAGCATTTATGTGATCAACATAGATTTGCCAGAGCATACACGCGGTCTCTGATCCCAAACTAAGCAAGACTTGTGATATGGCTGCCAGAGACTGATATACTACTCGTACATAAACATATTTTTAAATACATGCTTATGCATATAGGTAGTACAAGTCAAGGTAGACAAGTCTTGCTTAGTTTGGGATCAGATACCGCGTGTAAGATTTCCCCTAATTTTTATTTATTTATTTGATTAACGAGAAGATGTTACGCCATTAACAACAGCAGTTATTTTAAAAAAATCCTGAATTTTATACCTTTTATAAATTTTCTAGGTGAAGGAATCATGTTTTATGCTCATTTTAAGTAAGAATCGAAAAGCCGGTTTCTGAAAGGGCTTTAGTACCATGGACCACATTCATACGCTACGGCAGGTTATACAGAAGACCGAAGAGTATAACTTGCCACTTTGCTTAACGTTTGTGGACTATGAGAAAGCCTTTGATTCGGTCGAGAATTGGGCTGTGCTCGAGTCTCTCCAACGATGCCGTATTGACTATCGGTACATCGAAGTGTTGAAGTGCTTGTATAATAACGCCACTATGTCGGTCCGAGTACAGGAAGAGAGCTCCAAGGCGATCCCGTTTAAAAAGAGGCGTAAGACAGGGAGACGTAATATCTCCGAAACTGTTTACGCCTTCAAGCTCCTGGAATGGAAAGGATTCGGCATCAATGTCAATGGCGAATACCTCACTCACCTTCGGTTTGCCGACGATATAGTAGTCATGGCAAAATCGATGGAAGAGCTCAGCACGATGCTCGAAGGCCTCAATCGGGTTTCTCAACAGGTGGGTCTTACGATGAACATGGGCAAGACGAAAGTTATGTGTAATTCCCATGTTGTACCCACCCCGATCTCTGTTGGAAACTCGGTTCTTGAAGTCGTTGACTAGTACGTCTACCTAGGACAAGTAGTCCAGTTAGGTAGGTCCGACTTCAAGAAAGAGGCCAATCGCCGAATCCAACTCGGCTGGGCAGCGTTCGGAAAATTGCGTAGCGTCTTCTCGTCCGACATACCTCAGTGCCTCAAGTCGAAAGTTTTCGACCAGTGTGTGTTGCCAGTGATGACTTATGGCACAGAAACGTGGTCTCTCACTATGGGCCATATTGGTAAGCTCCAAGTAGCCCAACGAGCTATGGAGAGGGCTATGCTCGGAGTCTCTCTGCGAGATCGAATCAGAAATGAGGAGATCCGTAGAAGAACCAAAGTTACCGACATAGCCCAACGGATTGGCAAGTTGAAATGGCAATGGGCAGGGCACATAGCGCGGAGGACTGATGACCGATGGGGTCGAAAAGTTCTCGAGTGGAGACCACGTACCGGCAAGCGCAGCGTAGGACGTCCACCCACAAGGTGGACGGATGACCTCATTAAGACCGCAGGATCGCGCTGGATGCAAGCCGCTTCCAACCGGTCTTATTGGAGATCCATAGAGGAGGCCTATGTCCAGCAGTGGACTTCTTATGGCTGATGGATGGATGGATGGAAGTAAGAATCTAAAAAATCGTATTGTGTTAAATGGGTATTACTGCTAAAATACTACGGTCTAAAGGCCAATTTGGCTGTACAAAAATAATAAGCTGTTTTCTACCTCTAAATATTATCTGTTTTTTTTCATGTAATCAGCACTTCAATATCTAGGATTATAAGTTTTATTTTTTACAGTTTAAAATATGACCTTAAAGCTATAAACCTCTAAAAAGTCATATTTTTAGGCAAAATCTTGGCTGGAAAATAAACAAAATAAAGACTTGCTTTAAAAATTATTTTATACTACACCTGCTCGGAAAGTACCTTGATACTTTATCAAATTTACGGTAGAAAGTACGTCATTGCATATCGAACAAATATGCGGGGAGAAAACGCATCTGAGCGGGAGAGAAAAGTGTATGAAAATCCATTTCTTACGTGGTTTTTCTTTTTTAATTTTGGGTAAGACTATGCGCTGGTAACCTAAATATCAAAAGCCAAAAAGTTTTTACAGTGAGTTTTTATCTCCAAGTTCGCAAAATGACACTGGCCACTAGCTGTGTGTTGGATGGTGTCAAACAATTTGAAAAAAGAACATGTGAAAATTGCAGACGCCATTGGCGCCATTTTCAAGTGTGCCATTTTTAAGCTTCACTAACTGCAACAATTTCAATATAAATTTCAATTAGTAAAGATTTAGTTTTTTATTTTCCTCGTAGGTGTAGTATAAAGCACTATATATCACTCGAGAGAAAGTGCGATTCCCGATCTCGGGTGTTTTAAAGCCCTCGCCTACGGCTCGGGCTTCAAACGACACCCTCGACGGTAATCGGTCACTTTCTCCTCTCGGTGAACAATGTACTATTAAGACGTACGAGCGTGCAATGCCTATTTCTTACTCGAGCGATTGACGCCAAAAACATAACATTTTGTTTATAATTAAATTAAATTATAATTTAAGGGGTGAAAATAGTTTTCTCCCCGAACGTAAATTTTATCATAAATGTACTGAATTTTTTTTAGATTTTCTACTGAAAACGCGAAAACAGTGGTCGATTCACAGTACTTAATCAAGTCTCGTAGTATAATTTGTCCGTGTCTCAGTTTACAACAATACAATAAACGAGGCCATGGAATTAATTAATGACAGCATCATTCAAAAGTCAATGTCCCTGTGTAAATACCTATCTAATTATCTATGCTACTTAATTAGGCGTAATTATTAAGTAACTTTATATACTAGCGACCCGCCCCGGCTTCGCTAAGTTTATTATACATATAAACCTTCCTCTTTAATCACTCTATTTAAAAAAAACGTAGTTTTTAAGATATTATCATACATAGGGACATACAGAGCGGGAAGCGACTTTGTTTTATACCTACTATGTAGTGACTAGTTTCATTAGTGTAAAAAATTTAAACAAGGATAAAATAATAATTATGGTTAAATTTTAGATTCCCGTCAAATTAAACTTAGCCAAATAGGCACAAACATTAGTAAAAAAAATCGTTTATTTTTAGAGTGCAGGGCTCGAATAATGAGAGTACCTTCCAGTATGTGGTGTTTTTATATTTATTACAGGCAAGCTTTTAATAAGTTAATATGTATTTAGCAAAATACTAAAAGTATTTAAAACACTACTGTTGCATAATAAATAATTCTTTTTCGTCAAAAATAGCATAACCGACTGCAACCGTGTACAGAATTCGAATAGTTCGCACGGATCGATTAATCATCGAAAAAGTAATTTTCACATTAATGTTGATTTTTCAAAAACGACTAAGCGGCTTTCGGTAAAATTTAAATGGAACTACCTCTAAAGAATGATCTACCAAAAAATCATCAAAATAAGTTCAAAATAGTTAGAGCTATCGCGTAGGTAATATGCATACAAAAAACAACGGGTTGCACTCCGGGAGTGCCGGCAGAAGTGAAAACTTGAACTTCTAAAGTACTACTAAAGTACACACACGCACACTTACGCAAGCGCCCTGCGCCGTCTTACGGATTTTCGATCAGGTCACGTGTCCTGACGCGAGTTAATTTTTTTTACCCATTTCAAAAAGATCACAACGCCGTCCAAGAAGTTTTCACTTCAAATAACCATACAGACCAATTGATAAACTCCTCTTTGTAGTCGGTTAAAAAGTAACTAGGTCATCCACAAACCACGGCTCAAGCTCACTACCATTCGACTACCCAGTATGATGACAGCATTACCATGCTCAATGGCATTGCTTATAAGCTGAACCAAATAATCAAAATAATTTCGGTCACGCGTCACATCCACCACATACTGAACTGTGCCAGCCTTTTTTAAAAGTCCACTGCAGGACGTAGGCCTACCAACGAAAGGTGATTGGGCCATATTCGCCACGGTGGCCCTTTGCAGGTTGGTAGATTCACATACGCCATCGAATTCCCTCTACGGACGTATACAGGTTGCCTCACGAATTCACGATGTTTTCCTTCACCGAAACGCCAGTGGTGTGAAATTCTGTACATAAATTCCAACCCAAGACCTGACGATTGTAAGGTAGGTGTCACTACCTCTAGACCACCACGGCTTATATCCACCACATGCTCAGATAGATTTTTGAAATAGGTACAAGAATTTGAAAAGTTGATTCCTGTTAAGTAAACAACAAAAGTAAGTTTCAAAAAACTTAACAATTTCAACCGGTAGGATGGATTCAAGTTATCGGCGTCGTGGAATCCTGTTGTCAACAATGTAAATCGTAAATTGTAATACCTATAAGTAATCAAATTCGAATTATAGTAACAGCTACAGATGTAACTCATTCATGAACTATTCCTTCTTTAGTGTAGGTAGCAAGACATTTTTAGATACCGTCAGTGTTGTGTGTCAGAGTGACAATTTTGCAAGTTCAAGTTGAATTGGCGGTACCAGCTGTTTCACATTCCAGTCTACCCGTGACAACCCCGATGTAACTCGGTCGAAACGTCGGTCGGGATGATGAGGTAATTATTTATCTCGTAATTTGAGTGCGCTATTAGTCCATAATAATAATGTGTTCAAATCACGAAAGTTTAAAAACAACAAAAGTAGGTATTTAAAATAAAACAGTACATTCAAGTTAATATAATAACGCCACTTCAAAGTCAAAGTATTTGTCCTTAAGTACATAGTTTCCGAGATATCGGCCAAAAACATTTTTTCAAGATGACGTGTCAGGATCGCATTCTCTGAACGGCCGAACTATAGTAATATTTTGAATCCGAAAGTGTGTTTGTTGGCTTATTGGTTTGTTCATCTTTCACGCAGCAACGGAGCAACGGATTGACTTTATTTATGGCATGAACGTAGTTTGAAAGACGGTAATAAAAGGTTCCTATGGGATGGCATAAAAACCCAAGTCTTGGGATCAAAGAACAATTTAAGTAGCTATGCATAGTTCCAGCCCACATTCTATGGCTATAACTTTATTTAATAAACTGCCAAATAATCTAAAATATATCGTAAAGGTAAACTGTTTCATAAAGCAACTAAAAGGTACTTATCTTACTAACCGAATGCTATTACACATTGGACGATTTTTTTAAAGATAATATAGATAACATAATAATAAACCGTTCCATTAAAAGGGATACAATTTCCATACTCTCATAAGGTCAAACATAATGTATTTATACTATTTCTAAATATAGAACATGTTACTTAAGAATTACATGTAAATATTACTTATTATGTTGCAATAAATGATTGAGTTTGAACAAAAAACGCGGGCAAAGCCGTAGGCAAATGCTGGTTTGTTATAATAATGTTCATAGCAGACCTGGGTGTTGCACACCATCACCGCCTTATGAATAAACGTATATAGAGTTACTTTGGAGTAGTGTGTCATTTACAAGTCAATTCGAATAGTCAAAGAAAGAAACATAAAAAATACGGACTTAGTACGAGTAACTCTGTGTTTATTAACAAAAGAGTTAGTCATCCACAAAGCACGTCACACGTTACGAGAGGAGAGGGTTGACCAAGTGTGGCCAAAGGGTGACATTGTGATAAGGGGTTGGACAGGTCCCAAGTTTCGTGACGAGTCAATTCAAAATCTTATCCATCAGCCATAGGACGTCCACTGCTGGACATAGGCCTCCCCTATAGATCTCCAATAGGACCAGTTGGAAGCGGCTTGCATCCAGCGCGATCCCACGGTCATAATGAGGTTATCCATTCACCTTGTCCGTGGGTGGACATCCTACGCTGCGCTTGGTACGTGGTCTCCACTCGAGAAATTTTCGACCCCATCGATCATCAGTCCTCCGTGCTATGCTCACTGCCATTTCAACTTGCCAATCCATTTGGCGACGTCGGTAACTTTGGTTTTTCTACGAATCTCTTTATTTCTGATTCGATCTCGCAGATAGACTCCGAGCATAACCCTCTCCATAGCTCGTTGGGCTTATACTCAAGGCCAAAACAATAAACCTAAAAATATTTCCAGCCGTATCTGTGACGACATGCAGTTTAAATTGTTTTAGTTTTTATTTTTGTTTTACAAGTATCAAAAGTCGCTGCACGCTCCAAAAGGGCGTGCATTTTAGAGGATGAAGAACACAGAGCAACAGCATGTAGTAGGCATAGTTAAAATAACCTCGTTTACATCAGTTTTCAAACCGCACAAACACAGACGTATTTGAAACTTATAACATTACTTGTCCTCCTCGGGGCTTAAATATATCCTATCCTATTCCCAGGAATATTGGTCGTAACAGGAAAAGACCAGATTCCTTATTAAGTGGTCAAGAATGTGGTAGCGGCAGAAAATAGCCTACTGCAGCCTCTTTAGAGCGTATCGTGCGTAGACGCGCTCCGCAAACAAAGTGAAACGGCGGCGAGGGGACGAGGGGAGCGCGTCTTCGTATGGTGAAAGAAACAATAAAAATTCATATAAAATTTTCAAGTCGACTTTAAACTGTTTTATGTGCTTTGCCAATACTTCAGCTACTACTTAATACATTAAACATAATTTATAAAATACTACTTATAAAAACTCGTCAAGAAAAAAGATCTTTATTCAAAACAGAGGTGACTTTGGATTTTTTTTTGATCGAGCGATGCTATTCCTTGTACGTATCAGATATGGTTTGCCAACAGAAGATATGCTCCAGAATAGCAGAAAAAATTGTTTTTCATACTACAATGTTGATTCTGGTTAGACATTTCATACACGACCGCGCCTTAACACAATTCAATGATCAGGGAGGCAATGATCTTGGCTTGAAAGACTAGTTTAGTCCCTTAACTCAAGGGTATCGTAAATAAGATGTCTGGAACTCGTTTGAGACTTAATTGGCTAAGATCACTGTATAGAGTAAGCTCGTATTTATACCGGGTGGCTAGCCCTACTAGTCAAGCATGCGACCACGAAAAGCCACGAAAAGAACTCATTTCGACGTGTGAAAAAATGACAGATATATAATTTGCCATAGCGCTGTCTCGTTCTGACACTACTGAAGAAATATTCCGTGCCGCGCATACTAGCCTGACATGTGTAAAAGTTTTTAAGCCGCCTGAAGGCCGCTGAAAAAAATGTATGAAAATCACATACATGCAAGCGCCTTAAGTAATTTGTGTACGTATGTATGTGTGTGTCTGTGTGATTGTTTGTGTTGACTTGTGTGAGTAGACATGGTCAAAGAATATATAATAATATGACATGGTATAGAGGCCTTTAGACAGCTAAAAACTCTGACACCAGGGCTAACCACCCAACCTATACGAAATTATTTTTACTCGTATCTGTGTAAGTTTAAACGCCGTTATTTTTTTTCACGCTATTGGTAATTCTATATAAACACCCAAGATAAGAAAAATCCTGAGGAGTCTATGGTAGCTATTAGGAGAACGCTTCGCTTGAAAGGCAATAATTTTAATTACCAATATTGCAATATTTTGGACGACCGAGATGTCGTCGGATCAAATCCCGGCTATACACTAATGTATTTATTTAATACTCTTTATTTGGTGCACTAAAACATCACATAATCATGGATAGGACATGAAATTCAATGCCGCATATGAAATCACTGACCCGCAACTAAGCCAGCGTGATGGACTTGACACAATTGTCCTTTGAAGGTTGGCCTTTGTATTTAGGGTGGCTCGGCTAAGTATCACCTCAAACCTTGGAATCGGTGGACCGGCATACTGTTCGGCTTATAGGTGATGAAAAATTAGTTGCAAAAAACTTCATTGCCTGGAGCACCGCGCAGGGTTACGAGTCTGTCCATTTTCTATAAGATTAATTCCGGAGAGTGTGCATCTGAGCTGCACGACCTTATCCTACCATCCCTTTTTTTACTACAGGATAAGTAGAAAGACGCCACATTACCCCTACACTGTCGATTTTCCTTCGATACGTACGAAGCGGTTTGACTCAACATTTCTGATTCGTACCGCCAGGGAATGGAACAGTCTTCCTGCTTCCTAAGAGATTTAATCTAAAGCTTTTCAAAATCAGAGTGAATAGGTATCTTCTAGGTCTGCGTGCTTCATCTTTGACCACAACGTCGCTTACCATCAGGCGTGTTGGTGGTAAAGCGCGAACTTATTCTAGATAAAAAAGAAATGTTCATCAGTGAATGCTTATAAAATTATAGTAGAGGGGCGAATGCGCATGCATCATGCACGACGTTATCACTAAATGCAAATATTAACTATTCGTGGCCCATTGACCATAGTTCGATTAAATATTGAATAGTATTTGTAGGTATAGAGATATTTGATGTAGTAAGTATCTATGCTATATTACCGACCTAAGTATTTGTTGTGTTTGGTTATCGACACCTAAATTGTCTAAATAAACATTGTTACAGTTAGTTACTGGTTTTTAGGGTTCCGTACCCAAAGGGTAAATACGGTACCCTATTACTAAGACTCCGCTGTCCGTCCGTCTGACGGTCTCTCTGTCTGTCTGTCACCAGGCTGTACCTCATGAACCGTGAAAGCTAGAGAGCTCAAATTTTCACAGATGGTGTATTTCTGTTGCCGCTATAACAACAATTACTAAAAACAGAATAAAATAAAATATTTAAAAGGGGGGGGCATACAACAAACATGCATTTTTGCCATTTTTCGCTCGATATTAATAATGGTAACAGGTAGACGCTTGAAATATTTACAGAATATTTCTTTGTATATTCACAACAAAAATAAATAATATTAAGGGGTGCTTCCACATTCTACGGAACCCTTCGTGCGCGAGTACGACTCGCACTTCGCCGATTATTTTTAAATGGAATAACGTTATCGCGTATAATTGTCTCAGCAATCTCAGTGCTTTTAATGGTTTACTTTTGGACATAGGCCTCCGAGGGATTTGCTTACATCACTATAATATCTTAGCTGTGAGTAGGTGGATTCGCATAAATATTAAGTACTTTGCTTATGGATATTAACTATATTTCCATAACTATGCAATGTTACGCACATTTTTCATCACCTTACAGTGATAATCGGCGTAAGTGCGAGTCTAACTCGCGCACGAAGGGTTCCGTACTGTATGGGAGCCCTCCTTATTTTTTAATAATTATTTCTTGAAGTAAACATATTATAACTAAATATTCTGTTAACATTTCAAGCGTCTGCCTGTGACCGTAGCGAAATACGACAAAAAAATCAGGTTTGTTGTATGGGATATTTAATAAAAAAAAAAAATATTTTAAAATGTTTTTAGCATTTGTTGTTATAGCGGCAACAAAAATACAGCATCTGTGAAATTTTCAACAGTCTAGCTATCACATTTCATGAGATACAGCCTGGTGACAGACAGACAGATGGACAGACGTACGGACAGCGGAGTCTTAGTAATAGGGTCCCGTTTTTAACCTTTGGGTACGGAACCCTAAAAATCAATTCACAAATTCTAAAGAACTCATTAGCCTAGGACCAAGGAGGGTTTAAACACGATTCCAAGATGTCCGTTTTTCACAACGCTATCACGGTCTCAAATTCTCAATTAACCTTGATTCAAATGAACATACGCGTACAGTATTAATAATATGATATTTTTCTTTTATTTTCTAGATGTACAGTACCAGAATGCGACGACGACGTAACCCTAGCCAACTACACAATCCCACACGACGAGAGAGGGGAGCCAGAGAAATGCGTGCGATACGCTCCCTATTCCAACTATACCCTAGAACATAATGGAAGTAGGTGCATGCCGCACTACTTCGATACTTCGCACGTCGTAGGCTGTGAGAGCTATACTTACCTGGAAAAGCACTCTATTGTCAAAGAGGTAAGGTATATTTCACCAAGTAAGCTATTTCATAAAATAGAAATGCGTGCGCTATGTTCTCTAATCCAACTATTATACCTTTGAACATAATGGGAGTTGGTGCATGCCGCACTACTCAATACTTCGCATATAGTCGGCTGCGAGAGCTATACTTACCTGTAAAAGCACTCTATTGTCAAAGAGGTAAGGTATATTTTACTTGAACAACACAATTGCACATAACGGGAGTAGGTGCATGCCGCACTACTTCGATACTTTGCACGTGGTTGGCTGCGACAGCTATACTCACTTTGAAAAGCGCTCTATTGTCAAAGAGGTAAGATACATTTTACTCTAACTACATAAATTAACATAATGCAAGTAGGTGCATGCCACACTACTTCGATAATTCGCACATGGTTGGCTTCGAGAGCCATACTTTCCTGGAAAAGCACTCTATTGTCAAAGAGGTAAGGTATATTTTACTCTAACTACACAAATTAACATAATGCAAGTAGGTGCATGCCACACTACTTCGATAATTCGCACATGGTTGGCTTCGAGAGCCATACTTTCCTGGAAAAGCACTCTATTGTCAAAGAGGTAAGGTATATTTTACTCTAACTACACAAATTAACATAATGCAAGTAGGTGCATGCCACACTACTTCGATAATTCGCACATGGTTGGCTTCGAGAGCCATACTTTCCTGGAAAAGCACTCTATTGTCAAAGAGGTAAGGTATATTTTACTCTAACTACACAAATTAACATAATGCAAGTAGGTGCATGCCACACTACTTCGATAATTCGCACATGGTTGGCTTCGAGAGCCATACTTTCCTGGAAAAGCACTCTATTGTCAAAGAGGTAAGGTATATTTTACTCTAACTACACAATTGAACATAACGGGAGTAGGTGCATGCCGCACTACTTCGATACTTTGCACGTGGTTGGCTGCGAGAGCTATACTTACCTTGAAAAGCACTCTATTGTCAAAGAGGTTAGTACATTTTAGTTATAAACTGGCTGATAAAGTATTTGCGTCCTACGTCCCCTCCGCTGTGTTTTTTTTAAAAACCCGAAGCCGAGACGTTTCGCTCGCTCGGTCAACTATAGAAACTAAAGTTTAATTCTAAGATCAGATTCAGGCAAAGGCTTGATTTCACTTCTTCATCAAATATTTCCCTTTACTTACTCCAAAAATGAAAAACATAGCTATATAAACATATATAAACAGTTTCCGCCTTACTACAAAAGATTTAAACACGCTTTAAACGCTGTTTAATCGTTCAGTTTGTACTGTTAAACATTGTCTAAAGCGTGCGTAAAAGTTATGTGGTAAGATGGTTTGAGTTTAAACTTGCAAATTTTCTAAGTAGGTAATCTAATCAGAACTAATCAAATACAGAAATGTTCTATAATTCGTTGATGCTAAACTTCATAAAAAGTGCTCATTTGCGTAACATTTAGTCATTGAGTTAGCTAAAGTAATATTAAACACTAGACTATCTTTGTGATGAGGCTATCTCCATGATCTAATCACAAAATTAATCATTTTTGTGATTAGATCACAGACTACTATCTAGATGTTATGTTTGAGATAAACTTATCCTATTCTTTGAGATTTTGAAACATTATGTAACTAGTAGCTCTCTAACAGTAGACTTCGCAACTCATCTCTATAACTGAATCTTTATAAGCTTACATCTCAACTTGTTCTAGATCGATTTGGTTCATAGAGTTCATACTCGCAAATCATGTTAGGGTACTTAACAATTTATAGGTATACTTGGCAATCTTTCTTCTTCTTTTCGAGCCTGGGATTTGATCATAAAATTTATGTTTGGCTAAATGCTGTTCGACCAGTAAGAGGCCACGGATACTGCGGCGGTGTTGGCCTCGTAGATATCTTCTTGTGTACAGGTGTTAGGGCACAGTGGGCATTGTAGTAGATGCTCCATGGTCTGCTGAGTGGCGCCACAGTCGCATTCTTCCCTTGGTGGTTCGGCTAACCCCAAATCTTTCTAATTATTATCGAAATCGGCTAATAAACAGCGCAACAGAAAATTTCCCCCCATTTTGAGGAAAATACCAACCCTGTCAAAAATCGCCGACGATAAAATCCATTTACATATAGAACTTGTGCACCAAATTTCGTCAGAATCGTTGTAAAATGCTACCTGCAGAGGAGAATCAACATCTATGTATGCTTATATCTTTAAAACTACGCTACGGATTTTGATGCGGTTCTTTTTAATAGATAGAGTGATTCAAGAGGAAGGTTTATAAATAAGGTATAATACACTTGTGCAAAGCCGGAGCGGGTCGCTAGTCCAGTCTATAATATGTATTACGTATTATCACAGTATACAGTTTGTTTTTCTTTTGAACAAAGATGGTTTACCAGAGCTTGTTCACAAAAGCTTGTTTTGTTTGCTTCGTTTTTTTTTGTTTTCTGATTGCTTGTTTTTAACATTGAATTGCCGTAGGTAGCCGCAACTGCTGTATTATAATATTTTTCAGGTACATCTCTAGTGCTACTTAAACTGCCATAAAAATACAAAAGCAAAAAAATAATGAACGATAAATGAGCGCATTTAAAATAAACACCGCAAATTTAAATTCGCACATTGCTAGGTTTTTTTATCACCAATAAACAACAAAAAGGGAAGTTTTCATTCAAATTTGCAAACATATTACGATAATTATTCTGCCAACAATGTGTCCAGTTTGCCACGACAATGACGATTTTCAATACTTAGCGCATGACAGGTAAATTGAACTGGTGTTTATGTAAATTCCACAGAGATGTTACAACCAGAGAGATAGCGTTGTTGTCACTTGCGGTACAGAGATACCAGAGAGATAATGTGGTCGATCGAAAAAAGAAAGAAAGAGATGCAATAATTTAATATGGAATGAGTTAGAATGAGACATGAAAAATATCTCGATTCAGTGGCTAGTTGCCGTGTTTTTCTCTTAGTAGTATCACATTCCAATACATGTTTGACAGTTTTGACAGCTCTGGGCAAGATTTCCATACATTTTTGTGGTTGAAAATGGCCTCATGCGACAACAGCGCTATCTCTCTAGTTGCAATAGCTCTGTGACTTGAGGCCATTCTCAACCACAAAAATCTATGGAAAATCTCTTCGAGAGGTTGTCACTGTCAAATATACTTTGACATACATATAATTTGACAAGAATTTGACACCATCCGGAGAAAAAAATGGGTAAAAGCCACTAAATCGAGATATTTTTCATCTCTTTCTAACTCATGCTATATTAAATCAATGCATCTCGTTCAGATTTTCTCGATCGACCACATTATCCCTCTGGTACGAGTATCTCTGTGACGTGACAGGTAAATTGAACAGATTTTTATGTAAATTCGCATACTGGGTTTTACGTGTTGGTGTTTGTTATTAGCTAATTTCATCGTGTTTTAGGAATAACAAGTATTAAGTAGTTAATCATACACATTGTCGCTTTTACTAATCAATGTTTTGTGGTCGTTTAACTAATAAAAAATTCTGTTTATTACATGAGTTATTTGAGATAAGTATTTTATTTACTTAGGTATTACTTACTTTTAGAAATATAATGATAATTTTAACTGAGAGATTTAATTTGGATTTGTTTTCGTATATTAGGAATATATTTGAAACGATATTTGTATACCGAGAGGTATAACTTGGCCATACTGCCCGTACCGGCAAGCGCAGCGTAGGACGTCCACCCACAAGGTGGGCAAATGACCTCATTAAGACCTCAGGATCACGCTGGATGCAAGCTGCTGCCAACCGGTCTTATTGGAGATCCATAGGGGAGGCCTATGTACTGCAGTGGACGTCCTATGGCCGATGGATGGATGATGGATGATGATGGAATAAATAAATTAAAAACGCTTAAAATGGAATAAAATAAATTAAAAACGATAAAAATTTGAATAAACTTTAAATGGGATCACCTCGGGAGTATGTATTTATCGTTTCGAAATAAAAAAATATTTTTTTTAGTTGGTTCACAATTGGCGAAATATAGATGAACATACACAAAAAAATACATAAAGACGAACATAAAACCTCCTTCTTTTTGGAAGTCGGTTAAAAACTGCACGCCCTTAGACTAACAATTAACATGACTTTATGAGCATCTACGTATCATTTAGTATAGTTGCGTACTTTTGAAGCGTAGAAAATAACTCCAGGCATACCGATGCCTTCATTTATAACAACCAATTACCTACTCCAGAATATTACACAGAAAAATCTCACGAATGCCTTTCACGAATTCCATTTCACGTATGTTTCAATCGTCATGTCTTCCGTCATTTAAGGGGATTTTATACTCCAATTTTCGACCTCGCTCGCGCAATTGCGCGAAGGAATTCCTTGTAAAAAATCATAGCATGTAAACTTCCAAAAACTACGTGAGCATTTTGTTTATTGTAAAATTACGTTTGGATTGATTGATTAAAGGATTTGCCACACTGGATGCGTTCTGCGATCTGCGGTCAGGTCAAATTGAACGCAGCCCGCATTATGTATGAACAACATTGTCGGTCAGAGCAATAGGTCAGTTGTCCGGACGGGGTAACCAGTCAGCGGGCAGGGCAATGCGGGCAGGGCTGCGTCAGAGCGTCTCGCACGGTCAGATCGCGTCTATCCTTACATAGTATAAAATAAAGTCGCTATTTTCGTTTGTTTGTTTGTCTGTATGCTTCAATCTTTAAAACTACGCAACGGATTTTGATGCGGTTTTTTTTAATGGATAGAGTGATTCAAGAGGAAGGTTTATATGTATAATACACCTGTGCGAAGCCGGGGCGGGTCGTCTAGTACAAAATAAATAGAGACCAAGAACCAGTGCTGCCAACTCCTTTTGGCAAAAACGCGCTAAATGGTACCTACGACAAATAAAACGCTCTAACTGGCTTGAATCAGTGACAAAGAGATGACATTATGCCATATATTTCCCTCAAAAAGTGTTCCGGAAGTTTATAAACATTACAGTGATATTTTTTAAGGACAAGTCTCTATCGAAAATGTAGAAAGGCATTTATGATGTCCAAGCTCAAAAAAATTCATGATTTATTTTTAACCACAATCGTGGCACAGACACTTTGTCAACGTAAAAGCGTGGTAATGAAAAGACCTTTGTTGATACATTACATAATAAGAGCATTTCAGAGCATGTCTGTTTATATTTTCTGTTTAACGCAACTGTAATATTGCTTCAAAAACACGCCAGATTTAGCGTCAGGCGCTGAAACGGGCTTTAGACCAAAAAAGCGTTAGATCTGGCGCCGAAAGCGCTAAGTTAGCAGCACTGCCGACAACGTTGGTCATACATGATGCGGGCTGCGTTCAATTTGACCTGACCACAGACCGCAGACCGCAGAACGCATCCAGTGTGCCAAATCCTTTATTCTTTAAACAAACTAAGGAAAAAAAAGTACTTTTTAGTTATTAAGTAATGTAATAACAACTGGCGGCCTTATTTTTTTGCTTTTGTGAATTTTGTTTTTAAATATTTGCTTAGTTTAACAGAGTAGATAAAAAGAAACAAAATAACAGTTTCGATCTCTTCTATTAAACGTTACTGGGAAATGGGAAATTGCTTGAGTGAGGTAGCAAATTGGAGTATAAAATGCCCTTAATTTTGTATTATTGAAACGTAATCACGCATGATTCGTAACTAAATCACTTTTATCCCTTTCATGTCTTGTGTCTCATGCCTTTCAATTTCTTCGTCAAAAGGCCGCGTTCCGACCCTTAATTTCAGTTAAGCGTAGAAATGGATGGAATTTTTAATCATCTGTCAAATGAAATGAAGGATGTGTTTGTCTCACTTAAGAAACGACATGAGGCATATTAATGAACATAATATTTTATGGTATGCTTTCAACCCTACTTTTATCTCAAAGAGTTCTTTTTCCGCTAAACATTTTAGTAATGTGTTCACGAGACTCAATTTTTGAAATGGGTATCGCAAGAACTCTGAGTTACATTGTACTTGATTATTTGTAAAAAAAATTGTTTGACCCGATTGTTTTAACCGTTTTTATCATGTCAAAAGATTTTCAAGCGACTTTTAACTTCTATTCTCCAACAGCTCAATTTTCGAAACGTTTATAACGTTTCGAATGGCTTTTATTACAAGTAGATTATTTAACGCATGGATACATTTTTAATACTTGCTCCTACTCTTTGTTAATCTCCTGATCATTTACGAATACTAGCGGGCTATCGGATCAAAAATATAGCTCTACGAATGTTACCCATCATCATCATATCAGAACTTACACAAAATACTAACTAGTTACCTGAAACAAAAAGCAACAGAATCATTTAATTTTATTTTTTTCCATAGACCAACTAGCTTTTGCTCGCGGCTCCGCCCACGTATTTTTTGATTTTTGTGCTATCCCATGGAAACCTTTTATTTTTCCGGAATGAAAAGTAGCCCACGTCGTTTTCCGTCCTCCAAACTATGTCCATGCCAAAAAACAAATCAATCCGTTGCTCCGTTGCTGCGTGAAAGAGGAACAAACCAACAAACATACTTTCGCATTTATATTATTAGTAAGGATGTTAGACACAATCCAAAAGCTCTAGCCTACTACCATTTATGTATGTATGTATGTATTTAAAAAATATCTTTAAGTATATCAGTCTTTGGCAGCCATATCACAAGCTTTGCTTAGTTTCGGGTCAGAGACCGTGTGTAAGATGATCCCAAATACTTATTTGTTTATTTATTTTTTTGGCAAAGTATACAGCATGCTGGCAGCACTATCACGATTAATGGCTATGCTTGGTCAATGGCCACAATCATTAGTGCCTAATGAAATAATATGAAAACATTTCATTTTTATCGATTTCAATCGAATTCATCAGTCATGGCAAAAGTAATCATGCGATTTTCTACGCACGTGTAATTTCATCTGTTCGTGTGTAATTTTCCGGAACTAGTGTAAAAGGTATTTTAATATACGTTTTTTCTCTCTCCCACTCTTTTCCCAATGCGTGGTGAATAAGGGTTTTAATCACGCGGTCGACCAATTATTAGTACGCATATACCCTTTTCTGAAATATAAAATAAATATTTGAGGGCGGCTGCCATACAACAAAGGTAATTTTTTTTATCGCGAATAAGTCCGCGCTTGACCACCAACTCGCCTGATGGTAAGCGACGTTGTGGTCGAAGATGAAGCACGCAGACCTAGAATATACCTATTCACTCTGACCTTGAAAAGCTTTAAATTTTATCTCTTAGGAAACAGGAAAGCAGGAAGACCATTCCCTGGCGGTACGAATCAGAAATGTTGAGTCAAACCGCTTCGTACGTATCGAAGGAAAATCGACAATTTTTTGCTGGCGCATGGCGGGCTTCTATACGGCACGGAATCCTTCATGCGCGAGTCCGACTCGTACTTGGCCGATTTCATTTGGAACCTAAAAGGCTATTGATCCTAAAATAGAACTTCAAGCGTAAGTACAACCCGGTCACAATATCTGTGCACCTGACTTCGTGACGTCATATCGAATTATTGGGACGTATACTATATACATTACCGGACGTCTATTATACCGTCCGGACGTATATTATTATCGGGACGTGTATTGGCAACGAAGATGCTAACCGTACTGTCGCACCGGGGAGTGCGCGGAGAGGTGACAGGGGAAGCGGGAGACGCGCCGCATTCCAGCGAGGTGCACAGATATTCTGACCGGGTTATAGCTACCGCAGTATCCTTACATATCCTTACATAGTATTAAATAAAGTCGCTATTTTCGTTAAAACTACGCAACGGATTTTGATGCGGGTTTTTTTAATGGATAGAGTGATTCAAGAGGAAGGTTTGTATGTATAATACACCTGTGCGAAGCCGGGGCGGGTCGTCTAGTCTAATATATAAGTGACTAGCTGCCCGTCCCGGCTTCGCCCGGGTACGATTGGCTTTAGAAAACAAATAGTAAGAATCCCTAAATTTTTGAAAATATAATATAGCCTTTGTTCACTGGGGATAGTGTAGCTTTCCAACAGTGAAAGATTTTTTCAAATCGGTTCAGTAGTTTCGGAGCCTATTCGATGCAAACAAACAATCAAATCTTTCCTCTTTATAATATTGGTAATAGATATCAAATACTTCAAGACTACAATGCTTGGCCCGGAACGCTTGCGCTCAACCTCCCTCCTCCCATTGACAGTGTTAAAAACCTCTTATAATTGAGATGACGATGATGACAAGTTCAATAACGCGTCACCTACATTACAGAAAACTGCACCACAAAAGCATTGAATCGCCACCAGAGAAATCACAATTTCACGCACATACAGTTTCATTGTGGATATATTCTATGCGACTCGACGCCAAATAAATGTATTATTAATTTTAAATTAAAGAAGTATTAAATAAGTGTATTTTGCTTATGTGCCTACATGGAACATTGAAAACAAAATAAAACATTGAAATATAAATCTTTACAGATGAGATGGTGTTATAAAACTGCGGGGCAATTCTGTTAGCCGATCTCTTTACGGAAGTGATACGTTCTTGAACCTCTCTCGCTTTTCTGACAGTTTCAACAGCACAAAACTGTCAGAAAAACGAGACAGGTTCAAGAACGTGTCACCTTAGTAACGAGATCGGTTGACAGAATTGCCCCGCTGGTGTTTTTTTTTGTTTGTGCTTCATTTTTTCTTCTGTTTATGAATTCATCATTTGTGTGTGTACACATAGACGTGTGTGTAAATTACTCGGAATTAGGATTAGGCGATTGTTTTTCGATTTTATGCCATATTAATAATATAATGGCATAAAATATAAAAAAAAATTCGCCGTTCTTAAATAGTAGATACTTGTATGTAAACGTACGGAGTTTACAGAGATTCAAAATTCTCATAGTTGCGTTGCCGCGTTGCGTCATGCTTACGGAGTATACAGGGTTATTTCTAATCAATTAGCACCCTTTTAGGGGCTTATTCTGTACGTCAAAACTAACAACTTTTGTCCTACGAAATTCCTAATTTTCAAAAAAAGGTTGTTCCATAGAAGAATATCGTTCACACTCGACAAAATGTATGGAACAGTTGATTTTTTTTTTTGAGTTTAGACAAAAGTCGCAGAACAAAAGTTGTTTGTTTTGATGTACAGAATAAGCCCCTGAAAGGATACTAATTGATTAGACATAACCCTGTATATGTAAATATACGATTGAAACCACAACGGTGCGATAGTGTTCCCATAAATATTGTAACTCACTATCACGGTAAAATTAGTATCACTTTTATAGCCGACTTCCAAAAAGGAGGAGGTTCTATGTTCGTCTGTATGTATTTTTATTGTGTATGTTTATAGACATTTTCGCCAATTGTGAAATTGTGATTGAAGAACCGAATCAAAAATGTTTTATCAATTAGAAAGAGCATACCCCTGAGGTAGTCCCATTTCAATTTTATCGAAATCGGCTGAGCCGTTTTTTTAAAATTAACAATAGAAAAATTTGTATAAGTATACATCAATTCGAGCGAACTATTCGAATTTTGTACACGATGGAAGTTTTGCCATTTTTTGCAAAAAATAATTATTATAGTTCATTAATTAGCCAACTCTTTAAGAGGTAGTGCATATCTCAATGGACAAAAGTTTTGCATTTAGAATCTACATTTTCGTTTCATTAAGAATATTCATTGTACGTATGAGGAAAAAATAAATTACTGAAGCACCTACCACCTACATGTTGATGTTTACATTCTTTTATACAAATACCAAATAAAGGTTTGGTTCATTTCGAAGAATGCTACTTTGATAAAATTGGTAAATAACGATTCACGAAAACGAATCGTTGATCGATTTATGAACATCATCGACATCAAGTACTCATACTGGTGTTAAGCAAGCATCGAATTGTCTTTGATTTCTTGTATTTACTTAAAACAAAAACATCATTACAATACATATTTTAAATTTTCAATAGTACTTCTTTTTATTTGTTAATAGTCAAAGTCATTTTTATTGATAAAAAATATTTTACAAGTCAAACATTATATTCTCTGAAAATTATTCTAAAAAATGTGAGAGGAAAATTGAAATTCTTTAACTTACACATAGCTCAGAGGTCACTGACCTCACAAATATGTTTCTTAGCCAATTATGTCTTTCTAGCACTTAGCCATCTTCCATAGACAATATAGAGATTCTCCATACAATCTGTCAAAGTTACGAATAAGTTATCCCAGGCGTTCGAAATTCAAAAACCGGTCCCCTGGACGGGGCTCGTATAAAAATTGTAATGATGTAAATAATTTCTTTAACATCTCTCACAAATTACCGGACATAGCCAAAAAAGCTGAATCATAAATAATGAGTTATGTTTCAGTACCGCCAATTGCAGCAATATCTTACAGTACTCAATGTAACTTGGGTCCGATTTAATTCTAATCATCCTCTCCTTTTCCAGTTCGACCTGGCCTGTCAAGACTGGAAGCGCTCATTAGTCGGGACAGTACACAACGCTGGCTTCTTCATCGCCATCCCTCTGACAGGCCTGATCTCCGACAGATACGGACGTCTCCCGGCGGTGGTCTTCGCATCTGTGGCCAATGGAGTCTTTGGGGTCATTCGGGCGTTGTCAGTCAACTACGACATGTTTGTCGTGTTCGAGTTTCTGGAACCGGCGTTTGGAGCTGGAGCGTATACTGCGTGTTTTGTGCTAGGTAAGTTTGACCTTAGTTTACAAGGTTCTAAATACGATTGACTTTTTGTCTGTGGCCAATGGCGTCTTCAGCGTCATCCGGGCGTTGTCTGTCAACTAAGATATGTTCGTGGTGTTCGAGTTTCTGGAGCTGGCGTTTGGAGTAGGAGCGTATACTGAGTGCTTTGTACTGGGTGAGTTCAAACTTTATGACATAGTAGATAAGGTTCAAAAACTAAATACCTATAGTCATCTATTGGGGCTAGACATCGCATCTGGGACTAATGGCATCTTCGGCGTTATTCGAGCGTTGTTCGTCAACTATGACATGTTTGTGGTGTTCGAGTTCTGGAGCCGGAGTTTGGAGCTGGAACGTATACTGCGTGTTTTTTGCTAAGTACGTTTGACCTTATATCGTATTTATTACGGTTATGATACAATCATACAGTCATTTTTGGTGCTGGTCTTCGCTTATGTGGCCAATGGCGTCTTCGGCGTCATCCGGGCGTTGCCCGTCAACTATGACATGTTTGTTGCATTCTAATTTCTGGAACCGTCGTTTGGAGCTGGAGCTACTGCGTGCTTAGTGCTGGGTGAGTTTAAACTTTATGATATTGCAGCTAAAGTTGAAAAACCACATACCTATAGTCATCCATCGGCGCTGGTCTTGGCTTCTGAGGCCAATAGTGAACAACTTTTCTTCACTGGAGAAAACTAGTTATACCTATATTTTAACATCGACGTAATAATTATGTTACACGAGTAAGTAATTTTAGAATTAATTTGTAAAACAAATTTGAATTATACATACCTAGCTGAAGAAAATAAAAACATTGTAAAATTTGGATTTGTAAAGAACATATTGTTATACATTGACTCTTGAATATATTATTTTAAATTTGAAACTGTATACGAGTATAGGCCCAATCTTGAAAACTATTTACCTGTACATAATAAAAATACGAGACAAATGCTATTCAAACTAGAGGTGTACAACAATACCATCATTCATTTGGAAATGAGAGATCCCATCACTAATAAGTTTTGCGTAAATTCCCACTTAATTATAGGTACGCTCGGCTTTAGACTAGCTCAAATAATGTTATTTATAGGTAATAATATTTATGAAAATTAACCATTTGCAAATATTTGTTTCGCGTTACTAGTTTAAAGTTAAATAAATAAATAAATATTATGGGACATCTTACACACGGTCTCTGACCCCAAACTAAGCAAAGCTTGTGATATGGCTGCCAGAGACTGATATACTACATATACATATTTTAAATACATACTTATATAGATAGGTCCTAAATAACACCCAGACACAGAGCAAACACCTATGTTCATCACACAAATGTTTGCCCTGGGTGGAGATTGAACCCACGCCTCTTTGACCTAGAAGTCAGGGTCACTAACCACTGAGCCACCGAGGCAGTTCAAAGTTTAATATGTTTTGAGTGTGTCTTGAATGAATTATAAATAAATAAATAATAAATAAATGCTTTCTTGAACCAGAAGATTACGAACTATACAATAATTTGATTTACAAAAATGTTTTGACACTTATAATATGAGAGACAAGTTAGGTACAAATTTTTGTTTGTATTAATGACTGGCTGGCGTCCATACTAGTAACGAAACTGTGTTACAGACGCCAGAGCCTTCCATTGTGTTCTTAAATATACACCACTACTTTTTATGAACATCTAAAAAAAAATTGGGGGTATCAGTGCACGATACTAAACATATATATGCAATAAAAAGTTAATAAATCAATAGTTAATAAATCAAGTTTTTTTTTTTTAATTATTTGCTAGCCATGTTGCAAGACTTGTAGGTAATAAAATTGTGGGCGGGCTTTTGCGAGCGAGAGAGCTAGCAAAGGGAATGAATGCAATAGCGATACATGAATGAAATTGACATTATGTGCATAATTTTAGTCTAATTTTCGGATAAAATAAAACCTAAATAAATAGGCTACCTAAGATCTTTTTTAAATTTTAACTGTACACATATGTTTTACATCGTGTACTGATACCTACATTTTTTTTAGATGTTCATAAAAAGTAGTGGTGTATAGGTCGTACTTATTACGAGTATATTTTGGAATTTAGCATTTCAAATTTAAATTTTAGCAGCCGAAACAATATTTATAATAAGTAATAGCCAATAATTAGTATTATTAGTATTTTTTTTTTACAGTTACAAAAATAATAGAATTATCAGATTTAAATAAATAGGTAATAACAATAATTTGTCTATTAAATTTTTCGTACTTTTATAATAATCGCAAACAATTACTTATCAAGTACTTAGTTAAAGTTTGTAATAATAATGTTGTTGTCATGGTTTGACACAGATTATCATTCATAGATATCGTATTTAAATTAAATTCAGACTCTTCGTTTCTTCGTGTGTGCTGAAAAGCGTGTGCGTGCGTGCGTGTGTGTGTAAGTATGTGTATGTATGTGTGTGTGTGTGCATGTGTGTGTGTGTGTAACACTGCAACAATTACTCTGATTCCGCAGCGTACTAATAACGGCAATGGTAGTTATATTTATATTATTTGAGAGGCCTATACCCAGCAGTGAATGATGATGATGGTATATTTATTTGAATAGTATGAATCTAAATCATTTTTCTAAATTATTGTGATTCCGGCGTAAAACCGCTTGGAAAATATGCAACTTGCAGCACCATATCAAAACAATGTCAATAATTTCATCGAATTAGGTACCTACATATTTACAGTTATACAGTTATTTAGCTACTCGTATTTGTTTATTTTTTAAAGAATTCCTAATAACGTGGTACATTTACCTTATTACGCACAAAAAATATAATTGATGCGTGAGCATGTACCCATACCATCAATCAGGTTTATATTTTCAATAACATGTTTACGTTTCCCATGCGTACTTTATGTACTTACTTCCTATCAATATCAAAGGTACTAGCGGGTACTAGGTACTATTTGTACTACCATGTGATTGAATTGCGTAGCTCCGTCTCTAATTCATTGCCACCACAATATTTATGTCAGTTCCTATATTATTGTCGATCAGTTTCCGATAACTGATTAGCCTTGGAAGCCGTTCACATTTTCAATGAAATTTTATATTTCCCAGTTAAGTTTGTGTTCGATCTCGCAACCGTTTGGATTTCGAATGGATGTCTGAATGACCTTACTTTGAATTTTCATTGTTTTATTATTTTGATAACTAGTTTGCGCCCACTGCTTTAGTCGCGTGATATTTTGGTTTGAGTGCTATCCCGTAGGAACCTTTTATTTTTTCGGGATAATAATTTTAGCTCAGTAAAAACAGAATTCAACTTTGCCCTAAATTTCCGATCCAATTTTTTTTAGCATTAAATCACAAAATGCTAACAGATCCAGGTGGAGCTTCAAGCGCCAAGTGGGCCACAAATCGTAAACGGCAAGTTTTGTAAAAAAGTTTACTGGAAACAAAACATGCGAAATGTTATTTTCTACAATAATGGTCTCCATGACTTTTGCCCTAAAGTGCATAGTTTCAGAGATATTGGTCAAAAACGTTTTTCCAAGATGGCGAAAAAAATTGTATCAGAAATTTAGTGCAAAGTTGGCCAAAAAAAACATCTATTTTTACTGACCTAAAGTAGCCTATGTCACTTTCTGTATTTTCCAAACTATGTCTTTGCCAAAAATCAAGTCAATTCGTTGCTCCGTTGCTGCGCGAAAGAGGAACAAACATACAAATACACTTTCGGATTTATAGTTTATATTAGTAAAGTTAAATTATATTGATCTAGTATAGCCTTAGTCTTGCTAGTATTGCTTATGAGATTTTATATTTATGACTATTTATAATTTTTGAGACGTAACTAAATTAATTTTGTCAAATTAATAATTATCTATTTATTCTGATTTTAATGCGGTTTTTTAGGGTTCCGTACCCAAAGGGTAAAAACGGGACCCTATTACTAAGACTCCGCTGTCCGTCTGTCTGTCTGTCACCGGGCTGCATCTCATAAACCGTTATAGCTAGAAAGCTGAAATTTTCACAGATGATGTATTTCTGTAGCCGCTATAACAACAAATACTAAAAACAGAATAAAATTAATATTCGAGGGGGGCTCCCATACAACAAACCTGATTTTTTAGCCGTTTTTCGCTCAATATTAATAATGGTAACAGGTACGAGTAGATGCTTGAAATATTCACAGAATGTATAATTGTACATTCACTTTATTAATAAATAATAAAATTAAAATAAAATGAAAATTTAAGGGGGGCTCCTAAACAGTACGGAACCCTTCGAGCGCGAGTCGGACTCGTACTGGACCGATTATTTTCTAAGCTAATGTAATTAGTCTATTTCAATAGACAAACATAAATAGTTTTTCGTCTCTACCGAATTTCACATTCAAAATTATACCTATGTAGAGTTACTTAATATAAAAATCAAATAACTAACTGAATAATATGAATTTAGATAAGTAAGAAAATTTAAAGAAGGTACGAGTAAAGTATGTGAAGCTTCACGTAGCCCAACGAGCTATGGAGAGGGCTATGCTCGGAGTCTCTCTGCGAGATCGAATCAGGAATGAGGAGATTTGCAGAAGAACCAAATTTACCGACATAGCCCAGCGGATTGGCAAGTTGAAATGGCAATGGGCAGGGCACATAGCGCGGAGGACTGATGACCGATGGGGTCGAAAAGTTTTCGAGTGGAGACCACGTACCGGCAAGCGCAGCGTAGGACGTCCACCCACAAGGTGGACGGATGACCTCATTAAGACCGCAGGATCACGCTGGATGCAAGCCGCTACCAACTGGTCTTATTGTAGATCCATAGGGCAGGCCTCTGTTCGGCAGTGGACGTCCTATGGCTGATGAATGGATGGATGGAAATTATGTGATCAAAACATTTCTTTTTTTAACCAACCAAAGATATATATAATTAATTATATCTTCATAACGACCAAAAACTAAAAGCACAGCAAGGCAGAATAATAGAAATATATTTAGAAAATATATTTTTCCCTCATATTTTATGGTAAGAGGCAGTATACATTGCTTCCCACGGTTACTTGGTTACTGAAGTTCTGTTTTAGAGGTCAGTTGACTGAAGAGCCAACAAAACCTCAAATCATTCCGCTTGGAGAAACCACAGGGTTCCGTCAGCAACGCAAACAATTATTATTATATTAGCAGTTAGCTATGAGTTAGCTCAAATCTTGCAAAATTACTCAAATTGTCCTAAATAAACCGTGGAACAGTTGATATTATGTTTCAAGGACCGTTGCGTTTCTATCATAATATTTATTTAAAGTGTTATGTTTTAAGGAGTTGGATATGGGGTACCATGATGGTACCTATAAGGTAGTATACCATTAAATGTAGTATGTGTGTAGTTACTATCATTGTCGACCTCTTAGAGATACGCTATGAACTATGAACTTTTTCGACAAAATAAATTCATTTTTTATGGTAAAAACGGGACCATATTACTAAGACTCCGTTATCCGTCCATATGTCTGTCTGTCTCCAGGCAGTATCTCATAAACTGTGATAACTAGACAGTTGAAATTTTCACAGATGATGTATTTCTGTTGCCGCTATAACAACATTGAATTTGAACAAACTTGATTTTTTGCCGTTTTTTGTTCGATATTAATAACGGCAACATGTAGACGCTTGAAATGGGGCTAAAGGGTCTTCCATACTGTACGGAACCCTACCACGTGACTCCGATTCGCACTTGGACGATTTTTTATACTAGCTTACTAAGACATTTTCGAGATTTTAGGGCTGATCCCTTTAGTTTCCTATCAAAGTAATGTTGTTCTTTATTGTAAGTACAAATGCTGTCAAGAAGAAATCGCTTTTAATGATAAAAAAGTATTTTTTGCTTTCCTTTTGTATTTTTTTCTTCTGCTACTTTCTACCGACTTCCAAAAAAGGGGAGGTACTGTGTTCGTCTGTTTGTATTTTTTTTGTGTATATTCATCGATATTTTCGCCAATTGTGAACCGATATAAAAAAAATTTTTTAGTTCGAAAGAGTACACTTCCGAGGTGGTCCAATTTAAATTTAATCGAAATTGGCAGTGCCCTTTTTTGATAAATCGACATAAATGTACATAATATGTCACACTCACACCATTTCGTACAAATTATTCGGATTTTGTACACGGTGGAAGTCGGTATTGCGGTTTTTTGCGAAAAATAACTATTGTAGTGTCAATACAGTGTTATTTTAAACAATGAACTCTTTTGCTTAATTTACGGGCAAGCTCTTACGCTCGTAGCCCAGAATAAAGTATGTCTACTTGAAGTGGTTCTTTCACTAGTTTTTGTCAAAAGAGTTTTTACTGCACCCAGCTCGCGGTGAAGGTAGTTTACCTGAATTTATCAGTTCTAAAAATACAGTAATCCGTTTTTGTCGCGGTATTTCATAAAAAGTTTAATACACTTTTCACTGTAGAGCCGACAAAAAAATTAATTGACTACTATATCTATGCATCTAATCAGGTAGGAGTACATTCTAACTAGGTATACATTTTTTTAAAGTAGAAATGTGACAAAGTTGATATATATAATGCCAGCTTATATGACCATCCCGCTAGTACACACTCACCTTAATACCTATATACAGGGTTATTTCTAATTAATTAGCATCCTCTTCGGAGCTTATTCTGTACATCAAAACTAACAACTTTTGTTCTGCGAGTTTAGTCAAAACTTTAAAAAAAAATGTAGTTCCATAGGAAAATATCGTTCACCCGCGACAAAATGTATGGAACTGCTGTTTTTTTTTTTGGAGTTCTGCCCAAAGTCTCAGAACAAAACTTGTTAGTTTTGATGTACAGAAGAAACCCCTAAAAGGATGCTAATTGATTAGAAATAACCCTGTATATTTAACTAGCTGCCCAGCCCGGTTTTGTCTGGGTATGATTTGCTAAAGAAGACCGATTTTATACATATTGTGCCTACCTATATACCTACCACGTAATGTAGGCATGGGAGTTTTAGTAATGATTCTATTTTTTTTGAAAATATAATAAATGTAGTCTATGTCATACGGAGATAGCACAGTTTTCCAATAGTAAAAGAATTTTTCAAATCGGTTCTGTAGTTTCGGAGCCCAATGCAAACAAACAAACAATCAAATCTTTTCCCTCTTTATAATATTGGTATAGATGGTTTAGAGATATTTCTCGCAAACTCTGGCTGGCCCGAACCAGACTTTGAGGACCTGTCCTTAAAATCTAAATAGGCAACAGGCATTAGAAATATAATTGTCCAACTAACTTTATAGAATATGCATCGTCATGCACCAAAAGTTGAATTGCGAATTGCAATCGTCATCGGCCTTCAATTCGATCTCCTCACCAAACGTAACTAATTACAGTTTTTGCCAATTTCCGGTCTTTATTGTTTTAGATACTTTCTTACTGCTTTGTCCATGGGATCCGCAGTAACGCATCACTACCTATGGGAGATCAGGTGCTGAATGCAATGATTTTCCTGCTTTGTTGTTGTGCAGCAAAAAAATGGCAAACCGGAGTAGCTAGAAACTAGTAGAAAGAGACACAAGTAGAAACTAGAGTAGTTAGAACAAACCGTGGAGCAAAAAATAGCCTGGTTGGAATGAAATTGTGTCAATTTCAGCATTTTACTCTCGCATTTGGGTGCTTTGAAAATTATTTCAAAAACACGCTTCTAGTCCCAATCATCAAAAGATTGAAATATGTATGTGTGTAACTGAAAAAAAAAATTGTTCAGTAAAACTAGGTACTATACTTCCGACCTAAAAAACCAAACTCGTAGCTTTAAGAATTTGTGCTAACTACATTTTGAATTTTAATCTTCATACTGATGTTAGAATCAGACATTTAAATACTTATGTCCTTTCTTTCAGCGTTGGAGCTGGTGCGACCTAAAGGCAGAGTCTTCATCAGCCTTCTATTCAACACCATGTTCATTCTCGGCGGAGTAACCGTCACTCTGCTAGCCTGGTGGCTGCAGAACTGGCGCTACCTGATCTTCATCATCTACATCCCCGCCGTCTTCATCTTCGTCTACATCTGGCTACTGCCTGAGAGTTTCCGCTGGCTCCTAAGCAAAGGTCGCTACGAAGAAGCAATCCGAGTCTTAGGCAAATCAGAAAGAATGAATAACATAACAGTCCCAAAAGACCACTACATCCAAGTTGAGAAGCATGCAATGAAGCAAAGGCACGAAAGAAAAAGCCAGTCTAAGCAGCAGAATCAATCTACTTTCAACCAGATCCTAACATCAGCTATGATCTGGAAAAGACTGTTTATATGCTCTTTTCTGTGGGTATCCTCAACTTTGGTCTACTATGGATTATCGATCAATGCTATAGAGCTATCAGGGAACAGTTATGTCAATTATATTGTAGTCTTGGTGATAGAGGCTCCTGCTAACGTTTGCAAGCTGATTTTCTTAGACAGATATGGAAGGAAGAAAGTTATAGCTACTGCCTTCTGCTTTACTGGACTGATTTTGGTGGCGTATGCATTTGTACCAGGTAATTACTTTTCCTTATATTTCGTGATAATATTATCCATCAGCTATATGTCATCCACTGCTGGACGTAGGCTTCCACTATGGATCTCGGATCGGTTGGAAGCGGCTTGCATCCAGCATGATTCTGCAGTCTTGATGAGACCATCTGTGCACCTCGTATGTGGATGTCCAAACTGCGCTTGCCGGTACGTGGTCTCCACTCGAGAACTTTTCGACCCCATCAGTCATCAGTTCTCCGGGCTATGTGCCCTGCCCCCTGCCATTTCACCATATAATTTTAAATAAAGATTAAGTAAGTTGGAATAGGCTGGGTGGGTTAGCCTTGGTGTCAGAGTTTTAGGCCGCCTGAAGGCCTCTGACATGGCTAAACGGTAAAACAACCAAGACCTACAATTTAACGTGTCATCCGAGCCATGGTAGCGCTCAGTTGGAAAATGCCACCCGCAGTCACCCATCCAAATACTGACCGTGCGGAACGTTGATTGATTTCGGTGATCGCTGACCAAACATCTAGTCAAACTACGAGCGCTGCAGACTTAAAAGGTGGCATAAGCTCAGAAGGTCATCGATACCCATGTAAATGAAATTGTCCGTTGTTGATTGGAGCAACTTTGCTTACAACTTGAATGGAAATTCTAAAACTAATTCTTTATTGTTTTGCAGTTGGTAATTGGTCGTTAGTGGTTTATCTCGGAGGCAAGTTCTTCATAACCCTCGCGTACAACTCTCTCTACGTGTTCGCAGCAGAAGTCTTCCCGACCAATTACAGAACTTCATTACTGGCAATGTGCTCCACTATTGGCAGGATAGGATCCACTCTCGCGCCTCAAACACCTTTATTGGTAAGAACGCAACTTATTTCCTCTTCTTTCTCTTCATACATATTCTCGGCTTTAAGATGCGCAATACATATAAACCAATAGGTAATTATTTTTCGCAAAAAATAGGATGACCAACTTCAACCGTGTACAGAATTCGCAAATATTTCTCACGGATCGATGTAGAATTTTTCACATTATTGTTGATTTATCAAAAATGGCTCAGCCGATTTCGATAAAAATTGAATGGAACCAACTTCGTACACTCTTTCCAATAAAAAATAATTATCGGACCACTAAAAAAATTTACGCGTCGAATTGAATACCTCCTCCGTTTTGTCGGTCAAAAAAACATTTGTATGCGGCGATTTTTGTTTTTCTAGTATCCAATAGGGTAGTTGTCTGGTATTGAATTGATTAAAAGTATTAAGATCAGTGAACTATGCAACTTATTATGATTCATAAACTGAAAAAATAATTAAAATCGGTTATTCAAGTTCAGAGATTAAGATTTTGGTAGGGATAAAGAGGGGATGCCTTGTTCCTTTCCTACAAAGCATAACATATGCAGTATGGCTAACGTATGACGCTTTGTCTACCAAGAAAATAAATATGCTTGTAATTTCTTTATTTCTAAATAGGTAGATTTTCTTTTTCTTTTCGTTAATCGGTTCTGTTTATGGTTAGCTGTTACAAGATGACATTAAAAACAGATTGTCAACTAGCCTATTATCGAATTAAAGTGGACAGAATGCCGGGCATTTAATACATACGTATTTTCATAATTAGGTATGTGTGTAGTACTCTTCACCCTTCATGGGTTCCTGCAGTGGACTATTAAAAAGGCCGGTACAGTAGTAACTGATGGAACCATAAAATTCTGGGAAACAGACCACTAAGTACAGACAGACGACATTGTAAAATAAGGAAACTCTGCTCTGTGTTAAGGTTTTGGAAATTAAGAGACACAATTATAATAAGCGTGTAACAAGAATAGATTGGGCACAAACTGCTAAAGGAATGGGGTAGAAGACACAGTCAGAAAAGACCTAAGTTAACCCAGAAATGGCATAAAGAAATCTGTAGTGATAATAAACTTGTACCAGCCTTTTTTTTAAATAGTCCACTGCAGGACGTAGGCCTACTCACGAAGGGTGATTGGGCCATATCCACGATGATAAACTAGTATATCTTATTCTTTCTCTATGGTGTACGTACTACATCTTTACAAGCTTTTATTTAACTTGCAATGGATGTACCTACCTATGTGTGTTTAGGTATGTAAGTTCGAATAGAATCTTGCAAGTTAAACTTGACCAACTTCCCGGTTTCCGATTGAGCTGAAATCTTGCACGCATAATTATGTACTTATATCACGTGACAATGCAATAATACGGTACCATGGAGCTGATCTGATGATGGAGTCATAAGGTGGCCATAGGAATTCCTGTACTAAACAAGAACGTCGTGTTTGGGCTCGTTTTACTTGTCTTGGCTACCACTCTGCTGCTACATGATTGATATCCAGGATCTGAAAAGCTTGTATGGTTTTAAAAGTTATATTTTAATAATAATTTATTTTATTGAGTGTTCACTACCCAATTCGATGGTTAGTTCCAGTACCAACTATGTACACGTATTAGTCTGTAATTGTGTTTTTTAATTACAAACTATTTTGCTGACGAACAATTGTGTGCAAATTACTGTTCCGCATTGAAAGGCACATGCATGAAAATCGCATTTAATTTCTGTCTAAAGTTTAATAATGACCTTCAAAGTTTGGAGCAACGCTAAGCATTTAAATACAGGTCCTGCAGTATGTTAATGTATCTTCAGTGTTTAAGTATTTTGGGCATTGGAATCGTCATTCTCGACATCGGTATGATATTGAGGGGTTTTGTGTATCTCACGTATACGGCTAAGAAGATAATCACTTATTTTAACACGAGACCAACCCTGAAATCACCAATGAAATCATACTCGTACATATAGCTGCTCCGTACATTTTGTTCAAAGTCTTTGTACAATTTTTATTTGGAACAGCTGAAGTTTCGTAATTTTAGCCTTGACCTCAAAGTAAAAGTTGTTCAAAATGGTGTACACTATAATATACTTACCATAGAATATGTCCGTTGTCAAGAGCCCCTTTTTTAAATTACTCGCTCCTTTTAGATATACATATACTTATTCTTCTCTCTCTAAACTGATCTCTTTCCATCCCCCCCCCCCCCCCTTGCTTGGAAGTGATCGCATTTAGCGACAAGGTCGCCACATGTGTCACTTGGTTTTAAGCTTTCATTGTTTATCATATTGTAATTTTAAGGGTGCACAATACAGTGTTTCTATCTATATTATTGATTCTAAATGCCTAATTTTTTTTTTTACAGACAAGGTACTACGAATACCTGCCAACCATGGTGTTTGCGGGCATGGCAACCCTATCCGCCTTCCTCGTCCTCGTCCTACCAGAGACGAACAACATGAAGCTACCAGATTCACTGAAGGAAGCACAAGATCAGGACAAGAAAAAAGAGGCGACCACTCAGAAGACCACCGAGCAAAAGACCAGTCAAACGCAAGAAAGAAATGTGGAAAGCGGTGAAGAGAACCACTTGGATACTGGGAAGAATACCAGACTTTGATAAAGTAATGTGTTTAGCTGTGTTTAGCTCAATCAAGGAAATATGTTGAACTTTTAGCAAAAGATCAGTCAAACGCAAGATGTGGAAGATAGTGAAGATACTCAGACCAAATAAAAAAAACAAGACGAAACGTCGTTGTGAACAGACAGGTGAGGCCGGTTTTTTATACATGTGTGAGTGCGTCGGTGTTGCGCTGCCATAGTTCGACAGACGAGCCAAGGCATAGTTTCTTTGTACGTGTACATGTGTGTGTTATGTCTGTACACGGCGAGGCATAGTTTTGTTCACAACAAAACACACCGGCCGCACTTGTTTGTTCACAACATTCTGTCTTGATTTTTTATTTGGTCTGAGCTTAGATAATGGGAAAAAGATCACGATTTGATGAAGTAATTTCAACTTATACAAATGTGATATTTGAATTTTAATGGTTTTGAAAAAAAAAACCAGGTTCGCAAGGTGGGCAATACTAATATAATGCAATACTCGAAAGACGAAAAACCATGGTAAAATAATGGTGTTTAGCTCATTCAGGAAAATTTGAATGTTTACATATGTGATAGTCAAATTTTAACGGTTATGAAAGTTTTCTCCAGCTAGCTTAGCATACGACCACAAAATAATCTGCCAAGTAGGAGTCGGACTCGTTCCGTACTGTATGGGAGCCCCCCTTAAATATTTATTTTATTTTAATTTTATTATTTATTATTGAAGTGAATATATAACTACACGTTCTGTGAAAATTTCAAGCATATACCGGTTACCATTATTAATATAGAGCGAAAAACGGCTGAAAAACCAGGTTTGTTGTATGGAAGCCCCTCTTAATTATTAATTTTAGTCTGTTTTTAGTATTTGTTGTTATAGGGGCAACAGAAATACATCATCTGTGAAAATTTCAGCTTTCTAGCTATAGCGGTTCATGAGATACAGCTTGGAGACATACAGACGGACAGCGGAGTCATAGTAATAGGGTCCCGTTTTTACCCTTTGGGTACGGAACCCTAAAAATTTCTTTCGACGTATGAAAAAGTAATAGATTTATGTAGCTCTGTCTCGTTCTGACACGTTGAAATAATTATTTCGTGGTGTGTATACTAGCCTGGTTGGTTTGAAATGTGTCCAATACTCGAAAGACGATTTTAGGATTTCATGAGTAGTATTGAGTAGTAAGTAGGTAGACAGATAGATAGATAGATAGATATTATACTCTTTATTGATTCACATTCACACACATATAAAACAGAAAAATGGAGAAAAATAGATACTAAAACATGTGTAGCAACCGGCGGCCTTATCACTGAAAGTGATGTATGTGCTAAAGATGTTCTCTGATTTCTATTTAATTGTGGGAACATAGCATCGACTTGGCATTCTTTCTATGGCACATAGCCACTTTTTACTAAACCTGGCCACCGACCCTATACAGTGTTATTTCTAATCAATTAGCATCTCTGAGGGGCTTATTCTGTACATCAAAACTAACAACTTTTGTTCCGTGTCTTTTGTCAAAACTAAAAAAAATGATTTTCCATAGAAAAATATCGTTCACCCGCGACAAAATGTATGGAACAGCTGATTTTCTTTTTGAGTTTTAACAATAGTTGCAGAACAAAAGTAGTTAGTTTTTATGTACAGAATAAGCCCCGAAAAGGATGCTAATTGATTAGAAACAACCCTGTATTTCTGATAGTAAGATGTCTTGATAATTAAGTGTAAATAGATCTGAAAATAAAGAATAAGGTGATGAAATGTGACTAGTACTCACCTATCTAATTTCACCATAAGTATTAGTGTATCTCGCTTATCTATAGGGTCATAGACAGGTATTAAACGCAAACTCTTTTAAGGGCGGGTCTAGTAAATCTAGACAAACAACTTTTGTTCAAGGACTTTTGGTAAATAAATAAATAAAAATATTTTGGGGACATCTTACTTACTTATCTAAATCACGGAGAAACATCAGCTTTTTCATACAAAAAGTTCGTCAACGCGCGGCAAAATGCTTGGAGAAGCCTTTGAGGAAATATTACTACGTAGTAATATAGCTCGATGGGAGAAGCGAATTTGTTTTGCGAATTTTCAAAAGTCGTAGTACAAAAGTTGTTTCTCTAGATGTACTAGACCCGCCCTTTTGCATTTAATACCTATGACCCTGTATAACTCGCTATGTGATAATTACTTATTATATTTTATTTATTTATTTGCCAACACACGGTACCTATACTATTAATCCCTGGTACGCCGTGTGATCATGATTATGACATATCTCAGCTATAAAATATTATGTGAATTTGATTACTTATTTTTCTACCTATTGAATATTGCATTGTGTCCACAATTAAATTGAAATGGGCTTAAACACTTAGCGACAAACTGCGCAGAATCTCACCCCCGCTGAACTATAAAGGACACGTCCACAAAATGTATGGAGGCTGGTATAATAATAATCAAAAAATCTAACCACAACATGCGTTATATTTCGTGAAAGTACATCTTTTTCTGAGTCTATTACATCAGTTAAAATCAAAAAAGAGCGCTCCGATTTTTTAAAATTAGCTCTCAATTTCTTATTTATTTATTTTCTGAACATTCCTGGCAACTCTGATTAAGCAACCTTGAAATAGCTTAAATAAATGCACATTTATCAATTCTTAAGGTTTTTTTTTAAATATTCCTCTTAACTGGATGCATGAACTTTTTATGAAATCTATAAAAAAATTACATAAATATGGATGAATCAGGTAATAATGCAAGTAAAAGAACAATAGAAGCACATTAATATGGCTAAATCAGAAAAATGTTAGCTGTATTTCCATTTTACATACAATTTATTTATATAATTTAAAAAATGGAGGGATGACAAAATATAAATGAAATATTTTCAAGAAGCCCATAAAGCCAGCTTTCAAACGATGCATAATATATTTTCATCTTGGTTAGATTTTTAGGGTTCCGTACCCATAGGGTAAAAACCTATTACTAAGACTCCGATGTCCGTCTGTCTGTCTGCCTGTCACCGGGCTGTATCTCATGAACCGTGATAGCTAGAAAGCTGAAATTTGACAGATGATGTATTTCTGTTGCCGCTTTAACAACAAATACTAAAAACTGAATAAAGTAAACATTTAAGGGGTGCTCCCATACAACAAACGTGATTTTTAAGAGTTTTTTGCTCGCTATTAATAATAGCAAGAGGAATGGGGGCTCCTAAGAGGGCTCCAACACGGTACGGAACCCTTCGTACGCGAGTCCAACTCGCACTTGGCCGATTTTTCTCTAAATAATATACCATTTGTGGACGTCTCTTTTGATACCGCGCAAGTTGCGCAACGAACCGGTTTGAGGCGTATTATAACTTGATTTTGAAGTTAATGCATGATCAAATGTGTGATTCTTATCACGATGTTTAGTTCTCAAGGCTCGTGATTATTGTATGTTATTTATGTGTTATGTAGATAAGTTTCAACAGTACGTGACTTTAAAAACACTTTACCTACTATCAAACTGAATCAATTACAAAATGTAGATATGTATACGGATACTAGTTTAGTGCGTGCCACCAAAGATGAGACTTGACGAGCGTCAGTGGTGGGGGATCTTGCGCAGGTACAGTCGTGTACAAACTAAACTATCAAGAATTTGTATATCTATTAAACGTTTAATAAACGTCTGTATATCTATTATCCAAAATTTGTTTTGTAACAAACCAACGTTGTTTCTCAAATCTCATCTTTGGTGGCACGTACTGTAACACTTTATTGTAAGAAAAATACAGGTGTTGTTTTACAAAGTGCAGGGAATTAAAAATGAGTACTTGTTATGGAAGTTGTGGTGATCCAGTGGTAATGGTATCTGCCTTACAATCGTGACATCGTGTGTTCAAATCCCGGTCCCGTACCGATGAAATTCCTAAGCATTTATGTACGAAATATCGCTCTACTGGCTTTTCGGTGAAAGAAAACATCGTGAAGCAACCTGTACATGTCTGTAGAAATTCGATGGCGTATGTGAATCCACCAACCCGCACTGGGCCAGCGTGGTGGATATGGCCCAATCACCCTTCGTGGGTAGGCCCACGTCCTGCAGTGGAATATCAAAAAGGCTGGTACAGTACAGTACTTATATGGAACAACTGTTTTTTTCTCAGTTGGTCCTTACTAAAAGTTGTTCAAAATGAGTTTGAACAACTTTTACAAATACAACTTTCAGGGCCAGGGTTTCTATTTTAGATTTTGAACTTTGAAAAATCCTGCACTTTGCAAAGCAAGCAAATAAATCATTATTTATGAAAGAATCAATCAATTAATCATTTATTTCACAAAAAATAAATTACATCAAAAGTTGGTACCTACATAAACATTTTTATCTAAATTTTAATTTAGAGTTATTATAAAAGCGGTAGGCTACAGCGTCTCGTAAGCAGCTGTACTAGGAAACCCGTATAACATAGTGATAATAATGATAATGATGGGTGCAAGGAAGGAGCCTCCCCGAGCGGCGAATGTTTTAATAATTACTCAAAACAATGCCCGGCGCACCCTGGACACGCGAAAACGTGACGAATCCTTCCAACACAATGGCTAACCCAAAGGCCCTTCTCAGGGCCAAACAAACCGGCCCTTTTCAGGGCCAAAACGGCCCTTCTCAGGGCCAAAACGGTCCTTCTCAGGACCAAAACGGCCCTTCTCAGGGCCAACACGGTTCTTTCCAGAATCCAAACGGTTCTTCTCAGGACCCCAATTTAAATAGCTCTCCTCAGTACAAACTCACCCTGAATCCCAGCTCCTCTATGAATACGCCCAGGCGCAATCATCAAGTGCTTAGTAAACCTGCTCTCACCGTAGTATCAGTCAATATAGAAGGTTTTTCCGATAATAAATCAGAATTACTCTCTAACCTATGCCTTAAAACAGGATGCCAGGTTATTTGTGTCCAAGAGACACACAGATGTGTAGAACAACAAAGACCCAACATCCCAGGCATGAAACTCGTTGTCGAAATTCCACACGCAAAATATGGCAGTGCTATTTTTGTAAAACCTGACCTTTGTGTTAAATCTGTTTCTTGCCGCACCGATGATTCAATAGAACTGCTCACAATAGACACAGGAAGCTGCACAATATCTTCAATTTACAAACCCCCCAACCAACCATTTAAGTTCCGGAAAACCGAAAATTTTAATTCACGAACTTCCAAAATCGTCATTGGAGATTTTAACAGCCATAACACAAATTGGGGCTATGCCACTACAAATCCGGATGGTGAAGCGGTAGTGGAATGGGCAGAAGCTGAAGATCTGCAGTTACTGCACAACGCTAAGCTGCCTTATTCCTTTAACAGCGGCCGATGGAAGCGTGGTTATAACCCCGACCTACTATTTGTTAGTAATAACCTCACCTCCATCTGTCGTAAAAGCGTTAACGTGCCGATTCCTCACACCCAACATAGACCAATTGTCTGCCACGTCCAAGCCGCAGTTAAACCTCAAAAAGTAGCTTTCCGACGTCGTTTCAACTTTTCAAAAGCAAACTGGGACCAATATTCTGAACTTGTAGATGAAAAACTGGCCAAAATTGATCCACTACCTCAAAAGTATGACGAATTTGTCGAAACAATAAGAACTGCATCCCGACAATCCATACCAAGTGGATGCCGTACTGAATACGTACCCGGGCTTAGTAAGGAGTCCTCAATTCTCCTTGAGCAATATAAATCTCTATATGAAACCGATCCTTTTTCAGACGAAACTATACTAGCTGGCATAAATCTCAACGACACAATCAGCGAAAACAGAAAAGAAAAATGGGTATCTATGGTTTCAAGCATAGATATGACACATAATAGTAAAAAAGCTTGGAACACTATACAAAAACTCACCGGAGACCCTCCAGAGGCTGCAAAACCTGGATTGGTAACCGCAAATCAGGTTGCTCATCAACTTCTTGTAAACGGGAAACCACCTCACCGATTACCCAAACCTGCAAAGCAAGACTCGCCTTCTGCAAATTTTAATGTTATCAGTAAACCTTTTACCATTTCTGATATTGTACACGGGATTCAAGGCCTGAAAAGCGGTAAAGCTGCTGGAGGAGATGACATTACAGTAGACCAAATCAAACATTTAGCACCTTTCGCCGTGTCGTGGCTTCTAGCTCTATTCAATAACTGCCTCCAACAAACACATATTCCCAAACACTGGAGAAGAGCTAAAGTGATCGCACTGCTTAAACCCGGAAAATGTCCTAAAGATCCCAAAAACTACCGACCGATATCCCTGTTATGCCACACTTTCAAACTGTTCGAGAGAATGCTCCTAAACCGACTTACCCCCATTATCGAACCAATCCTTATCCCTGAACAAGCAGGCTTCAGACCCGGCAAATCATGCACCACGCAGACACTGAAGCTTACTCAATTTATTGAGGATGGCTTTGAGTCACAAAATGTTACGGGAGTGGTTTTTGTTGACCTGTCCGCTGCGTATGACACAGTTAATATCAAAAGATTACTAGTCAAAGTTCAAGACCTAACAAAAGACACCAATTTCGTGAATATTCTGCGCGAAATACTTAACAACCGCCGCTTCCAGGTTCATCTGCACCATGAAAAAAGCAGGTGGCGCTGCCAAAAGAACGGACTTCCGCAAGGAAGTGTGCTAGCGCCAGCACTCTTTAACATATACACGAACGATCTGCCTAGCACTCCTCACGCCGAGCGATTTATCTACGCAGATGACCTTGCATTGGCAGTCCAAGCACCCCGTTTCGAAGAAGTGGAAGAAAAACTCACGGCGGCATTGGAAACATTAGGGAAGTTTTATGACAACAACGCTCTTAGACCTAATCCTTCCAAAACTCAGTCATGCGCTTTCCATCTCCGTAACCGTGAAGCTGATCGACCACTTCATATCTCCTGGCGGGGTGAGATCATAAAACACTGTGCACACCCACGATACCTAGGCATTACTTTAGATAGGTCTCTCACATACAAATATCATTGCACCAACACCAAGCACAAAGTTAACAGCAGAAATAACCTCTTAAGGCGTTTGGTTTCAACATCATGGGGAGCTTCGCCAAAAGTGCTGCGACTCACAGGCCTATCCCTATCCTTTAGTGCCGGTGAATTCGCGTGCCCAGTTTGGTGTCGCTCTGCTCACACCAGGGAAGTTGATGTTGCCCTGAATGAAACCTACCGGATCATAACTGGATGCCTCAAGCCAACACCTCTAAATAAACTATATCCACTTGCAGGTATATCGCCACCCAGCGTACGCAGGGACATAACCAGCGCAGCAGAGAAGTTAAAACAAGAAACGGACAGCCGCCACACTTTATACGACCACCCTATGACAGAACCCCGATTAAAAAGCCGCAAAAGTTTTCTTAGCCACACAAAACCCCTACACTCACACCCGTCCGACCAAAGATGTGAATTGTGGCAAGCTAGACACCCACCCCCTCCTGGCTTTATATCGCCATCAGAGAGTCTCCCACCAGGACACGAGTTGCCGTGGCCAATCTGGAAGTCACTTAACCGCCTACGTGTCGGGGTTGGCCGCTGCAACGAAAATATGGTGAGATGGGGCATATCGGGTGAAGAACAGTGCGAATGCGGTGCTGTAACCCAAACTATGGCACACCTCATAGTTTGCCCCCTTTCCCCAAAAAACTGCACCCAAAGAGACCTTAACTTGGCTACCGAGGACGCGGTAGAGGTTGCCAGATTTTGGTCTCAAAAGATTTAATAACATACCATAAGTAAAAAAAAAAAAAAAAAAATTTGCCATTGATACGAAATGATGATGATGAATAATGACCCGTAGAATATAGTGGTAATAATGAATGAGTTGGTACAAGATAGACAATAAGTTAATAGAATAATAATTAACAAGTATTTTCAGTAGAATTTTGTTAAAATTAAGTTTAATTATTAATAACATTGCTAGATAGATATAGATTAGGTATAATTAAAGTTATTTAAGAAATACAGAAGGTATCATAAGAGTTAGGTATTTCCTCATTGTACATTTAAATACTAAAGTATAAAATTACTTACTTAAGATGTATTTATCATCAGGGTTACAGTATAACGGCTGCATAACGCCGAAAGAAGTTAGTTGGTTGCATTTAAAAAACTACAGTTGTACACAATTATCTTTATGATTAATTTAAGTACTAAAGACAATTTAAAAATAAATTTCTACAACATTTCGAAATACTAAACAATTTTGTTTTAATAACTACATTATTAATTTCTTATCATACAAATTAGGATTTTCCCGCAATAACGTTTTGATACTTTAATTGGTATTTTTTTCTTGATAACTTGTGTATTGGTTTTAGAAATATCATTATTAAGGTTTTACTGGTTTAATTTACCTTAAAATGTGTAAGCTATTAGGATTTTACAACTAGCTGTTAACTCTTAAAGAATATACATTAATTATTAATTTCTTTATTAATTTACAAATCATCCCTTTATCAGCCATAAGACGACCACTGTTGGACATGGACCTCCCTTATAAATACCTAGTTAAATTAGTTGAGCGCAACTTGCATCCAGCGCAACCCTGTTGTCTTGATGAGTTTAAATTTATTTTAATGAAAAAATGATCACTATTTAGGTAGATACTACCCGATGTAAAGTATATTCAACAGTCGAATCAAACAAATGGCGTCTGCGTCGTGCGCAGTAGTTTTATATGTCAGGCATTGTGGAGGGTGGGGGTAACTAACTTTAGCTACAAATTGCACAGTATCCCACCCCTCACACTGCCTGACATGTAAATTAATTAGGTACAAATTGCACAGAACCCAAACTGCCTGATATTAAAAAGATGCGCATGTATAACGACTCTCCTCGAGTTCATGGACGCCCGATGTACTAAGCGCCACACAAATCAGCGGATGAGAAGTCAACCGCAGATGACACTTCGCCGTGATTCGCTAATTATTGCGCAAGTATGCACATTTCCGACGCCGCGTGTCGTAGTGGTGAGCACGTTATGTCACCTTCCTATCTTTGAACCGTATCCATGCCAAAAATCAAGTCGACCTGTTATTCTGTTGCTGCGTGAAAGAATAACGAACCAACAAACACTTTCGGATTTATAATATAGATATTTTTAAGTAGGTAAGGATTGGTAGTTAACATTGAAAGTAGGCCCAATTTTAAACGCGCCATCGTAATTATAATAGCAATTTAGAGTAGTCCTGTTTCTTTTTCACTATATGCATTTTAAAGAGAGAACACGTTGCTATTAAATTTGCGATGGTGCCTTTGAAATTGGGCCAGGTGCTTTAGTAATATGGGAGCTATAAATGTGAAGCGTTGTTTAAAAACAACCCTGTATCAGAAGTAATTACCTAAGTAATCTTTACCGCAAACATAAAACCTAAATAAGTACCTACCTAGTTATTGTTAACAATTCACACATTGGAGTTAATGCTAAAATAATTATTACTAAGACCTAGCCGCGTATTATTTTGTACAAATTGCTTATTACCTATGTGTGGAATGACAAATGCATGTGTTATTATGATGCAGAGGAATAACAATAAAATGTTTTCAAATTGCGGCGATTATTATTTGTAATTTTAAACAAATTAGTGCTTAGCCAACCTGAGTATACAGGGTCATCCGTATTAAACGCAAAGCCTTTTAAGGGCGGGTCTAGTACATCTAGACAAACAACTTTTGTCCTACGACTTTTGAAAATTCGCAAAAAAATCGCTTCTCCATATATTTTGCCGCGCGTTGACGAACTTTTTGTATGAAAAAGCTGACGAGCGGGAAACATCGCGGGGCACACACAGCTAGTGCTTAATAATTTTCAGTAGAAACGCTAATACATTCATCAAAAAAAACAACACTGGCCACAAATTTAATTTTAATTTTAAAAACCAAATGGAAATAGCGCCGGCCAGTAATAAAAACAAAGCGGGTCACGTTGGAGTTTTTAATTTAGAAAACGGATTAAAACTGACGTATTCCTTTTTCAAATTTTTACAAAATTCCCTTTGCATCTAGGGGCGCGTTCACAATCGCAATTATGCGTTTAGAACGTGATCCCATTTCTGTAGACGTGACGGAGTGGACTGAGCGATAATGTAAATAAAACTGTGAGTGCTTTATAGCCCGAGATCCCAATGTAGGATTATAGCGCTCATAGAGTACACGGTTCTAATCGAGTTTTTACGTAATAATATGAATAGGATAATATATAGGTATATTATATAGAATCATAGGTATTAAACGCAAAACCTTTTATGGGCGGCTCTAGTACATCTAGACAAACAACTTTTGTTCTAGGACTTTTGGAAAATCATGAAGAAAAAAATCAGCTTTTTGCATACAAAAAGTTCGTCAACGCGACGCAAAATGTATGGAGAAGCGTGTTATTTTTTGCGATTTTTCAAAAGTCGTAGTACAAAAGTTGTTTGTCTAGATTTACTTGACCAGCCCTAAAAAGGTTGCCTTGCAAAATGTAGCCGCAAGTACCTACCTACTTGTAATTTAATAATGTTTAATTGTTTTTTAGTAAAACATTTATGCAAGCAAGTGCAAACATTTCATCCACTTGGGTTGCTTACCCAAGTGGATGAAATATTTTCTCAAAATACAAACAACATTATTTCAATCAATAATCCTGGCGGCCGCAATTCGCTAGGCAACCTATGGTATAATACAGGGTTATTTCTAAACAATTAGCATCTTTTTAGGGGCTTTTCTGTACATCAAAACGACTTAACAACTTTTGTTCCGCGACTTTTGTCAAAACGCAAAAAAATCAGATATTCCATACATTTTGTCGAGGGTGAACGATATTTTTCTATGAAACAACAAGTCTTTTCAGAATTAATAAAGGTAATAGAACAAAAGTTGTTAGTTTTGATGTACAGAATAAACCCCTAAAAGGATGCTTATTGATTAGAAATAACCCTGTATATGTAACCTGGTAATTTAATGATTTTCTAAAAAATAAATTAAACATGATAAAATTACAAATAGTTGCGGCCACATTTCGCAAGGCAACCCTGTATTTTTAGGGTTCCGTACCCAAAGGGAAAAACGGGACCCTATTACTAAGACTTCGATGTCCGTCTGTCTGTCTGTCACCGGGCTGTATCTCATGAACCATGATAGCTAGGCAGCTGAAATTTTCACAAATGATGTATTTCTATTGCCGCTATAACAACAAATACTAAAAAGAAAATAAAATAAATATTTAAGGGAGCCCTCCCATAAAACAAACCTGAATTTTTAGACGTTTAATATAGACTATATTAATAATGGTAACAGGTAGATGCTTTAAACTTTCACAGAATATTTAGATATTCATTCACTTCAATGATACATAATAAAATTAAAATAAAATAAATATATAAGGGGGGCTCCCTTACAGTATGGAATACTCCGTGCGCGAGTCCGGCTCGTACTTGGCCGATTATTATATTATCCTGAGGGGCAATTCTGTTAACCGATCTCGTCACCGAAGTGATACGCTCCCGAACCCCTCTCGCTTTTCTGAAAGTTTTAATGGCTCAAAGCTGTCAAAAAAACGAGAGAAGCTCAAGAACGCGTCACCTCAGCAACGAGATCGGTTAACAGAATTCCCGCGCTGTTCATACAATTACGTATAAAATGGTTTTAACCGTATACTCTATGAGCGTTATGATCCTGCAATGGGATCTTGGACTATTAGATGGATGGATAACGTGCCGGGTTAAAGTCGCGGAATAACTGTATTTAGAACACTCTAATTGTAAATAGAGATATAATACACGAGAGCTAGCTTAGTACTCTGTAACTGTGATCGATGGTATGATATGATATGATATCTGACTTCGGTTTTGCTTAGATTTTTGAATAGGTATACATATTTGGATAACATTTTTTCGACATTTGCTAGTCGTTCCTATTTTTATTTCATACACTTGCACCTATAACCGACGTGTCCCACTGGAGATTAAGAATAGTAATCCATGATAAAAAAATCATATAATAGTACCTAAGCATTTACTTCATGTAAGTATATATTAATTTGTGTAAATGCTTAGGTACAATTATGAAATTTTTATCATGGCACCAACCCTAAAAATAAATCTAACAGCTTAATTTTTTTGCGATTTCCGGGTTAGCATCGTAGTAAAAGTGTGTCACAATGGTGGAACTCCCTGTAAATCCCGTATAAAGGCGTTTGCCCACTATGGCATACCATACAATGATATGCCAGGAAAGTTCCAGGCAAATATATTCTTTGTGAAAAGTATATGACTTTTTTATACATAATAGCGGGGCAATTCTGTCAACCGATCTCGTTACTAAGGTGACACGTTCTTGAACATAACATGTCTCGTTTTTCTGACAGTTTTGAGCTGTCGGAACTGTCAGAAAAACGAGAGAGGTTCAAGAACGTATCACTTCAGTAAAGAGATCGACTAACAGAATTGCCCCCCAGGGCTACATTTGGCCACCAACTCGCCTGATGGAAAGCGAAGTTGTAGCCGAAGATCGAGTTTGTAGACCTAGAAGATATCTATTATTGGAGACCATATTGTCCACTAGACAGTTCCAAGTAATAAAAATAATAGCGTGAAAAAAGGGATCAAATGCCTACTAAAAACCTTACAATACCAAGTAACAGATTCCAATAAAATCGCTAGCAAAATACTTACCCTTGTTTAGGGCCAACGCGTTAACTCATCGTTCGTGACAAAAAACGGGCAGAGCGGTCAAAGGGCAAACGATATCCGGCCAAAAACAATTTGTAAGTTTTTGTAACAAAACCCTCCGGCCCGGCTGAATACATGAATATGTTAAGCCGTAAATACCCCTTTATGTGATACCTATGGTTTCTTCACAAAGAGTATGTTAACTCCACGCATAAATCTTCCTGGGAAATTGGGATTGTGTTAGCCACAGTTAATAAGCCCGATTACAGAGGCGCCATCGTAATTATAATAGGTAAAGAGCATAGTTCTGTTTCTTTTTCACTTTAGGCATTCGATAGAGAAAACGCTTTTTACGTTGCTATTAAATTTACGCTGGCGCCTCTGTAATCGGGCCTAATAGGTTATTAGGTAAATAGGCCCAATTAAGAAGGCGTAATTATAATTGCTATTAATGGCGCATTCCTTATATTCCTGTTTCTTTTTAGGGTTCCGTACCCAAAGGGTAAAAACGGGACCCTATTACTAAGACTCCGCTGTCCGTCTGTCCGTCTGTCACCGGGCTATATCTCATGAACCATGATAGCTAGGCAGCTGAAATTTTCACAGATGATGTATTTCAGTTGCCGCTATAACAACAAATACTAAAAACAGAATAAAATAAATGTTTAAGGGGGGCTCCCATACAACAAACGTAATTTTTAGGAGTTTTTTGACTGCAAAAAGAATGGGGCTTCCATACGGTACGGAACCCTTCGTGCGCGAGTCCGACTCGCACTTGGCCGATTTTTTATTTGAACTTCGAACGCCTAGGAACGTATAAGTAACTTTGACAGATTGTATGGAAAATCTCTATGTTGTCTTTTAAAGTTGCGAGTACCTACCTACTCGTTACAAGTTCCGTTTACGACCAAACCGTGCGAAGTTCAAAGTGAAGTACGGTTTCCTTGAAACGTTCAATTTGTAGGCTATGAGTAGCGTTGAATTCTGCATTTTATTCTGCTTCTGCCAAATTACTGCCCTACACTAATGAGACAAATATTTTTCGCCAAAATTAGCACAAACGACTATAATAGTTGCAATCTACAAACAATATACAAGTAATGCGCACGAATCGATGTACTTATGCCATATTTTTATTGTTGATTTTTCAAATACCAACTAAGTAACCAATTTCGACAAAATTTATATGGGATCAATCTCAAAGTCAAAGTCAAATCATTTATTACAACATATGAAATTTACATGCGGTTCTTAATTAACATGTTTTGTATAGTTTTACATAAATGACCCTGATAAGGGTATGACAATTTTATTATTCGTATGATTCGTATTGGAACGATTTATTATTATGTTTTCTAGATTATCGTTAAAAAAATCGTCTAATGTCTAATAACATTTGGATAATAGAATAATTTTTAGTTGTTTTATAAAACAGTTTTCCTTTTCGATATATTTTAGATTATTTGGCAGTTTACTAAATGTTTAATAGCTATAGAATCTCTAAACTCTTTCCAATAAAAAAAGAATTAAAAAAATCGGACCACTCTCTCTGTCAAAAGTTAATCATGATTAAATGTAAAAATAAAAAACAGAGTCATTTCGGATCAATTAGCATCCTTAGGTGGGCTTAGTCTGTACATCAAAACTAACAACTTTTGTTCTGCTACTTTTGTCAAAACTAAAAAAAAACACCTGTTATGGAACAGGTGTTTTTTTTTTTGTCGAGGGTAAACGATATTTTTATATTTTTTATTTGAAACAAAATACATATACAATATACTTATCCATATAACAGCACCAAAAAACCTTTCGGTTTGTCTCGGTACCTTTATTCACCACTCGCTACTCATTAATCACATAATAATAAACTACCTAGTCTAAATAAAATACAAACAAAAACAATTCGCACACCTACAATAACAACAACTGAAACTAAAATCAATTTAAGTATATGGATCATAATAATTATTTTGAGAATTAACTAAAGTTGTAGAACAAAAGTTGTTAGTTTTGATGTACAGAATAAGCCCCTAAAAGGATGCTAATTGATTAGAAATAACCCTGTATAAGTACTTCGCCACGAAAAACGAGGAGGTTCTCGCACTTACTCGTTTTTTTGTCGGTTAAAAAGAAGTAAAGCGCCACACGCGCCACTAAATCAGGAATCTGAGTTATTTTATTGCAGAAAACTACTTACAATAAATATATTTAGTACCTAGGTAGGGAATCAATACATCGTGGTGTTAAAAATAATTTGGAGTCGCAGGTACGAAGCAACAATTTAGCTGATAAACCTATATAGCTTTATCAGCTAAATTGTTGGTTTACACTTAGGTACCTATTCACTTGCTATTCAGAAAGAGATTAGGTATATGATCAATGTGAAAATAAATAAACAAACATTTTTTATCGCGAATAAGTCCGCGCTTGACCACCAACTCGCCTGATGGTAAGCGACGTTGTGGTCGAACATGAAGCACGCAGACCTAGAAGATACCTATTCACTCTGATCTTGAAAAGCTTCAGATTATATCTCTTAGGAAACCGGAAAGCAGGAAGACTGTCAAAAAATGCCAATTGGATGGCTTAGATGCACTTGGGCCAGTACCTATATGTACCTAATACTTAATGACTGACAGCCCTTGAAAAACTATGCAACTCTTTATCTTCCAACAACATGGCCTAAGTCAAAAGTGTTTGACCTATTTTCAGAGTGCATAAAGTAGTTCGTAATTTGTAATAACGTTGAGTAATCTAAGTTTATCATTTTCACCGTGTTAGAAAATTACTGATTTGAATTCACTTTTTCAACAGAATAGTCATGACCTGATCACGCTAACGGCTTTTGTCACGACATGATTTTTGTCTTAGCTTCAATTGGATATAGGGCTAATCGTAAACAAGCACTTTGTAACAAACGCCGCTGCTAGAAAACCTTATTCTTCGTAACAATCAACCTCAAGCCAAAAGCAACGTGAAAAGTAGCGATTTTGCTATTTAATTTTTGTAGGCGCTGCAATTTTTATGTATTTTACTGGAATGACTTCAAAACTGCTGAAATAATGAAGTATTGTTTATGGAATAATTTTGTAACGCTCCTCTACAGATTATACTTACTTTCCAACTTAAAAAGATTTTTTTCGATTCGGTTCACAATTGGCGAAATTATCGATATTCATCGTGTACAAAATTCGGATATTTCGCTCGAATTGTTGATTTTTTCAATAATTTTTCGATTCGGTTCACAATTGGCGAAATTATCGATGAACATACACAAAAAAAAACATACATACGAACATAGAACCTCTTCCTTTTTGGAAGTCGGTTAATAACAATGAACAGACTGTACTTGCTCTACTGTTTTGCAACTATGACCTATTTGCAAAATATGCGGTCATCTCATGGTCTGTCCCTTTGTGCAGGCTATAATGGAAGAAATATAGGCGGCAAGCGGCCACGTTCCGTAGGCCTGTAGGTAGCGAAGCGGGATGTGGTAGGTACCTAGATAAAAATAAACACATAGTTTAACTACCTACATAATAGTAAGCTCTCTAAATAACTTAACGAGCTATGGACTCAAAGTCATCTGCAAGAGACCGCCATACATTTCACAAAATAACCCTTGCACAAAAAAATTGTACGACTCGTACTTGTCCGTTTACTGCTCAATATAGGTGTATTTTTGAAAAGCCGAAGTTGGACCTGATTTATAGATAAAAATAGTTTTCAATCGACTTCCAAAAACGGAAGGAAAAGATGGAGGGGGTTGCCAATTCGACTGTATTTTTATGGTTCCGTACCCAAAGGTTAAAAACGGAAGCCTAATTACTAAGACTCCGCTGTCCGTCTGTCTGTCTGTCTGTCAACAGGCTTTATCTCATGAACCGTAATAGCTAGAGAGTTGAAATTTTCACAGATGATGTATTTCGATTGCCGCTATAAGAACAAATACTAAAAACAGAAACATATACATATTTAAGGGGGGCCCATACAACAAACGTGTTTTTTCCCGAGGTCCATGCGGTACGGAACTTTTCATGCGCGAGTCCAACTCGTACTTGGCCGATTTTTTATTATTATCGAACAGCTATTATACCGTGCAGCTGTACCATACGCTCTTGTTATTTAGGAATCCAACAATTATAAAAAACCTAAATAAAAAGTTACTATGAATAGCTACTTACATTATTTTTATTCAACGACCGTATCTACCAGGTGAACATACTTACGAGGAGATTAAACCAACACTCCAGTTACTAGTCAAACTGTCAAACACAATTGCTCTTATTGCTATTCTAGCGGTAATTGCTAGCAGATACCTGCGGCTTTGTGCTTAGAGCCTTGGAGATTCCTGGGCTAGCAGCATTGGTAACATAAATTCGCATCTCTGTTTATTAATTGGACAAGGTTTACGTCAAATGCCCCGGAAATTGGACCGGCAGACGGCTGGATAGCAATAAGCTGGCTAAGCTTTGACAATTATGAATTTTGCATAATTTATGCGATAAGGCCTCTAGATCTTTTCTAGTTTGTAGATTTGATTGATAAGGATTTTTAAAGAGTATTGAGCTATCTATAGATTTGACGTCGGATTTTAGAAAATAGTAAGTAAGTAAGTAAGTTCGTATAGGCCGGGTGGCTAGCCCTGGTGTCAGAGTTTTTAGGCCGCCTGAAGGCCTCTGACATGGCTAAACGGTTAAAACAAACTGGGGCCTACAATTTAACGTGTCATCCGAGCCACGGTAGCGCTCAGTTGGAAAATGCCACCCGCGGTCACCCATCTAAGTACTGACCGTGCGGAACGTTGCTTAATTTCGGTGATCGCTGACAATCACCTAGTCAAACTACGCTACGAGCGCTACTAGTTTTAGCCTTGTCAGGAGCGTTTACTTAAGCCTTTACATACCTACTTAAACAAAACTTATTTAGAAAATAAGAAACGCCTTGTTGTGTTACCAATTTTCAGGTCCCCTATGAGTTAAAATAGAATGTTTCATTACGGCCCCCGCTGTTCGTCATATAGGTAAGTACGTTGACTGCACAATTTGGCGCGAACATGTATTGTTATAAGTGTATTATTTTTTTCTGATTTAATAATCATAATTATTTTTCGCTCAAAAGGGCATAACCGACTTCAACCGTGTACAGAATTCGAATAGTTTTCAAAAACGACTAAACCGATATCGAAAAATCAATAAAGGACCACTTAATTCTGAAGTATGATTTACCAAAAAAGAAAAGAATCATCCAAATCGGTTCATAATTGGCTGAGTAATCTCCATACAAAAAAAAAACCATGCAGTCGAATTGTAGAACCTCCTATTTTGAAATTAGTTAAAAATACCTAAGAACATCCTTCACATGTGAAACTGAGCTTAGATTCCCAAATGTTAATATCATAAATACCTACCAACGCTGATTCAACAGGAATGCTTGATTACCGAAGCATTTAACATGTCTTGTTCCGATTTATGGCGGCCATATTGGTGGTGACAGATGATGTTCAGGTCAGAGGGCACCTATTCTGGCTCGGGGCTATCTCGGTCACTTTTATGCCCATGAGTTATGTCTTAGGAGAGATAGGAAGGGAAATACTACTTAGAAGACTGTCAGACAAGCATATAGAATACATAGTACTTGGATATATCTTACCTAAGATTCACAGTTCTAGAGCTTGTGCAAAAAGAGAACCGTTGTGGCGTTACGGTGAACAATAAGATTTTAATCAGCAGCCAAGATACCGACTAGTTGGTAGACGCGAGTCTACTGATGAAAACCGAATTGGTGTCTACCAAGTATCAAACACTTTTAGTTATACTAGCAATGACAGAGCAGTGTTGTCAACGTAACTGTAGTAAAATGGCACACGGGCGACCTCACCTAACGGGTCTCTTTTTGCACAAACTCTATCTGATTTGTTTATGGTTTTATTGCGAATACGTCCGCGCTTGACCACCACGATTGTGGTTAGGAATTAGAAGAAATAGCTATTGCCTATCATTGCTACCAAAGCCTAGGATACAGGCACAAGGAAAAGGAGGTCCAGTGACATCCTGGTGGGAAAAAAAGCAATTTAAATATTAGGTAGGTAAATTTTATGAGCTCATATAATATATTTTCGTAAAAAAATAAGATCAATAGGCGTAATCATTTTTAATAATATCGGCACTCCACCTTAGGGGTAGGATTCTTACGCTGCGCTTGCCGGTGGGTGGTCTCCATTCGAGAACCCATCGGGCATCAGTTCAAGAATTTCACTGGATAGAAATTACCAACGAGGCTCTTATAAAATGTAAATAAAATCGGCAAAGTACGAGTTGGACTTGCGCATGAATGGTTCCATACCGTATGGGAGCCCCTCGGCAATAAAATCACGTTTGATGTATGGGAGCCCCCCTTTATTCTGTTTTGTTGTTATAGCGGCAATCGAAATACATCATCTGTGAAAATTTCAACTCTCTAGCTATTAAGGTTCATGAGATAAAGCCTGGTGACAGACGGACAGTGGGTCCCGTTTTTACCCTTTGGGTACGGAACCCTAAAAATATACATTCGACATAACTGACCATTCATGTTGCAAGCACATTACGATAGAGTATCGGTGTTACGAGTATAAAGCAAGTTGTTAACAACACCATAACACCCGTTAAGTCAGTTGGGTAAGTCACTGTTAATTGAGTCGAAATGTTTATCTACCACTTTACGCTCGCGGCAAAGCACGAGATATTACCATGCTACTGTATTTTCTGGGGCAATTATACGAGCAGGTACTACTTACTGAATCTATACCAATATTATAAAGAGGAAAGATTTGATTGTTTGTTTGTTTGCATTGAATAGGCTCCGAAACTACTGAACCGATTTGAAAAATTCTTTTACTGTTGGGAAGCTACACTATCCCTGGGTGACATAGCCTATATTATATTTTCAAAAAATTAGTGATCCTTACCTGGGTGAGGACTTGGTGGGCAGCTAGTAAGGTATAATTTCAATCGTATTACACGTAAACGAAAACTACTGTAGTTTCCGTATGGCTCATTGTTGTACAGCGCCCCTGGCGGAAACAAAGAAGGACTAACAGTCTACCCAAAAACGATAAGTAGTTTCGTTTACGATGCAAACTGACGCTTAGGTCTCAGTAGGTGTGGTTCAATTGAGTCAAAAGATATACCTACGGACAAGGTGGTATGAATGGCGCGAAACGTAACAGTGGTGCTGTTTTGTTTAACAGTTTTACAGAACTCAGAACACGTGGTGTACGTTTGAGAAATGCGCTTTGGCAATTTGGTTGGTGTTCTTGATGTAGGTACCTACTAACTATATAAAAGATGGCATAGCTACGTCCCTATAGCATTTGCCCTCTGCCTGTAGTACAAGCCGAGTCAAAAACTCCTTAGGTGGCACCAAAGAAGATATAATAATATGGTGGCACTGTTAGGTGGGCAAGAGACACTCTCCAGTAACTTCTGCCATTATAACACTAGGTTTCAGGAATGGTACATCGAGTCCACTAGTTCACTAAACTCGTGGAGTCAACACAGGTGAAAGATTAGGCACACACGGTAGCACGGCGCTAGGTCTAGATCCCAGCGACACGCGGCATTCGCAATTCCCAGTCTAAACAATAAATCCCTCGAGCTGTGGAATGCTTCATTTGGCGACTGAGTGCTATACGATAGCGTAGGCGTAGGATTGTATTGTATGCTTTGTAAGTTTCTACTATGAGTAAGGAAAGTCATTCATTACTTACTTTACTTTTTTGAAACTCAACTGGCAAATGGCAAACCATCAAATGGCACCTTGTTGAGTTAATGATCCTAAATGTAATGTGATTTAATTGATTGATGTGAATTAAGTTTAAATGGATGATTTATTTGTGTAAGTACAATTGATTTCTTGTTAATTCTCTACCATTGCGTCAGTTCTTACCTACCGTCCACCTCCTGAGACCACCTAGGTCCTAGGTGAACCGTGGAAATTGTTTTTTAACAACGGCTCACCTGTGTCCACTGGGTGTTCCTTGGGAAATATTTAGTTTCCACCGTCCACCTAGTTATGAAATCTCTTCAGGTTTGAAATGCTATATATTTTGAGCGTTTTCGGCAAGCACCACAGAACCAACAATGTAGCAGACATTTCATTCACAGTTATAGGTACAGATATTGAGACTTTTAGTAAAATTTAAAGAAATAGTCAAATAAAATTTCAAACTAAAAAAGAAAGAAAATAAATATTGAAAATGATGATGATAATAATGTTCTATCAACTACAACTTCTAAATAATGAAATAAGTGTGGGACACACACTTGAAAAATTGCGTTAAATAAAGTGTCTGTGACACCCATTTGTCGAATAAATGAACTATGAACAGCACACAAATTAAGTAAGGTAAGTACTTTAAGGAGATAAAATAAAACTAATAAATTTATATTGCCTGAATGATCTTCACTGATTATATTTGGGAATGAATAATTAAACACTGAAAAACTTTAGACTCCGCGCCACCACTGAAGTTCGACGGCAGAATTTGGAAACCAATTATTAATTTACTACGGAAGTACGGAAACTAAGTGATTGGACGCCAGTTCAGTCTATTACGTTTTAACTCCAAAAGAGGTTCCATATTATGAAGGCTAATTATCTCGATCAGCGCGCTAAACAGTTTTTTTTTAATCCACCTTAAGTTTTTATTGTCTGTCGGTGGTATCGTAGCTCCCAGACGAATGGACATAGTCAAAGTATTTTGCTAAAAAAAATAGCTTGTTGTAAAATGGCATTTTCTTATATTTTGATGGAATCTTCTTTTCTATTTAATAAGTTGTGCTAATCATTTCATATCTTTAAATGAGCAAATTCCGTTTAAAGCTGTCGCCCAAGTGTACAAGTATTATTATACAGGTATTTATTTATCATCTAAATTTTAAAGTTTTTACAATATACAACTATAAATATATATATATATCTATATATATAAAAATGAATCTGCGAAATGTATGTACGCGCATAACTTCAGAACGGCTGGACCGATTTCGCTAATTCTTTTATTATTGTGTTCGTTATAGCCAGGACAAGGTTTGTATCTAAAAAAATAAAAACAAATTTAATTCTAATTTTTCGAATTCGGTCACTTTTTGCCATCCTTACTTCAACCTGCTTTCCATCAAATACACATAATTTGGGGAACAAATACAAAGACTTTGCATAGGATATGCTTAATAACAGAAAATCTTGATCTTGAAATTTGCGCAGAAATACATAATGAGGTATTAATATCATTAGAAGATTTGTGCGCGATGTTGTCCGGCAAGATGCTGCACTAATTAGGAATGCCTGCACCTAATCGACCCATGCACGATGCATTAAATCGAGAATTTGAACGAGAACGGCAATATGACATATATGTTTTGAGTCAATCCGTGCAGAGCAAAGTCCCACTTTTAAATAGGTAGCAAAAACAGCTAACGATACTATTATGAAAGCAGTAAATGATGGCAATGGAGGATTAATATTGGAGGATTTTTATTGACAAATAGTACTAGCAATATCTTTATCAGGAATCGCTGCTACATTTGTAAATTAGTTATCTGGGATGAGTGTACGGTGTCGCACAAACGAGCAATAGAGGCACTCGATCGAACATTGAAAAATTTAGGTACGTAGCAATCAGAACCTCTTCGGATGTGCGATGATTCTAATGTCTGGTGATTTTCGCCAAACGCTACCAGTCATTCCCAGATCAACAGCTGCTGATGAAATAAATGCTTGATACGTAAAAAAAACTTCAATTAACAACCAATATGCGAGTGGAGTTGCAAAATGACTTTTTTTTAAATTCCGTATTGGTTTGCATTTGACTACATACTGCCTGATGTTGAGCAGATATGCGGTCTAGGGTGTAGCAAGCTTACCTAAAATATACCTATTTACTTGGGATTTGAAGACACCCACGTCGTACATTAGCGGGAAGACAGACCCAGGCAAAGCGTTCCACATTCTAGCTGTTCGTGTGAGAAATGAGGATTCGAAACGCTTGGTTCAAACGCACGGAATGTCCACCATAAAAGGGTGGCGCTTTGGTCGCGTCTGTCTAGCCGTACGAAGAAAGTGGCAGGTGGGACCAGATTGTGCAACTCCTGAGCGCACTCTCCGAAGTGTATACGATAAAAGGCCGATAAACACGCTACCTTACGTCGATTATCGAGACTTTGCAGGTGCGACTTAGTCAAGGTGTCGTTGGCAATCAGCCTCCTGGATCGCCTCTCAATCGACTCCAGAGCCTCCATCCAGTTGATATTTGGCAGAGCCATCCCAAAAGGTGAGAGCAGTATTCCATGCAAGACCTGACTTGTGCTTTATAAAGACTAAGCAGTTGCTCAGGTGTAAAATACCGTCTCACCTTAGAGAGAATACAAAGTTTTTTGGAGGCTAATTGAGCTTTTGACTCTATATAAGAGCCAAAGTTAAGAGTCGATGAGAAAGAAACGCCTGATAGTTATCGGCACAAATGTTTTGCAAAATTCAAATAAAGTATTAGACATTGGCAATGGGAGAATTCCTGTTGACGCTACTATGCTGGCCTTATTTCATTTCTAGCTGACCGGGCAAACTTTGTTTCGCCATATTTTCTAAATTAAAATACTTTGCAATATTGCAAATTTTTTCAATATATGGTTCTATTTAAAACAGAAGCTATTGTTTATTTACTTTTTTTGTTGTCATAAAACAAAGTCATTGAATTTAGAAAATATGGCGGAACAAAGTTCGCCGGGTCAGCTAGTATATTATAAAAACTTAAAAACTAGGGTGCCGCCAGCAGCGGGGCAGGGCCCAAGCTACCGGTGGTTGGGGCTACAGCGAGAGGAAACTCCGGACGATGCGCGCCGTGTCCAGGATTACTGCCTTCTGTGTCTGACCCTTGACCCAACCGTCTAGCGAGAGCCTCTTAAGGTGGTGGTCGAGACTCTTCGCTATTAAGCCGTTTACCGAAACGACTATCGGGACAATGATCGTCGAGACCACATCCCACACGGCGGTAACCTCGTGAGCCAAGTCAAGGTACTTGCTGAGCTTGTCCTTCTCGGCCTTCACGAGGTTCTCGTCATGTGGGATGGTGATGTCGACGTGCACTGCCCGGCGCTGGGACCGGTCGACCACCACGATATCAGGCCTATTGGCGACAATAGTCCTGTCCGCGATGATAGAGCGGTCCCAGTAGAGCAACGCACGACCATTCTCGAGAACTGGCGCCGGTGCGTACTTATAGTACGGCACCTCAGACTCGACAAGGCCGTATTGAAGAGCAAGTTGCTGATGGATGATCCTGTCCACTTGGTTATGCCTGTGCAAGTACTCGCCGTTGGCAAGATGAGAACAACCAGAATATGCCTGAGTGACTCTCCGGGACGGTGGCATGCCCGACAAATGTCGACCGTACCGTCCTTCAGGATATACTTCTGGTAGTTCCTCATCAAGACAACTTCGTCCGCAATTGCACAGGCAAAACCCTCGGTTTCCCCAAAGAGGTCACCGAAACGTAACCAAGCCACCGACGCGAGCAGGTTCACATCGGGTCCTGTTAGGGCCCGATAGAACCGCACATGCAGCTCCTTGCTCCTCTATACTGTCCTGCGATCATCGGTGCTGAACACTGATGGCCTGCGCCAGTTCTCGTTCGCCAGGGAGAGCAGGGTGAGGCATCTGTCAACCGCCGCCACATCGTAATGCATCCCACGTCCGCTGTTTCGGAAATAATCGCGGAGACTGTACACTTCGCGGTTGTGGAGGTCCTTGGCATTTAAAAAGCCTCGGCCACCACACTTCCGCGGAATATACAGTCTCATAACAGACGAGCGCGGGTGTAGCATGCGATGCAATGTGAGCAGTCGACGGACCTTCCTATCCAGGGCGTCCAGCTCAGTCTGAGTCCACCTCAGTATGCCAAAGGAGTACATCAGCAGCAGCATCACCCAACCGTTGAAGGCGCGCACCTTGTTGCCGCCGGACAAAAGACTATTAAGTACTTTTGTCAGGCGACAAAAGAAGCGCTCCTTCGCCGATCTCTTGATGTCCACTGCCGATATACCCAACGAATCTGACATACCAAGGTACTTGTAGGTCTCGGCTTCGGAGAGAGACCTGATAGTCATCGTCTCAGAAAGTTGTAGATTCGGAGAATCCACAACTTTCCCTCGCTGTACATGCAGGAGCAGCGGAGCGAGCAGGCAGCGCTTCCAGGCGGAGCCGATCAATTACGGACTGATCCAGCAGTTTGCACCGGTGGATAGCCCGCACTTGGTCCGACAGTCGTTGGGCAGTCACGACCACGGTCGGTTCAAGGGCCTGAAACAAAGGCAGCATTCTGGCACAGTACGCTGTCATGTTAGTCCCCCCCTCTGTAGTCCCAAAGTACGCGCGCATGCAATTCTCATTAATGGTTTGAGTCCATCGCATGCGACGCACTATGCCACCGGTAGCAGGAGCGGATGGCGGGGCAGGATGCCCCACAGGCCCCAAGCGTGCCGGCAGCGGTGGACGGCCTCGTCGTCGCGCTGGTGGTGGTGGCGGCGGCGGCGTCCGTGGCCCGCTCGAGTCGCTGGACATTCCGTTGCTCTCACGAGTCGTATAAAACGCATCGGATGAACTCGAAGATTATAATGGACAGCGACTCGGAGCAGGCGGGGGTGGTGGGCGTGCGCTATTAGTCTCCGCTCTTGTTCTTGCCCTCGTCTTCATTATTTACACAATAAATTCTTCATTTTCTGCATATTCTTATATTTTTCTTGACAAGAGTTGTAAAGTATTATTATTATTATTAGCCTGTTCCGTCCCACAGCTGGGCAAAAGCATCCCTATTCTCTTTCCACTCTTCACATTCCAAAGCTATTTGGGTCCAGGTTACAAAATGAGTCTTTAAAGCCTTTGACAGCCTCTATCATAACTCTATATTTAAAGCACTTGTACAAATAAGTGAAAAGAAAGAAAAAAAATCCTGAATAATATCAGCACATTTAATTAAAACTAGTATTAATTACATATCATTAAAAACAATCTTTTTACCTTGAGATGGTAACAGCGCCATTGATTTTAATTTTCTTTTTGCCTCCCATGATGGATGCAATTTTTCTTCTTTTTTATCATCATTTCTATTTACATTACTATTAAACCTATCATTTTTATCATTATACTTAGGATTTCTGTTGTTAAATTTATTATTTCTATCACTGTCATTAAAACTGCTATTCCTGTCATTAAACTTGCCATTTCTGTCATTAAACTTTCCACTCCTGTCATTGAACTTAGAATTTCTGTCATTAAATTCTTCATTTCTGTTAAACCTTTCATTTTTATTTCTGTCAGAATTTCTATTATCAAATCCTTCACCAAAGTTGTTAGATCTAAAATTATTGTCTCTAAAATCATTTCTTGGTTTAAATTTCCGGCCAAACATGGCAGCTCGCCTTTCTTGTCTATTTCCTTGTTTATGTACCTCTTTTATCTCATCTGGTTGTCTTGGTTCTGCTAAAGACATATAATTTCCTCCTGTAGATGTAATAAAGAACGGGTCAACTACTTTTTTCGCGCCTAAATCGGCATCATCTTTGTCTTTCTTGAATTTCCGATTCTGTAACTTCTCTTTCAAATTTTTGTTTTTATTTTCTTTGACTTTCTTGTCTATTTTATTTTCTTTCACAGTTACTTGTTTTGTTGATTTAAAAGCATTAAAATCGACTTCGAGTTTGTCGATAATGTTTTTAGGTGGCTTTGTTTTCTTTACAGGTTTGACTTGTTCAGGTTTTAGTTTTATTAACTTGCCAACTTGATCATCTACACTTTCATCATTGCTATCATTTTCCATTTCATTGTCACTGACATCACTATTCATTGGTTCATCATCACTCTTTACTATTTCATCATCACTCTTTATCAGTTCATCATCATTTTTATCTTTGTCTGATTTTGCATCTTCATCACCATTTTCTGAACCATCTTGATCAGAATCATTGTTGTTATCTGCTTTAATCATCTGCTCATCATCTGATTGTCCATTTTCACCATCACTGTCTATATTTTTCTCACTCTCAGTATCTTTCTCACTCCCAAAATCTTTGTCATTGTCAATATCTTTATCACTACCATCCTCATTATCACTAATTCCCACATCTTCAACATCCCAATCGCCGGCAGAATTGGTAGCTTTACCTTCTTTCCCTTTCCTTTTATTCTTCTGTTGTTCTTTAGCTTCTTTTTTAAGCTTTCTTCTTTCTTGACGGGACATGAACAGGTCTTTGATTGGGATATTTCCAAATCTATTTCTGATAAATGTGTATTTATCTTGAAGTGATTTGTGGAGGACTAATCTTGCACATGCTTTGTCATTATCCACTTTTGGCTTATTTAGGTAATCATTGAGTTTGCCTGTGTGTGTTATTATGAACTTGGCTATGTCTCTTGCTTTGATTTTCTGAAAATGAAACATTAAGTAAATTAGATAAGAAAGAGTATTAATGTGATTTCATTGTGCAGCACACTAAAAGTGGACTAATACAACTGGATGAATTTGTGGTTATTTATTTTGATATCAATAAAAATAAGTGTGACAATTTGTAGCACTTGGTAATTTGCTTTCATCATTGAATTGATCATTTCAGGCGTAGGAATTGTAAAATGTCAACTTTTGGACATTTTTCCCTACAAACAACTAAATTGCCCAGTCAAAACTTGCCAACTACTAAGGTTCAGTAATATTTTGCACTTTTTTAGGTCAACTAGTCTGGCAAGTAAAAATTTTCATAGATGATGTATTGCTGTTGCTGCTATAACAACAAGTAAAATAAATATTTAAGGGAGCCCTCCTTAAATATTTTTTCCGATTCAACAAACATATTTTAGAGAAGCCTGGAAGAGACTGCTGTAATCAATAAGGTCGCCTTTTGTTGCACTAGTTTTAAGTTGTTTTTTTTCCTTTCTGTGTATTTTTCTATATTCTGTGTCACTACATAGTATAAAACAAAGTCCCTTCCCGCTGTCTGTCCCCATGTATGCTTATTTATCTTTAAAACTACACAACGGATTTTGATGCAGTTTTTTTTTTGATAGATAGAGTGATTCAAGAGGAAGGTTTATATGTATAATACACCTGTGCGAAGCTGGGGAGAGTCGCTAGTTAACAATAGAGTATTTATTCATTATTTTTTTTTGCCATTTTACTCCATATCAATAACGGCAATGGGTCGATTCTTGAAATATGTATAGAATATTTACCTAGTTGTATATTCACTTCCAAAATAAATAGTTAAAATAATGAGGGCTCCCATACAGTTACAGCACACCCATTACAGAACTTGACTGTTTTTACTCATAAGACAGGTGGCCACCAGGGGGGAAGGGTCAAAACCTTTACCATACCATTTAACGTTACATAAGGTGCATTTGTTTTGGGCTCGATGGTATTTTTAGCATTTGCAAAATTAGCGTTCATGTAAATCGTTTGGTTTGGGAATTTTGCCAATAATGCTACTTTTGCACTACCCAAAAGAACGACATAAAACGTCAAAATCAAACGATCACAAAGAATCCACCTCCGCAGGTGAGTCAAAAGTGGCAGTTCATGAATGAAAACAGTTAAAAATGCCACTTTTGCTCACAAATTCTCAAAACAAAAGCTGAATTTGATCTTTGTCGGCATTTTTAACTGTTAATTTTGCCATCAGTAGGCTACCCAAACACACCTTTTGTATGGGTACATTCCCTTATGTGAACTTACCTTGATAATAAGAACCTCATTGACAGCAGACTCTGCTTTCCTTTTTAGTTTTTCTTTCAAATGATCTGGCGCTTTTTTCTCGGTCAAAGTTTTAGCTTTCCTTGTTAGTTTGTGTATGACATGTATTTTGGCTTGATTTAACTTCTTTTTTAAGAGAATCACCTGTAATAAGATGGAGACAATACATATAAGAAATTGTGAAATATTCTGGCGGTGTGTCTACACTAAAAATCAATGGAGTCATTAAGCCCAATTTTAAAGGGATCATCGTACATTTAATAGCAACATAAAATAGTTTTCTCTCTAACAAATGCATATAGTGCAAAAAGAAACAGGGCTTTAAATAATCTATAATAACGATAATGCCTCTAAAATTGGCCCTATTAAGTTTTCGAATGGAAACCACACACTGGTAAATGCAGCATAGGACATTCACTCACAAGGTGAATAAGATGATATTATTATAATCACAGACATGCTGGATACAAGCGCCATTTCAAAATCTATTAAGGGTGCGCCAACTCTAAAACACCCGAAGAGAATTAAGGTCTTTGTGAGAAAATCAGCTTTTTGTGGACTGAAAAAAATGTGAGTTATTTTCGAGCATATCTTCAATTGGTAAAAGTATTCTGATATGAACAAGGGATAACTTCGCTCGATAAAAAAACAATATCACCTCTGTTTTGAACGATCTTGTTTCTTGACCTGTTTTATAAGTGGTATTTTTAAATTATGTTTAATGTATTAAGTTGTAGCTAAAGTGTTGGCAAATCACATTAAGTAAACAGTTAAAAAGTTGACTTGAAAATTTTATATGAATTTTATTGTTAATTTCTTCATAGACGCGCTTCCCTCGTCCTCTCATCGTCTCACTTTGTACGCTTGATACACTCTTAAGGGGCATTGCGTTGGCCATAGGTAATATTATGATTACAAAAAAGCAGAAGTAGGAACAGGAGAAGCATAAAACCATTTTTTCCAACAAGGGGTTATGATGAGTAGGTACCTACTCTTATTCTTTTTATGTTATTCTTTCAGTGAGTCGTACATAACCTAACTTTTTATAGGAACAATTTAATGCCCACATTTAATGGCATAAGGGTGTAGGAAATATTTCACTTACCTCATTATTGAAAGCTTGTTTCACTGCTCCGACTTCCATTTTACCTTGTTGCTGTAGAAGTTATAGAAATACAAGAAATCTTATTTATTGAAATAAGGTTATAGTTTGGATATGGATAGTTTCGTTATCTCTTGACTTCCGAAAACAAATTGCATAACTCAGCGGCTACAGATATAATAGAATATCTCATAAATGAAGCCTACTTTCAATAATAATTTCAATGTGATTTAATTAAATGTGAACTGAACATGTAGCGAATTCGTAGCGAAAGCAAAGCAATGTTTACAATTTTTTAAATCTGACAGTGACAGGCACAGCTGACAGGCCTTTAGGATTACCAGATTGGCCATAATGTCTTGAATATGAAATTAGAGTATACTGGGGGGGACCGCTATCTATCTCCCTATTTTGCTGCCCGTGCCCTGAAATGATTCTGATAATTATTTTGAGAACAAAAACCACTCGTTTCGTGCCCTCGGAATAAAGATTCTGATAATTATTTTGAGAACAAAAACCACTCGTTTTGCGACCACAGATAGGTAGTGTTAACGAGATACGTACACTAAATACCAAAATAGTGGTCTGTCTATATGAACAAAAGTGCAAGAATCGATTCAAGATTTTACCTAATGTTGCGCCCTGGCCGAGGACAACTCTGGGCCTAAGAAAATTGAGGTCTGAGAAAATTATATGTGACATGTTCTTCGTAAATGTTATTACCTTCTTTGGCAGTCGAGTAAAACAAATGGAACTTTGGACAAACTTGTAATTATAAAATGGTAGCACTTTAAAAACCCTTCTACCATAGACAATTGTTTTTTTAATCGACTAAAATAATTCTAGCAAACACGTCGCAGCACTATTGTACTTACCAAAAAAAGAAAATAATTGGCAATTTTATTCTCTTTGAACGGATCTGTCAATCCGAAAAGTACGTAAATGATTATTTGAGGATAAATACGGATTTATCAATGTAATCGAAATATTTTTACCATTTGTATTTATCAATTGTGATTCAGTGTAGTGCGTTTGTGAGTTCTGTGTGTTTATTTCGTAAATCATAGTTTCTGTGTTGTATTTTTCAGCATGGCTCCCCGGTTTGAGATCGCAGTCGGTCTGAAAAAAGGCCACAAAACCACTAAAATATCCGCTGGCAGAAAGGGTATCACAGACAAAGCCATCAGAATCAGGCCCGCTAGACTAAAAGGGGTAAGTAATACATCCTAGTTCTTCCTTTTAGAGTTTTTACAGGTTATGTTTTGTCAATGTTTTGATACTGGTCCTGACACTAACAGGTATACTGCAAGGCAAACCCACTAAGACTTTACTTTAATAGCTGTTTTAGTAAGAAGACCCATGTTTTTCACCTAAATTGAGCTATAAATCATTGTCGTACTGGCTTGTATAGCGTATGTCTATCCATAGTGGATAACCTGGCCTGGACTACTATGTTAGACTAGATAATACATAGATGTATAATCTTGAACCCAGAAATAAAATTCACTTCAGTTAGTGCATGCAGCATGAATACAATAATTTGTATACTATTATCACTGCAGCAACAACAACTTTCTATGGCAGGAGAATGTGTATCCTGTAAAGTTCTAACATTCCTACTCCTATTAGACATCTAATACTTGGTACAGAGTCTTTAAAACTGACACCAGGGTTGGCCATCATTTTGGAAACTGATATGAAAGTTGAGATAGTTGAGTAAAGTTTCAAACTACATAATATTACTGGAAAACAGCATGTTGTGGCCATAGAATAATAACGCCGAGAAACCGAGAACAAGCACGCTAAGTGAAGCAAGAAATACCAAGCTTGAAAAAGCTTGGTACGCGAACGGCGCGCGGCAGTACTCACAGTCGTACCGCGATAAAAACAGCTCCCGTAATTTATATTTTAAAATGACGGTTTGTGTGGTAAACGGGTGCCACAGTGAATCGGCAAAACCAAACAAACAATGCAACATCACATTCCACATGTAAGTATTACAAAATTTCTAATAATTTGATGTAAAACGCCTTCCAATGTAAATATAAATTCACAAAATTTCGACAGACGCCATAAGGACTAAAAGTTGCAAGTAAAGGGTAAAACTTTTCCCCACATTTTGATATTGAAATTAGTAATGAAATATACTTCCATTGCCTTGACATGGGATTATCAGTACATATTATTATGTTTTCATAAATCCTACTTGATAAGTACCAAAGCGAGACATTATCATCATAATTAGATGGTTATGACCTTAGGTTATGACAGAGCGACAGTGTCTTGATTTGGAACGTCATAATACGTCACTTCTTTACATGGAACAGATGCGGTTATCGTAAAGAGATATCATACGATAATCAAGTAGGCCACTATAGTCCAGGAGGCAAGCGACAAAAATGACGACTAACCCATCTGAAAAGTCAGGCTACAAGTTTCGGGTGATTGGCTGCATTTATTTTTTTATCCAGTGGGATGTGGAAGTATAAATGACTGATCTTGACTCCAAAATCATTGACCTTGAGTCCAAGATCACTTAAGGTCCATCAAGGTCGATGATATTGTAGTCAAGGTCAATGACTTCCAGGTGTACTTGGGGGTGCATTCCGGATTTGGTTTGTATTTCTACGAACATTTGTCAGGTTGATTTTATTGTGAACAATAGTGTGTTGATTTTTTTTCATTATAAAATTATATAATTTTGTAGTGATGATTTAATTTTAATTTTGTGATGATGATTTGTTTTTGATTTTGTAATGACAATTAATTTTTAATTTTGTAGTGATAATTTAGCAATGAGCCTTCCCAATGTAATTAATAATTTGTCATACCCTTAAAGGGTCATATGTATTTGACATTATTATGACATGTAATCTAATAACCGCATGTAAAAATTACATATGTTCCAATTGATAATTTAATTGAATTGAATTGAATTTCGCGAATCCCTGGTTGGCCTCATAGTACATTTTGTTCAAAATGATGACCTGAATCACCTCTTTTCGGCTTTGTACACAACAACTTTTTTTTAATTAAACTGGGTATAACATGAACAAAGTGATTAAAAAAAAAATTAATTAAGAAGTAAAAATTAATTACTTTTCGTGTGTTACTGTTTTATGTGTGCGTACTGTTTTCCACACGAAAAGCCCTAGTTAAGTAAAAATTAAAAACACAATAATTAAATTGGTCAAAATTTTAATATAATTAAACGGTTTTATGTACTAAAAGATAAAAAATTATAACTCAACAATAAAATCGTGAGGTCTTCGCCTGAAAGATTTCATTCATTATGTATGATGCGCCCCACGATTTTATTTTAGAATTATTATTTTTTATCTTTTAGTACCTACTTAAAACCGTTTAGTTAAAAAAATATCCATTTCACAAACTGTGTTCCACACGAAAAGCCCTTTCATATAATACCCATACTAATGGAATTTAAAAAAAATGTTATTAACAGAAATGTTTGGAGCCACACTCAAAGGCACTAGTATAAGTTATGCAAAATCTGTACTAAAGGCTCTGATCAAATTTCCCAACTTTTGGGGTAATCTGATTCTGATAGTAACATTACTTGTTTCGTAGTGTGCGTGTTGTCGCGCGTAAATACGTATGACTCGCGCATACATCAATCGTGTTGATGCTTCACTCTCGAGATTTTTTTGACATGAAATTATCATTCTCGGCGTTATTATTCTATGGTTGTGGCCTACTATGCAGTGGATTCATGTAAGGTGATATGATGATTAAGTGAAAGGTTTGAGAGTCTTACAAGGCTATTCACAATATACCAATCCAAAAGGGAGTGATGTAGACCATTATTGTGAACAACTTTTGCTAGGGGGGCCATGTGAACAAGAAAAGAATCGGCCAAGTATGAGTCAGACTTGTGCACTAAGGGTTCCGTACTGTATGTGAGCCCCACTTAAATCATTTATTATTGAAGTTTTTTAATTATTTATTATTGAAGTGAATACCTATATAACTAAACATTCTGTAAATAGCATCTACCTGTTACCATTACAGTAGAATGCCGAATAACCAAATCTCCAATCCAGTCAGTTTTTTGAATAGAAAAAACAACGGGTTGCATTCTGGGAGTGACAGCAGAAGTGAAAACTTGCTCCTTACGAATTTTCGATCATGTTAAGTGTCCTAGAGTTTTTACCTATCCCTTAAAGTTCACAATGCCTCCTAAGATTTTACTTAAAAAATAATTCAGTAGGTACACATTTATTGGAATCAATCATTACACATTATTTTATTGAACCTTGGTACACAGTTTACTTCAGAAATTTTTAATGAATAGATTTATTCATGAACATGACGGCGGAGATTGATTTGATGATTGATTGATGGGGTTGAAAAGTTCTTTAGTGGAGTCCACGTACGTGCAAGAGCAGCATAGGACGTCCACCCTCAAGGTGGACAGATGACCTCATTAAGACTGCGGGATTGCGCTGGATGCAAGCCGCTACCAACCAATCTTATTAGAGATCCATAGGGGAGTCCTATGTCCAGCAGTGAACGTCCTTTGGCTGATGGATGGATGATGGAATAGATTAAACACACTGGGCATTCCCATTTGATTTTATTGCTTGTGTTCCAGGAATTCCAAGTAAGAGGTTCATGTTTTACTAACTTCTGACTTACAGAATCTGATTTCTGAAATTTGAGCTATGAAGTATGTTTAGATACTAAACTGCCTACATAGGGAAATAACATTTTGTTACTTAAATTTAAATTCTAAATATTTATGATACCGAGTATTGGGGGGCTTAGCGAAAGGGAATAGCATTTTTTTAAACTTAATAAGGTTCAATTTATAGAGATTCCACTGTAGGTATGGTATAGAAATTTGTTCAAAAGTTAAATGGATTTCAATATACTCATGTATTGTTTTCTTGTGCATTCCAGCTTCAAACCAAGCACTCCAAATTCGTCCGTGACCTGGTCCGCGAGGTAGTAGGCCACGCTCAGTATGAGAAGAGAGCTATGGAGTTGCTGAAGGTTTGTATTTATTTGTTTTTTACCCAATGTTTCATATAGAGTATGTTGAGTAGGTGTTTGTCAGCAATCACTGTAGTTAAGCAATGTTCGGCACATGGAATGCTTGACCATGGGTGGCATTTAAAACTGAGCGCTACTGTGGCTCGGATGACGCGTTAAATTGTAGGTCTCGGTTGTTTCAACCGTTTAGCCTTGTCTTGTCTAGAGGCCTTTAGGTAGCTTCAAAAACTGGCACCAGGCTATACAAAACTTACCCAATTTTTAACAAAAGGTTTTATCACTACATAGTATTGAACAAAGTCGCTTCCCGCTGTCTGTCCCCATGTATGCTTATATTTTTAAATTTACACAATGGTTTTTTGTTCCTTTTTTTTTAATAGATAGTGATTCAAGAGGAATTTTTATATGTTACACCTGTGCGACGCCGGGGCGGGTCCCTAGTTTAGTATAATATATGAAGGGAGGTGCTGAAAATAAACAATGGGTGGCACTCCGTTGGGTTACATTGGTTGAACATTATCATTGTGCATTGTGTTGAATATTTTGGATGGTTAGGAAATAATTTCGCACAAATTGTCTTATTTATCATTTATGTGGTAAAATACAATATCACACATGCACACTCACTCTACGCCGCTTAAACGAAACAGGGAGCAGGCATACATTTTCGCCGCGCGGTAGAAAGAAAGGGAATATTACGCCGCGCCGGCGGTCTACTCTCCCTCTGTCTTACGAATTTTCAATCATTTAAGTGTGTTGATCCGCTGACTGATTTGGCCTTAACTATTTATTTGTTTATAGGCGAGCACTGTATACTGATGTGCCTATATCAAGCAGAGTCGAATAAAATTAGTATTTATCTGTCAAAGAAATTTTTTCCTTCTTTATCCAAAGGTCCAGCCTATTCTTAAATGTGTTTATAGTTCTTGCTGAGATTACATCCTCAGGCAACCTATTCCAATTGTAGGCAACTCTATTGCAGAGGATGTGGTGTGCAGTGTTGGTTTGTGATGGTGTAGGCTGTAAAAGAAATTTATGGCGTCTGCTATCGCGCATATTTTCCCTCAAGGTGTACATGTCGTGAATACCCGGAAGGTTATAGAAGCCATTGAGAATTTTGAAGGTCTCAATCAGGTCTCCACGCAATCGTCGTTCTTCGATTCTAGCTTTTATAAAAGTCCATTGCAAGATGTAGTGCTACCCACGAAGTGCGATTGGGCTATATCCATCACGCTGGCCCAGTGCGGGTTGGTGGATCCACATACGCCATCGAATTTTTTCGAATGATGTATGCTGGTTGCCTCACGATGTTTTCCTTCTCTGAAAAGCTAGTGGTATGAAATTCCCTTTTTAAATCCGAAAGAACTCATTGGTAAGGACCGGGATTTGAACCCACAACCTCGTCAATACCACTAGACCACCACAGCTTCTGGCAGTATAGGCTAAATCATATAAGTTGGTGGATGTGAAGTAAGCTACAACCAGCGCAAATATCCAATCAACGCGTATGTTAGCTTCAGTCAGGATTGAATATAACTCAGCCTGTGGCTAACTTCACATCCGCCGACTTGTATGATTCGGTTTATCACCATCATTTGGTCCACCTCTTTAAGCGTGGTGAGAATTGGCCTTGGGGTGTTCCCCTTTGCCAAGGCAGTGGCGTAACTATAAAGGTTCGCGCACATTATGTCGGGCCGCAGCGGGGCGGAGCGGGCCGCAGCGCAATATTAGTATGGAAAATGCGGCCCGCTGCGCCCCGGCACAGTGTGCGTTAGTTCATATGCCCTGGGTGGGTTCGATCCCCACCCAGGGCAAGTATTTATGTGATGAACATAGTAGTTTGCTCTGTGTCTGGGTGTTATTTAGTTACTATCTATATAAGTATGTATTTAAAAATATGTATAAGTAGTATATCAGTTTCTGGCAGCCATATCACAAGCTTTGCTTAGTTTGGGCACAGCCCGGACACTCCGCGATTTTTCATACAAAATCTGCTGTCTTACGCACACCTACACAGTACTTACTCACAGACAACTCACTTACGCACGGTCGCTACACGCGCATTTGTGTGCGGAACGTCTATGGCTGTCAGCGATCACCACAACGTGACGACATGCCGCGTGAGTGAGACAGTTGCGTACTTAATTTGCAAAAATGAATATTAATCTAGTGCTTAAAAAAGTATAACAATTACTTAATTTGGAAGCATTTTAACAAAAAGTAACCGATCTACTTCTTTTGTAAGATAATATCAAGAGGAAGTTACCAAATAATGTAAAATAAGTTCTTACTATTTATCCTTAGGGAAACATTAAAATTTCTTGTTTTGTTACGTATCATTGATATTAAACCATACACAGTACAAGTGTTCCCTATTGTCACAGTCTAGGTAGTTTTTATTAGAAAATCCACCGGCCAGTGCAGCCCGCGCGCAGAGTACACGATGCGGTACGTAGACGCGGGGTGGAAGTGAGGAAGACTCAAACGGGTGGGGGGTAACGAGTGGCCGTTCTATACGTAGTATTATTATATATTCTTTGGTTTGGGGTCAGAGGCCGTGTGTAAGATGTCCCCTAATATTTATTTATTTATTTATATAAAATACATATAAGCGATTTGAGCGGATTTTTGCGCTGCGATGCGGCCCGACAAAATGTGCGCGATCCTTAAGGCGGCAGGGCTGGCAACATGCCACGGGCCCCCGGACTAGAGGGGGCCCCGGCTTAAGAGGCCGCAAACACTGAAATAGCCTAACATTATGAACAAAATTTCCAAATTTTTTATCACACTGAAAAACACTTAAAAAAATCCGCGCTCGCTGCGTTCGCGCTTCGTACAGCTATAACTGATTCCATTAGGTACTCGCATCTCAGCTTAAAATTTTACCTTTACTGAATAAAACAAGAAATTAACATTAAATTACAACGCGTAAATTTTTTATTGGAAGGGGGCCCCATCAAAAGAATTTGCCACGGGCCTCAGATGGTATAGTTACGCCACTGTCCAGGGGAATTTGTTGTGCCGCTGGAGCACTTCCTGCTCTATATAGGTTGCCTCTCTGCGGTGTTGTGGTCTATGACGATCTTGGTCAGTCTCCGTGAGTCGTTAGTTAATTGTGTTAATCTATACAGAATTATCTTCCTCCGTATGTATAAAGATTTCACGTGGAAGTGCATTTATAGTACACAATATAATATGTCAGTGATTCTAAAGTCTGTTTCTCTCAATTCCAGGTGTCAAAAGACAAGCGCGCCCTGAAGTTCCTGAAGAGGCGCCTCGGCACCCACATCCGCGCCAAGAGGAAGCGTGAGGAGCTCGGCAACGTGCTGGTGCAGATGAGGAAGGCCGCCGCCCAGGCTCATCACACGCACTAGGATATACCACAATAAAATAAGTTAAAACACAGATCTGACTATTACTTCTACGCGGTCTTGGCCTTAAAATAATGAAAGAGTAAAAATTCTCCAAAAATCAAACATCTTGGCTGTGAAGTTTGCTACAAGATGCGCAATCCTAATCCTCGCTTTTATGTAAGCTTTAGTTAGGGCTTAGGAGCGGGCTTCCGACGCGCGCCTAGGATCCGCTAGAACAATTTACACCCGCAATACATACACGCGAGGCGGGTTCCCGTTATTGTGCCGCCATACACTCCACGAGGCGATACAAGCACCGCACCTGTAGCTTACTTCACGTCGTATACAAGTCGGCCATGTGAAGTTTCTTGAGAAGCTTCTGTATCATCACATCGCCGACTTGTTTACGATGTGAAGTTAGCTGCGGTGCTCGTGTCGCCTCGTGGAGTGTATGGCGGCACCATTAGGATTGGGTTCTGCGCAGCTAATAGCACCGCAGCCACTAAGAAGTTGCGACCGGCAGTTCTATGTGATATCCCTACTGGTAGGGAAGAATGGTTTTTTTCCACCTATTACCACTGTTAGACCTGATTAGTCAGAATGAGACCTCGTTCCTAGCACTTGCCCTTGAGCAGTTCCTGGTGGACCAACTGCTTTCGCACAACTAGTTGGACATCCAAAATACGTATTCCTAATGGCACAACTACGCAAGGTTTCACAGCATAAACAGTAAAAAGAACAAGTAAGCTGAAGCAGAATGTTTCGTGAAGAGGCGCTCGGGCACCCACGCCCACGTCCTCTTGGCGCGGATGAGCTCGTGCAGATGAGAGGCCGCGCAGGCGCACCACATGCACTAGGATACCACAATAAAATGAGATATAATATACCTAATTAAAAAACCCCCGACACAAAAATATTTGACAACAAACTTTCAATTGACAACCATTTTGGGCACATTTGTAGAATTTTGGTTCTTCCATCCCCACTTTAACCCACCATAACTCTTAAACGGCTCAATCGATTTTTATAAAACATAGCTAAGAACACTCTCAGTCTCCTTTCATCCAAAAAAAACTAAACTGAAATCGGTTCAGTGGTTCGGGCGCTATGATGCCACAGACTGACAAACAGACACGTCAAACTTATAACACCCCTCTTTTTCGTCGGGGGTTAAAAACACGTTATGGGTTTTATTTTCTTCAAGTCAATATCCTCAAGAGGCTAAACTCAATCCTCGTGCGGCTTTTATGTAAGATTCAGTCAGGATTGGGTTTTATCATTAAATAACTAAGCTTACTACTCGTGTATGGGTTTTATTTTAGTTTTTCCATTACATTTTACAAGCCATTAGATTATCGGGGAATAAACTAAGCTACAACTACGAGTAGGAACAAGGATAAAGCCAATTTTATTACTTTACTAAAAAAAATGTATGTAGTTGTGCCATTAGGAATACGTATTTTCGATGTCCAACTAATTGTGCGAAAGTAGTTGGTCTACGAGGAACTCCTCTATTATGTAATTTTACCTTCCCACTGCTAACCTAGATATGGATCGGGACTAGGCCCATTCTTTTGTCCATTTTGAGATAAAGATACTGTCTCTGGATTCTATTCAATCTATTATTTTGGTAATCTGATAGGTCTTATCAAGTTATCATCATAGTGATCATAGGCAAAGGACTGCTGGCATAGGCCTCCCTTTTGCATTTCTCATATGACCAGTTGCAAGCGGCTTGCATCCAGCCTGGCATAGATCGCTATTAGCGATAAGGCCGCCTCTTGTCGCACGCTATAGTTTTAATTTTTTGTATCTATTTTTTATCTAGGTATTTATCTATCTAATATCCAGAATGTTTCTGCGGTCTGATCGTCGGCCCTCATCGGTGGACGTCGTATAGTTCGTTGCTGGCAAGTGGTGACCATTCAGAGAACTTTACGGCCCATAGGACATCCTTTCTCCGAACTACGTGCCCTGCCTACTGCCATTTCAAGACTCCGAGCCCTTTCCATAGCACATTGAGCTGCGTCGAGATTTCTTGTTTAACTAGCTTGTATGCTATTGCTAAGCCGTGGTGGTCTAGTGGAAATGTCACCCGCCTTACAACCTCATGGTCATGGGGTCAAATCCCGGTCCCGAACCGATGAATTCCTAGGAATTTATGTACGGAATTTCACACCACTGGCTTTTCGGTGAAGGAAAACATCTTGAGGCAACCTGCTTACGTCCGTAGAAGGAATTCGATGGCGTATGTGAATCCACCAACCCGCACTGGGCCAGCGTGGTGGCTATGGCCGAGTCACCCTTCGTGGGTAGGCCTACGCCCTGTAGTGGACTATTATAAAGGCTGGTACAGAAACAGTATGCTATTGCAAATAATGTACAGGCGACCATCATAAGCTGATGTAGGTACCTATCCTACATGCCTACTTCATAATATCACGAACATATTTGTATTTAGTTGTTTACTTGAATGAATATTGATATCAATACGTCATGCGATGAACTAGAGGGAGTCCAGCTACAGAGGTCGAGCGAAACAGATAAAGATTGGCTACCTACCTAATAATTTCTAGACCATTTGTGTTATATTGTACTTTGCGATCGATTTAACAAGTTCGTTGCCACGCCCAACTTATGAATTACTTAATAGGGACAAGGGAGCCTCAAAACTTTGTGCACCTACGTATCGTATGTTTGTTTTTTCCGTGTGTACAATATTTATGCTCCAGATTGCGATTGTGGCTCCCTGCTGATTAAAACACTAACACTAGTACCTACTAAGTTGTGGCTTTACTATTAGACCTACGTTCAGCAGCTAATTAAAGTTTGATATTCGAGCAAATATCTACAGAGCCACAGTTCCTAAGTAAAAAATGTCCGAGCGCCGTCATGTCATACCGACTTAGATAATTACATTAAATAATACACAAAGAACCGTTTTCTCAAATCTCGACATTATGTCACCTAATTAGTGCTTGTAACCGAGCACTTTGGCATCGCGCGACGTTGTAGACGGCTTGCAATCGCCTTACGACTAACTAAAAAGCCTGCCCACTACACCTAGCTTGGGCAGGGTTTTATCTCGGACACTTTTTTTGCACGATTGTGACTCTAATAGATATTTGCTCGAAGAGTTTGATACATACATGCAGCACAGCAGATATAAGTAGGTATTAATACAATAGTAGTTATATACTCGCAGAGAATGGATGTTGACAAATTGACGCGCCCACATTTTACATCAGAGCTCTGACCTTAGGTCAAGTTTTCATACGATAATTCCTGATGTAAGAACCGAGGACGACGCGGAATAACAACTAGGGAAAAATACTCAGTTATCGCTTTCGTTTTCTTTTGAAATGCGTGCGTTACCAACACCTACTCTCGTCGTCGTCGTTTCAGCCATAGGACGTCCACTTCTGGACATAGGCCTTCTAAATACGAGTATCTCCAATAAGACCGGTTGGTAGCGGCTTGCATCCAGCGGTCTTAGTGAGGTCATCCGTCCACCTTATGGGTGGACGTTCTACGCTGCGCTTGCCGGTACGTGGTCTCGACTCGAGAACTTTTCGACCCCAGCGATCATCAGTCCTCCGTGCTATGTAATAAGTACCTACTCTATTATGTATGTATTTGTGTTCGTCTTTATGACCAACTTTCACTATGGGGCCAACGGAAAACCCGACCCGAAAAAGAATTCAACCCGAAATCGCAAAAAAATAGCTCTCTATTTTTAGACAAAAAGTCGCAAGAGTTGAAAAAGTCGTCGAACCTTGTATGCAACAGCTGATTTACTCGCAATTTTTGAAGTTGGCCCCATTGTAAAAGTTGGTCATATAACGTCGAGCACTACGTACTAGACTGACTACTAGAGTAACACTACATAGTATAAAACAAAGTCGCTTCCCGACTTCCCGCTGTCTGTCCCCATGTATGCTTATATCTTTAAAACTACGCAACGGATTTAGATGCGGTTTTTTAAAATATAGTGATTCAAGGGGAAGGTTTATATGTATAATACACTCGTGCGAAGCCGGGGCGGGTCGCTAGTTGCTAATAAATTCGCAGTCACGCCATATGTATTTTATAATAAATTGATTATTTTTAGACAGCTTGCTTTCCAATTTTACGAGATATTTTTTTGTTTGTTTTTGAAATTTCAGTACAAATTTACAAAGGATTTTAACTGTATAGTACACACAATTACGTTTACTATCAATAGAACAGTCCGGGTTACTCTTAAAACTGCTTTCAGATATGATCACTATTTGTTGTTACAGAAAAAATGTATGTATATCCTTTATTTCGAAGGGGCGTGAGTTTTGAGCTTTAACTAGTATACATATTCACATAAAAATATCAGTCGCAAGCATAATAACAACGATAAACAGGAAAGAGTACTTACCACTTAGTTATCAAATATTTTTTTCACTTATACTTCACATATGGTCTCTGCCTTGGCACATAGTAAATTAAGAAATAAAATGGAGAATGGAAATGGAGAAACGAACACAATTATAATATATTTATTCTTCTATTAAGATTTTCACAAGCCTGATTCTGTATAAAAGAATAAAAAGGAAAATTAGAGAATGGAAGCTGTATAAAAGTATCTAAATAGTATCTTAGCCAGCCAAATAGTACAGCTATTATGCAGCTGTTATACAGCAAAATCTACACTTAAAGCTGTATAATTTTGGGGCCCATTTCAGAGTTATAAGGGCTGTATAGCTTGCTATACAGTCTTTATACAGCAACGTTTAACAGCCTGTAGAAAACAAATAGTCTATAATACAGCTTTTATACAGTTCAAAATGTTACTTGGGAGGTTACCTTTTGTTTTTAAAAACAAGCTTTTACTGAACAGGTACTCGCCAAGACGAATCAAACGAGCCGAAACTCGATAGGGTTGCGTCGTTTCATTACAGAGTTCCTATGACCACCTTCCAGCTCCATCAGATCCTGGTTACCATTGAATGACAAACTACTCGCCAAGACCATTCAAATGAACCCAAACTCGATGAGGTTGTGTCGTTTCATTGCTAAGTTCCTTTGGCCACCTTTCAGCTCCATCATCAGATCAGCACGATGTCATCATAATATTGCATTGTCACGCGATTTACACATGGATGCAAAATTTCAGCTCAATCGGTAACCGGGAAGTGGATAAAATTTAACTTGCAAGATTTGATTACAGACAGACAACGGGACAGGTGAAACTAAGTAAAAGCTTGTAAAAATAATAATCGGCCAAGTACGAGTTGGACTCGCGCACGGAGGGTTCCGTACTGTATGGGTGCCCCCCTTAAATATTTATTTTATTTTAATTTTATTATTTATTATTGAAGGGAATTTAAAACAAAATATTCTGTGAAAATTTCAAGCATCTACCTGGTACCATTATTAATATAGAGCGAAAAACGTCTCAAAATTTAGGTTTGTTGTGTGGGAGCCCCCCTTAAATCATTCATGAGATACAGCCCGGTGACAGACAGACAGATGGACTTTGAAGTCTTAGTAATAGGGTCTCATGGTTGCCTGGAAGAAATCGCCATGGGTGATAAGGCCGCCAATTTGTAATCATGTTTAGTCCTTAGTGTGTACATATTGTTTAATTATTGTTTGTGGTTATGAATAAAGAGTTTTGTCTGTCTGTCTGTCTGTCTCGTTTTTCCCTTTGGGTACGGAACCCTAAAAACGTTGAAGAAGAGAAAGTGTTTTAAGCCTGTGTGAAAAGAAGAGTGTTTTAAGTCTGTGTAAGCACACATTGTTTTTTAGTCCCTTAAGGCTTAAGACATACATAGGAACTATAAAATCTAAAGTACAAGTAGCGGCACGCAAGTCTAGCGCTGAGGGTACTGTGGTGGGGATAGCTGCGCATGTTGACCGCCATACTAAACTCATGCGCAGCCACCCCCTCCACACTTCGCTCAGCGCTAGACTTATATGCCGCAACCTGTAGGTAGGTACTCACTCGTGTAATCTTTACAGCTGAACCGATTTTGATGTGCAAGGATGAATATCAGTTTTACAAATACAAATATTTATATATTTTCTACCTAGTACATAATTTTAGTAGGTCTCGGTAATTACATGACAACAAAATGTTCTACATTTGTCTGCCAACAGTTTACGTTAGTATAATGTTTACGATCAGCAAAAGGTCAAATGGCTTTGAAATAATTGGCTAAATATAATTCAACTTTACTGATATGAGATTAATTTAGTAGATAAGTAGTATAAGGCTGAATCTTTCTTGGCGTTTGTGAAGTTAGCTATATTAGTTAGGCAGAATGTTTTCTAACAAACCAAAAATGATTTAATTCTATTTTACTAGTGGAAGCTCTCCAAAAATTATGAAAACAAGAAACCTAAGGTCATGAAACATATTTTATTGTTACATCATACACATGGACCAAATATACATAATAGTTTTACAAATTTAGATATCTCTCGTTTTAAAACTCTAATGAGGCAATCGAATTTTACAACTATGTATTTCATGCCAATAACAAATAAAATTGATGTAAATACCACAGAACACGTTGAGATATAATTCATGGCTACGAAACTTATCTTTAATTTATTTTTACCATAATTTGAACTTAAGAATTGATACCTTTGTAAACAATAGTTATTTAATTATTAGTCTTACACAAGTAGACATCAAAAACGAAAATGTAACTATTTAATCAAATAGTCAAACTGTAAATTAGTAGATATTAGTACGAAAACAAATGTCTTTTTGCTCTAACTGTGAATGTACTGTATGTACCCTACTAAAATAACAAAAAAATAAAGAAATCATTTAATCTTTCAAGGACTATTGTATGGGAACCACATAACCTCTAAATTATATTATTTTTGTAACATACACCAAGTTAGCAGTTACAAAAAAACTTTAATTCATTGCCTTTAAGAAATTAACATAAAAAATTGGCAAATAAGTAGCCACTTAACAAAATTATTCATACTGAATCTGTTTATACACAAACAGAACTAAAAAAGTGATAAAACTTGTTTGAGTGTTCTATATATAGGTTCACAATCAGTGACGATACCTTAACGTAACAAAAAAATATAAAGTTTGTTGAATTGAGAACCTCATTTCTGGAATACTTTTATTTATAATATGCATGTTGGCATGAATGATAGCGCTATCGCTGTGGCTTCACAATCATACAAGGGTCTGCTTACAGCCAATAGTCAAAGTACCTGGCAGGATATGGAATGAATAACTACCCTAAGCTCCACTGAGTGGCTAATATAAATTGCTTTTCTTGGAAGATCATTAATGTTAACAAATAGAACACATCAACATCAAAACATTTTTAGCTTTAAAATAAACATAGATGTTTGCTGTTTCTCTTATCTTTGTTTTTACTTTTTAAAATATCACTGAGGTTCATTAAGCTTCTATACCCTAGCAATTGCTGTAACATGAGTTTGCCTCTAAAGGCATGTACGTATGTAACTATGTAAGCAGCAATTAAAGATACACTTAACCTAGTAAAAAAAAAAATTAAACTAATACGGAACATTAGAGAATAGGTAAGACACTGATTCGCCGTTGTGAGTACGTCTTACAGCCTCGGCGAGCATCATGGATACATCAATACATTGTATTTTAGGGCACTCTTGCATATGCCTCTCTTGAGGGATAGTGTTAGTGACAACAACTGCTTCTAAGCAGGACGCGTTAATCCGTGAAATTGCAGGCCCAGAGAAAATACCATGAGTCAGGATACCATATACTTTGATAGCGCCAGCTTCGACTAGCTTCTCGGCAGCATGACAGATCGTTCCACAAGTGTCTGCCATATCGTCAACCAGAATTGCCGTACGGTCCTTGACATCCCCTACAAGTACCATGGAGGCGACTTCGTTAGCTTTTTTTCTTTCCTTGTGAATTAAAGCAAACTCGACATTAAGTCTGTCAGCGATAGAAGTCACTCTTTTCGCGCCTCCTGCATCGGGAGATACGACAATACTGGTCTTCCAGTCAGGTATGTTCTCTTTGATCCATTTCAAAACTGCTGGCTCAGCAAAGAGGTTATCTACAGGAATGTCGAAAAAGCCTTGGATCTGTGATGCATGGAGATCCATTGTGATGATGTGGTCGGCGCCAGAGACCGACAGAATGTTTGCGACAAGTTTCGCGGTGATCGGCGCGCGGCTTTTGTCTTTCTTGTCTTGCCGAGCGTAAGGAAAGCACGGTATTACTGCGGTGACACGAGACGCGGACGCTATTTTACACGCATTTATCATGATCAGCAGCTCCATAAGATTGTCGTTGATCTCTCCGCTTCCACTCTGCACGATGTAAACATCTTCCCCGCGTACAGACTCTCCGATTTCGACGCACGTTTCCATGTTACTGAACTTCTTGGTTACCACTTTTCCTAGGTCGATCCCTAGGCGGTCCACAATCTTCTGCGCCAGATCTGGGTGGGAGCTCCCGCTGAAGACCTTGATGTTCGGCATTCTTGTAGTTAACGGTAATGTTATGTGATCTAATTTATTCACTACTTCTTCTAAGGTTACTGTTGATTTCATCGACACTTGATCCAAGCCGACCTCCCGATCGCCACTAGCTTAATGTCGGCGATAACAGTAAGATGAACTATTTATGTCCGAGTAGTTGATAAGGCACTCTGGCTTGAGGCAACGTGGGGACTCGCCGCCGTGCCTTTTATTACGCACCGCACTTGGTGAGCCGCTTTTCACGCGTTCGCCCGTTTGCCAGCCCACGTTTTACTTTTTTTATTTAATTTTAGTGAACTTGATTGATTTGACCTGTCAAGAATGGCAAGTTAATCAAACAAACAAAAACAAAGCAAGCAACTGTAGCCATAGACAAAAAAATAGCATTAGCAAGTGGTTAGCAAGCAAGTCGATTACAAAAGTATAAGCGATCCGCACACATGCGCGGTCGGAGCGGTCTAGCGGGCGAGCGGTCATCTGTATTGTACTGGTTGTCTAAGAAGGGCGCACATAGGTCCGGTCGCGGCTCGTCGCGGCTCGCGTTTGTAAACAGTTGCCCGCGCCTCGACTCGACAGACCGCGCGCGGTCTGACGGGTACGCCGGTAGTTTTTCACTCTTTCGGCTGAAGTTTGACGTAATCAAAGAGTTCGGATGGAGCCTCAACAGCTTTTGCGGTCAATTGTGATTTTATGCAATTGACCGCGACCTTTTTTTTTTTAATTTCGTTTTCTCATAGTAAACTGCAAGGAACGAGAAAAATCGAGTTGCGGCATAGTAATAACTAGTAGTTCCACAGACAGTAGACTACACAAGCACCCACCAAGAACCATAAAGGTGCATTTGTTATCAGATGTTGTAAGTAATATTACAAAATAAAATATGCTTTGTGATACTATGGATGAACTAATTTATATTGTCTGATGTTCAGAAATGTTAATAAAATTGCAAGAAATGTCTTGTTTCTATTTATTTATTTAATAAGAGTAGTTAGTAAGTACAGAATCTTCTTCTCTTCTTTCTATTTTTTGTTAGAGCCATTCTAACAAATATCATCAGCAAGTTCTAGAAATAGATTTAAAAACACGAATACCCATGATTAGTAGGAAATTAGTAGGAAGAAATACTATCAGGGGAATAATTTACTCACGGATTCTGACCACAAAATAAAAACTGCTTGTAATTTCGCTGCCAGAGACTGATAGACTACATACAGGGCTATCCAGTTGGTGCAAAAAGAGGTGATTCAGACCATCACTATGAACAACTTTTACTATGGTGCCAATACGGAATAAGAAAAAAATCTGCTGTTTCATATATTTTGTTAATTCCAAGCGGCAACTATGTATGGAATATCTGATATTTTTTTCTTGTATTCTGAGTGGGCCTCAAAGTAACAGTTGTTAATAATGATGATCTTACATCACCTCTTTTAAGGCTTAGGCTAAGCATAGGACAAGCAGATGATCCTGTACAACTACAGTTAGGTAATCAAAATAACGAAATTTCTTGTTCCTACTTATGAAAAAAATATATGAATGAATGAATGAAAAAATATAAACATATATTGAAATGAAATGGTTAGAGAAAGAAACGTAGTAAAACGATTGATGGAATTTCATTTGATCAATATCAAACTTTGTTTTACATTCCTAATTCCTATTAGCATGACCAGCATAGCGCCACCTAGTGTGAAGTGGCAGAACTTTGAAAGATAAAGTGACATCTAGTGCTGAGTAGCCTAACTACGCCCGCGCCCGGACCGCCGGACCGCCCTAGACCGCTCGTACCGCGTGGCGACCGCCTTGCGACCGCCTGGCGACCGCCTTGCGACCGCCTGGTGACCGCGTGGCGACCGGACGGGTGGGTAGACTTGCGAGTCAAAGTTGCCATCAAACACTGTAAACTACTATTTCTTTCAAAGTAGGTTGCCATCAAACAACAATTCATTGCCGTGTTTTGGATATGAAATTGCCGTGTTTAGGGGCAAAAGAGACGTCCGCAAGTGGTAAATATAACCAAGATGATGAATACATAATTTGAAAGCTTGTTTTATAGGCTTCTCAAAAATATTAATTTTATGTTGTGTATCCCTCCATTTTTTGTGAAAAATAGAAATATAACTTACTAATTTTTCTAGTTCAGCAATAATAATGTGTTTCTATCGTTCGTTAACTTGCATTTTTACCTGAATATTCCACATTTTTCTCCTATTTTGTTGAAATCATAAGAAACTAGTGTGATTAACTGGTCACGCTAGTTTATTATAATTTACAATGTGTCTAGAAAATGCATACAAAGTGTGTCCAATTGGTAAAAATACTTAATAATAATTGGAAAGTTACATAATCAGGGTTACCAGAAATAATCTACCTATTCTGTCAAATAAATAAATTAATCCAAAAAAAACTCAAAATTAATTTAAAAAAATTTGAACTTTTTTTGTTTTTAACTGATGCAATTGGCTCAGAAAAATATGTGTTTTTTTGAAATATAACGAGTGCTGTGGTTGGATTTTTAGATAATTATTTAACCAGCCTCCATACATTTGGTGGGCGTGTTTTTATATTGTAGATAATAAATGTGTGCATTCTAGACTTTACTGTCCCTATTTAAAGTATGACAAAATTAAACTGTACTAAAAAACACAAATACTGACAATAAAACTGGAAAATGAGAAACTTCCTGATTGCCGTGTTTTGAGACATAATTTGAGAAATTACCATATTTTATACATTTTCGTATAATTATCCATCATCCATCCATCAGCTTTAAGACGTCCAATGCTGAACATAGGCCACCCCTATGGATCTCCATTTTCCAATAAGACTGTTTAGTAGCGGCTTACATCCAGCGTGATCCTGCGGTCTTAATGAGGTCATCCCACTGGTGGCAAAAACGTAAATCCTCCACTGTTCCGAACGCTGCCTAGCCGAGTTGGATTCAGCGATTAATTGCGGATTGGACTGCAATTTGTATTAATGTAATGTTTTATTCTTTTATAATTATTATGTATGTCTTTCCATATGGGTTATGTGCCTGAAATAAACGTTTATTTATTTATTTTATTTATTAACCTCTTTATGAAGTCGGACCTACCTAACTGGACTACTTGTCCTAGGTAGACGTACGAGTCAACAACTTCAAGAACCGATATACCACAAAGATACCAGAGGGATAATGTAGTCGATCGAGAAAAGAAAGAAAGAGATGCAGTGATTTAATATGGCATGAGTTAGAAAGAACCATTTAAATTATCTCGATTCAGTGGCTAGTTGTAGTGTTTTTCTCTCAGTAATGTCAAATGCCAATACATATTTGACAGTTTTGACAGCGCTAAGCCTGATTTTCCATACATTTTTGTGGTTGAGAATTGCCTCAAGCGAAAACAGCCCTATCTCTCTAGTTGTACTGGCTCTGTGCGATCTACAGATATTGAGGTGGGTACGACGACATGGGCGTTGCACATGACTAGACATCTGATTATATGCACTCTCTATATACATAAAAAAATGCATGCAAATATTCACTAAAAATATGTACAAAATTATGCACTACCGAAAACAATTTATTATTAGAATTTAAGTGTATTTTTACATTATATTCATTTAAATCGGTTCAAACTTGTGATTTTTAGGCTAAAAACGACTGTTCATCGTCAACTAACATAACCAGACACAACTTGAAATTTTGTGCTATATTTTATTGAAAGCAAGTTTGAACATTGTTAATATTTTAATTATACGTGTGTGTAGCTAGCGCGATGCTATTCGCTTATCTAATAATTTGGAAACAAATATGATGATAAGAATAAGAAAATGTTTATTGTTAAGCCGTGTAAAAAGTGTTATAACAATTGGTATTGTGGCATACTTGCCGATGCCCCATTACTTATTAAATTTCTCATTATGTAACTAAATCTATCCTGTACAAAACCTACATTAATAACTTAACAATATTAAACTTAATTATTCTAAATAAAAATACTAAATGAAACTTAGAAGCAACAATATTATTACCTATACTAAAATCTACAATGTTAATTACCTTTATACCTGACATAAATTTCCGCTTTTAATGCTTATTGTGTTATCATTGGACTTTTCTAAGAAATAGACATTGATTACATTATTGGTAGTGTAAATAAACTAACTTGTTGTGATACCAGTGTTTTTGTGTTTGCCTGGATTCCCGGATATCGTACCAAGGAAGCATCCAGGTATTTACGGTGCATCATCACATATCCCCAAACACTACAGTATCAACAGCTTGCCCAGTTTGAGCGTACAATAATCTTTTATAAAATAGTTATACATAATAATAGTACACATGACCTCCACATGTACCGCGGGCCGCGGTTTGACGACCACTGGTCTAGAGCTATGACGCCGTTGACGGACATCCCTAAGAATAATTTTTGTCCATTTTTGTTGTAAATAATATCTGGAGTGCGTAAACGCACCTCCGCATTAAAAAAATAATATATCTGGAGTGTGTAAACGCACCCCGCTGAGCGGTCGCCACGCGGTCCGGGCGCGGGCGTAGTTTTGCTACTGAACACTAGATGTCATGCATGGGCTCGAATCTTAAAAAAAAAATCTCCCTATTTCCCACCATAGACAAATGGTAATTTGCATTTTGACTTTCCCAATTACATTCTCTATGCCCATTCAAGGCTGCTCGAGTTGCAAAATGTCAAAGTCAATCAATCTTTTCCTTAAAATTTTCAGCAGTTTTTTTGCTATCTTTTTTAATGTTAAATTAAAGTTATTGTGTTAGTTATGTAAAGTGTTCGTGCTTATCGTCTCCACTGAACTGTTACAAAACCACACATTCATTGTGTTTTATGCGTTGGTGTTCAAACATTGGTGTTTATATAGTGTATTTTTGCATCCTGTAAAATATTGTGTCGTATGCCGAACTACAACTGCAGGCGAAGCATAATTAGACAACGTATTCTGAAATAGTTAATTAAGACTCAAGTGGGTGTCTAATATCAATAATAACTGTGCAAAATTGAAAAACTTTATCTTATGAAAGTTAACCTAAAAAATGTCCTCAGAAATTGATGTGAATGATGAATAAACGTGAAGTAGCATAATATTTAGTTTTATTTATTAACTTCCTTTAGGTACATAGGTTTTAAAAATGGTACAATAATAATTATATTTTAATTGGAGAATTGACTATTTATATGGATACAGGAATTAATAAATATTTATGAAGCCAAAAAAAGTACTGTCGCCATGTTTTAAAAAGTAGGGTAGGTCCCATTTGTTCTATGGAACATGACGTAATAGAACAATTTGAGAAAATATTGTCCCTATTTGTACTATAGAACAGTTTGTAATTTTTGTCTCAAATTGTTCCATAGAACAAACTAAGTACATAGGTATATAAACTTCTTGAAGTTGATATGTAAACTGGCCACTCGAGAATGATTTGCTACCACTTGTCTTAGTGACATTTTTGATTAGATGGTTACTCCCTAACAAAAATTATAATGCCGTAACGCACCATAACGGATTTTGAGAGAGCTGCAGTCGCAGGGTTCTCACTTATTTATTGTTGATTGTTTACAATGATTGGATTGGATCTTTGTTTATCGTAATGGATATAAACGTAAATTTTGATAGTTTGAATTTTCTGCAACGGGGTCGTGGAAAAGTTTTACAGCATGGTGATAAAGAATATTACCTACAGACAAATTATACTAGAGGAATGTCATTATGGCGATGTATAAATTATCGGAAACTGAAATGTGTCGGAAGTATGAAGATTTCTATGGTGAGTTAATTATGTAAATAATATTTTTTTTCAATTTTCAGCTTTAAAAAGCTTTTTTATAAAATTTATATTTATTATATTTTTAGACGGAGAAATTAATAATGAAAAATAAACCACATCACATAAATTGTGTGAAAGACGAAACAAAAGAAATTACAAAAAACGTGATAGCAACGTGTGTCGAAGAAGCGGGTCTAGGGCAAGATACTGTGCCGAATGTGTACAAAAAAGTGGTGTCAACATTTCACGACAAAGGTATACATTTTATACAAAATATACCTTCATATAAACAAGTCAAATCTACGATTTATCGTAAAAGGAATGAACACTTTCAAGTTCCTTTGCTGTCTTGTAATGATGCATGTGTGTTAGAAATTCCCACTCAGTATACCGATATGCTACTTGCCGATTTTAACGATGAAGACAACCGCATTTTGCTGTTTTGTTCAAAAGAAGCCAGACGAATAATACCAAATATTAAAATAATACTACTTGATGGCACTTTCGAAGTTTGTCCTGCACCATTTACAGAACTTTACACCATGCATGGGGATTTAGGGAGTTCTGATGAGTTGACTAATATAATTCCACTCGTATATGTTCTGATTACCAAAAAAACAAAAGAAATGTATGTGCGTATGCTAGAATTGATAAAATCTACTATTCCGGGATTTTCACCGACAGAAATTATAACAGATTTTGAGAGGGCTGCAATCGCTGCTGTTCAGGAAGTTTTCCCAAATGCAAATTACCATGGCTGTTACTTTCATTTTACGCGAGCTTTACGACGAAAGGCGAAAAAACTGCATTTATCAAATGATATATTCTTGCAAAGAATTGTGTCACTTTGTACAGTATTGCCGTTTTTACCTCTATCTGAGCTAGACAATGGTTGGGTATATATAAAAGCGGAAGTGGCTTCTATTTCAAACGATAACTTACTAAAATTTGTAAAATACATGGAATCGTTCTGGTTAAAAAATGATTTTCGTAAGTCTTGGTGCTGTTTTGGAATTAAACATAGGACCACTAACAGTGTGGAGAGTTGGCATCACAATTTTGTGGGCCATTTTAAAAGAACTCCGCCATCGTTTATAATATTTTTGACAAAAATGGCTGAGGATGCAATTTTCAATAAAATTAAAGCAATAAAAGTGTTAAATAAACCTAAATCGTTAACTAAACGCGAAAAAAAAAACATTAACAGGGACAGGTACATATTAGAAAACCAGCTACAGTTAACTGTTGGAGAAATTAGCGTAGAAATGTTTTTGAACAAAACTATTTACTTGTCGACTCATTAAAGAGCACACTGGCCGGTTTTCCAAAGAGACCGACTCGATCTTTTTTGTATAAACTATCTTTCACGAGTAAATCAAAATTGACACAACATAGTATTTTGTCTTTAAAGCCCGAAAATATCAATACTTGTTTTGAACAAAATTAAAAGAAACTAATGAACAGGCTTGAAGTAATCCGTAAATTGTTCTCTAAACAACCTAAGACTTTATATGAAATGGCTTTGACAAGTTTGTTTAAGTACATGAAATCAAATATTGATTGTTGTCTCAATAACCCGGCGTCAATATTTGAAAATATTGAAAATATGTACATTATGTTAAAACAGTTGCAGTTACCAAAAACCATCTTGATAGATCTATTTTTTTACTATCTGCAAGATTACAGAGTAATTATGAGTGAAGAGGGTATGTCATCCACGGGCCGTTGCCAGGACTGCCTACATCTTCGGTACCCGATGCATAATGACTATGAACCCATCAAAATTTATGATTTATATTGTAAAATTTGTGCTGGAGAACTCTTTCTACAAAATAAGTATTTTTCGGAGACTATTTAATATAAGAACGTTTTAGTTAAAAGAAGGAATGGTTTTAGTTAGTTTTTATCGCGGACTGTTTAATATAAGAATATATTAGCGGTAAGAAAACTTGTTTTTAGTTTGTAAGTAGTTAAAGAAATAAGTATTGTTAAAGTGCTGTTTTGTTTTTATTTTGCAAAATAAAAATATTATTTAGGTAGCGAGTAGTTTCTTTTTTTATAGTGAACTGTACCTGGTATTAACGTCAGTGTTTAATGTCATTCACGTCTTATACATCATGGAAGGTTTTGGGAAAAACTGATTCTCATTTTGTTCTATGACATGAAACTCGGGTGAGAAGGTAGTATGTAGTTCTATGGAAAAAATAGGGACGAAAATGTTTCATTTTGTACTATGACGTCATGTTCCATAGAACAAATGGGACCTACCCAAAAAGTACATAAATGTCAAACTCTAAATTACCAGTCCGCTATTGGTTGTTCATAAATTCCTGCCTGATACGTAGTATCTATGGTAGTCTGTGATGTCACTTTATCTTTCAAAGTTCTTCCGCTTTATACTAGGTGGCGCCATGCCGGTCATACTAATAGTGATGGGACAGTTTTTAAGATTGTGAACAAGTTATCAAAATTACGTCACTCGTTTTACCACGTTAGTTTTACTTACCACTTTATTTAATATATACTAAATATAATATAATTTTATTTATAAGCAGATTTTGGCTGTATTTTTACTACCTAACTTCTCTGTAGTTATACTAAATATAATATAATTTTATTTATAAGCAGATTTTGGCTGTATTTTTACTACCTAACTTCTCTGTAGTTATACATGTTCTATACTAAGCCGAATGATGGTGACGTCAGACAATCATTATGAACAACTTTTACTATGGAGCCCACACAGAATACAAAAAAAGTCAGCTGTTCCATATTTAATTACCGCTGGAATCGACAATATGTATGAAACAGCTGAATCTTCGGTTGGAGTATACGAAAGGGGGCACTGAGGAAAAAAGACTTAGAAAAATTTGCACTAAAATCCTTCACCTTATGTAATCTTCGGGATCCGGTGGGATGTGGGAGTATAAGGGTGGGGGAACCCCTGCACGCACCCGGAGGTCACTGACCTTGAATCCAAGATCATTGACCTTGAGTGACCTTGACTCCAAAATAGTCGGTTTTGACAGCAAAATCATTAACCTTGACTGACCTTTACTCCGACCATCGACCTTGACTGTCTACGCCTATGTTATCTTCGGGATCCGGTGGGGTGTGGGAGTATAAGGGTGGGGGAACCTCAACACGCACCCGGAGGTCACTGACCTTGACTCCATGATCATTGACCTTGACTCCAGGTTCATTGACCTTGAATGACCTTGACTCCAAAATAGTCGGTTTTGACAACAAAATCATTAACCTTGACTGACCTTTACTTCGACCATCGACCTTGACTGTATACGCCTATGTTATCTTCGGGATCCGGTGGGATGTGGGAGAATAAGGGTGGGGGAACCCCTACATGCACCCTTAGGTCACTGACCTTGACTCCGAGATCATTGACCTTGAATGACCTTGACTCCAAAATAGTCGGTTTTGACAACAAAATCATCAACCTTGACTCGTAGGTTAGGTTAGGTTTGAACAGTGACAACAACGCGCGAGCCGAGCGAGCGAAGCGAGCGTGCCGCGGCAGCGGCCGGCGAAGCGCCAGAGACAATCAGTCCTTATTACGAGTTTAGGTCTTTCCTATTTATCCTAACCAACAGAAGGACTTCGCTCAAGTATTTCGATGTCGTAGGTTAGGTTAGGTTTGAACAGTGACAACAACGCGCGAGCCAAGCGAGCGTGCCGCGGCAGCGGCCGGCGAAGCGCCGGAGACAATCTCTTCTTACTACGAGTTTAGGTCGTTCCTATTTATCCTAATCAACACGAGGACTTCGCTAAAGTATTTCGACGTCATAGGTTAGGTTAGGTTTCAACAGTGACAAAAACGCGCAAGCCGAGCGAGCGAAGCGAGCGTGCCGCGGCAGCGGCCGGCGAAGCGCCAGAGACAATCTGTCCTTATTACGAGTTTAGGTCGTTCCTATTTATCCTAACCAACAGAAGGACTTCGCTAAAGTATTTCGATGTCGTAGGTTAGGTTAGGTTTGAACAGTGACAACAACGCACGAGCCGAGCGAGCGAAGCGAGCGTGCCGCGGCAGCGGCCGGCGAAGCGCCAGAAACGACTTATCAGTGCGGCTGACAACGCGCACATTATTGTTTTATACCCTTTAATAAATCTTCTGCAAAAATTAAACAATTATCTGCAGGATCTGCACCGGCAATTTTGGATTTGGATTCCTCGTCTCCCTCGTCCAGGATATACCCTGGGATACTCACAATCAACGTTTCCATACACCGTTTTGACCCCCGATGGGTCTAAAATTATTTTTTCGGTACTTGTTTACGAGAGGGGGCGCTCTTATGAAGAAAAAAAGACATTGATTATTTTTCACACCGTGTGGTATTCTGGCAACCCCCCTTTTTATGTTGAGAAAGGGTAGAAGAGATACTCAGGATCAACGTTTCCATACACCGTTTTGACCCCCGATGGGTCTAAAATTTTTTTTTCGGTACTTGTTTACGAGAGGGGGCGCTCTTATGAAGGAAAAAATACATTGATTATTTTTCACACCGTATGGTATTCTGGCAACCCCCATTTTTTATGTTGGGAATGGGTAGAGGAGGTACTCAGGATCAACGTTCCCATACACCATTTTGACCTCCGGTGGGTCTAAAATTTTTTTTGGTGCTTGTATACGAGAGGGGGCGCAGTAGGAAAAAAGACATTGATTATTTTTCATACCGTGTGGTATTCTGACAACCCCCCTTTTTTATGTTGGGAATGGGTAGAAGAAATACTCAGGATCAACGTTCCCATACACCATTTTGACCTCCGGTGGGTCTAAGTTTTTTTTCGGTGCTTGTATACTAGAGGGTGCGCAGTAGGAAAAAAGACATTGATTATTTTTCATACCGTGTGGTATTCTGACAACCCCCCTTTTTTATGTTGGGAATGGGTAGAAGAAATACTCAGGATCAACGTTCCCATACACCATTTTGACCTCCGGTGGGTCTAAGTTTTTTTTCGGTGCTTGTATACTAGAGGGTGCGCAGTAGGAAAAAAGACATTGATTATTTTTCACACCGTGTGGTATTCTGACAACCCCCCTTTTTTATGTTGGGAATGGGTAGAAGAAATACTCAGGATCAACGTTCCCATACACCATTTTGACCTCCGGTGGGTCTAAAATTTTTTTCGGTGCTTGTATACGAGAGGGGGCGCAGTAGGAAAAAAGACATTGATTATTTTTCATACCGTGTGGTATTCTGACAACCCCCCTTTTTTATGTTGGGAATGGGTAGAAGAAATACTCAGGATCAACGTTCCCATACACCATTTTGACCTCCGGTGGGTCTAAGTTTTTTTTCGGTGCTTGTATACTAGAGGGTGCGCAGTTATAAAGGAAAAAAGACATTGATTATTTTTCACACCGTATGGTATTCTGGCAATCCCCCTTTTTTATGTTGGGAATGGGTAAAAGAGATACTCAGGATCAACGTTCCCATACACCATTTTGACCTCCAGTGGGTCTATCAATTTTTTTTGATCTTTTTGTAGGATAGGTCAGTCAACCCGATGCTTGGAGTCAAGGTCAGTCAAGGTCGAATATTCTGGAGTCAAGGTCGATGATTCTGGAGTCAAGGTCATTCAAGGTCAATGATCCTAGAGTCAAGGTCAATGACCTTGGGGTCAAGGTCATTCAAGGTTAATAATTTCGGGGTTAAATCATTTAAGGTCAATGACCTCGGGGACAAGGTAAGTCAAGGTCAATGACCTCCGGGTGCGTGCAGGGGTTTCCCCACCCTTATACTCCCACATCCCACCGGATCCCGAAGATTACTTATGGCGTAGTATTTTGGTGAAAAATTTTCTAAGTCTTTTTTCCTCAGTGCCCCCTTTGGTATCCTCTGACCGAATCTTCCTCTCTTCCGTATTGTGCCACCATAGTAAAAGTTGCTCATAGTGATGGTCTGAATCACCTCTTCTTGCACAGCTGGTTTGTCTGTGGTCTATCAGTCTCTGGCAGAAATATCCTAAGCATTTTTTGGTTTGGGGTTAGAAACCGTCTGTAAGATGTCCCTCTAATGACCATTCCTGCTAATTATAGATATTCGTGTATTTAAATCTAATTCTAGACTTTGCTGATGATTTAAGAATTGCATAGAAAGAAAATTATTTTGAACTACCTACGCGTATATCTACCTAGTGATGTAATTTCGATAACTTTATCACACTCTGAAATATACTAAGCGCTACACAAGTCGGCGGATGAGAAATTAGTCTCAGATGACACTTCGCCGTGATTCGCTAATAATTGCGCATGTCTGCACAATGCCGACGCCGCGTGGCGTAGTGTTGATCACGGGCGTAGGGATTACGCAGGAGGCATGAGGTTGGTGGGCTGGTGTGCCCCGGCGTCTCGTCTTTCTGGCTCCCGAGCATACAAATATTTCGGCTTTTGCGCAGCGTTCTGCGCAAAACTTCCCATCCGACGACTTGTGTAGCAGTGTGGCGCTAAATAATACTGTCCCACCACTATTAGAACTACCGGCATGGCTCTACTTAGTGTAAAGCGGCAGAACTTTGAAAGATAAAGTGACATCTAGTGCTGAGTAGCCTAACTACGCCCGCGCCCGGACCGCCGGACCGCCAGACCGCCCGACCGCCCTAGACCGCTCGTAACGCGCCAGTTTGCGCAGGTACTGCCGTACCGCCCTAGACCGCTCGGACCGCTCTACCGCTCCGACCGCGCCTATGTGCGGATCGCTAAATTGGTCACATCACTAAGGCTGCGTTCCAAAACAATTAGCTGTTTGTCGAGTGAATTTTACCATTGATTGTAATTGCTCATGGAAGTCTCATGTAAATAATCTGTGCTCTAGGGTAAATGGTTTTGTGTATCCTCTGAAGAGAATGGCTCAAGTAGTATCCAAAGAGGCCGCTCTGAACGCATATCACGGTTATGTTAATTCAATACTGCGTTATGCCATATTAATATGGGGAAGATCGGTGGATATACCGGAACTATTTATTCTACAAAAGAGGTGCATAAGAGCTATATTTGGTATCAAACAAACTGACTCGTGTGTGCCTTACTTTAAGAAACATATGCTTTTGACAATAACCTGTCTATATGTATTGGAAGCCAGCATTTTTGTGTACAAAAATAAAAGCCTTTTTCAAGATTTAAACTCCATCAGAGAAAGAAAATGTGCTGTGAGGACACAGCACAAGCATAAATTAGTTTGCCCGCGTTCTAGACTTAAATTGACTTGTGATAATTGCTACATGATGTGCATTACAATATACAATATTATCCCTGATGAATTCAAAGAGTATACATTCTTTAAATTTAAAAAACATTTAACTCAGTGGCTAATTGAAAAATGCTTTTATAATATGAAGGAATTTTTAGATTATGGAAAATCAGTTAAAAAATATTATGTAGGTTGACAAAGCACTATAATTTCAGTTTTCACATTTGACATTTTTTTCATTATGACTAATTTGCAAAGAAGTAGGTACTTATTATGACATTTTTATTAGAATGAATTAGAATTATTAGAATTATCATTGACAGTTTTGCATAATGGCAAAACATCATGCTGAAAGTATTATAATGACCAAATTGTATTTTGTTTTAAATTTGACTATTTTAAAATGTATTCGTATGCCTGAAAAGGCAAGTTTTGGCATAAGCACTTTAAAAATGAACCACCTTGTATGTACCTGAAACTTATGAATAAATGATTATGAATTATGAATTATGAATTAGGCTCAAGCGGGTGAAAATCACACGGAGTGAATTATGTTTTGGAACGATCTTAGCTAAAAAGAGTTGCCTAAGTGCTACTATTTATGCAATAAATATTCCTTTTGTTTCCTTACCGTTACTTTTTCACATGGTTGATTTTTTGTATTTAATTATGTGGGTCATCATTTCCTAAAATGGTATATATTTTTACAGTAAAAATTCTTCTGTAAATAGGTACTTATTATGGATAACGTATTTTTTCTAGGATAATGTTACTTTTCGATCTGTCGTACGTTTAAATCGCACAAGCTTTTGTAGAGCTTTCTGGTAGCACCTGCAATATCCTCGATAGGCGCGCGAAATTTAATTTTTCTTAGGTTGTATGTCATGCGGAGATGTATTACAGTATGTTCACAGTTGTTTTGCCTCTGATGTTTGTCACTGTCTCTGTCTAGTCATTACACACTTTCACAGGTTAGAAAGAGACATAGTGACGGTTGTCACAGGGGAAGTACCTTTGAACGGACTGTACTCATGTTAAGTTTACGAATATGAAGACTCATTGGTGTGACAATAAGTAGTTTTGACGTAGTACATACATAAAAAACCGAAATAATTATCAGTCTGTACACAAAACTGTACTACGCTGATAATTTCTAGTTGTAGAGAATTTAAATTTCGCGCGCCGATCGAGGATATAGGTTCAAAAAAGATCTTTAATTAACAACCGCATCAACTTTTATGTAATAACTTGTTTCATCTTTATCTAAAATGCTTAAAACATTTTGCCGTTGCAGAACAGCTAGTTTGGTGTGGATTGGAATGAATCATGAATTTGAATTAATTTTTCATCAACCACTTGTTTATGCCTCATTTACATTCAGCCCCTATCGCTGCTCCTCGCGCTGCCGGCAATAATTCCCTTAATACTGCTGTGGCAGGATCGAGGGATATGTGTTTTTACATACTGCCCTTCCTCTCACTTCGCTTTCAAGTTCCGGCAATGGCAGACGTTGAAATTTTTGCAGCGTCCGCGCTGTGTCTTTTAGCGATACATAATTATGTGCGTCAGTTAAAAATAAATCAAATGAAAAAAAAGAAAAGACGTCATAGAAGATGGTGGATGATATCTATTCATCGTAATAGAACTTTGTAAGTACCTACCAACCTGCTTAAGATAATATTTTATAATGCAGAAGAATTCTACTGAGCGCTTGAGCAGAATGTAAACACGCCCTACCGCTCGCGCTGCCGGTTCTTTGAAGTCCGCACTAAAAACCGCTCTTTTGGGGAGCGCTGGGCAGCGCGAGTGGCATTAAGCAGTGGCAAGAGAAGTATACGTTTACATACTCGTCCTGCCCACTTCCCTGCCCACTTCCCTGCTCACTTCAGCTGAATGTAAATGAGGCATTACAAATAACTTCTCTCTTCGCGCCAGTTTTGACAGCCGAGTGAAATTCAACTCTGATTTTACCAGGGTGAATTTTTCAACTGTCAGTTGGAATTTCACTCTGTCGCAGGCGTTCCAAAACGCTGTTTTGGAACGCACCCTAATAACTTTTTTTATGTAAGCATATTTTGCTGTCATTCCATTAATGTACGTCAATGTCAAACATTTTTTTTAATTTTTTGGATATACTCTATTAGCCATACAATACATACGCCATACATACTGTCCCATAATTTGTGCGCCATATACACCATACGTAGTATCTATAGTAGTCTGTGAATACGTAATTTATTTATCTTTTTATCTTGTTTTGTCCTTGTATAGTTATATTTTCACTAGTGTCTTTTCATTTGTATAGTCCACGTTTATTCACTTATAAATTAAAAGTTTCTTTTAACAATTACGTTACGATGTAGTTATCTCACCTCAAAATACAAGGAACCGTGGTATTTTACTTCTAAAAAATTGGCGGCAATTTGTAAACTTGTTCAGTTAAATAACCTAAACCATGGCTACTGAAGAGGATTCATCATCGCCTGGCGCGAAAAGTGTGAAATTACTTCGTTGCATGGACTGGCTCCAAAAACAAAACAGTCAACAAGTGAAGAAATCGTTACAAAACAAAAATGACATCCAGTTTATTATTCAAATGAATGCTGACCGCAAGAATTTCTTGCTATCTGCGGCAGAAGACGAAGCCACCGTGCCTCCTGGTGTTCTGGAGCCTACAACTGAGCCTCAACCTGTGGTAAGATATGTAGTCTATTCTTAATAATTTAACAGAAATCCAATGCCTTTGTTTGAGAGTTCTGGCATATTTATTTATTTGTTTATAGGCGAGCAGTGTATACTGATATGCCTAAATCAAGCAGCGTGGAATAAAATTAGTATTTATCTGTTAAAGAAATTTTTTCCTTCTTTATCCAAAGGTCCAGTCTATTCTTAAATGTGTTTATAGTTTTTGCTGAGATTACATCCTCAGGCAACCTATTCCAATTGTATTATAACTCACAAGTTGTACCATTTTGTGCTGTAGGTCTATCCATCATCTTTTTGTCCTTATTCCACTAGGTGGGGTCGGAACAGCACCTTTCTTTTCGCCACTTCACTCTATCATATGTCATCTCATCATCGACTCCCTTTCTCTCGCATATCGTAGATCTATCCGTTATCCATTAAATACATTGTCTCCAATATTTACTCCCACAAATATGTATAGTAGATGCATGGGTTGTGGCCACTGTCCCAGTTTTGGCCATATGATGTGAAAACTATTGCATAAATAGATTATACAAATACAATGTAACACCATAGTTAATGTTTGTGTGAAAGTTAAAGTAAAAAGATTTCTTTAATAATATTATTTTAACAATAAAATTGTCTCCACAAGAATTTAAATTGAAAGTGGCCAAAAATGGCACTACAATGGCTACAACCAGTGCATCTGTTCATACAGTAATATGTACTTCTCATTCCTCTTCTCAAGTACATTACCATTATGTTGTGATTTCAACTTTAAGACAACTCTGCCCTCCTTTTGATAAACACAACACAGTCCATCTTACCACAAAAGTTTTATGCACGCTTTAGACATGTGTAGCAGTACAAAAAGCCCGATTACAGAGGCGCCAGCGAAAATCATTAGCAACGTAAAGAGCGTTCTCTCTATCGAACGCCTAAAGTGAAAAAGAAACAGAGCTATGCTATTTAGCTAATATAATTACGATGGCGCCTCTGTAATTGGGCTTAAATTGCATGGTTAAACAGTGTTTAAGGCGTGTTTAAATCTTTTGTGGTAAAGCGGAGTATGTTCATTGCAATGAGATCTAAAAGTAAAACTCACTTCTGACTTCAGGAAGAAAGTTGAGTTTTCAGTTCACGTCACAATTAACATACTGTGTTTATTGTAAGGAGGGCAGAACTACGAAGGATAAGATATGACAGACACAGTATTATCTTGATAATATTGATTATATTTACTAACTGTAGAAATAAATAAAATCCTTTAATAAATTCTATCTTTATTCTTACAGCCATTGAGACGCCTTAAAACAGAGAAGCTGAGCCTAGAATGCGACTGGCAAACATGTCGTAAAGTCTTCTCTGACTATGAAGAATTCCAGAAACATGTTCCGGAACATTCTACAGACTTGCATGTCATAGGGAAGGATGACACTGAGGAAGAAGGTAATTATTTTTAATTTTTTTATATGCATCAGCTTTTATTTTTTTTATAGTCCACTGCGGGACGTAGGCTACCCAACCCACAAAGAGTGATTGAGCCATATCCACAATGCTGGCCTAGTGCGGGTTTGTAGATTCACATGTACCATCGAATTTCTTCTGTGGACGTGTACAAATTCAAATCATATATTGCATCATATGAAATTTACATGCGGTTCTTAATTAACATGTTTTGTATAGTTATACATATGACCCTTTAAGGGTATGGCAATTTTATTATTTGTATTGGGACTATTTATTATGTTTTCTAGATTATCATTAAAAAATTTGACTAATGTGTAATAGCATTTGGATGAAGAATAATTTTTAGTTGTTTTATAAAACAGTTTTCCTTTATGATATCTTTTAGATTATTTGGCAGTTTATTAAATATTTTTATAGACATAGAATGCAGGCTGGAACTATGCATTGCTAAGTTGGACTTTGATCCACAAGTTAATGTCTGTATTGTGATCTAATTTTGAGCGATTTAACAGATGCTTTATTAAAGTAGTCAGGGTGCTTTTTTACAAATTAGCATATTTCGCAAATATAGATAGACACCAGGGACATAATTTCAAGTTTTATAAAATATAGAAGTTCTTTTTGGTAATGTCGGGAGCTTTAATATTTCCCAGAATATATAAATATGATAGATAATATTGTATTATAATGTTTTCCATTATAATATCCATTGTGCAACCATATAAAGAATTTGGTCCTAACCCGTGTATGCTAACTTTCAGTGGAATATGTATGCCTGTGGGATGTCTGCGGCCACAAGACTACAGATTTCAAAGAAATGGCTCGTCATATAAACTACCACGCGTACCACACCAAGCTCATGGCGGTGGGGTTTAACGCCCGAGCTACGTTAAAACTGCTTCGATGCAAGAAAGACTCGACAAAGAGGAATCAGCTACCCCCATTGAAGGGGGATCACTGCTGTATGTGGACGGGATGCAATCAAGCGTTTGATTCTATTCAGGTAAATAAAGTTGCTGTTATGTTATTATTTTTAGTCTGTGTGTACAGCTAAAAAGCTCAAAACACAAAACTTTAACAAAACACGAGATTTCACTAGAGTTATATTTACTACTTGAAAAAAATATTTCCCTAGAGTATATTTACTTATACTTGGAAAAAAATGGATTTGGATATTAAATAATCTTGCCAAATATTATAGTGAGGTACAAAGGCCACAGCTGAAGGATCCAAAAATAAATACAAAATGTTTTTATAAAAACTAATCTACATATTAATGAATGAAATTACAATTTATAACTTAAAGTACAATCTGCGCCACACAAGTCCGCGGATGGGAAGTTATGCGCAGAACGCTGCGCAAAAGGCATAATATAGGTATGCGCAGGAGCCAGAGACTCGCGCCGGGGCACACCCGCCCTCCAACCTCATGCCTCCCGCGCGCTCCTTACGCCCGTGCTCACTACTTCGCCACACTTGCGTAGGCATTGTGCACACATGCATCTGCGGCTAACATCTCATCCGCCGACTTGTGTGGCGATCTGTAAAGATATTACTTGACCGGAGAATGATCAAAGCAAAAGTGTGTCGCGCTTGCGCAATGGTGTGGGCCGTGCGCATTGTCTATGTATATAGGCCGATGTTGATTCAGCAATGCACTAAGGTTGTACATGTGTAACAAGCGCTACAGCAAATTTCAGGGAAATATTCCTCTTCCCCAATCAAAATTCGCTGACGACAAAAAAATACTGACACTGTGTACCAAGTTTCATTATAGGCCGAATTATACAAGTCGGCGGATGTGAAGTTAGCTACAAGATGCGCGAAACCCAATCAACGCACAGCTTTAGGTGAGTTTCAATCAGGATTGGATATTGAGCAGTTTGTAGCTAACTTCTTATCCGCCGACTTGTATGATTCGGCTTATAGTAAAACGTCTGAAATTAAAAGTTGTCGTTTTACTTGTACGACTGAAATTCAACAATGTTTTCTTTTAACGTTATCACGTAAAATTATCGTCCGTAAAACGACTTTACAGATAACCAATATTTTTCTCTCGTTAAAATATATTACGCTTTAGCCCAATCCATACTAAGCTATTGCATTCCATCTTGGGGTTCAGCAGCCAAAACACAATTGGAGCGCTTGGAAATATCTCAAAGAGCCCTGTTAAAGGTTATGACCTTCAAACCCAGACTATTTCCGACTACAGAATTGTACAAAAATTGCGCAGTACTCACAGTGAGACAGTTATTCATCAAGGCAACCATCACACGGCAACACACGCATGTCAGCTCAGAAAGTCGGAAAGAGATCTTACAAAAGAGAAGGAAAGACAGAGTATTCAAATACACAGGTGCCCGAACCAAATTTGGTGCCATGAGCATACACAATTTAGGACCAATGCTGTACAATAAAATCAACAGAGCCATAGAGATCGCAAATGCTACCAAATTTGAATGCAATGCGTTAGTAGTAGACTATTTATTATCTCTGGATTACGAGAAGACGGAGAAGTTAATGGAAACAACTAAGTGATGTACTATATGACACAGGACCGAAAGAGCAGCTATTGCGTTCACATACACACACAAAAACACGCGCAAATACACACATACACACACACACACACACACACTCACTCACACACACTCATTCACACACACACACAGAGAGAGCCTACTATAGTTATATATAATATTGTAGGTAGGCATAATAATGCACTTATGATTGATATATTTACTTAATAGTGTATAAACATAGGTATAAATTTGCACTTAATTGTTAATAAATCTGTACCCTGCAACACAGGCTCTTCGGAGACCTAGTGCAGAGTGCAGCGCATATAAGTAGACTAATTAAGTTTTGGAACAAATAAAAATTATTATTATTATTATTATTCCTCTTTATTCAATAGAATTCACAGGCTTGGCCTGGTCCTTTATTAGGCATCAATGGAGCCTAAGCCAACATTGAGAGGCCCTTTTTACAATTTGAAATATAAAAACAGCAGTAGGTATAAAAAGTATAGCGTTGTAGACAAACTATGGCATTTAAAAAGACTTGAAATATTGAAACTGGGCTATTGTGGTGAAATATTAAATGTTATGTAAAATTGGACTATGGAATGAGGTTCGGCACCTGCTATTTATGCCCCATTTCAAAATTTTGTAGCAGGTGGTGACTTGCCGTCCACTAAATGGGCCCCCCATAAAGGCTACCTTAAGTTGGCGCCGGAGGGGCAACATTGGTGTGGACGGCTAAGGGTGTCGAGAGGTGTGCTGCGCTTTCACTGGACGCTACTCGCGGCGTTATGCCCTTTAACACTTCCACCCTGGAGCTTAGGTTCTTAGCTCTTGCGGTTTCCACTCCAAGCCAGCCAGTTAAGGCAAGAGAGGAATCAGGGGTCTCATTTAGCCCCAGGGAATCGGGGTTCGCGGTGTCGCCACTCACCGACGGCTCGCCACAAAGCCGCCCCTGCGATGTTATTATTATTATTATTATTATTATTTTTACATTTCCAGAAATTCTTTAACCATATGAAACTCCACGTGAACTACTCCACGGAGCACGTTTGCTCGTGGGCCGGGTGCGGGGCCACCTTCCCCCGGAGAGTGCAGCTGGCGGTGCACGTGCAGTCTCACACGGGGGAGAGGCAGATAGCCTGCTTCCACTGCGGACAGCACTGCGCTAATAATAGGAAACTGCTCGACCATTTGCGGAGACAGGTGAGTCACATACAGGGGAGATACCAGGGAGCTACAGGAGACATACAGGGGACAAACAAGGGACATACAGGGGAGATACAGGGGACATACAGGAGACAAACAGAGGAGATACAGGGATATACAGGGGACAAATAGGGGAGATACAGGGAACATACAGTGGACAAACAGAGGAGATACAAGGGAGAGACAGGGCCATACAGGGGAGAGAGCAGTTGGCGGTCCACGTGCAGTCCCACATGGGGGAGAGGCAGATAGCCTGCTTCCACTGCGGACAACACTGCGCTAATAATAGGAAACTGCTCGACCATTTGCGGAGACAGGTGAGTCACATACAGGGGAGATACCTGGGAGCTACAGGGGACATACAGGGGATATACAGGGGACAAACAAGGGACATACAGGGGAGATACAGGGGACATACAGGAGACAAACAGAGGAGATACAGGGATATACAGGGGACAAATAGAGGAGATACAGGGAACATACAGTGGACAAACAGAGGAGATACAAGGGAGAGACAGGGCCATACAGGGGAGAGAGCAGTTGGCGGTCCACGTGCAGTCCCACATGGGAGAGAGGCAGATAGCCTGCTTCCACTGCGGACAACACTGCGCTAATAATAGGAAACTGCTCGACCATTTGCGGAGACAGGTGAGTCACATACAGGGGAGATACCTGGGAGCTACAGGGGACATACAGGGGATATACAGGGGACAAACAAGGGACATACAGGGGAGATACAGGGGACATACAGGAGACAAACAGAGGAGATACAGGGATATACAGGGGACAAATAGAGGAGATACAGGGAACATACAGTGGACAAACAGAGGAGATACAAGGGAGAGACAGGGCCATACAGGGGAGAGAGCAGTTGGCGGTCCACGTGCAGTCCCACATGGAGGAGAGGCAGATAGCCTGCTTCCACTGCGGACAACACTGCGCTAATAATAGGAAACTGCTCGACCATTTGCGGAGACAGGTGAGTCACATACAGGGGAGATACCAGGGAGCTACAGGGGACATACAGGGGACAAACAAGGGACATACAGGGGAGATACAGGAGAAAAACAGAGGAGATACAGGGATATACAGGGGACAAACAGAGGAGATACAGGGAACATACAGTGGACAAACAGAGGAGATACAGGGGTGAGACAGGGCCATACATACAGGGCCCACATGGGGGAGAGGCAGATAGCCTGCTTCCACTGCGGACAACACTGCGCTAATAATAGGAAACTGCTCGACCATTTGAGGAGACAGGTATGTTCTTACACGGTTCTGTTCAGAGAGCTGTTAAAAATAAAGGTTTGAACATTTTTGTATGGAAGCTGGCATATCCACCCGCCGTCATTTTGTTTTTTTTTTATAAGTCCAAATATCTCGAGAACGTGACACTTTAGGGTACCATAGTACGAAATATTTATTGTGTGTATACTACTCATATATGTATACTACTTACATAGTGCGCGGAAACTTAAACTTAACATACTGAAAAAAAAAACAAAATGGCGGCGGTTGGATATGGGTAAGGTAATGACAGAATGGTGGCTAAAGCAAGGTACCTAAGCAAAGTGTTGTCCGAATATGTTGAAGTTAACCTTAACAAAACTCGTACAACAAGACTGTCATAGTAGCAGAGAGGACTATAGGGATAAATACACGCAATCCAAAACTGCATCAGTATTGTCCTTTAACTGCTTGCTCTAATATTAAGATGGTGCACTTGACAAGAAGAAAAGGGATGTTTACTGGGTATAAAAATCATTATTATAATTAGTCCGTCAGTTAAATTATTGAAAAATATGAAATACTTATTATTTCTTTTGTCAATCAAACAATTAGTGACAAAGATAAACCTTGTCAAAGTTTGAGAGTGGGGGCTCGTGATGGGACTGGCCGGTACATTTGATAGCGGTTAGTGACGTCACGCGAAACTTTAACGGGCTATATCTTCATCAATTTTTGTTAAATTGTCAAAAGAAAAAATTCGTGTCTAATATTTTTTGACAATCTATTTGACGGACAAATTATTTTTTTTAGTACTGTACTGTATCAGCCTTTTTAATAGTCCACTGCAGGACGTAGGCCTACCCACGAAGGGTGATTGGGCCATATCCACCACGCTGGCCCAGTGCGGGTTGGTGGATTCACATACGCCATCGAATTTCTTCTACGGACATATGCAGGTTGCCTCACGATGTTTTCCTTCACCGAAAAGCCAGTGGTGTGAAATTCCAAAGAACTCATTGGTACGGGACTGGGATTGAACCCACGACCTCACGATTGTAAGGCGGGCGTCACTACCTCTAGACCACCACGGCTTTCTTAGTAAACAAGCCTATTTATTACGATAAACGTAAAGTAACTTGGAGTGTGGGTCACGTTTCCACGGGGAGTACAGCTGGCGGTGCCTGTGCAGTCACATTCAGGACAGGCAGATAACCGGCTTTTTTTTTTGTTTCGTATAGGTTTGCGTCAGACTACACACTGCCTGTTGTTAAGCAGATATGCGGTTTAGACTACAAAAGGCTTACCTAAATTATACCTAATTACTCAGGATCTGAATACACCTACATTGTACTTTAGCGGGAACAGACTCAAGCATAGCGTTCCACATTCTGGCTGTTCGTATGAAAAATGAGGATTCGAAATGCTTGGTTCTAACGCGCGGAATGTACACCATAAAAGGGTGGCGCTTAGGTCGCGTCTGTTTAGCCGTACGATGGAAGAATGGGGCGAGTAGGACCAGATTTTGCAACTCCTGGGTGCACTCTCCGAAGATGTGATAGAAGGCTGAGGGTCTTTTAATCATAATTTTATTCTTGTTTCAGAATGTAAACCCAAACTCACCCTGGACTTGCACAATGTGCGGCAAAAACTGCGCGACCGAGTATCTTCTCAACGAACATTCTCGAATGCACGTGTCGGCCTTCGCCTGTGCATTGTGCGATATGTCGGCACAGTCTGCCGCGGCTTTAGCTCAGCACGTGAGGTACAGGCATCTGGCCGCTACTGACACTAGGACCCACGCGTGTCCGCACTGCGACTACAAGTCAGTATCTATAATTATTATAATCTAGTCTATTTTATAGCTTAATCGTTAAATTTAACTCAACTTATGGAAAATTGTTTAAAAGTTCCGTGACCGACATACTTCAGTACCTTAAGTCGAAAATGGACGACCTAATATCTCTAGTCTATTGTCTAGATAAATCGTTAAATTCGACGCAACTTACGAAAAATTGCTTAGTATTTACGTGACCGACATACTTCAGTACCTCAAGTTGAAAGTAATCGACCGAGTATTATTCTGAATGAACAATTTCGAATGCACGTGTCAGTCTTCGCCTGCGCCTTGTGCGATATGTCGGCGCAGTCTGCCGCGGCTTTAGCTCAGCACGTGAGGTACAGGCATCTGGCCGCTACTGACACTAGGACCCACGCGTGTCCGCACTGCGATTACAAGTCAGTATCTATACTTATTATATTCTAGTTGAGTGTCTAGCTCGTTGAACCCAACTCAACTTACGGAAAGTTGCGCAATGTTTTCGTGACCGACATACCTCAGTACCTCGAACCGAAAGTGCCCAACCAAATATTTTTAGTTTATACACGTATATTCACATATCCACGTCTCAGCGTTCGTCTGTGCCTAATGCGAAATGTTAGCCCAGTCAGCTGCTGCATTTCCTCAGAAAATATTTTACGGGTTTCTCCCATACTGACTCACGCGTGTCCATACTGCGATTACGAGTTAGTTACTAATATGTCAATGCGAAAGTGTGTTTCTTGTTTTTGTCTTAAAGTTGTTTCTTTCACGCTGCAACGGAGCAACGGATTTTGGCATGTGCATAGTTTGACTGACGGAAAGTGACATAGGCTACTTTTAATCCTGAAAAGGTTCCTATGGGATCGCACCAAAACTAAAATATCACGCATGCGAAGCCGCGGGCAAAAGCTAGTTTTGCACTAAAATAACCAATTATTTTTATTCCCCAGAGCGATAACAAAATGGGATCTCCAAAAGCACATCCCAACTCACACGCGCAAGAAAAAACGTCCTCGCCCAAACAAAAACACGGAAGAACTATCGGACGAAAATTCCGACAACTCGGAGCCAGAAGTAAAGAAAAAAGCTCCGAGGAAATACGCCTGCCATTTGTGTCCAGAGAAGAAAATGAAGGTTTTCTGTAGGGGAACTAAACTGACCACGCATTTGGTTAAAGTGCACGGAGCACAGTGGCCGTTTGGTTACAGTCGATTCAGGTTGGTACATTTTTTATATCTCATTGTTTTTAGGGTTCTTTACCCAATGGGTAAAAACGGGACCCTATTACTAAGACTCCGCTGTCCGTCTGTCTGTCTGTTACCAGGCTGTTTCTCATAAACCGCTGTAGCTAGAAAGCTGAAATTTTCACAGATGATGTATTTCTGTTGCCGCTATAACAACAAATACTAAAAACAGGAAAAAATAAATATTTAAGAACCTGAATTTTTTGCCGTTTTTCGCTCGATATTAATAACGGTGACAGGTAGATGATTAAAATATTCATAGAATATTATGGTTAAATATTTAAGGGGGGTTGCCGTACATGAAACGTAATTTTTTTGCTTGATATTAATAACGGCAACAGGAAGAAGCTTGTTCACAAAATATTAAGTGTCACCCGCCGCCCGCACCTGTCTCAGTCCCCCTTTGTCGTCTCCCCCGGCGCCCCTGTGCCGCGCAGGCGAGGACTAAGTCTTAATATCTCTTAGTAGCTCTTAGTGTTCTCCCGGTATTCTGATAAAAACGTTGGAGTCTTGCTTAGCTAGTTATGCTGAGTGTCGGTACTTTTATATTCGAAGCCAAGCCGAGTGGACGTCGCCATGTTGCTAAAGTTAAGTACTTTGTGTAATATCTAAATTATGGTGACTGATCATTGTACATTGTATCAAAAGATAATACTGATGGCGTCTTGAGTTTCTTGTCACTTCTTCTCAAAGCGTCTAGGGCCTTACGAACGTGGCATAATTATTGCAATACATGGTGGTACCCTCTAGGGACCCATGAAGTAAAGAATAAACAAAGAATACTTACCTACTTGTTTCCATTACTAATTTAGAATGAACATTAGATTAGAACCCTCACGAACATTTTAGGATCAGATTGAAGAGTTTCTTTGTTATTATATTAGAATCAGGGTTGCTGCATTAGTTTAAAGTAAGATTTCCATCCTAACAGTAATATTTTGGTAGAGAATAGATAAAGTAACCGCCTTTTTTAACCCTGATCTAACACTATAGTCTGCCTCATTGATTGTCATGTTTCGGACTAAGATTTCACGACAGATATGAGTTAACATGGTAATTTATTTGACCGCAAAACACAACAAGTATGGATTTTCATACAATTTTTGCCGGCTGTAGCTCGGATGCTGCCAGTAGTTATAGCAGTTGCAATTTATTTTGGAAAAGGTTGTCAAAAGCATCCAATCAAAATATTGCTCAAATTCCAAGCATGTTTGAAAAAAAAAGTATTTGCCTCAATATCTCAGCGTTACAAGAAAATCCAGCATTTGCCTTGTGGGTGATTCTGTATGAAAACAAGCACGTAACAGGCTCTAACGTGCTCGTTGTTTTGCAGGAATTCGTGTGAAAAGTAATTGTTTTTCATATAACATAACTTAAACTCGGTGCATAATTTATTTTAACGTAATTTTAAATTTATCAAAAAATTTTCCAAATGAAATTCACGGAAATAAAAAATACGTTTTTTCAATAGAGAATCAGGCCCCTGGTCTGATTATATTCTGGAACTGAAACGTGGTCTTTTTGGCTTTATGATTAAGCTCAAAATAGCCCAACGCGCTATGGAGAGGGCTATGCTCGGAGTCTCGCTGCAAGATTGAAGGAATGAGGAGATTCGCAGACGTACTAAATAAAGTTACCGACATAGCCCAGCGGATTAGTAAGTTGAAATGGCAATGGACAGGTCACATAGCTCGGAGAACTGAAGGCCGATGGGGCAGTAAAGTTCTCGAATGGAGAACACGCACCGGCAAGCGCAGCGTAGGACGTCCACCGACCAGGTGGACCGACGATATTATTAAGACAGCAGGAACGCGCTGGATGCAGGCCGCTTCCAACCGGGCTTATTGGAAATCTATAGGGGAGGCTTATGTCCAGCAGTGGACGTCCTACGGCTGATAATGACTGTCTCAGTGGCTCAGTGGTTAGTGACCCTGACTTCTGGGCCAAAGAGGCGTGGGTTCGAACCCCACCCAGGGCAAACATTTATGTGATGAACATAGGTGTTTGCTGTGTCTGGATGTTATTTAGGTACCATCTATATAAGTATGTATTTAAAAATATGTATATGTAGTATATCAGTCTCTGGCAGCCATATCACAAGCTTTGGTTAGTTTGGGGTCAGATACCGTGTGTAAGATGTCCCCTAATATTTATTTATTTTATTTATTGATAATGATGAATGATGATGACATTTTTGCATGATTCCATTATATTTACCCAAGAAAACATTTATTACAGATATCAACTCAGTGAAGACGGCATGTACCGTCTCACCACCACCCGCTACGAAGTTCTAGAAGTATCCAAGAAGATCGTAGACGGATACAGCGGGCCCATAGAGTCTCTCACCAACAACCTAGAGTTCACCATCATACAAACCTCAGAAGCCACCGAAACCACTCCCACGAGCTTCGAGATCGTTCTAAAAGACGACGAGAATAAGGACAAAAATCCTTCACAGGTGATAGTGAAAAATGATCATGATGATGACATTGATGTGGAAGAAAATCAGGTGGAAATTCTTTTGTGTGACGTGGATGATAAAGGGAATATTATTAAGTCTGAAGTCATCAATTCCGATGCTATTTATAGGTAAAGTGCTTTTTTCTTTTGTTTGTATGCAGGGGCGGATTTAGAGGAGGTCAACAGTGGCAACTGCCCGGGGCCTCCACAGTAGAGATATAGATATATAGATTACACACACATACAATGTATTTACCCCACAATAGATTTCGAAAAAAAAAACTACATTTTCCACTCTAAAGAAAGATAATAATAGATAATAATTAATTTGTGAAGCACGTTTTAGAAATTCTGCCGTCATTGCTGTTTGAATGGTGTGTATACTCATTTTATTTTGTAAAAATATATTTTTTAATTATAAAAATTTGAGATCCTGGATATCATGTAGCAGCAGAGTGCTAGCCAATACAAGTAAAACGAGTCCAAACACGACGGGTCTATCTTTAGTACATTCCGTTCCTATGGCCAGCTTTCGATTCCATCATCAGATCAGTTCCACGGTACCATATTATTGCATTGTCACGCGATATACATATGCGTGCTAAATTTCAGCTCAATCGGAAACCTGGTAGTTCAAGATTCCACCCGAACTTACATCGGTGCATCCATTGCAAGTTAAATAAAAGCTTGTAAAATCATCAAGCCCAAGACCCGACCCCCAACAATATTGCAAGTTCTAGAGACCACAAAGATTTCTCCGCTCTTTCGTTGCCCCGGAGCCTCCTCACCTCTAAATCCGGCCCTGTTTGTTTATAGATATAGTTTTGCGTCCTTCTTTTGCCTGGATTTCAAAGGATATACTCATCGTTATTGCTGTACACTATATCATGTCACATATAAAAGCCGGCAGCGGCCCAGTTCTATGAATATGACTTACAACTTACTTGCATTTGGTCCCATGGAAAAAGTACCATGGGACCAAATGCATAGGTAGGTATTATTATACTACTATTTCGCTATTTCGGGGTTGGTTCCATAGCAAAAGTTGTTCAATGATGAGTATACAGGGTACTCATACTACTATACCTCGTGTAAGCCTGAAAGTCCTTTTGCATTGCAAAACCAATGTATTTATTTATATTGCTATGGTGACTTTTGGTTTTTATTTTTCAGTTCACATTATTAAATAATAATTTTACAGTTATTTAATTCAGTTAGCTAGTATATAATGTAGTAATAGAATTATGATGTACTATTTCAGTATTTTTGTAAACTTTTCGTGTATTTTATTCTTGAACTTTATTTACAATTTCATAATAATTTTCTTTCATGATTTTATAGACATTTGCATTATTTTATAAGTATGTTTCGAATGAATGAAATAAAAATGTTTCATACTATTTATATGTGGTATGTGACATGTATTTTATATGGTGTTATTTCTTCACTATTCCAAATTCTGCAAATATTTCAAGATCTGTTATACCGTTGTTTGTTAGACGACGGATAAATTGTAGGACATTGTATTCGTCATTATGACTATACTATGAGACGTGCGTCTGAATTCGTAAAGAACGTTATTCCATATTTTTTCTGAACTGATTTTTTTGGATAGAACACTTCGAGCAAATATCTACAGAGCCACAGTCCCTAATTGAAAGTAGTAAAAAAATGTCCGAGCGCCGTCATACATACCGACTTAGATATTTTCTATTACATAATTTACAATAACCCGTTTTCTCGAATCTCGAACGTTATGTCACATAATTAGTGCTTGTGACCGAGCACTTTGGCATCGCGCGGTATTGTAGTTGGCTTGCAATCGCCTTACGACTAACTAAAAAGCCTGCCCACTACGTAGCTTGGGCAGAGTTTTGGCTCGGACAATTTTTTTGCACGATTGTAACTCTATAGATATTTGCTCAAAGATAGAACATTAGATATTTTTTTGCGATTTCGGTGTTGGTCTCATACCTAATAAAATCTGGTCAGAATGTCCAGTACAATGATATCTTAGAATATTTCTGTCGTTTAGAAATACACTTGTATAGGTAAAAATGAGATACACACTGATATAGGACACTGTTTTATTTACTAAGACATTAAGGTCAATTTTCAACGCTTTTTAGACAGGTCTAAATATACTAAAAATATAGCTGTCTCTTTCGTTGCGATCGATTAGACAAAGAAAAAAATATTTTAAAATTATGTAAAAGCTGTTAAGTCTTCAAATTGACCACACTGAACTTATAGACGGACAAAGCCTTTACTACATATCTATACTTAGTACATATATGAAGGCTTTATCTCACTAAAATGCAACAGTGGCGCCATCACCAGTAAAAATGTAACTTGGTTGTGGAACTAGTGATAGTAGCGATCCCCAGAGGTGTTAGTATGAGATAATACGTACTGAAACGAAAACGACAGTAGTTTCGTGTGGCTCCTGGCGTGTTAGTTCTTCTTTGTTCCCGCTAGGGGCGCTATACAAAACTGTAGAGAGCGAAACGGAAACTATTATAGTTTTCATTTAATTGTAATCTCATACTAATGCATCATGGAAGCGTAATCTCATAGTGCACTCAACTTTTTTTACTCTTACAATGAAAATCTAAATTAGACCTATAGGCAGTTCAACTGTTTGTGTCCACCAATAATTAAAAGAAAAAAACATAATAAACTTAAAACTAGTGTTGAAATATCTGGATACAGGCATCTCTCTTCGTTGTTCCATCTATCTCACTCTAGCACCAACAGCCGCGTTCTGAATACCCATTGCCCGGCTAAGGCATACTTCTGTCCTTGTCTCAGATAACATAACAGAGCAGAACAGAAACTGGGCAGTGCTCGGCTAATCGTGTTGTACAAAAACTAAAATCAGAGAAAAAAGGTACGATAAATAATTAAAATTCAAGCTTTATTAGGGTTCCGTACCCAAAGGTTAAAAACGGGACCCTATTATAAGACTCCGATGTCCGTATGTCTGTCACCAGGCTGTATTTCATGAACCGTGATAGCTAGTCAGCTGAAATTTATTAACACAGATGATGTATTTCTGTTGCCACTATAACAACAAATACTAAAAACAGAATAAAATAAATGTTTTAAGGGGGGTCCCAAACAACAAACGTGATTTTTCAGGAGTTTTTTGCTCCCTATTAATAACGGCGGGAAAAATGGGGTTAAAGGGGCTCTGACTCGGTACGGAACCCTTTGTGCGCGAACACGACTCGCACTTGGCCAATTTTTCTAAAATCTGGCTGATATCAAAATTACGATCTACTCCCAAAAGTTTTTTTTTAAATCGTTTCGTAGTCGTGCCAATCGTGTCATAAAAACTAACAAAACTTCAAAAAAAAAACTAAAAATAATCAGAACACAAACATAATTCCAAAATTGGTCCTTTAAAGGCCCAATCAAACTTCTTGGCGTCTGTGAAGTTATAAGCATACTAGCTGCGCAAATCCCCGCTACTCGCGCAGCTGTCTTATACTAAGCGCCACACAAATCGGCTGATGGGAAGTTATGCGCAGAACGCTGCGCAAAAGCCGAAATATAAGTATGCGCGGGAGCCAGAGAGACTCGCGCCGGGGCTCACCCGCCCGCAAATGCCCTCATGCCTCCCGCGCGCTCCCTACGCATTGTGCACACATGCGCAATAATTAGCGAATCACGGCGAAGTGTCATCTGCGGCTAACTTCTCATCCGCCGATTTGTGTGGCGCTTAGTAGGTATAACGAATTTGCTATTGCGCAATGACTCTTCGTGTTCAGACGCCTAGAATTTTGATTAGGCATATGTCAAAATCTTTACGTCAAAATGAACTACCCTCAAAGTTTCTTAAAACTTTCTATCAGACGTTCGGCTTCCCTAAACCCTGACTCCACAGCCCCGTGGACTGCACTATGCCTGTGATGAGAAGTAGCTTCTCCCGCGAAGCAAACGACAGGGAACTGGCTTCCGAAGTAGAGAGGCTCGCTCAACAAAATGGCGCCGTCTCCGCCATTTTGTTCCGTCGCTATACTTCGGTACGAGTATGCGCCGCGCGCCAGGGGATTTGACGCCCATTGAGATCTAGAAAAGAATATAAGCTTAACAAGAATGTAATTGGATACCGTAGGATGTTCAGTGCTGTGTAGATCTGCTCTATAAATTTCCGAAAGGACTAGTTAGATTCTAACGTTATAGGATACATCCAAACTTCTAAAAAGATTCTGCAGTCTTTATTTAGACGTCTGTTGTCTTTATTGGGGGTGCACACTCCAAGGGTGCGTCTGTCAGCGTTTGGTATCAATTCGAGCCTTTTTTACGAGGGGGAAATGTTTGTAAGATATCCAGCTGCTTCCAGGTAGGTAAGTACAGCCGAGTTAAGTGGGATTGCACCCACTAAAACCCCTCGGTTTCCTGCCTCTCTGCTGTCTTGAAAGCTCCGGGATCTCCAGGGGACAATGCTGAGTAGCAATGGAGAGCTGGCGAGCTCAGAGGCTCCCTTTTAGTAGGCTCTTAGTACAGGCAGAAGATACCGATACCGTATTCTATTGCCCCGGCATCAGGGCCACTCAAATCATGCCTAATATTTGACTTAATATTTGAATAATTTGGCTCCAAAAAAACGCTAAACAATATCCTTACCTCACGATACTCTTAATCGGCGTGACATCAAACTTCTTCCCCAACACCTCATTCATTAGCTTATTGACTCCCGCATGTACCTCCGCTTGGCTGACTTTCTCCATCGCCTCTGCCCCGTTCCCATACAACCAAGCCAGCAAAAGATTCGGCTTATGCGCTACCGTATCCAACCCGTAAATCTCCGTTATCCACTGGTCTTTGCCAAATTTGGCTTTGTCTTCATCAGTCCATAGAATGGCGAAGCTTGCTGGGGTTTTTGGCCACCATGGCTTTTCGAATTCGATGTAGATTTTGTCGAGCACGGCCAGTTGTAGGGTGTTGATGGTGGTCACTTTTTTGGATGGGAGCGGTGGGTTGAACAATTTCGCGTGGCTGGAAGTCAAATAAGATTGAAATATCAATTGTAGAAGTGAAGATCAATGAAGATTGATGTTTTGATTACTCAGATAGAATTTTCGATCTTTATTCTTTGGTGAGCGTTGTGGCCTTTTGTTTGACTATATGGCTATTTTATTCCTAAACATATAATTATTACGGGACTAATCGCGCACTAAAATCACGAGATAAAACCGGTGACCACGATCGATGCAACTTGGTCGAAACATCGGGATAGCGAGGTATTTATTGATCTCATAATTTTGGTACTCGTTTAGTCCCGTGATGCCGTGGTATATTGTAATACAATGGATATTTATTTTTAGGGGAAGTTTTCTGCCTCGCTTTTTATCAGTTGATAATGGCAAGATCGTTTAATATTCAAATTTTAATAAGCAGTAGAATCCAATTGGTCAAAAATGAGGATTTTAACTGACTAAGACTTAACAATACAAAGCTTCTGAAAATTTTAAATTGTAGAACAAAATATTATTCAGTTTGGTTGAAAAATACACCCCAAGTAGTAACATCCAAATACGCATTCCATGCTATATCGGGTTACCATGGGGTAAACTAATCAAGTTTAATCTATTTTAACTATTTGTTATTGTAATGAAGTACTTTTAGTACCTACCACAAACTTGTACCAACCTTTGTGGTACAAAAAGTATTTTATTACACATTCATTGTAAATTTATGTGAAATAAAGTTATTTATTAATTCAGATAAGTTAGATCAGTCAGATAAGTAAGTTAGATCAGTCAGATAAGTTAGGTACCTAGATAAGTTAGGTATATTTAACGAGCTCATTATAAACAATGTATAACAATCCCTTTTTTCAGTAAAGCTCTAAAACCAGGATAATAAATAGGTACTTTTTAACTATATAGAAATAAAAAGGATTTTATGTAATTAAAAATATCTATTTATTTTAACTAAACTTGCCTAAGTTTTCAAGTAGGTACTGAGTTGTTTATATAATAAATAATCATAAAATATATTTTAGTATACCTACCTAGTATCTAAAAAGTATTTTGTTCCTAAAATCGTTAAAATCAAAATCAAACTACCCAACTCCTCTGTGAGACAAAGGTCTCCTAAATCTGGTGGAAGCTTGCATCCAGCGACAAAATGGCATCATCGATTCAATCGAAGTATTCGAACATAAGTAGGTAAGTAGATTGCAATGTTAAAGTGGTATTTGTGCCTAAAAATAAATAATTATAGTAATTTTTACAAGATTGTTAAACTTACCGCTCTTTCAAGACTCCAATAGAGACAGTTACAATAACGCTCTTGGCTGCATACAAGCTGCCATCCTTGCATTTTACCTGCACCAGCGGATTGCTTGCCGTCGGGGGCAGGCTAGCGGGCACCTGGTTGCCGGTGCCCCATCGGATGCTCTCCACTTCCTTGTTCAGCAGGATTTGTACGGGGATCTCTTTGCTCGGATCGGGGTATTTGTTCTGGAATGTTCAACCACGTTATCTTGATTTCTCGTATTATCACAATCGGATCACGTTGTATGTTTTTGCTAGACATAATTTTCAGCCAGACATCATTATTAGTCGAATGACGTCCACTGCTGGACATAGGCCTCCCATATGGATTTCAAAATAGGCCGGTTGGAAGCGGCGGTTCCTGCGGTCTTAATTAGTCCACCTAGTCCGAGGACGTACTGCGTTGCGCTTGCCAGTGCGTGGGCTCCATTCGAGCCAGACCATTTATTTTCGTCATTTTAAAAGACTAGCCTGCAAATAATGAGTCACTCGAGCCACAATTAAAATAATGTGTCCATAGAATTATTTGATTTCCACGAGGTTACGAGGAGTTGTTCAACTTACTCGTATTTTACACGAATTAGGAACAGCACCGTCATCGTCAGGCGCCAACATGGTTAGCTCCACCGAGCGCATAAAATAACTTGACAAAATTCACACTAAGGGTACTGAGCACCTTAATGTAGTGATATTTCCATCTAAATCTACACCTCCCCCTCCCCACTACTACCAAAAAGTTGTCATTCATGTTACGAGTTAAAGCAATCGAAAGCTTTCGCAAGAGAAAGGTCTCCTCTACTTGAAGTCTATAACGCCCGCTCAATATTTATCCTCCAACGTCGCCAAAGATCCTGAAAATCTCCGACGTAAAGCTCTTCACACTCACCAGTAAAATGTCCAAAATCGTCTTATACCCCTTCCCTTTCCAATTCAGCATGAACTCTCCCTCACAAGGCCAGTGTTCCACCAACCCTCGCAGCGACTTGCCCTGTGCCGGATCATTCTGACCTCCAAGATGGTTCATTCGCGAATAACTCTCTATGAAGGATTTTGTTAACTTAGGGCTTGCTTTCAGAATTGGATTGGAGTTCGCTCTGGAAATATACAGAAGTGTGATGTTTATTACTACGTATAGCACGTAATCCAAACCTCTGGGATAGGTATTGCAATGGATTAACATAATTTTAACTTCCGAATAGTGTCTGTCATTGCTGATTTATCATTGACCGAGCAAGATAGAAATTGCCGGGTACATCCTAAAGCTTTTCGGATGGACCCTACAAGGTATAAGTATAATAACTCGTGTACCTATGATGTCCCGTATCCTCAAGGTAGACAAATAACCTAATGAAAATCTCTTAATCAGTCTTTAAAAAATTTCCTCGTTTCCTTTCAATCTTCATAGGCATTTTCACAGGCAGTCTATGCCAGTTGCTGTCCTATGGCTGATGAGCATTATAGCATTGACTTTTTGCTAAATAACTGTTTTTTATACGTTAGACTAGCGACCCGCCCCGGCTTCGCACAGGTGTATTATACATATAAATCTTCCTCTTGAGTCACTCTACCTATTAAAAAAACGCATCAAAATCAGTTGCGTAGTTTTAAGCGACTTTGTTTTATACTATGTAGTGATAGTGATGATACTTACGCACTCTTAACACAGTCCAAAATCGACTGAGCACCTGTTTTGTCCGCATTCGCCACTTGGTCTCCGATTGCCGTCTGAATATCCTGGGCTTTCTTGTCCGGAATCAGATCCCCGTTCGATAAGACGTAGTAATTGGTACTCGGATCTGGCCTGCCGAGGAGGCCTAAGGGGTTTGCTAGCTCGAAGACTATGTTGTCTTTCTCACCATGGCACCTAAAATTCAAATAATTAACTTTTTATACAGGGCTTCTGCTTACCCTACGTAGTATTATTATATCTTCTTTGCCTGTACTAAGCCAAAGGGGGGGATTAAGACCATCATTCACCAATCACCTCCTTTCGCTAATCATCTCATCTTCATCATATCTTTCGCATCATCACCAATCGCCCCCTTTCGCCTTCGTACACCAGTTCTGGATAACCCGGTGAAATATAAATAAACTTTATAGTGTATAGAGTGCTGTATAGCAGATTGAGTGGTAGTCTTAATTATCATCCACGCTCACGCAGCTTGATTTTTTTTTTTTGGGGTCTTCGCCACTGGGCAGTTGTTCTAGCAACACAAAGCCTGGCTATACATATTACGAGTATGTTGTTTAAAAGGAAATAGGCTTGCTTCGACAAATGGTAGTGGACAACGAACAAAACATCCCCTGTAAGAAAATATGAAAGGGCAGTTCAGAGCTTCTTTTTGAAGTCGGTAGGAACTAGCTAACATAGTTTTTAGGGCTATGTGAGCGGCTTTATTCGCCGGGAGATTCCTGTTGGTATATGTTATGGCAAGTGCTGCTGGAACTTGCCGTTGACAGCTCGTTTCCAAATAGCACCCTAAGAACCGAGTTCACCAACGCTTTTTTAAGTTAAACGTGTGATTACTGTATTTCAACAGCGGTTAACTGGGGTCCTATACCTGAGTTCACCAACAGGTGTTTACTTTATTAACCGTTGGTTAAATTTTAAACAGCTAACGAAATGTTGCTGTTCACCAACCACTAACTGTTGTTTCAATACAGTAATCACTCGTTTAACTTAAACAAGCGTTGGTGAACTCGGGGCTAAATAGAACATTTGATCTGTTGAAAAGTAAATTTACCAAGCAGCCCCAATATCTATGATGCCGTCACCGAACTCCACCTGCTGTATCCTGCCGCCGATTCTATCAGCTGCCTCAAGCCCCATCACCTTGAGTCCAGCATCGTGCAGTTTCCTGATCGCCGCGACGCCGGCAGCGCCGCACCCAATTACTATCACGTCCATTATACCCCTAAAAAGAATAATTTCTATGGTTATCTTTACAATTATTTTACTTATTTATTAAGTTTTTTAACGCGAATAAGTCCGCGCTTGACCACCAACTCGACTGATGGTAAGCGACGTTGTGGTCGAAGATGAAGCACACAGACCTAGAAGATACCTACTCACGCTGATCTTGAAAAGCTTAAGATTATATCTCTTAGGGAACTGGAAAGCAGGAAGACTGTTCCATTCCCTGGCGGTACGAATCAGAAATGTTGAGTCAAACCGCTTCGTACGTATCGAAGGAAAATCGACAGTGCTTGGTAATGTGGCGTCTTTCTACTTGTCCTGTAGTAAAAAGGGGATGGTAGGATAAGGTCGTGCAGCTCAGATACACACTCTCCGAAATGAATCCTATAGAAATGGACAGACTCGAAGTTTTCATCACTCATCAACTGGCACCTTGTTGTGTTTAATCTTTGTTTTTTGTATTATTGTAATGTAATTCAGTTTTTTGACCAAAAATAACTGAATTTGATTTTTAATAATGCTTAGCATGATTTAACCATGGCAATTTATTTAAATGTGAGAAGTTGTTTTTTTATGTGGATAGGTACCTACTGTATTGTAGATTGATTTTGACTATTCAAAAGTGTGTATCTGACACCCATTTGTCGAAATAAATAATCAGCCAAGTACGAGTCGGACTCACGCACGGAGGGTTCCGTACTGTATGGGAGCCCGCCTTAAATATTTATTATATTTTAATTTTATTATTTATTATTGAAGGGAATATAAAATTAAACATTCTGTGAAAATTTCAAGCATCTACCTGGTACCATTATTAAAATAGAGCGAAAAACGTCTAAAAATTCAGGTTTGTTGTATGGGAGCCCCCCTTAAATATTTATTTTATTTTGTTTTTATAGCGGCAACAGAAATACATAATCTGTGAAAATTTCAGCTGCCTAGCTATCATGGTTTATGAGATACAGCCCAGTGACAGACAGACAGACGGATATCGAAGTCTTAGTAATAGGGTCCCGTTTTTCCCGTTGGGTACGGAACCCTAATTATACAAAAACTGATTATAGATTACTATGAAATCATTCATCATCATTAGTTACGAGTATTAGATTTATTTAGATCATGGTCATCCACGTCTTTCTCTGTCTATATCTCTATCTGTTCCTCCTTTTTCTTTCTTTGTTTGAAAATAAATTATTCTAATTTTGACTCTACATTTACACTTAGGTACTCCACGGAAAAGATTTCAAACTCAAACTCTCAAAGATTTGGGCTCTCGTAGCGTAGACATTTCATATTTGACTGCTCGTCGAATGCGGGTTAGCAGACTTGTTTATATTTAAGAAAATGAAAAACTAAGATATTCAGGTTTTCTCATAATATTTCCCATCATTTTTTGTAGCTTGCAGCAATAGAGAAATTTAATAAGAAAATGTTAAAATGTAATCTTCTAGTGGTTGTTGTACAATGAACTATCCTCTCTGAAGTTCTGAGCGTAGACCCAGAACAAGAACCAATTTACGTGTTCTGCAAGATAACGATAATAAAATGTATTATGATGATGATTGGCAAAAATGTTTTTTCCATATTATATTCGTAATTTTCATCAACAGAAATACATCAGTATTTTACGAAAATATGTGTAATATTTTCCCCTGGAGATTCTACTAGCGATTTCGGTCACCAAGCTATCGGTCCACAATGTCATTACCTCGAATAGGTACCGATATGTCACGGTCAAGTTTACACACAAGTGTGTACTACAATAGAATTGCGAACATGATAATAATGATTCGCTAACTGTATATCAAATAAATAGGTACTATTTGAGCAAATCTTCGAGCAAAATGAGATATTTAAAGAAACAGAAGCTGAATATCGTTTATTGCTATAAAACTGGTACAGAAGTTGTTACAAAATAACAAGATACGAGTAAGTCTCAGTCTTACTCTTTTCGGGCGTGTAATATTTTACACAATACTTATTTTTATAGGTATCTTATAGCTACTAAAGATATATAACAACAGAAATGAAAAAAATAAAACCGATACTAATGTCTCCGATATATATGCCCTATGAAACAGGGATATGTACCTGTAAGTTAGTTAGTCTTATGATATTGTCTAAATATAACTTTATGTACATGTTCTGGCAAATAAATAAATATCTAATTATCTCTACCTTTTGGATTTAGGAACTAGTTTAGTCTGAACGTAATACAAATCGTATGAAGGTCGAATCAGTCAGTTCAATTTCGTAAACATAACGTCACAGATTAAATAATACGTACAGGCACTATATTCTTGAAATCATTATTATTTAGTTTAGTCTAATAGTCTAACCTAAAAAAGATTTAAAATATTTACCTCTTTCTAAACACCACTTATCACTTACAATGAAATGCTGTAACTGTTGAATAACAACTTTTATCAGCTTGATCAACTTTTATAGTATCATCGTTGTATGTTGTATTCAAGTGTGTAGATATTAAGATAGGTTACTACTACATACGTGAGCTGATATAAATAATAAACAAAAAAATAGGTAAGTCCTTATTAGCTAATAGGTTAGGATAACAACAGTTTATAATAGTAATAGGCTCGATAACAGTAATCATAGTTATCTAGCCTATTAGTTGAAAATGCAACTTAGTTATTTCAAAATTAAAAAACATAGTTTATGCAGTTTTTTACATAGTTGAAAATAAATGTAAGTACATATAGCTCTAAGCAGTTTTTACATAGTTTAAAATATACAGAAAAATACTTACGCCACTTTGACGTGGAAAAAAAACACAGAGTCAAAGAAACGTGTCTTAAAGTTGAATTTTTATGTTATTCTGATTCGTCGAGCATTTAAATGGTGTAAAGTTGCGTAATTATAAACAACTTTATCTTATGTTTTTATGTATAGCTTATCTAAGAAAATACATAATAACTACCGATTGCATGGTTAACTACGTTTTGTGGACAATACTTTGGTAGAGTACCATATCAAGACGAATCTGCTAAATTAGAAAAGTGGTAGTAAATCTGCTTTAGTAAAATATTGTATTGTTCATGAACTGATAATTACATATTTTTCGCAAATAATCGCAACACCGACTTCCACCGTGTTCATAGAATTCGAATAATTTGCACGAATCGATGTGGCCATCCATGTACATTTCTGTTGATTTATCAAAAACGGCTCAGCCGATTTCGATAAAATTAAAATGGGACCACTTCGAAAGAATTGGTACTCTTTCGAACTAAAAAAAAAAATCGGTTTTCTATTGGCGAAAATATTGATGAACATACACAAAAAATACATACCTCCTCCGTTTTGAAAGTCGGTAAAAACATGTTTAGTGTCATGTAGGTATATTTTACTTCTGAGACCATGGTATGGGATAAACGGAACCCATGGTCGTTTTCGTTTCGCTCCATACATTTTTTACAGTAGCGCTCGTAGCGTAGTTTGACTAGGTGTTTGTCAGCGATCACCGAAATTAAGCAACGTTCCGCACGGTCTGTATTTGGATGCGAGACCGCGTGTAGCATTTTCCAACTGAGCGCTACCGTAACTCGAATGAATCGTTAAATTAATTGTAGGTCCCAGTTGTTTTAACTGTTTAGCCATGTCAGAGGCCTTCAGGCGGCCTAAAAACTCTGACACCAGGGCTAGCCCCCTAGCCTTTACGAACTTAAGAGATTTTTGTTAGTAGTTTCCCGCTAGGGGTATTTTTTATAAATTGTATGGTGCACAGCGAAGGCTTTCTTAGTTTCCGTATTCTATATATTTTTTTCGTAAATGTTTATTTATTTATTTACTAGCTTTTACCCGCGGCTTCGCCCGCGTTATATTTTGATTTTGGCTTATGTTTATGTCGGCTGCGAAACCTAACCTAACCGACAAATATCAAAATACCTTAGAGGAATGCTTTTGTTGGTTAAGTTACGGTTGGAGTGTATATACAACCCCCCCATGTATTCCCGCCTTGTCGTGGGGGAGGTCTGAGGCAGCTGAAAAGGCGGCGCTTGAAGTTTCCCTCTTCTTTGGGTCTTTTCCCCCAAGGAAGCTTAGAGGCTGGCACTCGAGGTTCAACCGCTTTTAACTAAAGCAGCTGAGAGGATGGCCGGTAGGTTGCATGCCTTATGAGGAGTGCCGCAACTTAGGCGGGCTGCAGTGCCGCTCTTGCGACGCTGCATAAGATGATTTTTTTTTATTATATCGCGAAATATCCCTGACATGATCAGGGGTCTTAATTACAAATGAATAAAAACTATACCTATATTTCAATGTTTTTGGCTGTTTGCAGTTATAATAAACATTACTATCCCTGACATGATCAGGGGTCTTAATTACAAATGAATAAAAACTATACCTATATTTCAATGTTTTTGGCTGTTTGCAGTTATAATAAACATTACAATGGTACAGCCAAGTGTATACCTACTTGTTCCTAATTATTGCTTTTTTAAGAATATTTGTGCATAATTCGATAAAATTGTTTCTAAGGTTGTTACGTGTTAGATTAATTCCAATTTTTTGTTCTAAATCAAATCTCTGCTTTCCATAAACTGGGCATTCCAAGATTATGTGCAGTGGAGTCTCCTCTTTTGTGGGTTCACAGATACACGATTGGCTTTCCCTCAACTTAAATCGATGTAAGTATTGGGGAAACCCACCATGCCCCGTCAGCACTTGAGTTATGATTCCCACTGGTGCTATTTCTCTTACGATCCTGTATGCCGCCCTTGCATCCGGAAAATATGTTTTGGTTACCGCCGCTGTGTGTCCATCCTGATACCGCCGGTTCCACTCGTCAAGAGAGTCCTTTCGGATTTCTCGCTTAACGAATGAAACAGGGCAGTTATCGTAAATAGGTCTGCACTTCGAGTGCAGTGCTGCTTCCTTTGCTAGCTGGTCCGCTCTCTCATTTCCCTCCATCCCCGCGTGCGCTTTAATCCAATAAAGTTTCACTATTTTATTTTGTGCGTGTAGTAACTTTATGTTAGCTTTGAATTTACTGCTAAGGGATGGAGGGAAGATACGCCAACTACCGTTTCCAGTGCAGACCTGGAGTCACAAAAGATTTTTGCTTTTTTGGTAGCCTCAAGAAGTGCCAATAACTCGGCCTGGTACACGGAGCACCAATCGGCCATTTCAGCTTGCGGGTATCTCAGCGGCATCATCCCAAATGGATAATGCCGCCCCAACTATCCCTTTAATTTTGCTGCCGTCTGTAAATATGTTAATTTCTCGGTTAAGATTTTGCTCTAGTGCTGCTCCGTCTGCCAGGCATATGAACTCCAGCTCCTCTTGCTGGGCTGGGTGTGGCTTCTTTTCTGTCTCTCTATCTCCAGTTACTTGCTGGGAATAACCTTTCTTAGTTTCATAAAGCAAGGCTGCTTCCTGGACTCTGATATGACAGCCGAGGATTAGGGGCCGCGGTGGGATATATGGAACTGGTGGTGTGGGTGCCGCCACCTACCCTACCTTCCGCTAGGCCGTCAACGTGTTGGCAGACGCAGTGGGGCTGCAGGGGAAGAGAGGTGTCGGTATCGCGATGGCCGTTCTCACTGCCCTCTGCAGTTGAAGAGGCAGGCGCTGGGCTACTATGACTGACCCGCTGCACTGGGACCAGGGCGTTGGAATGCTGTCTGACGTTCAGTACTGGTTAGTCCCGAGTGGTGGATGACGATGTGTCTTGTGCTCCGAAACACTCCGTCATTATGGCGAGAGCGCAAGTTCCGTTATGGAGCCCGAGTCTGGGCTAGCGCTGTTGAGTGCCGCGAAGGAGTGCGAAAAATGTAGGAACGTCCTAAACTTGCCATGACAGGTTATTTCTGGCGCTTAGACGGCTGCTACCGCAGCCCGCTCACTTAGTTTTTATCCTATCCTACGGGAACTGTTAAAGTTTTTGCGATAAAAAGTGGCCTATGTCACTTTTTGTCTTTCAAACTATATTCATGCAATAAGCCAAGGCAAGTTGCTCCGTTGCTGAGAAAAAAATATTGTTAAGTCCTACGGGAACCACAATTTTTTCGGGATGAAATGTATCCTATGTTACTTTCCGTCTTCCAAACTATGCCCACACCAAATATCAAGTCAATCCGTTGCTCCATTGCTGAGAAACAGTTATTGTCCTATCCCATGGGAATCACGAATTTTCTCGAGATAAAAAAGTATCCTATTATCACTTTCTGTCTTTTAAACCATAGGTATCCATACCAAAAATCAGGTCAATCTTTTGCTCAGTTGCTGCGTTAAAGAGGAACAAACCAACAAACTTTTCGGATTGATAATATTAAAGTATGATGATTCTGTACCATAAAGGTAGAATAAAGAAACATGTTAAACCTCTAATGATAGAAGATTTAAAAATATTTTTAATGTCAGACAAAATGACGGCCTGGTATTAAACGTCATAGTAACATGTAGCATGCAGAGGGAAAATAAAATTTTATCCAATTTTAATGTCAGTTGTCATTTTCAATCCATACTTTATTTCCTCTTCAAGGGGATATAATGGTGGAAAAACAATTTGTCCCCTTGCCATGCTACTTGTGATTTATAAAAGTCTGCAGACAATGTCACCTGTCATCTAATTACGTTTGGCTGTGACGTTTCGTTAGTCCATATTAGCGTCATAGAGGAATTAATCACTTAGCGTCTTTGTGATAGTGGCGACAGTTTCGCTTTCGACGGTTTTTGTCCTGTCCTACAGGAAATATGCAATTTTTCGGGATAAAAAGTATCCTAAAGCTCCTTCCGCCTATTAAACTATGTCCATGCCAAAAATCAAGTCAATCCGTTGCTCCGTTGGTGCGTGAAAGAGTAACAAACCAACAAACCAACAAACTTTTCGGATTTATAATATTAGTAAGGATTCTGATAATCTTGTTTATATGGTACTGATTTGTACGGGCGAGAATTAGGTAGATACACCTAAATGATTTTCTTGTGTCATAAATGATAGCTTATTGACCGACGAACCGAACCGGAGGAGGTAGGTACGCAATTCGACGCGTACATTTTTTTATGTATAACCACGCATAACTTTTTTCATAGTAGTCCGATTTCAATAATAATATTTTTATTGGAAAGAGTATATTCCGAAATTATTCCTATTAAATTTTTATTGAAATTGGCTGAGCCATTTTTGATAAATCAACAATAATGTGAAAAATGCTACATCGATCCGTGCGAAATATTCGCGAATTCTGTACACGGGTGAAGTCAGTCATGCTATTTTTGCAAAAAGTAATTATTTTAACAATTTAATAATGATCGGGTTTTCAACAATGATCTATGCACCATGCATGCACCGCTTCACAAGGTTAGAGTGTATGGGTATCGTCCAAGCCTGCCTGCTTCATCTTCGACCACAACGTCGCTTTTCTTCACAATAGCTAATAGTAGTTCAACAGAGATTTATTTGCAAAAAAAAATCTAAGTTAACGCATTCAGGGAACATTTTTATCTTCTCGTTCAATTTTTTGCTCTCAGAAGCAAATTTAAACCACTTTTAACCGACTTCCAAAAAGGAGGAGGTTTTATGTTCGTCTGTATGTTTTTTTTTTAATGTGTGCATCGATAATTTCGCCAATTGTGAACTGAATCGAAATTTTTTTTAGTTCGAAAGGGTATACTCCCAAAGTGGTCCCATATAAAATTTACAGAAATCGGCTGAGCCATTTTTGAAAAGTTAACAATAATTTAAACAACTTGAACGAAATATTCGTTTAACTTAGAATAACGTCGCGTACTTATTTTTTGTTCTATGGCAGTGGTTCAGGCCAGTTTATCCATCTAGTGGGACGACATTCTTAGACCCATCTCTAGGGCGACCCTTCCACCAGATACAAGATATGAAACTATAAAACGGAGTGAATATTCTATTGGTGGATACTATTCCTCGCACACCGGTTCTATAACTTATCTCTGGTGGATACGCAGCTTTATGACACGACCTCCGAGCAAATATCTATAGGGTCACAATAGTGCAAAACTGAGCCAAAACCCTGCCCAAACTACGTATGTAGTGTTCAGGCAGGCTTTTAAGTTATCGTAAGGCGATTGCAATCCGACCAAAACACCGCGCGATTCCAAAGTGCTCGGTTACATTACAACCACTAATTAGGTGGCATAACGTCGAGATTCGAGAAAACAGGTCATTGTAAATAAAATATTTAATGTAAATATCTAAGTCGGTATGTATGACGGCGCTCGGACATTATTTTACTACTTTCACTTAGGGACTGTGGCTCTGTAGATATTTGCTCGAAGCACGCGACCAAGTATGATGGTAGTATAGTGACCACACTGAGCAAACATGTGCGGTTTTTTTTATTAACCTATACTGTCCCACTCCCGGGCAAAGGCCTCCCCCATTTCCTTCAATGAATCGCGTTCCATCGCAACCTCTTGCCGACCTCTCTCGAATGAGTCAAGATCGTGATATGGTAGTAGTAGACTAAGCACTAGATTTTGTCGATGAATACGTATACCTAGGCCAGATAGTTTTTTTTTATTCTTAATAGGGCTACATTTGACCACCAACTCGCCTAATGGAAAGCGATGTTGTAGCCGAAGATGAAGCATCAGGGAACAAGCTTGTTCCCTGATCTGTGGAGCATGTAGACCTAGAAGATACCTATTCACTCTTGTCTTAAAGATATCCAGATTGTATTTGTCAGGAAATAGTTACGGAGGTAAGGCATTCCAATCCCTAGCATTTCGCATTATGAAGGAAGAACCGAATCGTTTAGTACGAGAAGGTCGACTTGGTAGGGATGGTGTTTAAGAGATTTCCGGCTTGTCCTGTTGTGGAAAAGAGATGGAGGAATAAGGTCGTGGAGTTCGAGCGCACACTCGCCAAAATAGAGCCTATGGAAAATTGCCAAACACGCTACCTTACGCGTGTGTTCCAGGCTTTATAGTTTGGACGCGACAAGCCGCTATTTTCCTTTCAGAGCCTCCAAGCTCCAAAATGCTTGGAAGAGCTACTGGCCCTATGAAGGACATGAAAGGCACTTTTGCTATATCGCTAAAACGCAAATTGATCGACATGTGTATCTGGCCCGTCCTAACCTATGGTGCTCAGACTTGGTCACTGAGCAATTCACAAAGTCCAAACTTGGGGACAAAAAACAATGGAACGCAGCGAGCTTGGAATTAAAAGAGCGGACAGAGTCCGCAACAGCTACTGCGTCCTCTATCCACAGGGGTAGCTGATGTGTGGAATGCGCTAGGAAAATAATTCGGAAATTTTTTAAAACTAATTTTTGCTTTGTAAAGTTTTTGGAATAGCAAAAGCGCATGCCAAAATACTAAATCTTGTTTTCGAAATCGAAACCATTCACACCAGATCGAAAGTAGTATTTTTTTCCAAAATTCCAAATAAAAGTAGCAGTCTGCGTGCTAGCCCTGCCATTCTTAGCCGTTAAAAATAATAAGGTGGCCGTGGTGGTCTAGTGGTAGTGACACCCGCCTTAACAATCGTGAGGTCGTGGGTTCAAATCCCGATCCTGTACCAATGAGTTCTTTGGAATTTATGTACGGAATTTCATACCACTGGCTCGGTGAAGGAAAACATCGTGAGACAACAATGCATATGTCGTCCGTAAAAGAAATTCGACGGCGCATGAGAATTCACCAACCCGCCCTGGGCCAGCGTGGTGGATATGGCCCAGTCACTCTTCGTGGGAAGGCCTACGTTCTGCAGTGGACTATTAAAAAGGCTTGTACAACACATGATCTATGGTGCTCACGGAAGGCCTATATTCTGCAGTGGACTACTATAAAGGCTAGTACAACCCAGTACAAAAATATTGATTAAATAATAAAATAATATCTAGATTTTCCCCGATATTTCGAACGCTTAGTGTCACTACACCCGATGCAAGTTTTTCTATCGTTCATCGGACAACGTCCTGCCAATTACGTTATACTTGCCTCTGCTTATGTAAGGGTTTACCACATAGAGATGGCATGGGAAAAAAGGATCGTGCCTACCATAATATTTGATCACCTATGTGAGAAAAACGATGTTGGAATAACTGTTTATGGTTTAATAGGATATCAGTGTTAGGACTTACAACAAATACAGATAAATATTTTTGGGTGTTATTTTTAAACTTTAGCGATTTGAACGCATTATTCTTATATGCTACGGGACTATTCTTATAAGATGGCACTGAAACGTGGTCTCTTACTATGGGCCTTATTAATAAGCTCCAAGTAGCCCAACGAGCTATGGAGAGGGCTATGCTCGGAGTCTCTCTGCGAGATCGAATCAGGAATGAGGAGATTCGCAGAAGAACCAAAGTTACCGACATAGCCCAGCGGATTGGCAAGTTGAAATGGCAGTGGGCAGGGCACATAGCGCGGAGGACTGATGACCGATGGGGTCGAAAAGTTCTCGAGTGGAGACCACGTACCGGCAAGCGCAGCGTAGGACGTCCACCCACAAGGTGGACGGATGACCTCATTAAGACCGCAGGATCACGCTGGATGCAAGTCGCTACCAACCGGTCTTATTGGAGATTCATGGGGGAGGCCTATGTCCAGCAGTGGACGTCCTATGGCTGATGGATGGACGGGACTAATCGCGCACTAAACTCAACGAGATAAATAAGTAAATACCTCATTATCCCGACGTTTCGACCGAGTTGCATAGATTGTGGTCACGGGTGGACCTCGTCTATCTCGTTGATTTTAGTGCGCGATTATTCTCGTGGTATATATGAATAAAACATTTTTGGGAATAAATGCTCAAAACGATTTGTTTGCAATTATGCCAAAAAAAACGCTAGAAAACAAGTTCGCTAAAAATCGGTGAAACATCGTCAGTTACCATCGATAAAGAAGCGCATGACGGTCGATTGCTCTTACACTTATAACGATGACGCTTCGTAGGTAAGGAACTGGATTTAGTAAACTTTCAGATGATTTACACCTAAAATATACCTCGCGTCACCTAAAAAGAACGCTGGAGCTTCAAACCGCCCACAACGAAATTTAACTCCTATTGCTTACGTGATAGGAGTTAAATTGTCTTGCTACAAATAAAGTTGCGTACTAGGATATTTAACTCCTATCACGTATGTAATACGAGTTAAATTTCCTTGTGCGCAGTTTGAAGATCCAGCGTTCTTTTTAGGTGACGCGAGGTATATCCCAACTTGGATCTTTATAGTAAAAAAGATGCATTGCAAACTAAATATTATTTTTCGCAAAAGAATGGCAAAACCGCCTTCCATCGTGAACAAAATTCGAATGTTTCGCTCGCATTGTTTACGTTATTGTTGATTTATCAAAAACGGCTCAGCCGATTTCTGTAAAATTTAAATGGGACCACTTTGGGAGTATACCCTTTTGAACTGAAAAATAAGTTTTCGATTCGGTTCACAATTGGCGAAATTCTCGATATTCATCGTGTACAAAATTCGGATATTTCTCTCGAATTGCTGACATTATTGTTGGTTTTTTCAGAAACGGCTTAGCCAATTTGTGTAAAATTTAAATGGGACGACTTCGGGTGTATTCCCTTTCGAACTAAAAAATAATGTTTCGATTCGGTTCACAATTAGCGAAATTATCGATGAACATACACAAAAAAAAAACATACACACGAACATAGAACCGCATCTTTTTTGGAAGTCGGTTAGTAAAAATGTACTTACCTGGCTCTACAATATTTTTAATATCAACATTGGTAACCGTACACCAAATAATGCGCCCACTGTGACCGCAAAACTCCGCGTAGAGTTACGTATTTCTGACGATCACTTGCGGTCCGCCGATCCGACGTTAAGGCGCGGGCAATTGTTTACAAACGCGAGCCGCGACGAACCGCGACCGGACCTATGTGCGCCCTTCTTAGACAACCAGTACAATACAGATGACCGCTCGCCCGCTAGACCGCTCCGACCGCGCATGTGTGCGGATCGCTTTACTTGATCGACAGGTTATTTTATACGCTGTATGGCCTGTGTGTTTTGTATTTATCGTTTTAGTATTTTAATCAACTTTATATACGTTAGAGTATTGTGTGAGTATCGTCAGTTCAAGCATGCAATATTTATGCAGTAATAGAGGTGCAATTCGATTAAGATTGGCTAGCAACCCCTCAGTTCACCAACGCTTGTTTAAGTTAAACGTGTGATTGCTAGTAATTCAATTTAGACTTTTACATTAAGCTGTTTTTGGATTTTTTTATGATGGAGTAAGGTACACCCTATCGTGTAACAAATTAGCACATTACTTAGACAATATCCTTAAGTATATCGTATATTTTTGCAAGACCGATATTTAGTAGTAAATACCTAAAAAATTTGATCTAGCTAAACGTTTTTCTCCGCTTCTTCACTGGTGGCTCGCCAACGGTTTTTCCTTGCTGAACAGCATTTCGTTGAAAAGCTGTTTAAGATTTAGCCAACGGTAGATAAATTAATCATCTGTTGGTGAACTAGGGTCAAAAACTCGAGTATTAAACTCGGGTTTTTGACGTTGTTTAAATACAGTAATCACACGTTTAACTTAATCAAGCGTTGGTGAACTTGGGTCTAAGTGGTCTGAATCGCATACCAATTCATAGGTACGTACAAAAAAGCAGTATTTTTCTATTTTTCATTCCATTCTTAGGTACTTACTAGAACTGAGTACCTATACTTCAGAAATGGTTCTTAAACAATTAGCTTCAGTTCATTAATTTCTAACTGATTCGCCAATACCTACTTAATATGAAATATTTCACAGGTGTTTGTGGGAAAGGTTGTTTGAAATGGCAATAGGTACATACGTGTACTTGGTGTATTTATGAATGAATTTATAATAAAGTCAACAAGTCAGTTATTATCATTCATAATATGAAAAGAATTATCTACTCGCTGAAGTCTGACCGGAAGTTCTTAGTTAATGTTTAATTAAATTATGTGACACTCGTGCCATCAGCAGTCACCCAAGATACACCGACATCTTGCAGGCGTTGGCACAAGTTTTTAACGAAGCTCATCAAGGGACGTCCATTAATCACATTCACGCGTCTCCAGAGGAAGGGGATTGGAAAAAAATCAACATAGGTAATTGAAGAAAATAAATTATTATAAAAATATAACTTTTTAAATACAAGCTTTTGTGATCCTGGATATAATGTAGCAGCAGACTGCTAGCCAAGACAAGTAAAACGAGCCCAAACATGACAGGTCCATCTTGTTTAGTACAGGAATTCCTATGGCCACCTTCCGACTCCATCATCAGGTCAGCTCCATGGTACCATATTATTGCATTGTCACGCGATATACATATGCGTGCAAATTTTATATTTAGAGTCCTGAGTGACGCAAGGTGTTCAAGTCGCCCAAGACAAAGACAAACTTGGTTCTAGAGGTCCATACTCTACATACCTCCTGCGAGAAAATATTACTCCAAGAATATGAGTAATACTTACCTACGTCATAAATTCACTAAGTGTAGGTACTCATTAGGCAACTCGGTATTGTTCACAATACATTAAAACAAATTAGAATGTACTTACGAATTTTCAGAGAATCGCACACAATTTATAATAAAATAGAGAATGTAAATACTACATGAAAAATATATGACATTGCAAAGAGGTTTTATTCTATAAAATCGAACTGATACGGACACCAAAGAGGTTTTGTTCTGTAAAGCCGAGTAGAACTTCATTACAATGCCAGTTGCCTTGCAATGTAAAGAGGTTATATTCGATTTTGCAAAATGAAACCTCTTTACGATGTCCTTAAATGTTCTCAATTATCATGTTCTCAACTTATAAAAGTTGAGAAATTTTCATACGAATTATAATCCAAATTTAAATCACTTAACTCCCTAGGGAGTTTCATACCAAATTATTGACCTGTGCCATAGCCCTCGAGATTGTGTTAAGATAATAATGACTCGTTTTACGTTGAGATTCTACGACATATAATGGGTCATTTTCGAGCAGGTGGTATGAAAAGAAACTTAAACTAGTGCAAAAACGGTAGAACAATTGCATAAAGCAATCTCTTTCAGGAAACCCTCTTATCTAGAGAGGAGACTAAAACAAAAAAATGGGGTGAGCAGTAAAGAGGAGAGGACAAAAAATATGACACCGTTGTGCCAAAAATACGCCAGATTTGGCATAGAGGAAACCTAGTTCGTCTAAACTTCTGAAGCCTCCTCACCATGTAGATATCATCTAGGGTGGACCTCAGAGTGCCTCAGACCAAATATAAAAACAAGACAGAACGTCGTGAACAGACAAGTGAAGCCGGTTTTTTATACCTCTACATGTGGTGAGTGCGTCGGTGTTGCACCGTCATAGTTTGTCTGACCAGCCATGGCGTAGTTTCGTTGTAGTGCATGTGTGTGTAATTGTGTCTGTACACAGCGAGGCGTAGTTTTGCCGGCCTCAATTGTTTGTTCACAACATTCTGTCTTGATTTTTTATTTAGTTTGAGGGGTGGACTAAAAACTTGTTAAATAGATTAGTTTATTATAGATTAAATTTAAGAAGCAATAATGGTAGGAAAAACCAACTGGTGACTCCTCTTAAGCTGGCGAAATCGGAGAGGTCTGTATATATTGGTGGGCCCGCTATATACAACCGAATACCCGTAGAAGTTCGGGATGCACCTTCCGCTGGGACGTTTAGGAATAAATTAAAATGTTGGCTACATGAGCAACTATTTTATGACGTTAATGATTTTTTTAAATTACCTGAATTGTATTAAGATTTAGTGACTAATTTGGAAATTGTCAAGTTTATCAATTTTTATTTTGTGCTATATTGTATAGTGCCCTAATGTATTGTTTACTTTTTGACTTGTAACAAATGGTGTTATGAATAAATGACTGTATAAGCCCGATTACAGAGGCGCCAGTGTAATTATATTAGCTAAATAGCATAGTTCTGTTTCTTTTTTACTTTAGGCATTCGATAGAGAGAACGCTTTTTACGTTGCTATTTAATTTAGGCTGGCGCCTCTGTAATCGGGCTTTATGACTATATAAAGTCATATAGTCATTTCTATTATGCATACGCATATGCATGGTTAAAATATGGAGTGATAATCTGGGGTAACAGTACAGACATCGATGATTTATTCATCAAACAAAAGAAATGTTTACGCATTCTGATGAACATCCGCCCGCGAGCCTACTGTACGCCATATTTTATACAGCAAAAAATATTAACTCTACCTAGTATATACATTCTCGAATCAGCAATGTTTGTTAAAAAATATCCTAATCATTTTACCATCTCCGAAAATCCTCGTCAAAAAAGCAAAATAATTGCACCAGAGCCGAAACTAGAGCTTGTAAGGAGAAGCTCTGAATATATGTTGATAAATATTTTTAATAAACTACCTGAATATCTACGAAAGGAAACGAACCACCGAAAATTCTATAAAAATCTTAAAAAAATACTTATTAAAAAATGTTACTACCGTATAGAAGATTACTTGAAAGACAAAAATGTTTCTGACTCGCGGAAGTAAGCAGACGATGAGTGTTTTATAGTTATAAGTCTCATAAGTTCCTATTTGCTTTATAGATTCTATGAGTTTCTCATTGATTGTATTATAATTATACTTGCGACGCCCTTACAGCGTTGAATATGTACCTAGTGCTAAGTGAGCAAATTTTTTACATATCCATAAGTTTAATGCAAGGTTTGAAATAAAGAATATAACGTCACATCATTAATGTACGAGCCCTTAGTACTGAGGGCCAGTTTTTGCACCAATTCGATATTAGCACCTGCCTGTATCCAGGTGGCACACGTGCCCATTCGAGTTTAACAATATAATTGAACAGCTGATTCCATATTTGTCGGGAACTTTTTATGCACCATTGACTATTTTAAGTTGTTATAAAATAAGACCGCTGGAACACCCTGGATGCAGGCCGCTTCCAACCGGGTTTATTGGACATTCATAGGGGATTCCTATGTCCAACAGTAGACAACCTACGGCTGATAGTGATGTTGAGTATTTTGAGTGCTAAACTAGTAGCCTGCCTGATGGTAAAGCGACGATTGTGTCTGTTGTGAATATGCTTATACAGGGTTATTTTATTTCTAATCAATTAGCATCCTCTTAGGGGCTTATTCTGTACATCAAAACTAGCAACTTTTGTTCTTTTGTTTTGATGTACAGAATAAGCCCCTGAAAGGATGCTAATTGATTAGAAATAACCCTGTATAGCTTCCAAATATTACCTCTATATAAAACTTTCAATCAATGCTTTAAAATTTGCTTAGCATTTACTTGATAAACTGTATTTTTAAATGTCGTCAGAACGCTTATTCCGGTTGGATAAATCATGTTTTGAAAAGAAAAATGTTACAATCATACCAGTTGTAAACATTCATGTACTTAAGTAGGTTGATAATTTTTTATTGTTTCACACCAAAAACAGAAAATAGAAAAACGATACAATTAACACTTAACAGCTAAAAACAAACGGCGGCCTTATCGCTGGAAGCGATTTCTTCCAGGCAACCTCAATTAATTATATTATTATAAATAATGAATATAACGATAACGATAACGTTTGCACGTTTAGATTTTGTCAAGAATATTCACCCCAAAAAAGAAATGCGTGACAGGGCGACTTTTTATTTATTGATTTAACAGTACGCAGTTCAATGTTCCCTTATATTATGCTACATGGTTAGTGAAACGACGAATTTTGAATGAAAGTAATTTAAATGTATTCATCATCATCATCAGCATTTGATAGTCCACTGCCAGGCATAGGCATCCCTTAGTTTTTGCCGCCTATGTCACAAATGAATTCAACTGCAGCTACCATTTTTAGGGTTCCGTACCAAAAGGGTAAAAACGGGACCCTATTACTAAGACTCCGCTGTCCGTCTGTCTCCAGGCTGTATCTCATGAACCGTTATATACCTAGAAAGCTGAAATTTTCACAGATGATGTATTTCTGTTGCCGCTATAGGTAACAACAAATAAACTAAACTGAAAACAGAAAAAAATATAATTAAAGGGGGCTCCCATACAACAAACCTGATTTTTTAGCCGTTTTTCGCTCTTTATCAATAATGGTAACAGGTTGATGCCTGAAATCTTCACAGAATATTTAGTTATATGTTCACATAAATAATAAAACAAATATTAAAGGGGGGCTCCCATAAAGTACGGAATCCTCCGTGCGCGAGTCCGACTCGTACTTGGCCGATTATGAAGTATTGAGGGATTTGAGAGGTGATCTGCATAAATTAGTTATTGTAGGTATAAAAATAGCATTATTATGTCATGACTAAGATCTCATGTATATTTGGTATGTAAATAGATTCTCTGCATTGTCCAAATGGAACAAATTCATTTGAAAAACGCCTAACGTGCAATGCAGTCGTTGCTCTACAATTTTTATAAGGTGCTTCCCGTTACGTAGGTACCTACCTTCTGTAATTTGTGTGGTACAATTAATTTTCATGGTACATTCTATCTATCAGAAGACCAGATAAACGTTTAGCATAAGATACATGTATTTACCGACTAGTGTAGGTAAGTATGAAGTATATAATGAGCACTAAAATTACGAGATAAAATAATAAATACCTCATCATCCCGACGTTTCGACCGAGTTGCATCGATCGTGGTCTCGTGGATCGTGGTATAGTTATAAAATGTGTTCAAATCGAGGAAGTTTAAAAACAACATATAATAATCACGTATAGTAGGTACCAACGTTTATTATTATAGAGCCACAAATAGCTACTATATGTTAAGACTAGCACATCCATGAACAATAGATGATAGTTAGCCTATTCGTATTATATACGTTACTAGCTTACTTTACTAGCTAGCTAATTTAATTACATTAACCTTTATTTATCACAATAAAGACTTTTAATTGGAATATATTACAGGTGTTACTAACGCGTGATTTCTATGTCAGACAGCGTCTAAGTACTATAGTTTCGATCGCATCTTGGCAATTTTTTCCAAATTGGCAAACCAAGACAATGGAGAATCGTTGGGAAAAAGCCTTGGATATTTGGATCATCGATACGACGAAGAAGAAGAAATGTTTCTAACTTTCTATTACACCATAGTGCTAAGCACCTATCTAGACTACCTACGTACCAACATGTTATCAACGCAAGTGCATTAGCTGATGCCTCCGATAACTGTATACAGGATGCGCGAGTTTTTGCAGGAAGTCCATCTTGAAGAGATTACTGCGAACACCAGCCAGGTTTTATAGACACCAGCCTTACGAGCTTTATAACGATGTTGTCTAAGCTAAGATGATGAAATACAAGGAAAAAAGTTTCAGGGTACTGTTATAACGTTATAACTAACCTTAATTGGAATAGTGCTAGTTGGATTAAAACTCAACAAATACCCATTAAAAAACCTTTTATTACAAGCTTTTACTGAACAACTCGCCAAGGTGAATCAAACGAGCTGAAATTCGATAAGTTGTGTCGTTTCATTACAGAGTTCCTATGACCACCTTCCAGCTCCATCATCAGGCCCTGGTTACCATTGAAAGACAAACTACTCGCCAAGACCATTCAAATGAACTCGAACTCGATGAGGTTTTGTTGTTTCATTGCTAAGTTTCTGTGGCCACCTTCCAGCTAAATCATCAGATCAGCACCATGTCATCATAATAATGCTTTGTCACGCGACTTACACATGTATGCAAAATTTCAGCTCAATCGGTAACCGAGAAATGGATCAAAGAATGATGTCGGCAGCTCACACATACGAATACCTGTGGTAAGTACGTACGAATACACTCATTTGCTCCCAAGTTTATTTCTAAAAATGTTATGTTCGTCAGGGTAATTTACTCGTATGACGCTTCTAAAACTGTTCTAATATGTACAAGTTCGTTTTCATGAAGTTTTAAAATATTTGGCCACACATGCAATGGTAGGGGATTTAGATGGCTAATACAATAAAAAATCATTGTAATTTGCTGGTGGTCTAATTTTAATATGTGATATGAAAACAAGAAAAGTCACTATATTTTTGAAGCACATATCATTATTAGAAAAGATGTTTTGTTCTATGATTGCAAAAAAATAAAATAAAAATGTTTTGATAGGTCGAATCTCTGCATCCTTCTTTAACTTGCAAGATTTGATCACAGACCGACAAACAGACAACGGGACAGGTGAAACTAAATAATAGCTTGTAACATGAAAACAATGATTTTGATATGAAGTTTCATATCAAAATCATGGACTTTATAAATATAAGCTAAAATCCGGCAACCTTAAAAGGTAGTGCAAAAACAATGGTAAGTTTTTTTGCAAGCTTTTGATCGTAAATCACATTATGGTGTACGGAAGAAAGAGAAGAAAAAAGTCCCCTGGCTACTGCGACAAAACAAAATGAGTAAGCATTAACTAAGCTTTATTACTACAAAATAGCTCGAACTATCTCGATCGAGAAATGACAGGATGCAACTTTACTCGGTGGAACGAAGTGAATAAGAAACTTCAGTACAAAATGATCTCTATGGTCTAAACTCTAGGATTGAGCTAGGTATAAATATTTAGTTAACCATCACTTTGAAAATATATACCTACCTCACTCAGCCTACTCTGTATCATATTATCATCACTATAGTATAAAACAAAGTCGCTTCCGACTCTATCTGTCCCTATATATGCTTATATCTTTAAAACTACGGAACGGATTTTGATGCGGCTTTTTTTAATAGATAGAGTGATTCAAGAGGAAGGTTTATATTGTATAATACCGAATGCGAAGCCGGGGCGGGTCGCTAGTAATTGATATATAATGTAAAGTTTTCTACTTGTCAGCTCCCTGACTGCCTAATTACATTTATTAGAATTGAATACTGATTATTTTAATTGCGTTTTGCAATTAATAACATCTTTATATTTTCGGTTTCCATATTTATTCGGACTACATAGTCAGAAACTAAAGTTTTCTACTTTCAAGCCCCCTGAGTATTTACATTATGAATACACATTATTTTAATTGCCTATCGCAATTAATTTACTCCCTTTGTTTTATCGGTTTCATAGTTCTGTTTAAATAAGTTCTTAAGTATGACCTCAGTTTAAAATTCCTAACTCGTGTACCTAGTCGTGTTTGTCAATTATACGGGTCACAATAGTATTTTCTATTGAAAACCAAAGCAAAGTAAAGCAACAATGCAATGCATTTGCATTGTAAACACACTTATTCTGTTTATTGTTTACGTTACCCGATCAATTGTCTAATAACAATGTGCTCGAGATCGTCAGGTACTTCATTGTAAGGGTAGAAGTGGATAGACCGAGATGGTAGCCGGTGGTGTCGGAAATTGTCAGGTACAAGTAGAAGTATACAGGCCGGGAGGTAAGCGCAAAAAATGCAACTGCTTTCTAAAAGCTGAATTTTTGGTATTACGTTGTCATGGTGGTGTACAACAATAAGTACCCCGGAGACAGTCAGCTGGGATGGGATGATTAGCGTTTGAATTAAAAAAAATATAAATGAGTATCTTGTAACTACTTCTAAAAGCTGAAAATTGGTGTACGGGTAAATAGATACATAATTTAAAAAGAGTAAAAGGAGCCTGTCAGTCAGGCTCTAAAGCGGCGCCACTTTAAAGCCTGACTGACAGGCTTTGTTACTTGTTTCAGGTAATTTGCTATGGTTAAACTTTTTTTAGTTGTTTTTTTACCAGTACACCAATTTTCAGTTTCTAAAAGTAGTTGCAAGATACTCATTTTTTTTTTAATTTCAAATATCCCCACCATACGCTATAAGCATCCTAGTTGATTGACTCCGGGGTATTGTTGTACACCACCATGACAACTTAATACCAAAAAATCAGCTATTAGAAAGTAGTTGCATTTTTTGCGCTTACCTCCCGGGCTAATAGAGGGTCGCCGCCGCTCGGTGTCTACACTAGTGAGTAAAGACCAGTCGCACCGCGCTCGTGTCCCGCGCGGCCGCGTGTTTGAACGCTCGAGCCGGCCCCATGCGGAACCAGTCGGCGACATGGCGAGGCCCGCGCTAGCGGCATGTTGAAGCATGCGCAGCGGCCGCCGGCGGCGAACGATGCCGACCACCGCTACCAGAACATGCCGCGGCGGCCGCACCACCACCTCCCGCTCAACGTCTCCACCCTGGACTCCTCCAAGCATTCCGTCGGAGGCACGTCCGCCAGCGTCAGCCCTGGAGCGCAGCCCGCACCCCCGCCGGTACCCGCTCCATTACCGGTCGCTTCTCCCCCGAAAATCGCGAATGGAAACGCCGCCGGAGCGCCGGCGCCGCGACCCACCCCGAGACCGAAGACGAACCGAGCCGCCACCGAAGAAGCTTTAACGTCTCTCGCGTTACTGTGCCTAGTCAGTCTGCTGCTAGCTTTACTGGCTCTACTCTTTCTACTCAAGATATCCGCGCCCGCGACCAGTGCGCCTGAAGAGTTCGCGGTAGTGTACGAAGTGACGTTGGCATTGTGTGCGTTGACGCTGTCCCTGAACTTGTGCTGTCTTCTGGTGTGTGCGATACAGTTCCTGTTTGCCGTGAAGCTGGTCCACTCGCCGTCGGCGCCGAACGGACGGTGAGTCCAAAGCCTTAACCGTTACGGAATGCCTTGATCTCGTGCGATCCGATAGGAATGCCTATACAAACATTATAATCTTAGGTTATTACTTGCAGCAACATGTCCGCCGCGAGCTCAGCTCCAAACGGACTTATCTCCATCAGGTTATCTCTTACACAACGCATAACTGTAAGAAAATTTCTTTTGACTCGACTATCGGGTTTGTTTTTAGTATAATTAGCTCCGTAACTGTTTATATTGCAGACATCTTCAAATTGAGCACTCTACTGCACTCGAGTTTGTTAATAGTAAATCAAAATTAACGAATCTAATTTCATTTGTGTGTTCAAAGAACTAGTAGGCAGGTGCTAACGGTCTCTACTGGCGGTTATTTGTGAATGGTTTGGTAAAAAACGTTCATAACCGTTGATAAAGACTCGCACGCGCTGATTGCGGACATTATTACCTTTTTCTATTGTCATTAGCATAATATTGTTCTCAGTTATAATAGCTTTGCCTAGACCCGTTAGGATCCAATTTTCTGCTGCATTTTTTAGTCGAGCTTTATTGCTTAATAGTTCGATATCTGTATCTACTCGTACGATTATACAGCATACTATTTTAGCTTATACTCGATGAATTTTACGGACCTCTTGGGTAGAGGCCAACCACATTCATCTCGTTTTATGCGTGTGTGAGTTTTTTATTACACTTATAATGTTACAAACGTAACCCGATGACTGTACAGCTAATTGATTTAATTTCCAAGAATCGTACCGTGAAATAAGTTTTAAGTGTACTGATAGTTTTAGCTCTACATCAGGTGGATTTACGTATTTGCCGCCAGTAAGCTGTTGAATTTTCCTAGGTACTTTAAATTAATGATCGGAAATTTGCAGCCCCCAAAAATCTGCCGCCCTGGGCTTCAGCCTGCTGGTAAATCCGCCACTGACATCAGGTATCTGATTTACTTTGTGGTTCCGTATATTTACTGACTGCCTCGGTGGCTCTGCGGTAGTGACCCTGACTTCTGGATCAAAGAGGCGTGGGTTCGATCCCCACCCAGAGCAAGCATTTATGTGATGAACATAGGTGTTTGCTCTGTGTCTGGGTGTTATTTAGGTACTATCTATATAAGTATGTATTTAAAATATGTATATTTAGTATATCAGTCTCTGGCAGCCATATCACAAGCTTTGCTTAGTTTGGGGTCAAGAACCTTGTGTAAATGTCCCTAAATATTTATTTATTATTATTTATTGTCGATCATTAGTCAGAGAGGTGACAAGCAAGTCGTTCACCTAATGGTATGCTTCATTAGAATAGTTCAGTGTCCCTCAGAATTTTGTCAAAGTTAGTCAAAGAAGCTGTTTTCACGTAATCTCCAGCAAAGCACTTCGGATGTCATCTTTCATTGTTTATAACTCGTAGTTATAATTTAGCTTTGCAACTGTCGTTACCTATAGGTACCATACAGATCAATCTTACTCAGTGCTTCCTGTTATAGTCCAAATCCTTCGAGCCAATATCTATAGAATCACAATCATGCAAAAAAAGTGTCCAAGCCAAAACCCTGCCCAAGCTACGTAGTGGGCAGGCTTTTTAGTTAGTCGTAAGGCGATTGCAAGCCGACTACAACGCAGTGCCAAAGTGCTCGGTTACAAGCACTAATTAGGTGACATAACGTCGAGATTCGAGAAAACGGGTCATTGTGAATTATTTAATATAAATATCTATATCGATATGTATGACGGCGCTCGGACTTTTTCTTACTACTTTCACTTAGGGACTGTGGCTCTGTAGATATTAGCTCGAAGTCCAAATCATACAACTTGGCGGCTTTCATGTTTGCTACAAGCTACCGAAAAGTCCTCGCGCAACTATTATGTATTGTGAGATTCAGTCAGGATCGGGCTATCCGCAGCTTGTAGCTAACATCACAACCGCCGAGTAGTATGATTCGAACTACATATTCTTAAGTGAAATGCGATATCCTACAGGAAATTAGTAATTTGGTATTTTCTACCAGATTTGTGTATAAAAAGACCCAATGTCCTATGTGTTTATTTTGATCCAGCCCGCACACGCTGTGTATATCCCAGTGGCACTCTTTACTCAATGATATCAAAACTTGGTCATAGATAACGTTTGTCGTCTTTAGATTTGCGTCTTCCCGAGCTTATCAAGGGTTTCCGTCAATTTCATATTTACTAACTTCTCTTATCAATTCTAAGCTGTTCCTGTCGCTTATTCTAATTTATCTTTACACTTGATGTCATCTCTTTTGCATGCCTTTTGTTATTGTATTCCATCCATCAGCCATAGGACGTCCACTGCTGGACGTAGGCCTCCCCTATGGATCTTCAATAAGACTGGTTGGAAGCGGCTTGCATCCAGCGCGATCTTGCGGTCTTATTGAGGTTATTCGACCACCTTGTGGGTGGACGAGCTACACTGCGCTTGCTCCGGCAAGCGCAGTGTAGCTCGTCCACCCACAAGAATTTCAAGAGTAATACACGCAATAATAATTCGGAACGTGGTCTCCACTCAAGAACTATTAATTGTTATTGCGTGTATTACTCTTGAAATTCTCATTACGAACCGTCTTACCACATAAGTTTTACGCATGCTTTAGACGATGTTTGACAGTACCAATTGCACGATCAAACAGTGTTTAAAGCGTGTTTAAATCTTTTGTGGTAAGGCGGATCATGTTTAAATTATTAGCACACCAACAATATAATGACAAAAACCATTTATTTCAGTTCCCCCACTTCGATTGTTACAATTAATTTTATTATTTCCTTTGTAGTGCACACAATGTCATAAATAATACATAAACGTAGTTACAGCTTGCAATAACCAATAATAATTTTAACCCAATTGCCTATGAAATGAGGTTAACGTTTTCCGGGTGTTTGTAAGTGTCTCTATAACTCTATCACCCACCAATCACGCAGTATAGAACAGCTTGTCCGATGCTAGATTGGTAGATGCCGTTACAATAGGTATTTTGTGTGCTAGATTATGTAGTAGTAAGTATAGTTTTTTAGGGTTCCGTACCCAAAGGGAAAAACGGGACCCTATTACTAAGACTTCGATGTCCCAGACGGACATCGAAGTCTTAGTAATAGGGTCCGTCTGTCTGTCTGTCACCGGGCTGTATCTCATGAACCATGATAGCTAGGCAGCTGAAATTTTCACAGATGGTGTATTTCTGTTGCCGCTATAACAACAAATACTAAAAAGAGAATAAAATAAATATTTAAGGGGGGCTCCCATACAACAAATTAAATTTTTTAGACGTTTTTCGCCCTATATTAATAATGGTAACAGGTAGGTGCTTGAAATTTACACAGAATATTTAGTTGTATTTTCACAAATAAAATAAATATTTAAGGCTCCTATACAGTACGGAACCCTCCGTGCTCGAGTCCGACTCGTACTTGGCCGATTATTTTATAATTTATTATCTTCATCCTCAGATCCTCTATCATATGGTACCCACCATGCTCGGTATAGCTATCTCTAGTTGTACCCATTCAAGTTCAAGTAGAAATTATAATTATTTAATTAGTTATCGGGCTGCCCTTTTATTTTAATTTGTCGCTATTTCAAAATAATTATAATAATACTACCCAATACAGAACATGTGTCTTCTAGTTACGAGAAAAGTTAAGACATAATCCACGATACTGGACAAAATTACGGTTAATGAATAGACTTTACATGCTTCGCTACATAGGATCTTTGCGAACTTAACTATATCTTTCTTTACTATATAATTATGTATCTAAGTATTATATGCACCCATTTAATATGCACATCCTTTCGATCACGCTTTTCTGACTTTGTGCTAGTCTCATCCATTGGTGGTCGGCCTTTACAGCTCTGAGTCTTCATCATTAGAAGAAATAGTATTTGTACCTATTTTATTACACCTACACCAAACTAGACTCGGGTAGTCTGATCAAACCATAGAACATTACCTCTATAGGGAGACTACCGTTCTCTTCCGCATTTTCTTTGTACAAACTACGTCCTATCCTACAACTAGTAACACGTACAAACTGTGAGACAATCTGTACTGACCATAGAGATCTGTAAAGAGGGCTTTTCTTTCCTCGGCGCGCGAAACATTAGTATACGTAGCAGATACTCATACCTGAAACACCGCAAAATGCATATACATGTATTACAATACATAAGCTATTTTTAACCGACTTCCAAAAAGGAGGATGTTCTATGTTTGTTCGTCTATATGTATTTTTTTATGTAAATTCATCGTTATTTTCGCCAATAGTGAAAAAAATGTTTTATAGTTCGAAAGGGTCCCATTTAGATTTTATCGAAATCGGCTGAGCCATTTTTGAAATATCAACTATAATGTAAAAATTGTACCTATACATCAATTCGAGAACTATTCGAATTATGTACTCGTATGAGGCAGACATTTTTTTCGCGATGTCGACGTCGAGGTTTGTCTTGTCAATCAAAAATGTTCAAAATTATTAATGAATATACGTCAGAAAGTCTCTGTACTTTGTAAAACAACACTTTGTGTAATATATGAGATTGCAGAATGCAATGTTGTGTTATTGCATAGATATGTACTTATCTATACATTGAAATTATTTTGTTTACCCGGCGCACTCTATTTACCTTATCATACACCCACAAAATGCATTTTTACGAAACATACATTTCAGAAGTTAATACATTAAATTCCGTTCAGTAGGTTGTTGCACATTAGAGAGAATCTTTGTGCTCTGTGATCACTAATTGTGTAATTATTATTGGTGTTACGCGTAGTTGTAGTTTGACACAGCGAGCTCCATGCAAAACTATGAGTATATTGCATATAGTATTTGAAATTTAAGCACCCCTGAGTCGAGCCCTGCGATACAGGTCATCCTAATGCAGGGTCCACTGGTATTTTTGTATCTCTGTAATCTTCTACTAAATAAAACATTTTGTATTTTTTTGTATTTGTATTGGGTTCCCGATCTGGTCATGTCCTATCCGTAAGTTCTATGGTACCGTACCTACTATAACCTAACCTGGGGCTAGTATTTACGTCTTGTGGCCGCATAGTTAGGAGTGCACTGGAACAGTTCAAAGACTTGCTCTGGTTGACGGAAGGTGTGTTTATTTACGAAATCGTTTGAACGTTGCTTGTTCAGAACACACTAAGCTTTTGGGGAAATGAGAGTATTTACTTAGTAACACTGGGATTTAGGTCAGCTCTCTCAAAGTAAGATCAATAAAAACATTTAGTAGTACGTACTTACGTAAGAAATTGTACTTTAGAAACTACATTTAATAAAATATCGGCCAAGTAGGTACAAGTTGGACTCGCGCATGAAGGGTTCCGTACAGTATGAGAGCACAGATGGGAGTGCAAAAAAAAATCACGTTTGTTGTATGGGATAAATATTTATATTATTCTGTTTTTAGTATTTGTTGTTATAGCGGCAATCAAAATACATCACCTGTGAAAAGTTCAACTGTCTAGCTACGTATTACGGTATATGAGATACAGCCTGGTGACACAAAGACGGACAGACAGACGGACAGCGGGGTCTTGGTAATATGGTCCCGTTTACACTCGTTGAGTGCGGAACCCTAAAAACTGAAGTTTTTAAATGTCTATGATACTTTATCAAAAACATTACCAAGTCATAGTAGAGCAAATCAAAATAAGTTAATACGGAAACTCTAATACAAATCCCAGGACATAAAAACATGTTTAGTAAAATTAAAGTTTTCTTTAGAGGCTATCTAAGAATGACGAGCATTTTCTATCAAAATGCTTCGAGCGAGTTACATGAAAGTAAGTTAGAAGTTCAGTAACTACTTATTGAGTTTTCACGATACTTAGCCTTATTAGTGACATCTCTAACAAGTGATATAAATTAAAAATTTAAAAAACCCCCGACACAAAAACACTTCAACAAACATTTGTAGAATTTTGGTTCTTCCATCCCCACTTTAACCCACCATAACTCTTAAACGGCTCGATCGATTTTTATAAAACATAGCTAAGAACACTCTCGATTAAGTCTCCTTTCATCCAAAAAAAAACTAAACTGAAATCGGTTCAGTGGTTCGGGCGCTATGATGCCACAGACAGACAGACAGTCAGACAGACAGACACACAGACAAACAGACACGTCAAACTTATAACACCCCTCTTTTGCGTCGGGGGTTAAAAATACGCAATACGAGTACTGCGGCGCGACTAAATTTCTTTCCTTTCATGTTTTGACTTTAGCATGTGAAGGGAAGGAATGAAATCACCTGCGGTCTTATTACATAACTTGGCTGATACTGCTCTTGACTTTCGCGAAAGTCATACTTCGATTCCTGAAAGGTCATTCAAATTTTCCCACGTAATTTATCTCAGCCGCGAGTTTACTTCTAACATAGGTATAGACATAAATACCATTTGTAATAGCTTCACATCCAATCCAACGTATGTTCTATTAGCTTGTCCATCCTGGTCTTGTGGTGTTTTATATTAGATATTTTATAGATATATATTAGAAAACTGAACGTCTTCAACGTCTTTTGACTGCCTCGGTGGCTCAGTGGTTAGTGAACCTGACTTTTGGATCACAGAGGCGTTGGTTCGATCCCCACCCAGGGCAAGCATTTACGTGATGAACGTAGGTGTTTGCTCTGTGTCTGGGTGTTATTTAGGTATTATCTATACATATAAGTATGTATTTAAAATATGTATATGTAGTACATATATGAGTCTCTGGCAGCTATTAGCTGCATTCTATGGGACTTGCGTCCTGCGGGCTTAGCATACGGACCATAAAATTATACTATCGACGTGTCAGAACGTGACAGAGTTATGATGAAGCATATATCTGTCACCTTTGCACACATCGATAAACTCTTGTCGTAGTCTTGTATGCTAAGGACACTGCTCACTGCCACTTTATCATCCCAATCCGCTGAGCTTTACCGTTATTACTAGCTCTTCTCGATGATTACACGGCTGCACGGTTTCAATTCAAAGATTCAAATCTCGAGAAGCTTCAACTGACACAATTCTCTAAATGGGTTGCTCAAGGATACGCCGGTATTCGATAATAAGGTTACACGCATATTATTCCAAAAATTAACATCCATGACTAAAATATACCGGTTTTAGTGGTCTCCTGACATTTTGAAGACAAAGTAGAATGTGCAGATTATTATGGATTCTAAATTCAATGTCACGTGGTACTAATGATTATTTTGATATATAAATCGGCGATGACAACGTTCTATTTAGTTTTCGATCGTGTACCATTGCTGGGCATGGGTCTATTTTCATTACGAGAAGAGTTAGGCGATAGTCTACTCTATCGCGTGCAAATGCAGGTGGGTAAAATCAACTGTTTCATACATTTTATCGAATGTCAATGAACTTTACTTAGATTACAAAATCAGCTGCTCGGAACAGCTGATTTCGATATGGATAAGTCTTACCTATAGCAAACGTTGGCCATAATGATGAGTTCAATAATATAACAGTTTGAATAAATAATCGGCCAAGTACGAGTCAGACTCGCGCACGGAGGGTTCCGTACTGTATGGGAGCCCCCCCTTAAATATTTATTTTATTTTAACTTGATTATTTATTATTGAAGTGAATGTAAAACTAAATATTCTGTGAAAATTTCAAGCATCTACCTGTTACCATAATTAAAATAGAGCGGAAAACATCTAAAAAATCAGGTTTGTTGTATGGGAGCCTCCCTTAAATATTTATTTTATTTTCTTTTTATTATTTGTTGTTATAGCGGCAACAGAAATACATCATCTGAGAAAATTTCAGCTGCCTAGCTATCATGGTTCATGAGATACAGCCCGGTGACAGACAGACAGACGGACATCGAAGTCTTAGTAATAGGGTCCCGTTTTTCCCTTTGGGTACGGAACCCTAAAAAATAATAACGTGCGATAGACAGTTTCACGTGTACAATTTGAGAGATAGGTACACGCTACTTTTTATTCTTAAAACTGAGGTGAGATTCCTTAGAAAAGGCGGACGCTGCTGAAACCATATTAAACAGCTAGTAAAGAATACATACTTAAATAAAACAGAAGCAAAGCCAAAGCCCATTACTAATTAGCAGAGCCATTTAGATAAGTGAATGTGGGTGTAAATACCACAGATAAAGACTAAACCAGCACAAAAAGAAGCCCCGTCTATGGTCACTGGCCAGTACTAGATTCTAAGACCACTAAACTAGTTATTGATATAAAAAGACTCGTCGGGTAGGGTGACCACCGTTGCCGTAGCATGACTTTTAGCTTAGAGCTTAGAGTCACCATATTGGGAGCTTTTGTACCGAGAATTGAGTCAGCTCGTAACCACAACCCTACCTAACCTAACTTGATGGAAACTAAAAACTAATACGAAAGCTACAATATTGTACCTATTTAATATGACGACTGATAAAACTTAATGGAGAAAACGATCATGCTCTACTGACTCCAGGAAAGTAGAAACAGGATAGGAGAATGATGAATTAAATATGTAGTAGGTATTGTACTTGGGTCTTGCTACAGTCGAGCATAAAAAGACCAGGCACATTAATCTAAGAGGTAGTCATTATATTTAAAGTGCGATAAGTCTGGTTTGATTACATTATTGAGTACTAAACGACCCGCCCCGGCTTCGCACAGGTGGATTTTATACATATAAACCTTCCTCTTGAATCACTCTATCCATTAAAGATTTAAGCATAAAGACAAACAAACAGACAAAAATAGCGACTTTATTTTATACTATGTAAGGATTATTTTTTTGACAATAATTAGAGTTGGCAGGAAAAAGACTATACCAACCTTATAATAAAGCGTGCTCCATTCTAAGAAAAAAAATCTATGTCTGCTAAGTCTAGACTTTAACTTAGTTTACTTTACTTTTTAAAATAGTAAAGAATTAGAGCAGTCTACTTCATGAGAACTTTTTGATTAGCTTGTTTCATTTTGTCAGTTTCGCTTAAAACTTTCTGCACAAGCCATCTGATCTTTTCAATGGCCTGCCTACCCTTTGCGTGCTGATAGCTCATTATTTTGCTAAACCTCTTGCCTTTTGGTAACCCTATAACATTGGGCCGAAGACCACAGCATCTAACTAAAATGATTTCCCAAGAACATCTCAAGGTTTAATTGGTTAAACCTGTTCTAACGCGACGCTGTAAATATAGCAGGATCGAAAGGCAGGTGCAGCCAGTACCTCAGACATGCAACTATGATGCAAGTGGTGATGGTTTAGAATAATATAAATTAAATAGTTGGCAATAGGCCGTGGTGGTCTAGTGGTAGTGTTGCCTGCCTAACAATCATAAGGTCGTGGGTTCGAATCCCGGTCCCGCGCAATTAGTTCTTTATGTTTTATGTACGGAATTTAACACCACTGGCTTTTAGGTGAAGGAAAACATCGTGAGGCAACCTGCATATGTCCGTAGAAGAAATTCGATGGCGTATGTGAATCCACCAAACCTCACTGGGCCAGCGTGGTGGATATGGCCCAATCACCCTTCATGGGTAGGCCTACGTCCTGCAGCGGACTGTTAAAAAGGCTGATACAGTACAGTTGATAATAATTCATTGGATAGGTATAGCTGTTAAATATGTTATTGATCAATACAACCGCTGTTGTCGTTGCTAAAGCTAAGACCGCATATCTGGTTAATTCTGTTGTAATCTAGTGTTCAATCTTAAAAAAATATGACAAATCGGGATAAAAATGGTGCAACTAAATTTAAAACATAAAAGATCCCAAGCCTCAAATCTTCAATCCTCAATGGACTCTCTCAGACTTCTTTAAAATTGTCTGGGAGCTACGAATCAAAAGAAGATAATGTAATTTTAATATACACACCTCATAATAACGCTCTTTCCGACAGACAGCCTACCTGTATAATAAAATGTGAGGTTGTGAATAAAATAAAAAAGAAATTCTGTGCATAGCTTTATCATCATTTTAGAAACAAGAACTATAAGGACCTCTCTGTGACCTCTATCTATCCTACGCGTGCCACAACACGCTTTTGACAACTTATTAGTACTATAAAAAGTAACTGTGCATTAATTTTCAAATTGATCGATATAAAAAGCATTAAATTTTAAGACTCCAATAAAATAAAACATTCCCAGTTAGTTAATTGACCTTTCAATGAAATTGTAGAGTCAAAGACTCGAGTTTGTTAAAACTCGTACGAGGTTAGAAATTGAATAAGCTCGTTTTATATGGAAAAGGCGTGAAATCTGAATAAACAAATAGAGTAATAGACGTGACAATAGTAACTGTTATATAAATAAACCTGCTGTATGCAACGGTGAATGCGTGAGCGATGCCTCGAAAATAGCTACAACCCGGTCAGAATATCTGTGCACCTCGCTGGAATGCGGCGCCTCTCCCGCTTCCCCTGTCACCTCTCCGCGCACTCCCCGGTGCGACAGTACGGTTAGCATCTTCGTTGCCGATACACGTCCCGATAATAATTTACGTCCGGACGGTATACTACACGTCCGGTAATGTATATGTCCCGATAATTCGATATGACGTCACGAAGTCAGGTGCACAGATATTGTGACCGGGTTGTATATTTTGTAAACGGACGTGTATAAAATGCAATGAAAAAGTTAGAAATCCATTTAAAAACTTTTGGTTTTGGTTTGCATTGTATTTGTGTCCATATTCACAGAGGTGTATGTACCATCACTCTTTATCATCACTAGCCAACAAATATCGGCTGTTCCTTAAAAAAAAGTTAATTTACTTTAAATAATCGGCCAAGTTCGAGTCGGACTCACACACGGAGGGTTCCGTACCGTATGGGAGCCCCATTCCTCTTGTTCCTAAAAATCACGTTTGTTGTATGGGAGCCCCGCTTAAATATTTATTTTATTCTGTTTTTAGTATTATGTAGTTGTTATAGCGGCAACAGAAATACATCATCTGTGAAAATTTCAGCTGTCTAGCTATTACGGTTCATTAGATACAGGCTGGTGACAGAAAATGACAGACAGACGGCCAGACGGTCTTAGTAATAGGGTCCCGTTTTTCCCTTTGGGTACGGAAACCTAAAAACGAGGAACAACTAACTTCTTTTGACATTTCAGGGTTGCAAAAGTGGATCAAAATAAGGAGTACAATAATTACAATTTATTTACGATAAAAATAACACTACGGTGTTTTAACCTAAACTTAGAACATGCCTGCAATCTAAGAATATACCAGTAGAGAGAAGTTAAATAAAATATGAAAAATAATCAATTAGAGGTTTGGTTATAGATAGCGATAAGGCCGCCATTTGTTTTTTTTTCGTGTGTTTTTGTTCTGTAAAAAATTTTGGTTAAACTAATAAATAATTATCTATCGATCTATCTATCTATGGATTATGTCTAAATCAAAAATTGTAGAGCAGCAACGAATAAGAGTTTAAATTCATAATTTCTTTACAAACAATTTCACTTTGATCAAAAAATACAAAAGGACCTGTCGTAAAAAATCAGCCCGACAGTTTTTCACACGAGAACTGGGAATGAAATCAGAACAAAATCTTTTGTCGAGAACAAACAGCGTACGATGAAAGGGACCTTGATCGTGAGAAGTGAAATGAAATGGTCCACGTGTGTATCTGTATTATTAAAACCTTTCTGACGAGAGAACTGGGATTGTATTTTAAGATCAACGATCTCTATTTTTTAGCGCTACCGTGGCGGTGCTCGGATGACACGTTAAATTGTAGGCCCCGGTTTTTTTGACCGTTTAGCCATGTAATTTTTCGCAAAAAATGGTAATACCACCTTCCATCGTGTACAAAATTCGAATATTTCGCTCGAATTATTTGCATTATTGTTGATTTTTCAAAAACGGCTTAGCCGATTTATTTAAAACTTTAATGGGACCACCTCGAAAGTACACCCATTTGACCTAAAAAAAATTTTTCGATTTGGTTTACGATTGGCGAATTTATCGATGAGCATACACCAAAAAAATACATACAGACGAACATAGAACCTCCTCCTTTTTGGAAGTCGGTTAAAGGTTTTACCGTATGTTCGCATAAAATAACTTTTTTTGTAAAATTACGTGTAAATTGTAATTTGCCAATAAATGAGTATGAGTATAAGGCAGGGCCTCGAAATATCATGCGGGCGAAGCCGCGGGCAAATGCTAGTTAAATATATGTAACTTCCTACTTGAATACTACTTATTGATAGATATAGTATCGTATAATAATATAATATACTGCAACTCGTAGGCTTACAAAGTTGCACAACCAGCCTACAGAAACCAGTTTCATTTAACTTCATGTTAATTGTCGATCACATCGCCATGCCAGTAAATATTTATTTACCCTGCCAGTATATTATGGGAAACGCCTGTTATGGCATGGCTGTATATAGTGTATATGCACCATATTATGCACTGGGAGTGTCTGAGGCTTGAGCTTTTGAATGAGCAACGAGACGCGAGGTCAGCCAGCAAATATTCTGAACCGGTTCTCTACAAAATCACTTGAAACTGTTTTATTTTCAATTTTATTTCTGTCACTTTAAGGATGGTTATCGAGTGCTTCTTGAAGGGAATTGATGACTGGTATTTGATTAATCAAATTTTTTTAAAGTGGCAAATAAGGTGCTATTCACTGGCATTCCAGGGTTTACGCCTTGGTAGCGTTGCCTAGTGTGGTGATTTGTTTAAATGCCTCGCATGCCAATCCTTCGGTTTTTTTTGCGTTGTATTGTTCGGCTTTAATGGCTATCTAATTGAAATCCATCTGATTACGATTTGATTTATCTCTACGATTTAACTTTAGAAGTGTTTTGCTGGCTTTTTAATTGTTAAATTTATCTATTACACCATTTATTCTTATTCTATTTTATTGTAAAAATATCTTATACTATTTTATTCTATTAAAAGTTCAATTGAACTTTTAGTTAACTTTCATAGGTTCAGACACGTATTATAATCCGCGTGATCTTTTCTTTATTCAATTATGCAGACCATCTAATCTGTTGTTTGTTTTTTGCTCTTAATTTGTTTTGTTTTTTTTTTGTGCTTGTTCTTATCTTCAGTTTAATTTAATGTCGCAAACTATTGTACTTATCATTTAATTTTAAAGTTATCTAAATTAATAAGGCTAAATCAGCATAGAAGTACATTTTTGGTTACTAAAATTTTCTGTTTTTATGTTAGACTTCTTATTAAATAATCAATATTTGTAGGGGCTAGTTATGCTCAGTGTGGACTCCTAACTTATGTAGGTAACTATGTATAATTGTGTGTTCTTCATCTAGTTTCAAATATTTTTACTATGAGGCATCTTGCCTATACCTATTACCTATGCAGCGTATACAATAGTATAAAATACTCAATTCCTATTGTTTAGTTCCTCTACATTTGTGTACTGCTCGTCTAACCTCAAGAACCTGTCCAAAAGTCAATATCATCTACGTAAAGTCGTAAATCATAGACCACGAAAACAATAAGAGAAAAAACCGACCGTAGCATTCCAATTTCCAGTCCTTGGGCAAGGCCGCGGCATCCCATCATATCCGGTCACAGTTTAAACTTAAGAAGCTATTTTGAGAAGAGGATAGCAATTAAACTTCTGCGTTGATGTGAAAGGGATAGTGGGATAGGCAACCGTGCGATACAAATGACAAAATAATTGCTGATGTAATCAAAATCAGAATGCGTTGAATCAGCATTGTGACAAAACCTTACCATATTGATACCTAAAAGTCTACAACCTACACGGTCAATTGTTTAGAATCAAAGTCTGAATTCTGGATATTTCTTAAAATATAGAAGTCAAAAATTTTGTCTTAAAATATAGTATTTTTTAGATTCAGTAATGTGTTTCAAGAGTCACGCTAGCTGATACAAATAATAAATGAGCGCACCTAAAAATGAGATCTCTAATTCAAATAATATATAAACAAGACTTTACTTATATCATAGAAACCACATATACTTTCAATTTCTCGACCTAAACTTAAACTTTAATCCCACTTCTGAGAATACCTGATTCGTTCTATTCGTGAAGGAATGTTAACTGTTTAATTTCTTTACTTCGCGTCCAACGGAAATGCTTAGGGGTTTTGTGGTTTCTCAGAATGTTTATTTGCTGGCTCTAAATTAGTGTAATTTGAGTAAATATAGATATTGATTTGCTACCAGGAGTTTTGATTTCAACAATATTTTTACTGACACGGTTTTATGACAAGCTGATAAAGCTAGCCGCTTCCAACCAGTCTTTGTTGGAAATTAATTAGTCCTTATGTCCAACAGCGAACGTTCTACGTCTAACACTAGAACAGAAAATATGCCAAGCGACGTCTAACACATGGATGTAAAATGTATTACAATAAACAAAAAATCCTTGGTCTAACACGATGATGATTGCCAGTAGCGGCGCTAAATGTTCTCTATTTTTTTTTACATTTTACGTATAAAAAGGGTTAAATACATTTTTACAAGCTGAAAATTGTTGCTCTAGATTCTAGAATATGTATTAGGCACGGATTTAAACGGAATTACGAGTATTTAAATGCTGGCCAAAATAAATTTCCCGACCCCAAATATCAAAATATAATATGGTTTAAGAATATTTATTAATCTCAAAAGAATTTACAACAATTCGCTTACTGAGATTACACACTTTTTATAAGTACATTTTTGTTTCGAAGCGCCGAGTGCAGACTTATATAAAATCAAAAATAAATAAAAAGAAACTACAAAAACATCACGGAATTTCAGCAACAATATATATACCTATACCTCAATAGTACCTAAAAATCAGTAGTTCAAAACATTTTTTTTTTTTTCATGTAAGGTAGTTTTACTGTTTACTTCTGTCGTCGGTCGACTCGTACAATGTTATGCGATAACAAGTGACTGCGATATAAAGCCCGTGACATACTGCAGCTTATTGCTTAAATTAAAATTTTGCATTATATGAATGAAAGATCTTATTTTAACACTAAATACCTATTGTAGTGTACTATAAGGGTTGTGGCACACTGTGAAGTTATATATTTATATATATTTTTTTTTTTTTTCAAATATTTATTCATTTTGTTATTATAAATGTATGTATTACATGAAATGAACAAGTTATTGTATACCATTACACACAAATTATACGAACGAAGAATTTTTTAACACGTGGAGTTATGCGGAGTAATGCTGTAAGTAAAGAAAGAAAGCTAGTCAAATCATTAATTAGACATTTAATCAACTGCTAATATTTAGGTATTTAGATTAGGCTACCATCAAAGTATATTTTTTAATAAAAAAGACTCGAATCGCGGTCCAAAAGGCGAACAAGTTCAAGTCCATTCAAGCATCAAGTTCAAATTATGCACCGACGTCAAGTCAAGTATCGAATATAATGCGTAATGGTTTCATATTACGAGCACGTGCATTCAGCCTGAAGTCATCAATGCCATGATTCATTAGCACTTGTATAAATCCAACTACCGGTTCAGACATAGAATAAAATAATAGTTGGTAGAGGTCGGAAGTCAACGTCGCTGAACAACCGAATGAAATGTTCTATTAGCTGCTATAGAATGATCTTCTCCACAGAACAGCAGAACTTCTTCTCCATTGCTGCTATAGAATAGCGTAGCTTATAATTATGGTATCTAACTACCTACTAAATTCTTTCAACTGAATTATTTTACAAGCTTTTATTTAACTCTCAATGGACATACATAAGTGTGTGTTTGTGTGTATTATAATTAATTTTATGGGTCAATGGCCTAAAATAAATAAATTTTAATTTAATTTTTATAAGTAATTTACCTACTCGTATGTAAGTTCGGGTGGAATCATGTAAGTTAAAGACCAACTTCCCGGTTTCCGATTGAACTGAAATTTTTCGCGCATGTGTATATCGCGTTACAATGAAATATTATGGTACCATGGAGCTGATCTGATGATGGAGTCGGAAATTGGCCATAGGAACTCCTGTACTGTACTGTACTGTATCAGCCTTTTTAATAGTCCACTGCAGGACGTAGGCCTACCCACGAAGGGTGATTGGGCCATATCCACCACGCTGGCCCAGTGCGGGTTGGTGGATTAACTCCTGTACTAAACAAGATAGACCCGCCGTGTTTGGGCTCGTTTTACTGGTCTTGGCTAGCACTCTGCTGCTACATGATTACTAGAATCTCAAAAGCTTGTATTTAAAAATATATATTTTTACTAGCGACCCCGGCCCCAGCGTCGCACAGGTGTATTATACATTTAAACCTTCCTTTTGAATCACTCTATCTATTAAAAAAACCGCTTCAAAATCCGTTGCGTAGTTTTAAAGATATAAGCATACATGGGGACAGACAGCGGGAAGTGACTTTGTTTTATACTATGTAGTGATGATAATTATTTTATTTGTAGACATTGTGTATGTTTTTCAATGTTCACGGACAAGTAGTAACTAAAAGGTACCTACCCCAAAGTACTCGTACCGTTAGAAGTTGCTTGCATCCAGCTTTTGCGGTCTGTATTGGTTGTAGTTGCAGATGTGGAAAAGGATGCCAAATTCCATTCATGCTCAGACACAAGATGCGTGTTAACATCTATTTCTAGACCTATCTATGTTTTATAAAAAAGGATAAGAATACTAGCTGCGCCCCGCGCTTTTTCTAAAACAAACGTAGCCTAAGTTACTCCTTATTATACATCAGCTACCTGCCAATAACAGTCCCGTCAAAATCGGTCCAGCCATATCAGATAATAGCCGGAACAAACAGACAGACTGACAAAAATTGTAAAAAATGTTATTTTGGTGTATGTACCGTACACATTTTCATATCCATGTAAAAAACTTTTATTTCAATATTACAGACAGACACTCCAATTTTATTTATATGTATAGATAAAGAACAGCTTTTAGAAGCTTCCTAAAAGAGCTCTCAACGATTCGGAGAAAAATTGATTCTGAATGCCCTTACATCAGTCATCAAAATGAAGAGAATAGAATTATTCTTTGACGGGATCAGAATAAGAAATATGTACCTGACGATGGGTAATACAACTCATCATAATCATCAGTATCAGCAGTAGGACGTCCACTGCCGTAAACATAGGCCTCCCCCTGCATTTCCAATAAGCCCGGATGGAAGCGGCCTGCATCTAGCGCGTTCTTTTGATCTTGATTATACCTACCGGTCCAACTAGTCGGTGGACGTCCTACGCTGCGCTTGCCGGTGCGTGATCTCCATTCGAGAACTTTACTGCCTCATCGGTCATCAGTTCTCCGAACTATGTCCCTGCCCAACTTACTAATCCGCTGGGCTATGTCGGTAGCTTTGGTTCGTCTGCGAATCTCCTCATTCCTGATTCGATCTCGCATCGAGACTCATAGCCCTCTCCATAGCTTATAGACATGGCTCATCCAGTAGGTATAATGCACACTGTATGTTATAAGACCCCTGTCTTTGTGCGTCATAAATAATAACCAGCAGTACATAAGGTAGGTATGTCAGTTTGTCTGTGCACGTGACATTTCTTGATATAGGAGTAGCAGAAGTACTTATTTTAATGATGATGGGCTTAGCCATCTGCACAATCATGGTTGGTTGACGCTTGTGAAAAACCTAGAGAATTTGCAAGTGCCATTTATCCTTTTTTGACCAACGAAACGGAGGAGGTACTCAATTCGACGCGTATATTTGCTTTTTTTAAATGTGTAACTACGCATATATTTTTACATAGTGGTCCGATTTCGATAATTCTTTTTTTATTGGAAAGAGTATACTTACTTACTTTGAAATTGGTCCCATTAAAATTTTATTGAAATCGGCTGAGCCATTTTTGATAAATCAACAGTAATGTGAAAAATGTAACATCGATCCGTGCGAAATATTCGCGAATTCTGTACACGGGTGAAGTCGGTCATGCTATTTTTTACGAAAAATAATTATGTATCTCTACAATTTAAAATACAATCCGTAGATGGAGTCACATCAGATAACTATTGTATGACCATTGACCAGACATAGTGCAAGAATGTCCAAAATCATACACGTAGGTATTCAATAAGTATTCCTAGTTTGTATTGTTCGCGAAATGTAAACTTATAGTAGTTTATGCAACTGTCATATAATGAAGGGTATTATGCGCTCGTTTCATAATAGTAACGAGTGTTTTAATATCCGTGTTATATGCAGTTGCTTACACTACTTTATCTTCATTAATAAAAATAAAAAATAAAAAAACATATTGCGAAACATTAAATTCACGCGTACGTGTATTGTCACAGTGAACTTGGCGCCATTAAAATCTAACCAATGAGAGCGCAGCTGCGCGCGCAGAGCCAATCAGGAGCGAGCGCGCGATGTTATAATGAGATTTTACGATATCGATGTGGATATTATAACATCATGTGAAATTTAGTTTAATTTTATTTTAGTGTACATTAGTGTAGATAAAGTAAAGTAACCAACAAAACTTGCTAAAGAACACTGGTTTTAAAGTAAACTCACAATTCGGAAAACAAGCTTGGTCGTTGATAATCAAATTATCCGGTCTTTTTAACCGACTTCTAAAAAGGAGGAAGTTCTATATTCGTATGTATGTATTTTTTTTGTGTATGTTCATCGATAATTTCGCCAATTGTGAACCGAATCGAAAAATTATTTTTTTGTTCGAAAGAGTATACTCCCAAGGTTTAAATTTACAGAAATCGTCTGAGCCGTTTTTGATAAATCAAGATTAATGTAAACAATTCGAGCGAAATATTCGAATTTTGTACACGATGGAAGGCGGTTTTGCCATTTTTTTGAAAAATAATTATAGCCTAGACTCTAGTGCCCAAAACAAAGCGCCAGTGCCGCTAAGATATTTGACACCAACGTATCAAACGTAACCGGTTGCCTTTGTGATAGAATAAATAGTGTCTAGTTGCTATTGTAACTCTGTAATAGGATAAATAGTGCCACTGTCATGGTCCAATTACATTGAATGGACCCGCGCCTATGCGCTTAGCGTCTTGCCTATTGCATGCGAAATAGGAAGCACCCGCGCCGTAACAAAAGATACCTAAATCTAAATTAAATAAGGGGTTTTTATACACGAAATTCCAGCTAGCTTGCGAAAAACAAACAAATGGGCTGCAAATTGCATTTCATGCTTATTTGTTTCGTAGAAAATAAAAATTGTAGGTATTGATGTTTGCTTGTGTGGTCACCTATTTTTCGAGCAATCATTTATAATCGGGAAATGTGTTTCTACCTACTGTAGGCCGCTGTTAAGAAAATAATATTAAAATTATTATACTACTCGTAAAGAAATACATACATTTTTTTTTTTTTTTTTTTTAAGGGGACATCTTAATATAAGTATATAGACATACATAAGTACTTAAAGCTAACTCTTCTAAAGGTACGTTACAAGGTGGCATGGTCTATGTTCAATACTCTTTTGCAATAGGTATCTCCTTTCTATCATAGATTACGTTACGAAGTAGGTACTATCATTTGATCGTCTATGTTTCTATTTGGTAATACATATTCATTAATGATTTAATTAAGAAGCATGTTAATCAATACTTAAATGGCGAAACTATCCTATATCGTATATTAGGTACCTACTACCTATACAAAAATAAACAGCCGAATAGAGAACCTTCTCGTTTTAAAATTCAGTTGGAAAATTGCCTCACACGGTCATGGTCACAATAATTTGCTCTTGCAGACATGTGTCAGACAACTATGACAAACAGTTCAAACTTTGCCTCAAAAGTGAAGTGTTGCTGACAAGCGGAGTAAATCCTCCAAGTTGTATGGAATGGTCGCGCGCTTTAGGGCTACCATTTCAGATCAGCTCAGAATTTTTTCTAAAATCTCAAGATTTTTTGTTTTTTTTCAAGATTTATCATCGTCATTTCAATCATATGTTGTTTACTACTGATCGCAACATCATGCTCTGTAACATCTTTTACTAGACATGTTAGACACACACACTCGCGCACGCACGCACGTACGTATGTTCATACAACATTAACAAGAGTTATAGTCAATATTTGTTATCCTTGAATTTCCTTTTACCGGATTTGAAACATAACCGGTATATAGGTATTCTTTCTGTTACTCGAGCTCGAAGACACAAGCCTCATGCTTAGTTTGGGGTTCACTGCACCACTCTATACTTGCCTTACCTTGAATTCACTCAACTTTAACTCACAATTATGGTATTGAACATCATTGTAAGTTTTGTTAGTAAATAAACTGTCTTTCTTTCTTACATTGTGACATGAAACGCTTCCCCTAAAGATCTTTAAAAGCCCATTTCTATGGGCGGCTTGTAGAACACGATCCTGCGTTCCTGATGAGGTCTTCTGTCTACTTTGTTGATGGGTGTGATTGTGATCTTGTTGTAGTTGTCCTATGCTGCACTGCCGGTACGTAGGTCAATCATCAAAGTCAAAGTTCCTTTATTCCGTAGACATTACAATTACACTTGGAATCTTCAGATAACAATGTTTAAAATACAGTTTAAATAATTTACGTCTAATCACAAATAGGTACTTACACACGTTTCAAGATTTCACGAAATATACTTAGTACAAGAAATAATATACCTAGGTAGGTTTTTTTAGGTTGTACCTAGAACTTAAAACAATATATCAGTCTCATCTACCCAATGTCATTATCTACATGATCTATAATCAAGAACTTCTCGACACTAATGGTGATCGTGATGAGTCCTCCGTGTCTATGGGCAAGGGATACGCCATTTCAACTTAACCATTCGCTAGTGTTCCGTTACTTCAGCATTTTAAATTCTCCTTCTGGCAACCCTACTCGCCTAGCTTCACGCATTGCTACCAATTACCTCATAACGGTGTTGGTTATGTTCTGAAGAGCTTTAGGTAATGAGCTTTGAGAATTTGTAGAAGAAATGGGTTTTCTCGTTTGACGAGCGATTTTTTGCGCTTTCTTGTGCTTTCTCAGCTGTATCATTATCAACTAGTACTGCAGGACAAACTTATTTACTGGGAGCTTTGAATAGGATTAGCTTCTATAGGTATTAGGTATATCTGCTACTGGTTATTCTGTACTGTACCAGCCTTTTTAATTGTCCACTGCAGGACATATGCCTACCTACTCACGGAGGGCGATTGGGCCATATCCACCACGCTGGCCCACTGTGGTTTGGTGGATTTACATACGCCATCGAATTTATTCTACGAGCGTATGCAGGTTGCCTCACGTCGTTTTCCATCACCGAAAAGCCAGTGGTGTGAAATTCCGTTCATAAATTCCAAAGATTGTTTTCTCATATTGGTATGGGACCGGGATTTGAACCCACGACCTCAGGGTTGTAAGGCTGGTGTCACTACCGCTAGACTACCACGGCAAGCTGTTCGCATATATAAGCTTATTTATGTAAAAAGTATCTCATAAATTGATTATAATTATTGTACTAGTCCAAACATCATCGTAGAAGCCTTCCTCATCTTTTTGTTTTCTGTGACATCCCATCTGCAGAGGTCGAGATGAGTACCTAGATTTGCGATTTCAACCACGATTTAATTTTATCAACGTGTGAAAATGTGACAGATATGGATATACTTAGATTATATTTTTTGTGTCGATTTGACATGTCCGGAATTTCCCGAATTAGTCCCTTAGTAAAAGTTTGTCATTAAAGTAGGGACAAGATAATAGGTCACTTTTGACATTTCATTTTATGCAAAGAAAAATATACCTTGTACTAAAGGAATAAAACTCCAAGCCGTATTCGAGAACACTTATCGGTCGTCGTCAATATTGTTTTCATGAGTTTTATTTCTTTAGTGTAAGGTATATTTTTCTTTGCATTCATGAACTGTCAAAAGTGACCTATTAAAATGACTCCACTTTAATTCATGATGATGTCACGGTAAGTAATGATATCTAACAGTATTGTGACTCGACCCTGTCCTTGAAATACTTGTATAGAATATTTAATTATTGACATTTAATCAATTAACAATTTTGACATTGACATTTAATTGATTTATTTTTTTGTTTAAATTTTTTTTTAACGAATTTTTATTGGATTTTGTTAAATGCACTTTTGTTTTATTAATAACAAATCATACTATAGTGTTAGCTGAAATATGTTAGTACATATGTGTAATGACGTGTAACTAGTTGTTATCAATAAAGAGTATGAGTATATACCTACCTACAGCGCCACGTGATAACGCAGAAAATCTCACGCGCTAGAGGCAGCCCTCCAGTATTTTAATTTCATCTACTTACTTTTCACCTACTTGAGTTTCTTTTGAATCATTATTATTGTACGTATCATATTAAGTAAGTTCGTATAGGCCGGGTGGCTAGTCCTGGTGTCAGAGTATTTAGGCCGCCTGAAGGCCTCCTGATAGTGCCTATTATGAAGTAATATTATTTATATTTAGTTACAATAACATGTTATAAGGAAGAAGGAAGTGTTCAATAAAATAGAAATAAACTTTAATGCGTGGCTGTGTACATACAATAAGAAATAAGATGTTATATACTTAACATTGCGTTTTAATGTTTTTATGGTTCCGTAGTAAAATGAGGAACCATTAAAACGTAAATCGCACGCTTACTAGTTGCAAACCCACACGATCATTCATTACTACGGCGCACGGTGACGCCCGTGACTGACTAGCATACCAAGAGCATACCCCGCTCCGAGGCGCGTAGGTATGAATGGTATGTTAATGAAGATGGAATACTGTTAGATATCATTACCCTGATGATGTGTAGGATACAATATATAGCTAGAAATATTGTACACTATGTATAATTTTGGCAACAGAATCTAATCCTATATAACCCCACTAATTATAACAATACCAAAAGATTATGACCCTTAAAAGCACTGTATTAGTGAACAACATCCTAAGTCAGGTGAGTCAGACGAATAGAAAAATCCGTGGGAGTAGGAAGTGTCATCCCAGGCACGTGGGGTCATGGGCCACGGTGTACCTAAGGTTAAGGTCGTATACAAATGGTCAGCAGATAATTAAATTATTGGTCCTTCTCAGAGTACTTCGAGTTAGCAAATAAGGGGTGAAAATCGCAAAAACAACCAATTGATTCATAAAAATCGATGTCAAAAGTGAACGAACATTTTATGGAATGGCACATTTTTTGCGATATTAATATTGGTCGCATCCTATAGTAAAAGATGTTCTTAATGACGCTGATTACTTCCGTATATCTACTTCTGTAAACATGGCAAATATTTTTAACATTAGCTCGTAAGACGCTCACCCGAAGGCCTTTAAACCAAAGGACTATATAGTTTGTAACTATAATATAATAGTTATTTGATTAGGTTTTATAGCTAGCCAATAAACTAGATTTTGTAATTTACAGAACCACAAATGACTAATGACAAGAATTATTTATCTAACTCTAAAATAGTTGGTCCAGTAGGTTTTACAGCTGGAAATTTAACTGATTTTAGCAAGATTATTTTTTATTTATTTTTAAAGAGTTGGTACATATACGTCGCTTCACATAAATATAACGCTGAAGTGTCGAGCTGCGTCATAGAAGTTAAATCTCCTTGCTGCAGTTAAATCAGCGTACAAGGAGATGTAACCCCTATTTACTGTGTAAAAAGAGTTAAATTTCCCTGTGCTTGAGCCCTTAGTCCAGGTTTTACGTAGTTTACAAAACTTTGTGTGGCTCCATACATTTCTGTTAGTTCTTCCTCGTTTCCGCCAGGGGCGCTGTACAAAAATGTAGAGCCATACGGAAACAACTGTAGTTTCAATTTACGTGTAAACCTGCACTAACCCCTCTGAACCTTGATTAGATTAGGTGTTTTGCTGACCAAATTCTCCACATTAGAGAAATGTATAGCTGAACATAATAACTATGTCCCTTACGAATGACCAAAGGCAGAAACTAGATCTCCCACGCTCACGCTCGTCAAATACTTAGGTGAAATAGGTTCAACTGGCTAGAACTTGCCATCATCGCTTGGACATGTAGGAGCTTGTAGCCCGAGATCCCACCGCAAAAACATCCCGCTCATAGCGTACACTGTTCAAACCAATGTTTTACGTACCTAATTATATGAATAGGAGAATATATTTAAATATGGTTGCCTTGCGAAATTTGGCCGCAAGTATTAGTTTTAGACCCAATTTCACCGGACGATGTTTGTTAGTTCTTAATGAGACATTAGCTGATGGGTCTTTAAAAGTAACAGAACTGTTGGATCATTTTCTGTCCTATGAAGAAAATATAACAAATCGTTAGTAAATCCCACGTTAGGCAAATTGTTCACTCTATGTTCATTCTCATTGTAATACGACCTAATCGAAATGTTTGTATTTGATATATCATTGCATGTACATTTGCACAACTTTCTTCTTAGTTGCATGTAATGCTATGTGACCAATTTTAAATAACGATCACTCTGCAAGATTATAATGCAACCGGCCTAGTTTTTATTTTAATACTTATAAAATGTCAAACTTGACTGAAGTTATTTCTGTGCCTACTGTGAAAAGTGATATAAGTCAAAAAACACCATTTTACAGAAGAGCAAAAACAAGTGCTAAAAAAATCTAGTACGTGAACTAAGGGGCTTTAGTTACATTTAAGTATCTCGTTTTGTAGATAAAAACATTTACTTTCAATGTGCATTTAAGTTTTCATTTTACATATTATAGTTAGTAGTTCATGAACAATCTGTAAGTTGTACCTTTTTTATTTTTAATATGACTGTGTTTAAATTACGTGGTAGGTGATACAAGTACAATTAAACCATTTTGCATCTATTAAGTTGTTTTTGTGTAAAATGATAAACAAGAAGTTGAAAAACGTAATAGCTCATTATAATAAGTTCTTAACCAAATGTTGCTCAAACAAATAAAAATCATGTTAACCTAAAGATTACATTGGTTCACTTGTCTATCTGTATTATCATAATTTTCTTGAATTGTATCAGTTTGCTTAAATTCTAGTCTTTTGAAATATGTGTTGAATGATAAAAGTCTAGTTATACCCCTGATTAAACTACATATTTACCGTGAAAATAGATACCAAAAAGTTCGCAATTTTTTTCTCATCATTTTTATCTGTCAAAATTAAAAAGGGTAAGACTCGACTTGGGTCAATCGTCACAAGAGGAACAGATTTGATTGATCTTTTGACAATCAGTGGGGGAGAATAGAGCAATGACGGTCAATTAAGCGCTTTTAAAATAAAATTCACAATATAAATCACAGCTTTATTAGCAACATAACATAGCTGTTCTACATTATGGGACTATTATTTGACATCAAAACAATCATCTTTGGAGTATTCGTCTAATAGATATATCATAATAAAATAAAATGGCTTTGACCACCATTGTACACACACGACCAATATGAGATAATGGATTTCCGGATCATCATCATTCACGCAGAAGTCCGCAATATCTACGTTAGTCAATTTGATGAGAAATCGCTTTCTTCATGAAGAACTTTCCTTTTTAGCCTTTTTAAAACTTTCTTTTTAGTCTTTTTTTTTTATTTCTTTTGACTTTTTGTGGTTAATTGATGCATCATACTTAATGGAAACAAAAGTGTTAAAACACAAGCAAAAATATATTTTGATTTGAAATTTCTTTTAATTATGAGCGTGACCATGTTTCTTCGCTGACCACCATTGCCCTGTTTTCCCCCTAAGATCTGTCATCTGGCAGCCTGTCAACTGTTAACGGACCTCAAAAGCAGTGATTAGATTTAACATCATGTCAAGAGAACTAACATAGCATTAGCGCATGGTGGGACACTCGATAACATAGACAGTCTGTTAATAGCTCTAACACGGCATCAAATATTTGACATCGCTCGGTGAAATTAGGCCGGATCGTAAATCAATCATTTTATATCATCAATATGATATTGACCGTAGGACATCGACATAGGCCTTCCCTATAAACCAACAAAAGCCTTCCAGTCCCAAAATGGGACCCTATTACTAAGATGTCGATGTCTGACTATCTGTCACTTATCTCAGGAAGCGTGGTAGCTAGATAGCTAAAATTTTCACAGATTATATATTTTTGTTGCCGCTGTATCTACAAATACTAAAACGGAACCCAAAAAAAGCAGAATGAAAAAAAATATTTAAAGGTAATTAATTAATATAAATGTAATTAATATAAATCGTAATAATAATCGTATATAAATGTAATTTATATTTTAATCGTGTTTGTTGTATGTATATAAACGTAATTTATATATGTAAGTACATACAACATACACGATTTTTTCGGAAATTTTTTGCTCGCTATTAATAACGGCAAAAGGAATGGGGCTACGGGGCCTCCAACGCGGTACGGAACCCTTCATGCGCGAATCCGACTCGCACTTGGCCGGTTTTTTATTATTTCTGATCAGCTGATATAGGTAATTAATTACCTAATTCTACTGTTGAACATAGGATTATCCTTTAAGAATGCCATCACCAGTTATTTTAAGATATTATTATGATCTATCGCTTATCACATTTTTTATTCCCTCTCCTAAATTATTTACTGGGTTTCACCATTCTGCAATAAAAAAGGCGAATATTTAAAATACTCGTATGTAAAGGGACCTCACCTTGTCCTTAATTGGTCAAAATCAGTAAATTTTATTGTCAAATTTATGCAATAAATTGAAGGTCTTTCATATAATAGCACTATTTACATAATCAATTGAGAATCGTAATGTGCTAAAGAACCTCGAATAAAGTGTGTGAACAGCAGTTTAGCGGCTAAAGTACCTTTATAATAGGTATTTGTTAGTAAATTCTAGTAAATACCTTTACTGTATCAGGCTTTAATAGTCCTCTTTTGAACATATGCCTGCCCTTCACTGAAAATGCGATTACGGCTATTAACCTCCAGAAGCTCAATTCATGGCACGTTAATAATTATTTTTCGCAAAAAATGGAAAAAAACCGCCTTCCATCGTGTACAAAATTCGAATTTCGCTCGAATAGTTTACATTATTGTTGATTTTCCAAAAACGGCTCAGCCGATTTCTGTAAATTTTAAATAGGACCACCTCGGGAGTATATCCTTTTGAACTAAAATTTTTTATTTTGATTCAGTTCACAATTGAAGAAATTATCGATTAATATAAACAAAAAAAAACATAGGTACAGACGAACATAGAACCTCCTTCTTTATGGAAGTCGGTTAAAAAAGTTGTATTATAGCATGTTATGCTGTCCCGTTCACTGATCGTTGTTTGTTGCTGTACTGTAAGTGCCGGCCCTCCATAATAATCCACTACTACACAGGCCTACCCATAACAGTGGTAATATTCTTGGTGGAAGGAATGTAACTTAGATTTTCAATGTTCGCTTCGTTCGTATTGGCGGGCTATCGGTTCAAAAATAATAAATAATGATTAAATATTAGGGGACATCTTACACACGGTCTCTGACCTCAAACTAAGCAAAGCTGGTAATATGGCTGCCAGAGACTGATATAATACATACATATACATATTTTAGATACATACTTATATAGATAGTACCTACTATAATATAACACCCAGACACTGATCAAACATCTATGTTCATCACATAAATGCTTGCCCGGGGTGGGGATCGAACCCACGTTTCTTTGATCCAGAAGTCAGGGTCACTAACCACTGAGCCACCGAGGCAGTCAAATAGACCTCCAAGACCGTTCTGGATGCAAGTCTTTTCTAACCGGTCTTGTTGAAGATCCACAGGGACGGCCTAAGACCAGCTGTGCCATACTTAAATGATGATAATGACCTATCCAAACTTTTTTAGCTACTCATCAAGTAATCGTTCCTTTCTTTATGTGAAGTCGAGCAAAAAAACCACCTACAAAGCGGCGTCACCCGATCCAAGATTCCGTGGAAGCCTACAAAATGCGATCAAAGGTCTTGAAATACCTCGCCTGAGGAAGTAAGCCGAGGAGGTGTCCGGTAGGAAGCGTGTGGTTACACCTCCCAGCCCTTAAGTAGGTAATTTAACATAAGATTAGTACGGAATCTAGAAGCATTATATCCACTTTTTAGTAGAATGGCTGGATTTGCGCCTACTTTTCTCCAACACGTGTCTATCGAAATAGCATTCTAATTCATCTTCATAATTTAGAGAATTATTTAGAGTCCTAAGTGAAGCGAGGGGTGCAACTCGCCCAAGAAGCTACTTTTCATACCTCCTGCGAGAAAATTAAACCCCAGGAATGTAAGTAATACAACAAGGTGAATTAAAATTAAATTAAAGCGGCCAAAAGAACAAGAATCCAGGCCGGAAAAATACCCAAAAAAATAGAAACAACAAGGTACAGCTACTAGGGACCAATCAAATACAGTAATCCAAGATCAACTCTTATTGGCCAGTAGGTAAACCAAAATCAAGCAAGTGAGAGTTAAGTTTAGATTTGACTATTAAATCTTACTAAAGCAACTCGTATTTATCCAAAAACCCTAACATTCTTCAGTAAGATAGAAAAATATCATAGCCAATAAGCCCGATTACAGAGGCGCCAGCGTAATTATATTAGCTAAATAGCATAGTTCTGTTTCTTTTTCACTTTAGGCATTCGATAGAGAGAACGCTTTTTACGTTGCTATTTAGTTTACGCTGGCGCCTCTGTAATCGGGCTTACAGTCTAATTATCCGTCTTATAGCAAAATTCATTGGATTTAAAAAAAAATGTATAATCAAATCTTCCTACGACATAATTACATATCTAAAGCCCGTAATTGCCCATTACTGAGCATTATCTCTCTCATTCTTTTTCTACATCTACACTACTACACCCTGTGCTATCTTTTCCATGACGGTAGTATTTCCAAATACGAAAAGTGTTGTAATTATAATCATACGAGTATTCCCTCTCATCTCTCAGTTTAACCCCAACCCCCAACTGCAACAACGAGTGTATATTATATGAAGATACTCTACATATTGTTAGAATATCTACGGAACGAGGCATCTAGAAGATTTTGTTTTAGTCAGAATATATTATCGCTTTTACAACTCAGTTTTGTCTTGTCCATATTCTGAAAGTGCAAAAATGTTGTACAAAATCGTAGATTTAGGTTTGAAAGGATAAGTTTAGCTTTGGTTAGTTTAATGTCTGATTTTTATTTTTACGTACAAAAAGAGATGCCTTAGCTCAGCAGTGGCAGGCTGGTTGTAGGTAAATGATGGTGATACTTATTTTAATATGTTAAAATTAATTACTAACATTCAATTACTGGAAAACAAAGCAGACCAGGATTTCATAAAAGGCAACAGCACTAATTTATGCAGGCAGCCGTAAAAGTGCTAAGTAATTTTAAGTATGTCACAGCAATGTAGGAATTTACACAATGTTATGAGTTGTTACATGGGCGGTTTACTGCAACTTAACTATGTAACAAACAAGGGTATAAAATTGAAAGTAGTCGGCCAAGTGCAGGTCGGACCTCGTTTTATTAAGAACTAGCGACCCGCCCCGGCTTCGCACAGGTGTATAATGTATTATACATATAAAACTCCCTCTTGAATCACTCTATCTATTAAAAAAAACCGCATCTAAATCAGTAGCGTAGTTTTAAAGATATAATATAAGCATACATGGGGACAGACAGAGGGAAGCGAATTTGTTTTATACTATGTAGTGATTAGCTTTTACTCAAGGCTTCACCCGTGTTAGATCAGGGTTAAAAAAGCGCTTACTTTATCTATTTTCTACCAAAATATTATTGTCAGGATGGAAATCTTACTTGAAGCTAATGGAGCAACCCAGATTCTAACATAATAACAGATTAAAATGCACCGATAAACTGGATTTGGTTTAATTTGCATCGCTGAATGCATATATTCAGCGATGCAAATTAAACCAAATCCAGTTTATCGATGCATTTTAATCTGTTTAATTACTGTCGAGATTTATTTCTAATCATTTGTAGTGAGGCATGCGGTAGGCTAGACGATGACTGATTGTCCATTTATGTAACCACAGGAGTCTTAATTATTTAAGGCTAAGAATGTATACAGGGTTATTTTGAAGGTGGGTCTTGAGCTAACAAATTTTACTACGGCACCAACTCTGAATTCGAGAAATAATAGCTATTTCATACATTTTGTCGATTAAGAGAGGTGATTTTGTAGGGGCAGTAGTTGTTTTTTGAGATTTTGGGTTGGTCCTAGGTATAGCTTAAATGGTTTGTAATCCAAGATTCTACAACTTCGAGGAAATATCTATAGAGTCACAATTGTGCAAAATAAGTGTCCGAGCCAAAACCCTGCCCAAGCTACGTAGTGGGCAGGCTTTTTAGTTAGTCGTAAGGCGATTGCAAACTGACTACTACGCCGATGCCAAAATCCTCGGTTACAAGCACTAATTAGGTGACATATAGTTGAGAAAACGGGTCATTGTAAATTATTTAATGTAAATATCTAAGTCGGTATGTATGACGGCGGCGCTTGGAAATTTTTTTACTACTTTCATGTGGCTCTGTAGATATTTGCTCGAAGTTCTACCAAAGCGGAGAGGATCGGAAATCGGAACAGAGCGTAAGGCTAGTGTCGCACTTGGCCGAAGTTCCGTCGCGGAAAATTTATTACTGAATCCGGTTTCACTTTATTCTACAGGGTTATCCAGAACTATGGTGTAATAAACCGAAAGAAGGTAAATCAGACCATTTTTTATAAACAACTTTTAGTAAAGCGCCAACTCGAAATTAGAGAAAAAAATGCTATTTCATACACTTTGTCTATTCAGATTTGCTATTTTATATGGAGTAGTAGAATTATTTCTCTCAAATTCTGGATTGGCTTCATATATAGTGAAAGTTGTCCATGATGATGATCTTAATCACCTCCTTGCGGTTTAGTATAGGGCAAGCAGATAACTTAGACTCTACCAACGCGGAGAGGATCGGAGATCAACGGAAAGTATAGCCAGTGCCACACTTTACGTAAATTCCATCGAAAATCCGTTTGCTGAAAGCTGGTTCAGTTTATTCTATACAGTTTGCAATGATCGGGCACATTAATCGGAATATCTGTCGAAAAATGGCACAACCGTCTTCAATCGTACAAAATTCAAATAGTTCACTCGAATCGATGTATTTAATTTTTAGATGATTTGTGGTTGATTTTTAAAATCCACTCATACGATGCGATGTCGGTAAAATTTTTGGGGCCACCTCTAAAGCATAATCCACCAAACAAACAAAAAACATTAAAATCGGTTCATAAATTGCGAAGGAATCGCGTAACATACAAAAATAATCGGCCAAGTACGAGTAGGACTCGCGCACGAAGGGTTCCGTACTGTATGGGAGCCCCCCTCAAATATTTATTTTATTTTATTATTTATTATTGAAGTGAATATAAAACTAAATAATCTGTAAAAATTTCAAGCATCTACCTATTACCATTATTAATATAGAGCGAAAAACGTCTAAAAATTCAGGTTTGTTGTATAGGAGCCCCTTTAAATATTTATTTTTAGTATTTGTTGTTATAGTGGCAACAGAAATACACCATCTGTGAAAATTTCCCTTTGGGTACGGAACCCTAAAAACATACTGTCGAATTGAGAACCTCCTTTGAAGTCGGTTAAAAAGTATAACAATTCGAACAACAGTTCTTCTACATTAAAAAGTTGAGAGATCAAATCTAAGAACAAGTCGGTTTATTTATTCAGTAAGTATTTATATTAAGGAGCATCAAAGTTGGATAGGTTCACCCAGAGGATGCCCCGACAGAGGTTCAAAACTTTGAATACTCTTTTGAAATTTTTAATAAATTAAAATTCCAACTAATTTCACCTACCTATTTTGTTAGAATTTATACTGATTTAATGAATTAAAGAGTTGACGCTTTCAAGGGTTGAAAACGTCTCTACAATCTAAATTATTTTTATTTCATCCTCAAGTAAAACATCCCGCAATGTTTAGGTATGTTTATTAGGTACATTACAATCATATAATTTAAATCGGTTTTCATGGTCTTTACAAGGCCGCCAGGATCTTCAAAAAAAGATCCTTCTAAAAATCCTCAAACTTATTTTTGAAGCACCTGAATAGATTGCAACAAGTGAACAAAGCAATGCGAATTCCAAGCCTCCTCTACAATAGCATTCCATTACCTTTTGCCTTTTTTGGTCCAGCTGGAAGCAAAAACTATTTCGGATTGGCATCTCACGTCCCTTTCTTATTCAAAGGCTAGAACGAAAGGAAAGGTGTTCCAGTTTCAAAATTGTGTCATCTCATGTTTACAAGTTTCATGCACTGATAAAAAAGTTATGGCACTGCGCGTTAAAAAAAGATTAACGGAAAGATAATGCATCTTGTGTAATTTTTCTCTCGTAGACTTTGTTTTGTAATATTCGTTCTTTATGGATTCCGTGTTGTATGTATAACTTCCTTTTGGATACTTTTTCTATTTAATTAAAACAAGCCACTCGATTGTTACTTGAGCCAAATTTATTTAACGTTTTAATTGCCCTCGTTACGGTCATGAAGTTTGTGCCTTTCTTGACGAAAATTGTTACATGATAAACATATTACTTCACCGATCGTTTCTAGATTGAGCAATTATTTTAATTCATGCACAGTTTGCCTTCGAAGGTATCAATTATTTGCAATTTTTAGTGTTTCTTTAGGGTTCCGTACCCAAAGGGTAAAAACGGGACCCTAAGACTTCGATGTCCGTCTGTCTGTCTGTCACCGGGCTGTATCTCATGAACCATGATAGCTAGGCAGCTGAAATTTTCACAAATGATGTATTTTGGTTGCCGCTATAACAACAAATACTAAAAACAAAATAAAATAAATATTTAAGGGGGACTCCCATACAAAAAACCTGAATTTTTAGACGTTTTTCGCTCTATATTAATAATGGTACCAGGTAGATGCTTGAAATTTTCACAGAATATTTAGTTTTTTATTCCCTTCAATAATAAATAATAAAATTAAAATAAATTAAATATTTAGGGGCTCCCATACAGTACGGAACCCTCCGTGCGCGAGTCCGACTCGTACTTGTCCGATTATTTCGTATTGTACTTCCAAAACATGTCTTTCAATAGGTACTCTTGGATAATGATTGGGTAATAAAATAATTATACCTATATGGATAAAATAACGAGATTTACTTACATTAAACTAAACATAAATTGTAACTATTTTGTAATTTGTAAACCGTGGCAAGTTTTGCAATTTGTAGTCACTGAATTTCAATCTTAACTCATGATTTACAAGATAATCAAAGGAAATAAAAGGATAATAAATAAAAGGGTCATATGTATAACTATGCAAAACAATTAAGAACCGCATGTAAATTTCACATGTTGCAATAAATGATTTGAGTTTCAGTGTGAAACACTAGAGTTTTTTTTAAAATTCTGAATAGGTTTGCGTTTGACCATAAACTGCCTGATGTTGAGCAGATAAGCGGTCTAGTTTGTAGCACAAGTAAAGTCTAGTTCGTGACTGCTCTGTGATCGACCTATAGTTTCACCTAGGTTTCCTAGTTAGTGGATAGGTACGTAAGTTACCTACCTAACGGGCAATTCTCTTCTTAGAAATCATGAGCGCCTGGTCACTTCGGTTATTCTAATGTTTACAAAATACTGCCGGTTCGTAATGTAAATTCTGAGCTGTATTTTGTAAACACGTCTTACTCTCTATAGTTTTGACGCTTAGTCACATTATTAACCTCCGGAATATTTTAAATAGCTTTATGTACTTACAAACAAACTTTAGTCATTTTATTATACGTACGTACGTGAGTACATTTCTTGGTAACACATTATTTTATTACTCTACAATCCGTATCAACCTATAAATAATTGTCTACTGCTAAACATAGGTAAACCTTTTAAGGCAGTTCAGATATAATACCTACCTATCACCCCACTGTGCACAGGGCTAGGTACTTACCTACTAATGCTAAACCAAAAAAATGATCTTGGTAAAAATAATTATTTTCGCAAAAAATAGCAATTTTTTGAAGATCCTGACGGCCTTGTAAAGACCATGAAAACCGATTTAAATTATATGATTGTAATGTACCTAATAAACATACCTAAACATTGCGGGATGTTTTACTTGAGGATGAAATAAAAATAATTTAAATTGTAGAGACGTTTTCAACTCTTGAAAGCGTCAACTCTTTAATTCATTAAATCAGTATAAATTCTAACAATATAGGTAGGTGAAATTAGTTAGAATTTTAATTTATTTAAAATTTCAAAAGAGTATTCAAAGTTTTGAACCTCTGTCGGGGCATCCTCTGGGTGAACCTATCCAACTTTGATGCTCCTTAATATAAATACTTACACCGTGTACAGAATTCGAATAGTTTGCACGAATCGATGTGACATCTATGTACATTATTGTAAATTTATCAAAAACGGCTCAGCCGATTTCGGTAAAATTTTAATGGGATCACGTTGGGAGTATACCTACTTACTCTTTTGAACAAAACAAGAATTTTTTAAATCAATTCACAATTGCCAAAAAAAACGATGAATATCAAATTCAATCTCCAAAATTAATTTGTTCTATCAAATAAAAAATCGCGAATATTCGCGAACTATTTGTATCTATGCTAATGACTAGATAATTATATAATCGCGATTTCAAGATAGGTATCAATATCATAGTAAAAGCTAATTATGATCATGAGTAGAATGATTTCCTAGATCTTAAATATATCCTGTATTTCGTCAAGAGACACAACATATCCTTACATAGTATAAAGTCGCTATTTTCGTTTGTTTGTTTGTTTGTCTGTATGCTTAAATCTTTAAAACTACGCAACGGATTTTGATGCGGTTTTTTTTTAATGGATAGAGTGATTCAAGAGGAAGGTTTATATGTATATAAGGCCTTTTCAATCTATGCATGCGAAATGGCACGTACCCCGCGGCACTTAAAAAAGTCAAAATTAGCCCCATTTATAAAGGTAAAGGAAAAAAGGCGGATCCAAAATCGTACCGCCCCATATCCTTGGTTCCTGTCATTAGTAAAGTTTTAGAGGTAGGTCTTAATAGGAGGATCCTAAACTTTGCATCAGATCGTAAAATTTTATCTGAGCGTCAATATGCGTACCGGGCTGGTCGTTCCACCACCGATTTGGTGCGTGAAGTAGTGTGGCAAGTGCTGAGCGCGCGAGAGGCAGGTCAGCAGGTTGCTCTAGTATGTTGCGACCTCTCCCGCGCCTTTGACACGGCCGATCACACCCTTGTCGCTAAAAAATTACACCACCATGGTATGTGCGGCCCGCCTGGCTCCATTCTGACCTCTTTTATGACAAATAGAACGCAAGTCGTAGTGGGGGACGAAGGCCGTGCTGTTTCTTCTGAGCTTCAAAACTTATTGGGCGTTCCGCAAGGGTCCTGTCTGTCTAACTCATTATTTGTTTTTCTTCTCAACGATTTACCAGGCTCCATTAAAGATGCTGAAATTTACATGTATGCGGACGACGTTGCCGCCATAATTACGGCTCCGACAAGCAGACAACTCGAAATCACGCTGAACTCGGTGGTCAATAATCTTAATGAATGGTTTAGGTCGAACGGGCTAGCTCTAAATAGAGATAAGACGTGTTTTTTGACCTTCAACTTAAACGGTAAAGTGGGCAAATCCTATTCAGTGGCTATCGGCAATACCGCTCTCCAACAGGTGAACAGTACCAAACTACTGGGCTTCTATGTGGACAGTGCGCTCACGTGGGAGACGCACATTCACGAGTTATGTGGAAAGCTGAGCCGCTCGTGCTTTGCGCTGCGGCGGCTCGCGAAGACCGCGACTCGTGACGTTGTGCGCTCTTGCTATTACGCCACTGTCCATAGTAACATCACTTACGGGTTGGAGTTGTGGGGCCGCGCCGCGGACTACAAAAGAGCATTCGTTATGCAAAAGCGGGCCGTTCGGGCCATTTTTGGTGTATCAGACGACGTCTCCTGTGTAGAGCTCTTTAAAAAGCTCCATATTCTTCCGCTTCCGTGTGAATTTATCCTTCAGATGGCCTTATTCACACATATCAATTTAGACCGATTTAAACAAAGAGGTACCTACTCGAGGTTTGATTTGAGGAGCAACGTAAAGAAACAACTACTTGTTACACCGACTCACAGACTAGCGAGGTCGGATAAATCCGTGTATATTGGAGGACCGGCTATCTATAACCGGATACCTAGTGCCGTGCGTAGTGCATCCTCCGTTGTATCATTTAAAAATAAGCTTAAGACTTGGCTAAGAGAACAATTATTTTATGATATCAATGAATTTTTAAAATTACCGGAATTGGTTTAAATTATTTTGAGTGTGGAATTACTCTTAATTATGACAATTGATCATTGTGATTTTGTTGATTATTATTGTACATTATTATATTGAAAGAACAAATTATAATTTTGTAATGACTTATAACTATGATTGTTATCAATAAATGATTTGTATTTGTATTTGTATGTATAAAAATTCCCGAAATTCCCACGGGAACGGGCACAACGCGGGTAAAACCGCGGGGCGCTGCTAGTAGGAATATAATTATATAGACAATAGACAATAGACAATATTTTATTGACGAAAACAAAACACAGGAAATACAGCAACAAAGATTAGAAATACACTAAAGACTAAACTACCTAGTGTTTTATTTTCGTCACCAGCCGGTCCCGTCTCAGCATAGTGCCGATTATATATATATATGTATATATATATATATACATATACAGAGTCACGACACACAAAGTATTTATTTAGATGCAACGGTGGTGCCTACTGTACTGGTATTGGCCATTTTATGTCAAAATTATGAAATACATTATGAAAAATAAAACACGAAATTTTTTTGTACATTATATTTAAATTAAAATTCTCCACAATCATTAAACGCAGCCAAAAATTACACCAAGATGGGCCACAACCAGTGCATCTATCTAATATGACTCTACTGGTGTTTGTATCTCGCTTGTCGCACTTCCTTAGTGGATAAACCAAACCCGTGACTTGACAAGCAAAGCAGGTAGTCAAACTGAGGTGTGCTATTGAATGAAAGCGAAGATTTTATTTGCTAAGATGCTTGTGTGGAATTTCGTAACTACTGGTTTTGTAACGTATTGTAGAGTCGATGTTTTGCTGCTCATTCATAAACTTAATGTGTTTTATTACGGAAACTAAAGTGCTTCTCGCACATTTTTTTTTTATGCTTACTAGCGACCCGCCCCGGTTTCGCACAGGTTTATTATACATACAAACCATCCTCTTGAATCACTCTATCTATTAAAAAAAACCGCATCAAAATCCGTTGCGCAGTTAATATAAATATAAACATATAAGCATACATGGGGACAGACAGCGGGAAGCGACTTTGTTTTATACTATGTAGTGATAGTGATATACTTAGATCAACAGTAAATTACGCAAGTCGTTTTAGACGACACGAAATTCAACCGCTGCTGTAGGGTTGCAGTTGCAGAGCACCGTCGTAGGGTTGCGAGTCTGTCCATTTTCTATAGGATTCATTTCGGGGAGTGTGCATCTGGGCTACACACCTTATCCTACCATTCCTTTTTTAGGGTTCCGTACCCAAAGGGTAAAAACGGGACCCTATTACTAAGACCCCGCTGTCCGTCTGTCTGTCTCCAGGCTGTATCTCATGAACTGTAATAGCTAGAGAGTCGAAATTTTCACAGATGATGTAGGTAGGTATTTCAATTGCCGCTTTAACAACATTAAATACTAAAACAGAATAAAATAAATATTTAGAGGAGGCTCCCATACAAGAAACGTGATTATTTTGTCGAGGGGCGATACGGTACGGAACCCTTCATGCGCGAGTCCTACTCGTGCTTGGCCGATTTTTTACTACAGGACAAGTAGAAAGACGCCTCACTTCACTACACTGTCGATACGTACGAAGCGGTTTGACCCAACATTTCTGATTCGTACCGCCAGGGAATGGAACAGTCTTCCTGCTTTCCTGTTTTCTAAGAGATATAATTTAAAGCTTTTCAAGATCTGAGTAAATCGGTATCTTCTAGGTCTGCGTGCTTCATCTTCGACCACAACGTCGCTTATCATCGGCAAGTTGGTGGTCAAGGGCGGACTTATTCACGTTAAAAAAATAAAACCTCTCCATTCAATCCAAATGACTACCTATATTTTAGGTACTTCGTCATTTTCAAGCTATAGAGTAATAGCGTGTGGACCCTTCTCGCTAATAAGCATTGACTGGACCAATGATGACAAAAACAAATTAGCTTTTTAACCGACTTCCAAAAAGGAGGAGGTTTTATGTTCATGTGTATGTTTTTTTTGTATGTCCATCGATAATTTCGCCAATTGTGAACCGAATCGAAAAAATATTTTTTAGTTCGAAAGGGTATACTTTCTAGGTAGAAAGTATACCCTTTCCTATAAGACCCAGACTGTAATGGAACCAAGTGGTTCCATTTAAATTTTACAGAAATCGGCTAAGCCGTATTTATAAATCAACAATAATGTAAACAATTCGAGCGAAATATTCGAATTTTGTACACGATGGAAGGCGGTTTTGCCATTTTTTGCGAAAAATAATTATCAAGTCTAAATGTTACGCAAGACATTATTTTAACAAAACGTATGAAATAATTGTTTTTTTTTTGCGATTTCAAGGTTTGTCCCATAATATAGTCCCAAGTTTGTGTAGTGTCCCAAGTTGAAAGAAAAGTATCCTAGAATATGCCTCTAGTAAATATTATTTTTATTATTTCATATAGGTTTGCGTTTGACTACACACTGCCTGATGTTAAGCAGATATGCGGTCTAGGGAGACATGCTTACCTAGAAGATACCTATTTACTCGGGATTTGAAGATACCTACATTGTACTTTAGCGGGAAGACGGACCTTAGAGCACAGTTAAGATAATAGTTACTAACCTATGGTAAAAACATGAATAAAACTTCTAGTACCTACCTACGACCCTACGAGTAGATGAAACCAGAAAACTATAATTAACTTCAAAACAATAGGCTTATCATAGATTGGTCGCAGAACGAATCGATTTCGCAGCTCGCGTTGATAAAATCCGTTACGGTCGTTTGAAAACACTTTATTTTCAATACGTTAGTGCAGTATTTATTTGCAATAACTACGCAATATAAAAAATTCTAGCTGCCCGCCCTCCGATGAGTTATATTATAGCGGCAACAGAAATACATCATCTGTGAAAATTTCAGCTGCCTAGCTATCATGGTTCATGAGATACAGCCCGGTGACAGACAGGCAGACAGACAGACAGACAGACAGACAGACAGACGGACAGACGGACATCGAAGTCTTAGTAATAGGGTCCCGTTTTTCCCTTTGGGTACGGAACCCTAAAAATAGTGAAAACCGCATTGCAATCTGTTGTCTAGTTTGGAAGACATAAGCGGATACACAGACAGACACACAAATAGCGGTTATACTATGTATAGTTTTGCTTTATACTATTTAGTGATGAAGTATACATACTAGGAAAGTCCTAAATGAGAACTTTCAAATCTCCTTGAAAAATCAATTTCTAATGCGTTCTCAAAATGTCACATTCTCACGATGCTAAATTCGCAAAATGTATCGTCTCGTTTGAGCTATAGGACAACTCCTGAACATAGGCCCCTACAGATCTCGAGAAAGATCTGTCGGTAGCGGCTCCAGCGAGATCCTGCGGTCCACTTTGTGGGTGTATGTCATACGCTGCGCTTGTTGGTACGTGGTCTTCACTCGAGAACTTTTCAACCCTACCATCAGTCTTACCTGCTATGTTGCCTGCCCACTACCATTTCACCTCAACTATCCGCTGGGCTATCATTTGATCTCTCCTAAATTACAATAGGTACTCAACACATTACGGAAATCTTCGAAAGATGCCCGACTGCTTTGGGGACAGTCGGGTTATGTGGGATTTTACCCACTAAAACCCCCTCGGTGTCCAGCTTTTGTGCCTTCTTGGGAGCTCCGGTATCTCCAAAGGAACGCACCGGTGCTCCCAGCACTTTTCGCCTGGTGATAAAACCAGGCTTGTACTGTCCTTTACGACAACGTTGCCACACACGCTTTCGTCCTCCTCGGGCTCGTTTGAGTGGATAGCCAGAGCCCCAACTCTGACCATCCACGAGCCCAGGGGTCCCCTTTTAGTAGGCTCTTACTACAGGCAGGGGATACCAGGGCATCAGGGCAAACTCAATACATTAATAACCTAGGATATAGTTAATTTAGTTACTTCTAGGGCATATAAAAGGCATAATATTATAAAATTAAGTGTGACTATTCCACCTCTAGTATGTCTGTTTATTCAAAATGAGATTATTTACATATTTATGTAGGAATCTACATCTAAATCTGAGTAAACTAGGTAAAAGATGCGATAAGGCTCTGCTGTTTGTATACCTACTAAGTAGGTACGAACTATCTGTATTAAGCGGCTTAATGAGGAAACTAGAATTTCCCTCGAAAGCCTGCTACTTTTCCTCAGAAAATATGACAGTGGCGCTCTCGTCAGACTGTAAATAAATTATTCACAGGCTTTACAAATTAGAACCTCGACAGAGTAAAACAGTTTTGTTAATCGAAACAATAGCATATTGGCGCCGAACCGTTCCCGCCATAACATTGCGGAAACAAAACGAAGAAATGTCGTAAGTAGGGTAGTCAGGTAGGGAAATTTCCCCTGAATTATTAGGAAAATATCTTTCAAATATTTTTTTATTGTATGTTCATTGTCCGTCCTGTTCTAAGGACTTTGCATTACTAAATTAAAGCCTGTTTATAAAAGTTCCGTGCTCATGTCATGTCAAAAGTCATGTTATCTATACTTAGTCGTATTTCAAGTTTTAAGTATTAATATATAGATGTAAAGTTGATTCCTCTTTTCTGTATTTTTGAGGTTTAGTATGAAATAAGCGATGTACAAATATTTAAATTCAAAGGCAAAAAGACAATTGCTTTTTTTATTCAATCTTCTTCTTCTTGAGGTGCCAGCTCCTATTCAATAGTAAACATAAATCCATAGGGGAGGCCTGTGTCTAGCAATGGCCGTCCTATGGCTGAGGGATGGATAGATGAAAAACAGACAAAAAGCTTTTACAAACCTACCCATACAATGTGAAGGTGTTGTAATTTTTTCGCGATTTTGGGATCACCCATAGTAAAAGTTGTTCAATATGAGGAAGTCCCTGCCCTTTGCAAAGTAACACCTTCATATATATTACGCCTACACGTGGATAAGCCTACATCCTGCAATGGATTATTAAAAAAGACTGGTACTGTACAGTACAGTACACTTCAAAAACTTAACTGTCTCTCTTGGACAGTCGGACAAAGCATGGGTCAATCAGGGAAATTACAACTCATCCATCAGGCAACACCAATTGCACACAAAACGAAGCACAAGCCAAATATCACGATTCACGAACACGGAATGTTCACGAGAGGCATGCCTGCCTTAGCGCATGGTCTGTATACCTGTTGCTTGGAATTTGTAGAAAGGAACCGGTCCTCTCAGCTGACGTTGAGAAAATGGCGGGTGAGACGCGAATGCAGAGATAACCTAATCTCTGCGTTTGTCCGTAACCCCGTTGCTGCACTCTTGGATCTTGGACATTAAGCGAGATGTTGTTTATGATTAGTAAGTAGTTCTACGAACAGTCGACCCCTGCGTATACCATGGGGGTACCCCTTACTTAGGTACCTACCTATCTAGTTCTAAGTTGGGAAAACGTAGGTACTCCCTAAAATCGGGTTATAACGTTGACACTCGTATAGAACCTGTCTAACCTACTTAGTTCCGTCAAGACTAGTAAGTAGTATTATGTAGTAGTATTATTTTTAAGTACATAAGTTATGTATATCATTATTTTTTTAGGTAAAGTATAAAATGTAGCGTATTGGATGTTATATAATCTGTAAAGCTATATTTTACTGTAAATAAATAATAAATAAATAAAAATAATAAGACGAGATTTGTTGAAAAATGCGACCTGTAGACAAAAACCAACATCCGGACGAAAGCAAAATTGACGACTTGAAGTAGAGACCTTCGCTTCGCTTCGGTCAATGAATTATAATTTTGTCATGTATCCGATATAGTTGCATAGCATTTCCCAGCCTAAAGTGTCACAGCAGCTAAGTTGAATTTGAAATTTTTAACCGACTTCCAAATATAAGGTTATACGTTTGTCTCTATGTATTTTTTGTGTATGTTCATCGATATATTCGCCAATTGTAAAGCGATCTTAAAAATCTTTTTTAGTTCGAAAGGGTATACTCCCGAGGTGGTCCCATTCAAATTTTATCGAAATCGGCTGAGCCGTTTATGAAATATCTGCAATAATGGAAAAATTGTAGGTATACATAAATTCGAGCGAACTCTGAGAATTTTGTACACGGTGGCCCGAAAAATGGCAAAACCTTCTTGGTTTTGGTTTTGAGAAAAATATTTATTTATCATAACTTTTAATTCATCTAGGGTAAAGTGATCTTATCTTAGAACTAGAACAAAATACAATAAATATATAGTTACTACTACACCTAAAGCAATTAGATTTTCTATATTGCGCAAAAGGTCTAAAACTCTACATATAGGTACTAATAACATTCCATAGCTTCATGAGAGTTGTGTGAATGTTGTCTCAATGTGAATGCCCCGAGATTTACATCAAAACTTACCTTACTTAAGTATTCACATTACCGTAATAAATTCTGTAACATTCCGAGTAATTTTGTATGTACTTATGTGTGTAGAAGTTACATCGCTTCATCACGGAGCTATGCTAATTGTCTACACGCCTTTATTCAAGGTCATCTATAATATCTTACAAGGGATGATTAAAAAACCATCATTACGAACAACTTTTACTATGGGACCAACCCGGAATTAGAGAAAAAGAAATCAGCTGTCCATACAAAATTTTAACGCAGAATCGACAAAATGTATAAAACTGTTGCGTTTTTTCTCGAATTTAGGGTTGGTCTCATCGTAGAAGTTGTTCATAATGATGGTCTGAATCACTTCCTTTCGGCTTATTATGTACACCAGTTCTTGACAACCTTGTAGATACCTATCTACTTTGTACAATAATAGTATTAGTGCACACAATAAAGAGTTCTATCTATCTATCTATAGGGCTCTATCTCACTGGGACACCATGGTTGCTACCTACAAAATCTTTAGAGTTATAACTCATCTGGTGTCTGCGTGCTTCATCTTCGACCACAACGTCTCTTACCATCAGAGGAGTTGGTGATCAAGCGTGGACTTATTCACGATAATACAGGGAAGCTACATAGCATATATATATACATATATATATATGTATTTATACAAAAGTTACATAACAAGGAACTATGTAATTAAAAATAATCGGCCAAGTACGAGTAGGACTCGCACACGAAGGGTTCCGTACTGTATGAGAGCCCTAAATGTTAATTTTATTCTGTTTTTAGTTTTTATTGTTATAGCGGCAATAATGTATTTCTACATTTTATGTGAAAATTTCAGCTTTCTAGCTGTAACGGTTCATGAGATACAGCCTGGTAACAGACAGACGGACAGCGGAGTCTTAGTAATAGGATCCCGTTTTTACCCTTTGGGTATGGAACCCTAAAAACTAACTGAAATTGTCTTGCTCTCTTGAGTTTATAAAGAACGAAACCCAAGAATCAACGATAGATACACACATTACTTCTGTAGGTACCAGCTTTTTTAATAGTCCAGGACTTAGGCCTACCCACGAAAGGTGGTTGGGCTATATCTGCCACCACTGGCGCAGTAAGTAGGTACGGGTTGGTGGATTCACATACCTGCGACATCAAATTTATTCTACGGACGTATACAGGTGGCCTCTGGATGTTTTCTTTCACCGAAAAGCCAGTTGTGTGACACTTAAGTTATACACCCGTACTTAAGTTCCAAAGAACTCATTGATACGGGACCGGGATTTGAACCCACGACATCACGATTGTGAGGCAGGTATTAGCCTAATACCTCTAGACCACCACGACTTCACATTACATAAAAGGGACAAATAAAATCGTGGCTGTATAATTTTCACGCTCTTATAGAATCCCAACACTTAGTCTTTTTGAGTTAATTTAAGTAATAGTCACTTACAGGACAAATTTTCGTGTTATTTTTGGAGGCACCTGTTCAAATATTATATTATCTGACAAATAATTTACCTGTACAACCACGAATCTCATAAATTAATACAAGGACGATCTCGACTAAAAAAGAATTACGTTTTCGACAAGGAAAGCCAAAAAAAAACAAATTGTGCATAGTTCGTTTTCGACAAGGAATTTAGCTAAAATAATTAAATTGTGCATAGATGTGCTTATTTAAACAGTATATCTTCTTTGATTAAACGTAGTTGTGCGATTAAGAATACGTATTTTGGATGTCCAACTAGTTGTGCGAACGCCTAACAATTGTTCTACGAGGAACTCCTCGTTGCTACTGCGTAGCCACTCACCTTGTGTACACAGATGTCAAGAAGTTTGGTTCGCCCTAACCTACTTAATAGGAGTGCTTAATCATTGGTGACCTTTTAAAAGAGTGAAACTTCACAAGTTTTTGTTTTGGTACAAGGTTTTTGCACCTGACAATAAAGTTTCCTTTTGTGGTTTCTAAAATGGCGACGTGATTTCGAGATCCCAAGAGTTTCACTGAGTGCAAGCGCTTAGCTGATATGACTTTGTCATCTAGTTAGGTATCCCAAGGTCTGATAACACAATGTTGCATTGGAATGCGCCTAAGGTTTCCACCATAGATTTCTATAGTTTTTACCCTGCTATGAAAGAGAAAAGGAAAAAGATACATTTTCAATTTATTTATCTGTTGTTTCTATGGTATTCAATAGCTTTGATTAGATAGATAGATATAACTCTTTATTGTGTGCAACTATTAACTACAACAGAAAGTACAAAGTAGTTATTTGTCTTAAATTAGTGCCACATATGGCGGCCTTCGCTGACAGCGATCTTTAGTTCGTCTTTTTGCAATAACTGGGTCCCCACGGTTTACCTAGTACCAAAATAACTAACCACCAGCCTGATCAAACATGTCAGAAAGTAATAAATGAGGGTAGCACAGGACCAGAAAATATATCCAGCAAGAGGGGAGGCCTATACCCAGCAGTGGAATGGGCTTAATATATAGATAAACAGATGACATTACGTTTCAGCATACAGCATACTAGGTAAAGCCATCCTAAAAATGTCTGATTCTGATCCTACATCCATGGCACAAGAATAGGCATGGTGACTAAAAAACTATAATTAAATAGTCCGTCAGATAGACTGTCAAAAAATTTTAGACACGTATTTTTCCTTTTGTCAATTAAACAAAAATTGATGAAGATATAGCCCGTCAAAGTTTCGCGTGACGTCACAAGTGCCATACAAATGTATAGACTTCTGTGAGAGAGATGACGTCACGACCCCCAATCCCGACTTTGACAAGGTTTATCCTTGTCATTTGTTGTTTGATTGGAAAAAGAAAAAATACGTGTCCAATATTTTTTGATAATCTAACTCATGGACTTGTTATAAGTTGTTATAATAATACTGTTTTTTTTTTATCATGCCTATTCTCCTATCCACAAGTCTTTGCATACAACTTAGTAAGCCACAAAGAAACGGCATAAGCCAAAGATCTATTTATAGCCCCAGAAGATCAGATTATGGTGGCAAATAAAAAATAACCGCATGTAGGAGGCCGGCCTACCGACGGGCATTTTTGGTCATCGGTGTGCTCTACAGACCCAAATAATTTACATAATCACCGATTGCGATTGTCACGTGAGACGAGGATAATTGCTCAGATGTATATTTTTATGGGGATTTGAATATTGACTGGTGAGTGGGAAGATTTGTTTTGGAGCGTTATCGATTAGATACCTACTTATTTTTAGGCATGTCTTTGTATGAGTACATGTACGGTGATATCGCATTTAATAGATCGATATACTCTGTATTTTTACCGACTTCCAAAAAGGAGGAGGTACTATGTTCGTCTGTATGTATTTTTTTGTGTATGTGCATCGATATTTTCGCCAATTGTAAACCGATTTAAGAAAATATTTTTTTAGTTCGAAATACATCCGAGGTGGTCCCATTTAAATTTTATCGAAATCGGCTGAGCCGTTTTTGATAAATCAACAATAATGTAGGTGCATGGATGTCACATCGACCCGTGCGAACTTTTCGAATTCTGCTCACGGCGGAAGTCGGTATTGCGATTTTTGGCGAAAAATAATTAGGTATATATATATATATTTAAGCATTAACTCCTAAAGAACATGGCGTAATACATAGTGGCTTTTTGGCTGGTAGTAGTTACTTATTTATGTTGACAATTACAGAAAATATTTGAATACATGTGTCAATGGATTATTTACTATCATTAATTGTGTCTATGGTTACGTAAGATGCAATGTTTAATTTATCGTGAGAACACACTCCGTGGCAGTGTTTATTGAATCAAGCAGCTGTTCTATCTCACCTAATTTCAACCTATACCTAGGTACTTGGGTATGTCCTCTGTGATCTCAACCAACTGGATTCCAGACTTACAGATGCTGGGTATTGAATAGTTCCTACAATGCCTAGGTACAAAAACAAACGCGTCACCAGAATCTTCATTTCTACATAAATTATATCATTTTGATAAAGATACCTTGTAATACAAAATGGCTAATGCAATCAAGACGTTTCATGAGAACGTTTTCTAGTTCATTTTGTTCATATTAACTAATTGGTTCTATTTTAAATCAACTCGAGGCATAAGTACCTATATAAATACATATTAGTGATTGATATTTAAAGTTTCGATCTTAGAATTCATGTAGTTAGACAAGACTTAAATCATACCATACAATAACCGTTTAACTAACCGTAACAAAACATTATACAACCTGCATTACAGGTACCTACACAAGTGCGTGGGTCAACCCTTAGTTAGGTATCTACCCTTCTTTCCCCCGAGGCAGCCAGGCGGAACGCGCCGTTGGCAGCACGTGACACAACCGTTGAAATTGCATCTGGCTTCTTTACAACCGTTTGCATATTGGTATTTTGTACACAACAACCATAGAAATCGACAGATAGTTTATTCTATGCGGCGCAGGCGCGTGATACAGCAAGTAAGTAGTAAGTAAGTTCGTATAGACCGGGTGTCTAGCCCTGGTGTCGGAGTTTTTAGGCCGCCTGAAGGCCTCTGACATGGCTAAACGGTTAAAACAACCGGGACCTACAATTTAACGTGTCTTCAGAGCCACGGTAGCACTCAGTTGGAAAATGCCACCCGCGGTCACCCATGAGACAGTTTGGTACCTAGGTTATTTATACATATGCAGTAAGCATAGGACGGTGCATAGGTATTTACCTACATCGCAAAAAACTATTACTATTCGCGATACATACTCGTACGCTGCAGAATGCACTGAGGGGTTAGTCCAGGTTTTCACGTAAATTGAAACTGCAACAGTTTCCTTATGGCTCTATACATTTTTGTACAGCGCCCCTGGCGGAAACGAGGAAGAACTAACCAAAATGTATGGAGCCACACGCGAACGCGAAAGTTTAAGTAAACTACGCAAAACCTGGACTAAGGGCTCTGGCCGCTGTTTATGAGTTCTTATTGTGGTTGAGACTATTGTTTACCTGGATAATAAAATTCTACATAGTGTAGGTGGGTATAGGATATCTAGACAATGGGCCCAATTATGAAGGCGCCATCGTTATTATAATAGCAAATTAGAATAGGTACCTCTACCTGTTTCTTTTTTACTATGCATATTCGATCGAGAGAACTCTTTTTAAATTGCTATTAAATTTACGAAGGCGCCTTTATAATTGGGCCTAATGGTATAGGTACTTATTGTTGAGATCATCATACCTACGCATAAATCCGCATAATTATGACTAACGTTTTACTTTGGGACTACTCTGGAAATAGCAAAAATCATACATTTTGTGGGCACACCAAGGTCGGTGACCATTTTGTAAGGAACAGCTGATTTTGTCGTGATTTCGGGTTATCTTCGACCTAGGATATGTCTGTTGTCACTAGATACGAGTACATCCTAGCGGGCTATCGGTTCAAAAATCGGCCAAATGCGAGTTGGAATCGCACACGAAGGGTTCCGTACCGTGTTGGAGCCCATTTCTCGAGCCATTATTAATAGTGAGCAAAAACTACTCCTAAAAATCACGTTTGTGACAAGGGATATTATTTCTATTCTATTTTTAGTATTTTTTGTTATAGCGGCAACAGAAATACATCATCTGTGAAAATGTCAGCTTTCTAGCTATAGCGATTCATGACATAGATACAGCCTGGAGACAGACGGACATCGGAGTCTTAGTAATAAGGTCCCGTTTTTACCCTTTTGGGTACGGAACCCTAAAATTAGAGCACTTGGTCCATCTCTTTGGTTCTGTGACCACATCAAACTTAATTGACACTATTGCAATGAATAGCAACTTTGACGACGGACCACCCGCTGCGACAATCGAGTTGAATGTATTGTAAATTGTGAATCTGGAACGGGTTTGCACATTTTCCTACTTAATGGAGTTTATGTGCATTCTCTTATCGTATCGCTGCATTGTATTGACTATTATGTTGCGTGGATTTAAGAGAAGCGCGGCTTTTGTGCAGTCATGAATTTATGATCCTACTAAAACTACTTATCTCCTTATCCACGGTAGACCTATAATGTACCAACTGTACTGTACCAGTATTTTTTAAGAAGAAGAAAAGCCAGTGCAATTTCATTGCACTGGCTTTTCGGTAAAGGAAAAGATCTTGTAGGTACCTAAACCCACCCAACTTTTTATTTCTTCACCTAAAACTCACCGTAAAAGTGTTGTATTAAAAACAAGATGAAACTAGCTATGGAGTGGGCTATGAAGATCTTGTTGCCTTCTTCATTGCATTGGGTAGGTAGGTACATTTTATCAGTGGAAGAGCCAAAGTCACCAACATATTATAGCTCAGTAGGTAGGTACAACTTGTCGGCTGTGATGTTAGCTACAAGCTGCCAAATTGAGATCGGATATCAGAATCGTGGTTCCCGAATGGAGACCACGCATTATAGTAGGTACCTAAGCGCAGAGTCGGACGGCAACAAGCTAGATAGAATCGCAGTATAGCTCTGCTAGTCCTACATGCGACCACGAAAAGCCACGAAAAGAACTTATTTCGACGTGTGAAAAAGTGACAGATATATACATTGCCATAACGCTGTCTCGTTCTGACACGTCGAAAGAAATATTGCGTGGTGCGCATCCTAGCCCGGCTGGATGTAAGATGCAAACAACCGGTTCTATAGGAGGTAGGTTGACGATGTCAAGCAGGCGTATTATGGCAGACGATGATTAATGGTCATAATGGTGTTATAAATATTTTATATTTATCGATTCCCAGACCAATGATAGTTACTATAGATACATAAATTTATAGATAGTCTGTTTTTAAAAATTATTCAAGTTACCATATTAATTCAGCTGCACGACTCTCTTACAGGCGTATAAAATTAACCTTGCGTTCAGTGTCTTATTTCACATACCGCAATTACTCATACAATACAAAAATTTAAGTAGGTACCTACCTACCTATTCATACATAATGTACTGTGACAATACACTCAAGTTATTTAATGTGTAACGAGGTCGTCAAACGACTGCACTCTAGGTATACCTACTCTATTGTCTTGGCTATACTAGTTAAGCAAGTAGCATAATACCACAGCAAAAACAGTCTGATAACAGATGCTGTAATCACTCATCACATCATACATCGGCCAATGCTACTGCATACGAGAACAAATAGAAAAGCAGCTTCAATAGCATCCACCTGATGTGATACAAGTACCATTGTATTTATCAGGGTTATACGACTTACACGCACCTTGGCGAACAGGTGTTGCAGGCCCGTTACATCGACATCCAAACCAGTTTTGTGATATCGAGTTATAAAACCATCGATTAATGCTCAGCAATTAACTCGATTTGAGTTGTACATCGATCGAATCGAGATCAACAGATCAAGTTACGAGTATTTTCGTAGTGAAATATCCGTTTCTGGTGCATTCGAAAACTGGGGCGCGTGGATTTACAAGCTGTCTTTACGGGTTGAAGCTTGATCGTAAAAGAGAAAACGATGCAACTATGTTAATGATTATAAATATTATTCTTTCATTCTGCTTTCATTTGGATTTCAGTAGCCTCATTATCGTCAATCTCGTGTGTATTATTATAATGTCTATTCGTGAATCTTATTACCTACCTAGATGTTTGGATAAGACTAAATGTGCTTTCTCTTCTTTTCAGAACAAATAAGTATCTTCAGAAATCGGCGATAACAAGAGTATGTGCTGTAGGAGGCTTCTTCATATCGATACCAGTGTTTTTAACAGGTAATTTCCACTCAATATTAAGTACATTTATATCAAGTTTCAAATTCAGTTTTCGCCAACCGACAAACAATTACTTGAATGGTTATTCCTTTTATAGGCTTGCATCCCATTTGTCCAATTCAATCCACCATATTTGTACACTGTATCAGCAGGTACCTAACACAACTTCGCCAAAGAAAGACAAATTACTTTATTCACTCCAGCCCGGGTAGCACGTTAAAGGCAGAAAACCATTTTATCCACTTTAAATGTCAGTTGTCATTGTCAATCCATATTTTATTTCCTCTTCTAGGGGATATAATGGTGGAAAGATAATTTGTCCCTTTGCCATGTTTCCTGTGCTGAACAATGAGCGCTTCAGAAAAAGACATGTAGGCAGTCGAAAAAAATACCGATATAGCCAATCGGTTTAACAAATTGAAGAATCTATATGAAAGCCATGCCAAGTCAGCAGACGTCCTATGATAATTTTTTAAATTGCATTTCCTTATGTAGCACAATCGCACAAAATAAGTGGAGAGGAATAGGAGGGAAGGGACGCCTATGCTCTACCGTGAAACAGTTAAGACTTGCACAAACTTCAGCTACTTCATCCACTTCTGAGCTCAACCTTTTAGAAATAAATCTATTTTAATGTTTACTTATGATATAAGTATGCTTAAATTACTGGTAAGTTAAATATATTCGTTTTTAACCGACTTCAATATAAAGAGGTTCTCAATCTGATTTAACATTTTTTTGTACTTACGTATGTTACGCGATTATGGACGCCGCCAATTTGAACCTATTTTAACGATTTTAGGGTATTAATTGTTTGGCAGATCACACTTCAAAGGTGGTCAGAATTACTTTTACACAATTATTGATTTTTCAAAAATGATTTAGCCGATTTTGATAATATTTTAATCTGACGGTCAGATTAAAATGTTATAATAACTCTTACCACCTCCGCCTTAATAATAACTAGGTACATCGGTTCCTGCGAAATATTCGAATTCTGTACACGGTTGAAGGTAATTGTGATATTTTTGGCGGAAAATGATTATTAATTTTATATTTTTCTTCTTTCCAGGCATTATCCTATACACATTCATCCAGTTCCACTCGACCCCAGCCATAGTAACGTCGGTGTTCATCGGAGTGGGCATCATATTTTGCGGCTGCGCGATGGTCCACAACGTCTTCGTGTGGCAGAAAGAGAAAACTAGCTTAGTGAAGGCTTTAAGAGCAGACCAAACGACGTCATTGAACACCAGCAATGGAGTGATCATGAATGGACATTTGAACAATACGGGGATGGGGGGCAATTTGAGTTTTCACAGTATGCAGGGGCAACCGTATACGCACCCGATAACGCTGCTGCAGCAAGGAGGCCCGTATATTATTAGGTGAGATTCATTGCCATAATTTATTTTTATGGAAGTTTCAAGCGTTTCGAATCCTCATTCCTCATACGAACAGCCAAAATGTGGAACGCTTTGCCTGGGTCTGTCTTCCCGCTAAAGTACAATGTGGGCGTCTTCAAATCCCGAGTAAATAGGTATCTTCTAGGTAAGCGTGCTACAACCTAGACCGCTTATCTGCTTAACAACAGGCAGAAAAAAAAATGGAAGTAGCTTTAAAAGTTAATTGACGTAAGTAGGTAATTAAAATACCATCACAATAAATATCAGCTTCGTATATGATGTTTTACATTAACTGTTGCCATTCCTGCTATACTATTCTCATCCTATGCCATAATTGATGCGCCATCGTAATTATAATAGCTATTTAGAATATTTCTGTTTCTTTTTCACTTTAGGCAATCGATAGAGAGAACACTTTTTACGTTGCTATTAAATTTACGATGGCGCCTTCATAATTGGGTCTAACCTGCAACCGTAGGTTAGTGCAGCCCAATTTTATGGTATACTTGTCCACAGTACCTGTAATAATTAATTCCATGCCATTGCCAGAAAAAAATCTTACATATTTCTGATATTTCTATGGATATTATCGCAGAAATATGCAAGACATTATTTCTGTGATAATATATATCAGAATCCACACCCTAAAGAATAGGCAACGCTCTGGTGACACCATCAAGAGGCCTGTCACCTCGTTTTCTATTTTATCATAAAAATTACTAGCTGCCCGTCCCGGCTTCGCCCGGCTGTTCTAAAAGTTCGTGAAAACGGCGTTGCAATTTGTTGAATAGTTAGAATATTTGCGGATACACAGACACACAAAATGGCGACTTTGTTTTATAATTATACCTATTATGTAGTGATAGTGAATAAAAATATTATAGTGAACATAAACTGATGAATGTGTATTTGTATTCCAGGCCACCGACAAGCACGCCCCCCGGCGAGGGCGCGGCGACGCCGGGCGTCCCGCCAGCCACCATCGACCTGAGCCACGACACGCACGAGCTCAGCACTCTAGTCTGACCCGCGCCGTGTCACCATCGATACGGCCATACTGTACTAGACACGTCCCCAGGTTTAGGGAATGGATAACAAATCTCAATTACTGACCGTGACCGGTTAAGAGTCTGACTCGCGTCGTGTTGCGACTGATACAGCCATACTGTACTAGATACTCGTATGTCCCGCAGGCTAAGAGAATGGCTAACATATCTCAATTACTGACGCCGGGCGTCCCGCCAACCACCATCGACCTGAGCCACGACATGCACGAGCTCAGCACTAGTCTGACACGCGCCGCATTGCCACTGATACGGCCAAACTATACTAGACACGTCACACAGGCTTACATTGGTTTCACACAACGTTCGATACGAATCTGATCCGATCCCGAACTATTTGTATGGTAGTTTACGTACTTACTAAATAAGATTTTCGTCATTAGGTTTCTAAGACCTATTTTGATAACTGTTTCGGATCGAATCCGCTTCGAACGCAGTGCGGAACCACTGTGCTGTTTACGCGGTGTTTTACGCGCTACACTGAATTGGAATTATACAATGACCATCATCATTTACCATTCGACCCTTTGGCTGCTTCAGTATAAATTGTGGACTGGTGTAACCAGCGTTGTAACGTTACATAATTGGTCTCTTTACTTTTACCTTAAATGAAAAACGAGAACTGTTCAGTTCTATTCCTTGTAAAAATATCAAGACAAGAATGAATATCGATTTGACTGTGAGAAGTCGAATTCTGTATCCATTTTGAATTTTAAAATGGTGTACAGAACTAGATACATTTCTACACAATTAATCGACGTTTTTCCAATGGAACATGAAAAAATTTGGCGGTAAAATATTGTTATCCTTGCCTTGAAAAGTGCCTTTTTATGTATCACGAGTCGCGCACACTGAAGCGGCCTGCGGCTTTGATATCATACGGCAACTAATCACAGGTTTTAATTTAAACATTTTAGCCTCTACTATTTGTTGATCTTGACCGCGGCAAACCGCAGGTCGCCTCAGTGTGTGGGACGCTTTGCCCTTTCTGCATTTTATGGTGTTTATTGATTTTGTCTCGAAAAAGAAAGTCTCGAGTCAAAGCCATATCTTTTAAGATTTCAGTTTGACCTTTCGAGAGTAGTCTAGAAAGATTTTCTCTGTATATTATGATTCTGTAAATATTGTTTCTTAGCCTATTGTTTCTATTAATTGAAACATATTTGCCATGTTTGATTAATTATAAGTCTTTATTTTTACAAAAATACTTCATTTAACTTACTTGACTTTTTCGTTAACAAAGTTACTGAATGATTTTTCTGACCGTAACAATTAATTTATTTCACGTTTTGTATTTTATTTGAATAAATAAATGATTACATTTTAGTAAAATAGTTACGATAGATATAAAAAATGGAGCAGATTCTGTTACAGTAAAATCAGCTACCAATTTGAAAGCTTTAAAATTATTTGCCTCTTTTCGTTTCATTGAGCTTGAAAATGATGGCAACGTTTTAAAACTATCAATTACAGTGTACAGATAGTTCATACGGATAAATACCCGTGTACAATTCATTAGTTAACAATTTAAAATTACACAAAAACTAACAACATATTATTTTCAGTAGGTATTTATGAGAAACCCACCAATCAGATTATTACGGTATAAATAAAATCAAATAGCGGAGTTTAGACAGGCAGACCTGCAAAAGTTGACTTCTGCAAGTGATTTTATTATTAAAAGTTGCGCTTAGTTTACTTTTGTAAGTTTTGTAGATTAAAAGCTCTTGTTCATTAGATCTACTCAACAACAATCCAGCTGACAAAGCATTAAAATATGACACGTATATGACGTGGCAAAGAAGAATTTCAAGAGAAAATATTCGGTTATACTTATTTATTTTTGAACTCTGCACTTAATATACATAATCTGAAACTTTTATGTAAAACTATTTCACGTTTTCTTAGTGTTTACATTTCAATTGAATATCTTAAAAGTTCAGTAACCATTGTGTCGATTAGATCTAATGTTAAAGAGTTACTTTATGTCGCAAGTGCAATAAATCGCGACAAATTCTTGCCAGTGTAAACTTCCCTTTACAATCGACTGTCGCAATGTATATTTTGTACATAGAGTTTTTACACAAACAGGAGGCATAATACTTTATTTATTTTTTATTTTATTTTTAACAGCATTTTCTATTTTTATTGGTAGTTTATGTGAGACTAAAATTAAAGTGTTAAAATTAAACAGGTGTATTATTTCGTGCGTTGATCTTAAATTTAATGGTTCCTTCGACTCTGCTTTTGCCTGAAAAGAATAATGAAAATGTATTTTCCATGTCACATGAAGTGCTAAGAATAATAACAAATATTAGCTGTTTGCGCAACGAATGCATATAGATCGAATAAAACTTAATGGCGAATGCGAACACGAGTCGAGTCGTTCTTGCATGTTCGCATGTTCTGTGGCATTGCAAAGCCATAGAAGACACTAGAATAGCTAACGGGCTGCATGACGTTTCTGCGTTGGTATTGTCATCAGCTTTGTCATCCAAATCGCCATCATCTTATTCACCATCTAAGCCACTGGAGCAGTTATGCCAGCGGCTCAGAGCCACGCTCCGCTACTTTAAGGAGCTGGGCTGGCTCGGTTAAACGCTGGAGGGGGAAATGCACAAAACACCCCATGCAGGACGTCAGTGCAGGACTTATCGCCCCCACATCGAATAAGAATAAGAGTCGAGTCGTTGCGCAGTATCAAATTTATACAATACAATACAATACAATTCATTTATTGGTAACTTCAGTTACATGTCATATAAAATAATAATAATAATTCACAATTCATTTCATTTGATTAAACGATATGTATATAATATAATAATAATTAGAAACAAATTGTTATCACAATTTTAACATAAATAATAACAATAATTTTTATTATAAATATAAAAATTGGTAGTCGTTGTCAGACCATTTTGCTATGTAAATTTATAGTATCACTTCTTTGAGTTTCAAAAAATCGTTTACGTCATAAAACTGTTTAGTCAGTAACCATGTTTTTACTTTTACTTTAAAGGACATGACGGAAGGTGCATTTCGCACTTGCTCAGGGAGTCTGTTATAAAAAGCAGGGCCCGAAATGTACACTGACTTCTCGGACCTCGCGAGCCTATGAGGAGGTGTCACCAGCTGGTTCCGTCTCACATCACTACGTAAATTCCGCGTCTGGTTAACGCCCCTTCTTTTAAACATATGTAGGTGTGTGTGTGTAAACAGAGCCAGCTGGTAAATCACCTCGCATGGGAGAGGGAGTATCTGTAGTTCCCTAAAGAGTTCTACGCACGAAACATCGTCGGATACCCCAAATATGGCACGAAGAGCCCGCTTTTGCATGACGAAGGCTCTATGATAGTCTGCAGCACGACCCCACAACTCCAACCCGTACGTGAGGCTACTGTGGACCGTGGCGAAATAGCAGGAGCGCACGACATCACGGGTGGCGGTGCTCGCGAGCCGCCGGAGCGCAAAGCAAGAGCGGCTCAGCTTCCCGCAAACTTCGTCTATGTGTGCCTCCCACGTGAGTGCACTATCGATGCGGAACCCTAGCAGCCTCACGCTATTCACTTGTAGGAGTGCGGTATTGCCGACAGCTACAGAATATTTGTTGGCCGCTTTACCATTGAGACTAAAGGTCATGAAGCACGTCTTTTCTTTGTTCAGCGCCAGCCCGTTAGACCTAAACCACTCATCGAGTTTTTGAACGACAGAGTTGATCTTGTGCTGACATTGTAGCTGATCGCACGTCGACGCCAGTGATCACTGCTGCGACGTCGTCCGCATACATGTAAATCTCTGCGTTATCGATGGCGCCTGGAAGGTCGTTGAGGAGTACGCTGAACTCAGTGTTCGAGACGCACGAGCCCTGCGGGACGCCCATATCATTCTCTATCTCAGACGATGAGACGCGACCCCAATCGCCCACCACTACCTGTGACCTACCGGACATGAACGCGGTCAACAAGGACGAGGCCGGGCCGCGATATCCGTGGTGCTTAAACTTCTCCGCGATGAGAGCGTGATCGGCGGTGTCGAAGGCGCGCGAGAGGTCGCAGCACAGCAGCGCGACCTGTTGGGCCGCTTCACGCGCGCTCAGCACCCGCCACACCACCTCGCGCACCAGGTCGATCGTCGCGCGCCCGGAGCGGTATGCGTACTGTCGTTCCGACAAGATGTTGCGGTCCAGTAGAAAGTTTAAGAGCCTCTTGTTTAGCCCGACCTCGAATACCTTACTAACCGCCGGCACTAGAGAAATAGGGCGATAAGATTTGGGGTCTGCTTTTTTCCCCTTGCCTTTGTATAACGGACTGATCTTAACTCTTTTGAGCGCCGTCGGGTAAGTGCACCTTGGCGCAAACACAAGGTAAATAAATAGCTCAGGACGAAAGCGAGGGGTATTATTGCTGTCTTTACTAAATCCGCAGATAAGCCATATATATCTGTACTCTTTTTCGGAGCTATGATTTTAGTTACAATTGTGTCAATTTCAAAGGGAGTAAAGGGCAGTAGTCTGATGGACACGTCACTAGCGGATGACTCACCGCCGATCGAGGCCAGCGCGCGCGCCTTGTTGGCGGGGGGAGCGTTGCACCCCCTAGCTGCCGTGGCGAATTCCAGGTTAAGTGCATCAACCAGATGCCGCTTTGTATGGAAGGGCTGACCGTCGGCGTCCCGCACGAGATCCGTGAAGTCAGCCCTTTCGCGGTTGCCCCGACCCAACTCGGTATTTATCACACGCCACATGCATCGGGGGTTTTTTTAAATCATATCGGAATAGTAATTCGTGCGCTTTTCTTTTAACAATGAGTGATATTTTAGGGAAAGCTCCTCGGATCTACTGGATAGGCTTTCGTTTAAGGGGAATTTAGATTTTAAGTTTGTGGTCTCTTCACAGCCCGGACACTCCGTGATTCTTCATACAAAATCCGCTGTCTTACGCACACTACACAATTTTGCTCACATACACTATACATACGCACGACCGCTACACGGGTATTTGTGTGCAGAACGTCTATGGTTGTCAACGACGACAACGACCGTACGAATCGAATTCTGACTTACCAAGAAGTTTTAAGCAAGCCTAATACGATGTACTAGCCGCTGCAGGTCTCACATACAATCGTACATACACTTATTTTGACGAAGTCACTCATTTACCTACGTAGAACATTATCTAAACACGGCACTGTTACGAAATTCACATAATTTACTCACATATTGCTGAAGTATCCAGTAATATGAACATGCACCACTTGAATATGTATATTTGTTAAAATCATCCCACAATATAAACAAAAGAAATAGTAATTAACGATTAAGTAAATCACGCGCGAAACGCACCGGTGGCGAACTGACTGAGGGAGGTGACCTACTCTGGGCCTCACTGGGTGGGGTAGCGGTAACGCGTTACGTTGCCGGTTTTTATAACTGTTTCTGGCTATGTTTGACGAATAATTGCAAAAAAATATTTTTAACCCTTGACGCAAAAAAGGAGGTTTTAAAGTTATCACAATGTTCATATTTGCCTAATCTGTAGCTTAACATGTACCAAAGAATATAATTATAATAATACTACGTACAGTACATGTCTTGTACCAGTGTGATGAGAATCCAGTATTTTAAAAGGTATTTTTTCGGTATGCTCTATTGACTTTTTAGAATATAATTCACAATTTTAGTTGGCATATTTACAGTTGTCGTTTTTTAAATTATTGAGTAGGCATATTTTGGGAAAAGTCTAGTAAAAAGATTTTTTTGAGCATGCCTCGGAGATTTTTTTTGTTAAATGTCTATTTGGCTTGATGACAAAAAATATAATTAGTCCGTCAGATAGATTGTTATCAAATAATGTTAGAATAAGAATATTTTTTTTTCTTGTTACATTATGTGCATTATGAATACTATTTTTATAACGACCTATTCCTTCTTTCGTTCTTTTTCTTCCTTCCTTCGACCTATTCTATTATTTAAAGAAAAATATTAAATTAAATTCCAGTTCAATTCTATTATTTATTGCAACTTAAACATAATAATGCATTGCATATCGATACCGATATTCTGCAACAGTTGCGTTACGATAACTAATGTTTTCACGCCTATGGTAACCCCCTGTGATTGTGAGCACGATGAGCGAACGAGAGATTTTGCGCGCGAGTAGCGTCGCCACGTACGTTATGTTGGTAGCATTTACAATTCTCTATCAGCATTGAATTAGTTCCCAATTTTGGCCGCGCGCAGAATTATCTTGGCGTACTCTACGACCGTTCCGCCATTATACTTTCATGCGGAAGTGAGATAGATGCGAAATAAATTTACAAATATGAATATCATTCTAGTGTTTATAAAGTATTATGAATTCATAATAATTTGAAAGCATTATAACTAAAAGTAAACGATTTATTTTATTTGAAACAAAATATCAAGAGGAAATATCTAAAGTTGAATGACATAATTTTATGCAATATTTGTCTACATACTAAAAGTAAATAAGTAGGTACCTTATTTTATCTTTAGTAGAATGAAATTTTATCTTGTCACGTAATGTTGTCATACAACCATAAACAACACAAGTCCTCCCCATTGTGACGGTTTCTGTACTTATTTTATTTTGGAGAAATCACCAGCCTGAGTGTGCAGCCCGCGCGCAGTTCACAAATTCCGTTCGATTACCGCGGGGTGGAAGTGAGGAAGACAGAAACGGGTGGGGGGTAACGAGTGGCCGTTCTATACGTAGTATTATTATATATTCTTTGGTCTCTTTTAGGAGATATCTATAATTGTGGATATCTGCGTCTACCCAATGTTTGCCAACACTAACTAATTGCTTTTTGAGCGGAAAGCAGGTACTGAATTTATTGGTCAAAATTGCTAAAAGACGATTTGCTAAATCATCGCAGCTGTCGTTTGATTTTTTTATAACGTCTTCCCAGTCGACCGACTCCAGCGCCTGAATGAAATTATTTTTGCTAGCTGCACTGAATCTACGGGTTAGACGATGCGAAGGCGCCGGCGCAACATGCCGCGCGAAGGTCAAACGCTGTGCCCCGTGGTCGCTAAGTGGGCGAGTGTCCACGTTGGCTACAGTTGCGATGCGACTCGGGGGAATATTAGTATAAATATGATCGAGCAAGGTGCTACTACCCCCTACGTCCACTCGCGTCGGCTGATCGACAAGCTGGACGAAGTCGTAGCTAGCGAGGGTGTCGAGCAGTTGCTTTTGTGCCCTGGAACATTCCAGAAGGTTGACGTTTGCGTCTCCCATAATTATACATCCCAAGCCCTCATCAGTAACCAAGAAGGCGCTCAAGGAGAGAAATAAAATCAAAATGGCTATAAGTCAGCAGCGGCAAAGAGTGGCGATTTGCGAAGCTAGAAACTGATTTCTTCGACGCCGTTAATTTTGATTCGGCTTAAAGTTTTATTATACATGAGTATTCTTAATCGATGTAGAGGCGATAAGTCCTGCACTGACGTCCCGCATGGGGTGTTTTGTGCATTTCCCCCTCCAGCGTCTACCCGAGCCAGCCCAACTCCTTAAAATAACGGAGCGTGGCTCAGGGCCGATGGCATAACTGCTCCAGTGGCTTAGATGGTATAATAGATAGCGATAAGGAAGATGATGTCGATGCTGATGACATAGCAATAGTAGCGTCATGCAACCCGCATGCGATTCCAGATTCTGCCGTGGCCTTGCAATGCCACTAAACATTAATACAATAACACAAACTCTACCGTTTCATTCTCCTGCAGGCAACCACGACAGAGTGGGATGTCGGTGGCTCCCAGTTCATACATGTGACTATTCAAGTTGTGACCAGTGATAAGCCCTACCATAAGTCGGAGGTCTTGTCGCTGCAACCTCAATAGATCGTTTGTAATGTTTTTTCTTCAGGGTCAGTAAAAATTGACGTTTTTTTAGTCAACTTTGCACTAAATATCCTATGCATTTTTTTTAATGTTTAGGATCACTTACTGTGAGCATAAAATCACAAAATGCTGACAGATCCAGGTAGAGCTTCAAGTGCCATCTTGCTCAGTAAAGTGATCATAAACCTTCTAAAAAAAATTGGATCGGAAATTTAGTGCAAAGTTAAATTCTATTTTTACTGAGCTAGTTGGGAAAGCAGCTTTGGCATGCCTGCAATCCTCCCTCTTGTCCCACATATTTTGTTGTTCTTTTTCAGTATGACGACGCAGTAGACCACGCACTTCCACCCCTGTCGGCTTGTAGTGTCTAGCTGCTTTTTCCTCCACCTGTTTTCTCGTGCCCTCCTCGACAGGGTATCTGCTATGTTGTTATCAGGACATAAGTCGTGACATTTTGTCCAACGTACGATGTTTCTGTGTTTATTTGAAACTATAACTAGTTTCCCCCGTTAGTTCGCCCCGCGGTGTTAACCGCGTTGGCCCGAGATAAAAAGAAGCCTATGTGTTAATCCAAGGTCTACCTTCACAACGAATTTCATCCAAATCGGTTCAGCCGTGCCTGAAAGAGTAACAAACATCCATCCATACACACTTTTAGTAGGATACGAGTACTTTGGAGTGCTACATGGCACTCATTGTATAACATAATACCTCTTCATTCCCTGGTAGAGGCCAGTATAATAGCCCGTCGTGTACCAGGAGAGCAGCATTATATAGTAGTTGTATAATCCGAGTACATACCTCTTCATGCCATGGTAAAGGTCGAATCATAGTAGTCGGCGGATGTGAAGTTAACTACAGCTGCGCAATATCCAATACTGACTGAAGCTAACATAAAGCTGCGTGTTGATTGGATATTGCGCAGCTTGTAGTTCTTTACCTTCACATCCGCCGACTTGTATGATGCGGCCTATGCATACCGGTATAATAGCCCGTCATATACCAGGAGAGCAGTACGATATAACAGATATACTAAGCGCAACACAAGTCGGCGGATGAGAAGTTAGCCGCAAATGACACTTCGCTGTGATTCGCTAATTATTGCGCATGTGTGCACAATGCGTAGGGAGCGCGCGGGAGGCATGAGGTTGGCGGGCGGGTGTGCCCCAGCGTCTCGTCTCTCTGGCTCCCGCGCATACCTATATTTCGGTTTTTGCGCAGCGTTCTGCGCATAACTTCCCATCCGCCGATTTGTGTGGCACTTAGTATTACTAATAATTGTATACTACATACCTCTTCATTCCCTGGTAGAGCCCGGTATAACAGCCCGTCATCTACCAGGAGAGCAGCACGATATAACAGATAGCTAATAGTTGTATACTACATACCTCTTCATTCCCTGGTACAACCCAGTGTAATAGCCCGTCATGTACCAGGAGAGCAGCATGTCCGAGATGGCTTGTTCCTCCGCGTCGCTCCGCCCGGCGAACGCCATAAGTGGGGGTGGTGGGGGGAATGGCATGTCGGTCGCTCCCATCTAGAAATCGTGTGCATTTCAATTTGATAATCATTTTATTTCATTTCATTCATACTTTTAATTTAATTACCCCTATGTATTATGAGTAGAGGTACTCATCCAAACTAATATTTTGAACCTTATTACTATGGCAATAATGATATCTCATTTCTAGCACCCGGTCAATTCAAATTCTGACACGTTAATTTTACAATGTGCTATAGTAGCCGGCAAATAACGTGACCCCTAAACCATAGTTACCTCTCTTTTGTATTCTCTACAAACGCAGGGGAGAGTGATTTTACAAGCTTTCATTTAGTTTCACCTGTCCCGTTTTCTGTCTGTCGGTCTGTAATCAAATCTTGCAAGTTTTTGATCCACTTCCCGATTACCAATTGAGTTGAAATTTTGCACACATGACTGTGTGAATCGCATGACAATGCAATATTATGATGAGATGGTGCTGATCTGATGATGGAGCTGGAAGGTAGCCAAAAAAACGACACAACTCATCGAGTTTGGGTTCATTGGAATGGTCTTGGCGAGTAGTTTGTCTATCAATGGTAACCAGGGTCTGATTATGAATCTGGAAGGTGGTCATAGGAATTCTGTAATGAAACGACGCAACCCTATCGAGTTTCGGCTCGTTTGATTCGTGTTGGCGAGTGCTTGTTCAGTAAAAGCTTGTTTTTTTTTTTTTTTTAAAAAAAGGTTTTTTTAGGGTTCCGAACCCAAAGGGTAAAAACGGGACCCTATTACTAAGACTCCGTTGTCCGTCTGTCTGTCTCCAGACTGTATCTCATGAACCGTTATAGCTAGAAAGCTGAAATTTTCACAGATGATGTATTTCTGTTGCCGCTACAAAAACAAATAAAAAAAAAACAGAATAAAATTAATAATTAAGGGGGGCTCCGATACAACAAACCTAATTTTGTAGCCGTTTTTCGCTCTATATTTATATTGGTAACAGGTAGATGCTTGAAATTTTCACAGAATATTTAGTTCTATATACCCTTCAATAATAAATAATAAAATAAATATTTAAGGGGGGGCTCCCATACGGTACGGAACCCTCTGTGCGCGAGTCCGACTCGTACTTGACCGATTATTTAAATATGATACTTCTTTGGTTCAACTTACGCCTCGGTGTGCGAAAATCCTACGTGGCGCCATTAGTACTGTTTTTGGTCACGTTCAAAATGATTCATGTAGGTAGCACTATTGTGTGTAATGCAGCCATATTGTGAGAAAAATGACGTGTGGCACATGCAGGTCTCAAATTTTAGGTATATACATATACCATAGAATAAGAGCTAAAGTAATAGAAACCGTACTAAAATAGCAAGAGATATACCATCACTTTGTCCCATTTTAAATATGAAATTTAAAAGGTGTTAGAAAAAGATGCACATACACCCGAACTTACGTAATTTCGAAGGGTTTCACAAACTAGCATTGATCTATCTCGGGTGTTCAAATTCGAAAAGTTAAAAAGTAGGAAGGTAAAATGATCAGAGATTTGAACCTTCTGCTGAAACTAGAGGGTTCAAATTTCCGATCATAAAAAAGACAAAGTGGAACCAAATTTTTAACCATTTTGACATTCCAACTGGTGATTTTGATGTATACGACCTTAGAGAAATAACGTACTAGAGGGAGTACTAAATTTTGCTCAAATAAAAACTGTGTAACAGCTGTCTTATTCATATCTGGTTATACAGCATACGCAAGAGTGAATGAAACAGAACAAAACGCAACGTCTGCCGTCTAACGTCAAAATCACAAGTTGGAATGTCAAAATGGTTAAAAGTTGGTTCTAATTTGTCACAGAATAAATAATAGTATAAAACATAGTGCTACTAAATCAAAAATAATAGATCCCGGAGCTGCGATCTTCTTCGTAAAGATCAACTGTCAATGGTTGCGTAGCTATGGTTTGTCAACACCGATTGCCGGTTGTCGAGTTTTAATATAATTTATTAAAAATAACTGTTCTAAAGTGCTACAACTATGATGTTTTGTATAAATTCTTTATGAATGGTGTATTATATTATTTCACATGGCGTGTCTTATAAAAGGGTGCACATCGCATTCATCCCGAAAAAATAATAAGAATGAAGAAGAGACTTTTCATCGGTGAGTTTTGTTGGAATATTTACACTTTTTGTGATTTAAAAACAGCTACGTATAACAGAAATTGTTTTAAATTATATCATTACTAAATTTCATATACATTTTGTACTAATTTATGTAATTTTCATACAATATTTTACAAAAAATAATAGTTCAGGTTATCACGTCTTAGTGTTGTAGTAAAATGACTGAATCGATGTTTTTTTAGATTTCCTAGAGATGAAGTAGTTAAAAATCAATGGATTACACTAATTTCAAGACCAAACTAGACACCAAAACCACATAGCCTCATTTGTTCTTATCACTTTCTTTCGGAAGATTGCTTTGTGGGTGAAAATATCAAACATCGACGACTACAGCCATATGCTATGCCTACATTACCTTGCCTACAAAACTAAATCAAACAATGTTTCACTTCGAAGCAACTCCTCAAAAATGTAAGGTACCTACATTATTGTTATTACAGGTATCACACTGTAGAGTGAGAGCTTTGTCGAAACTATTCTGATAAAACAATGTGTAGGCTAATAATGAAATAATTTATACAAATTAGGTATGAATGTCAGACTGAATTTTGGGAATCTTACAGAGTGCCACTATAAGACTATAATTTTCGTAGGACTATTGAGACTTCGTCAAGGCCCTTATTACACTATGTGTCTTGTAACCTATGAAATACTTTAATAGTAAACTACAAGCCAATTATATTAGTAAATATGCTCTTGATAGTAAATAATCGGCCTAGTACGAGTCTAATTCGCGCACGGAGGGTTCCGTACTGTATGGGGACCCCCTTAATTTTTTTTTTATTTTAATTTTTTTTTTACTATTGGAGTAAGTATAAAACCAAATATTCTGTGAATATTTCAAGCATCTACCTATTACCATTATTAATATAGAGCGAAAAACGTCTAAAAATTCAGGTTTGTTGTATGAGAGCCCCTCTTAAATATTTATTTTATTTTGTTTTTAGTATTTGTTGTTATAGCGGTAACAGAAATACATCATCTATGAATTTCAGATGCCTAGCTATCATGGTTCATGAGATACAGCCCGGTGACAGACAGACAGACAGACAGACGGACAGACGGACATCGAAGTCTTAGTAATAGGGTCCCGTTTTTCCCTTTGGGTACGGAACCCTAAAAATAAAAGAGTGAAAATGATAATTATTTCCAACAATGATGAAATATAGATTAGACTACTCCCGATCGATTAACCTTTAGAAAAATTAATTAATGTCAGTTTATCTGTTCGGTAACTACAATGCCACAGATAGACACAGACACGTAAACTTAAGACAGTTCATCGTTTTTGCGACGTTAAAATAAATATATTTTCTTATCGATATTTTAATCGACACAGTTACAACACTAGCATGTTGCTTATGGCATGACAATCTCATGTCACCTCCGATAGCTCAATGCAAGTTTGTGATACCCTTCGAAATTACGTAAGTTCGAGTTTATGTGCATCTTTTTCTAACACCTTTTAAATTTAATAATTAAAATGAGACAAAGAGATGTATTCTCTTGCTATTTTAGTACTCCCTCTAGTACGTTATTTCTCTAAGTATACGACAGACATTGCGTTTTTTTTTGTTCCAATCACTCTCGCGTATGCTGTATAACTAGATATGAAAAAGACAGCTTTAACGTAGTTTTTATTTGACTAAAATTTAGCAATACTTGTCATTCTTCTGAGGTATACAGGGTTATTTCTAATCAATTAGCATCCTTTTGGGGCTTATTCTGTACATCGAAACTAACAACTTTTGTATTACGACTCTTATTAATTCAAAAAAAAAAGTAGTTGTTACACAGAAAAATATCGTTCACCATTAACAAAATGTATGGAACAGCTGATTATTATTTTAATTTTTGAGAAAAGTCGTAGAACAAATGTTGTTTGTTTTGATTTACAGAATAAGCCCCTAAAAGGATGCTAATTGATTAGAAATAATAATAGTCTTACTGTATCTGATATACAGGTATCAGATACAGTAAGACCTGTATAGGCATAGGGGTTTATGGGGTCGAATTTGTTGATAATAACCCCCTCTATAACCCACTACAAGGAATAGGTTCAATAACCAGTAACCCTGTATACTTAATTTAAGGTGACTTACATTTCTGAGCATGCCGGGGATAGGCATCGGTAGGGACGACATGGCGGGCAAGTCTGGAACCGAAGCTCTCTTCATACTGGACTTCGCCTTTTTCTTTTTGTCTCTTGGTAACTCTGAAATAAGGCAACGTAAGCACATGTAATAATTTAGTATAGGCCGGGTGCCTAATGACGGTGTCACTGAAGGCCTGTTTCAATATTGTCTTTATCTAGGTAAGTATCTGTTTTTTTTTTCAACCGATAGATAACTGATGGAAATAAAATACACTTTAGAGTTACATTAGACACTGGAAAATGCATGTATCATGTGAAGCCAAAAGTAAGAAAGAAAAATAAAAATACGTGAGCGAGGTATTTGCAGGGAAGATTCATCGCTGTACAAGTCCCTGTTCTCTAAGCTGGGTTGGTTCCCGAAACCGTCGTCGTTGCCTCGCATAAAATAATTAGCTATTTGTGTGTGTGTGTGTGTGTGTGTGTGTGTGTGTGTGTGTTTGTGTGTGTGCGTGTGAATGTGTGTGTGTATGTAAGAGAGTGTGTGTGTGTGTGTTTAGGGTGTGAAAAATGCCATATCCACAAATTTTGCGACGCAAAAGTAAGAAAGGAAAAATACCCATAGATACATCACTGTACAAGTCTCTGCTCTCTAAACCGGGTTGGCTTTCGAATCCGTCGTCGTCAGACACTGGCAATGTATAAATGTATAAATCATGCGACGCCAAAAGTAAGAAAGGAAAAATACCCATAGATACATCGCTGTACAAGTCTCTGCTCTCCGAACCGGGTTGGCTTTCGAACCCGTCGTCGTCGCCTCGCTCGCGCGCCTCGCCCACTGCCTCATACACTTGCTGCATTCGAGCTTTGTCGCCTAGGGAGCGCTTTAGACTGTTTAGGGGTACTCTCTCGTTGTTATCGTAGCCTGAAATAGGAAAGGATAATGGTGAGTAAGTTCAGAGCTAAGCTAGCACTGATTGGAATAGTAGATACACCAGTTGTGGCCATGATTGATGGCCCCAGCTTTGAGTCTCACTTTCCAAGTACAAAATAGGTGTCTTCGAATCTTGAGTAAATAGTAAGTATTTTCTAGGTAGGCGTGCTACACCCTAGGTATGTAATCAAATGCAAACCTATTTGAAATAAAAAATAAAAAAAACCGGACAAGTGCGAGTCAGGCTCGCACACCGAGGGTTCCGTACAAATCTTGAAAATTGCACAAAATTGGGAACTAAGTTGTTAAAACCTCAAAGCGTAACTATAACATCATCATCGATAAAGCAGTTTTTAGGGTTCCGTACCTCAAAAGGAAAAAACGGAACCCTTATAGGATCACTTTGTTGTCCGTCTGTCCGTCCGTCCGTCTGTCAAGACCCTTTTTCTCAGGAACGCGTGGAGGTATGAAGCTGAAATTTATATCAATTACTCAGGTCTACTGTCCCTTGAAGCTGTGAAAAAATCAAACTTCTAAGCCAACGCAATCAAAAGATACAGCCGTTTATGCCGCAAATTTTCGACACTTGCAAGGGAATCAAAACCTACAGGGTGCTTCCCGTGAACTCAGAATCTTGAAATTTGGTACGAAGCAACGTCTTATAGCATAGATAAAGGAAAAATTACGAAAACCATAAATTTTTAGTTAGGTACATCACATATTATATTTTTTTTTAATAATTTTAACCTTACTACCCATTTCCTCATAAACGCGTAGAGGTATTAAATTGAAATTCATACCAAATACTCAGGTCTATAATACCTTTAAGCTGTAACAAAATCAAACTTCTATGTCAACGCAATCAAAAGAAACAGCAATTTAAGCTGCATATTTTGAAACTAGCAAGTACTCGCAAGGGAATCAAAACCTAAAGGGTACTTCCAGTCGACCTAGAATCTTGAAATTTGGCATGAAGCAACGTTTTATAGCACACATAAAGGAAAAATTCCGAAAACCTTAAATTTTTAGTTACATTACAAAATATATATTTTTTAATAAATATAAACTTATTACTTTTTTTGTCGTAATGAACGAACTTTGTAAACCTTGCAGGTTTGTACGGAACCCTCGGTGCACGAGTCCGACTCGCACTTGGCCGGTTTTATTTTTACTTTTCTCGTCATTCATCGTAAATCACACATCGTGTGTAAGATGTCCCCAAATTGTATTTATTTATTATTTATCGTCAAAATAATTGAAAGCCTATTTTAGCTTGTGCATGATACATTTAATTTACTTTGAAAATAGAGCCCATTTTTTTGATTACTGCAAAAAAATGAAATTAGAGCCTATTGGGATCCAATTTCAAAAATGGGCCCTCTTTTTTGTGATAAAATTAAAAATGTACAGTTTATTGAATCAGGCGTTACTTTGCGGAAGTTCATCTTCAAATTCTTGTTTTGAATAAATGTTTAGTGTATTTCCGCTCTGTCGTAGTCATATAAGTTAAGGGTACTATTCAAAATTCAAATTAAATCACAAACAAAATTTTTCTTGCGAGTGAGCTCGAAGAGTCAACACGTCCTGAAGATGCCTCGTTTAGAGGCGAAACACGTGTCGAATAGAGTACAGTAAGAATAAGGGTGCTATTTATTGACTAAGTATTTTTTCAATTATTTTATACCATTTTTTATAAATAAATCATATATGTAATTTTAACATATTAATTAAATATTTTTTTCAGGTTTACTACATTTTTTAAATAGATTACTAATCACTATTTTTGTTACAGGTTTAATTATTTTTTATTATTTTAAACGGATTAATTAAAAATTTTGTTTCAGGTTCATTCATATTTTGTAAACATACCTAAGGCTAACTTTTCTAACCTGACCTAACCATAGTCGAACCATGATACAGTTTGATGATTAATTACTAATTTTGTTTGTGATTTAATTTGAATTTTGAATAGTACCCTTAACTTATATGACTACGACAGAGCGGAAATACACTAAACATTTATTCAAAACAAGAATTTAAAAATGTACAGTTTTCAGATTTATTCTTATATGTGTACTCTAAGACAATGCTCCATGCCAAATTTTATAGTTCTAGGTCAAAAGTACCCTATAGGTTTTAATTCCCTTGTGAGTGTCGAAATATGCGTTTTTTACGACATAAACGGATCTTTTTCTACGATAACTGAGAAGTATGATTTTTTCACAACTGCAAGAGGCCGTAGATATACGTATATAGTTTAAATTTCAACTCGTTAACTTCACGCGTTCTCGAGATAATAGGTCTTGACATACGAACAGACGGACAACAAAGTGATCCTATAAGGCTTCCGTTTTTTTCCTTTTGAGGTACGGAACCCTAAAAAACTGAGGAAATATTTAAATAACTTACCTAAGAATTTAACTATGCAGTCATCACCCATCACGCGATCGGCGATTCCGTCTTCTGTGACTCTTTGGCAGCTTTTCTTTTCCATATACCTTTCAGCTGTAGGACGTCCTCTGCTGGACATAGGCCTCCCCAGTAAATTTCCAATAAGGCAGGTTGGAAGCGGCATGCATCCAGTGCATTGCTGCGATCTTAACTATATCGTCAGTTAATTCACGAAACTTTGCTTGCTGGTCTGTGGTTTCCATTCGAGAACTTTACGGCCCCATCGGCCATAGGCCGCGCCACACAAGTTTGCGGATGTGAAGTTAGCTACAAGCTGCGCAATATCCAATCCTGACTGAAGCTCACATAAAGCAGCACGTTGATTGGCTATTGCGCAGCTTGTAGTTAACTTCACATCCGCCAACTTGTGTGGCGCGGCCTATATACGTTCTTCGAACCATGGGCACTGCCCTCTGCCATTTCAAAAAGCTAATCCGCTGGGCTATGTCGGTTACCTAGGTTAGTCAGAGCCTTTTCCTTCACCTGTGGAAGTACTTACCTAAGAATTTAACTATGCAGTCATCACCCATGATGTGTACGAGGAAGGCTTCGTACTCGAGTCCGTCCTCTTCATAGATAGCTCGACACGGCATACCTTCCTTCCACGCTATTGACGATTCCGTCTTCTGTGACTCTTTGGCAGCTTTTCCTTTACCTGTGGTAATACTTGAACGGTTATAGATCCAATCAAACTTTTTGGTGGCTCTGATGTTGGCTACAAGCTGCTGATATGGCCCAATCACAGTAGGCATGTTTACTGTACTGTATCAGCCTTTTTAATCGTCAACTTCAGGACGTAGGCCTACCCACGAAGGGTGATTGGGCCACATCCACCACGCTGGCCCAGTACGGGTTGGTGGATTCACATACGCCATCGAATTTCTTCTACGGACGTATGCAGGTTGCCTTACGATGTTTTCCTTCACCGAAAAGCCAGTGGTGTGAAATTCCGTACATAAATTCCAAAGAACTCATTGGTATGGGCCTGGTATTGAACCCACGACCTCACGATTGTAAAGCGGGCGTCACTACCTCTAGACCACCACGGCTTCAGTAGGCATGTTTAGTCGTGGAATATTACCATGGCCGGTACTGTACAGTACCCAAGCCATTAATAAGCTGAATTTAACTATTACCTGCTGTGATGTTGGCTACGAATAACCCAATCCTGACTGAATCCTCACTAACAGCTGTGCAAGGATTGGGTATCTGCTGCTATCCGCATTATCATTCGGTCTATAGACTTAGAAAGGTAAACTACGCAACGGATTTTGATTTTCTTATTTAGGGTTCCGTACCCAAAGGGTTAAATCGGGACCTTATTACTAAGACTCCGATGTCCGTCTGTCTGTCTGTTACCAGGCTGTATCTCATGAACCGTGATAGTTAAGACTGCTGAAATTTTCACAGATGATGTATTTCTGTTGCCGCTATAACAACAAATACTAAAAACTGAATAAAATAAATATTTAAGGGGGGCTCCCATACAACAAACGTGATTTTTAGGAGTTTTTTTGCTCGCTATTAATAATGGTAAGAGGAATGGGGCTAAGGAGGCTCCAACGCGGTACGGAAACCTTCGTGCGCGAGTCCAACTCGCACTTGACTGATTTTATTTTTAGTACACACAGTGATTCACGAGGAAGGTTTATATGTTAATAAATGCATAATATAGTAGAGGAACTAAAAAAGAAAGCTGTGAACGTTGTATACTAAAAAACATTCTGTAGTATATTTAGTATCAGCAATGCACCCGTGCGAAGCCAGGGCGGGTCGCTAGTATATGTATTTAAATTTATATAACATTTTCAAATACCTTTATCAGATTTACTCTTGCTGCTGGAGCTTGAGTTGGTTTCCATAGCGATGCGCTTGGCCACTTCCTCGTTAGCCATCTTCAGGGCTTTATCGTAGGCGCAGTTGAGGGCCGTGTCATCCCAAACGTCGTCCATGTCTGACTGAAATAATACGAATCATTTATAGCTAATCTATAAACCTTCCAGAAGGAATATTCTAAATTCTAAAACAGTATTTATTTTATTCTTTTTCATCTCAGCCTATTTCGATAATATTTAAATGAGACCATCTCTTTACGAGATTTTTTTTCTCTCGTAGTATGGTCTTGATCTACCAAACTAAGCGATAATCATCAAAATCAGCTCATAATTGGCCGAGTAATCCCGTAACATACATACAAAAAACATAAGTACAATCGAATTGAGCACCTTGAAGTTGGTTAGAAAGGAGTTTAGTTTGTCCCGTCATCTCCGTCTGGGCTTGCCAGCTAGTTTGATGGCCAGGAAACCCACTGACCACAGTGTAGTGAGTTTGACCCTAGAGGTGGGTCAACACTAGCGAGCCGAGCACGAGCAGACCAAGAGTCGAGCCAAAATTCGTATGGTGTGGACCGACTTACGAGTCTCGAACGATTGCGGTTTGAGCATGATGCAAATCAGTTTGCATTTGTCAAAAAACCGACAATAGGCGGACACGAGCCAAACGCTCGAAGCGCGCTCATTAGAGGCTCGTAAGCCGGTCTACACTACACGAATCTTGGTTCGGCTCTTGGTCCACTCCGTTGTCAGCCTGTCTGTCCGTCTGTCTGTCACCAGGCTGTATCTCATAAATCGTTATAGCAAGAAAACTGAAATTTTCACAGATGATGTATTTCTGTTGCCGCTATAACAACGAATACTAAAAACAAAATAAAAATAATATTTAAGGGGGGCTCCCATACAACAAACCTGAACTTTTAGCCGTTTTTCGCTCGATATTAATAATGGTAACACATAGATTTTTGAAATATTCACAAAATATTTAGTTGTATGTTCACTTTATAAATAATTAAATTAAATATTTTTTTTTTTTATTCTATATAGGTTTGCGTTTGACTAAATACTGCCTGATGTTGAGCAGATATGCGGTCTAGGATGTAGCACGCTTACCTAGAAGATACCTATTTACTCGGGATTTGAAGACACCCACGTCGTACTTTAGCGGGAAGACAGACCCAGGCAAAGCGTTCCACATTCTGGCTGTTCGTATGAGGAATGAGGACTCGAAACGCTTGGTTCTAACGCGCGGAATGTCCACCATAAAAGGGTGGCGCTTTATTAATTAAAATAAATATTTAAGGGGAGCTCCCATACAGTACGGAACCCTTCGTGCGCGAGTCGGACTCGTACTTGGCAGTCTATTTTTCAATCCCGGGATTACGGGATTTTTTATGCATAATTCAAATTGTGGATTTTTGATGCGTTTGAGGCTTGTAAGTTGGTTTCCCCAATTTGAATTTTTGCTTGGCTCGTGCTAAGCTTGTGCTTGGCTCATCCAGCGTAGATCCACCTTAAGGCTGTCAGACATGTGGCAGATATGTCCAACCCGGTTCATTTTAGTTAGGTCAATGTCAACAATTTGTGTTATGGAACGCAGTATAATGATATTTACCCATTAGTTAATGATATGATAAATAGTAAACTTTAACATTCTTTTCTGGCTTCTACCTATGTAATTTGTGTATTGATATTGACTGTTGATTATCATTTAATTGACATGATAATTTCTATTTTATTGACAATGAAATAACTGATACAAGTAAGTATATGATAACATAAATACAATTTATCTACACTAATGTTGTAACATTCTACTTATGTTTCCAATATTTGACTTATAATGACTACTGTTATAGCACAGACAACAAAACACTCAATTTAAGCAATTTCAAATGATGTTATAATATCCACATCGATATCGTAAAATCTCATTATAACATCGATAAAACGCGACCAATTAACCTGGCGAGCCTTATGTCAAAATCCTCATACAAGTTGTATAAAATTTTGATATTAGGCTGGCTTTTGAAAACAGTTGGGTTATACGTGAAAACTTCGTCGAAACTACTAAACTTACATACACAAAACTCTTTGGTAAGATCTTGTGCCAATGAAATAAAAAAAGAACAACAGCGCGCGGTCGCTCCTGATTGGCCCTGCGCACGCAGCTGCACTCTCATTGGTTAGATTTTAATGGCGGCAAGTTCACTGTGACAATACACGTACGCGTGAATTTAATGTTTCGCAATGCGTTTTGTTTTTAAAATACAAATTAAAAGAGTGTAGATAAAGTAGTGCATGCAACTGCATATAACACAGGTATTAAAACACTCGTTACTATTATGGAACTCGCTGCGCTCGTTCCATAAACTCACACTCGTGTTTTAATACCCTTTGTTATATGACAGTTGCATAAACTACTATTTCTAAGCATGCAATGAATGTACATGTATATCATTACCAATAATTTGTATGGCGTCTATATAATTTGCCCAATATTTGGTGACAGATCAAGAAGATATTTTATTTGAGTGAAGAGAGAAAAAAAAAAAAGCTCAGACAATTTATGCACTTTTTACGGTTCCATACCCATAGGGTAAAAACGGGACCCTATTACTAACACCCCGCTGTCCGTCTGTCTGTCACCAGGCTGTATCTCATGAACCATGATAGCAAGGTACCTGAAATTTTCACAGATGATGTATATCTGTTGCCACAAATAACAACAAATACTAAAAACAGAATAAAATAAATATTTAATATAGGAGCCCCCTATACAACACAGGTAAATTTTTTGCCATTTTTTGCTCCATATTAATAACGGCAACAGGTAGATGCTTATAATGGGGCTAAGGAGGTTCCCATAGGGTATGGAACCCTTCATGCGCAAGTCCAACTCGCACTTGGCCAATTATTTCATACCCTGTGGTTAAAGTTGTAAAATGTGAGTCACTATTATGGGTATATTCCCTTTTTAATCATAACCAGTCTTACCAAAAAAGTTTTACACACGCTTTAGACATTGTTTAACAGTACAAATTGCATGAATAAACAGTGTTTAAAGCATGTTTAAATCTTTTGTGGTAAGATGGTAAAACTTTAAGTCCCTCTGCAGTGTTTGCGCAGCACTTAGCTTGTCATTCTAAGATGTATTAATGTGAACACATTGTCTTTCATGTCAGAATAGTGTTCCTAAATTACTAGTTGATGGATGTTTAACAAGCAATGGTACAGAAACAGTAGTTCAATGTAGCCAATGCTAGCAGGCACTTGATTGTTCACATTATGTAATGCTATAGTGGTTGAAATCCAAACTAATATGTTAAATCCGAGTGTTCGTCTTTAACGGCAGCAGAGTGAAGGTTTAACTTGATTTTTTGCATGAATACAGTTCAAAAGTCGGCAAGTGTAACAGGCTAAGGCGAAATTGCGAGTGAAAGCGTAAAAGACAATAATAATGAGGTAAAATATGTGAAAACATTGCTATTAGTTTAGCATTGAGGTTAAATAGTTTTTAACAGGGAAAATATGTTATTCCTGTGGGATAGCCGATGCAGGCGCTTGGTCGATAGTTGATTTATCTGTAAACCCTGAAATGCTTATATTATAATCAAAGAAACTTGCGCTGTCTGAGTTCTAAACTCTGAAGGACAGATTGTTTACAAGCTTCACACAAGCGTGGTATATTTTTTTCCTGTTAATCTTACCCCATTCATTCCTCTCACGTAAAGGGTAATATTTTCCATTTTATCAGTCTTCAATTCTTCAGTTTCACTAGGATTTAGATACGTCTATATTTTTTTCAATTTATTTTCGTTTGATGAAAAATGTTTAACAAACAAACTGAACTAAGCTGTTTGGCAAAGAGAATTTAACCACTACGTTTAAGAGACCGGACTTAGTACTAACCAATTAGAAGCCAAAAACGTCATTTACATGGCACATTAATACCAACATTAAATATGATTGCCACCTCAAACAGAAGTGCCAACCTAACCTGCAAAATAGTGCTGTAGAAACTATCCGCGTCATTTTATCGATATCGATTAATCTTACAGGTAGCTATTACTTGCCCTTTCAGTCTCTAAAATTAGTTTTGAATGAGTGCCTTCAAAAGTTTATCTAATTTAGCTTGATCATTTTGATGTATGTAATGTCTCGACATTTTACGTCAAGTTCAATGTATTTTACATAAAATACATACCTAGAAATGACAGCTGCCAAAATGATCAAGCTTAATAAAACAAACCAACGTGGCCGAGATGGATTAAAAATAATGAGTTAAGTCTGCTAATACTATTTATTATAATATGTTTGTGATTAACGCACTGATCTTTACATAACTGATCGCACAAAATTTCATTTCGCGATTCCTTGTTGCTGTGCTTTTTTGTTGATATTGGCACTCGTCTCCTCTGCATCGGCAAATGAAATATTTGGTCGTTGACATTCATTTCGGATTAATAAGTGGCTCAGGCGAGTAAGTAAAATCCGGAGTAGCTGATCGCGATGATCATCACAAACCCACAGCAAATTATCAAATTTGCTTAGCATCAGAGAGTGGTTCACCTTTCAAGTTTTTTGTAGGCACTGCAAAATTCTTAAGGTGGCTCTTCTTGGCATTAAAATGTTTGTTCTCAAAGTGTTCTCCACATATATACTTCAACTCATGCAGTTTTTCTATTGGGACATATATTAAATCTTCTTTGCCTACATTTTTAACCCATTGCTTGCATCTGTAAAAAATAATAAAAAAGATCAATCCGAAATTGTCATTGATTTCAATACAATATTATTTAAAGTCATAACAATTAGAACTTAATAAGCTCACAAGATTTTTAACACACTTTTATTACGTCGAGCTTTAGCAAACTAACAATGCAAGGAATATTAAAATCTAAGAATCTGAATTACAAACACTGCAAATTGTTGTATCATCATAAAACCTGGCAATTTTAATGTAGATTAGATGACAATACAATATCATGGTATCATCGAGCTGGTCTGATGATGGAACTGGAAGGTGGCAGATGGAACCTTGGACTACCTACTAGTAAACAAATCGAGTTTGTGCTCATAAAATCATTTTAACATACCTATTCAATTTCTCCTGATGATGAGGACAAAAGCGTGTTTTATTCTATAATTTTTTTCAACTTAAATAATTAAAACATTGCCAAGTTAAACATGAATATTGTCCGAGTTAAAAGACAGACAGACATACTAGTGCATCGGATGAAAGAATAAACACCACGCAAGACGCAACACGAGCCATAGGTACGCTATCGATAACTAATTGGGTGATAGGAGGCACATCACTAGTATAACATAAAAATAACATGAAAATCATCCTTTTCTATCTTAAAAGTATGTTTAACGCAAGGAATGGTTTATATTTTAATTGCTAAGTACTTACCGATCTTCGTCAAGAGGAAATTTGGCCATGAATTTCCTCTTTTCATCATTTTTGCGGCTGGCTCGATCACCACAAATTTCACAACAAATCGGTTTTTCGGAGGCATTGTAATGTCCACTCAAAGTACATAATTATATTTCTCACTATTACAAACCGTCTATGTATGTAACATTCACAAATTAATCGTACTTCTTGATTTTGTAACGCTCAGTTGAAAAGTAACATACAACTCGCAAACAAAACAATACAAATGGCGGACACTTGCCGACGTCGAGAGAAAGAGAGAGTATAAAGAGGGAGTGTGATGGCGATATCCGCCATTATTTGCCTCGCAAACTCCATACATTCGTTTTTTTCTATTGAGTTTCGTAAGACTGCTGTTTGGTTTGAGGTCTTTCTTTCTTTCTTTGTTTGGTCGGGAGATGTCAGCTGTTGAGCCGTCAGTGTCAAGCTAGGGTCGGGAGCAGGGGTGCATTTACGCACTTCTGACTAAGAGCATGCCAGGTGGGCGTTCGCCGCGGCAACACCGCGGCTTCCAGTGTTGCCGTAAAAGCCCGATTACACCTACCGAGTACAGCGGCGAGACAGTAAAACGTCACTGGGCCGAGAGAGAGATATGGTCAAGTGGCTGTTTATACCTGATTTTTGAAGTTGCGTCGAGATAGTCGGTAAATTCAGTTTGAACGTTGTCAAACGTACAGAAAAAAATGACTAATAAAGATTTAACGTTAAGCACCTCACTAAGATAAAAATCAGCCAAATGCGAACAAAAACTAAAAATTACGTTTGTTGTATGGGATCCCCTCTTAGAGTATACATAACTAAAGTATAGAGCGCTAGTATTGCAGTAGACGCTCAGTGCGCGGCGTAGGCAGATGAGGTATAGCTAATTATATAGATAAATTGGCGATTACTAGGGATAGGCACGTGGGCACCGCAAACTCATTCAGTTGTCGATAGTTGCTGGTACAACTGTACAAGCTAAGTACAAATATATTTCGTGCGAACAACTTGAAATATACTACCTAGATATTTGTTTTATAACCTAAGGGCCTGTGCAGGTTTAAGTTTTGACTCGTGATTTACGACATTTATAAAGAGAAATGTTGTATAATCACTCTTTCGACAACATTTACATAATATGTTTGGATATATATGTATGTCAATAAAATTGCTGATACTTTTCAAAACCTTTTATTTTTTAGAATGTAAGAAGCTTAGGATAGAAACTGACCAGGTTTGATTGATTTAAATTATATTGAAGTAAATCATAGATTTAAACCAATGATTTTTTAAATAAAATCAGTGATGTAAATGAAACTTCATTTTATTCATAAAACTTCGTTCATTCATTTAAATCATAATGTTATAGGACTCGAAATTAAGAATACTAATTAAAATATGTAAGTCTGTATACTAATACATTGTTTAACACAATATCGCCTCAAATGTCGACGCGTCCCATCACTACCTACTGATGCGGAACGCGGGGCAGTGCGGGGAGTACAAGTGTCCTCGCCTCCCGCGAACCCGTCATGCCCCGACGCGTCATTTTCAATTTTATCAAAACAATAATAAAATAATGTTTGCCTGTGATATTAGATTTCTGTTTAGTGTAATTCCGGGTGTTCTTTTTCGCCGTTTTAAATTAAGAAAGTGAGATCACAATCGCGTGCGTTCACACTGTTTTCAGTCTAGTGAATGGCGGCGCTAGCGGTCGGCGCGGATGATGGTCTCACCCGTGCCTACTGGTCACACTTGCATACTAGCGCTCTATACTTTAGTTATGTATACTCTAAGGATCCCCCCTTAAACATTTATTTTATTCTGTTTATAGTAAAATATATTCTGGCTAAGTCTAAGTCGCCCGTTTAAGGCATCCGTCAGGCGAAAAAACCTCCTGACTAAAAATTAATCTGCCAAGTTCACGCACGCCCACCAGTATAATTTTTCTCCTGACTTGGCTAAGTTTTATCGAGGTTTTTAGGTGGATAAAATGTATCTGGTCTCTGATTGGTCAGGTAGCTGTCATCGAATCGATCGTTCAAGAGTTTGATAGATGTGATTGGTTTGTAGTAGATTGGCCTAGAGCTATAACGCCGTTCACTGACGCCTCTCAGATTAATTTTTTTTCAGCCTAAAAAATATCTGGCGTGCGTAAACGCACCCTTGTACGGCATGTATTTGTATTCGATGATTGTACGGACAGGAAAGCACGGCCCGTATTTCATGTCCCATGCCACCAATTATCATTATCAGGCTATACAATACGTGTCGTACAATACTGGCCGTACATTATCACCTCGTGCAAATAATGTACAGCCCGTATTTTGCGACCCAATAATGTACAGCATGATAAAACGTGTCCCGAAGAAAGGTACACGAAATATCATGCTGTACATTATTAGGTCGCAAAATACGAGCTGTACATTATTTGTGCGAAGGATATTTTCTCCTGTTGGTCAGTTTGTCTGTGACTTCTGTCTGTTCCATAAGCTTCGTCTGAACGGGATAGTAGACAGATAATTTTAGACAAGAATAAAGTGGCTGTATGTAGTTGCTGCGCCGCGCATAGCTGCACCCCCCTACCCACTCATGTACCAATATGGGAGTATCCTTTACTCGTAATAAAGACAGGTTGTTTCTGGCGCATCGCCGGCCGAGCTGCCGCGGCACGCTTGTTTCGCTCACTCGGCTCGCGCATTGTTGTCACTGTTCAAACCTAACCAACAGAGTCGAAATACCTCAGACAAATTATACCTTGCCTTAATATAACCATAACATAAATATGGCCACAAAATATCATGCCGTACAATATCAAGCTTTATCATGTCGTGATTTACAAGGTCGCACTACGTAGTATTTAAAGTAGTCTGTTCTAGGTCGTATATTATTGGCTCTCAGTCAAGCAATCACTCAATCAAAATATTAATTATTCTAATCAAAGTCAAAATCTTCTTCAATCAATTAAATTGTGAAGAATGAAAACCTTGTGAAATGTGAAACTGAAAACCACAGACTCCACAGTAGTATCTATAGTAGTCTGTGCTCCACAGAGTACCTTTTTTTGCTTCGTTAAAGAAATATAGAATAGAAGAGTCCCTATATTGTACGGCACGTATTTGATGACACCAAATTGTACGGGCAGGAAAGCACGGCCCGTATTTCATGTCCCATGCCACCAATTATCAAGCTGTACCATACGTGTCGTACAATCCTGGCCGGTCATTATCAACTCGTGCAAATAATGTACAGCCCGTATTTTGCGACACAATAATGTACAGCATGATAAAACGTGTCCCGAAGAAAAGGACACGAAGTATCATGCTGTACATTATTGTGTCGCAAAATACGGGCTGTACATTATGTGCACGAAGAATATTTGGCCCTATTGGTTGGTTTGTCTGTGACTTCTGTCAGTTCCACAGAGATATACTAAGCGCCACACAAGTCGGCGGATGAAAAGTTAGCCACAGATGATACTTTGACGTGATTCGCTAATAATTGCGCATGTGCGCACAATGCCAACGCCGCGTGGCGTAGTCTTGAGCACGGTTGTAGGGAGCGTGCGGGAAGCATGAGGTTGGCGGGCGGGTGTGCCCCAGCGCGAGTCTCTCTGGCTCCCATACCTGCGTACTGCGCACACCTTTAAAGTATCCTTAACTCCTAATAAGGACAGGTTGTTTCTGGCGCTTCGCCGGCCGCTGCCGCGGCACGCTCGCTTCGCTCGCTCGGCTCGCTGCGTCACTGTTCAAACCTAACCTAACCAACAGAGTCGAATTACCTTAACCTTGCCTTATATTAACCAAGGTCCAGGGACACAAAATATTAGGCTGTACAATATCGGGCTGTGCAATACTGTGCCGGACATTACCGACACAGGCCGATAATGTACGGCCTGTATTTCACAGCTTGATATTCCATGGCAAGTGACATAAATTATCATGCCGTACAATATCAGGCTGTACATTATCATGTCGTGAATTACTGGGTCGTACATTATTGGCTCCCGAATAGAATAGAAATGAAAAATGTTTTATCGATATTAAAATTATCGATATTTAGTTTATCGTCAGACGGTACATCCCTAAGTTTATGCTACAAATAGTTATGACAATGCTGACAACATTAAAATGATGTAAATAAGTATCACGCCAGGTAATGTTCACTTAAAAAAAATGAACCGTAGCGGATGACAGCTCTAGAATTCATTTTGACATTCTCTCCCCCTCTCAAGCCCTCTTCACCCCCGTCAGAGGCCCGTGCACCCACGTGACCCCGCCCCCGGCGTGCGTGCGGTAGGGATGCTCGATCCAGGTGCGTTGTATCGCAATGGATCGTATCGCAGTGTCGTATCGATCCAGGTATCGATCCGCTTGTTTCGATACGATATTTTGGATCGATCCGGTATCGTAACATTATTTAAAAAAATGTAACTTATTGCCTATTGTAACATCAAAGTTTATTTTCCTAGATAAATAGTACTTTTTTACATCGGCCAATGTTTAAGTGGCAATGTACGCAGAAATAAAAATTTTGAAAGCCGCTCTGTAATGAGATGACACGATTTTGTTGTTTCGATACTATATTTTGGATCGATCTAGTATCGTATCATTATTAAAAACAAAACATTTTGTTGTTTTGATACGAAATTTGGAATCAATCCGGTATCATATCATTATTTAAAATAAATAAATTGTGTTGTTTCAATACGATATTTTGAATCGATCCGGGATCGTGCCATTACTAAAAAAAACTTGTGTTGTTTTGATACGATATTTTGGATCTATCCGGTGTCGTATAAATAATTAAAAAATAAATTGAGTTGTTTCGATACGATATTTTTATTTTTGAAAATGATCGGTCATCACAAGATAAATCATGCTGAAATCAAAAGTAATTGAAATAAATGACACATTAGAAACTTATTTAACAAAATCTTCCCCTGAAGAATTATTTTAAATTAGTGTAATATTAACTTATTAGTTGTTACAGTTACCTTACTCTGTAGTTAAGAAATGCAATATTAATGTTATGGTTAGGTTTGTGTACAATCTATATAATTTTATTTTCAATTAATTCGATTTTAATATAGTTTGTGTCGATCCACTACTGGATCGAATCCCATTGTATCGATACAAATATCGGGTGGATCATATCCTTTCGTATCGATCCAGACAAGTATCGGATCGGATCGAACATCCCTAGCGTGCGGCCATTGTGACTTGTTTGTGTTGATTCAAGTGTTTGCGTTGATTAATTTCCGTCTCATAGTATCCACAAATATTGTCAATGCAGTGCCTATCTTTATTAGTTTGCGATGCGGTACCTTACAGTTTTTTTTGTCGTTGGCTTGCCTGCGTTGATGAGAAGAGTTTGCATCGATTAGTTTTCGCCTGTTCCATCCCACAAACATTTTGGAAATGTATTGAAAGTGTTGTGTACCCCAATGCAGCAGTTTACAACAGGACGTTAAAATGCATAAACCTTCAAATGAACAATTAAAAACTCAGTGGTTGGAGTGCTTAGCCCTTGAAGATGTTGGTGAAGTGAAGAACATTTTTGTTTGTCCCAAAAAATTTGAGGCAAGATTTGTTTTAAACAATAAAAAAATCAATAAGTGATTCATTGCAGTGTTTAATTTTAATCCTTCTAAATCCTCTCCTTAAATGAAATAGGATAGGTATATGTATACCTACAATAAAAGAGGTCTATATGTGTAGCTAGCTATACCGTTATATATGGATCTACATATATCTATATACTTATAGGATGTTGGAACGTGGATGAATAGTGCGAAATGAACATGCCAAAAAAATTAAAAAAAAAAGATACGTCATTTTCAATTCTAGCATACGGTCAAACGTCGAACTACACTGGCACATGGCGGTCTGAACTTGTTCTCTTATTGGTTTGTGATAAGTATCTTCATGTTGGTATGAGCTCTCCATGCACGTTTCATACAAAGCTGAATGTCTCGCATTATGTATGAGAGATCCGTCTCTTCTTACGTAGTATTGGTATACTCTTTGGTTTTATCGTAAATGTCTGATCTGATTAAACAGTAAAACGGCAAAACAAATACCTATGTAACAACCACAGAATAGGCCCTAGGTCGCTGGTAACAACCTACATTCTCTTCGTGTTGTTTGGTAATTTTGTGTTGTGCTATGTGGAAATTGTAGAAGCTACAAAAATTGGCCCATGGAAAAAGAGATACCTACCTTTAAAACTATTTGTTACAAATCTGCGATTAGTCCACAGTCGTATCTTTAGAGTTTAGGTGCAAGACAAGGTGGCTCATAATCTAAGAGGAAACTTCATATTTCCACTTGTTGTTGGTAGGTCTAACGGTCTAACTGTTGATAATACCTACTGAATAAGTGTTCATGAGCAGGACCTATAAATAAAGGGAATAATGAAAGGTAATTAAGTAATCTACAAGTACAACCTATATTTGTAAAGTTAGCGATTCTAGTTTACTTATTTAAAGTCTTCAAAATGCCATAGAAAATATAATGCTTTTCAGTTTATTTCCTATTTCATGAAACACCAATTTGTATCATGGATTGGGCTATCCGGAGCTTGTAGCTAACATGACAGTCGCCGTTTTGATTCGGCCTATATCCTCAATTCACAACAGATATAGTATAGTAGCGCTCGTAGCGTAGTTTGACTAGGTGATTGTCAGCGATCACCGAAATTAAGCAACATCCCGCACGGTCAGTACTTGGATGGGTGACCGCAGGTGGCATTTTCCAACTGAGCGCTACCGTGGCTCGGATGACACGTTAAATTGTAGGCCCCAGTTGTTTTAACCGTTTAGCCATGTCAGAGGCCTTCAGGCGGCCTAAAAACTCTGACACAGGGCTAGCCACCTGGCCTATACGAACTTACTTACTTTAACAGATATAGAACGCTCCAGACAAGTTGGCGGATGTGAAGTTAGCTACAAGCTGCACAATAACCCATCAACATGCAACTTACACATCACGTCATGTTAGGATTGGATATTGCATAGCTTGTAGCTAACTTCACATCCGCCAACTTGTGTGGCGCGGCCTATAGTTATGAAGAGGCCTTGTCACTTAAAACTAGTGTTCTTGTCTTTTTATTACAGATCCATCAAACACAGCTGATGCAATGGATATAAAATCTGAGATTATACCTGAACAAGATGTCAAGAAGTCAGATCCAGAAATCCTTGCTGAAAATTCTGATGTAAAGCCTTCCTTGGAAGTAGCAGTTTCATCAAACAATGTGACTGTAAAACTAAAAGAGATAAAAAATGAAGAGGATGACATAGAAAGTAACATGGAAGATAAAGATATTTTGAAACAAGTAGTGGAAATGATGGAACAGAGTCTCAAATCAGGTATTACTAAACTAAACTCAGTTGTCTTTATGTAAGTAAGTACGTATAGGCCAGGTGGCTAGCCCTGGTGTCAGAGTTTTTAGGCCCCCTAAAGGTTATTTTAACCATTTAGCCATGTTATGACATGGCTAAACAGTATATAAGTATGGCATAAGTATATTCTAGTAATGCAGGCAGGTAAGGTTATGACGTAAGCTTAAGTCAGGATTGGGTTATCTGCAGCTTGTAGAAAACATCACCTTTGGGTACGGAACCCTAAAAAAACGATTTGATGGTTGATCGATTCTAGTTGTTTTTTTTTTTACATTTCTTGAAGCTCACTCCTGAATAGCTCGCAGATAACAGAATTTTTCCTACTTACTTAACAATTTTCGTTATATTATGAAAAATTTACGCAATATCGTTATAATTTATAGCGTATGTGTTATTCTGATATATAAGCTATATTATTGCAAAGTTTCATCTCAATCCGTTCAGTAGTTTTTGCGTGAAAGAGTAACAAACATCCATACATCCATCCTAACAAACTTTCACGTTTATAATATTAGTAGGATAATTTATATGTAATTAATTGATTCTCTTGAATTTCTTTTAACAGAAAAAATGGAAACAGAATTCACTGGTGACAAAATGGCTGATTCCAATGAATCAGTTCAGATAGTAACAAATACAGAACTGAAACTTGAATCTGATACAGTCATAGAAACTGATGATATAAAACCTGATATGGTTACAGAAACTGATGATGTACAGCCAGATATTACAGAAACTAGTGATGTAAAGCCAGTTATCACAGAAACTAGTGATATAATACCTGAAAACAACACAGAAACTAGTGATGTAAAGCCAGTTATCACAGAAACTAGTGACGTAATACCTGACAACAATACAGAAACTAGTGATGTAATACCTGACAACAACACAGAAACGAATGATGTAATCCCTGACAACAACACAGAAACAAATGATGTGGAATCTGAGATAGCCGGAAATGATTTAAACATACCACTACCAATGAAACGTAGACGCGTACGCTCTAGAAACAGACCTACAAAACGACAAAGAATGCTTGCTAAAGAAGCTTTAAAAAAGGCACAGGAAACGAATACAGCAACTGAAAACATATCCTCCCCAGACTCGAAATTCTCTGATGATCTCGAATACTGCCTTACCGTCATGAATCTGCCAAATAGCTGGAGTTTTATGGATATTAAGAATTTTATTGACACAAAGGTATGGCAATTTCTAATGGTAACAATTTGAATGCTGACCAAAATACATTTTCCGACCCCTAGAGCGTTTACACATTATCTGATCTGATAATGGTGTAATGTAATCACCGGTGTGTAATATGTACGCTCCAATATCCGATATATTATGTATAACATAGGACACATTAATAGTATTCTGGCTGAACTGCTGTCGGACTCAGCCAGAATGCTGTTCAAACTAATGCATAGAGTATAATTTGTAAGTAGCAAAATCAGAGTGATATATTTGTTCAAGAAAACGAAAAAGCCCTTTAAAGTTGATTAAATAAAACCGATCTGGCCGGACAATATGAAACATATTTCATACATTTTACATACACCAATATCGGATTGGCGTCTGACACCGTTATCGGATCGGATAATGTGAAAACGCTCTAAGAATATGTAGCAACAAAATACAGGGTCATATGTATTAAACGCAAAACCTGCCTCAGTAGCTCAGTGGTTAGTGACCCTAACTTTTGGATCAGAGAGGCGTGGGTTCGATCCCGACCCAGGGCAAGTATTTATATGATGAACATAGGTGTTTGATCTGTGTCTGGGTGTTATTTAGTTACTATCTATATAAGTATGTATTTAAAAATATGGTATATATTATATTATATTAGGGGACATCTTACACACGGTCTCTGACCCCAAACTAAGCATAGCTTGTGATATGGTTGCCAGAGACTGATATACTACATTTACGTATTTTAAATACATACTTATATAGATAGTACCTAAATAACACCCAGACACAGAGCAAACACCTATGTTCATCACACAAATGTATAATGTAGTATATCAGTCTCTGGCAGCCATATCACAAGCTTTGCTTATTTTGGGGTCAGAGGCCGTGTGTAAGATGCCCTCAAATATTTATTATTTATTTATTTTAAGGGCGGGTCAAGTACATCTAGACAAATAACTTTTGTTCTTGGACTTTTGGAAAATCACGAAGAAAAAATCAGCTTTTTCATACAAAAAGTTCGTCAACGCGCGGCAAAATGTATGAAGAAGCAATTTTTTTTGCGTAATTTCAAATGTCGTAGTACAAAAGTTGTTTGTCTAGATGTACTAGACCAACCCTCAAAAGGTTTTGCGTTTATTACCTATGACCCTGTATATAATGCCTGCCGAAATGGATGAATGCTCACCAAATGTTATTTCACTGTAACAGTAATATTTCGGTACATTGTTAGTATCTTTTGTTGTGTGAATGATGGCATGCAAGAGAAAGCAGTTGATGATGAGATGACGAATGCTAGAGTGAAGTGGCGAAAGGAAACGTGCTGTGCCGACCCCACCTAGTGGGATAAAGCAGGATGATGATGATGATTGTTAGTTTCTTTTTAGGGTTCTGTACCCGAAGAGTAAATAATCGGCCATGTACGAGTCGGACTCGCGCACGAAGGGGTCTGTACTGCATGGGAGCCCCCCTTAAATATTTATTTTATTTTAATTTTATTATTTATTATTGAAGTGAATATACAACCCTAAAAAGAACTCACAATGAGAAATTTTGCATATCATCACTTTTCAGTTATCTTCAAGTCTTATTCAAGTTATTCTATTCTAAGCCTTATGCAGATAGCAATTTCAATCAAATTGGTTTGTTCCAGTGTGGGCCTGTTGATGAGATAGAGATGGTGAAAGATGATGAAACCGGCCAAGGAGCTATCCGGCTCTCATATCAAACTGAGAATGAGTGTAAGGAAGCCATGAAGAAACTACAAGACGAAGCAGTCGAAGACAAAACGCTGATTGTCTCAATGACTGGTATGATTGACATCAGACTATTTTTTCATAATTTTTAACTGACCCTAAAAAAGGGGCTTCTCAATTTGTCTGTATAATGTAAAAATTGCTGAATTGATCTGTGCACTCTATTTTAATTCCGTACACGATTGAAGTCGGTTATTCCATTTTTGGCGAAACATATTTATACTGTACTATTTAAACGTTTTTAGGGTTCCGCACCTAAAGGGTAAAAAGGGGACACTATTACTAAGACTTCGATGTCCGTCTGTCTGACTGTCTGTCTGTTACCGGGTTGTATCTCATGAACCGTAATAGCTAGGCAGCTGAAATTTTCACAGATGATGTATGTCTGTTGCCGCAATAACAACAAATACTAAAAACAGAATAAAATAAATATTTAAGGGTGGCTCACATACAACAAACGTAACTTTTAGGAGATTTTTTTGCTAGCTATTAATAATGGCAAGAAGAATGGGGCACCCATACAGTACGGAACCCTTCGTGCGCGAGTCCGATTCGCACTTGACTGATTTTTAATAGTCCACTAGGTAAAAGATAGGTTGAGATGACAAAAATCCAGAAGGCCACAGGCATAGCAGACGTTAGCCAAAAAAATTAAAATAATAGAATGCCGTTTGGTTGGGCATGTACTCAGAAGCAAAAAAGATAAATGGACCAAAGAGGTCATGCTCTGGTACCCAAGAGACGGGAAGCGGTTCAGGGGACGACTGTAAAAAAGGTGGGACGACGACCTGCTGCCAGGGTGGCGCAGGAAAGCCCGAGATAGGGAGCTCTGGCAAATTCTAGAGGAGGGTTGTTCACCCTGGACTAGTATTTATTATTGAAAATTTAATAATACTCGTACTTTTCAATAAGAGACTTGTGGTGTTTATTTTCACTGTTTATTTAAACTTTTACTAGCTTTTAACAAATAGATTTGTATTTTATTTTAGTTTACACTTTAAATATTAGTTGCCATCTTGACCAAACCATCTAGACACGCGGAAGCGTGTCCAGCCAAGTAAAAAAAAAAAGGAACTGGCGACGCGACGTGTGTAATATTACACGAACCATTTTGAGCCACTTTTGACCCCTTCATAACTCGAAAAATATTTAACACATATAAATGAAATTTAGCATATTTATTAAAGTTCTTTAGCTTATCTACAATACAAAATTTCATTAACTTTGCTCTGACGGTTAATGAAATATGAACGTTTAAAAACCGGGGTTTCATTGACACTCACTGATTCACTGACTCACTGACTTATAGATCAAAAACCTAACCTACTTCCAGATGACCTAGAAACTTGATATTTGGCATCAATGTAGACTATCAGGCTTATACAAAGGAAAAAATCTAAAACTTTGAACTTTTACCCCCCAACCCTATATAATAGGGGATGAAAGCTTGTATGAGACTTCCACAAATTTTCATGCTATAAGTCTAAAAATTGATGTAAAGACTCCCTGTTAGAAATAATAAAACACATATTTCAGGATTTTTAACAAATCAGCCCCAACCCCTAAAATTGGGGGATGAAAATTTGTATGTCACTTTCGAAACTTTTGATGCCAGAAGTCAGAAAATGGATATACGAACTCTTTGTAATAGATAATAAAACACAATTTCAGGATTCTTAATAAACCACCCCCTAAACCCTAAAACTGGGGGATGACAGTTTGTATGACACTATTGCAAAGTTTGATGCTAGATGTCCAAAAATTGATAAAGGGACTCTTTATTATAAATATAATCAAAGACGTCTAAATCTCCCCCTAACCTTTAAAACTAGGGGTTAAAAGTTGGTATGAGACTTCCGCAAGTTTTGAAGCTAGAGATGTGAAAATCGATAAAATTACTCCTTGTAGGTAACTACAAAAAGAAGTGAAATCCAACAAAAACATTTTCATGTGAAATGAAGCCAAGTCACAGTTCCCACTATAAAAGTTGTCAGATATCACGTAAAGCCAAGCTTCTAACTCTACACGCCTTACTCTACAAGTCCTTACTTCACAAACTCTACACCTTAGTCAATATATGCGGCTTGGCTGTTTCGCTAACTTCGCATGGGCGTAAAGTGATTAATTAATTAATTCTGTTATACATACAGTTCTTGTTGTAACGAAACGGCCAAGTCACATATATTGACTAAGCTGTAGAGTTTGTGGAGTAAGGGCTTGTAGAGTAAGGCGTGTAGAGTTAGAAGCTTGGCTTTACGTGAGATGTATTATACATATAAACATTCCTCTTGAATCACTCTATCCATTAAAAAAAACCGCATCAAAATCCGTTGCGTAGTTTTAAAGATTTAAGCATACAGACAAACAAACAGACAAAAAATAGCGACTTTATTTTATACTTTGTAAGGATAATATTAGTGAATAAAGGCTATTTTTATTTATTTTGAATAGTCTACTGGTGACCATAGGCCTACACGCGAAGGGAGATTATTAACCTAACATCCAAAGTTTTTTCAGTTATAGATTTGTCGGAACCTGGTTCGGCGGTGGAAAATGCTGAATCAGCTGTTGCAGAAACTCCACAACCCGGGCCTTCGCAGGACACACCTATACAGTAAGTTTCACTTAACCGGGCCTTGCAGCCATTTTTAAAGTTCTCTACCCATAGGGGAAAAACGGGACCCTATTACTAAGACGCCGCTGTCCGCCCATCCGTTTGTCTGTCTGTCACCAGGCTGTATCTCATGAACGGTTGAAATTTTCACAGATGACGTATTTCTGTTGCCGCTATCGCTAAACAACGATATTTTATACGGCACGGAACCCTTAGTGCGCGATTCCGACTCACACTTGGCCGATTATTTTACTGAGCCAGCGAAACAATAGGTACTAAACTAGGAAAAATTTCGATTTAGAAGAACCAAAGTTACCGACAGCCCAGCAGATGGGCAAGTTGAAATGGCAGTGGGCAGGACACAGCACGGAGGACTGATGACCGATAAGGTCAAAAAGTTCTCGAGTGGAGACCACGTACCGGCAAGCGCAGCGTAGGACGTCCACCCACAAGATGAACGGATGACCTCGTTAAGACCGCAGGATCGCGCTGGATGCAAGCTGTTACCAACCGGTCTTATTGGAGATCTTTAGGGGAGGCCTATGTCCAGCAGTGGACGGTCAATATTGAGAGACCATGTTTCTGTGCCATAAGTCATCACTGGCAACACACTGGTCGAAAACTTTCGACTTGAGATGACACGTATAATTGTAGATTCCGGTTGCTTGAACCTTTTAGCCATGTTAAAGGCCTACAAAGCCCGATTACAGAGACGCCAGCGTAATTATATTAGCTAAACAGCATAGTTCTGTTTCTTTGTCACTTTAGGCATTCGATAGAGAGAACACTTTTTACGTTGCTATTTAATTTACGCTGGCGCCTATGTAATCGGGCTTATTGGCGGCTTAAAAAATCTGACACCAGGGCTAGCCAACCAGTTTTGACAAATCGACGTAGGTATATAAATACAGCCGTGGTGGTCTAGTGGTAGAGACACCCGCTTTACAATCGAGAGATCGTGGGTTCAAATCCCGGTCTCGTACCAATGAGTTCTTAAGAATTTATGTACGGATTTTCACACCTCTGGCTTTACGGTGAAGGAAAACATCGTGAGGAAACCTGCATAATATATGGCATTTGAAGAAATTCGATGGCGTTCGTAAATTCACCAACCCGCACTGGGCCAGCGTGGTGGATATGGCCCAATCACCCTTCGTGTGTAAGCTTACGTCCTGCAGTGGACTATTAATAATCGGCCAAGTACGAGTCGGACTCGCGCACGGAGGGTTCCGAACTGTATGGGAGCCCTCCATAATTTTTATTTTAATTTTATTATTGAAGGGAATATAAAACTAAATATTCTTTTAAAATTTCAAGCATCTACCAGGCACCATTATTAATATAGAGCGTAAAAACGTCTAAAAATCCAGGTTTGTTGTATGGGAGCCCCCCTTAAATATTTATTTTGTTTTTAGTATTTTTTGTTATAGCAGCAACCGAAATACATCATCTGTGAAAATTTCAGCTGCCTAGCTATCATGGTTAATGAGATACAGCCCGGTGGCAGACGGACAGACGGACATCGAAGTCTTAGTAATAGGGTCCCGTTTTTCCCTTTGGGTACGGAACCCTAAAAAAGGCTGATACGATATATTATGATAAAATATATTCCAAGATAAAATGTTTGAGCATATTATTTTTATTGTACAGCGCATTTCCGTAGGTAATTTGCAGTGGGTTGTTTGTATTTGAATTAATTGTACCTGTATTATGAAGGTAGGTATGGTGAATAGTTTTAATATAAGTAGATTGTTTATATTGGTTTGCTCGTTAAGTATGTAATTAGGCCAAGCTTTGATTAATAAAGATATTATTTTCAGGGTTCCGTACCTAAAGGCTAAGGTTCGTCAGTCCGTCTGTCTGTCACCGGGCTGTATCTCATGAACGGTGATAGCTAGAAAGCCGAAAACTACAATTACTAAAAACTGAAAATATTAATATTTAAGGGGGGCCTCCCATACAACAAAAATGAATTTTTAGTCATTTTTTGCTCGATATTAATAAAGGTGACAAGTAGATGCATGAAATATTCACAGAATATTTAGTTGTATATTTAATAAATAATTAAAATAAAATATATGAAGGGGGGCTTCCATACGGTGCGGAACCCTTTCGCGCGCGAGTCCCACTCGCACTTGGCTGATTATTTATAAATACATTTTATAATGTTTCAGACCGCCTTTCAAGCCAGACTTGGACGTATGGGAAATAGATCCAAAAGGCACGTATGGATTGAAGGAGTCCTTCCTCAAATCTCTGAATATTACGCCTCCGCTGGATAAATGGGTGCATGTGTCTAATGTAAGTACCTAATAATTGGTCTCCGCTTTCAACCGACGAAACGGAGGAGGTTTAAGCCATGTATACACTGAGCAACATTTGTTAATAAACTCTGTTTCAGAAACAAAATCTACGTGTTTCCGAAACTAAAATACTGTTTCAGATACAATTATTTTGTTTCTGTAAACTACCGTGTGGAACATGATGATTTTTCAGAATCTGTGTATACGAAACATTGTTGCTTTGTGAATACATGGCTTTCCACGTCGATGTTATTTTTTTTCGTTTGACCAGGCATTACCTACTTTTTACAGAGTGTACCACTGTGCTGTACCAGCCTTTTTTAATAGTCCACTGAAGGACGTAGGCCTACCCACAAAGGGTGATTGGGCCATATCCACCACGCTAGCCCAGTGCTGATTAGTAGATTAACATACGCCATTGAATTTCTTCTCCGGATATATGCAGGTTACCTCACGATGTTTTCCTTCACCGAAAAGCCAGTGGTGTGAAATTTCGTACAATAAGTTCTAAAGAAACTCATTGGTACGGGTCCGGAATTAGAACCCACGACCTTAAGAATGACAGGCCAGCGTAACAACCACTAGACCACCACGGCGCGCATGTATGTGTTCCTGAAATAAAGTAGTTTTGATTTTATTGAATTTTAAATCAATAAATAATTCAAGCATGTTTTTTTTTAATTATTATTTTCTGTTTCCAGTTTCGTTGTGACAAGATAGAATTACGCGACGTGCTAGAGATGGCGGGCGCGGTAGTGACGTGTGCAGTTTTCACCAAGCCGCCGAAATACGCACTCGTTATGTATACGCACCCGTTAGAAGCTGTGCAGGTTTGTCTTCATTATTTCCTTACTAGTTTCTGCCCGCGGCTTCGCTCGCATGATATTTAGAGACCCTACCTTACCACCCTAAATAAAGGAGGTGGAAAAAAAAATCGATTTGATATTTGTTCGATTCGACAGTTCATTTTTGACATTTCTTGGAGCGCACGCTAAAATAGCTCGCAGATGCCAGAATTTTTCCTACTTACTTAACACTTATTGTTATAATATGGAATATTTACTCAATATCATTATAATTTATAGCCTATGTGTTATTCTGATATATAAGCTATAAAATTGCAAAATTTCAGCTCAATCCGTTCAGTAGTTTTTGCGTGAAAGAGTAACAAACATCCATATATCCATCCATCCTTACAAACTTTCACGTTTATAATATTAGTAGGATTACAGTTGTTTTATTATCAGGTTTCAGTTTCGATGTAGCGCTCGCGGCGTAGTTTGACTCGGTGTTTGTTAGTGATCACCGAGGTTAAGCAACGTCCGTCTTCGGATGGCTGACCCCGGGTGGCATTCACAACTGAGCGCTACCGTGGCTCGGATGACACACTAAATTGTAAATCCGAGTTGTTTTAACCGTTTCGCTGTGTCAGAACCCTTAAAAATAATCGGCCAAGTGAGAGTCGGACTCACGCACGAAGGGTTCCGTACCGTATGGGAGCCCCATTCCTGTTGCCGTTATTAATAGCGAGCAAGAAACTTCTAAAAATCACGTTTGTTGTATGGGAGCCCCCCTTAAATAGTTATTTTATTCTGTTTTTAGTATTTGTTGTTGTAGCGGCAACAGAAATACATCATCTGTGAAAATTTCAGCTGCCTAGCTAGGTTCTTGAGATACAGCCCGGTGACAGACAGACAGACGGACATTGAAGTCTTAGTAATAGGGTCCCGTTTTTACCCTTTGGGTACGGAACCCTAAGAAAACTAAGGTGACTTAAAAACTCTAACGTCAGGACTAGCCACCCGGCCTATACGAACTTACTTTATTTTCGGTGTTGAGAAGTCGTAGCGAAATGTTAGAGATGTTGCTGTAGCGTTGCAAGCGGCGAAGCCTGTTTGCAGCACCACAAGTTAAGAGGATCAGAGAGAACCTGCCTAAAGAGTCCTGTCTAGAACCTAGAAGTTTAGATTCCTAGCGGTTCGAGGGTAAAATAAAATTTAGAACTAACCGTAAAACACCAGTTTTAATTCACTATTTACACTCAACACTTAAAGTCTAAAATCACAGCCGGAAAAACGGAGGAGAGTGGAGTGCAGATAGAACGATCACGCAGGGGGGAAAAGGTGGAGAGATCACCGGAACGAGCCACGAAGGCGGGCGGAGTGAGAACCCGAGGTTCACGTAGTATGCCGCGGAGGATGCGTCGGCCTAGTCTGGCCGGCGGGGCACGTAGTAAGTAGTAGCGCCGGTGGCGCGTTCGGGGAGTGCAGCAGCGGCCCCCTTCGTTATACGCTGATGGTGCAGCGCCCGTTCGGCGCTTGGAATGAAGGCGCCGGCCCAAACTGGCCGACAGGGCTCGTCGATGGTGCCAGCCCGGTGTTCCAGGGTAAGGGTCAGTGACCCTAAAAGATGAAGTCCTGAAAACAAGGCCAAAGAGACCGGAGCCTCTCACCCTAACTGTTCACCAGACACTCATACTCGGGACCCGTTCGCACGAACGAAGCACACTTGTTATTTCAACATAATATTACTTTCATAAAAACACCACAGTCTTCATGCACCTTCTCTCGTGTCTACCAGATGGCTGCCAATTTTCAAAACAAAGATTTTCGTTATTTAAATTTGGAAAAGAAATAATAAGGACAGATGGCCGATGCTCTAGCTAAGTATGAAGTACGAATGTAGGGAAACTAACAAAGAGGTTAGTATCTCTACAGTACCCAATCCCGACGACGAGGTCGGGCGGCTTTTCTCAGCGCCCTCGCCCCGCCATTTTGGCAACGTTAGCCGTTATGGCGTAATGGATGTCCTGGAATAAGAGTCTTCACGACCTGCTACCGCCGGGTGCAGGCGGCATCTCTTCTTCCAGGACGATTGTTCGACGTGACGCACGTCGGTCCGGTAGCGTACTCGGTCAGGCGAACGCAGTTTCAAGTGGTCGGTCTCGGGAGTGTACACTCGACCAAGTCCAACTGAAGCGCGGAGCGGTGCTCTCTCAGCCTGCCGGTCTCGTAGCGATGCGGAGATGGGGAGTGGGATCGCTGGCCTCGGCTCAAGCGCGCCGCCGCGCGAGCCAGGCACCACGTCTCTAACTGCCCCTTGGTAGACGGTCGTCGAGCGCAGTGTCGACGACGATGATCGAGCAGAGTCAAGCTCACGCGTAAGGCGGAGCGACGCGTACTCGGGTTGGTCTCATGGTGTGCCTCTAGGCACCGGCCTGCAGTGATACGGCGCTGGGGAGAGGCTCGACCCCGGCCACCGAGACAGGCCCGCGTAGTGGCGAAGTCCGATGGGAGCCGCGCGTCGTATAAACGACAGCGACGGCTCCGAGGTTGGTCGTCGAGATGAGGGTCCGAGGTGTGGCGCTTAGCGCAGGAATGTCCAGTATGTTGTAGTAGTCCGGTGAGGTGCGCCCCGATCAAAGTCAAGAGGTCCTAATGATAGTAGGCGGCCGGCTTCTCGCCCACTCGGTAAGGCACACACGAGTTGGCGGAGCGGGCCGCGCCGCCGTCGCTTCGGGTCGTCTGCTTCTTGGTCGGTCTCGCTGCGCTTGGTCGCGAGCTCGTGCTCCCAGCGTACGCTTGAGACTACAGTCTTTATATAAACCACGACCAAGGGCGGGAGTGCGTGCCCTTGCCCTTTTGTTTCTACGCTGGGGGTGTATTGCTACTCTATCAAATTCAAAATCTATAAAAAATACTAGATAAGATAACAAAAGCGATATAAATTCTTCAAAAGACATTTCATATTTAGTTACGGTAAGATCATGCATGGTCTAAGTTTCAATTTCGTAATTTCTTTTTCCAGGCGGTATCAATGCTACACGGCAAGAATTTCCACGGCATGCGTCTCAAAGTGGCCATGGAGCGATGTCCCTCCGACATACTGTTACTAGCAAAAGGCCTCGATGACATAGGCCCAGGGCTAGGCGCTTACGGGAAACCAGTCAGAAACATCAAACTACACTATGAAAGATATATCTCCAATCAAAGCGCATCTATCAACCGAGAAGCTTTCGAAGACCCCCCAACCCCCAACGAAAATCTGGTCGGAAACGAACCGTTTCAAATATGCAAAGCCGAGGATTTCACCCATGTCGACCCAGAACTGGTAGAAAAAATAAATAATCCTGGAAAGAGCAATCCATCTCAAGTAGCGAAAGTATCGGAAAACAAAAAACCAGCAGAAGTTCCGAAAATAAATAAAGTGGGTCAGAAACCAGTTGAATTTGCTAAAAGCAAAGCTGATGTGGCCCCGCCGGGTACTAAAAGTCCTGATTCGAAAGTCGTCCCAGTGAAAAGTGTGCCCAAACCCAACGTGCCCAAGGTAACTAAAACTCAGCCGCCAGTGAGGTCTCCGATAAGGCACCAAGGGCCTCAGAACTTCCAGCCACGAAATGGGCCAGGTTTTGGCCCGTTTGGGCCGAGGCCGGGGCCGGGGCCACAGTGGGGCCCTGGGCCAAGGCAGTTTGGACCGCCACCAGGTCCTAGGTAAGTTGTTGTAATATGGCAATTTTGTACTTCACTCTTTATATCTTTACTAAAATTACTAGCTGCCCAACCCGGCTTCGCCCCGGAATGGACAGATTTTAAATGTATAATAAACAAATGAGATTATAAATTGAGATATAAACTAACCTATCTCTCAAGTTGTATCAAACTGCACATAGTGTGCAAAAGGAGATATTGCAAATGTGCATAGAAATTGGGCCAATAAAGGGTACAGTATTTCATAATTTGCTTTGTTTCTTTCGGAAAATGATTTTCCCGTAATTTTTTACAATAACAGTGTCCATTAAACCAAATGACAGTAATTCAATGACTGAACAAAAATCAAATTGGAAAATGTGAAATTACTCATAAATTAAGCATTTGATGCGGTAGTTTTACGCTGCGCGTTTATTTATCATAGTTTAACGGATTTTTTTAACTTCTGTACCTAGTCAGAGCCCATTTTGCATTATCTTCTTTGGTTAAAATCTACGTGACGCGTAATTTATTTAAATTATGATAAGAAGATTCCGAAAGTGTTTGTTGGTTTGTTACTCGTTCACACAGCAGCAGAGCATAGATTGACTGGATATATTTCAAAGATAGGAAACTGACATTGGCTACTTTTTATCCCAGCATTAGAAGTACAAAACTCAAAATATCACTGTCAATGGAAATGCTAGTATTATAGAAGAAAGCCTCCGTTTTGTACGATCAGTAGGTGTATGGAGTGTAAAATAAAGAAACATAATAATAAAGAAGTTAAGGCAACTTTATGGAATTGGCTAGATAAATTTGATTACAATGATATTGAAAATGTCTTAAACAATATTCATATTTCATAGTATATAAGTAATAGTATTTTATCAGATAAATTATATAATTATGTGTATCACGAACAACACTTACACACGCACACACACACGCACACACACACACACATACATACTTTCACGTAAATATATTAGTCGCTTGCGATGTTTAATTGTATTGCTAGTGTACTCGTATATATTATTCAACTAGTTTATATATATTATTAGTATTTATTGTAAACATTTATATAAGGAGAAGCCATTGACTCCGTCATACAGTGTATACTAGTTCGGAGCCAATGGATTCAAAACAATAATTGTCAAAAATATTTCTGGATCAATAAATTATTCTATTCTATTCTATCTGCGTAAATCTTTTAAACTGAAGATATAAATCAGAAATACATCATCTGTGAACATTTCAACTCTCTAGCTATCACGGTTCATGATATATAGCCAGGTGACCGACATTACTCTCGGTTTTAGTAATAGGGTCCTGTTTTTATTCTTTGGGTACGGAACACTAAAAAGTGGAGCTATTTTTGACCGACTTCCAGAAAAGAGGAGATTCGGCTGCATTTTTTGTTAGTGGAAATGTTACGTGATTTTGTAGACGCTCCTTGTAGCAAAATACATTTCACATTGGTAAAGGATTTTTGTGAAATTGCCCCCTAAAATCTAAATTACTTTGTACCAGTCTTGTAGTGGCTTCAAAAAATTGAGCGTACACCAACAAGATTTTTTTTTATTTTCTAACAAAAAAATATCTTGTAATTTTGCTCTCAGATTACTAACATTTACAAAACAAAATGTTTTCGTATGGTAATTTATCGATGCTCGAGTCAATTATTAAGTTATTTAAAAAATCGTAAAAATTACGAACTACATTAATAAATGATTGTTTTTTTTACAGACCGGGATGGAACGGGCCAGGGCCAAGGGGTGGCCCTATGCATGGCCCTAGACATATGGGGCCTATGGGACCCATGGGACCGATGGGACCTATGGGGCCTATGGGAGGCCCTATGCCAGGACATATGCCAGGACCAATGCAAAACTCCATGCAAAATACAATGGCAGGCACCATGCAAAATACAATGGCAAATCCTATGCAAAATCCCATGTCTAATGCCATGGCAAGTGCCATGCAAAATACCATGGCAAGTCCTATGCAAAATACCATGACAGGTTCTGTGCAAAATACCATGCAAAATGCAATGGCAAGTCCTATGCAGAATACCATGGGAAATATGCAAAATACGATGGAAAATCCCATGGCAAATATGCAAAATGCGATGGCAAATCCTATGCAAAATGCGATGGCAAATCCCATGCAAAATACTATGGCAAATACCATGCAAAATTCAATGCAAACGATGAATCCCATGCAAAACGCTATGCAAGGTTTCGACCCAAATCTTCCCGTGAAACTGCATTTGAATAATGTGAGTATTAATTCTGTTGTGTTTTTTAATTTATTTATTTCATATTATAGTAAGTAAGTAATATTATAGAAGATATCTCAATAAAATACAATTAGGAATATTTCCGGATTATTCGGATAATTTAAACAGGACGACGGAGATGCATGACGTCACTATGAAACATATGGCTATGGCTATTAGCCGTCACAGCCTTTATGGTGCATTTAGACGTCACTAAGCGCGAAACTATTTCTTATTCCAAAAATAATTAAATTACATTCCATTACCGCATCGAATTATCGAATCGCACAAAATGTATGGGATTGACATAAGTCACGTGGGTAATAGCCTTATGACCTAGATAAAAATGTAGGTATAGGATGGACCAGGTGACTTGTGTCCATCCTATACCTACATTTTTTACAATTCGATAATGTAATGTGACTTTGTCTAGCCCCTCTGATCAATAACGTCGTTTTAATTTTGCGTTCAGCTTACTAGGCAATTTTTCGAACTTTTATTTAATTATTTTCAACATCAAAAAGAAATAAAAAAACAAAACTATGTTTTTACAGGTATCGGACAGTTATAAAAAAGTTATAGAAAAAACATGGCACCGTTTCAGGCGTCACTTTAAAAAATAATTAGTTTAATTTAACAGATATTTGTGATGAATCTGTGAAAGAAACTCCTCCGTTTTTTCGCGGTTAAAAAATTAGAACTCTGACCCCATCGTAAAATTACTTTATAAGTTTTGATAAAATTGTAGAATTTGGCCTGTTGTTCTATTTGTTGGCCTATTTTTTTGTTACATCATTAAGTTGTTAGTACCTATAGTGAAACCGCTAAACTCAGACTTCGCCTGCGCGGGTACGGGGGCGCGGGGGTAGACGACAAAGAGGACTGAGACAGGTGCGGGCGCCGGGGACCCGCTGCCCGCGCCTGTCTCAGTCCCCTGTGTCGTCTCTCCCGGCGCCCCTGTACCGCGCAGGCGAAGTCTGAGTTTAGCGGTTTCACTATAGTTATGAGCATTTTATTTGTGTAAAATAGAAGGAGTTATGTAGTGTTTATGATATTACGGGGGTAAATTCCAAATTATAAACCATCCACCTCCATCCATATTATTGTACCGTTCAGGCTTTTGTAATAAACATCAATTTTGTGATAGTCCTTGTTTCATTATACTACACTATACCCTATCCCAGAACCGCTGAGAGCTAGTGACGCGATTCCTTGCAGGTACCGCATAGATAGCCAACCTTTAAGGATATGGAATAGGTTTGCTTTCAAAATATCAGGATATTCTGGTAAACTTTTAAATGACAATAAATGCGTGCTGAAAATAGCTGATAATGAAGTAGTAAAGATAAAGTATTCTTTATTGCTCTGAACTGTGTACAATAAGATGTTACAACAATATTACGACGCCACAGCTTATCCTAGCGGACATGCTACATATTTAGTTTTGGTATGACTAACAAGTTATATTTTATGATTTGTGGCCAATTTTTTCAATAGATGTTAAACATAGTTTAACGTTGAAGACGGCTCCAACTAGACCATTTCACATACAATTTCAATGCCACAATTTTTAACAAACATATAAAAGCCGACGACGGATGAGAAGTTAGCTACAATCAACGCGCAGCTTTATGTGAGCTTTAGTCAGAATTGGAAATTACGCAGCTAACTTCACATCCATCTGACTTGTATGATTCAGCCCATACGACTCTTGTTAAAATAATATATGTCTGCGATCTTTGATCTTCTATCAAGAAACGCGGCAGCTAATTACGTAACCGACATGAAAGCGATACCTGTAGAATAGAAAACCATACTTTTATTATCATTTCGACAAGATGAGTGTAAATACAAAACTTTCGAATATTCTCAGCGGTCCTAGGATAGAGTATAAAATGTTATGCGTATTATAATCCTACTGCTTAGGCAAATCAAAGGGGATTGAGACAGGTGCGGGAGACCTGTCTCAGTCTCCCTTTGTCGTCTCCCCCGGCGCCCCTGTACCGCGCAGGCGATGACTAAGTTAAATGGTAGAAAAATAGTTGTTAGGAGCCAATTAATAAGATTTTACTATGGAAATTTACGTGGTTTTCACACATTTTAAACGATATAAAACGGGACTCACTCACGTGTTCGTATAGTCATAACACGACTATAGTTTCGGTCGCGTTCGGCGACCTTTCTCAAGTTGGCGAGTGCTAGCACGCGGAGCCGTCTCGCAATGCACTGCGGGCTGCATATCGTTTAAAATTAATAAGATTATGAGTAAGCGTGTGGTCGATGTATTAGTATTAGTTGAGAGATTAATAATATTGAAAAGATCTGGTATTAGTAATACAACAAAATCAAATATTCTAAACTAGTCATTTTCGTACACCTTGGGCAAAGAATATATAATAATACTACGTATAGAACGGCTACTCGTTACCCCCCACCCGTTTGAGTCTTCCTCACTTCCACCCCGCGTCTACGTACCGCATCGTGCACTCTGTGTGCGGGCTGCACTGGCCGGTGGATTTTCTAATAAAAACTACCTAGACTGTGACAATAGGGAAGACTTGTACTGTGTATGGTTGAATATCAATGATACGTAACAAAACAAGAAATTTTAATGTTTCCCTAAGGATAAATAATAGGAACTTATTTTACATTATTTGGTAACTTCCTCTTGATATTATCTTACAAAAGAAGTAGATCGGTTACTTTTTGTTAAAATGCTTCCAAATTAAGTAATTGTTATACTATTTTAAGCACTAGATTAATATTCATTTTTGCAAATTGAGTACGCAACTGTCTCACTCACGCGGCATGACGTCACGATGTGGTGATCGCTGACAGCCATAGACGTTCCGCACACAAATGCGCGTGTAGCGACCGTGCGTATGTGTCGTATATCTGTGAGTAAGTACTGTGTAGGTGTGCGTAAGACAGCAGATTTTGTATGAAAAATCGCGGAGTGTCCGGGCTGTGCCTTGGGTAACATTATGGAAGTTTTAGTGAGGATCCCTAATGATTTATAAAATATAGTATAACCCATGACATCCAGGGTTAGCATAGCTTTCCAACAGTGAAAGAATTTTTCAAATCGGTTCAGTAGTTTCGGAGCCTATTCGATGCAAACAAACAATCAAATCTTTCCTCTTTATAATGTTGGTACAGATATGGATCCCGCGCCACCACTGAAGTTCGATGGCCGAATTTGGGAATTAAATACATAGTACGGAAACTAATTAATAAATAAGGAACTAAACGATAGAGGCGCCTCACTTAAAGGAACTTTAGTGGTGGTGCGGTGCGGAGTCTACTTGTATCTGAGAACAATACTTTAAATGCGGGATTTTTAAGATCCACGTCAGAAAAATATCAGTAATACTTATACAAGGTTATTTCTAATCAATTAGCATCCTTTTAGGGGCTTATTCTGTACATCAAAACTAACAACTTTTGTTATGCGACTTTTGTTAAAACTCAAAAAAAAAAAAGTTGTTCCATAGAAAAATGTTGTTCACCCGCGACAAAATATATGGAACAGCTGTTTTAATAAAGTAAAACACAGGTTTTACTCACGTTTGATTTTTAGTAGGATACTACTATAGTTTCGATAGCATTTGGCGATCTTTCTCAAGTGCTATGCGAGACGAGCCCGCGTCACAGCCCGGACACTCCGCGATTTTTCATACAAAGTCTGCTGTCTTACGCACACCTACACAGTACTTACTCACAGACAACACACATACGCACGGTCGCTACACGCGCATTTGTGTGCGGAACGTCTATGGCTGTCAGCGATCACCACATCGTGACGTCATGCCGCGTGAGTGAGACAGTTGCGTACATAATTTGCAAAAATGAATATTAATCTAGTGCTTAAAATAGTATAACAATTACTTAATTTGGAAGCATATTAACAAAAAGTAACCGATCTACTTCTTTTGTAAGATAATATCAAGAGGAAGTTACCAAATAATGTAAAATAAGTTCCTATTATTTATCCTTAGGGAAACATTAAAATTTCTTGTTTTGTTACGTATCATTGATATTCAACCATACACAGTACAAGTCTTCCCTATTGTCACAGTCTAGGTAGTTTTTATTAGAAAATCCACCGACCAGTGCAGCCCGCGCGCAGAGTGCACGATACGGTACGTAGACGCGGGGTGGAAGTGAGGAAGACTCAAACGGGTGGGGGGTAACGAGTGGCCGTTCTATACGTAGTATTATTATATATTCTTTGCCCGCGTGCTAGTACTCCGACCTTGAGAAAGATCGCCAAATGCGATCGAAACTATAGTAGTATCCTACTAAAAATCAAACGTGAGTAACACCTGTGTTTTACTTTATTAAAATGTACGAAAACCACGTTAGTTTCCATAGTGAAACAGCTGTTTTTTTAAAGTTCTGACAAAAGTCGCAGAACGAAAGTTGTTAGTATTGATGTACAGAATAAGCCCCTGAAAGGATGCTAATTGATAAAAATAACCCTGTGTATTAGTTAAGGTATTATAATATTACTTAGGTAACATATTAGTATCAGCTAATAGTGTGAAATATCGGTATTAACCCATCTTTACTTATGAGTCCATTTGTTACAACAGTTGCCGCCATCGACGTCGTTCGCCATGCTTTGTGACAAGATGGCGTCTTGCGGGCAAGTCGTGTCCATCCAGCTGACCACTCCCGGCGCGGCTGTGGTCACGTTCGCTAACAAAATGCAGGCCGATCGGTGTTACCGTATCCTTTACGAAATTATTTTATTTTATTTATTTTCCACAATACAACTATCTTGACAGGTTCTATCACCTAATGCGATAGAGAAGCTATACTAATTAAATTAAACATTTCTACCAAAATTATTTCATTCAAACATTTTACATTAGTGTACGTACAAAAAGAAAAGCATCTTAGCTCCTATAGCTTAACACAAACTATTTTTGTGAATTCATTCAGAGAACACGTAAGTAGGTCCTTGTCGACCGCGATGAAGTATTAACAATAACTACGTAGCTGTACAGTATTTTGTTCTTGTATTACAGGGCTGATCGCGTACTAAATACAGGGCATCTGCTTACCATCTATTGAACCGAAAGGGGGTGGTTTAGGCCACCATAGCGACTTTGTCACGGTAATGATATCTATAACAGTATTCCGTCTTCATACAAACGGTCGGAACGCGAATCATACCTACGCGCCTCGGAGCGGAGTATGCTCTTGGTATGCTAGTCAGTCGCGGCGCGCCGTAGTGACGAACAAACGTGTGGATTTGTAATTAGTTAGCGTGCGATTAACGTTTTTAGGGTTCCTCGTTTTACTACGGAACCTTAAAAACATCAATAAACACAATAAGCTCGATTACAGAGGCGGCCAGCGTTAATTTAATAGCAACGTGAAAAGCGTTCTCTCTAACGAATGCCTAAATTGAAAAAGAAACAGAGCTATGCTATTTAGCTAATAGAATTACGATGGCGCCTCTGTAATCGGGCTTATTACAGTGGAGTCATTTTAATAGGTCACTTTTGACAGTTCATGAATGCAAAGAAAAATATACCTTACACTAAAGGAATAAAACTCATGAAAACAATATTGACGACGACCGATAAGTGTTCTCGAATACGGCTTGGAGTTTTATTCCTTTAGTACAAGGTATATTTTTCTTTGCATAAATTAAATGTCAAAAGTGACCTATTATCTTGTCCCTACTTTATGTATTTTTATTGAACGTTTCCATCTTCATTTACAACGAATTTATTTTTTAGAACAAATATAATAATTTTACATCATAATAGATAAAAACTAGAAACTCAAATAGGTAAAGAGTAAGTAGATGAAATTAAAATACTGAAGGCGGGCAGCCCTAGCGTGGGATACGTTCTGCGTGGCCACGTGGCGCTGTAGATATATATATTTCAAGGACAGGGCCGAGTCACAATTCTGTTAGATATCATTACCATAACTTAGTGGTCAAGCGCAGACTTATTCGCGTTAAAAAACTCATTGTAAACAACTTTTAATATGGGGCTTATCCGGAATTCGATAAAAAAATCGGCTGTTCCATAAAAAATGCAACTCATAATCGACAAAATGGAAACAGCTGTATTTTTTTCGGCTTCAGGATTGGCTCCATAGTAGAAGTTGTTCATAATGATGGTCTGAATCATGTCCTGTTTGGCTTAGTACATTTGGTTCTGGGGCCGTATTGTATAATGTATACACCTTTTGACGTTGGCGTCGCTTTTTCTTGTGTTCAGCAGTTACTTGCGCCACGTGAGAGCCGTGAATTTAGGTATAGGCTGCGCCACACCAGTTGACGGATGTGAAGTTAGCTACAAGTACAAGCTGCTCAATATCCAATCCTGACTGAATTCACATAAAAAAATAAAAAATAAAAATCAATTATTCAATCCATTGACCTATAAATTTAATTATAATACACACAATTTTTGTCACAATCATCTTATATTCCAAAATCAATAAGAATGTCAATATCAACATGATTATTAAATGAAGATTATTTTAGTATCTTCTTTTCGGCATCGGTACAGATATATTCTCAATTTACTCCGCACTCGAGCCCCAAGTCACAAGCCGTGAGCTTAGTTTGGGTCTCATTGAAATAACTTGTAATATACCTAGAATACACACGTATGAATACTTAGCAAACTAGAGTTAGTAATCCGTTTTCTCTAATTTAAATCTGTAATCTAAGGTACTGTATTCTTTGTATGATTTTTCTGTGAAATAAATTATCTCATCTTATCTTATCTAATTATCTTATCTTATCTATATGTCTATCACAACAATGCCGAAGGAAAGTACAGTCCACCCTCTCCGCTATCATCATCAACACGGCGTTGGAGCTGGCCCGCACCCTGCGCACCAGGGTCGCGCTCCGTTTGCGCATGCACGTGTGAAAGCAATCCGTGCGCGCGTCCGCAAACATGCCTGACGCGCTACAGAATCGGGGCAGCCCCAGCACCATCCTGAATGCGTTATTGTACAGGACGCGGAGGTCGCTGTACTTTCTCTTTGTATTTACATAAAGCCGCACGTTGATTGGCTATTGCGCACCATGTAGCTATAGTTCGGCCGTTCAGAGAATGCGTTTCTGACACGTCATCTTGAAAAAATGTGTTTGGCCGATATCTCGGAAACTATGTACTTAAGGGCAAAAAACATTAAGATCATTATTGTAGAAAATAAAATTTCGCATCTTTTGTTTCCAGTAATTTTTTTTTGTAAAACTTACCGTTTACGATTTATGGACCATTTAATGTTTTAAGGTCCATTTAATGAAATTTCATTAAATGGGCCATAAATCGTAAACAGTAAGTTTTACAAAAAAGTTTGGAAACAAAAGATGCGAAATTTTATTTTCTACGGTGAAACGGTATTTCACACCTGAGCAACTGCTTAGTCTTTATAAAGCACAAGTCAGGTCTTGTATGGAATACTGCTCTCACCTTTGGGATGGCTCTGCCAAATATCAACTGGAGGCTCTGGAGTCGATTGAGAGGCGAGCCAGGAGGCTGATTGACAACGACACCTTGACTAAGTCGCAGCTGCAAAGTCTTGAGCATCGACGTAAGGTGGCGTGTTTATCGGCCTTTTATCGGATACACTTCGGAGAGTGCGCTCAGGAGTTGCACAATCTGGTCCCACCTGCCCCTTTCTTCTATCGTACGGCTAGACAGACGCGACCAAAGCGCTACCCTTTTATGGTGGACATTCCGCGCGTTAGAACCAAGCGTTTCGAGTCCTCATTCCTCATACGAACAGCCAGAATGTGGAATGCTTTGCCTGGGTCTGTCTTCCAGCTAAAGTACGACGTGGGTGTCTTCAAATCCCGAGCAAATAGGTATCTTCTAGGTAAGCGTACTACATCCTAGACCGCATATCTGCTCAACATCAGGCAGTATGTAGTCAAACGCAAACCTATATGGACAAAAAAAAAAGACAGACAGACGGACAGACGGACATCGAAGTCTTAGTAATAGGGTCCCGTTTTTCCCTTTGGGTACGGAACCCTAAAAAACCGCATCAAAATCGGTTGCGTAGTTTTAAAGATATAAGCACACATAGGGACAGACGGAGCGGGAAGCGACTTTGTTTTATACTATGTAATGAAGTTAATTTGCTAATTCGAATAAAAAGTGATTTTCTTTAACCAAAGTGCTCACAGAAATGTACAACAATATCTGCATAGAAGGATGCGTGATCAAAGTGTTATACGCATAAACACATCGGTAAGTTAAACTTATATGAGGTAAGTAGTTTTAAAATAAATTGTATCTATTCGTCTCTCGTTCGCACACAGTAAAGTACGAGCGAGAGGCAAATAAATACGCCGCTCTTATCAATTCAATACCTACACTCAATCAACGGTATAGGGCGAATCACACAAATTGGCAGATGTGAAATCAGCTACAAGCTGCGCGATATCCAATCCTGACTGCAGCTCACATAAAGCTGCGCGTTGATTGGATACCACGCAGCTTGTAGCTAACTTCACATCCGCCGACTTGTGTGATTCAGCCTATAATGCATAACGCCAAACTTTTACTATGGGACCAAATCAACCCCGAAATTGCAAAAAATCAGCTATTCCATACAGATAATCATTTGATCATAGATCATTCTAATGTTTATGTGATGTTGGAGTTGATCCCATAGTAAAAGTAATTTATTTTGATATAAGAAACTCGCCCTTAAAAACTTACGCGTATGTTAACATAAAACCAGTTGTCACATTCACTATTGGCCTCTCGCTCGAACAGCTATAGAGTGCAAGTGAGAAGCAAATATTATTTGTAATCTAATTTTTAAGATATCTGTCTACACTTCTACATTTTTAATCTGATACTTAACTAGACTTGTATTTCGATTTTAAAGTATCCTTGATATGGTCTGTCTTTTTCATTTGTTGATTTTCTTTCACTCATTGAATTAAAAAATAATAATAACTGAAGTAGGCATAATAGTATTAAATATGTCATTTAGTAAGGTTTAAAATTTTAAGATGTCAGGTAATACTTATTTTCTAACTTTTAAACAAGATGTTACTTAGATTCTTATGAAATAAGTTTCTATTAGTTTACTTATACTAAAATTGAAATAATTAGTTACTTAATTGATCTATGGTCTATGGCTATGGTTTTCTATAACATTCTTAAGCTGTAAGTTTTTTATGTAAGTTTTTTGGTAGTTTAAAAATACCATTTGTAAGTTTTAGCTTAAGTAAACTATGTAAGAGCTTTACAGACACAGATGAGCTTTTTAGGCATAGACAAAATATATTTATTATGTCTATGGCATTAGCATATTTAAGATCATAACAGATTGATACACTTTTTAGGCATAGATAAAATATTTTTATTTTGTCTATGGTAGTATAGGTATCTATTTCAATGTATAGTATGATACAGTACATATTAATATAGTTATAGTTACTGTAAGATGTTTCAAAACTAGGTAGGTAATCGTGTTACGTAAACATGTATTACGAGTACATGTTTTACTAATTTTGTAATAATGGTCAAACTATAAATATTTTTGTCGAAATTTCATTTCATTATCTTGCAATAATATCATTTTCGAAGTGTGTTTTAGTTTTAGTTATATTTAAGAGATATTTTAAGTTCCTATATGGCTTTAGGTAGACGATCGTGTAATGGGCGCTGCCGTGGTTCGGAGGACACGTTAAATTGTGGATTCTGTTTAGCCATGACAGATGCCTTTACAATGTTACTTACATAAACAGTTAAATTAAATTCCTATTTTTTGTCAAGTTTTGAAATTAATATTGGGAACATTTTAAATGCTGACCAAAATACATTTTTCGACCCTAACAATGTAGGTACATTAAATTATGTAATTCTTTTATGACAATAAAGATATTTAAAAATCAAAAAATCAAATCAATGTAGGTACCAAACAAAATACATATAATGCTTGCCGATATGGATGAATACTCACCAAATATTGTTTCACTGGAGCAGTAACATTTCGGTGAGCATTTATCCACTGTGGCAGGTATTTAGAATTTGTTGGAAGCAATATCATAAAATAATAATTATTAAACGCATTTTGTGTATCCATCGTGATTACAGTTGAGGCATTTAAATATAATTAGTTCCTCTATTAGTATGGTTTAATTTCGATTTTTAAGATTGCAATTGATGCTTTTTTTTTGTATTGTAGATGTAGTTTTTAAGTTCATATACGGTTTATATAATTTAAAGCAGTTAAAGTAATCTTGAAATATAGATTTAGGTAATTCTTTACGAGATAAATTATCTGAAAATTCATTTGAATTGAAAAACAACTCTTGTTTTCTGGCCTCTCTGTGACACTTTTTCTGTGAGATTGTTTCACAATTTCGCATCTATTGAGCATTATAAAATAAAATAATAATTATTTTTATTCACGCATTAGGATTTGCATATTTAGTTTTAAGTTTTTTGTAATTTCACGTCATGCATCGTTTTTTATTTTATTTTATTATTCACTAATAGGTCTTTATCATTTCTAGATTTAAGTAATATCGTAGGTACCTAATTTAGTTTAACAATTTTAGTTTTAGGAAGGTAAATATTTTGGAAAATTAAAATAAAACTTCATTTTCATTTGCCTATTAATTAAAATAATGTGAACAGAAAAGTCTTAAAAGACAGCTATTTCCACCATTTCAATTTCAAATCATAGATTTAATTTTAAACCTAAATATACATCTATTATTTACGTCCGAATTAGTCTTAACTAGTAATAAGTTAGTTTAACATAAATTCAAGACACTATTTAGTCGGAGTTTGGGATAATTTCTAATTTAGGTAGAGAGAGGAGATAGGCCAAATTAATCCAATAAATTATCGTGAAAATATTTTTGTGACTTTCATTTTCTCCTTAACTTGGTTAATGTTTTTTTTTTTAAAATAACGGTTTACTTCCAACAACCCCCACTAAAGTTGCCACCACTGGGAGACTTTAGGACAAAGTATTATTTTTTGGGCCAACGGACCCCAATGGGGGTCGTTGGGCCACTAAAGAATATTGGTCTTCACGTCCCCTACTAAAACTTAGTTAAGAGTAATGTTTTTTAGATCAAATATGATGTTTTTTTATTTAGTATGTGGTTTGCGTTTGACTACATACTGCCTACAACTGTCCGTTGACTCAAGATACATCCTGTTTACAGAATCGATTTTTTGATTTCGACCTGTACTAAGGATTTCTAAGTTATGCTTTCGTATATTTAACTTCATGCCGAAATCCCAAAGAGATGCAGGTTCAAATCCTGCAATCGTGGCATATTTTTTAAATGTTTATAACAAAAAGAATATTATTTGAGATAAATTCTAGTGTGTCAAGCACTATAAAGTTAAAACATTTCAACTTTATAATTGCTTTAAAAATATTATTCCAAACAAAATTTTAGTGGGAGACGTTGGTAACGACCGCCGCTGACGACCGTTTGCACCAAAAATAATACTTTATCCTAACGTCCCCCAGTGCGGGCCGTTTTAGTGGGGTCGTTGGGAGTAAACTTTAAGAACAATAAAACAACTAAATATAACTCTAGTCTATACTTTCTGCCAGATCAAATTAGAAATGAGGAGATCCGAGGAAGAAACAGTGACCGGCACAGACCAGCCAGTTGAAATGGCAGTGGGCAGGGCACAGCACGGAGGACTGATGGCTGATGGTGTCAAAAAGTTCTCGAGTGGAGACCTAGTACAGGCAAGCGCAGCGGAGGACATCCTCCCGAAAGGTGGATGGATAACTTCATCGCGACCGCTGGATCGCGCTGGTGCTAGCCGCTTCCAATCGGTTTTATTGGAGATCTATAGATGATGCCTATGTTCAGCGGTGGCCGTCCTATGCCTGAAATGACGATGACGAATAATTACAAGAAAATATAACTATCCAAACTAAACAAAGTCATTGGAAGTCACTGAATAATTAGTCAAGTTATGTCAAAAGTCTCAAGTCTCATGACCTACATGAAGCTTTGATTTCTGCCACTTGGTAGAAATTCCAGATATACCTGTACGTAGGCGTAATCAGTAATCACGGATGTAAGAAACATAAGAGATTAGTCATGAAGTCATGTGATCTGAAGCCAAATAAATGGCTAGACTTAGATTGAAAGTGAAACTACGGAGTGAAATCAATCATTTATCAAAGTCGGTTTTTTCCACAAATAAAAGTTAGTTACCATTAATGCATCATATCAGCAGACCATCCAACTGACCGGAGCTAATAATCGCCAGTGACATTGCAGTTAACCAAGTTGAAAGCCTCTGCCATCGACCAGTTATAGGCAGAGGTGTAAAGTCCATGGTACAAGGTAGGTATAAGTTAAAATGATTGTAACTAAAATTGTAGGATTTCCTACACAGAACAGAATTGCTCTTTTTGTGTAGAAATTATTAGTAGGTTCATCATTAATATACAGGTACATTATTATATTTTGTAAAATACGTACACTATATATTTTTCTTACGTTTACGTTGTATAAATTTTTTTTTGGGCTATTTTATATAATTTTGTTTTGGTACCTTCGCAATGTTAGTATGAATTGCCTATTCATTATCTGCAATTTTGTTTGTCTTCAATATATCCTGTGGTTAAGATTTTACCCAAACTATACAAATGACAGGTAATTATTTTTCATAATGGCAGGCGTAGCTTATGGAGTGGCCTTACGCCCGATCTTCTGTTTCTAGCATGCGTGGTCGTATCAACACCATGTTCCACGCACATAGCTGCCATAATTTCCCGCCACGACACATGCCGATGTGTATCCAACTGACCGGAGCCAATAATCACGACAAAGCAGTTAACCAAGTTGAAAGCCTCTGCCATCGACCAGTTATAAGTAGAGGTGTAATGTAATAGTGCTCCATGGTACAATAATTGACAACATTAAGCAACGTTCCGCACGGTCAGTACTTGGATGGGTGACCGCGGGTGGCATTTTCTAACTGAGCGCTACCATGGCTCGGATGACACGTTAAATGGTAGGCTCCGGTTGTTTTAACCGTTTAGCCATGTCAGAGGCCTACAGGCGGCCTAAAAACTCTGACACCAGGGCCAGCCACCCGGCCTATACGAACTTACTTTTTTTTATGGTACAATACAAGATATGACTTAAAATTATCAGCTTATTTGAAGATTTCTGAGAAATTCTGTTGATGTCCAAAATTTCTGATTGGGTTCAGACGTATACTAAAGCTTTGAAAGGTGTGATTTATACTTATTAGAACGGACCGTGTCTGGACGGGCTCGGACGAGGCCCGGACGACACACGTTCTATAGGTACATTGTATTATACTAATTTTAGGCGCTGCGTGAATTGGATAATTTTAAACAATTTTCGTGAAAAAAATAGTCGCCCGTAAAGTTCCGTATACTCCGCGCCACACAAGTTGATGGATATGAAGTTAGCCACTAGCTGCGCAATATCCAATCCTGACGTGACGTGGAAGCCGCACGTTGATCTTCACATCCATCTACTTGTGTGGCGCGGAGTATACAAATACGTCGAAAGGAAGCTACCGACGACGCTAATGTCTGTATTGAGATGTTTCATCTTAAATATTACAGTAGGTACCTAACATTTATATTTCTGTATGGGTGGTACATTGCGAGACAGTTTCGCGCGCTAGCACTCGTCAGCTTGAGAAAGACCACCCAATGCGATCGGAACTATTTCCCGTTATCACTACATAGTAGTATAAACCAAAATCGCTTCCCGCTGTCTGTCCCTATGTATACTTGTATCATTTAAACTGCGCAACGAATTTTGATGCGGTTTTTTTTTAATATTAGATGCCTAGAGTGATTCAAGAGAAGTGTTTATATGTATAATACACCTGTGCGAAGCCGAAGCGGGTCGCTAGTATAAAATTTACAAATATAGGTACCTAACATTTCTCTTCCATAACTGTGTCGTCGCCTCCCTTTTCGAAATTACTGCAATTAGTCGAGGTGTCTATCACCAGGTCGATTTAGTTGCAATTACAGTTTGCGAAGAGCTATGCTGATGGATCGAGGAATGCGACAGCCGTGGTAATGGCATTGCGGCATCGAAGTACAGATGTTCCATAACATTGGTATACCTAATAAAATGTTCTGTAGTGCATGTACTATCGGGGTACATGTACTTTATACAGTTTGCCCTTCGAGCAAATATCTACAGAGCCACAGTTCCTTAAGTGAAAGTAGTAAAATAATCGGCCAAGTACGAGTAGGACTCGCGCACGCAGGTTTCCGTACTGTATGGGAGCCCCCCTTAATTTTTTTTTTTATAATTTATTTAATTATTATTAAATCGTATATACAACTAAACATTCTGTGAATATTTCAAGCATCTACCTGTTACCATTATTAATATCGAGCGAAAAATGGTTAAAAATTCAGGTTTGTTGTATGAGAGCCCCCCTTAAATATTAATTTTATTCTAATTTTAGTATTTGTTGTTATCCATCATCTGTGAAAATTTCAGCTTTCTAGCTATAACAGTTTACGAGATACAGCATGGTGACAGACAGACAGACGGACAGCGGAGTCTTAGTAATAGGGTCCCGTTTTTACCCTTTGGGTACGGAACCCTAAAAATGACCGAGTGCCGTCATACATACAAGTAGCGGCACGTATATGGGTAAGGCTAGCGCTGAGGGTACTGTGGAGGGGATGGCTGCGCATATTGACCGCTATACTAAACTCATGCGCCTCCACACTTCGCTCAGCGCTAGACGTATATGCCGCGGACTGTACCGACTTCGACATTTACATTAAATGACCCGTTTTCTCGAATCTCGACGTTATGTCACCTAATTAGGTAGTGCTTGTAATCGAGTACTTTGGCATCGCGCGGCGTTGTAGTCGGCTTGCAATCGCCTTACGACTAACTAAAAAGCCTGCCTACTACGTAGCTTGGGTATAGTTTTGGTTCGGCCCTTTATATGCACGATTGTAACTCTAGAGATATTTGCTCGAAGAGTTTGCCCCATAATGACGTGTGTACAAAATGTTTTACAGGGCTACCTATTCAGTAAGGTACCTAGTAAGTCGAATGGGAGTGATTCAAGAAATCTATATGGCAATTTTTACTATGGAGCCAAACCGGGATAAGAGAAATGGAGGCTGCAGACGTCGTGCCTATATACAAACCGCATACGAGTTCCACGCCTCAGTTAAAAACGCCGCCACTGACGACTTTTTCATAATTATGATTTTGTACAAATGTAGGAGGCTGATAGACAACGACACCTTGACTAAGTTGCAACTACAAAGTCTCGAGCATCGACGTAAGGTAGCGTTATTATTAGGTAGCGTTAGCTATCAGCCTTTTTTTATCGGATAGACTTCTCTGAGTGCGTCCAGGAGTTGCACAATCTGGAGCCTTATTGAGTAAGCGCTCTGACGTTCGGCTTAGCTTTTTCTCCTGCTCGCGCCAGTTACTCACGCAACGAGAGCGAGCGGGAGGAAAAGCGAAGCTGAACGTCATAGCACTGACACAATAAGGCCCCTGGTCCCTCCAGCCCCTTTCTTCTATCGTACGGCTAGGCAGACGCGACCGAACCGCCACCCTTTTACGGTGGACATTCCGCGCGTTAGAACCAAGTGTTTCGAATCCTCATTCCTCATACGAACAGCCAGAATGTGGAACGCTTTGCCTGGGTCTGTCTTCCCGCTAAAGTACGACGTGGGTGTCTTCAAATCTCCAATAAATAGGCATCTTCTAGGTAAGCGTGCTACACCCTAGACCGCATATCTGCTTAGCATCAGGCAGTATCTAGAGTATCTAGTCAAACGCAATAAAATAAAGTCAGAAGTAGCGTTTTGTGGCGCATATGTAGGTACTGTGATACATATTAATTATAGGTTCATTTTCTTATTACGGCAAGTTTAATTAGCATATTTCTGTTTCTTTTTCACTATAGGCATTCGACAGGAAGAACACTTTTTACGTTGCTATTTAATTTACAATGGTGCCTTCATAATTAGGCGTGTTATCGTAATAGACGGGCCTAAGTGCGTCTACAAATACCTTGACACGTTGTGTTGACGTCTTTGGCAACTCTCGTGAGTTTGCTAAAATTCTAAAGTTTCACTTGAGTAGGCTCGAGTCAAGTCGAGTGTAACTCTGTAAATGAGCAGTCTTGGTACTTTAAACAACTTTGGCTTTTGATGAGGAAAGTAACTTTTTTCGTCAGCCAGAAGTGAGTGCGGTTTCCGCCTTGAAAGTAATTCTGCAGCTTTACTCTAACTTGTTTATAATAGTTTTGCTGAGTAGAGTGACCATTCTTTGTTTTTCTTGCACTATCCGAGTAATAAGGGGTTAGACGGGGTGGCTTTTTGGAAGTTTCCTCAGACTTAATCTGAGGTTTTGTTTACATTACAGATTAATTTCGAAAACAATAAAAAAAATACATTTTTTTAAAATTTAAATTAATGATCCACTGACTCCAGGGTCTGTGCCTTTTGTTAACTAAGTTGCAATTGAAAGAATGCGACTGTACAATAGAGATGGGTTAGTTTAAATCTTAGTTTAAGTTAGTAGTTTCAGTGCATTGCGTGAATGCCGCGAGCAAACCGGCGACCCGCATGCAGCACCCGATCACGAGTGTGACGCATGTTTTACATATTTGTAATATACAGGGTTATTTCTAATCAATGAGCATCCGTTTAGAGGCTTATTCTGTATATCAAAACTAACAACTTTTGTTCTGCGACTGTTTGTCAAAACTAAAAAAAAAACAGTTGTTCCATACATTTTGTCGCCGGTGGACGATATTTTTCTATGGAACAACATTTTTTTGAGTTTTGACAAAATCGCTGATCAAAAGTTGTTAGTTTTGATGTACAGAACAAGCCTCTAAAAGGATGCTAATTGATTAGGAATAACCCTGTATACATATACATTTTGCTCCAATTTTGATGTTTCCAAAAGTCTATCCAAACAACTATAATATTTCAAAATCTAAAAAGACTTATGCAAACCCCTGATACCAAGCGCTGTGGTGGAACCCTCCAGGGTTTTAAGTGGGTATACCGACCAGAGGCGGAAACTCCCACATAACTACCCAATGCTTGCCTCCGAGACGCGGTGGTATCTATAAAGGATTTTCTCTGGATAAAATAAGAGTGGGTCAAAAGTAATTCCTTCATTATTATAAAATAAAGATATTGATAAAAACACGAATGTTTTAAAGGTATTTAAAGGTAGATAAATAACTGAAAAGTATCAAAAGAAAAGCTTCTAGGTGATAAACCGATAAATTGACAAATTATATCTTTACTATGAATTCCTTCCCCCAACATAGCGACAGTAGCGCAGAATGTAGAAAGTAGCTGAATTCCAACCGGGGATTACCCGCCTCGCTTCAGAACTCGCCCCAGCACTGGTTCGAGTATTTCCATAATCAGCCATTACCAGGGTATTATGACGACGGATTGATAAATGAATATTCCATTAAATTTATTTAGGGTTTTAATATGGTATAAATATCAGGTGACCATGTTTCTCCCACCTTAAATCCAACATGGCGATAGTAGCGCAGACTGGCGGCTGAATTGCAACCGGGGATTACCCGCCTCGCTCCAGCACTCGCCCCAGCACTGGGTCGAGTATTTCCATAATCAGCTATTACCAGGGTATTGTGACGACGGATTGATAAGAGAATATTCCCTTATGTTTATTTAGGGTTTTAATCACTACATAGTATAAAACAAAGCCGCTTGCCGCTGTCTGTCCCCATGTATGCTTTTATCTTTAAAACTGCGCAACGAATTTTGATGCGGTTTTTTTAATAGATAGAATAATTCAAGGGGAAGGTTTATACGTATGTTAAATACACCTGTGCGAAGCCGGGGCGGCTCGCTAGTATGGTATAAATTTCAGGTGATAAGGTTTCTCCCATCTAAAATCCAACATGGCGATAGTAGCGCATACTGGCGGCTGAAATCCGAGCGGGGATTACCCGTAGAGATGCAACGGATATCCGGTAACTATCCGGTATCCGGCCTATCCGGCCTATTTTCACTATCCGGCCGGATACCGGATAGTAGCGCACTATCCGGCCGGATACCGAATAATAAAATAAATAAATATATATGTCACTAGATGTTTCCCGCGACACCGTTCGCGCTGAATTCTTTACGCCCTAAACTCGTCTATATCGCGCTTTTCCGTGGGAATACAAAATTTTCTAAGCCTATATCCTTTTTTGTTGTCTAATCTATCTCTGTATCAAATTTCATCAAAATCGGTTCAGTAGTTTAGGCGTGAAAGCGTAGCAGACTGACAGACAGACAGAGTTACTTTCGAATTTATAATATTAGTAATGGACTATTGTATTTTACACAAAGCAAATATGAAATAAAAATAAATATCCGGTGGCCGGATATCCGGCGCTCCGGCCTCGTAGCTAGCCGAATATCCGGTATCCGGTATCCGGCCAAATCACTATCCGTTGCATCTCTAATTACCCGCCTCGCTTCAGCACTCGCCCCAGCACTGGATCGAGTATTTCCATATTCAACCATTACCAGGGTATTGTTACGACGGATTGATAAAAGAATATTCCATTGTTTATTTAGTGTTTTAAAATGCTATAAATATAAGGCGATAATATTTTTCCCGTATAAAATTTAACATGGCGATAGTAGCGCAGACTGGCAGATGAATTCCAATCGGGGATTACCCGCCTCGCTCCAGCACTCGCCCGAGCACTGGATCGAGTATTAACATGATCTTCCATTACCAGACTATTTTGACGATAGCTTGATAAATAATATTCTATCTTGTTTAGGTACTTGTAGGCCGAGCGAGCGAAGCGTCTCTGTATCGGGTTGTTATTTTTTAGGGCTCCGTACCCGAAGGGTAAAAACGGGACCCTATTACTAAGACTTCGATGTCCGTCTGTCTGTCTGTCTGTCACCGGGCTGTATCTCTGAACCATGATAGCTAAGCAGCTGAAATTTTCACAGATGATGTATTTCCGTTGCCGCTATAACAACAATTACTAAAAACAGAATAAAATAAATGTTTATGGGGGGCTCCCATACAACAAACGTGATTTTTAGGAGTTTTTCGCTACGGTAAGGAACCCTTCGTGCGCGAATTCGACTCGCACTTGGCCGATTTTTTTTTCATCTGTACAGATGTTGCTTTTCGCGTATCTAAAGGTCGCGTTTTTCAACTATAACTAATTGAAATGATTATTTTTCGCCAAAATTGGTACAACCAACTTCAGTCATATAATATTAGACCTTCAAGGGTCTGTGGATGATCCAATTGCTTTATATGTAGTAGTAGTGTAGGTAGTTTTAGCATTATAAAGTAGTATTGTATCTTATTGTAATAAATGCACTTATGACAACTAAAAAAAAATATGAGTAGGTACCTACAAAATTCGAATAGTTCGCTCGAATCGACATACCTATTGTTGATTTATCAATAACGGCTCAGCCGATTTTGATAAAATTTAAACGAGACCACCTAGGGAGTACCTACACCTTTCGAACTAAAAGAAATTGGATCAAATCGGTTTTCAATTGGCGAAAATATCGACGAACATAGTACCTACACAAAAATTACATAGGCACAGACGAATATAGATTATCCTCCTTTTTTAAAGTCGGTTTAAAACTTGGTACACAGGTTCAATATGCCCAATTATGAAGGGCCATCGTGCATTTAATAGCAACTTAAAAAGTTTTCTCTCTATCGAATGCCTAAAGTGAAAAAGAAACTGAAATATTCTAATTAGCTATTATAATTACGATGGCGCCTTCATAATTGGGCCTAATGTGTTTTTAGGATTCTGTGGTCGTCGACTACGGAACCGACACTTGGTAGAAAAAGGAGGGTGTTATTCTACTCTGCTTGCACCTCACGAGTAGGTAGGTATGTACCAAGTTACCAACTATACCGAGACTTGGTAGAAAAAGGAGGGTGTTATTCTACTCTGCTTGCACTTCACGAGTAGGTAGGTCTGTACCAACTATAGTCCGACCGTTTCACTCGCCTACGCGGTAAAAATGGAGCGGGGGGAGATGTTACCGGGTGGGGTGACAGGGGTACGCGGAGCAGAGAGCTCACGTCTCACCCCTCTCACCCACCCGGTGACATCTCCCCCCGCTCCCTTCTTACCCGCAGGCGATACGCGAGTTAAGCGGTCGGCCTATAAGTATTTTATTTTCTACTTTGGGTAATTTTTAGTGGGAATTTTACAAATACACATAGTACTTTGTACTATTAGTACTTTGTTCAATTCAATTCTTTATTTCCTTAATAAATAACTTTACGGTTTCCACCAATACGTTACTTACTTTGTATTTCTTTATTGATGTAGTTCGGCCTTTTTGGTCAAAACCTGTATCTATGGTTTCTTCAGTCTCTCATTGGACTGAACTCAATAGAGGATTATTCCATTTAGTCGTTTCAGCACTGGATGGAGTGTTTTTATAATCTGGTATTACTGGCATAATTATTGTGACGATGTTGGATAAATCTCGTTTGATGTATTCATAGGTATTTCGGAAACCTGATTCCGGCCTGAATGGTAGGTAAATGTTTGACGAATTATTGTTCAGAAATTAACGTTATGAGGCTTTGTTCTATTAGTAGACACCGATAGTAAAGAAGTACTAAAGCGACGGATAGGAACATTCGTAGAATCTTTTGCGTATAATAAAAAATAAAACAAAAAGTTTTATTGCGGTTTCCGTTGGTCTTTAATAATCATTGTACCTACCTAATATTTTATTGCACAAACTTAAATGACATCGAAAAAAGTATTATTTACAGCTATCTAGGCGTTATTATTCTATGGCTATCTACATAATTAAAAAAAAAACTACTAATGTTACTAAAACTTAAACTAAAATCAAAATAAAACTATTCTAAAAGATGACATGATGATGAAAGAGACATTTCATGCAACTTCGTATCGTGTGAGTTTAGTAATTAAAACTTTCACTCAAATATAACTTTTGTTTTCTCTGTAATCAATAAAGAAAACTTGAAATTCCCCATTTTTTACTAAGCTAATGTAGCTAATGAATTTATCCCGCCATTTCGAAACATTTTTCACAAGTTGTTTTTACTGTTGAAAATATTTTTTAGTGTTAATTTATTCACAAGTGTGTTGAAAAACGTCGTATGCTACAAGTGTGTCTTGATGATTACCGTCCTCGGCTCTCTTAATCTCTCTCAATAGCGCCTCAGCGGCAATCACCAACATTACACACTTGTACCATAATGTACTATTATTTACCGTATTGATATGTAGAATATGTAGATACAACATTCAATCAACATTCACTCGATGCCATCTCGATGCAAGTTACCTGTTATCGTGTTTCTCGTTACGTAACCAAATCAGGACTGGTTGGAATAAACGAAATGCACGGATTTACCCGGAATTGCTTCGATACAGTGCTGGATTAACTACATAGTAAGAATAGAATTTAAATTTTATAGGTCTTGCAGGGAAGAGGGCCCCGGACATAAAAGGGCCCCGCGTATTTCGCTCCCTCTAATAGTTATTTTCGAGTAAAGCCTGTTAAGTTGTTGTATATTGAATAAAACTGATGTCACAATACATGTGTTACAAGTTACAAGTAGTGCTCATAGCGTAGTTTGACTGACAATTGAACAAAAATAAAATACTTTGAATATATGTTAGTTTCGGAAAATATAAAATTCAAGTTCTTAAACGTTCTGGTTGGTCAATCTTAGGATGAATGTACATAGGCTCCTGGTTTTTTTAAGTATTTAGCTATGGGGTCTGCACGCGGCTTAAATTGAAGGCAAGTCTAGTCGCACCTAGGTCACGAACTTATACTAGGTATACCTTTTCCGGCAATAAAATCTGTAAAGTTTATTAATATTTCTATATCACTAGCTAGGTAGCTTTGCTAAGTTTGAAGTCAGAGACCGTGTGTATAATATGACCCCAAAATATTTATTTTATCAATGCATTACTACTTTATATTACAGACTACTTTTCATAAATATTACTTACTACTTTTCTTAAAAGACACTGTAGATTAGAGACCCTTCGATAAAGGTTTTTACGGGCCCCATACTTGCTGAGTCCGCCACTGCTCCGACATCCCGAATCCCCGAATGGTATTCGCCGTGCAGTGCGTTGTCCATTAAAAAGCGGAAGCCTTGTGCAAACGAATGGAGACTCGATTAGATTTATTTTCCTTCGCAGGTATTATAACTAGTTGATTGCGCACTCGAAATATATTTACATACATTTTGTCTTAGGTGTATTGTCACAATTCAGTAGATACGAGTAAATGTATAGTAGAAAGTAATTTGTAGCAGTTACTATTACATGAATAAATTTTCTGGCAGATTCAGAAAAGCTCCAGTTTTCTTACCTAACTTTGATTTAAGTGATGAAGTAAATGAATATGTGATTTTAGGATTTTTTTATGTATGTGCTATTTTTTTCACTATTTTTATTTTTATGTTGTTTTGTTTGTTCATTATTGTTGATTTGGTACTTAAGAACTTCGATCCTTCTTTCCGTTAAACTCATAAGTTTTTTGACGTTATAGGATAACGTTCCTATCTACCCATACCTAAGTTACCTATTTAAACTATGTTTTCTACAAATATTATGTATAAAGAAGAGCTGTCTATCAGTTACTTGGTCTTATTTTTTGTACGATTCGATACTATTAGTTCTCGAGAGTATATGATAAAATTTTATGTGGCTCCATGGCCACCTAGTATTTTTACGCTTGAAATATTCACAGAATGTTTAGTTGTAGGTATATTCACTTCAAAAATTAACAATTAAATAAAATAAGTAACAAAATAAAATATATTAAGGGGGCTTATGGTACGGAACCCTTCGTGCGCGAGTCTGACTAGTACTTGGCCGATTATTTTGATGTAAGGTATGTTCGCCTAATAAGAACCGGTTCCCAATAAGAGCCACCATTTCAAAAATCCCGCTCCCGATACTAAATTAAAATCAAATCTCGCGCCGACGCTCCTCATTAACCAATCATTGAAGCGCATTGGCATTACTTCGGTTTTACGCCGCCATTTTGTCAGTACGCCTGTCGATGCAGTTCACGTCACGACAAGTAGGTCGTTTTATAAAATTTGTTGGTGTTATTCGATTAATTCAAGTGTTTCTGTTTCGTTTTGGCAAGAAATTTTCACATGAAACGGAATAAGTAACATTTACGCGTGGACTGTGAAGGTAAGGTTATTGAAAGAACTATTTTTTTGTCCATTTTGGTTGGTTTTCTCCGTGATGGCGAAGTGCCTAACAAGGACCAGCTCCTTGTCACCAAATAAGGACCGGACCTTATTAGGTGTATAAAAACTCTTATCGCCTTGTTTTCATAAACTATGCTACTTACTAATATCACTAACTATAAATTACAATAACATTTTTGGTTTTAGTGCAAGAAATATGGAACCAATAACCAAAAAAAAGCGCGGTATAGGATGGTCTCAAAGCGATATGAAGAATGCTTTAGAAGAAGTAAAGAATAGCCGGATGTCAGAGCGTGCGGTCGCTTTGAAATATAATATACCACGACGAACTCTTAAAAACCATATAAAGTCTGGAAGTACAGTAAAGAGGATAGGAAGAAAACCTATTTTCACGGAAGCGCAAGAAAAGGATTTGGCGGAAAGAATAAAGAGGTTTTCAAAAATAGGAGTTCCCTTAACCCCAAAACTAATACGTAGACACGCTTATTTGTTTTGTGAGAAGCACAACATCCAAAACTGTTTTAGTGACAAAAAATCGACAGCTGGCAGAAAATGGCTCAAAAACTTCCTAGCGAGAAATAAAGATATATCTAAACGCAAAGCACAATTTATGAACCCAGCTAGGGCTCAAAAGCTGAACAAGCCTATTGTTGAACAGCACTTCAAAGCAATCCGGGAAATATATGACGACCTTAACATAGACGAAAATCCGGAACGTCTATATAATATTGATGAAAAGGGGTGCAGGCTCACAGTTCATCGGCAACCACAAGTATTGGCTGAGAAAGGTTCACGCAGGGTCCATCTAATAGCTCAAGAGCATGCCGAAAATGTGACTGTTGCTATCTGCGTAAATGCTGCTGGGATGGCAATTCCCCCAATGATACTATTCAAGGGCAAGAGAATGCGTGATGAGTTTAAAGAAAATTTACCCCCGGGGACCTTGATCAAAATGGCCCCAAAAGGCTCTATGACCACTGAACTATTCGTGGATTTTATCAACCACTTGGCAAAATACAAATCTCCAGGCAAGTGCCTTCTTGTTTTTGACGGAGCATCATCGCATTTAGATTGCGACATTGTTGATGCAGCGGAAAAACAGGACATAGTCCTTTATTGCTTACCTTCAAACACCACCCACGAGTTGCAACCACTCGACAAATCTATCAACAAGTCCTTCGAACACTTTTGGGACGAACAGGTATTACAGTTTAATTACCAAAACCCACAGAAAAAGCTCACTAAAGCTCGTTTCAATAAAATATTGACAAAGGTGTGGCCAAAGTGCATGACTCAAAGCAATATTGCGAACGGATTTAGGGCAACTGGTCTATACCCCTGGGACCCAAGTGCGATCCCAGAAGAAGCATTTGCGCCGTCTATATTGACTAATTTGACTGTAGCACCCTCAGGTACCGGAATTTCAGAGACGGCACCAAGTTCTCCCGAATGTATACAAGTCCCACATGACACCTTCGACCCAGACGTCACTTTCTATGATGAAGATAACTCAGCTCAAAATTTAACTCCAGCAAAAAAGAAAGAGGAACAGGCTGTTCACACTTTTCAAAAATTAGTGGATTACAGCTCTTCTACCGAATCAGCACAAGGGGAAATAGATTCAATCGCAAACAGTGCACAAATGGAGAACATTCGCTACGATTCTTCCGTTCGTTACCCTTCAGAATTGCATGTTCGCTATAGTACTCCCGTCCCTGGCCCTTCAGGATTGCACCTTCGTCGTCCACCTACCCGTTTATCTTCCCCGTCTGATAGTTCAGACATTGAACATCATCTGCCAATACATCTAAATTATCCAGCAAGGAATATCAGAATTTATACGTCATCCTCTACGGCATCTGACGAAGAACAAAATGAGATACCAATTCAGAAACGTGTTAGATCAAAGGTGATGGTGACAGACTGGTCCGATGATGACAATACCCCATTATCAAGAATCACCGAAAAGCTAAAAGTTTCTAGTGCGCAAAGGACACCTTTTCAACAATTTATTCCGACTCCTAATTATGCCCAAACTAAGGCAAAGCCACGGCGCAAAGCGTTAAATTACATAGGACAACGCATAACCAAAGATTTATTCAAAGACAAAGATCCAAAGAAAAACCAAAAAAAATCGAAAGAAACAAAAGAACAAAAGACAGCAGAGTGCAAACAAAAACAAAACACTTGCAAAAGTGTTACTACTACATCTAAGTCTAAAGCTAAACAACAAAATAAAACCAAACAGAATTCGACACAGAAGACAAGAATACATAAAGCTAAAAAAGCTAAGGAAGACTGGTACTGTCCTGCTTGCAAAAATAACAATGTAGCAGATATGCGACAGTGCAAAATGTGCGTTTCGTGGTATCACGAGGAGTGTGTGGGTCTAACAAAGGAAGATTTAGATGACTTTATTTGTCCAGATTGCTTGTAAGTTTTACAGTGACTTCTTGTTAATCAGAAAAATATTTTTAAGTTTTATTTTTGTAATGCCGATTCACTACTTTATTTAACTGATACAGTTGTCGTTATTGTTTAAGAACTACCTACATAATTATTTTTCTAGTTTTCTACTTATTTTTATTTGTGACGTTATTTAGGTAAGCAAGTTTTGATCTGATTTGTTCAGTAACTTTTGTTTTGAGTTTATCTTTTGTTTTCAGTTTTAAAGTTCCTAATATTTTAATATGTACAATAACTTAGGAAAGAGTTAGTGACAAATTATTGTTACGTTCATTTTTGGACATAGCATAACCCTGTCTTGATTTAATTTCAATATTATGTTGCTGTCAATTACTTAGACCAGTTTATGTCACTGAGTTTCCTGAGTTCATTAAATTTTTATTATTTGATAGTCCAAATAAGGCCCACCGCCAAAAATGTGATTTCTAAAGACTTAATAAGGTCCAAGGGCTAATGACTGAAAATGTTCCAAATTATGTTGTTTTATGCTTAAAATAGTTTCACTTAGTAAATATCAATACAATACAAAACTGTGTTTTATTAAAAGACATAAATCGAATCTTTTATTCTGCGTTTAAGTTTTTATAGACTTTTTAAGGACCAACACTACAATTCTTATTCATTTTTGGATTAATCTATCGGGAATGATAAAAACAATTGAAACAGTTAACAAAAAATATTAAATAAAAAAATTAAATTATGTAGTTTCGGAATTATCTACGGAACAGGAATGAGCCTTATTGAGATCACCTATTCATAATAAGGTCCATTGACAAGCTTTTTAAAAACCATTTTTGTCATTAATTTACTTTGGATTCATGATTTTTGGTTAATGTTTTTACTTCACATATAGGCAATTTGTACATTTCATATGTTTTTTAAGTTAAAATAATTCTTCAATCAGATTTATAAAGATTTACAAAAACCTGGTCCCTATGAGGCGAACTTACCTTAGTTGAAAGAGTTTGAATTTATTCATAACGGGTAAATTACCTAGTAGTGGATCCCGGGCTAGACAACTCGTATTAGACGGGTTGTACCCCAGACAACTTTGGGAACCACATACAGCATAGGTTTTATTGTATCTTTTTGTTAGTATTTTATATTAGCAGACCCAGCGAACATCGTACCGCGAAAGTTAATGAATGTAGCAAAACTTAATTTTTAAAGGTAAAGGTAGGTGTTTAAACTTTTATTTAATTAATTGATTTTAATATTTGACCTAGCTATAACGAACACAAAAAAATTGTAGTTTATGCAACTGTCATTTAATGAAAACACTCGTTACTATTATGAAACTCGCTGCGCTCGTTTCATAAACTCACACTCGTGTTTTAATACCCGTGTTATATGCAGTTGCATACACTACTTTATCTTCACTAATAAAAAAAAAAAAAAAAAACTGCGAAACATTAAATTCACGCGTACGTGTATTGTCACAGTGAACTTGGCGCCATTAAAATCTAACCAATGAGAGCGCAGCTGCGCGCGCAGGGCCAATCAGGAGCGAGCGCGCGATGTTATAATGAGATTTTACGATATCGATGTGGATATTATAACATCATGTGAAATTGCTTAAATTGAGTGTTTTGTTGTCTGCGCTATAACAGTAGTCATTATAAGTCAAGTATTGGAAACATAAGTAGAATGTTACAACATTAGTGTAGATAAAAGAAATAGCGAAATGGGTCCAGCCGTTCTAAAGTAATGCGCTTACATTTCGCAGATGGCAGAATTTTCCTACTTACTCGACACTTATCGTTATATTTTGGATTATTCACACAATATCTTTATAAATTGTATCACATGTGTTATTCCGATGTATAAGCTATATTATTGTAAAGTTTCATTAAAATCCATTCAGTAGTTTTTACGTGAAAGAGTAACAAACATCCATCCATCCATCCTCACAAACTTTCGCGTTTATAATATTAAGTCGGCGTCTCTCTGCGAGATCGAATCAGAAATGAGATGCGCAGACGAACCAAAGTTACCGACATAGCCCAGCGGATTAGCAAATTAAAGCGGCAATGGGCAGGGCACATAGTTCGGAGAACGGCTGGCTGATGTGGCAGTAAAGTTCTCGAATGGAGACCACGTACCAGTAAGCGCAGCGCAGGACGTCCACCGACTAGGTGGGCTGACGATAATAAATACTCGTAATAAATATTGCAGGATCGCGCTGGATGCAGGCTGCTTCCAACCGGCCTTATTGGAAATCCATAGGGGAGGCCTATGTCCAGCAGTGGATGTCTTACGGCTGATGGATGGATGGATGGATGGAATATTAGTAGGATATTAGGACGTGGAGTGTGGTATCGAGTAATCAGTAGTAGGGGTGTTCGAAACTCTATGACAAATAGCCGAACGAAAACGAATCGCAAAATGAGTTTCCGTTTTGTTGCGACCCTCATTAATTCTTTTTAGCTCGCTTGTTGTGGAAATCTTACCTTGTAAAGGCGGAACAGAAAATATTTTCCGCTCAGGGATTTTTTCCGTTGCATTGGGAACTTTATTTTTTCTTGATAACATTTGGATGGCTTCCAAACATCATTAAGTTGTCTCGTCCGAGATTGCAAATTGTTTTTAAATCTACATTTTTATTTGGTATTTAAGCGGTAATTTCTAGATTTTTGTTAAATAAGATATTGCTTGCTACGCCGTAGCTCACGACCGTAGCCTGTAGAATGGCTACGACGTTCGAGTAGACATTCGAATTGTTTTATCCATTGGCTTGAAGTATCCCAAGCTACGAAATGACTCAGTACTTCCACAGCTTTTTAGAGAGGTTGTACAACTCAGTCATATGAGAAAATATCGCCTCCTTCTTTGCTGTAGTCAGTTTAATTTGCGATTCTAGTTCCATATTGTACGTTAAAATAACTAAGCAATAAGCACCAAAAATAACGGTCAGTTAAGAAAATAAAATATTCATTAGTCAATTTTTCTATTGTACTGAACCCTATTAATTTAGACTGTCTCAAAGCAAGGACAAGCGACTATGATTTAAACACTGACCCAGCAATAGTAATAAAATTTAAAGAATAGTGAAGCCTCTTGTGTAGTCGGGTAAAATTAGCAGCATCATTAATCCATAATTTTCATTGATTTATGATATTATTGATGTTAAAATTGATATAAGTAAATAGTGCACAATTGGAAATAATCCTATAACAAGTTATTAATAAGTATTTAAATAAAAAAGTTTCATATTTTTAACCTCGTACCAAAACAGGGGTGTTAAAATAGGCATGATGATTGGGTAAAAAAATCATTATTATATTTAATCCTTCAGTTAGATTATCAAAAAATATTGGACACGTATTTTTTCTTCCTTACATAGTATAAAATAAAGTCGCTATTTTGGTTTGTTTCTTTGTTTGTTTGTTTGTCTGTATGCTTAAATCTTTAAAACTGCGCAACGGATTTTGATGCGGTTTTTTTTAATGGATAGAGTGATTTGAGAGAAAGGTTTATATGTATAAAAAATCCCGAAATTCCCACGGGAACGGGCACAACGCGGGTAAAACCGCGGGGCGCTGCTAGTATGTCAATAAAACAACAAATGGCATAGATGAACTTTGTCAAAGTTTGGGAGTGGGGGTCGTGACGTCACGTCTTTCACGAAAGTATAAATGATACTCGTGACGTCACGCGAAACTTTAACAGGCTATATCTTTATCAATTTTTGTTTAATTGACAATACAAAAAAAACTTGTGTAACACTTTTTAATAATCTATCTGACGGACTAATTATATTTTTTCGGTCATCATGCCTGTACACTTACATATTGTATTATTTTCTCTTAAATAAGTAGATTTTTTATTTAAAATACTGATGGCCCTTAAAGTACATCAATAAGATCTATAATATTTTTTATAACCTTCAATAAAGCTCACGTGTTATTAAACGATACTAGTCATCAGCCCGGCCTCGCCCACACTCCTTGAGTGATTAAGCCCCCTAAATATTTGGGAAGTGGGAAGGGCGCTAACGACCCGGAAGTGAACTTGCTAACAATCGCCGAGATCTGCTCAATTACTCCGATAAACTCGATTTGGACTTGTAGCTCAGTGTGGCTCAGTCTTACGAGTACTTAGTATAGGGTACAAGTATTCGGAGAGCTATAGGAGCTTCCTTAATAGGTTTATAGATAGTAATAATAATAATAATAATAATAATTTTTATTTGTTCCAAAAACTTACTTAGTCTACTTATATGCGCTGCACTCTGCACTAGGTCTCCGAAGAGCCTGTGTTGCAGGGTACAGATTTATTAACAATTAAGTGCAAATTTATACCTATGTTTACCTATACACTATTAAGTAAATAAATATTTATATTCAATCATAAGTGCATTATTATGCTTACCTACAATATTATATTATATTATATTATATATAACTATAGTAGGCTCTCTCTCTGTGTGTGTGTGTGTGTGTGAGTGTGTGTGTGTATTTGCGCGTGTTTTTGTGTGTGTATGTGAACGCAATAGCTGCTCTTTCGGTCCTGTGTCATCACTTAGTTGTTTCCATTAACTTCTCCGTCTTCTCGTAATCCAGAGTTAATAAATAGTCTACTACTAACGCATTGCATTCAAATTTGGTAGCATTTGCGATCTCTATGGCTCTGTTGATTTTATTGTACAGCATTGGTCCTAAATTGTTTATGCTCATGGCACCAAATTTGGTTCGGGCACCTGTGTATTTGAATACTCTGTCTTTCCTTCTCTTTTGTAAGATCTCTTTCCGACTTTCTGAGCTGACATGCGTGTGTTGCCGTAAATAGTAATGATAATATGATGAAGTAGCTAACGTAAGTTTGAAATGGCTTGTGTAAAGTTATTGAGAAGGCTATGCTGGTTTGAGAGTCTGCAACATTGAAATAAACCTTATCAGTAAGGTACCTGATACAAATAAGGCCTTGATTTTTTTTTCCGCCTTAACATGTAACGTACTGTTTTTGCTCTTGTTTATAAGTTAAAACCACAGAGTTTAATAACATCGGAAAGTGTCATTCGAACCACGATAGCGCTCAGTTGTAAATGACACCCACGGTCACCCATCCGAGGACAAGCTGTGCCGAACGTTGCTTATGATGTCGCGGTGCGTATGCTAGGCTATTTTAATTGCCTCGGCGCATAGACTTTGCGAGAATAATCTCCACTAGATTCTTTTTTTCGAAGTTTCTTCGAACTTGATCTGAGGTTTTGTACATTTTAAACTTTAATTTCTTAGCCATTTTAACATTTAAATGTAATGATTGATATAAATTTTGTTGCAATTTTGAGAAATTTCCAAAGTTTAACTATCCAATCACTTTGAAAAGGTATTATTCGTTTATTTTTCTAACTTAAAAAACATTGAAATATAATTCTAAACTACCTAATATATACAAATGCGCCAAAAATATGAAACCTACCCTATATACAGAATAAAATAAACTTTGAAAATAATTTTGAAAAATAAAATAAAGTTTTGAAAGATTAATATCCACTATTAATTTGGCAGGGCTTTCATCCTATTTTGTTAAATCTAAGAGTTTTTAATTTTTAATTTAGTCAAGTTACGCTGTCCGAAGTTATCACCTTTCGTGAGTAGGCTAAGGCTCAAGATCTGCTGTGGACTATTAAAAAAAATCGGCCAAGTGCGTGTCGGACTCGCGCACAAGGGTTCCGTACCGTATGGGAGCCCCAATCTTCTAGCCGTTCTTAATAACGAACAAAAAACTGCAAAAAATCACGTTTGTTGAATGTGAGCCCCTCTTAAATATTCGTTTTATTATATTTTTAGTATTTGTTGTTAAAGCGGCAGCAGAAATACATCATCTGTGAACAGCTGCCTAGCTATCACGGTTCATGAGATACAGCCCGGTGACAGACCAACAGACGGACAGACGGACATCGAAGTCTTAGTAATAGGGTCCCGTTTTTACCCTTTGGGTACGGTACCCTAAAAAAGGCTGGTACAGTACAATACGCTGTGCGAGCTACAAGTCACGGTCAATTCGTCCATTTGACCTTGCATAGGTTTGTCTCGGCCTACGAGTACGAGTAAAAGGCACCGTTACCGACCGTTTTTGCTCGGCAGTAAGCGAAAAGGGTAGAGGATAACGACTTAATGAAACTTTTCAACTAACGTCCCCATTTGGAAAATGGCGAGCCATTACTGATTCAGAGGTCTAGCTCGGGTCTGTAGCAGATAAAGTACGCGGAATGTAGTACAGGGAAAAAAGAATTTAACTTTGCACTAAATTACTGACCCAATTTTTTTATAAGATTTAGGATCACTTACTGTGCACTTACTGAACTTACTGTTTACGATTTATGAACCATATAACCCATTTCATTAAGATTTTCATGAAATTTCATTAAATGAGCCATAAATCATAAACGGTAAGTTTTACAAAAAAGTTTACTGGGAACAAAAGATGCTAAATTTTATTCTCTAAAATAATGATCTTAATGACTTTTCTTAATTGCTCTTAAGTTCATAGTTTCAGAGATATCGGCAAAAAACGTTTTTTCAAAATGGCGCTTGAAGCTCCACCTGGATCTGTCAGCATTTTGTAATTTTATGCTTAGTAAGTGATCCTAATCCTTATTAAAAAAAAAATGGATCGGAAATTTAGTGCAAAGTTGACCAATAAAAACGTCTATTTTTCCTGAGGTAATAGTGCCTACCATGAACATTTGAGCGCCTTGTAAAACTGATACGAGTAGGTATTTTTGTTTTCCTTGTGTAAAGAGGTTGCCTAAGTTCTCTTTAGTTTATAGGTCATCATCGGGGATAAAGAAAGATAAAGAACTAGAAGTGGTGATTACTTCTTACATAAATATTTTTTGCCGAAAATAGCACAACTGACTACAACCGAACAGAATTCGAATAGTTCGGACAAATCGATGTATCATCGATATAATTTGAGGTGGATCTAATTTGTACATTTTGTTGATTTCTCAAAAACAACTCGGCTGATTTCGAATCAGCTGACCTCTGAAGTGTGATCTATTAAACAAAAAATCGCTAAAATCGGTATATATTTTAATTAGTGAAGTAATCGCGCTACACACGTACAAAAACACAGTCGGATTGAGAACCTCATTTTTTGAAGTCCGTTAAAAATAGTAGAGTAGGTATTGATAGCGCGCGAGTTGAATGCAGTCGGGGTCTGAGGTAAAGAGCGGGAGCATCTCCCCCGCTATCCGCACGCCCCACCTCACGCGCCTGGGCGGGTTGGGCGTGCGGATAGCGGGGGGAGACATTCGCATTCCTAAGCTCTGCATTCAACTCGCGCGCTAACAGTACCTATCGTCATTAATTTATACTTAGAGAATATGTTTGATTAGTGAATATCAAAGACTGATAGACTAGAGTACAAATAATTATTTTTTGCAAAAAATGGCATGACCGACTTCAACCTTGTACCGAATTCGCGAATATTTCGCACAGATCGATGTAGCATTTTTACATTATTGTTGATTTATCAAAAATAGCTCAGCCGATTTCGATAAAATTTAACTGGGACCAATTTCAAAGTACACTCTTTCCAATAAAAAAAGAATGATCGAAATCAGACTACTATGTAAAAAGTTATGCGTGGTTATACATAAAAAAATATACGCGTCGAATTGAGTACCTCCTCCGTTTTGTCGGTCAGAAAATAGAGCGGATGAAAAGTACTTAAGAAAATGAAATTATAAGTAAGTAGGTGCTCAGTTTTGAAACTAAATTTATCGGGAACATTGCCAATTTCATGGCTACCATAATATGGAGGGTGTGAAGGGATGTACCTAATTCAATAAATATGTCGTGTTTTGGTAACGAAATTTAAGGGATAATGTGATTAAAGTTTGCGGGTAGTTAAAAAGGATGTCGCAGGATTTATCGTAATTTGTTTAGGTTTTTTAGGGTTCCGTAAGAGTAAAAACGGGACCCTATTACTGAAACTCCGCTGTCGATCTGTCCGTACGTCCGTCGGTCTGTCACCAGGCTGTATTTCATAAACCGTGATAACTAGAACGTTGAAATTTTCATAGGTGACGTATTTTTTGTATCCGCTATGACAACAAATACTAAAAACAGAAAATAATAAATATTTAAGAGGCCCCTAAATATTATTTTTTTCCCATCCAAAAACCTGAAAAGATGAGAGATAGAAATCTAGATATTGATAACAGTGACACGTAGATGCTAGAAACGTTCACAAAATATTTAGTTATATAAATATATTATTCACTTAAACAATAACTGATAAGATTAAAATAATATAAATATTGAAGAGGGCTCCCATACAAGAAACGTGATTTTTTTGCTCGATATTAATAACAGCAACATGATGCTTGAAACATTCACAGAATATTAAGTTGTTTATTCTCTTCAAATATAAATAATTAAATTAACATATATTAAAGGGGCTTCCACGGAACCCTTCGTGCGCGAGTCCGACTCGCACATGGCCGATTATTTTTGTATTTTGTACTTTATTACAATGCTTTTTGCGTTTACAATTTTGATTTTAGCCATAAGTAACCTCCTTGCTAGCTCCGATCTAAGTGGCCTCTCGGCCGTCGAAACTCCCGGGGCCTATCATTATTTGACATGTTATCTGAGCTACAGCCCAGTTGCAAATGCCACCTTTGGTTACCTACCCAAAGACTGACTATACCGACCGTTATTTCACTTCGTTGATCGCTAAGAACCACTAATTCAACCTACGTTATGAGCACTACTTAGATAAAGTATCCTTTTACCTAAAAGATATCCGGAAGCGTACTGAATCCTAAAAAGGTTCTTAATCTACCTCTTTGATCTTCACGGCCAGGAAGTTACGGATTAACGGTTTCCTGGTACATAGGGGTCAGGGACAGAGATTTTTTAGAATTTGTAGGCACCTGTCGAGCTGAGGATTATACTTACGGATAACATGGTGATGATGATCGATGACAACTGAGACTTATGCGTGTATTTAGGAATCAGAAAACTAATATAAAATTAAATATAACTAGTATTGCAGTTTTACTCAAAGATTTGCTGAAAGACGTTGATTCAGTTCAGGATAACTAACATTATAGCCATCAAAGAAAGATTCGATTCCCGCTCTTTTTTATGATCTCACAAATGTTTGCAATAGATAATATCAGTTCTATTTAGGTCTACATATATGTTGAAAATGATAGAAGAAAGGCTAAAAGGCGGTCTTATCGCTAAAAGCGATTTCCTCCACACAAACTCTTTCAGACGAAAGAAACGATTAATTGACATTAGCGGTGGTGTAAACGGAAATAAATAAAAAAAACCTATGTATATTAGGTACATACATTCACAGAGAAAATACACTAGATAGTTATATTAGTTTAATAGGTACACATTTCTTGTAAGTGGTAGTTTGTTGAAAGTTTTAACTGCGTTTAATTTAGTACAACTTAATTTCCAAAGTGCTGGAACAATGTCTAGGGAGTTATCGCGATTCGATCTCAGTTCTCTACAAGTGCCGTTTAACTACGACGACCACTTCCAACTAGTTCTCGACGTGTGTTTTGGTTTTCTTAGGCTGAATAAGTTTTGTGACGTAACGTGACTAGAGTTTGCGCAAAAAGAGAAGCGTCGTAGGTGAGGTCGCCTGTGTGCCATTTTACTAATTTTGTTACGTTGACAACACTGCTCTGTCATTGCTAGTTCAGCTAAAAATGTTTGATACTTGGTACCAATTCGGTTTTCATCAGTACTCGCGTCTACCAAGTAAAGTCGGTACCTTGTCTGATGATTAAAATCTTATTGTTAGTTCACCGTAACGCTACGACGGTTCTCTTTTTGCACAAACTCTATACTGGAATTGTCCCTAAGCAGACGTTTTTTTTATTCAAATAGGCACTTGATCGCATAATGCCCGATGGCAGATATGGGGTCTAGCGTGTAGCACGCTTACCTAGAAGATACCTATTTACTCGAGATTTTGAAGACTTATAAGTACTGTAGCGGAAAGACAGACTCAGACAAAGCGATCTACATTCTTGCTGTTCCAATGAGGAATGAGGGTTCAAAACGCTTGGTTCTAACGCGCGCGTTGTCCAACATAAAAGAGTGGCACTTTTGTCGCGTCTGTCTAGCCGTACGATAGAAGAAAGGGTTTCAAAGAAAGGGAGAGTGGGGATTCTAGAGTATCATAGGATAACGCAATACCAGCTCTGGTTGCGCGCAACTAGCACTACGCTGAGGTGGGGCCAGACTAAGTTAGCAAGGTCGTAAAAGTCGAATGGCTAGCCCTTTTTTATTCAGGGAAAATCCTTTATGGGTACCACCACACCTCGAAGGCATGCGGGTTGTTATTGGTTATGTGGGAGTTCCCGCAGATTGGTCGTTCTAAAAAACCTGGGTGTTCCACCACAGCGCCTGGTGTTGGAGATACGGGCACGCTTCCGCAATCCCCGCAGCACCCGACAGTGCTTTTATTATCTTTACACTCTAACCTAAGATCTCGGCACAACGTTTGTGAGAGCCACGACGGAGCTTGCGCCCCTCCCCGGAACACCAGACACATCGTCATGCACCACTTCTAGTGCAACGGGCCACTTTTAGTTGCCCCGTGGTGCAGAGATGTAAGGTGAGAGTGTAAAGATATTAAAAAATATATATATACTAGTAGTCCGCCTGGAATTAGACCTTGCGCTATTCCTATTTTATATCATAAATACTGTTATTTCAAAAAATAATATTAACATTGGTATGAAAGTTAGGCGACTTCTTTTTAGGGTTCCGTTCCCAAAGGGTAAAAACGGGGCTCTATTACTAAGACTCTGTAGGCTACTCGTAATCGTTACACACTAACTCACCTACATAATATATATTTTACATATTCATAGAAGATGCTCATATTCGAACTTAAAAATTCTATAAATATAAACTACTTGTATGCTAAATTTCATGGAGATTGGTTGAGAGGTACTTGAGTTATCGTCGAACAAAGAAATATACAACATACATTTGACAACACAAGTGCCGGCTCATCCCAGTAGACTCAGAGACCTCGCTAACGCTCGGTCAACAAGTGCCGGCTCATCCCAGTAGACTCAGAGACCTCGCTAACGCTCGGTCAACAAGTGCCGGCTCATCCCAGTAGACTCAGAGACCTCGCTAACGCTCGGTCAAATATCATAATAATATCTCCTAAACGTCTTTTTATGAGGTGGCGAGTGAGAACGTTGGCAACAATCTCAGAAACATTTTCAGATCAATACATCGGAATAAGCCGAAATTGAGATTTCATTTGTAGGCTCCTATTATTTAATACGATACATAGATATATACGGTTAATGCCATTTATCCGCAAATGCCGAATTCAGCCACATTCCTTACCCCGTGACAAGGAAGGATACGGATAGATATGACGAGCTTCCGGAACACCGGTTATATCATAGAGTAAGGGTAGAAGGGGCATAAGTCGATGGGCATCATGCCACCGTCAGAATCAGGGGTTAGTATGAGATTAGGTATTCGTATACGAAAACTACAGTAGTTTTCGAGTGGCTCTCAATAAGTTCATTGGTGGCTCCATACATTTTTGTACAGCACCTCTTCCGCAGCGGCCGTTCAAATCCAAAAGAGATAATGCAAAAGTAAGTAGGTATCGATATACCTACTTACTTTTGCATTATAGGTAACTAATTAGGCAATTAATTAGGTAAATACCTAGGTGGGTAGGTTAAGTCAGGTAATAGATAGGTTAGATGAGGATAATGAAGATGATTTAAGCTCGATAGCTTAGCTTAGGCCATTATCTTCATGTAACCTATCTATTACCTGACCTAACCTACCCACCTAGGTTTACCTAATTCATTGCTTTATTTGGTTTGAAAAATTTTTTTCCTATTATTTTCTTTAAGAACAATCTCCATTGGTTAAGGGAATTTCATATTTCCGGATCTTATTATTATCTTTTGACATTGCTTTTAAAATATGGCGGCGTGATGGCGTCCTTGAACTAATATCAGATTAGAAAATGTGAAATTCCATAATAATTTAGATTAAATGCCGTTGTTTTTTTCTGTGAATTTGTTTATCATATTTAAACGCTTTTTTGTGCTATTGTACAAAATCTGGGCAGACATTGCAAGATCTTTTATTTAAGTCTCTTTATTTCGAAATTGAGGTTTCGGTGAAACATTTATCCTTAGAATAGAGAGTTTGTCATGGGAGGAAACCTGTATAGGTATAGTGGGTGTACCGGTTGTGGCCACTGTATCGGTTGTGGCCATTTGGTGTCAAAATTATTGCATTAATGATAGTTCTAAACAATGTAATATCATAAATTTTGTTTGTGTAAATCTAAATGTTTGACAATTTCTTTAAAAATATTAATTTAACATAAAACTGTCTTATTAATCCTTAAAATTCAAAGTGGCCACAAATGGTACTAAGATGGCCACAACCGGTGCGTCTACCCTACGTTAGTTGGAGAAATGAAATTCAATGACTAAGGGTATTTATCAACCAACCTGCACTTTGCCATTATCCAGTATATGGTCTATTTTGCCTTCTAGAGCACCAGTACGCCTATGTTCAATAGTGGATCCAAGCTTGTTACAATACAGTAGCACACTACGTCTAAGTTGCTGTGTTTTGTGTTAGACATAAAGTTCTAACTTATACCTATGTCTCTATCACTCTGTACAAAATTATCGTAGAAATAGATAAATATATCATATGGCGAGTCTCTTCTCCTTACGTCAAGGTTTATTTTTACAGAAGAGTCCTAGCTTTTCCTGTTCTTTGGTTATATTTACAGTCTGACCAAAACCCTACGATTACTAATTCTCTTCCTTTATAAGAAACTAGCCGCTCCGGCTTCGAACAGGTGTATTTTAAATATAAAACTTCCTCTTGAATCACCATATCTATTTAAAAATCACATCAAAATCCGTTGCCTTGTTATAAAGATCTAAGCATATATAGGGACAGACAGACAGCGGGAAGCGACTTTGTTTTGTACTATGTAGTGAAGTATATTTATGCCATCTCTATCCTAACCTAACTCTGCGGTTAAAATGGCAGAGTATTGTATTTTCCTAACATATTTACGCGCGAACGATTTCAGACGAGAAACTGTATGGTAATATGTAGCATCAATACGATGGCAGTTTCCTGTTACAGGCTGTTAGGCATGCGGAATATCACCTCTGAAATATGAGTATAAAAATAGCCTTATGAGTGTTGATGGTGTATGGACCCAATCTTGGGGTCTATACTAAAATAAGAAACACTTACACTTACGATCTTCGTAGTTTACCTGCGTGTGTTAGATCAGGGTTTTCAGGCGGTTACTTTATCTATTGTTATCTATCAAAATATCATTGTCAGGATGAAAATCTTTCGTGACACTAATGCAGCAACCCTGCTATTATATCATATCTTCTTTGGTTCAGGTTTCTAAATTAGTGACGGAAACAAGTACCTAGGTAATTATTCTTTGTTTATTCATGGATTCCTCATGGATTCCGATTCTTCGTTGAACTTAGGTTGAACTCACGTAAAGGCTTATTTTACTCAACAAAGCAATGGATCAACTTGATTTTTTGCATGCATATACCTAGTCCAACGATTGGAAAGTGACATAGGCTTTTTTATTTTTATTTGTGGTGCAATTAACGATTGAATATTGAATATCCCAGAAAAATAAAATGTTTCCATGGTATAGTACAAAAATTAAAGAACCACGCCGGCGAAGCCGCAGGCATAAGCTAGTCGCTCACAAAATCCGATAAGTTCGCTGGATTTGGTGCATACAATTTTGGATTATTGTTAATTTTTTTAAAACGGCTCAACCAATGTCGACAAAATTTAAATGTTTTTCGATAAAAAATACAAACCTTTGAAGTATGACCTATCAAACAAATTAAAAAATAAAAATCAAGTCATTTAAATAGGTTTATATCCTTACTTCCTTACTAATATTATAAATGCGAAAGTAACTCTGTCTGTCTGTCGCGCTTTCACGCTAAAACTACTGCACCGATTTGAATGAAATTTGGTACACAGATAGTCTAGAGCCTGAGAAAGGACATAGGCTACTTTTTGATTCGAAAAAATTGTTTTAAAGGGTTGAAAAGGGGGGATGAAAACGCATTGGCTAGAATCTTAGAAGAAAAAACTTATGTTTTACCATGACAAATGGTAATTTGCATCTTGACTTTCCAAATTACATTCTCTATGCCCAATGCCCATTCAAGGCTGCTCAAGTTGCAAATGTCAAAGTCAATCAATCTTTTCCTGTAAAATTTAGAGAAGGTTACATGTATTTTTTCAGTTTAATTACGTAGTTTTCATTCTAATAGGTATGCCTACAAAACGCAAATCGAATCTAGCGCGTAGTTCTAGCGGAGCTCGCGTAAAGAAAATTGCTAGAAGCCAAGAGTCTGAGGAGCACACTTAAACGCGTTTGACATTAGATCGCCACGCATCTCAAAGAGCTGCTGAGACTCAAGAGCAAAACCAAGCGCGTCGAATTTTAGATGCTGAGCGTCACGCAGCTCAGAGAGCTGCTGAGACTGAAGTTGAAAGTCAAGCGCGGCGACTTTTAGATGCTGAGCATCACGCAGCGCAAAGAACTGCTGAGACTCAAGAGCAAAAAACCAAGCGCGTCGAATTTTAGATGCTGAGCGTCACGCAGCTCAGAGAGCTGCTGAGGCTTAATTAGAAAGTCAAGCGCGGCAACTTTTAGATGCCGAGCATCACGCAGCGCAAAGAACTGCTGAGACTCAAGAGCAAAACCAAGCGCGTCGAATTTTAGATGCGTTAGACGTTAAGCAAAAAATTGCATAGTTCCTGTAGGACAGGACAAAAACTATCGAAAGCAAAACTGTCGCCACTATCACAAAGACGCTAAGTGATTAATTCCTCTATGACACTTAACGAAACGTCACAGCGAAACGTAATTAGATGACAGGTGACATTGTCTGCAGACTTTTATAAATCACAGGTAGCATGGCAAGGGGACAAATTGTTTTTCCACCATTATATCCCCTTGAAGAGAAAAAAAGTATGGATTGAAAATGACAACTGACATTAAAATTGGATAAAATGTTTTTTTCCCTATGCATGCCACATGTTACCATGACGTTTAATACCAGGCCGTCATTTTGTCTGCCATTAAAAATATTTTTAAATCTACTATCATTAGAGGTTTAACATGTTTCTTTATTCTACCTTTATGGTACAGAATCATCATACCTACTTTAATATTATCAATCCGAAAAGTTTGTTGGTTTGTTCCTCTTTTACGCAGCAACGGAGCAAAAGATTGACTTGATTTTTGGTATGGATACCTATGGTTTAAAAGACAGAAAGTGATAGTAGGATACCTTTTTATCCCGAGAAAATTCGTGATTTCCATGGGATAGGACAATAACTGTTTCTCAGCAATGGAGCAACCGGATTGACTTAATTTTTGGGGTGGGCATAGTTTGGAAGACGGAAAGTGAATAATAGAATACTTTGAACTTTGAATAGAATACTTTTTTGAATTACGAAACATAGAATACTTTCCATTTCGAAAAAATTGCGGTTCCCGTAGGATAAGACTATAACTTTTTCTCAGCAACGGAGCAACGGATTGCCTTGAATTATTGCATGAATATAGTTTGAAAGACGAAACGTGACAAAAGACACTTTTTATCCCAAAAACTTTAACAGTTCCCGTAGGATAAGATGAAAAGTAAGCGAGCGGGCCGCGGTAGCAGGCGTCTAAGCGCCAGAAATAACCTGTTATTTCAAGTTTAGGACGTTCCAACATTTTTCGCACTCCTTCGCGGCACTCAACAGCGCTAGCCCAGACTCGGGCTCCATAACGGAGCTTGCGCTCCCGCCATAATGACGGTGTGTTTCGGAGCACAAGACACATCGTCATCCACCACTCGGGACTAACCAGCACTGAGCGTCGGAGAGCATTCCAACGTCCTGATCCCAGTGCAACGGGTTAGTTATAGTAGCCCAAAGCCTGTCTCTTCAACTGCAGAGGGCAGTGAGAACGGCCATCGCGATACCGACACTTCTCTTCCCCTGCAGCCCCACTGCGTCTGCCAACAGGTTAACGGCCTAGCGGAAGGTAGGGTAGGTGGCGGCACCCACACAACCAGTTCCATCCCACCGCAGCCCCTAATCCTCGGCTGCAGCGTCGCAAGAGCGGCACTGCAGCCCGCCTCAGAAGCAACACTCCTCATAAGGCAGGCAACCTACCGGCCATCCACTCAGCTGCTTTAGTTAAAAGCGGCTGAACAACGAGTGCCGGCCTCTAAGCTGCCTTGGGGGAAAGACCCAAAGAAGAGGGAGACTTCGAGCGCCGCCTTTTCAGCTGCCTTAGACCTCCCCCGCCACGACAAGGCGGGAATACACAGGGGGGTTGTATATACACTCCAACCGTAACTTAACCAACAAAAGCATTCCTCTAAGGTATTTTGATGTTTGTCGCTTAGGTTAGGTTTCGCAGCCGACATAAACATTAGCCAAAATCAAAATATAATGCGGGCGAAGCCGCGGGTAAAAGCTAGTTTAAAAATAAAAAAATAAACGTAAGACAAAAGTACCAGGCGCCCAGAACTAAACAGAGCTTACCTACCTTTTCAACAGTGTTATGTTGTCATCTAATAGGTGCTGAGTTTCCTTAATGAAGTTAATTTTCTCGCATTATTTGAGAAATCTACTATACAAGCCTTGGCCACAACTAGGCATTGATGGACTCACGCATATGTGCCTCGGCTTCGCCTCTGCCCACAACTCGCGCACACACAACCTCCATCAATGCCTCTGTTGCTGGCCGCTGCAGTAATGTACTATTCATGAAATTAATGATTACAAAGTCTTGCTCTGTCGCGATCATTAATCGAACTCTTTTGTAAACTTTGAAAAATTCCGATAAGAATTACAAGGGTCAAAGAGTGGGCGACCTGAAAGGGAGGAGGAGGGGGAGGGTGTAGATCGTTTGGGACTGTTATAATTTGTGATAACTCTGATTGGACGGTATTTTGATATGAAATGGAACGTTTTTGATAACAAGGGTTTTGTTATAATTTGTTGGGTTTCTTCGGTAATTGGGTCAAAGTTTTGTTTTGAAGTAAAATAAAATTAATTCCGATATTATTTGTTGTTGTTTTATTGACAACTCAAAAGGATTTGGACTTAGCGAAAGAAGCTCATTACCTACGTCTACAGGGTTATCAGCTCACCTTTATAATGACCTAATTATATAAAAAAGATTGACCTATATTTATATTGCAACAGAAAAATGTAAAATGCGAAAGCAATTTGTGACACTTCGAATTTGCTTAAACCTTGCATTTCCTAGATATTTGGCATCTCAGTGCGTTCTACTTGGAATGCCTCCAAAATAGACCGGGTGCTGTGGGAGAGTCTTGTTACTCACAATTCTTCTTCTTCTTTGAGTCGATGATCTAAATAATATTTAACTGAGTATTTCTAAGGTCTTTTCCCAGTGCCTTGTCACTGCCTCTCCGCTAGGGGAGGCAGTGTATAGATCCAGAGCACTTTGTCCAGGTTTTGCGTAGTTTACTTGAACTTTCGCGTTCGCGTGTGGCTCCAGACATTTTAGATAGTTCTTCCTCGTTTCCGCCAGAGGCGCGGTACAAAAATGTATAGGGCTATACGGAAACAACTGTAGTTTCAATTAACGTGTAAACTTGGACTAGCTCCTCTGAAGTGTGCAGGTATTTGGGCAGTTAGGGTAAGAGAGAAGATGTTGCATATTTTGTATCGGAGCTCCGCGCTGGCAATGTGATTGCGAAACTCCCGGGCCACCCTGTACAATCAACACTCAGGTGTTGACTAATCAGGACTATTTTGAAGCCCTACTCATAATTAGGATGTTTTTTATATTGATTGGGTGGTTCTTGATGCAAAGGGTGTCTATTGCTATTCAGCGCGGTAATGCTGCTAGCATTATGGGCACCTTTGCACCAGAAACCATCAGGGGTGGTTTTTTGAGTTTGTAATTTTGCAATTTTGTATTATTTTTTATATTTGGGAGTGGGGGTCGTAACGTTACCTCTCTTATAGAAGTCTTTACATTTGTGACGTCACGCGGATCTTTGACGAGCTATATCTTCATCAAATTTTGTTTAATTGACCAAAGAAAAAATACGTGTCTAATATTTTTTGATACTTTATCTGACGGACTAATTATATTTTTTTATTCATCATGCCTGTTATAATGATTAGTGAATTATCTCTCCAGTGCTCCCAGGGTAATCGCGAGACCTCTCACCTATACAAGTTTCTGCGTCGTGTACAAACTTTGAAATTGAAAGATGAATGTTAGCCGCCGTGATATAGGTAATGCGGACTCGTGGCTTGCCAAGAAACGTTTTGGAAAACTAAGGGGCTAATCCGAATATGATCCTTATTATTTTACATCATTGGACATAATATAAACATAACAATGATATTTTTATTTAAAAAAGAATCGGCCAAGTGCGAGTCGGACTCGCGCACGAAGGGTTCCGCCCGACCGGTTTCCGTCCGGTTCCGGGTATGGGAGCCCCCCTTAATATATTTTATTTTAATTTAATTATTTATCTTCAAACAACTAAACGTTATGTGAATATTTCAAGCATCTACATGATGCCGTTATTAATATCGAGCAAAAAAGAATCGTTTTTTGTATGAGTTGAGTGAGTTGTGTTAAATATTTGTTTTATTTTAATTTAGTTATTTTTTTTTTTTTTTAAATCTTTATTTTGTTAAAGAGGGTTTGATCAGACATGATCACGCCACCCTCATTGGCCTTTCTTAAAGAACACAAATATCATAATAATATTATCTACTTGTTCTATTGATACCTAATTTTGCTATTCTTAACAGCATTCTGGCCTCCTCCGATAAGGGATAGGCCAGAATACTGTTACACCAACCAACATTCATGGCATTAACATTGGTCAGAATAAAAAAATCGGACCTCTCCGCTACGCTTCGAACACACTCCACGACCACGTGATATACATCCTCGATCGCTCCACACTCAGTGCAGTTTGGCGAGTCGGATTTACCAACTAGATGTAGAAATCTATTGAGTGGAATGTGACCGGATCGCAGCCTCATAGCCATAACAATGTCTTTCCTACTCATGTCCGCGCTGGCATACCACGGTGACCTCGTTAGACTGGGTTGCATGGTCTTATACCAGAGTCCTTTTGTTATCGAGCATTCGTCAAAGTGCTCCCGCCACAACTCCCTACCTCTGTCTCTGACTATGAATTTAGTTATTTATTTCTGAGGTGAGTATTTGACTAAATATTCTGTGAATTTCAAGCATCTAACTGTCACCGTTATTGATATCGAGCGAAGAACGGCTAAAAATTCATGTTTATTGCATGGGAGGCCCCCTTAAATATTTATTTTATTTTGTTTTTAGTATTTGTTGTTGCAGCGGCAACAGAAATACATCATCTGTTAAAATTTTCAGCTTTCTAGCTATCACGTTTCATGAGATACAGCTTGGTGTCAAACAGACAGATAGACGGATGGACAGCGGAGTCTTAGTAATAGGGTCCCGTGTTTACCCTTTGAGTACGGAACCCTAAAAACATAACAAAGATAATTTTACTAAAAAACGCGCACCTGTCGAACTGGTCGAACAGTCAACAGCCCGGCTGCAGCGGAAGAAGCTGCGGGTAAAAAACGGGCGAAGTATGCAGCGATGGAATCGCTCTATGACTATACTCATTGCGGTGGAGAACATGGGCAGTTGAAGGACCGAAGCCAAGGCTTTGGTTCGCGAAATTAAGCGGAGGATAAGGCACAAAGGAAGTGACTCTCGCTCTTGGTGGTTCATGGTGCAAAGGATGTCTATCGCATATTTAATTAGGTAAAATAGGTGTTACTCACGCACAATTTTAGTAGAAAACTGCTACTATAGTTTCAATCGCATTTGGCGATCTTTCTCAAGGTTGGAGTACTAGCACGCGGGCTCGTCTCGCATAGCAATAGAGCTGAATAGCGATAGAAATCTATAGTGAGATGTCTATCGCTATTCAGCGCGGTAATGCTGCTAGCATTATGCCTTTACACCAGAAACCATCAGGGGTGGGTTATTTGATTTATTAGGGCATATTTGAAATCATAATTTTGTATTATTTTTAGCATGGATAAATACATTTAGTAACGAAACAAAAAAAATCTCTCTATAAATCGCGGTATGCCCCATGAGCTTGGCAAGCATAGTGCGGATGTTTTATGCGAAAAAAAACCTAATTTTTCTTGTGACAGATGAGAATAGAAACGGCGATTCATCACATGTTTTCATGACAACCACAAAAAATAATTTGCTAGAATTGTAGACCTGAAAATAAGAGCAAGGTTATATGATACACAAAATATTTATAACACAATATATCGTAACGTTAACGGCTTTTCAATTGGCTACAGTCAATATACTAAGTTGTATATTCCGCTTCAAAAATAAATGATTAAATTAAAATAAACTATAAAGAGGGCTTCCATATGGTACGGAACCCTTCGTCCCGACTCGCACTTGGCCGATTATTATCAACGAAGAGCCTCTTCCACCTTAGACACTTTTACACACCCCAGGATACTTGAAATGCATCGATTTGGCATTTTTTCTGCATAAATGCAATACATTGAACAAAAGTAGGTAGCCTGCCTACGAATGTATAGTCTTGTCTTTCAAGTTAGGGGTTGAAATGAAATTACAGCCAAAACCAGAATCTACTATTTTTAAATACATGCAAACTAACAAACTTCTGTTTTACAAGCTTTTACTTAAATTGCAATGGATGTATCTATGTAGTAAGTATGTAAACTCGGGACTTTTGACCAACTTTTCGGTTTCCGATTGAACTGAAATTTTGCATGCAGTATATCGCGTGACAATGCAATAATAATATTATGGTACCATGGAGCTGATCTGCTGATGGAGTCGGAAGGTGGCCATAGGATCTCCTGTACTAAACAAGTTAGACCCGTCGTTTTGGACTCGTTTTACTTGTCTTCGCAGCGGACTTTCGTTCTTTCTTGTGACGTGTTTCGTGACGTTCTTGCAGAGTGTTAGCTGCTGCCACATGATATCTCAAAAGCTTGTATTTTAAAACAGTTATATTTTTATAATTTCTTAAATAAAGGTTTGCGGGGAACTTTCTACTTTTTATCTCGTAACCTGTAATAGTACCTAGTAATAGCCTAGTATCATTAAATGTGCCATAAATCGTAAACTGTAAGTTTTACAAAAAAAGTTTGCTGAAAACAAAAGATGCGAAATTTTATTTTCTACAATAATAATTTCAATGACTGTTGTCCTTAAGTGCATTGTTTCTGAGATATCGGCCAAAAACGTTTTTTCAATGTGGCGCTTGAAGCTCCACTTGGATCTGTCAGCATTTTGTGATTTTATGCTCAATAAGTGACCCTAAACCGTAATAAAAAGAAAATGTATCGGATATTTAGTGCAAAGTTGACCATAAAATCTATTTATCTTGAGTTATAGGTACCAAAATCGTTACGCAAGTAGAACCCAACAACCTGAATTATGCTATATTTTATTTCTACCCCGAAGCGCAATCCGTATTGACCACCCATCCGTTGTTTGCACTGCTCTCACCGGGCGCCGAATCCTTCCCAAGTAAACAAACCCTGTTTGCCCATCACAGGTGCGCCACTCATTTATATCACACTCTTCATGAGCTTTGATACACGTAGAACAAATAATTGGAAACGACACCTACAGGTCACGTCATGTAAAAAGAACGCTGGAGTTCCAAAATGCGTATAAGGAAATTTTACTCCTATTGCACAAGTAATAGGAGTTAAATCTCCTAGGACGCAGCTTTAATTGCAGCAATAAGATTTAACTCATATTACGTGTGTTCGTTCGTTTCAGCCATAGGAAGTCCACTGCTGGACTTAGGCCTCCCCTAAAGATCTCCAAAAAGGCCGGTTGGTGGAGGCTTGCATCCAGCGCGATCCTGCGGTCTTATGAGGTCATCCGTCCGTTGTGGGTGGAAGTCCTACGCTACGCTTGCCGATACGTGGTCTTCACTCAAGAACTTTTTATTGCCATTTAAACTTGCTAATCTGTTGGGCTATATCGGTAACTTTGGTTCTTCTACGGATACTGATTTGGTTATTTTTCATCAACACATAACTAAAAACTTTCCGATTTATAATATTAGTAAGGAAGGATTTACCACTTAACTTTGAACTGAAATAAACAGGAAGTGCTTTACATCCAATCCTACGTTAGCAGCCATATTGTTTGTAGGTTGCGACCAATGTTTCTAAAAATGTGTGACTTATGAAGCGCTTTTTAGTGGATTTCAATAAAGATGATTTATTTATAACTGGTCCTTCTTCTATGTTGTACGAGTACCTATGTTGTTTGAGTTCTATAGATAAAGTTATGACGATTAACAATTGATTAATTGTCTTGCCACCATTATTTCCTCTCGAAGAGGAATAAAAGTATGGATTGACAATGACAACTGACATTCATTGTGGATAAAATGGTTTTTTCCCTTTGCCATGCTACCCGTGGGTGTGACATAGTTTCAACAACTTAGGTATAATGTGAAATCAAAAATTAGGAATTTGAATACCTTCAGATTTTATAAAATACTAGCTGACCCGGTGAACTTCATCTCACGATCAACTGTCAATGACAACTTTCACATTCAGGAACATTTTGTTATGGAAAAATTACGTTCATGTTTTTGTTATTTTACTCCCTACATTTTTATATTTTCTTACCGTTTAAAAATTCCCTTAGCTTCCACGGATATTTCAAGACAAAAATTTGCCCAATCGGTCCAGCCAGCAGCCAGCAGTTTTAGCAAGATTAATTCACGATTCATTTTTAAATAGGTACTAGATTTTGCCCGCGGCTTCGCCCGCATGATATTTCGAAGCCCTACCTTACCACCCTTAATAAAGGAGGTGAAAAAAAAACAAAAAAACCCGATTTGACGTTTGTTTGATTTGACAGTTCTTTTTTGATATTTCTTGAACGCTAGAATAGCTCACAGATGGCAGAATTTTTCCTACTTACTTAACACTTATTGTTATAATATGGAAAATTTACCCAATATCGTTATAATTTTTAGCCTGTTGTTATTCTGATGTATAAGCTATATAATTGCAAAGTTTCATCTCAATCCGTTCAGTAGTTTTTTCGTGAAAGAGTAACAAACATCCATACATCCATCCATCCATCCATCCTTACAAACTTTCACGTATATAATATTAGTAGGATGAGAAGAAGAAGAATAGCCAAGAATCGTCTTGATCAATGGTCATACTCGTATTTAAATTAAAAGTCATAGTAACACGAGTACACTCAGATAACTCAAAATATCCAAACAAATCAAAAGGCTTCTTCGAATATCAACTTGTAAGATAGATTATAAGTATGTAATTTCAAACTGAGTTAAAAGTCGAAAGAAACTCCATTTATTCTTTGAGAAATAATTTTAATGCCATTATAATAATGTATATTTATTGAAGAACCCTTTCAAATATTTGATATCAATTTGGAATCTGAGACTGTGACGAATACGTAATAAGACAAAACTTCAAGAAAATATTATACAGTTTATTTAGAATATTTTCATACTGTATTTACTTGAGAATGCTAACATGGCTTGTATATGTATTTTTTAAATAAGATACTGCTGAAAATAGGCCTTCTTTAAAAGTTCTCTTAAAACTCGTTGGAAGAGGCTTGCGTTCAACCGTAAGACTGGATAAACTTGAAAAGTAAAGAGATCTAATTCTTATTTTCTCCAATTTCAGTTAATTTTTTTCCATGCTTCTTGGATTTCACAGACAATACTAATGGCTCAAAAACCTACTGCAAGTTTCATCCCGCTCATAGCGTACACGGATACGAATTTATTACGTATAAAATCGGTTAAGTGCGAGTCGGAATCGCGCACGAAGGGTTCCGTACCGTATGGGAGCCCCATTCCTCTTGCCGTTATAAATAGCAAAAAACTCCTAAAAATCACGTTTGTTGTATGGGAGCCCCCCTCAAATTTTTATTTTATTCTATATTTAGTATTTGTTGTTATAGCGGCAACAGAAATACAACATCTGTGAAAATTTCAGCTGCCTAGCTATCACGGTTCATGAGACACAGCCCGGTGACAGACAGACAGTCGGACAGACGAACATCGAAGTCTTAGTAATAGGGCCCCGTATTTACCCTTTGGGTACGGAACCCTAAAAATTGTTTGTAACCCATTTTTTACTCAATTATATGATTAGGAGAATATATTTAAATTTATAAAATATAGCCTTGCGAAATGGTGCCGCAAGCATTTGAAATTTAATGATGTTTAATTAATTTATAGGAAAACATATGTATCCTTCGTTTGTTTTTTATATAAATAGGAGAATATTATATACCAGATTGACTAGGGAAATGTGGCCGCCTTGCAGTATTTTTGATTGCAAAAGTTTGATTATTTTCTGACAAAACATTTTTTTACATAAATTATGAAGATTAGAATATATATGTACGAGTATATTATGCAAAGCCGTGGGGTGCCGGCAGAGTAGAATAGCACCCCCCTCTAGTACCAGGTGTCGTAGGAGCCGACTAAGGTACAGCGGAACCGACTAATGGCGGTATAACCATTCAAATAAAAACGTAGCTAAAATGGCACAGGGCAGGGATGGGGAGCAGCATCCCTGTCGCGAAGCTACGTTTCTGCGATCGCCACCACGCTTGCCCAGCGCGGCGATTACGGGCAAATACCCAATATGGAACAAACAAAAAGACCAGGCCCCCAGTCCCCAGCAGCTTCGCTAGCCCGGGGCTACGGTAGCGGCCCCGGTAACGGCGGAGAAGGGGGTGCTAAGAATCGCTGGCAGACGCCCGGCTACCACTCCCGTAAACGACGACTGGCCCTAGTAACACACAACGTGCGCACGTTGAGGACTGACGAGAAGATTGCTGAGCTGGAAGAAGAGTTGAGTAGGTTGCGTTGGGATATTGTGGGGTTGTCTGAAGTCCGTAGAGAGGGGGAGGACACGATAACCTTAAAATCCGGCAACCTGCTTTACTACCGGGAAGGTGACCAACGGTCCCAAGGTGGTGTTGGCTTTCTCGTTCACAAGTCCCTCACCAACAACATTATTACCATCGAAAGTGTGTCGAGCAGGGTGGTATACCTAATACTCAGAATATCCAAGAGGTATTCGCTGAAGGTCATTCAGGTATACGCACCGACATCGTCACACCCAGATGATGAGGTGGAGACTATGTATGAGGACGTAAGTCGGGCCATTCATATGTCTAAGACCCACTTCACTGTTGTTATGGGGGACTTCAACGCAAAGTTGGGCAGAAAAAACGACGATGAGCTGAGGGTGGGGCAATTTGGATATGGGCAACGAAACCCTAGGGGCCAGAGGCTGGCTGACTTTCTGGAGAGAGAGGAACTCTTTATGATGAACTCTTTCTTCCAGAAGCCGCCTCACAGGAAATGGACCTGGATGAGCCCTGATGGTTCCACGAAAAACGAGATAGACTTCATCATGACCACCGAGAGACGAATATTTAATGATGTCTCCGTGATCCACAGGGTGAAAACCGGCAGCGATCACAGAATTGTACGAGGCACATTAGATATTAATGTTAAGCTCGAAAGGTCCCGCCTGATGAAGTCCACGCTCCGACCTACTCGTGAACATATCCAAAACCCCGAGGACTTTCAGCTCGAGCTCTCGAATCGTTTTGCTTGCCTAGAGAACCTTGCGTCGGTGGACGAGATAAACAACGGGCTCGTAGAAACTGTCCAAACGGTGGGTGCTAAGTTCTTTAGACCCCGCCGTTCAAATAAACCGCAGAAATTCTCCGATCACACTGTAAATCTCATGGCCGAACGACGCTCGCTAAGATTGCAGTCTTCCGATGATGCAAAGTCATATAGGCGTCTCAATAGACAAATTTCGAAATCCTTGCGGCACGACATCCGTCTTTTTAATACTAAACATATTAAAAAGACAATAGAGCGGAACAAAGGCTCCAAAGTGTTCGCAAGAGATTTGTCTATTGGACAAAGCCAATTGACAAAGCTGAAGAGAGAAGATGGAAGTTTAGCGTCGACCAAGGCAGAGGTATTAGAGGAGATCGAAAGGTTCTATGGACAGTTATACGCTTCGGTCGCTAAGCCTGTTAGCAGCGCGGCCAAAGATCCAAGAGCCAAGCTGACCCGACACTTCACCGAAGATATCCCAGACATCAGCCTGTACGAGATTAGAATGGCCCTGAATCAGCTTAAGAACAACAAGGCGCCGGGTGATGACGGTATCACATCAGAGCTCCTGAGAGCGGGTGGAACACCTGTACTAAAAGTCCTCCAGAAGCTTTTTAACACCGTCGTCCTCGAGGGCATCACGCCAGAAGCATGGAACAGAAGCGTGGTGGTGTTGTTTTTCAAGAAAGGTGACAACACCTTATTGAAGAACTACAGACCCATCTCGCTTCTGAGCCATGTTTATAAGCTGTTTTCAAGGGTCATTACGAATCGTCTCGAGCGCAGGCTTGATGACTTCCAGCCTTCCGAACAAGCCGGTTTCCGAAAGGGCTTTAGTACCATGGACCACATTCATACGCTACGGCAGGTTATACAGAAGACCGAAGAGTATAACTTGCCACTTTGCTTAGCGTTTGTGGACTATGAGAAAGCCTTTGATTCGGTCGAGACTTGGGCTGTGCTCGAGTCTCTCCAACGATGCCGTATTGACTATCGGTACATCGAAGTGTTGAAGTGCTTGTATAATAACGCCACTATGTCGGTCCGAGTACAGGAAGAGAGCTCCAAGGCGATCCCTTTAAAAAGAGGCGTAAGACAGGGAGACGTAATTTCTCCGAAACTGTTTACGGCTACTTTGGAGAACGCCTTCAAGCTCCTGGAATGGAAAGGATTCGGCATCAATGTCAATGGCGAATACCTCACTCACCTTCGGTTTGCCGACGATATAGTAGTCATGGCAAAATCGATGGAAGAGCTCAGCACGATGCTCGAAGGCCTCAATCGGGTTTCTCAACAGGTGGGTCTTAAGATGAACATGGACAAGACGAAAGTTATGTGTAATTCCCATGTTGTACCCACCCCGATCTCTGTTGGGAACTCGGTTCTTGAAGTCGTTGACTCGTACGTCTACCTAGGACAAGTAGTCCAGTTAGGTAGGTCCGACTTCAAGAAAGAGGCCAATCGCCGAATCCAACTCGGCTGGGCAGCGTTCGGAAAATTGCGTAGCGTCTTCTCGTCCGACATACCTCAGTGCCTCAAGTCGAAAGTTTTCGACCAGTGTGTGTTGCCAGTGATGACTTATGGCACAGAAACGTGGTCTCTCACTATGGGCCTTATTGGTAAGCTCCAAGTAGCCCAACGAGCTATGGAGAGGGCTATGCTCGGAGTCTCTCTGCGAGATCGAATCAGAAATGAGGAGATCCGTAGAAGAACCAAAGTTACCGACATAGCCCAACGGATTGGCAAGTTGAAATGGCAATGGGCAGGGCACATAGCGCGGAGGACTGATGACCGATGGGGTCGGAAAGTTCTCGAGTGGAGACCACGTACCGGCAAGCGCAGCGTAGGACGTCCACCCACAAGGTGGACGGATGACCTCATTAAGACCGCAGGATCGCGCTGGATGCAAGCCGCTTCCAACCGGTCTTATTGGAGATCCATAGGGGAGGCCTATGTCCAGCAGTGGACTTCTTATGGCTGATGGATGGATGGATGGATGGATATTATGCAAGGTTGCCCAGCGAATTGTCGCTGCTATTTTTTGTAATTTCCTAACATTTGATTTCAGATGTAGTATAGGGTGATAACATAGGGTTTTTCAGGACATAACATTGTAAGTATCCGATAAAACAGAACAGTAAACGGACGGCGTGTGTAAACGTACTGTTACTGGTGATTTTCCACAAATTTTGTGACTGAACTAGTTTAACTAAATAAATAAATATTAGGGGACATTTTACACACGGTCTCTGACCCCAAACTAAGCAAAGCTTGTGATATGGCTGCCAAAGCCTGATATACTACATATACATATGTATTTTAAATACATACTTATATAGATAGTATCTAAATAACACCCAGACACAGAGCAAACACCTATGTTCATCACATAAATACTTGCCCTGGGTGGGGATCGAACCCACGCCTCTTTGGTCCAGAAGTGTAAATTCAGTAACTGAATTTACGTTTCCAAGGTACAATCTTCCCTCGTATCGATGCGGTAGTAAACACAGCATCTCCCTAGAGAGCTGGACCGAACCTGAAACGTTCCTGCAACGGACGAGTTTGCAGCCAGTGTGTATGCACTTTAAGTTATTTTACAAGTTTCCCAGCTTGTTTTACCTGAGCTCTGAAATATGTAATGTGCCTGGTGGTATTGATTTGTGGTTTCTGCGATCGGTGACCTAAGTTAGTACCTCTAGTCTGGGTGGCTAGCCTTGGTGTAAAAGTTTTATTTACGAATAGCTGCCCACCCCGGTTTTGCTAGGGTATGATTTTCTGAAGAAGACAGATTTGTAAATATTGTGCATTTGTGCCTATATACCTACTACGTAATTAAGGTATGAGAGTTTTAGTAATGATCCTTTTTTTTTTGAAAATATACTATAGCCTATGTCATCCGGAGATAGTGTAACTTTCTAATAGTAAAAGAATTTTTCAAATCGGTGCAGTAGTTTAGGAGCCTATTCAATGCAAACAAACAATCAAATCTTTCCTCTTTATAATATTGGTATAGATGTATAGATAGGTAAGTTAACAAAAATAATGAAGTTAACTATTTGGGGAGATCTTATACACGGTTTCTGACCCAAAACTAATCAAAACTTGTGATATGGCTGACGGAGACTGATATATGAGACTGATTTTTTTAAATACATACTTAATAGTAGCGCTCGTAGCGTAGTTTGACTAGGTGATTGTCAGCGATCACCGAAATTAAGCAACGTTCCGCACGGTCAGTACTTGGATGGGTGACCGCGGGTGGCATTTTCCAACTGAGCGCTACCGTGGCTCGGATGACACGTTAAATTGTAGGCCCCGGTTGTTTCAACCGTTAAGCCATGTCAGAGGCCTTCAGGCGGCCTAAAAACTCTGACACCAGGGCTAGCCACCCGGCCTATACGAACTTACTTACTTACTTAATACATACTTATATAGATAGTAGCTGAATAACACCTAGACACAGAGCAAACACCTATGTTCATCACATAAATACTTGCCCTAGGTGGGGATCGAACCCACGCCTACCATAATCTTTGACCCAGAAGTTAGGGTGACTAACCACTGAGCCTCCGAGGCAGTCATATTAAATCATTTATCTGAAGTGACTAATGATTATTTGACACACAAAAATTGCGGTTTTGCTTTATACTATGTAGTGAAGTAAGGATTATAGAGGGCAATTTGAGTTATGTAGATCACAATTGAATGCAATTGACCTGATATGGACGTTACGCCTTACATCAGGTGAGTATTTCCCTCGTTCGCCATCATTGTAGGAATCTTAGAAACTCTTCCAGCATCGACGTAATTTCATAAAAAAAATGTACTCTACCATAAAATTTACTCTAGTTTTACGAGAACAAGCCACAATACTACTAGATCAAATAATTGTAAATCACGATTTAGCCGCGATAGAGCAAACAATGGACTTTAGGACTCTCCCGCCACCTGTTTATGGCTCTACAATACGCAGAGATCTCGTAAAATTGCCTCTTATCTCTCAATTGTCACGTATTGGTACAGTTATTGACTAAACGCTCTTTATAATTTTAAAGATCTTAGTAAAAGCGAAATTAAGGAAAAAGGTCACATTTATTTTTATTGTACAACGCATTGCCGTAGGTAATTTGCAGTGGGTTGTTTGTAATAAAATTATTGTATTATGAATTTATGGTGAATGGTTTTAATACAAGTCGATTATTTATATTGCTTTGCTTTTATTGATACTGAAAATCATAAGTTTTTATATATTTTTTTATATTGCTTTGCTTGTTAATTATGTAATTAGGCTAAACTTTGATAAATAAAGATATTGATACTGAAAATCATAAATTTTCAAAAAAAAAAAAATCTTATAATTTTAAAGTTAAACTAGATCAGCTGTTATTCCTGGCTGAGTTCTGAAGTCTCGCCGACAGTACTCGAACGAGCGAGTGACGTCACAATGTTATACCATGGTTATACCTTACTACTTTAAAGTATAACATTATCATGTCACTTGACACTTGACCTAGCCGAGTACCGCGGCTAGGAATCAATTTATAAAATGTAGTATAACTTTGTAATTATCAGGAACAATAAAAAAATTAAATAGGTTCATATGGCAACTTGTATAATATACTAGCGACCCGCCCCAGCTTCGCACAGGTGTATTTTACACATATTATAAACCTTCTTCTTGGATTACTCTATCTATTAAAAAAAAACCGCATCAAAATCCGTTGTGTAGTTTTAAAGAAATAAGCATACATGGGGACAGACAGCTGGAAGCGACTTTGTTTTATACTATGTAGTGATAAGTTGCCATATAAACCTATTTTAATTATGATCTTTACATATATCACAAAAAAAAGGATTGAAAAGACCAATTGCTGTGCAATGATTCTGTTGTTGCCTGTACCTGAATATTTAGGTCGGGGATTGGAGCAATATATTGTTTATTTTGTAACTTTTTATTGGTGTTATTTATTGCTTTAATGCGCTTCTGATATTTACGGTTTACGTGATATCTGTGACTGCTATGAGAGATGACTATTCTTATTTAAGTCAATGTGTAGCAGCAATTTGTTTGCGGTTTACTATTTTACAAGCTTTTACTCGTATTAACTTTCACCTGTCCCCTTGTATGTCGGTCTGTAATCAAATCTTGCAAGTTAAATTTGATCCACTTCCCGGTTAACGGCTGAGCTGAAATTTTGCATACCTGTAACCAGTGTCTAATGATGGAGCTGAAAGGTGTTCATAGGAACTCTGTAATGAAACGACGCAACCCTATCGAGTTTCGGCTCGTTTGATTCGTCTTGGCGAGTACTTGTTCAGTAAAAGCTTGTTTTAAAAAAAAGGTTTCTTTAGAGTTATGTCTAGAGCTTTCTTTCGCTTCTGAACCAAAAATAGAGGAAAAGAGGGGAGAAAGACTATAGAGAAGTACAATTTGATAAACTTTAAAAATGTTTTGGTAAAACTTTTCTTGCAACAAGAAAGTTAGCACCTATCTTAGAATGTACAGGCTTTAAACATTGTAGCAGCTCTTTGGAATATAACCAAGTATTAATTAATATTGTCTATGAACTTTATTGCAATAGCAGTATCCTTACTAATATTATAAATCCGAAAAGTTTGTTGGTTTGTTGGTTTGTTACTCTATCACGCGCCAACGGAGCATCGGATTGACTTGATTTTTGGCATGGATATAGTATAAAAGGCGGAAGGAGCTTTGGGATACTTTTTATCCCGAAAAATTTCATAGTTCCTGTAGGACAGGACAAAAACCCTCGAAAGCGAAACTGTCGCCACTATCACAAAGACGCTAAGTGATTAATTCCTATATGACGCTAATATGGACTAACGAAACGTCACAGCCAAACGTAATTAGATGACAGGTGACATTGTCTGCAGACTTTTATAAATCACAAGTAGCGTGGCAAGGCGACAAATTGTTTTTCTACCATTATATCCCCTTGAAGAGGAAATAAAGTATGGATTGAAAATGACAACTGACATTAAAATTGGATAAAATGTTATTTTCCCTCTGCATGCTACATGTTACTATGACGTTTAATACCAGGCCGTCATTTTGTCAGACATTAAAAATATTTTTAAATATTCTATCATTAGAGGTTCAACATGTTTTTTTATTCTACCTTTATGGTACAGAATCATCATACTTTAATATTATCAATCCGAAAAGTTTGTTGGTTTGTTCATCTTTGACGCAGCAACGGAGCAAAAGATTGACCTGATTTTTGGTATGGATACCTATGGTTTAATAGACAGAAAGTGATAATAGGATACTTTTTATATCTCGAGAAAATTCGTGATTCCCATGGGATATGACAATAACTGTTTCTCAGCAATGGAGCAACGGATCGACTTGATATTTGGGGTGGGCATAGTTTGGAAGACGGAAAGTGACATGGGATACTTTCCATCCCGAAAAAATTGTGGTTCCCGTAGGATCCTTACTTAACCCTTTACAACCGGCTCAATACAATCGTGAGGATCGATTAAAAAAATGGCGCAAAAACCATATTGATTTTGTTAACACAACCGGTCTCATACGTTCGTGCGGGATGAGCAGATAACCGCACGATCGTATGAAACCGGTTGCGTTCACAAAATCACCATGGTTTTCCCGTCAATTTTTTTTTGATGATTTTATGCCTAAATTGAGCCGGTTGTAAAGGGTTAATATTATAAATCCGAAAAGTTTGTTGGTTTGTTACTCTATCACGCGCCAACGGAGCATCGGATTGACTTGATTTTTGGCATGGATATAGTATAAAAGGCGGAAGGAGCTTTAGGATACTTTTTATCCCGAAAAATTTCATAGTTCCTGTAGGACAGGACAAAAACCCTCGAAAGCGAAACTGTCGCCACTATCACAAAGACGCTAAGTGATTAATTCCTATATGACGCTAATATGGACTAACGAAACGTCACAGCCAAACGTAATTAGATGACAGGTGACATTGTCTGCAGACTTTTATAAATCACAAGTAGCGTGGCAAGGCGACAAATTGTTTTTCTACCATTATATCCCCTTGAAGAGGAAATAAAGTATGGATTGAAAATGACAACTGACATTAAAATTGGATAAAATGTTATTTTCCCTCTGCATGCTACATGTTACTATGACGTTTAATACCAGGCCGTCATTTTGTCTGACATTAAAAATATTTTTAAATATTCTATCATTAGAGGTTCAACATGTTTTTTTATTCTACCTTTATGGTACAGAATCATCATACTTTAATATTATCAATCCGAAAAGTTTGTTGGTTTGTTCATCTTTGACGCAGCAACGGAGCAAAAGATTGACCTGATTTTTGGTATGGATACCTATGGTTTAATAGACAGAAAGTGATAATAGGATACTTTTTATATCTCGAGAAAATTCGTGATTCCCATAGGATAGGACAATAACTGTTTCTCAGCAATGGAGCAACGGATCGACTTGATATTTGGGGTGGGCATAGTTTGGAAGACGGAAAGTGACATGGGATACTTTCCATCCCGAAAAAATTGTGGTTCCCGTAGGACTTAACGATAATTTTTTCTCAGCAACGGAGCAACTTGCCTTGGCATATTGCATGAATATAGTTTGAAAGACAAAAAGTGACATAGGCCACTTTTTATCGCAAAAACTTTAACAGTTCCCGTAGGATAGGATAAAAACTAAGTGAGTGGGCTGCGGTAGCAGCCGTCTAAGCGCCAGAAATAACCTGTCATGGCAAGTTTAGGACGTTCCCACATATTTCGCACTCCTTCGCGGCACTCAACAGCACTAGCCCAGACTCGGGCTCCATAACGGAGCTTGCGCTCTCGCCATAGTGACGGAGTGTTTCGGAGCACAAGACACATCGGCATCCACCACTCGGGACTAACCAGTACTGAAGTCAGACAGCATTCCAACGCCCTGGTCCCAGTGCAGTGGGTCAGTCATAGTAGCCCAGCGCCTGCCTCTTCAACTGCAGAGGGCAGTGAGAACGGCAATCGCGATACCGACACCTCTCTTCCCCTGCAGCCCCACTGCGTCTGCCAACACGTTGACGGCCTAGCGGAAGGTAGGGTAGGTGGCGGCACCCACACCACCAGTTCCATATATCCTACCGCGGCCCCTTATCCTCGGCTGTCATATCAGAGTCCAAGAAGCAGCCTTGCTTTATGAAACTAAGAAAGGTTATTCCCAGCAAGTAACTGGAGATAGAGAGACAGAAAAGAAGCCACACCCAGCGCAGCAGGAGGAGCTGGAGTTCATATGCCTGGCAGACGGAGCAGCACTAGAGCAAAATCTTAACCGAGAAATTAACATATTTACAGACGGCAGTAAAATTAAAGGGAAAGTTGGGGCGGCATTATCCATTTGGGATGATGCCGCTGAGATCAGTCCCGCAAGCTGAAATTGGCCGATTGGTGCTCTGTGTAACAGGTCGAGTTATTGGCACTTCTTGAGGCTACCGAAAAAACAAAAATCTTTTGTGACTCCAGGTCTGCACTGGAAACGGTAGTTGGCGTATCTTCCCTCCATCCCTTAGCAGTAAATTCAAAGCTAACATAAAGTTACTACACGCACAAAATAAAATAGTGAAACTTTATTGGATTAAAGCGCACGCGGGGATGGAGGGAAATGAGAGAGCGGACCAGCTAGCAAAGGAAGCAGCACTGCACTCGAAGTGCAGACCTATTTAGGATAACTGCCCCGTTTCATTCGTCAAGCGAGAAATCCGAAAGGACTCTCTTGACGAGTGGAACCGGCTGTATCAGGATGGACACACAGCGGCGGTAACCAAAACATATTTTCCGGATGCAAGGGCGGCATACAAGATCGTAAGAGAAATAGCACCAGTGGGAATCATAACTCAAGTGCTGACGGGGCATGGTGAGTTTTCCCAATACTTACATCGATTTAAGTTGAGGGAAAGCCCATCGTGCATCTGTGAACCCACAAAAGAGGAGACTCCACTGCACATAATCTTGGAATGCCCAGTTTATGGAAAGCAGAGATTTGATTTAGAACAAAAAATTGGAATTAATCTAACACGAAAAAACCTTAGAAACAATTTTATCGAATTTTTGCACAAATATTTGTAAAAAAGCAATACTTAATTAGGAACAAGTAGGTATAAACTTTGCTGTACCATTGTAATGTTTATTATAACTGCAAACAGCCAAAAACATTGAAATATAGGTATACTTAGTTTTTATTCATTTGTAATTAAGACCCCTGATCATGTCAGGGATATTTCGCGATATAATAAAAAAAAATCCTCGGATGCAGCGTCGCAAGAGCGGCTCTGCAGCCCGCCTAAGTTGCGACACTCCTCATAAGGCATGCAACCTACCGGCCATCCTCTCAGCTGCTTTAGTTAAAAGCGGCTGAAACTCGAGTGCCAGCCTCTAAGCTTCCTTGGGGGAAAAGACCCAAAGAAGAGGGAGACTTCGAGCGCCGCCTTTTCAGCTGCCTCAGACCTCCCCCACGACAAGGCGGGAATATACGGGGGGGTTGTATAAACACTCCAACCGTAACTTAACCAACAAAAGCATTCCTCTAAGGTATTTTGATATTTGTCAGTTAGGTTAGGTTTCGCAGCCGACATAAACATAAGCCAAAATCAAAATACAACGCGGGCGAAGCCGCGGGTAAAAGCTAGTTATTTAATATTTTTAAATACAATTATAAAATAGGTACTACCATATTAATACAATATCTCAAAACATTATTTATTAGGTATTAGGTACATATTTGGTGGTTGTATGGATATATGGAAAAACGAAGTAGTGATTGTTGAATTTGAACTATATATAGGTAGGTACGCAAATATATCAATACCTATTCGCGTTGTGTAAATTATAGAGTGTATGAATTATTTTTATATTACACCTTTATATACCTATGTTGATATATTATTACCTACTTTAGAAGATACGGTAGGTAGGTGAACTCTACATTTGCATCCTTATAACAGATATTTGAGTCAATTGTCACGTGGAAACGCACAAGCCGCGTCAACCGTACATCCGGACGATAGCTGCGTGCGTTTACCCGATTAACACAACCTAGTTATCCGGATAAACGAAATTAATGATTTCCTGTTTATCTGAGTTTTGTGTTTATTAGGCGCTGATATTTACCCAGATTCAAATTAAAACATGAATATCAATTTGCTTTATGAAGACAATAACAGGAAAAATCCAGCAGTAAATAAGAAGACATAAAACAGGCATGCTAGTCAAGCATGCGACCACGAAAAGCCACGAAAAGAACTCATTTCGACGTGTAAAAAAGTGACAAATATATACTTTGCCATAACGCTGTCTCGTTCTGACACTACGAACGAAAAAATTCGTGGCGTGAATACTACGCACATAAAATAGTCATACGTACAAAATTAGATGAATTCCAAGATATAGTGGGTGTACCGGTTGTGGCCATTTGGTGTCAAAATTATTGCATTATTGATAATTATAAACAATGTAATACCATAAACATTGTTTGTGTGAATCTAAATGTTTGAAAGTTTATCTATCTATTATATAAAAGGCTTCGCTGAGTGACTGACTGACAGACAGCCTACAGCCCAAACCGCTAAAGATAGGAACATGAAATTTGGAACAAAGATACATTGGACCACGTAATGGAGCACTAAGAACGGAATTTTGAAAAATCGACCTCTAAAGGGGTAAAACGGGCCCTTTTCGTTTGTATGTAACTTTTTATTCCCTTTACCGATTGACTTGAAACTTTGTATACATGCTACTCAAACAAAATAAAAGTTACGTTTGTTCCTGTTTTTCCGAATATTCCTTATCTAAGGGGTCAAATTGGGTCCCAAAGTTGGTGAAAAAAGCGTCTATTACATCCAACGAGCTGAACGGTTATGGATGAAATCTGGTATGGAGGAAGCACACAACATGTTTCAACACATGAACTATTATTATCCCGGAAATTCTATAGGGATCCTTAGGGATAGCCAAAATTAATCAGTTTCGGCTGCCGCCCAAACCGCTAAAGATATAAACTTGAAATATGGAATATAGGTACATTGTATGACGTAATGGAGCACTAAAGACGAAAACTTTGAACTTTTGACCTTTGACGGGGTAAAACGGGCTCTTTTCGTTTGTAAGTATATTTTGTATTCCTGTACCGATTGACTTAAAACTTTGTTAATATGCTACTCAGACAAAATGAAAAATACGTTTGTTCCTGTTTTTCTGAATTTTCTTTATCTAAGAGGTCAAATAGGGTCCCAAAGTTGGTGAAAAAAACATAAACTACATCCAACGAGCGGAACGGTTATGAATGAAATCTGGTATGTAGGAAGCACATAACATGTTTCAATACAGTAACTATTTTTATCCCGGAAAATCTATAGGGTCTCTTAGGGATAGCCAAAATTATCAGATAAAGCTAAGATAAAACGGGTAAATGAATTCTAACAAAATTTCGTACGATGCTAGACAATAACACAAATTACCACTTGGGGTACCTACTGCTATCCAGGAAAATTTCAGTGGGTCACGATAACAATTTCTTAAAAAAATGCTAAAAATCTATTCGTAAATCGATGCAATATTGTTTAAAAATAGCCCACCCTTTTAACTAATAGATGACTATATTGACGTTTTGGGAAAAGTCCCGGATTCCTTGTCGAAATCTAGACCAAACGTCCTATAAAAGCATGAAAAATAACTTGAACGCATTTTTTTAGTAATATAGTGAAGTATCTAGAATAAAATTTAGATATTGACTCATCCGTCAATGGGGCAAAATGGGCCCCTAATAGTTTACGAAAGATTTTATTTTGTGAGATTTGAACTTAGGGTACATACGGATAAATAAACTTACTTTACTATGGGTTCTACCTGAAAAAGCGAAAATTACCTATTCTTTACATTTTGCCGCGGGTCGATGAACTTTTTATGTTGAACAGCAGATTTTATTTACGTGATTTCGGGGTTGGTACCATGGTAAAAGTAAGTCAAATGATGAGTATAATAGAATCCTAGAACATGCCTGTCGTCTAGATATAGGTACAATATGTATTTCTCAAATAAAATATACCTACTTGTGTGCTACTTTTTCATCTGTACAGGGTCAGAGAATGCCTGAAAGTCCTACAAGTGTCTCGGCCACTTTTGACTGGGTGAACGGTTTTGGGCAAGATTGTCATTGAGTTCAGGATAATCAAAATTAAATTTCTAATAATTTAATGAAACATGTTGAATACCTGTACTGAGCTTTTTTAATAGTCCACTACTGAACGTAGGCCTACCCACGAAGGGTGATTGAGCCATATCCATCACGCTGGCCGAGCGCGGGTTGCTGAATTCATATACATCGATTTTTCTCTATGGACGTGCCTTTGCAGGTTGCTTCAATGTTTTCCATCAATAAAAAGCCATTAGTGTAAATTTCGTACATAAGTTTCAAAGCTCAGTGGTCAGACCAGGATTAGGACCTTCCGATTGTGATGTGGACCATGACATGCGAATGGAGTTGGATATAATTTGGTATGCGAGTGGGAAACTACATGGTTCATGAGTGAGCAATGTACCGAAAAATATTCTTTTTACCACATAAAGAATGAGTAGGTATTTTAACATATAACTTTATTAAGTATTTATCTTCTGACAAGTTATAAGGCAACGCGGGCCAAACCGTAGGCTATTAAAGTCAAAGAACATATTTACTGTTGAACTGTGTTACATTGAGATCTTAATACTAAGAACAAAAATATTGAATTAACCGTTAAATCCAATGCGGCCATAAAATAATTATTTGAACATGAATAAATCATACAATTATTATTTAATTAATTTCAAATATTTTGCAAATCAATTTCATCTAAAAATTGTCGTAGGTACTCCGTAATAAGCTTTAGACACGAGCGAATTTAAGCAAATACTGAGACAAAGCAGGCTAATCTTATCTTTGCAAGTAATACGAAAACCCGAGCTAAACCATGAGCTATTATTTTAAGCAAGAAAGTACTAAAACAACGCGGGTCAAACTGTGGGGAAATACCATTTAAAGTAAGTACTCATTATCATTTTGAGAAAATACTAAAACAACGCGGGCCATACTATTATCATGGGCTATTATCATTGCAAGTAATACGACAACGCAAGCCAAACGGCAGGCTATTATAATTTGGGATAATATAAATTGCATATCAAATAAATAATCGCCTATCAATACATACTCATCATTTATATTCTTTTTTATAGTCAAACCGCTAAACTCAGACATCGCCTGCGCGGTACAGGGGCGCCGGGGGAGACGACACAGGGGGACTGAGACAGGCGCGGGCAGCGGGTCCCCGGCGCCCGCACCTGTCTCAGTCCCCTGTGTCGTCTCCCCCGGCGCCCCTGTACCCGCGCAGGCGATGTCTGAGTTTAGCGGTTTGACTATAATACATCAAATAACTTACTTCACTACAAATAAACTAAATGTTTAACAAAACTCAAACTGCAGATAATTCGAAATTTTACATCAATACGACATTACTTTTTTCCTCATAATGTAATACAGTTAAATTTATTTTTGTACAAAAATACTACATACATAGCATAAATACTGACTGCACAGCAAATTTTTCATATTTCATAGCAAAATAACTATCCCAGTCGCATAATCCCTAAGTTGACCCTCGCTTCCTAGGGAATGCTCTGTTATCAGGGGTTAGATCAATGGATGGTTTCTTTAGGGTAAATTAGTGAAGAAATTAGATTAGGTGTGATACAAAAAATAGGTTAGGTTATGTTAGAACATGACAAAACAACGCACGAGCCGAGCGAGCGAAGCGAGCGTGCCGCGGTAGCGGCCGGCGAAGTGCCAGAAGCGAATCGCCTTTATAGATTAGGTGTGAAACAAAAAATAGGTTAGGTTAGGTTAGTTTAGGTTAGGTTAGTTTAGGTTAGGTTAGGTTAGTTTAGGTTAAATATTAAGACGACTGTGATTAATAAAATGCTGTTTTATTTAGAAAAACTGCTGTAAATAATATAAAATAGAAGCTATATTTAAAAGAAAAAGAGTTAACAGGTATAATGTGCATTAAGATTATTAGCTGTGCATTGATGAAAAAGCTTTTGCTTTAGGAAAAATCGCTGTACGCTGCGAAAATAAATTGTAGTGTGTTTAGTGATATTTTGAGTTGAATATTATGCTGTGCAATCAGTAATTTTGATGGGAATTTGGAATCTTATTGCATAGAATAAGGATATTTTTTGATTTGCGTTTAAATACTACCCTTATAATTTTAAGCAAGTACTACGACAACGCGGGCCAAGCTACGTGCTATAAATTACCATTATAAGCAAGTACTGAGAATATGCAGGCCAAACCACGACCTGTTATTATTCTAGCCAAATACTGGGATAATTTAGGCCAAACCGTAGACATTATCCCTTCAAGTAATACGTTATACGATAATGCGGACGAAACCACAAACTATTATTATTTTAAGCAAGTGCCAAGACGACGTGGGCCAAACTGTGGTTTATTATCATTTTAAGCAATTACTAAAACAACGCGGGCCAGCCCGTGGGCTATTATCATTACAAATAATACGACAACACAGGCCAAACGGTAAGCTATTATAATTTTAAGCAAGTATTAAGACAACGCGGGCTAAGCTGCGTAATTTATATACCATCTTAAGCAAGTACTAAAAATACGCAGGTCAAACCGTAACCTATTATCATCATCATCCTGCCCTTAGATTTACTTGATGACAATAAATATTATCTTATCTTATCCCACTAGGTGGGGTCGGCACAGCACGTTTCTTTTCGCCACTTCACTCTATCATACGCCATCTCATCATCAACTCATTTCTCTCGCATATTATCTTGCACACAATTCATCCACACTTTTTTTGGTCGTCACCTCCTATTTCTGCCGCTTACCATCATATTTAGGGTTCTTTTCGTGACATTACTCTCTTCCCGTCTCATGCCCTTACCAAGATAGCCTGCCACTCTTTAATTTCTCAGTCACTGGCGCTACTTTCAGACTTCTTCTAACATACTCATTTTTAATCTTATCCATTCTTGTCTCTCCGCACATCCATCTCAGCATTCGTATCTCCGCTGCATGCAATTTCCTTTCATTCTCCCTATGGTGGCCGAACACTCTGACCCATACAATACGTTTTTTATCCAGCCAAATACTAAGACGATTCAGGCCAAACCGTAGGCATTATCCTTGCAAGTAATACGTTATACGACAATGCTGGGCTACACAAGCTATTATTATTTTAAGCAAGTGCCAAGACAACGCGGGCCAAACTGTGGGTTTTTATTATTTTGAGCAATTACTAAAACAACGCGAGCCAGACCGTGGGCCATTATCATTGCAAGTAATATGACAACGCAGGCCATCAGACAGCCTTTTTTAATTTTAAGCAAGTACCAATACAACGCGGGTCTAACCGCGGGCTATTTTCATTTTAAGCAAGTACCTATGTACTAAGACCACGCGGGCGAAGCCGCGGGTTTTAAGCTAGTTTTAACATAAAATTGTCTTATTAATCCTTGAAATTCAAAGTGGTACTAAACACTGGTACTAAAATGGCCACAACCGGTGCGTCTACCCTATTCACGATGTTTACATTCGCTATCTTCCTTACCGGAATTCTAGTCAATTGTCACGTAAAACGCACAAGCCGTGTGAACCGTACATCCGGACGATAGCTGCGAGCGTTTACCGGATAAACTGAGCCCTTGCTATCCGGATAAACGGAAACCAAGCAGAATTAATGATTTCCTGAACAGAATGACACTATATTTGTGAAATTTATAGATTATACAATGTAAATTTGTACGTAATAATTATTATTTGATCTAAAAGTTTTACTCTTATGTAGCATTTTTAAAACAGGGTTTAAATAAGGTCTCAATGTTTGAAACGTTCAAAAATAGAACGCCTAGGTTCATTCGCTTGACTACAATTTTTCGTAGTCCGATTATTTATTGCAAAATATGGAAACAGTTTCGCAAAATTACCATGTTTTTATCGGTCCTGTATGAAAAACATCGTCGAGTGGACGTCTGATTGACGTTAAAGCCTGTTCATGTTGCAGCAGAGTTATTTTTGTGGATTCTCCACCAGTGACGGCCTGGAGTGGAAATTAAACCAGCGGAAGTGACGAGAATCGACATCATAGACTGGGAGCTCGTGTCAGAGTTATAAGGCCCCACTATGCTACGCGTTTCGACGCTCCGTCGGAGTCCTCAACGAAGTTACCCGAAGTTCGAAGTGACTGTCCACACACTTGTTCAACTTCGCGAAGTGCCCAGTCTCTCGGAGTCCGCGCACGAGGCAACATAGACGTTCAAGTGGCAGCTGCCGTTTTTGTCTTTTTCTAGACTTTTGTCTTACATTACTTCTTTTATTTTTTAAATATAAGCCTATTTTGAATATGACTTGATTTTTATCTTTTTACTTTGATAGGCCATAGTTCAAAGATGGTCCCATTTAAATTTTTTTGAATTCGACTGAGTCCTTTTTAAAAAAAATTCCAATAATCCAAAATTGTATGCACCGATTCCAGCGAACTATTCGATTTTTGTACGCGATTAAAGTCGGTTGTAGCATTTTCGACGGAAAATAAATTATGTATATTGTTGTTGGACTAAACAATTGTTTCATTTTTAAATTACACGCCAGATATGATTTTACATCATAGTAATTTATCTGGCCGCACTGCAAAACACGACAGATATTATGGATTTTTAGACAAATTTTGCCGGTTGCTGCTCGCATGAATTTGGCCCATACAGCAATTTCGATTCATCTCGAAGAACACATGCCATGGAATGGCATATCTATATTTGTGTAGCATACTACCCAAAATGTCATCTTGATTGTACTCTATTTTAAGTGGATTAATATAATCTTATGAGATATGCAAAACACTTTTTTTTTTTAATTACTAGGACGCTTTTTCAAATATTCATCCAGTTAAAAGTGGGATATCCCGTTGTTACGAGTAGTGAAGTTGTTCCACAAAAGTGATGAGAAGCTCCTGGTCTACTACTCTCCGTTCGCAAATGGTGTCCTAGTAATTAATGGAGCTTCTAGCGTACTCTACAGGCCAATTTTGTTAGATCGATTAGTTATTGAAATTTGGGAACGCTTACCGACTAACCAACGGAGCTAGCTTAAATTTGTTATTAAGTACTATTGTAAGGACTAATAACCCTGTAGAAGTGTAGACTATGTCAACAATTGATTCGGAATGGTACATTTCACCTATTTGTGGCCCTTCAGTTTCAGTTTATTTATTTCGACAAATGGGTGTCATAGACACACTTTTGAATAGTCAAAAACAATCTACAATACAGTATAGGTACACTTAAAAGAAAACTAATTACTAACATGTTTATAAATTACTAAGGTTAAATCACAATTAATTTCTTATCTACAGTCAAATATGAACACAATTTACATCTACATTACACTAAATATTCTTAATTCAACAAGATTAAACACAACAAGGTGCCAGTTTATGAGTGATGAAAACCTACCAAACCAAATGCCCAATTGCTCATCCACTTTGATTGATTTTCGTCAGTCAATAATAAATGAAAGAAATGTCATATTGTAAAAAAAAATAACAGATATTAAAATTAAATTAAATAAAATGTCAAAAGTAAAATACCAATAGCATAAGGTCAATAATTTAAAAAAAAAACGCTCACGAGGCGTATAACCGTAGTCGTATCGTAGGCATTATGACGCAACGCGTACGTGACATGCAATGTTTCACACACGAATCGTCGCGTAGGCGTATCGTTTTGTAAGATCTCAGTAGAAATCATAGCTCTATATTGGCATTTTATGAAATTAGTTTATTTTTAAAGATATTTCTGCCCAAGTTTTATCCGTAACATTTCAGGAATTTTATTTAGACAAAGAAACGCTTCAACTAGTTTCAAGAATTCAATCACTTTTTCAGACATACTAAAAATAGAAATCGTAGGAAATTATAAAAAATCAAATTCAATTACATTTTTACAGAAAATAATGAACAAATAATCGCTAGCTTTTTTACACCAGTACGCTACGATGTGGTGCTGCAGCGAAAGGAAGGAGATACTCGTATTAACTGTTATTACGACAGCCGTAGCGTACTGGTGTAAATAGTAACTGTTTATTAATTTCAATTTCACTGACAAAATGATTGAATTCGTGAAACTGATCGAATCGTTCCCTTGTCTATAAAATCATTTATTCAGTAAATATTCAAGGAAAAATGTAACAAATAAAACTTGGGTATAAATATCGACTAAAATAAACTGATTTCATATATTCCAATATAACGCCATGATTTCATCTGAGTTCTTACAAAATGATACGTCTACTCGCCTAGTGCGCGTTGCGTCGTAACGATACACTTACGATGCGACTACGTTTACGGCTCGTGTGCGAAGGGCCTAAGTTATCTTCTATATTATTATCTCTACCAAATTGACGAATAGCTCTCGGTCTACGGCACTCCGTCCGTGGCGCCCTAGTAATCAATGGAGCCTCAACAAATGATTGAATCCCGACGATAGCCCTCATACAGCTGTACTCTAATGACTAACTCCAGTAGATCGATTACAAACTGATCCATATTAGATTACAGTAAGTTGGAGTGGCAGCGGGCAGGGCTTAATGGTATCCTTACTAATATTATAAATCCGAAAGTGTGTTTATTGGTTGGTTCCTCTTTCACGCCGCAACTGAGCAACGGATTGACTTGATTTTTGGGCTTGTTCTCAAAAGGACAGATTCTCATAAGGACATGTTCATAGTTTGAAAGACGGAAAGTGATATAAGTGCTACTTTTTATCCCAGAAAAATTAAATGCTCCCATAGGATAGCACAAAAATTAAAATACCGCGCGGGGAAAGCCGAGGGCAAAAGCGCTAAATATAAAAATTATGAAAGGGATATCCAATGGGGCAATAAATTTCCCGAATGGAGATCACGTTCTAGCAAGCACAGCGTAGGACGGCTACCGACATGATGGGGACCAGGTTTAAGTAGGAACACAAAAATGTAAGCCAATGACACTGATATATGACGATGAAAAAATATACAGACATAGCATTATTAGTATAATCATTTTACCAAATTTACGAGTAGCTCTCGGCCTACGACACTGCGTCCGCCAATGAAGCGCTAGTAATTAATTGAGCCTCTAGAAAGCCGACAAATGAAGCCCGACGATAGCCCTCCTACAGCTGTACTCTAATGGCCAATTTTGGTAGATTGATTAGCTATTGAAATCTGAGAACAGTTCTTGACTATCAGACTAACTAAACAAAGTAAATAAATAGCTAGACCTCAAGACACCACCATCACTTCATTCAGATCACAAACGTGGATGTAAACCATTTCCAGATGATTTTACTAAAGATTTTTTTTATTTGAATAAAGATTTTTTATAATCTATCGAAGGCGCTGTTAGCCTGTTAAAGTCATTTAATATAGTTGTACATTTTTTTAAGACTGTCTACCTATAGTTTGTACGTACTCTGTATCAATTTTTATGATTGATACAGAATTTTAGAGATCAAAAATATTCAGTAGGGGACCATGTGGCGAAACGATGATGAAAACGGCGGAAAAAATATGGCGGCGCCATAGTTTGCAGTTGCATACTTACGAGGCAATAATTTGGAGATATCACTTCATTGAAACTAGCGTAAGGATTCAAATTCAAATTTAATTTGGAGATATGATGTCAATAAAATCACCGATATTCAAAAGTCTTGAAAAAAAATTGCACAATTATATGATTGGAACTCACATAGAATGATTAGCAGAAGCTCAGAAGAATTACAAGCAACAAAAGTATTGTAGTAAATTGTACTCAAATAAAAACTACGTTACAGCTGTCTTATTCATGTCTGGTTATACAGCATACGCAAGAGCGAGTGGAACAAAAAAAACACAATGTCTGTCGCATACGTCAAAATCACCAGTTGGAATGTCAAAATGGTTAAAATTTGGTTACACTTGGTCATATGTCTTTTTCGGAAAATATGAACCCTCCAGTTCCAGTAAGAAGGTTTAAATCTCTGATCATACTTTTTACCTTTGAATTTGGACACCCGAGATAGTTCAATGCTAATTTGTGAAACCCTTTCAACTTACCTATGTTCGGGTGTATGTGCATCTTTTTCTAACACCTTTTAAATTTCAAATTTAAAATGGGACAAAGTGATGTATATCTCTTGCTATTTTAGTACTGTTCTATTACTTTAATTATCTATACCAATATTATAAAGAGGAAAGATTTGATTGTTTGTTTGTTTGTTTGCATTGAATAGGCTCCGAAACTACTGAACCGATTTGAAAAATTCTTTGACTGTTGGCAAGCTACACAATCCCCGGATGCTATAGGCTATATTACATTTTCAAAAAAATTAGGGATCCTTGCGAAAACTTCAATAACGTAACTCAAGGTGTAAAAAAATTACCTTATACTTTAAATATTATGTAATGAGAATATGTAAAAAGTATGTAATATTTAACTGTCATAGTCTATTGCTTATTGTTACCCTAGCAACCAAAAATAAGTGTGTCACTTCTGTCAAATGTTTGAAATATAAACAGCTAACAGTTTACAGCTTTAAACACATTGAATTATAAAATTCATTGCTTAAACACATATTCAGCATTATTTAATTTAACTGTGTAGCTGCAGGCCCGTTTCCGTCATAATTCCTGTTCAACGGTTAGCAAATCATTTATGAGGTACAAAGGCAATTTAGTTATATTTTCTACCATTTTAAAATGCCCAGAAGATGAAGATCTCAACTTTCTAGACATAGTTCCCAGGCGACGGCATCAAAAATACGTCGTTATGAAGAATCTTCATCGGAAACTGAAAATCGTCTTACAAGCCGGAGAGAATACGCGTCGCAATCGCGTGACAGAGAGTCGAGTATCGAGCGTTCGCAGCAGCTTGCTGAGCAAAATTTGAGAACCTCTCAAGTCCGCGCGCGAGAGACGAGTATCGAGGGTTCGCAGAGGCTTGCCGAACAACATTTGAGAACCTCCCAAGTCCGCGCGCGAGAGACGAGTATCGTGGGTTCGCAGAGGCTTGCCGAACAACATTTGAGAACCTCCTAAGTCCGCGCGCAAGAGACGAGTATCGAGCGTTCACAGAGGCTTGCCGAACAACATTTGAGAACCTCCCAAGTCCGCGCGCGAGAGTCGAGTATCGAGCGTTCGCAGATGCTTGCCGAACAACATTTGAGAACCTCCCAAGTCCGCGCGCGAGAGACGAGTATCGAGGGTTCGCAGAGGCTTGCCGAACAACATTTGAGAACCTCCCAAGTCCGCGCGCGAGAGACGAGTATCGAGCGTTCGTAGAGGCTTGCCGCACAACATTTGAGAACCTCCCAAGTCCGCGCGCGAGAGACGAGTATCGAGCGTTCGTAGAGGCTTGCCGCACAACATTTGAGAACCTCCCAAGTCCGCGCGCGAGAGACGAGTATCGAGCGTTCGCAGAGGCTTGCTGAACCACATTTGAGAACCTCCCAAGTCCACGCGCGAGAGTCGAGTATCGAGCGTTTGCATCGCAGCGGCTTGAAGAGCAAAATAATAGAAATATTCTAACTCGCACTACGGAATCGAACTCTGAGCATTCCCAACGCCTACGAGATCAGAGAGAAAGACAACATACGTTAACAACTAGAGTTCGAACACAAATTTTAGCTCACAGTAACAGATCAGCATTCAGATACGATCTACAAATAGATTATACTCAACAGCCTTCCGTCCAAATTGGAACCATGAATAAGATTTGCCCTAAGTGTTATGCAAAAAAATGAGACGATGAACCTAACATGGTGTGCAGCTGAAAAAGTTAGTCTCCCCAATATTGAAGAGCCGCCACAACCAATAAAAAAATCTTTTGACAAGTAATCATTCACTATCCGGACATTTTTTAAACAACATACGAAAGTACAATAGTGTCTTCCAGATGACTTCGTTTGGCTCGAAAGAAATCTATACCAATATTATAAAGAGGAAAGATTTCATTGTTTGTTTGTTGGCATCGAATAGGCTCCGAAACTACTGAACCGATTTGAAAAATTCTTTCACTGTTGGAAAGTTATGTTATCCTTGGATGCCAAAAGCTATATTATGTTTTTTAAATAATTAGAGATACTTACTAAAACTCTCATAATGTAACCCAACAGTACAAAAATTACCTAAAAATTATTTACATCGCGTGCGCTGCGAAAACTATTGATGATACAGTAAAATAATATACTACGACTTCGTAGAGCTAATCATTATTTACAAAAAGTGTCGGGACAGAGTATGTCTATCTATTATAGTTAAGCCACAATAAGTGATATTTTATTTGAAAATTTTAATTGAAATGCCGCCGCAAGAAAAGGCTCTTAATTTACATCATGGTATAATATTATGTAAACCCTGATCAAAGGGAAATAAACTACTTTATATTCAAGAATAATTGCCTTTTTAAATTGTTCAATTCAGACATTTCATTCGAAAGATATCATGGGTTTAAAAATGTAGGTAAGTATTAGAAAAAAAATCGCGTGGTCACCGCTCATCCCGCTCGGCGAGCTAGGCATCACCATATTTTATATCCGCTATTCCTGTAGGTACCTGTACCTATACCAGCCTTTTTTAATAGTCCACTGCAGGACATAGGCCTACCCAAGAAGTGTGATTGGGCCATATCCACCACGCTGGTCCCGTGCGGGTTGGCCGATTCATATAGGGCATCCGGGCATCGAATGTAAATGTATCGTCTAAAGTGTTTTAAAAAAAAATACTTTATCCTTTAACTGCTTACAATTTTGACGAAAGTATTAAGAAGTGATATGAAATAGACATGAAACCGCGACCGCGTTGTAATCTATTGAGTAGCGAGAGAGTCTACCTACGGTTGGGCCATATCCACCAGGCTGATCCCAGTGCGGCCAATGGATTTCTATAATAATACGTAATCCAGTTCCTTCTACGGACGTAGGTATGCAGGTTGTCACACGATATTTTCCTTCACGGAAAAGCCAGTGATGTGAAATTCCGTACATAAGTTCCAAAGAAACTCATTGATGCGCGATCAGGATTTGAACCTACTCACGATTGTAAGATAGGTGTTACTACCACTAGACCACCACGGCTATATACCTCCTCTATTAATGCGTCTATTTATATAGTACCTACAGATTTGGAAAAGCTAAGTTAGGCAACCGACATACAGACGATTTATAATTTCTGTTGTAGTGATAGTGAGTGGAGTGAGTGTGCCTGACACATACATAGTTCGTAAAACGAACGATCGATGGGGCTTTAAAGTTCTCGAATGTAGACAATGTATTGGCAAGTGTACAGAAGGTCTTCACGTGAATCTAAGATCTGGTAGAGACCATCGGAACACGTTGGTTGACAGCGCTTCCATTGGTGCCGTCACAGCTTTTTGGGTTAGCAAGTTGAAGAGGCCTTAGGTAGAGCACACAATTCGTAGAAGTAGAACTGATGGCTAATATTTTACAAAGTACTCGAATGAAGAAAAGATTAATTAAAAAACAAGTGTATATTAGAACGTCAACTAACTTACATTGATAGAATTTAGATGGACTGCGGGCTGCGGGTCTCTAATATTCTAACCGTTTAAAAACTCTGAAGCGAATTCGATCGATTCTACTACAAAATTGATTCACAATTGACGGAATGATCGCGTAACATACAAAATGAAACACACAGTCAAATTGCGAACCTCATTTTTTGGTGGATACGTGGATGGACGCTGGATGCAAAATTCTTGCAATGGTTATATTCTGTGTTATTCAAGATCTAATAAGGGAGCCCTATGTTAGGCAGTGGGTGGTCTGTGGAAAAAATATTTGCTTATATGATACTGTAATATGAAAACGCGCTAAGATAACTGTGTTCATGTGAGTGACATATCTACTTTACGTGGTAGGTAAATAGGCACAATACTCATAAAATCTGTCTTCTTTAACCAATCGTACCCGGGCGAAGCCGGGGCGGGCCAGCTAGTTATTATATATGCAGAAGTTATCGAATTTGTGTGCCAGTAGCATAAGCTGATTAAATCATAAAAATACATCTCCAGCTCCCAGAAATAAATAAGTCAAGATAATTAATGAATTTCATTCCAGTGTGGGGCTCCCAAACGTCCAGGGAATAAAATTACCCCGGCTCTGGCCAGTGTTCCGGTATCACAATTCAATTAGGGACGGACAAATTATTTCTTCTGGACCTTGTCTTAGGCTTCCGGCCTGGTCAGCGTACATCGAGATTCCATCAAAGCAGAGCGAAGCAGAGCAGATGAGATAGATTGGAAACCCATGGCAGAAATGCATTAAAATCTAATGATGTATGTTCTTTTCTAACCAATTATCTAAATTAGATATTTGGCTAGTAAAGGAACCTACACCCAAGTAATTATTTTTTCCAAAAATGGCATAACCGACTCATCCGTGTAAAGAATTCGAAAAGTTCGCACAGATCGATGTAGTAATTTTCACTGAATTATTGATTTATAAAAAATGGCTCAGCCGATTTCGATCATATTTAAATGGGAATACCTTTGAAGTATTATTAACCAAACAAAAAAGAATTATCAAAATCGGACCACCCTGTAAAAACTATTTATGAAAGGGGCCAACTAGCACTTTCACTGTCCCATTACAAAGTTATAAACTGTTTTCCTACGTCCACCTATAAAAACAATGTTCCCTAGTATTGTATTCGATTAGTTATTGCACATATTAATAGTAGAAATAAGTAAAAATGGGCAGGGCACCTACCCTACCAGAGATAGCTCGGGAGGTATAAGTGCACTACACAAGTGGTCAGTCCCTACTGGTAGAACTAAATCTACAAAAAGTGGACAGCTTGGTAGGGATAAGTGTACCAGCCGACAATTACGTACATCAATCCGTGCGAACTATTTGAATTCTGTACACGGTTGAAGTCGGTTAAGCCACTTTCTGGGGAAAATAATAATTATTGTATGTCACCGTTCTGCTTTGGTACATCTTGGGCCAAGTCTGGTAAGTAATCAGAATTGTCGGGTACGATGTAGGCAGTCATTATTTTATCTGATACTTGGGTCTTGATATATGTATTGTTGACTTCTATGCTGGAAAAATGGTTTGGTCTAATTGCGGATTTTTAAAGATGTGGTAACGTGACTCTACAAAATACGTATACTCGTAACTACAGTGCGACATAAAATAGTTAAAAATAAATGAGGGCGCCACTGTCGCTTTTTTAGCATAATATTTTGCGTCAGTTTTTTCATGATGACACTGTTTTCCTGATCACAATCACAAAATAAAACAATATAAGAAAAATGCAAGAAAATTAACAATGACTGACAAATGAGGTAGTGGTTCCAGCAATAGTGACTTTTATGCAAGAAAATTAACAATGACTGACAAATGAGGTAGTGGTTCCAGCAATAGTGACTTTTATGCAAGAAAATTTACAATGACTGACAAATGAGGTAGTGGTTCCAGCAATAGTGACTTTTATGCAAGAAAATTAACAATGACTGACAAATGAGGTAGTGGTTCCAGCAATAGTGACTTTTATGCAAGAAAATTAACAATGACTGACAAATGAGGTAGTGGTTCCAGCAATAGTGACTTTTATGCAAGAAAATTAACAATGACTGACAAATGATAATGGATAGTATCAGCCCGCGGGATCTGTCTATAGCTATACGTAGATTGAGGGCGCACTCTTCAGCAGGACCAGATGGCATACCTCCGTATATTGTGAAGGACTGCTATCACATTCTGAGAGGGCCTCTTCTGTTCATATTTAATTTATCTTTGAGCACTGCTGTATACCCGTCGATGTGGAAATTATCCAGAGTCACTCCTGTGCCGAAGGATGGACCAAGATCCAAAGTTGAGAATTATCGTCCCATAGCTGTTTTGTCGGCGCTTGGCAAAGTATTTGAGTCTATTTTGAACCGGGAAATAACTAGACAGGTGGATGCGCAGCTAAATGATGCGCAGCATGGTTTTAGAGCTGGTAGATCGACGGCCACTAATCACGTAAATTTTATAGATTATGCAGTCGCAGAAATGGATCTTGGTAGGCAGGTGGATGTGGCGTATTTTGACTTTAAAAAAGCGTTCGACCGCGTCCATAACGACATTCTGTTGAAAAAGTTTTCTGAGATAGGATTTGTCCCAAAACTACTGAAATTTTTTTCGAGCCTCTTCTCAAATCGGTGGCAGTTTGTCCAGCTCGGAAACTACTATTCGGAACCATTTATGACCTGTTCTGGTGTGGTCCAGGGCAGTACGCTCGGTCCGACCGAATTTTCTATTATGATAAATGATTTGCCAAGTGTCATTAAAACGGCTAAGTGTCTCATGTTCGCTGATGACTTAAAATTATTCTTGGGAAAACAGACTGAAGCAGACTATGAGGCGTTACAGAGGGATATCGACAGTGTTGTGGCATGGAGTGTACGGAACTGTCTCGAGTTCAACGCATCTAAATGCAGGTCTATCACGTTTACTCGTTCCCGTTCACCCATTGTGCATACTTACGACATAGGCGGTTCCCCTCTTGAACGCGTAGATCGCATTCGTGACCTTGGTCTGACTTTGGACGTGGAGTTGACGTTTAATGACCACATATTAAATGTGTGTGCTCGTGCTCACAGGTCTCTAGGATTCGTTTTGAGGCAGTTGCGGCTATTTCAGGATAGACGTACGATTCTCGCCCTCTACTATGCGTTTGTGCGGAGTAAGCTAGAGTTCAACTCCATTATTTGGGACCCCCATGAAATCAAGTACAAGCTCATGGTAGAGAAGGTGCAGAAGCGGTTCGCTCGTGCTTTATATGCCAGAGAGTATGGTTACTATCCGTATTTGTATCCGTCCCTTTTTGTAGCGGGAATGGTAGGTCTCGATACATTGGAGCTCAGGCGCAAGTGCGCTATTATGGTGCATTTTTACCTGGTGCTCCGCAATAAGATCGACAACCCGGAAAGTCTATCGCGCCTTGCACTCGTCGTACCGGGGCGGCAGCGGCAGCCGCACGTGCGGCGTCTGCTCGCGGCCCCGCGCTCGCGCACGTGCACGTCTCAGCATGCTCCCACGGCCCAAGCTATCTCTCTGATTAACGACTTTCTTGCTCACCACCCTGATATAGATATCTTTGACATAAAATATAACTCATTTGTAAGAATTCGTATGCATTATTTAAGTTTTAATTAATTATTTATAATTGTTTAACGATACTGACATTGGTTTGACCGTTTTTTGTTTGTTTGAGTCCATTTCTGCCTTATTATTCATTGTGACATTTTATTGAAATTATTTTGACATTTATTGAATTTTTTTGACATGTATAATATATTAAAGTTACATAAATGAAAATTGTAAACCTATGACTCGTCATGCGCCTTGGTGTTGCTGACACTGTAAGTTTGATGAGGAAATGAAATAAATGAAATGAAATGAAATGAGGTAGTTGTTCCAGCAATAGTGACTTTTATGCAAGAAAATTAACAATGACTGACAAATGAGGTAGTGGTTCCAGCAATAGTGACTTTTATGCAAGAAAATTAACAATGACTGACAAATGAGGTAGTGGTTCTAGCAATAGTGACTTTTATGCAAGAAAATTAACAATGACTGACAAATGAGGTAGTGGTTCCAGCAATAGTGACTTTTATGCAAGAAAATTAACAATGACTGACAAATGAGGTAGTGGTTCCAGCAATTGTGACTTTTATGCAAGAAAATTAACAATGACTGACAAATGAGGTAGTGGTTCCAGCAATAGTGACTTTTATGCAAGAAAATTAACAATGACTGACAAATGAGGTAGTGGTTCCAGCAATAGTGACTTTTATGCAAGAAAATTAACAATGACTGACAAATGAGGTAGTGGTTCCAGCAATAGTGACTTTTATGCAAGAAAATTAACAATGACTGACAAATGAGGTAGTGGTTCCAGCAATAGTGACTTTTATGCAAGAAAATTAACAATGACTGACAAATGAGGTAGTGGTTCCAGCAATGGTCACTATTAAGTTCCCGAATAATTAATCCCACAAAAATCATTTTCATATAAAAGTCGCCAAGACGAGACTACAGTTGCACTATCAAAAAGTTGTCAGATCTCATGTAGAGCCAAGTTTAACTCTACACGCCTTAACTCTTCAAGCTCTTACTTCACATACTCACCTTAGTCAATAGGTATATGCGGCGTGGTCGTGACGTCACTTCGTGATGATCGTAACCATACAAAGGCGCGTATAGCGATCGTGCGTATGTAAAGTATCTGTGTAAGACAGCAGATTTTGTATAAAGAATCACGGAGTGTGTGCTCTGCACCAAGATGCTGGTGTGCTCGCATGTCATTCGTTTGTCAAAAGTGTTTAAATCATCTCTGTATTTAGCTCCCGACGAAAAAAATAGAATATTGAAGTTACGCATATAAATCCGGTAAGGATTCATAGTTTGCAAAATCAGACAGTCCATTTAGAGTCGAGTTTTTGTTTGGATGTTTTCTTCGAGTTGGATTCAGTAAAAACTTTCGTAGTTGAGATTTCTAACTTCAACTTTATACTTGTTAGAAAATCACTGTCTCGAAACTTCTTGCTTGTATTGTACTTATATTACTAGCTGCCCGTCCCGGATTCGCCCGGGGCCGATTGGCTAAAGAAGACAGATTTTATAAATATTGTGACTATTACGTATGTGTTTTCGAGTTGATTTATAGTCTATGACACTTGCAAAGAATGTGACTTGCTATTGGTAAAAGAATTTTCAAAATCGGTTCAGTAGATCCAGAGATTACCGCCTACAAACTCACAAACTTTACCTCTTTATAATATTAGTATAGATTACTAAATACAATCTCGCACAATATTGATAAGACAAAACTTCAGAACAAAACCTTCAAACTAAGACCGAATGTACCTGTGTAAACTAATTTTCTTAAGGTATTCGAAATAATTTCGGCTGTCAATCATAAAGTCGCTCCGTTTTAATAAGAAAAGCGGCGATGAACGAGACCGAGACCCGAAACAAATGGAAAATGCTGGAAATTCCAGCAGAGATTTAAGATAGCCAATTACTTAATATTAGAGATGGAAATTTTTAGGTGCCATCTGATATTTAGTTCCCGGAATAATGCTTTTTAAACTTTTTTTTTCACGAGGCCTTAGCGTAGCGCTCATGGAGTAGTTTGACTAATTACTTCTTAGCGATTATAAATAACCGAAGCTATGCAACGTTCAGCATAGTCAGTTTTTGGATGGGTGACCGCGGATGGCATTATCAACTGAGCGCTGCCGCGGCTCATGCTACACGTTAAATTATGATTCCTGGTTGTTTCAAACGTTTTCAGAGGCTTTCTTGCGGCTTAAAATCTCTGACACCAGGGCTAGCCATTCAGCCTATGCACTTATTTATGTGTAGGAAATCTTTCACTCTAAGTACTTGGTAGAATTAGGTACCTATAAAGACAAATGCTGTGCCAGTGCCAGTGACAAATGCAAGGGTCTGTGGATGATCCAATTGCTTATTGTGTAGTAATGTATTGTGTTGGAATGAGGATATTCGTTTACGAACCAAAGTTATTGACATAGTCTGGCAAGTTAACAAGTTGATATGGCAGTTGGCTGGACACATAGCACGGAGGATTTGACTGATGTGGTCGAAATGTTCTCTAATAGAGGACACGTAACTACAGGCACAGCGTTGGATATCCACTCTCAAGGTAGACGGATGACCTCATCAAGACCGCAGGATTGCGCTGGATAAAAGCCATTTCCAACTTTCTTTTTCCAACAACGTTTTTTTTGGAGATCTATATAAGCCGGCAGAGCAGTGCCACCCTATGTTTAGCAGTGGACGTGTACGGTCTATGAAGATAATTGTGATGATAAAATTATTCAGTTCGACTTTTTTAGCATTATCAAGTGTTGTCCCGCGTGCTAGTACTCCAACCTTGAAAAAGATCGCCAAATGCGATCGAATCTATAGTAGCAGTTACGAGTATCTACTAAAATAAGGCGTGAGTTATAACTGTGCTATACTTTAATGAAAATGTGCAAAAACTACGTTAGTTTCCATAATTAAATTATCAAGTAATTATCAAGTAAATTATCGAACTACACGAGAGCATCTCACACGCTGTCGTTGCATTATCGCGGCACACTGGGACTTTCATCAACTACGCCGACGACTTCGAAGATGATGCCATCATAAAAATGTTATATGAAAAACCGGATACACTCACGATAATATTTGAAACGAAGTGATGATGCCATCAGTCGATTCGTGAGGCGTGCATCGTCTGCGTCATTGAGGCCCATCAAGGAGTATAACCTGCAGATGGCCATTAGGGATCGGAACGCGGCGGTGATGGAGGCTCTGGGCTGGGAGGAGGCAATAGAAGGAAATGGAAGCGATCACAAGCGAGTACCTAAATACCATCGAGTAACACACGGAAACGTAGCCTCGGACTCTGCCGGTGATCGCTTTCACAAAATAAATCATAATGAGTGTGTAATATAATATAGGAATTAGCATTGCGTGCATGCCCTGAGCATTAATGCTCGCCATCGAAGGCACCTTCTTGCGGCGGCGTCGTGTGTCGGACTGTTCTCATCCCTCAAATATGGTCGAGGAGAGCGATGGCGGGCACATGCGTCACACTCGTGATCGGGTGTTGCATGCGGGTCGCCGGTTTGCTCGCGGCATTCACGCAATCACTGAAACTACTAAGTTAGACTAAGATTTAAACTAACATCTCTCTATTGTACAGTCGTATTCTTTCAAATGTAACTACTCAACACAAAGGCACAGACCCTGGAGTCTGTGGTCATTAATTTAAATATACAAAAAAAATATTATCAAGTGGCATTTTTATTAATTTTGGTCGGATCGAAGGTAAGTTATCTACCGGCTAAAACACAGTATTGACATTCCTAGTTAATACGATGTTATTTGCACAATTTTAATTATATTTTGAGATGCTTCGAATATTTTCCATTGTGATGAGAACTGGTATTCTGACGGTCTTCTGTCTTTTAATTTCTTATTGTTCAGATTCTTTGTAGCGAGATGACTTTTAATCATAATTTAGGTATGTTTCATGTTTTGATGAGATTTATTTAATAGGTAATTTGAATAAGTCATTAAGTTAGAAGAATTAACGTTTATGACTTCATAATCATTATAATAGGCTAGTTGACAATATTTTTGATGCCCTCTTGTTATAATATGACACCTACAGCACTAACCAGAAACATATCCGATCAACGAAAACAAAAATAATATCAACTTAGAAATAAAAAAATTACGAGCATACTTCTTTTCTTGCTAGAAAAAGGGCGCACTATGGCAGGCTATGACGTCACTGCCCGTAAGTGTCATACATTCGCCATACTATGTTATGCTTTGTGGGAAAGGGACAAGGCATCCTCTTTTTATGCCTTCCAAAATCTTTACAAGCTTATATCTCTGAACTTGATTAGCCAATTTTAATTATTTTTTCCGTTTATGAATCATAATTAATTGCAGAATTCACTAATCCTAATACTTTTAATTAATTCAAAACCAGTCAACTACCCTATTTTAGTCGCAAATGTCCTGTACTGGATATATTCCTAGGTACCTACAGCGTAGGAAGTCTATACAGGGTCATAGGTATTAAACTCAAAACCTTTTAGGGTGGGTCTAGCATATCTAGACAAACAACTTTTATTCTAGGACTTTTGGAAAGTCACAAAGAAAAATCAGCTTTTTCATACAAAAAGTTCGTCAACGCAAGGAAAAATGTATGGAGAAGCGATTTTTTTTGCAAATTTTCAAGTCTTAGTACATAAATTAAGTTGTTTGTCTTAATGTGCTGGAGCCGCCCTTAAAAAGTTTTGGGTTTAATATTTTATCCTTTATGCGTCTAGATACCATGAATAATTGAATATATCTGATATTGAATCAGCTGACATTTTACGGCTGCTTTGAGTGTGACAATGATGATGTCGAATATTTTTTGTCCTTACGAGATCGAATCAGATATCAAGGGATTTATAGGCTGATCCGTATAGCTACAGATATTGCCCAGGGAATCAACAAACTGAAATGATAGTAGGCAGGGCATATATATGGACAATTGGGCCACAAAGTCCTCGATTACAGACGACGTACCGGCAAGTGCAGCGTAGCACGTCCACCCAAAAGGCGAACAAAAGAACAGCTTGAATGCAAGCCGTTTACGATTGATCTACTTAAAAATCCATAGGGGAGAATTACGGCCAGTACAGAATGTCAACGTCAGAAATAACGTTGATTTTGATATCTTTTTTGTATATTTTAACCTTAGCTTATTTTAATGTAGTCCAGTTAGGTAAGTCCAACTTCAAGAAAGAGGTGATTTGCCGAATCCAACTCGGCTGGGCAGCGCTCGGAAAACTGCATGAGGTCTTTTCGTCCGACATATCTCAGTGTCTCAAGTCGAGAGTTTTTGACAGTTGTGTGATGCCAATGATGACATATGGAACTGAAACGTGGTCTTTTACTGTGGGCCTTATGAATAAGCTCAAGGTAGGCCAACGCGCTATGGAGAGGGCTATGATCAGAGTCTCGCTGCGAGATCGAATCAGGAATAAGGAGATCCGCAGACGAACCAAAGTGACCGACATAGCCCAGCGGATTAGTAAGATGAAGTGGCGGTGGGCAGGGCACATAGTTCGGAGAACTGATGGTCGATGAGGCAGTAAAGTTCTCGAATGGATACCACGCGCCGGCAAACGCAGCGTAGGACGTCCGCCAACTAGATGGACCGACGATATAATTAAGACCGCAGGAACGCGCTGGATGTAAGCCGCTTCTAACCGGGCTTATTGAAAATCCATAGGGGAGGCCTATGTCCAGCAGTGGACGTCCTACGGCTGATAATGATGATGATGAACAATAGCTTAGCAGTGGTTTTAGTAAAAAATTAAATGTATGGACACTTAGACAGGATACATTTTGTTGCTTAAAAACCATTTCTATTGTGTGGACCAAAATAGAGACCTTTATTGTCATGCATCTAAATAATAAGAATTCCATTCAGAGCCGCGAGGTGGCTTTCTGTTAGAAAGGTACAGGGTTGACAATAGCTTGGTAACGTTAGAATACCTAAATAGAAAAAAAAATACCGAATTTGCAGTAAGGGTTTTCTGACAACGGGTCAGAAGTGTCAAGATCCGGGATTTTTGGATCCAGAAGCAGAAATCAAGACTCATAGGTTCAGTGGCAGATTTACCATCAGGCTGAGTAAACTGGAGCCTAGAGCGGCAGAGTTTAGGGGCGGCAAATTTCGGAACATTTCTTTTAGTATTGACAAATTAAAAGATTCATTTGTATGCCTCTAATGCTCCAAAGGCGCAGATAGTTAAAAAAAAAATCTCTATTCGAGTAGTCTCGTAATTTCCGTCAACTACTACAACTTGATGAAACCCTCCTTGAATCAATGGCCGGATCCGCCCTTGATTACTATCCACACTTATCCACACTCTCGCGAGGCGACACGAGCAGCGCAGCTTGTAGCTTAATTCACATCCGCCGACTTGTTTAGCAATGAAATACAAGTCGACGGATGTGAAGTTAGCTACAAGCTGCAGTAAACGCCGCGCAGGAGTAGGCATACATTTTCGCCGCGCGGTAGAAAGAGAGATATTACTTCCTCTCCTACGCTGCGCCGGCGGTCTACTCTCCCTCCGTCTTACGAATTTTCGATCAGGTCACGTGTCCTGACGCTAGATTAACATTTTTTACCCATCCTAAAAAGTGCACAACGTCGCTTAAGAAAATGTTCACTTTTAAAATTATATTACTCAAGCGCTTACTGACCGACGCACGCAGCACGTAATAGTTTATGCAAATGCGTAGTGGATAAGTCCTTACTGTTAATACGTTTTAGGTTTAGATTTGCATAAAAAGTAATGGCAGCGACACTGCAGCGGTCCCGGAGGCGAGAGTTCGAGATACTTAGTGCAAACTTAATGGAATTCGAAAAAGTCTGAGGTACCTACCAATCTTCGAGGAAATATCTACAGAGCCACAGTCCCTAAGTGAAAGTAGTTAAAAATGTCCGAGTGCCATCATACATACCGACTTAATATTTACATTAAATATTTCACAATTAGGGATCCGTTTTCTCGAATCTCTTCGTTATGTCACCTAATTAGTGCTTGTAAGCAATTCGGCATCGCGCGGCGTTGTAGTTGGCTTGCAATTGCCTTACGACCAACTAAAATGCCAGCCCACTTCGTAGCGTGGCCATGGTTTTGGCTCGGACACTTTTTTGTACGATTGTGACTCTACAGATATTTGCTCGAAGCCTACATATCCTACAAATACACATTTTTGCAGTTGTTCAGAAATTTATTTCAACAGAGTTAAGAAAGGCTTTAGTGACTTTTCAGCGAAATATCTGTGATTCAAATGAGGATCGTATTTTGAAAAAAATAAAACTGTTTTCAAAATACGAGTTCATGCTTCCTAAAACTATTTTCAAAATACGATCTTCATTTGAATCACAGCGTAGGTACCCAATTAGTTGCTCCTATTTTGATTAGGTATTTTTGGACAAAACCGTAAACAACTGACTTAAAAAAATTAACACAATCTTTCCAAGATTCTTTAAAAGAATGTGTTTTGCTAGTTCATTTTTATACTTTAGTGCTGAATAAAAATTATTTTAATATTTTGTGGATTTACTTCAAAACTGTAAAAACGATTGCAGCGAAGGTATTTAAGTATGTGAAATCATTTTGTCTAATTCATTTTTAGATTGACGAAATTAAACAAGGGGATCGTTTTTAAAATAGAAAAAATACGACGAAGACATTATTAATACTTATTTACAGAAATTGGCTTTTCGGGGAGAAAACTTGTAAGTTTACATTTGTAGAAATTCTATAGCGTATTATTTGAATCTCCAATTCTCATAATATGACCATACATGGTGAATAACTGTATAATTATGACTCAGTCACTTGTCGTGGGTAGGAATATGTTCAACAGATGATATTAATAACGTATTAATATTTTTAAATAAAAACACTAGAAAACACGCTTTGCGTGGCCTTTCTTACAAGTGCAAACACGACTATGATACGATATTCCATCATGGAATGCCAGTGCTTATCTTCCGGCTTCATCATCAGAACTTGAAACCTAATCGTGGTCAAAGTTCATTACAAGACTTTTATAAGAAATCCAAAACGGCTATGATACGATTTTCCATTATAAAGTTCCAGTTCATATCTTCCGGCTCCATCATCAGATCAGTTCGACAGTACCATATTATTGTATTGTCATCAGAACTACATACAGCTGCCAATTATTATTACGCTATGACCCTTGGAAGATTGTTAAATTAGTTACCTTAGATTCCATTACATAGTTACATGCAGGTCGACCTAATAAAAGCGTGTTAAAAACATAAATATAATCTTAATTAAATTTAAAATTTAAAAAAACCCCGACACTTGACAACCATTTTGGGCACATTTGTAGAATTTTGGTTCTTCCATCCCCACTTTAACCCACCATAACTCTTAAACGGCTCAATCGATTTTTATAAAACATAGCTAAGAACACTCTCGACTAAGTCTCCTTTCATCCAAAAAAAACTAAACTGAAATCGGTTCAGTGGTTCGGGCGCTATGATGCCACAGACAGACAGACAGACACACAGACAAACAGACACGTCAAACTTATAACACCCCTCATTTGCGTCGGGAGTTAAAAATTGAAAGCTCTTTTTTTTAACCGACTTGAATTAAAGGTTCTCAATTAGACGGTATGTTTTTTTAAAGGTACACATATAATTATGTTACGCGATTACTCTTCCATTTATGAACCGATTTTAATGATTCTTATTTCGTTAGGTACGAGTAGATCATTTTTAGGGATGGCCCAATTTCAATTTGATTGACATCGGCTGATCTGTTTTAGTAAAATCAACAATAATCAAATAGTGGTATATCTACATCGATTCGAACGAATAATTCGAATTTCATACACTATTAGCGTAGGACGTCCACCCACGAGGTGGACGGATGACATCATCAAGACCGCAGGATCGCGCTGGATGCAAGCCGCTACCAACCGGTCTTATTCGAGATCCATAGGGGAGGCCTATGTCCAGAAATGGACGTTCTATGGCTGAAAAGTAGAAAAAAAACACTATTAGTATCGATTGTACCAGTTTTGGCGAAAAATTGTAATTATTATTTGGGAATCACTTGAGAAGCGCTGTCTGTAAGCCTGTATTTGTGATAGAGATTGTAGTCAGCAACTCCACTGAATCATTACATCTGGATTAAATATTCGATTGCAAACCGATCCCGCTGTGTGCTGTGTGCTCAGCCAACACTATCAATGCGGGCAAATTGCAGCAGATCTAGTATGGAACATTGTGTCAGAAGTACAACAGCACGTGAGCGCTATTTTGACACACTTTTGAATAATTAAAGCAGTTAACCTCGCTAGTATTATAAATCCGAGAGTGTGTTATTTAGTTAGTTTGTTATTTTTTCACGCAAGAGTATCAAAAACTCCCTATTATATCAAAACAATAAAGAGTTTCTATGGGATAGCACAACAGACACACAACACCGAACCAAACACACAACCAGACCGTCTTACCACAAAAGTTTTACGCACGCTTCGGACAATGTTTAATAGTACAAATTACACTGTTAAACAGTGTTTAAAGCGTGTTTAAATCTTATTTCGTGAGGCGGAGAATATCTCGCGGGAAAAGCCACGGACAAAACTAGTCGCGCAACAAAGTTGTATTGGTGGCTTAAAAGTGGTTAGAGTGTGAGCAAAAAGAGTGCCGTCGTGGTGTTACGGTGAACTAACAAAAGATTTTAATCAGAAGGAAGGTAACGACTCTACTTGGTTGGGCTTTCATCATCTACTGATGAAAACCAAATTGATGTCTACCAAGTATCAAACACTTTTAGTTGTACTAGCAATGGCAGTACAACACTGCTTGTCAACGTAAAAAAATTAGTAAAATGGCACACGGGCGACCTCACCTACGACGCTTCTCTTTTTGCACAAACTCTAGTTAAATATAAAGGTTATTTGAGGAAAAACATGTTTCACAACCGACATTTTAGTAGGGAAAAGCTTGGCAAAGGTACAGTCTGGTCGATAAGTGTTGGAAAGTGCAAGTGCACACTTTGAGTGCACTCAGGCACATTGAGAGTTATCTTTGTTTCTCATGGAACAGTCATTTGTTAACTTATGAAGTGATGCGTGATAACCAAGTATAAAAAAATAATAGTATAATAAATGTAATATAGTATTATCATGGATGTATTACATAAACAACATCCTTGAGTATTATTATACTTACAATTTCTGAAAATAAAACACACACACACATTTATCTCGATTCCTGCAAGAGCGATGTACCAAAATGAATTCGGCTTCAAACTCTGTCATCTCAGTAGCTAATCCTTACCCTTACTACCCTTACTTCCTTACTTACCTAGTCCTTACTAATATTATTAATCCGAAAGTGTATCTGTTGGTATATTGATTTGTTTCTCTTTTACGCAACAACGTATTAACTAAACTTGATTTTTGGCATGGACATAGTTTGCAAGACGGAAAGTGACAAAGGCTATATATATAAAAAAATAAAGGTTCCTAGTGGATAGCACATAAATCAAAATATCACGCGAGCGAAGCCACGGGCAAAAACTAGTAAGCTCATAAAATATTCAATACTAGCATTTCCTTGCTTCAAACTGAATTAAGATTCAAACCGCTAATTTACAACAGTCTTCGGTCTTCAACGTTTCGGATCCATGATTTGTATGCAGCCTGCGTGTAGCCTAGAATCCTAGATAGCTTCTATCTACAGAACTAGTTCAAAACTTGTCTTTGAAGCTAGATAGTAGAGGAGAAAGCTTGTAACCTGAGTAAGATTCTGAAAGTCCTGAAATGATGTATTGTAAGTAATTCCATAGATAATAAATAAATCCTTCCATAACATTGATTTTAAAACCACTTTCAAATGGTACTCGTACTGCCATGTATTGTTTATAAAAGTACTAAAAATAAATTGGAATAAAATAAAAGCATTGAAGATTTCGTTCGCGTGTTATAAATACAGAAATATACAGTAGAAAAATGTAAGATTATGTTTAGATTTACAAGGTGGAACTATAAACATTAAGCTTATGTCAACGGTTAACATTAATTTGTTACTTTTGTATACTGTATTTGCAAATAATTAAGCTTAAAGACTGGTACGGACATTGGTTTTCTCAATTTTCCTTTACGGCGTAGAATCCTGGACGTTACGGAAGGAAGAAAGGTCCAAAATAGATGCATTTGAAATGTGATGTTGGAGGCGTATGCTTCGTATTCCTTGGACTGCGCGCCGTACCAACGTGCCCATTCTTGGGTAGCTCCGTATAAATACACGACTGTCGACGACTTGCTTTCAGCGCATTCTTAACTACTTTGGTCACATCGCTCGCAGAGACCCAGATAACCTGGAGAAGTTAATGGTAGTAGGAAAGGTAGATGGGAAAAGATCACGCGGTCGACCGCCTACGAGGTGGACGGATCAAATAAAATCTTTGACCGTCATGCCCATCCCTGACGCCATGAGATCCGCGACAGATAGGTCCAAGTGAAAGAACATTGTCCAAAAAGTGATCCAGGATCAAACCGCTCCAATTAATACGCAACCTTCAGTAATGAATACGACTAAGAAGAGAAGAAGAAGCTTAAAAGATTTTACTTTTGCAAATAGAAGTTCTCAAGAAAGTGGGTCTAAAATAGTTTTCAATAATGCAGCCTTGGTTTATACAAACCACGAAAGAGCCATTTACAATTCACCAAAACTAAGCATGGATTCTTTATAAAAATATGAGCGTTACGTGTCCCAAGTTACTTATAAAATTAAAGATTAAAATGTGTCAAGAAATTGAAACAGTTACTGTAATTGACAATATTTTTGTATGTGCAAATTGTGCACTTTTTGGAACAGATTACTTAACTCGAAAACACTACATTACTCATGAGGTCTATTCTTCAGTTTTTGAAATTAGGTCATGAGCTCTAGGTACCCTTAAAATACTGAACCTAGACTATGTAGTCAAATTGCCCGTTAGCGCCCAGCCTATACCAACATACCTATTTAACATTTGTTGCTCAATGTTTATGTTTAATTTGGGAATAGCTTGCAATTGACTTATTTACTTGTATCAATGAGGCTCTATTTGCTGGCAAACAGTTTAGATTAAGTTCATTTATGAGCTTAGCTGGTTTGATTGGATTCGATTTGAATAATGAGCGTGCAAATTAATTATGGAGATCGATTCATTAGTTGATTGAATTGGATACGTGAATGATTTGAGAATTGTATTTTTGTATAAAATCGTAAAAAATCGTCAGACAATCGTAGAAAATCTAAGTAAATCGTAGGACAACCGAAGAAAGTCGTATAAAATCGTAATCCAATCGAAGAAAATAGGGTAGAAAATCGTAAGACATCTTACCGTCTGCACATCTCATGCACATCTCATGCACATCTCGAGCACATCTCATGCACATCTCATGCACATTTCATGCACATCTCATGCACATCTCATGCACATCTCATGCACATCTCATGCACATCTCATGCACATCTCATGCACATCTCATGCACATCTCAAGCACAACTCATGCATCCTGAGGGTGGCCAGTGTAGGCACTTCCCAAGTAGAAGATATAACAGAACGATCCATTTTGGACCCAAGTTGGCTCTAGACTGACTGTGTCAGTCAGAAAAAAACAAATAATTACAAACTGAAAGATTCAGATTTGATGTTTCTGTGTGTGTTTATCTCTTATTAGTTTGTGCAAAAAGAGAAGCGTCGTAGGTGAGGTCACCCGTGTGCCATTTTACTAATTTTGTTACGTTGACAACACTGCTCTGTCATTGCTAGTACAACTTGAAGTGTTTGATACGTGGTAGACACCAATTCGGTTTTCATCAGTACTTGCGACTACCAAGTATAGTCGGTACCTTGGCTGCTGATTAAAATCTTATTGTTAGTTCACCGTCACGCCACGACGGTTCTCTTTTTGCACAAACTCTAGTACAACTGAAAGTGTTTGATACCTACTTGGTAGACACCAATTCCGTTCACATCAGTACCTACTCGCGTGTACCAAGTATAGTCAGTACCTTGGCTACTGATTATAATCTTACAGTTAGTTCACCGTAACGCCACGACGACGGTTCTCTTTTTGCATATACATACTCTAACGGTTTTGCTTTCAACTATGTGGTGATGATAGTGATAATTATTTTACAGTAATGTTACAAAGCACCCGTAATAGTACATTATGATATAAGTGCGGTAAGTTGAAAATTACAGCCGAGGCGATATTGCTAGCACGAGCCGTAGGCGAGGGCTATAAGGAAGCAATGGCTGTATACACGTATGTCATACGACGTTTTATAACATATTTGCGAGGAAATTAATAAAACTCTGACTTTGAGTGAAAGTCGGCATCAGTCGAAGCATCGTGCGTTTTACATTACATTACCGCACAAGTGCCGTAATGTATCTCACTCTCTTGAGTGAAAGTAGGAGAAACGAGACCACAGAGTTTTGCAGTCGGTGGCGGCGTGCGTTTTACATTACAATAATGCACAAGTGCGTAATGAAATATATTACGATATTGAAATTGGTGTAATTACGTCCACTTTACGAGCAAATATGTTATAAAACAAGTTAAAGGTAATTCCAGCAGCGCTTTTAGTAGAAGCTGTAAATCTCCGTTTTAAAACAGGCGCGAGGCAGTTCTGAGCGCAATGTTATTACGCAGAAGCAACGTCTTTTCGCCTTAAATCATCAAGACTAGGCTTTATTTAATTTTTACGTCCCACTTCGCAGTGAGGATGCAGGGTGTGTGGTGCAAGGAATAAAACATTACAGACTCCCAGTGTGCGCACTGACACTGCTTGGTACGCTCCTACGGCCCAAGCCATTAATTTGCTCGACGCCATGCTTGCTCATATGTCAGATGTAGATGTATTTGCTGACAAACTTAAATCCTCTAGGATGTCGATGATCTTCGTGGATAATCACTATATAAGTAAGATAATATTCGTGTTTGTTTTTGTGTATATAATGTGCTTATGTGTTAAGACCGCAGTCAGTCGCAGGATCACGCTGGATGCAAGTCCCTACCTACCGGTATTAATGGAGATCCATAGGGGAGGCCTATGTCCAGCAGTGGACGTCCTATGGCTGACGGAAGGATGGGTTGACGATCACCCATCCCAAGACTGACCGTGCCCGTCGTTGCTGAACTTTGGTGTACGCTAAGAAACACCTCATGGGGGACTTGACCGATGGGGTCGAAAAGTTCTCGAGTGGAGACCACGGATGAATCGTGCTGGATGCAAACTGCTATCGACTAGTCTTATTGTAGATGTGTAGGGGAGGCCTATGTCCAGCAGTGGACGTCCTATGGCTGACGGATGGAAAAACACCTACTCGTAGCTATGAGAGCTACAAAAAAAGTTGCTCACTCAAACCACAGAGCTAATTCGCTTCCTCTCATGTCGCGCACACCGTTAAGTAACTGTTTTTATTTTCCGCGCTCTGTTCTACAATAACAAGAGAGCGTGTAAGTTAAAATACAATTCCAGTTATTTAATAAGCGAAGTCTGTATTATGTGTTACTGCTGAAACCGCTGTTATGGCCTGAGGCGTCAACGGTAGCGAAATTAAAACCAGACCTTTTTAATTTTCTTTCCTTCTTTCTTTATTTATGCAAACATTATACACATGAAAAATACAAATTGGAGCTTAAATCTAATACATACTATTCAGAGGTGTACATGTGAACCCTGTTTAATAGGGCATAGCATAATTATTATCTAGTGTAATGGGTACTTAATAATACTTGTCATGCGAATCCTAACTTAAATAATTAAGTATTCTTAAATAAGACATAGTTGTTAATTTTTATTTTTTACTAGGTGATGACGGAGTTTCTTTTGGAAGCTTTTAAATGATGTTTCTCTATTTATATCATTAGGGATATTGTTATATATATTAATTTTATAATTAATATAAATTTTGTGAAACCGTTGACTTACATTTAAGGAGCGGGGCATATTGTCTTTGTATACACTTGTTTTTGCCTTATAAGAGTACCATATAATCACTACATAGTATAAAACAAAGTCGCTTCCCGTTGTCTGTCCCCACGTATGCGTATATATTTAAAACTACGCAACGGATTTTGATGCGGTTTTTTTAAATAGATGAAGTGATTCAAGAGGAATGTTTATATTTGTACAATACACCTGTGCGAAGCCGGGGCGGGTCGCTAGTTATAGTATATTCCATAAATCAATATTATAGTAACACTCGATACCTGATCATTTATTGCAACATTTATCTATGTATAATTTCCATGCGGTTCTTAGGTACCTAACATGTTCTGTATAATATTTATACATATGATCATATTTCATTATTTGTTTTTGTTATGTTAGTTTCAAATAAAATTAATAAAAATATAATGGTTGTTTATTTACTTCACTGATTTTGATGTCATATCAAAATTTTCTAGTTATTTTTAGTTCTTTTGTCGCTGAACTACATTTTCCATCATAGGACGTAGAGATTTTCCCTTTGTAAATCTAACGTACTTATCTATCCTGAAAAATCACATTTAAAAAGAATTGTGAACAAAGGACAGCTATCCATCATTGCTCAAAGAGTTGTGTAGGCTGCACGCAGGGTGGATATCTCTCTGAAAAACGACCTGACATTTATCTGTGAGGGACGGACTCAGGGCGGGGCGTAACAATGTTCATAGAACGTAAGCATTGGCTCAACTTCGACAAAAATATTGTTTTTTTTTATTGCGAACAAGTCTGCGCTTGACCACCAACTCGCCTGATAGTAAGCGACGTTGTGGTAGAAGATGAAGCACGCAGACCTAGAAGATACCTATTCACTCTGACCTTGAAAAGCTTTAGATTATATCTCTTAGGAAACAGGAAAGCAGGAAGACTGTTCTATTCTCTGGCGGTACGAATCAGAAATGTTGAGTCAAACCGCTTCGTACGAGTACGTATCGAAGGAAAATCGACAGTAGGTATAGGGGTGGTAATGTGGCAGCTTCCTACTTGTCCTGTAGTAAAAAGGGGATGGTAGGATAAGGTCGTGCAGCTCAGATGCACACTCTCCGAAATAAATCCTATAAATAAATGGACAGACTCGACGGTTGTCTGTAATGTATGCTTACTGGCCATTATTTTACAAATGTAAACGTCATACGAGTCACAAGCCGAACGCTTAGACCGATCTTGCCTCTCTCTCGTTTGTTCCGCTCTCTCGCTTGCTCGCTCAGCTTAGGCGGAATGTGATAATGAGTCATGCTTTTTCGTGCGTTTCGTTGATTTATAAGACGTTATCTTGTATTGCTACACTGGTAACCTTAGTGAATAAAAATAACATAAACCCCAAACCAAAATTTCTCATGCCATCCTAGGAAGTAAGTCGTATAGGCCGGGTGGCTCGCCCTGGTGTCAGAGTTTTTAAGCCCCATGAAGGCCTCTTATATGGCCAAACGGTTAATACAACCGGGACGTAATAATTTAACGTGTCATCTTAGCCACGGTAGCGTTCAGTTGTAAATGCCACCCGCGGTCACCTATCCGAAAACTGACCGTGCTGAACGTTGCTTAACTTCGATGATCACTAACGAACACCTAGTCAAACCACGCAATGAGCGCTACATCCTAGTTAGAGACCCAAACTAAAACGCCTAAGTCCCTTGATCTAAGAAAATTTGGTATTTACGTAAGAACGGGGGCTTAGTGTATTTATTGACCTTTTGCCGGTACGCGAGAAACATTTTTGAATTGCCTTGTCAATACAATCTCATTATGATCAGTAAAACTTTGTATGGCTATACTAGTAACCATCCAAGGTTATCCTTTGATGGTTACTAGATAGCCATACAAAGTTATACTGATGTTATAAATCCGAAAGTGTGTTTGTTGTTTTGTTCCTCTTTCACGCAGCAACGTAGCATCAGATTGAATTCATTTTTGGGATGGACATAGTTTGAAAGACGGAAAGTGACATAGGCTACTTTTTATCCCGAAAAAAAAAAGAACAAAATGTTCTCATGGGATAGCACAAAATCAAAATATTACGCAGGCGGAGCCACGAGCAAAAGCTAGTAACTTATAAAAATACATATGATAGAACTGTTTGTGGTGATTCGTTGATGATCATGTTTCCCAACGCTAAGTCTAAAACGCCTAAGTCCATCCTTGATCTAAGAAAATTTGGTATTTACGTAAGAACGGGGGCTTAGAACCTTTATTGATCTTCTGCCAGTGCGCGAGGATTTAACATCAATCTTGGTTAGCCGTCAGTTTTCACAGTTACGAGTTTAAAATTGAGTTATTTGAGCTTTTCGGGGGTTATTTTTGGAATATATTTTGTCTGTTTGCTGAACAAACATTTTTGGAAGTAGGAGAAGAATTAGACACCCTCGGTTCGAGCGTTTGATTACGGCTCTGACTGGTAAAAAAGAGGGACTATTTATTATGGTGATTTTTGGGTGAATCTCATAGATAGCCAAAAATGGCAACCGACTTCAAAAGTGTATAAAAATCGATTAGTTTGAATCGATGTGTATAATTTTTTGAATATTTTGTTTTTTCAAAATCAGCTCAGCCTGTTTCAGTAAAATTTAAATGGGACCATTGCTGAGGTATGAATTAAACTGAAAAATAATCATCAAAATTGGTTTATAATTGGCGGAGTAACCCCATAACATACCAAAATATAAAAACATACAGACGAATTGATAACCTCTTTTTTGAAATCGGTTGAAAATAATCTGTCAATTGAGTCCGAGAAACAATGTTTTATTATGAAGAGGAAAGATCTCATAGTTTTTTTGCATCGAATAGGTTCCGAAACTACTAAACAGATTTGAATAATTATTTCACTGTTGGAAAGTTACACTATCCCTGGTGAACATAGGCTATATTATATTTTCAAAAAAAGTAGGGTTCCTTACTAAATGTCGGGCTGCTAGTTTTAAGCAAATTTCTAAAATTAAGGAACTTTCGACAAGGTCAATCTTTGGATGGATGACCACGGGTGGCATTTACAACAGAGCGCTGCCGTGGCTCGTATGGAACGTTAAATTGTGGTTCTAGTGAGCGCTAGCAACCCGGCGTATACAAACTTATTAACGCATTTAGAACAGACACAAAGCTTAATTATACTTATTAATGTTTGGTTTCAACAGGCAGACGAAACTTGTAGCTGTTTGCTCCCACTTACAACTTTGTAACAAATAATTGTTTGGAACGCCGATTTAATATATTCAAAACAAACTTAAGGAACTTCACTCATGGCTAAGATGGAGGCGGGTAATTAATAAGTAAATAAGTAGTGGTAAGTCTATAACAAATGTTTAGTGTGATTGACCGAGCCAAAAAATGTATTATTTTAGCTCGACAATTTTGCTTTCGTCTGTCCGGATTTCATTCTCCAGCCTAGGGCTAGTACCTATGCGCGCCACGAATTATTTCGTTCGTAGTGTCAGAACGAGACCGCGTTATGGCAAAGTATGCAATTGTCACTTTTTCACACGTCGAAATGAGTTTTTTTCGTCGCTTTTCGTGGTCGCATGCTTTATATCCAGTCGCATTGTTCAACGAATCTCGGCAAAACTTGGTACACAGGTTCTATATAAAACTACTTTAATGCCCGCGGCTCTGCCCACGTTGTCTTAGTACTTGCTTAATATTATGATAACAGCCCGCGGTTTGTCCCGCGTTGTCTAAGTACTTACAAATGAATTTAACCCGCGGCATGGCCGCGCTGTTTTGTACTTTCTTTAAATGTTTATAGCCCATGGTTGGGCTCGTTGGGTTGTTTTGTGTTTCCTTAAAATAACAAAAAGCCATGGTTTGGCCCGCATTGTTCGTTACTTTCTTCAAAATATTGTAGCCCGTGGTGTGGCTCGTATTGATTTAGTAATTACTTAAAATAATTACAGCCCGCGGATTAGCCCGCGTTGTTATGTACTTCCTTAAAATGTTTATCGCTCGCAGTCTGACTTGCGTTCTTTCAGTAGGTACTTATTTAAAAATGATAATAGCCCGCGTTGTCGTAGTACTCGTATTTACTTAAAATTACAATGGTCCACGGTTTGATCAGCGTTATTTTAGGTACACTTCCTAAAAATATTTACAGTAATTCATTCGTATTCCTTACACTTACAAAATTTCCTTAGAATTCATTTACCCGTTTTGCGTAAACATTATTAATTTGATGAATTTTGGTTATCTCTAGGGCACCCAATAAAATCTGTTCAGTTCCTTAGAGATCTTCACAGTACTAATAGTTATACTAGGCTATTTTAAAACCAAACTTCATCCGATTACATTCTTTAGATACTTTTGTAAATTAATTTCATTTTTCAATTCCCTAACCATTTACACTTTTCGGGATAACAGTAGCCCATGTATTGATTTGTGTCAAGTAGGGAGTGCAATCTTGCAGAAAATCTTTAGTCTCGGTATTTGCAAGATTTAAGAGATATAATCTCGCAAGATCTCGGTATTTTGCGAGATCTCGCAAATCTACGAATCATTTTTAATTGTTAGAAGTATTCTATTGAAACTTGGTAAAGTTATTATTTTAGAGGCGAAATACTTAAATAATTTACATATAAAAAATACTGAATCATTTATTTTAAAAAAATTACGGATTATTCTGAAAAAAAAAAAAACTCCTAAGAAAACACAGCATATCTTAGGTGTCGTCTGCCAACTGGCTTCGGATGTTAAGTGCCAAATACCCAGCAGCAGAAAAGGCCCGTTCTGCCTTTTTCCCCCGCCTGATTCTAACAGTACTGTACAATCTTGCAAATCTTGCGAGATCACGCGCGATTTTTGCTGCACGATTAATCCTGCGAAATTGGTGCAAGATCTCGGTATTTCGAGATCTCGGAATACCGAGATTGCACTCCCTAGTGTCAAGGTACGAGTATACACGCATAAAATTGCATTTGAATCCGTAATTTTTTTTCGTCAAAACAAATATTGTTTTAGTTATTTTGACTATCCCGAAAGAAAAGGCCAGATTTTTCAGGATATCTATGACTCCAGTATTGATACATATTATAAGTTTCTCCAGTACCAAATGTTATCCCTATCAATTCAGACAGTTGGAGGTAATTGATGTTTTATTTACAAACCTTGGAATTTTATCGAGCCCTCAGAATGAAATAATCAGTTAAGTGCGGGTCGGACTCGCGCACGACGGGTTCCGTACCGTATGGAAACCCCCTTAATATATTTTATTTTAAATATTTATTTTTGAAGGGAATATACAACTTACTATTCTGTGAATATTTGAAGCATCTTCCTGTTGCCGTTATTCACATTGAGCAAAAAAATCACGTTTCTTTTATGGGTTTAAATATTTATTTAATTTAATTATTTATTTTTTTGCGAATTTTTAACTAAATATTCTGTTAATATTTTAAGCTTTATTGTATGGGAGCCCCCTTTAAAAAATATTTTTATGTATTGTTAGTATTTGTTGTTATAGCCGCAACAGAAACACGTCATCTGTAAAAACTTCAACGTTCTAGCTATCACCGTTCATTAGATATAGCCTGGTGACAGACAGACGGACAGACAGACAGACGGACGACGGGGTCTTAGTAATAGGATCCTGTTTTTACCCTTTGGGTACGGAACCCTAAAAATCACAACTGTTGAACAAAACGTATTTTTATTTGGTTTGAAGAATATTTATGCCAAGGTTCAAATCAATCGGTTCAGGGAATAAAAAAATCATAAAATCGAAAAGGGGTTTTACCACTTTAGCCATATTTTCGTTAATCCGTTCTTAGTACGCCATTGAGTTGTACAATACATTTATGTTCCAAGTTTCAAGTATATAGGTTAAGCGGATTGAGCTGTAGACAATTTGTCAGTCAGTCACTCACGCCGAAGCCTTTTATTAATAGAGATAACCAAAATGTTCAACACAATGACTAGAACAAAAATTCATTTCAATTATAGAAGAACTAAAAGCCTTCCCAGAAAATAAACCAACTCCGAATTTCAGTTTCTTACCAATTTTCATCAAAAAGAGTCCCTCTTTTGTCGATTCCCAGAAAACCCAATTTAAATCAACTTAACTACAAATTATTGTCCGAAAGGCGATATTTCGAATTATTCTAATTGGACCACAGGGACTTCTAAGGGCTCACCCCTACCCCTTACCCTCGGTTTGAACTTCTAAAGTATCAGGTTCTATATTAAATTTGATGTTTATTGAGAGAACTAATTGGTCCAGTTGTGTAAGACGATCTTAGGTAATTATTTTATTTGGGCCTCTTAATAACAATATTAAGCAAATTGAGTATTATTGGAAAGACATTTATTGAGAGATTCGATATTTTTCTATGATAAAGTTGTAAAGAAGCTAACATGGCACTCCTATTAATGTAATTTTTCGCAAAAAATGGCACAACCGACTCGGTCTCGAATACCTAGTTCTCTCGAATCGATATAGGGTTTTATAATGTACCTAGGGAGAATTTAATTTACATCAACTTTGAGATAATTTAATTTTGATGTCTGTGCACATAGTGGGGGTTACTTTATTACGAAGGACACAATTGTAATTGCTAAAGATTGGATTATTTCTGGATGCTTTATTATTTTTGTAAAAGATTAACTAAAAATTTAGGTTGTTGTCTGAAGGTACGTTACATGTATGTAACGTAGTTATTTTTTAACTATATATTTTAATATATTCTTACAAAACCTTTTCTTCTTCGTCAGAACATATTTTTTAACTGCAAAATGCGGCGTGAATGGTTTAAAGGCTGTCTCAGAACTACTTTAAATAATTTTCACATACCTAACCGTGTAAAGTTGATTTTTTCATCCGAATTGCTACACTTATTATTTTTCCTCTTTTTAACCGACTTCCAAAAAGGAGAAGGTTCTATGTTCGTGTATATTGTTTTTATTTATATTTTTTGTATATGTTCATCGATAATTTCACCAATCCGTGTGAACCGAATCGGAAAATTCTTTTTTAGTTCGAAAGGGTATACTTCCGAGATGGTCCCTTTTAAATTTTATAGAAATCAGCTGAGTCGTTTTTGTAAAAATGAACAATAATGTAAGCAATTCGAGCGAAACATCCGAATTTTGTACACGATGAACATCGATAATTTCGCCAATTGTGAACCAAATCGAAAAAAATGTTTTTAATTCGCAAGGGTATACTCCCAAGGTGGTCCTATTTAAATTTCACAGAAATCGGCTGAACCGTTTTTGATAAATCAACAATAATGTAAGCAATTTGAGCGAAATATTCGAATTTTGTACACGATGGAAGGCGGTTTTGCGAAAAATTATTATTAATACTTTTTCAGCAGCATGTCTCCAACGTCCTAAGCGGTGCTTACTGCACCTCTTTTCTTGTTAGTTATCCTCCGTGGCACTCTTTTTAATGTAGAATAGGACTACATTTTTCCACCAACTCGCCTGATGGAAAGCGAAGTTGTAGCCGAAGATGTTGTAGACCTAGAACATACCTCTTCACTCTTGGCTTGAAGATATACGAATTGTAAACAATGACGGAGGCAGGGGATTCCAATCCCTGGCGGTCCGCATTATTAAGGAAGAAGCAAATCGCTTAGTGCGAGCAGGTGGTACGTCGACTATGTAGAGATGGTATTTATGCGACTTCCGGCTTGTACTTTTAAAAACTAAAACTAGTGGTGGCTAAGAATCGTTTCTTTACTTTATTTATTTATTTATGCAAGAAATATGTACAAATACAATACAATTAGTACTTACTTTACTTAATTCATAGGTTTAAGCGTCCCAAAGTACAAACGTAATCATGCCCCAAGGTAGAAACACAGCCATGTTTTAAACCAAGTGAAATTATTTTGATTTTTATCAGGAAGTATTTCTCCGCCTGCATTACCTATTATAAATCCGCCTGGTGCCTCCAGAGAGGACACGCTTCGCGGAGACAGTGAACCTGAAGGGCATAGACCTCACGAACCTACAGCAACTATCCAGCATTTCAGTGAAAAGTTATACTCGAAGCTGTATGTGTATGTGTTTGTTGCATTGTAGTTTTACCGACAAAACTATTATGGCAAAAAAGCTGCACAATAATTTCGATCCTATGGAGGGAGGAGCCATGCAGGGTAGAGAACCGAAGCAACATTAACAGTTCACTATCAGTGACTCTACGTAGGCGGCAAAATTGCTATAAGTAGAGCGGCTGGCTCTACGATGGCCCGGTAGCATTACCGTGGGACTCGGTAGATAAGGCAGTTATCACTAGCTTTTAATTTAGTTGTAACATAATTAAATAATTAATTTGTCTACTTGAAAAAATTAAAACCCACGGTCCCCTATTCTGACTACTTACGTACTGACCTATGAATGTTTACTTGCTTGTCATACTTTGAATGTTTTTTGGTATACAGGGTTATTTCTAATCAATTAGCATCCTCTTAGGGGCTTATTCTGTACATCAAAACTAACAACTTTTGTTCTGCGACTTTTGTCAGAACTCAAAAAAATTCAGCTGATCCATACATTTTGTCGCGGGTGAACGTTATTTTTCTATGGAACAACAATTTTTTTTTTGAGTTTTGATGTATGTCGCAGAACAAAAGTTGTTAGTTTTGATGTATAGAAGAAGCTTCTAAAAGGATGTTAATTTATTAGAAATAACCCTGTATAGTAGGTATGTAGAAATCTACTACCGTACACTGTATCTGATTCTAAACCTTACTTTTCATCCAGAATTTGAAAATAAAAATATGACCGAATACTCGGATATACAAAAATATTCCTACCTTGTCCGAAGTAGAGTAGCAATACGTTTGTAATACGCTCGGAAAATTAAAACGATCAAATATTTTGATCCATTATTATAAGATGAATTGATTGAACTTAATTTCGATTTCGGGATTGGCCCCATTTACTATGGGACCCCAAAATTGCGAAAGAGAAACAGCTGTTCCATAAATTTTATGGAGAGTCATAAACTTCTTCAGCTGATGTTTTTACGATTTTGGGTTTGGTGCCATAGTAATCTCTAATCCCTCCACACAACTACTTCCTGTATACTATTAAACATTGTTTTTTTTGTTCACCTGTACAATCCTTCAAGTTATTTATTGGTAAAATGGCAATTTACACGTCAAATTACATACATTCATTTAACAATCGCAAAAAAAAAGAAATACAAATAATTGACTTCAATAATAATTGAAAAATTAAATTATAACACACACAATGTCAACAAAATTAGAACCAAATACAAATCTATACATATAAATAAAATTGGAGTGTCTGTTTGTAATATTGAAATAACCGTTTTTTACTACATGTATGTGAATATATATATGGTACATACAATACACCAAAATAACATTTTTACAATATTTGTCTGTCTGTTTGTGCCGACTAATCTCTGAAATGGCTCTACCTATTTTGACGGGACTTTTATTGGCAGGCAGCTAATGTAATAAGGAGTAACTTAGGCTACGTTTATTTTAGAAAAAAAAAACTTTTTAACTCGGGCTAACGCGGGTAACACTGCGGGGCGCAGCTAGTTATTAATAAGAATACAAATGTCATAAATAAAGAAACACGAATAAAAACAAATCAGTTGTGTCAAATGGTTATAAAATTGATTGTACCTATACGAGTAGAAAGCTTGCTTTTTAAGCCAATTTTTAATTGAGTTTAAAAGACTGTAAACTTACCGCTGATGTTATTTCAAGAGATTATTTTCTAAAAAATCTTATCTATCAAATTGCAGCGAACTTACTGAAAAATGTAACTTTGATATGGTCATCCTACCGTTAGCGTAGCGACGCGACGGTAAGGCTGCATACAAATAAAACGCATTTGTCATATTTTCCTACCAATAACTCTTGAATCCAAGGGCTGGATAAAAGGTTCGAAGAGTAGGGTGAGCTTGAAATATTCACATCTTACTTTGGACAGCAGTATCTATCATATCATAGTCATCGTATCATGACTGACTCGGTGGCTCAGTTAGTGACCCTGACTTCTGGATCAAAAAGTTCGATCCCCGCCCAGGGCAAACATTTCAGTGACGAAGATAGGTGTTTGCTCTCTGGATGTTATTTAGGTACTATCTACATATATATATAAGTATGTATCTAAAATATGTATATATTTTATATTATGTAAGATATCAGTCTCTGGTAGCCATATATGAAGCTTTCCTTAGTTTAAGATCAGAGATCGTGTAAAAAAATAGTAGTGTGATCACCGAAGTCAAGCGACGTTCGACACGGTCAGTCTTCGGATGGGTGACCGCGGATGGCATTTACAACTAAGCGCTACCGTGGCTCGAATGACACATCTAGTCATATCTGCTGCTTAGTCAAATAGAGATGTAGTCGTAAAGCTCCTAACCCCTTAAATTGTAGGTCCCGGTTGTTGTAATCGTTTAGCCATGTCAGAGGCCTTCAGGTAGTTTAAAAACTCTGACACCAGGGCGAGCCACGCAGCCTGTAGGAACTTACTTGCTATCTAGCATTTAAATTTTAAAGTCATTTCGTATAGGCTATTATCTACCTAACTGATAAAATGATAAGAGAGTTATTAAACCTTCTCAAGGCTTCTGACATGGCAATGAAAACAGTTAGGGGATTTTATATGCTGAATGCCAGCTCGCGCAATTTCACAATAAAATAATCTTTTTTTACAAAAAATTGCAACACCGACTTCCACCGTGTACAGAATTCGAATAGTTTGCACGAATCGATGTGATATTCATGTACATTATTGATCATTTATCAATAACGGCTCAGCCGATTTCGATTTAGTGAGACTATTTCGGAGATATACTATAATATACTATTGGCGAAAATATCTATGAACATAACAAAATACAAACAGACGAACATAGTACCTCCTCCTTTTTGGAGGATTATAATCGGCCAAGTACGAGTCGGACTCGCGCACGAAGAGTTCCGAATTGTATGGGAGCCCCCCTTAAATATTTATTTTATTTTAGTTTAATTATTTATTACTAAAGTGAATATATACTTACAACTAAATATTCTGTAAATATTTCAAGCATCTACCTGTTACCTTTATTAATATAATCGGCCCAGTACGAGTCCGACTCGCGCACGGAGGGTTCCGTACTGTATAGGAGCCCCCCTTAAATATTTATTTTATTTTATTATTTATTGTTAAAGAAAAACAACATTCCTTTCAAATAGCGCAATATGCATGGCTCCACTGTTATGTAACCATGTGCCGCAGGAAATAATAAAAACCGAAGAATCTCATATTTTCAAACGAAAATTGAAGACAGTATTGCTGGAAAAGGCATACACTGTTACTGAGTTTTTAACGGACAAATTTTGATTATTTTTGACATTCACGATAATAACTCAAATACCAATTTTGACAATGATTTAGTAATTAATGTGATTTTTTAATTAATTAATTTTGACATTTATGTAGTTCTTGAAAATTGTATATTATTATCTAATCATTATTTGACATTAATATGTTTTTATTTGACATTATTATCTTGTAACTGACATTTAACTTTAACTTTTATTCATTTGACATTATAAATATGTATGTTTAATATTATACAAATAGATAAACTGACATTTTCTTGAGTTTCGAAATTGTAGCCGTGTATGGGTGCTTTTATATTGAGTTTTGACAATGACAAGTGCTAACTCGATGACTATTTTTCTGTCACAGTTTTGTAAACAATTGTTGAGTGTTTGTTTGAGTTTTATCGGGAACGCGGAAAATCATGTCTCCGCATTGTATTATTTTGTTAAACTTGTGTTTTTATCAGTGATAATTAGTGAAAAATTGTGGTGTTTCGTTGATTATGAGCTGATTCAAGTGCATGAGTTTAGGCATGTGATATAATGTGACGTAGGTATCATGTTGTTCCGTGTTGTTGCCAAAACTCCATAGACGCCTCCAGTAAAGTCTCCACTGCTTTACCGAGGTATGACTTGGACTATGTTTGGACTTGACCGCGACTTTATTGGACTATGACGGGACTACGACCGATTATTTTGACCAAATATTATAAAAAAAAACTTTTTACTTGACACTGGCAAATGCACAACAATGCGACGCCAAAACGAAAAAGAAGAAGAAGAGTGGTTGTTTTGTTTTCATTGTGTTGTTTCTATTTTGTAATTGAGTTACGTATTTTGTTTTAAATGATTACACTCTGATTTGTTTGGTTTGTGTATTAATCATATTCCTATAGTGGTAATAGTGTTTAGTGTTGGTCGCATACTGTAAATTTCAAATTGTTCCTTAGATTTAAGACTACATTTGCATGCCGAAAGGTAGAATATGGAGCTCGATTTTATGAATTAATGCCATCCTTATGTACCCATATCCGCAAGTAAACAAATATGAAAATAAAAATTTACTAAATTAAAAAATAAAGCGGGTCGTGTAGCTCATGAACTTCTCTCAGATAAAGGCCTCCTCCAAAAATGGCCATAATTCGCTGTTTTGGGCTATTTTGTGTCTTTATTACATACAAAAGTAAGTACCTATTAGTAGGTTTGTTATAGATATTCGTAATAAAATATGCTAAAATCACGCTAGTCCCGAAGGAGCTTTTTGCATGATACAGCTGTGTTTTTTTTTGCAATTTTCTTAATACAAGTCAGTACTTAGTTTAATAATGATGAGCATATCTGAAAGTGCCTGAACTGTGTATAATAACCAGGTTCTGCACGGGAAGCATGGCAAAGGGACTAATAGTTTTTCCACCATTATATCCCCTCGAAGAGGAAATAAAGTATGGATTGACAATGACATCTGACATTAAGAGTGGATACAATGGTTTTCTCCCCTTGCCGTGCTACTCGGGCTGGTCAGTTCGTGTCTAGAATACTGCGGCCATCTTTGGGATGGCTCGGATAAGTATCAGCTCGAGGCCTTAGAACTTTGAAACTTTGAACTTTGCCTTGATCCGGCGTGCTGTTCGGCTTATAGGTGATACAAGTTAGTTGCAAAAAAACTTCATTGCCTGGAGCATCGCCGTAGGGTTGCGAGTCTGTCCATTTTCTATAGGATTCATTTTGGACAGTGTGCATCTGAGCACGCCACACCTTATCCAACCATCCCTTTTTTACTACAGGACAAGTAGACGCCACATTACCACCCCTGTCTGCGTGCTTCATCTTCGACCACAATGCTGCTTACCATCAGGCGAGTTGGTGGTCAAGCGCGGACTTATTCGCGATAAAAAAGGTACTAACTACATTTTGTAAAAAACATAACTAATAAACCATTAGCTTTTTAACATCGGGCAAAAGTGCTTTCATTAACTACAACAAAACTTCACTACTACTACATAAAAACCATTGGCTAATTATACTTTTAATTTAACAGTGTACAGCTTCACTTAAACTCTTTTGTATTACAAGTTCACTTATATTCGTTTCAAAAAGTCCGGCAAAGAAAAATTACAAAAGCAATTTCATACCTATTATTCTTTCGTAAACCTACAAGAAGTGTTGGTGTTCGCTTTTCCTAGGATGACATTATACTGCGTGTTCGGTACAATGTTTATTTTTAATCGCGATGCATGAACTCCCTCGGGAAATGTGATGTAATGCGATCGGAGATTGCGTTGTCACAATGCGAAGTGGTTGCAACGAATTTCAGACATTTTCAGATTGTTCAGCTGGTAATATTTATACTTAAATTCTTTTGTTTTTAATCATAATCACAATCATTTTATTCATAACATAAGTTACGTGTCAACATAAATCATACATAGGTAATCTTACCAATAAGTATTGTACTTAAGTACCAAATTACACATTAATATAGTTGCATCATTTATAAATTTAAAAAGAAACGATATAATTAGCATAATGATGTCAATATTCGATTCAATGTCAATTACATATATTACAATTACATTTGAATGTCATAAATTTTTATTAAGCTTATTTTGGAAAAACAGCACTATAAAAAGTTTTCTTAAACAGAAAAGCCAATGCAAAAACGGTAGATATATCGTGGTCCGTGCCGTAGATAAAATTTAAGGAAGCATAGGTGTAAGGTGCCGATAACGCCGATGTATCGTTACATAAACACCCGATCTTTACGAACTTATTTTAGTATATAAATTAGATACTAAAGTAAGTTCTTTAGTATCTATTATTAATTAGTAATATAGTATAGTTATTAGTAATTAAGATACTAAGGAACTTACTTCGTAAGTAAGTTTGTAAAGATCGGGTGGCTAGCCATAGTGACAGAGTTTTTAAGGCCTCTGACATAGTTAAACGGTTAAAAAAATCGGGACTTAAAATTTAACTTGTGATCCGAGCCCCGGTAGCGCTCAGTTGTAAATGCCACCCGCGGTCACCCATCCGAAGACTGACCGTGTCGAACGTGCTTAACTTCGGTGATCGCTGACAAATACCTAGTCAAACTATGAGTGCTACGTACTGTATAAGTACGATACTTACGAACAAAATTGCCCCTAGCCTTCAGCCAGCAATAAGAACGTTGCTGAACCTAATCGACCATTCCCCAATTTGGCACTTTTTGCCTAATTACCACGCTCTTTATTATTTACTATTGCTTTGAGTGTAATGAAACGCTTTACAATAAAATAAGACAATAGAGAAAGATTCAGGGGTGGGTAAGCTAGAAGTGGGCGTCAAACTGATGAATCAATATACAACACACAGAGGGACGTTATAAAACACAAAGGCAAAGACATAGGTGCACTGGACTTACTCTAAAGTTTAAAATTCATGATATCACCGAGTTTCACATTGAAGCAGTTAAGGATAGAGCACGGAGTATGACTGGAGGGAGGGCTTCACGCGGCAGGCGGACCCCGAAACAGAGGCAGATGGAGGCTTCAGTAGCGACGGGCGATATGACACTAAACCAAGCATCATACTGGCACAATGACTTTCCCTTCATCAAAAGAAGGTTACATTGAAACAGGTCAACAACATAAACCGGCCAGTTCGAGCAGCGAATTTAAAAACCTCCGAACACGTGTTGAGATCGTAACGTCGCCCGTAAACCTCGAATGGGGTATGTATCGTAAACCGAAGCGGGTTTCTATCAGAACTTATCGCCCTGTCCGGTTATGGTATGCATAACTGGGATGTTCGAAAGTGGAGCCACGAAGTACAAGACATTGTATTTTACTATCGGCGAAAATAGAGTGGCGTTTTAAGCTTTATGTGTCTAGTTACTGTTTCAAACATACAGACGTAGTAGATGCACCGGTTATGGCCATCTTAGTGCCATTTGTGGCCACTTTGACTTTTAATGATTATTTAGACAATCTATTGTTAATATAATTTGCAAGACATGGCCAGGCGGTTAGTAGAGGTGACGCGTGACCAGAATGCTGGCGTCTACTTTGGTCAAAAGCTCAGCATTGCCATTCAGCGAGGCAATGACAATGACAATAGACAATCAGACCACACAAGTGTTACCAATATGCTATTGGACTTCATCTTGCCATCATTAGTAACAACACTTGAGTGAAACCAATGTTATTTTCCATAGTAAATATCCCTCTTTTGTGTGTAGTAGGCTTCGAACAAATATCTACAGAACCACAGTCTCTAAGTGAAAGTAGTAAAAAAAATGTCCGAACGCCGTCATACATACCGACTTAGATATTCGAATCTCGACGTTTTGTCACCTAGTAATTGCTTGTAATCGAGCACTTTGGCATCGCGCGGCGTTCTACTAACTAAAAAGCCTGTCTACTACGTAGTTTGGGCAGAGTTTTGGCTCGGACACTTTTTTTGCACGATTTTGACTCTATAGATATTTTCTCGAAGTTAGTAGGTTATGAATACCAAATAGTAATTCCATAGCCCCACCGCGACTCCGTCTCAGATCGTTGACTGTCTGCACCGGATGCCGTCCCTGTACACATGTAGTAAAACAAACATTCTCTTTACACACAGGAAATAACTTTCTCGAGATTTAGAGACTAGGCGAGACTTCAATATTTATTGTCGGTAGACCGTGTGTATCAGCTTTATTACGATCAATTCCAAGTGATGCGGTTTTTATGTAGCGACTTGTGTTGGACACACGTTTGGCAAGTGCTTAATAGTATTTCCTGAAAATTTCCTATAGTCTAGGTGTGAGCGGCGGGGACCCGCCGCTCGCACCTGTCTCTGTCCCTGTCTCGTGAGGACTCAGACTATAGTTTTCTTGGCTATGTCGTCGTTTCGCCCTGCAAGCTGTTCGGCCCGCGGGGCGAATCGCCGATGACTTAGGCTACTTTTTATCCTGAAAAAAACTTTCATTTATAGAAGAAGGAAAAAAGAGAAAACACCCTACGATATGATCACAAAATAGCTTTGAAAATGCGTAGAAACCGATTATTAGAAATGTCCTATAGGAAACTGGAAAATGTCCTATTTCGTATAGTATAGCTAAATCAATACATGACGCGGGCCAAGCCGCGGGTAAAAGCTAGTTATAACTAAATTAAAAGAGGGAAAAAGATTTACAATCTTACCGTCTTGTCAACTGTTGGACGACCAAAGTAGTCAACGAATAGTATATGTAGAATAGACGAATGATGTCGTAGACCCAAACCGTCAAGCGTAAATACTAAATAGGCATTTCTAAAATACTTTTTTTACTTTATTTCCATCCACGGCTACAACATAGCTTTCCATCAGGCGAGTTGGTGGGAAAATTTAGCTCTTTATTTATAAAAAAAAAAACTACCTTACTTCAGAGACAACTCTGAAGTAAGGTAGTTTTTAACTCTCAGGGTACAAACCCTGTTACCAATCCTGTTACCTAATAATCTTAACAAACACAACAACCTCACAAATTACGTGCAAATAGATCTATATCAGTTATTACAAAAGTCTATAAATCTGGCGCGAACTCACTAACTTTCCAAGTACTTCAGCCGTTAATCCTTTCGCGCTAAACTCTAATAAAAGGACTATGTTTTGATTTATAATGGGCTGTTTTAATTATTCGCTCACTGAGAGCCTTAATAAGGCAACACAATGGATGGAGGCGCCTACCGTGGTTCCCTTCACCGAGGCACTCAGAGAATTGAGAATATTTATGTGTTCGCAAAAATATTTAGCTTTCATTATAAAGTGTTGTTTTAATTTTTAACCGACTTCCAAAAAGGAGGAGTTTCTATGTTTGACGCCGTGTTTTTTTTTTTTGCGTGTGTATGTTTATCGATAATTTCGCCAATTATGAGCTGAATCGAATTTTTTTTAGTTTGAAAGGGTATACTCCCAAGGTCCCATTTACACTTTACAGATATTAGCTAAGCCATTTTTGAAAAATCAACAATAATGTAAGCAATTCGAACGAAATTTTCGAATTTGGTACACGATGGAAGGTGGTTTTGCTATTTGTTGCAAAAAATAATTTTCACTCAAAAGTGTTTGGTTAATATTTATTACGAATTTGCTATTATTAAGTCAAACCTTTACAAAGAGTAAGTTTTCAAAAAAATAGTTAAAGATTTTAAAAATCCTCGTGAGAAATAAATATTTATTAAAAATTAATCGAGTCTGAGACTCAGTGTTGAGAGTAGTTTAAAAAATTAAAATTAACATTTATAAGCAACAAGTACATCAAAGGTAAGTTTTCGAAAAAAATATTGAACACAGACTATGCGATTTCTGAATTCGCAACATGGTAAAAGTACGTACCAAATAATGGCATCGATGCAAAACAATATGTAGGTATGCTTATGCATTTATTATTCTTCTAGATATAAATAATCGGCCAAGTACGAGTCGGACTCGCGCACGGAGGGTTCCGTACTGTATGGGAGCCCCCCTTAAATATTTATTTTATTTTAATTTTATTATTTTTTATTGAAGGGAATATAAAACTAAATATTATGTGAAAATTTCAAGCATCTACCTGGTACCATTATTAATATAGAGCGAAAAACGTCTAAAAAATTCAGGTTTGTTGTATGGGAGCCCCCCTTAAATATTTATTTTATTTTGTTTTTAGTATTTGTTGTTATAGCGGCAACCGAAATACATCATCTGTGAAAATTTTTCAGCTGACCAGCTATCATGGTTCATGAGATACAGCCCGGTGACAGACGGACAGACAGACAGACGGACAGACGGACATCGAAGTCTTAGTAATAGGGTCCGGTTTTTCCCTTTGGGTACGGAACCCTAAAAACATTGTTTAACGAATGGAATAATGTAGGTAAGTTCGTATAGGCTGGGTCTGGTGTTGACTTTTAAGCTGCCTGATGGCCTCTGACATGGCTAAACGGTTAAAACAACTGGTCATTTACAACTGAGCGCTGTCGTGGCTCAGATAACATGTTAAATTGGGGGTGTAATACTGTTAAAGCTTATTTTAAAAAAAACTTGGTCTTTTCTTAATCTTTTTAATTTATAACTTGACGTTTAGAATGTTAAGGATTTTTGTTCTGCGATAGCGTTTTTTGATGTGCAATAAATGAACACTAAAAGAATAATTCGCGGCACCCCAGGACAAAAGCACGATAATGGTATCTATGAAGTATTGCGCCTCGGCCCTGTCCTTGAAGTAAATATCTACAGCCTCGCGTGGCCACGCAGTCGGCACTACGTAACATGTGCTAGGGCTGCCCGCATGGTAGGATAATCGCATGCTTATAGAGGGGCGCCTTCGCGCACTCCACTATCGTAGTAAAAAGAAAACACTAGTTTTGTTGAACTGTAAGTATTTTTTCGATCAGGGTAGCCTCGATAACATCAAAGACATCTCAGTAGTAACTACGATAGAAATATTACAAATACCGCTGTTTGTGAGGAACCATCTGCAAAATTACAGTGAATTTACACGGCACAGCGATTTACAAACGCTTCCAGTAGTTAACTGGCTAAATCGGATAGACTAACTCACGTCATGGGGCCGACCGTATACAACAAGTTACCGGAGAACATCACTACCGCTCCAAGTCCCGCGTGCTTCAAATGTCGTCTCAAGCGATGGCTTGTCGAGCAGACGTTCTATAGTCATAATGAATTCCTAAACTGGAAAGGTAATGATAGCTGTACACGAAATATACTACAATTTATTTTAATTCATTATTTTTATTTGATTATCGTATTTTATGCTCAATTCTTGTTATTTTTTGACTGTGTGATAATTTAAATGTTGTTTTTATTTTTACAATTTTACTCTTTTTAATTTCATTATTGACTGTATGTACATATTATGTTATTTTCAACGACCATCTTTAATTTTTAGGGTTCCGTACCCAAAGGGAAAAACGGGACCCTATTAATAAGACTTCGATGTCCGTCTATCCGTCTGTCTGTCCGTCTGTCACCGGGCTGTATCTCATGAACCATGATAGCAGTTTGCGTCCGCGCGACCTTGGTGGCGCACGCGTCTGGATTGCAGCGCGTAGTGCGTTGCGCTTGTATTGAAAATATGGCTTCGGCTAAATCGTGTGATAATTGTAAACTCGTAGTTTCAGAAGTTCTTGCTTTTATACAAAATAAGCTAGAAGTGATGGACGAATTAAGCTTGGTGCGGATTTGTTCCAGTTCTTTCACTGAGCAAGATATCGTAGACGCAAAAAACTTGCTGTTTGATTGCGTTAACTCGGCAAAGTGTAAAGTGCATCGAAAAAAAGATGGGAAGATACAACGCGATTTAGAAGACATAATGAAGCTATTCAAGGAAACAGAACCAGATGAATTTCCGATTTTTGTTGCAAAAAATCTGAACAAGCTACCCCCTATTTGTTGGGATCATGTAGATGTTACTAGACTTTTAAAAGACGTTATGATCATCCAAAAGGACATATTGTGTATGAAACAGACTTTTGTAACTACAGAGGAGTTAAATCATATCAAAAACGATTTGACTAATTTAAAAAATGCTTCGATTGTTAACAACTATGATATGAATATAAACACAGTGAGGGGTAGTTCGAAGTTGCAAACCATTGACAGCTTTGATAGCGGCCCTATAGGCTTGCTATGCCTACCAGATCATCAGGAAAACTCATCTCCTATAAAGGCAGTTTCAACTCGGAAGACAGTGCTGCAATCGAACTCAAGAACATCCCGGTCCGTGTGCGGTTCGCCGCCACCTGCTGTGAACGAGTCAGTAGGTAAACAAGCGAGAGTACCTACGCAGTGCGCTCGGCCCCCCGGTGAGTCAGCGAGCGATAACGCTGAGAACAATAGCCTGCGTACAGCTGATGTTGTCCAGCCACTAATAATGGAAAAGTCGTATGCTCAAACAGCAAATGATGGAGGTGATTTCGTGGACAGAAGGGATGAAGATTGGATAACGGTACAACGTAAAAGGCTAAGAAATAAATTTATAAGCTCAAAAGGACAAGGATCTACAGATTTTGCTGGAAATTTTAAGGCAGCTGATATAAAAATACCGTTATTTATAAATAATGTTGACAAAATGGCCACCTGTGATGACATAAGAAAATATGTTTTACAGAAAACACAAATTGATGTGACTTTAGAAAGAATTAAGACGAAGACACAGAGGGACTATAACTCATACAAGGTGTTGATACCGAGAGCTAAGTTATCTATATTTATGGATGCGCGACTTTGGCCAGACGGAATTACGTTTAGGCGGTTCGTGAATTTTAGGCGTAGCGATACTGCTACAGGTAGCAGAACCACGTAACTATTTTTATGATGGATAGCAAATTGTTGTGCGAGTTAATTACATTTAATTGTAAAAATGTGAAGCGGTCAGCTGGTGACATTAAGAACTTATGTAGCACGGCATCTATTATAGCCCTTCAAGAAACATGGCTTTTGCCTCAGGATATACCTTTTCTTGGTACTATACATGACGATTTTGAGTACTTTGGAAAATCATCAATGAATTTATCCGAAAAATTAATAAAAGGCCGCTTGTATGGAGGAGTTGCACTACTGTGGAGAAAAAACCTGTTTCAGTCGGTCAAGGTCATCGAGTGCGATAACGTGCGAATAGCGGCGGTTAGGTTCGAGCTGCAAAACAGATCTTTTATAGTGATGAGCGTTTATATGCCGTGGCAATGTGCTGATCATTTCGTTGAATTCACGGAGTGCTTAAGTGAAATCAGTGCTATTATTGAAAATGCGCAAGTCGAGTCGGTTTACCTTCTTGGTGATTATAACTCAAATCCTAATGAAATGTTTTTCAATGAGTTAATGAGTTTTTGTGCGGAACAGGAGTGGTTTTGTGCCGATATAGATATACTTGGTATTAATTCTGGAGCGTATACGTTTGTTAGTGACGCGCACGGGTCCCGGCGGTGGTTGGACCACTGCATAGTGACGCGAGCAGCTCGAGATTCGGTGAGAGATGTTAAAGTGCTATGTCGTGATGTGCTGTGGTCTGATCACTATCCCGTAGCGATTTATTGTGATTTAGAAATTGTTAGACCTAGAACTATGGTATGTAATCGAAAACATGATAAAGTGCTCTGGGGGGAACGTAATAACTTACAAACAAAAGACTATTATGAATACTGCAATAAAAAACTCAGAGACATTGATTTTCCGCCAGAATTTTCTTTGTGTGCGGACTACATATGTTGTGATGACACGCATAGATGCGTCATTGACTCTTTGTATAATAATATTGTTAATACTCTTAGAGAGGGTGCTATTTTGACTTACAAATCTGCTGAGAGGAGACCTAAAAGTAAGTCTTATGTTCTGGGCTGGAATAAACATGTCAGGGAGGCTCATAGGGATGCCAGACACAAATTGAACCTCTGGTTTTGGCATGGAAAACCACCTAATGGTGCCATTTACCATAGTATGTGTGAGAGTCGAAAAGTTTTCAAAAGTAAATTAAAATGGTGTCAAAAACATCAGCACCAAATTAAAATGGACATAATCGCTGAACATAGATCCTCTAAAAACTTTTCAAAGTTCTGGAAGAGTACAAATAAGGTTAATTTGAAGCCTGGCCTCCCTGTGAGTATTGAGGGGGTCACCGACCCTAGAGATATCGCTAACTTATTTAAAGACTCATTTAAAATTAAGTCACCATTAGGAAAGCCTGCGCGGCGAGTGCTCGATACTGAAGGCGGAGTGGTTACTGAGTGCAAAGTTCGATTCTCAGCGGGGCAGGTGAGAGATGTACTGCGAGATATGACCAGAGGTAAATCGCCGGGCCATGACGGACTCAGTGTTGAGCACTTGCAGTGTGCTGGAGTCCATCTGCCGAGAGTCTTAGCTATGTTTTATTCTTTGTGTGTTTCGCATTCGTATCTCCCTTCAGAGCTTATGAGAACGATTGTTGTGCCAATAATCAAGAATAGAACTGGGGACATCGCGGATAAGAGTAATTATAGGCCAATTTCCTTGGCTACCATCATTGCAAAAGTTCTAGACCGATTGCTAGACAAGCAATTGGAAGAACACATAAAATTGCATGATGGTCAGTTTGGGTTCAGACCTAAGCTATCAACGGAGAGTGCTATATTCAGTCTCAAGCACATTGTAAGATACTATGTCGAGAGGAAAACTCCGGTTTATGCATGTTTTCTTGATATTTCGAGGGCTTTTGACACGGTGTCTTACGATGTGCTTTGGTCCAAGTTACGGAACACGACTCTGCCAGGGGAGACATGTTCTGTTCTCGAGTATTGGTATAACAATCAGACTAATTGTGTAAAATGGGCGGGAGAGCTTTCTGATGCATACAGGCTGGATTGCGGAGTAAGGCAGGGGGGATTAAGCTCTCCAAAGCTTTTTAACCTGTATGTAAACGAGCTAATAGAGGGCCTTAGCAGTATGCAGACTGGCTGCTCTATTAACGGAGTCTGCGTCAATAATCTGAGCTATGCTGACGATATGGTACTGCTGGCGCCATCTGTGAGTTCTCTCAGAAAGCTTATAAGTTTTTGTGAAGCGTACGCCGAGAGACATGGCTTACGTTATAATGTTAAGAAGAGCGAATATATAATTTTTTCTAAGGGCGGCAAAGGACCTGATACTGTGCCCCCCTTGAAACTGAACGACTCTCCTCTCAGCAGAGTCAAACAATTTAAATATTTAGGACACATTGTTTGTGAGGATTTGAGGGATGAGGCAGATATGGACAGGGAGCGCAGGGCGCTGACGGTGAGAGCGAATATGCTGTCTAGAAGATTTGCTTCCTGCTCTAACGAGGTTAAAATCACACTCTTCAAGGCTTATTGCCAGTCGTTCTATGGAAGTAGCTTGTGGACAGCATACACTCAAAAATCTCTTGGCGTCCTGCGCGTCCAATATAACAACGCTTTCAGAGTGCTGATGCGGCTTCCGCCGTTTTGCAGCGCGTCATCTATGTTTGCAGAGGCACGCACTGATGGCTTCGCAGCTATCATGCGCAAAAAAATTGCCTCGCTGTTGAGTAGGACGCGAGCGAGCGGCAACAGCATTCTGATAGCTATCACAGACAACTTCAGCTGTCCTATCTTGCATCACCACATAAAGGTGCTGTTACAATAAATAAGTGTGACATGTCAAATTTGATTTAATAATTTGTGTGTGACATGCCCAATTTAGTGTATTAATTTAATTTGATTTATGTTTTTAATTTAATTTTATAATTTATTTGTAATTTGAATGTGATATGGATCTTTTGTGTCTGAAAATAAATTTTTGATTGATTGATTGATTGATTGATAGCTAGGCAGCTGAAATTTTCACAGATGATGTATTTCTGTGTGTAAATACTAAAAACAAAATAAAATAAATATTTAAGGGGGGCTCCCATACAACAAACCTGTTTTTAGACGTTTTTCGATCTATATTAATAATGGTAACAGGTACATGCTTGAAATTTTCACAGAATATTTATTTAGCTTTATATTTACTTTAATAATAAATAATAAGATTAAAATAAAATAAATATTTAAGGGGGGCTCCCAAACAGTACGGAACCCTCCGTGCCCGAGTTCGACTCGTACTTGGCCGATTATTATTAATGTTTTAATATATAGCCTGAAATAAATTACCTATAATAATTATTAGTGTTAATAATTATAATAACTAGTGGTGTGCCCCTTACATTGCCGTTGGACCGCTAGTGATGCGATGAACAATCGCTACATGCTTACATACAAACTCACATGTTCGTTATATACACAGAAGAGAGAAGGAAATAGAAAGGCGATGTGGAGGGGAGGTTTGTCGCCACGTATATGAGTTATAACTCAAGTTACGTGAAATCGTGACATTTACTGTCTCAGTCGTTCAAGTGATTTCACAGGTAATTTTTGCCAAAAAAATGCCGGTTTCCGCTATTATAACGTGTCGAATACAAAGCAAAGACTTTAGTTTACAAAAAGGAGGAATATCCTTTCACTGGTAAGTCTAAATTGTGGGCATTTTTAAATTTAAATGATTTATTTAACTGCCTAGATTTTCGTTGATAGTGGTTGCAAACATTTTATCGATATCGATAAATTTCGCTAGTAAGTTAATATTTCGCAATTCGAAATTTATTGTTATTATCTGAATATTTTGATTTAATAAAATATTTGTGATTGTGGTGTAATTTTTAATAATAATTGTATTTGCATCACACTTTAACTTTTATGTTCCTTATGAATAAAAGTTCTCAGGTCCAATATATATTATATAGATTGAACACGAAGTCGACTGCCGTTGCATGTTTGCTTTGATTTTCATTGATACATTGTATCTTCATTGCAGCTTTCCAGCCGATCCTCTGACGAAGAGTAAATGGATCGAGGCTACAGGACGGCAAGACTGGATTCCTACAAAATCGTGTACAATTTGCTCCAAACATTTTTTGAAAACTGATTTCAGTAGCACTCATAAAAAAAGACGCTTGAAGCCATTTTCAATACCGCAAAATATGATTGTAATTATTCTTCTCCTTATAAATATTGGCGTCGCATGGAATATGCATTTGCCAGTGTCAAGTGTAAGTTCTATTATGATGTTATGATAACTGATATTGTCACATGTAATTCAGTTGTGTTAGTTAGTTATTTATTTATGCAAAACACATGTACATAGAAACTAATTCTAATTTTTTACATGTATACCCTGTTTGATAGGGTGTGGCATAATTTTATACAATCGTACCAGACAGTGTAATCAGTAAGAAAATTTTTTTAAAAGATATCGGAGACAGAATCTTAGTTGTAGTCATTACATTACAAGAATATTCGTATCTAAAAAAGCTTACTTAACCTTAATTACTTAATATTGCGGATATCGGAGACAGAATTTTAAAAATGTAGTCGTTCATAACAAGAATATTTGTATCTAAGAAACTTATTTAACCTTAATTACCTAATACTTCGAGTCGCAGGTTTAATATAATTTTGAAACATAGAGAGGCTACCTAAAAACCTAGCTAATCTTAGAATATACATATATTTAAAATCTAGTTATTTAATTATTTAATGCCTATCTAAAGACTACTTATTCTTAATCTTTATCTAGAACCTAACTAATCTTATGTAAAACCGGTAAGATCAAGTTTCAGTCCTATACTTTATCTTCACATGTAATGTTAGTTTAAGCTTGTTTTGTCTTTACGATGTGAAAATAAAGTTATTTTTTATTGTATTGTAATTATGGTGTAATTTAATAAAATATTTGTACTATGATAATACTCATTATGAAAAATAGTTAAGTACAGTCGTGGCCAGCACAAAATATCTAGATACAATTGATTAGCCAACAATGGAATTTAGGCGACTTCCACCGTGTTTCGTACACGCCATAGTTCGCAGGAATTGATTTGGCATCCATGTAGTACCTATATTAGAACTGATAGAAACACAAGTTTTATAAATTAATACAATACGTGACGTTGACATGATTTTTCAGTGTTAATTCTAAAAATCCCTAAATAGTAATAAAACTGCACAATCATTTTCATCAATTATATACTACATATATCCAGTTACATTATCCATAAATTATGCAATACGTATAAAATCACATTATCGATAAAATTAAACTGCACAATTCATGTCGCCCATCACTAGCTAAATGCCAAAAAACAACTGTGATACCATATTCAAATTCGAGATTGGCCCATTGTTTTTTTTGGCTTGACATGTACCATGCATTTGCCATTGTTATGTAACATTAATGAAATAAAGTGAATTTAAAAACTTTAACACGGCATTTAAGTGATGACCAAATTAATGTTATGGGTCTTAGGTACCTTGGTGATGTGACAGAAAGTATACTACGCTCTATTCTAGAGGGAAAAAAAAATCTCCGATGCCAGTGAAAATTGCACAGTTATTGTGCAGATATTTTACAGTGGTAATACACATTTGGCGACAGCGGTTTTCATAGAACATTTGTATGGATTTCCTTTCTAATCTAGTTCTGCTGTTCTGTGGTTATATACTACGGCGCGCCCCTGCAATTGCTGTACACCGACTCCGAGGTGCGTACTTGCGTAGGTATGATTCGCGTTGACCGTTTGTATGAAGACGGAATACTGCATAGATACCATTACCATGACAAAAACGTGGCCAGCACCGCGGTGGGGTTGCGCCGTTTTTTCTTTATTTGTGACGTCAGCATCTGCGGGGTACTAACAATAGACTGCTCGAATGGTACAAGACTTGAGGATATCCTGATTATAAAATATTGCTATGTAAATGTCTTGTCTGGTTATGAAATTTTGTTACGTTTGATTTTTATTCGGCTGAAAACGAAAGGATATGTACCTGTAAATCATCTTCTTCTTCCAAATATGTATAGGTACGTGTATAAGATTATTTATCTACACTAATGTTGTAACATAATGGACTCGACCATAAGCAAGTGTACGGAACGGACGTGTCGTTGAATTTTACTCAACATTTAAATTGCGAAGTTGAAGTAAACTGTACCCTAGTGATTAAAACTGAAAGAATTAAACAATATTGTGATACGCAGTGTTCCATAGGTCATTATTGTTCTGAAATCAAGGTTTGCGATAACAACTACACTGCACCGCACCTGCCCCTCTCACCCCCGGAAGAAAGAAACGGACTGCGAACCTGCCGTAAATAGTCTCGCTACCTACTGTTAGCTATCCAGTTTTAAACGATTTAATTGAAGCGATGGCTAAGAACAGAACACCACAACAAACTGATATCGACCTATCACGCAGATTTGAGATATTTGAAGACAAAATTATGTTGCTCTTAACCAATATATCTCAAACTCAAACAGAGAAACTGGACAATATTTCGAAAGAACTTTCACTAATATCAAAAGAATTTTCTCAATTGAAATCTACGACTGATTTATTAGCTGCCGAACAAATCAAACTAAAACATGAGTTATGTGAATTATCTGCATTCAAAATCGAACTAGAAAAAAAGATTGAGCAAGTGCAAACGGATATTATTCACTATAAACCATTTGAACTTATTTCACCCACAACATATGAAAGTATTATTACTGAGCTACAAGAACGTTCCACTAGAGAGAAAAATATAATCATCTGTGGCATTCCTGAGTCTACCTCAAAAAAATTCGACGAACCAAATGAACATGACCAGCAAATCATTAGAAAAATTATGAAGGCAACAAACATTGCCTATGAATCACCTACTGATCACTTTCGAATTGGAAAATGGAATCCTGACCAACCACTGAGACCTCGACCCATTAAAGTTTGCTTCGCATCTGTCAACACGGCAAAAACAATCCTGTACGGCGGCCGCAAGATATCTAGCAAGTTCCCAAATGTCAAATGTTACTCGGACCAAACACCGACCCAAAAGAAGAACATACAGAGCTTACGTGATGAAATAAAATCCAGAATGAATAATGGCGAACAGAACCTAACAATTAAGTTTTTTAAAGGAGTACCGAAAATCACTGAAGCAAAATGGAGTAATTTGCAACAATAAGTACAGATCATAACGTAAACTAACTAAGCACGATACAAAATTACCTTTCTTATTTACCTACTTACGAGCTAAAACCATTAATACCTATAAAATAATAATTATACATCTACCTATAGCTATGGTTTGCTGATGCTGTCCACTTTTTCAAATGCGTACCTATTACCTTTCTGTTAAATTAACATTTGTCGAGTAGATACTTGGATACATGAGTTGGGTATTACTGTTGAAATATGGTTAACATATCAAAACAAAACACTCGATATGTTTTTACTATGTAGGTATCACTGTGTGTCTGTGTATGGTCTATAATTTTTAAACTAACATGCAAATTAATTAAATATTGGACAAAATAATATTACAATATGCTTTTCTAGATTTTTACTATTAGGCTTTTTACCAACAATATTACAACTAGGTACTATTTATTTACTACCTAAATTAGCACAAAAAAACTTAGGAATTAAAATGAAACCTACCGCTGGACAGCTGCATATCACATATACATATTACATAATATATTAGTCACTTAGTACAGTTACTTACACATACAATCAAACAAAATTATATTCATTAAAAAAAATCATCTAAGTTTACGATCCCACCGGAAAATAATGTTGCTCTTAACTTGTTTACTTATAATATATGCACTATTTATTGGTAGCCACGACGCGATCGAAATTATGTTACATCAATTATAACATTACTACATAATACCTACCTATAAATACACGTAAAAGTTTTCATAAATACCTCAGCTTTAAGATAGGTATATGTAATTACAAATTCTAGGTACCTACACGCTCAAAACAGCTGTTTTGTATAGTGCTGGTTATAGTTGTTTATTTACCAACTTACCTAATCTATTCATAAATTGTAGATATATCTATGTATTTTGTCCGTTCAAACACTTGCAATTTATTCTTACGTTAGATTAACATGTATTTTCTCTTTTAAGTGAATTTTATTGTAATTCTTAGAGTAAATAAATATCTTAAACCAGAACATTCTACTTATGTTTCCAATACTTGACTTATAATGACTACTGTTATAGCGCAGACAACAAAACACTCAATTTAAGCAATTTCACATGATGTTATAATAACCACATCGATATCGTAAAATCTCATTATAACATCGCGCGCTCGCTCCTGATTGGCCCTGCGCGCGCAGCTGCGCTCTCATTGGTTAGATTTTAATGGCGCCAAGTTCACTGTGACAATACACGAACGCGTGAATTTAATGTTTCGCAATGTGTTTTTTTTTAATTTTATTTTTTTATTAGTGAAGATAAAGTAGTGTATGCAACTGCATATAACACGGGTATTAAAACACTCGTTACTATTATAAACTCACACTCGTGTTTTAATACCCTTCATTATATGACAGTTGCATAAACTACTATTATGTCAGTGCCACGTGACGCTGTAAGTATATATTTCAAGGACAGGGCCGATTCACAATACTGAGATACCATTACCGTGTTGTAGGTAACCCGGCCAGCCGAATAGCTCGCTAGAGCCCTGTACCTGGTAGCACTGATTGATGAACACACTTAAGCAGGACAGTAAAAGCTTGGAATATCTAGGTCTAGCCCCGCGAGCCGCAAGATTTGTGAACACGATTGCAGATTATAGAAGGAACAGAAGAATCAGTGCCATGAATTACTAGAAAATCTGTCATACCTATTTCATATCAATTGATATTCGTATTGATACAACACAAGACGTATAGATCTCATCGGCCGCAGTAAATTAAAAGAGAAAATAGCAATCCTCAGAAACTGTAGCGTATATACAGGGTTATTTCTAATCAATTAGCACCCTTTTAGGGGCTTATTCTGTACAATAAAACTAATAACTTTTGTCCTAGGACTTTTATCAGAACTCAAAAAAAAATCAGCTGTTCCATACATATTGTCGCGGGTAAACGATATTTTTCTATGGAACAGCAAATATTTTTTTTGAGTTTTCTCCAAAGTCGCACAACAAAAGTTGTTAGTTTTGATGTACAGAATAAGCCCCTAAAAGGATGCTAATTGATTAGAAATAACCCTGTATACACTATACAGGGTTGCTGGTAATCAATTTGCATCCTTTTAAGGGCATATCCTGTACATCAAAACAAACATCTTTTATTCTACGACTTCTGAAAATTCGGATTTATTTTCTTCCATACAAGATCAATTTGTATTTCAATCACAAAAAACTTGGGACTAACTGCTAAAAATATGGGCCCAAATTTGAAAGTGAGTTAATGTGGGGTATCATTTGAAAGAGATTTATTAGAACAAGCCAAAACAGATTTGTAATTATTTTTAAGTGTAATTTTCGATAAATGATGAGAAAAGTAAACAAAAATCCCTTTGCCGACGATTTATAGTTACGCACTGAGGTTTGAACGACTTAGTTCTCAATTTCTTGCGATTTTCAAGATTTGTACGGAACTCTCGATATGCGAGCCTGACTCGCACTTGTCCGGTTTAATTTTGATTAAAAGCCGATGTAATCGAAATGGTTCTTAGCTGTATTTCAATGAATTCTTAAAAGTTTAACTGCCAGTTTTGCAAACAAACAAGAGCATTAAGTTTGAGACAGGTCGGTTAGGTTAAGTTGTGTGCCATAGCGTGGACGATCGGGTTTTCCAATTTTTTTGGTTTTTGGTTATTGAAAGCTATCTTTCTGTAAGCTTTAATATTCTGCACCTGTTCTGCTGTCCCTATATTTCCCACAATATACGAGGCTGCCCTGCTCAGTCACAAAGTCACAACCTCCTTTATTCGACTCCAGGGAAGGTGACCGGATGAACCGGATTTGCCCCGCGCCATATTTTGTTTGGGTTTTGTATGGAATGAAATGGTCTAAGTTGAGCATTGTTCGTTCAATGTGTTTTTCAGTACTTTTTAGGGTTTCGTACCCCAAAAAGAACCCTTGAACCCAAGAAGATGCTCGCCATCGAAGGCTACTTCTTGCGGCGGCATCAGGTGTCGGGTCGTTCTCTTCCCTCAAATATGGTCGAGGAGAGCGATGGCTGGCACAGGTGCCATACTCGTGATCGGGTGCTGCTTGCAGGTCGCCGGTCTGCTCGTGGCATTCACGCAATGCACCGACTTGATAACTTAGGCTAAGATTTAACTATGTTATAATACTCTTTGTACAGTAAAATAAAATAAAAAATTGTGTTTAGTTAACAAAGGGCACAGACCCTGGAGTCTGTGGTTACAAAATTTTCGAATAAAAAAAATAAACCCAAGAAGAACCCTTGTAGGATCACTTTGTTGTCTGTCTGTCCGTCCGTCCGTATGTCAAAACCTTTTATCTCGAGAACGCGTAGCGTTAAAGAGTTGAAATAAAAACCGTAAAATACGTACATATATCTATGGTATAAATGGCGCGACAGTAATTTTCTCCCCATTTTGAGAGGAAAAACGCTCCGTCCATCCAGTCAAAAACCGTCAGCGAAAATAAATGCCATTAATATATAAAAGCCGCGTACTAAGTTTTATCGAGGTTCGTTGAAATATGTTAACTGCAGAGGAAAATCAACATCCAGACCGACGAAAGCAAAAGCGTCGAAATCACGGAGACTTCTTTCTCTTAGTTCACTCGGTAAATAAAATGTTGTTTCACATAGTTAAATGCACTCTCAAGCAATGATGGGGAATTCTAATTACGCGAACGTATTTTGTGGGGCCCCTTTTGTATGGGGCCATGTTTGAGAGGGGCCCCCTTTCTACACGGGGCCCGTAACAATAAATTATGACGTGGTTATTCCGGTACTGAAAACAGAGTTGAAACGGAACAAGCCCGGAATTTCTATCTTCCCCATTTCGCGAGTCAACATGCGAGATTCACGAGCGAGATTACATTCAGTTTCTGTCATTTTCGTACTGACTACGTCAGAATTCGATGAAGGGAACATTAATTTTTAACCAACGAATTGGAGTAGGATTACAAGTCGACGTCTGTATAAATAATAATTAATGTAAATTATATTTTTTATGTTTGACCACGCATAACTTTCTACAGATTATGATAATTATTACAGCCCGATTATGATAATTATTTTTTTGTTAAGGTAAATCAAAATTCAAAAGTAGTCCCATTTAAATTTTATCGAAATCTTAGTAATTTTTGATAAATCCTTATCCTTACTAATATTATAAATCCGAAAAGTTTGTTGGTTTGTTGGTTTGTTACTCTATCACGCACCAACGGAGCAACGGATTGACTTGATTTTTGGCATGGCCATAGTTTAAAAGGCGGAAGGAGCTTTAGGATACTTTTTATCCCGAAAAATTGCATAGTTCCTGTAGGACAGGACAAAAACCATCGAAAGCGAAACTGTCGCCACTATCACAAAGACGCTAAGTGATTAATTCCTCTATGACGCTAATATGGACTAACGAAACGTCACAGCCAAACGTAATTAGATGACAGGTGACATTGTCTGCAGACTTTTAAAAATCACAAGTAGCATGGCAAGGGGACAAATTGTTTTTCCACCATTATATCCCCTTGAAGAGGAAATAAAGTATGGATTGAAAATGACAACTGACATTAAAATTGGATAAAATGTTATTTGCTCTCTGCATGCTACATGTTACTATGACGTTTAATACCAGGCCGTCATTTTGTCTGACATTAAAAATATTTTTAAATCTTCTACCATTAGAGGTTTAACATGTTTCTTTATTCTACCTTTATGGTACAGAATCATCATACTTTAATATTATCAATCCGAAAAGTTTGTTGGTTTGTTCCTCTTTGACGCAGCAACGGAGCAAAAGATTGACCTGATTTTTGGTATGGATACCTATGGTTTAAAAGACAGAAAGTGAAAATAGGATACATTTTTATCTCGCGAAAATTCGTGATTCCCATGGGATAGGACAATAACTGTTTCTCAGCAATGGAGCAACGGATTGACTTGATATTTGGGGTGGGCATAGTTTGGAAGACGGAAAGTGACATAGGATACTTTCCATCCCGAAAAAATTGTGGTTCCCGTAGGACTTAACAATAAATTTTTCTTAGCAACGGAGCAACTTGCCTTGGCTTATTTCATGAATATAGTTTGAAAGACGAAAAGTGACATAGGCCACTTTTCATCGCAAAAACTTTAACAGTTCCCGTAGGATAGGATAAAAACTAAGTGAGCCGGCCGCGGTAGCAGCCGTCTAAGCGCCATAAATAACCTGTCTTGGCAAGTTTAGGACGTTCCTACATTTTTCGCACTCCCTCGCGGCACTCAACAGCGCTAGCCCAGACTCGGGCTCCATAACGGAGCTTGCGCTCTCGCCATAATGACGGAGTGTTTCGGAGCATAAAACACATCGTCATCCACCGATCGGGACTAACCAGTACTGAACGTCAGACAGCATTCCAACGCCCTGGTCCCAGTGCAGCGGGTCAGTCATAGTAGCCCAGCGCCTGCCTCTTCAACTGCAGAGGGCAGTGAGAACAACCATCGCGATACCGACACCTCTCTTTCCCTGCAGCCCCACTGCGTCTGCCAACACGTTGACGGGCTAGCGGAAGGTAGGGTAGGTGGCGGCATCCACACCACCAGTTCCAAATATCCCACCGCGGCCCCTAATCCTCGGCTGTCATATCAGAGTCCAGGAAGCAGCCTGCTTTATGAAACTAAGAAAGGTTATTCCCAGCAAGTAACTGGAGGTAGAGAGACAAAAAAGAAGCCACACCCAGCGCAGCAGGAGGAGCTGGAGTTCATATGCCTGGCAGACGGAGCAGCACTAGAGCAAAATCTTAACCGAGAAATTAACATATTTACAGACGGCAGCAAAATTAAAGGGAAAGTTGGGGCGGCATTATCCATTTGGGATGATGCCGCTGAGATCAGTACCCGCAAGCTGAAATTGGCCTATTGGTGCTCCGTGTACCAGGCCCAGTTATTGGCACTTCTTGAGGCTACCGAAAAAGCAAAAATCTTTTGTGACTCCAGGTCTGCACTGGAAACGGTAGTTGGGGTATCTTCCCTCCATCCCTTAGCAGTAAATTCAAAGCTAACATAAAGTTACTACACGCACAAAAAAAAATAGTGAAACTTTATTGGATTAAAGCGCACGCGGGGATGGAGGTAAATGAGAGAGCGGATCAGCTAGCAAAGGAAGCAGCACTGCACTCGAAGTGCAGACCTATTTACGATAACTGCCCCGTTTCATTCGTCAAGCGAGAAATCCGAAAGACTCTTTTGACGAGTGGAACCGGCGGTATCAGGATGGACACACAGCGGCGGTAACCAAAACATATTGTTGTACATACACTCCAACCGTAACTTAACCAACAAAAGCATTCCTCTAAGGTATTTTGATATTTGTCGGTTAGGTTAGGTTTCGCAGCCGACATAAACATAAGTCAAAATCAAAATATAACGCGGGCAAAGCCGCGGGTAAAAGCTAGTCAACAATAATGTGAAAATTACTACATCGATACGTGCGAACTATTCGAATTCTGTAATCGGTTGAAGTCGGTTATGACATTTTTTTTGGAAAAATAATTAAACTCATTATGTTTGAGATCTTTTCTTAGTAGTTAAAATATTTTGCTATATCTTGAAGAATCTACTTTGAATTTTTTTAATCCGTTTGTTATAGGCTATACCTGTTTAGTTTTATTTTATTTTATTTATTCATACACAATACAAATCACAATCGTTACAAAAGTTCAACTTAAATATATATTATGATCTGGATTGTAATTCAAATATATGTGTACACAGAAAAAGTAATCGAATGAGTAGACATAGAGGCTTTTGGTTTCGTTAAAAATTGTTAACTATAAATAACTAAATGGAAAAAGAAAGTAAAAACTGGATTTAAAGGAAGAATAACTAACAAATATCGAGTACGCACTCGGCAAGCGGATGTGTGCGCACTCTTTACAATCTAAGTATCAGATGTGTTTTTAGTAGCCAGGCACAACCCAGAGGTTGCACTCGACTTGACGGGTTTGGTGTAGAGAATATCTTTAACTTGTTTAATGTAAAATGTAAATTTTGAAGAAAATATATCGATGTCAAACTTTTTATTATAAGTTAATTATCTAAATTAATTAGGCAAATAAAGAAATGGTAAATAATAACATAAAGTATTCAATTCAAATTCAATTCAAAATTTTCATTTATTCCATTGACATATCACATGTGATTAGAAACGTCATTACAAAATAAATATCATTGCACAATTACAAAATAATTGAACACAGAAATATTCAAAAAATCAAAGTCAGTTGGTGTGAAGTAATAAGTTTATTTTATACCTGACGATGCCATGATAATTCTCACAAGTAAGCTGAACAACTGAGACTTACTTAGTATACGTTTGTATCTTAATTATAAATTATTATAGTTTTTCTATTCCATACATTTTTTTAGTCAGATTTCGTCTGGAGTGCAGCAATAAATGTATGCCGCTTCACAAAAACTACAAACTGTGCTCGTACGAGGGGTGATCCAAATATAATGCTATTTTTTTCATTCTTTATATATGTACCTACTAAGTAAGTTCGTATAGGCCGGTTGCCTAGGCCTGGTGTCAGAGTTTTTAAGCCGCCTGAAGGCCTCTGACATGGCTAAACGGTTAAAACCGCTGGGACCTACAATTAAACGTGTTATCCAAATCACGTTAGCGCTCAGTTTTAAATGCCACCCGCGGTCACCCATCCGAGACTGACCGTGCTGAACGTTGCTTAGCTTCGATGATCGCTTACGAACACCTAGTCAAACTACGCTACGAGCGCTACGTACCTACTAGGTCCGCATAAAATATTTTATGAAATATTCACGATTTTAGAGATGTACATTCATTTGAAGCTAGCGTTTAAGTATCATTTCATACTAACTTCTCTACGGGTGGGTGATAAAATGCATCCAACTTTGGCGCTGAGTGTACGTCCCTCGCGTTTAAATCTCTCATCGTCAACATTTTCTCATAACCGTCGTTATGCGGACATTTTTCTCGTGCGGCTAACTTTGTGGCTTTATTCGACAAATGGTTCGGGAACTTGGAACTTGGTTTAAGTAAGTTTCGGCGAAGAAAGGCGGCTAAAGAGTTTGTATGCACGATAGGCGAGCTTTACTTTGTTTTGCAACGAAACTTGTGAAGGCGTGAGAAATCTTTTAGCAGCTGTACTGATTTATTATGTGACTTGTATCCTACACATGCAGTCAAGACACTGATAGCTATAGAGTGCGTTTCAGGAAAGAAGTCCCACGGCAAGAAATGAACTTAATTTTAACAGATCGGCCAGGCGATGCTTCTGAGGGACTTCTTTCGTTGAAAGAACTCTAGTACTTACCTATATCTGTCTGAGTAAAACTAGAGACCGCAGGTACCACGAAAGGATTTTCCCGAAATAAGTGAAACTAATTTTAACGGATAGGCCATGCGATTGTTTGCCCTGATGCCGGGGCACTAGAATACGGCATCGGTATCCCCTGCCTGTAGTAAGAGCCTACTAAAGGGGGACTCCTGGGCTCGTGGGTGGACAGAGTTGGGGCTCTGGCCATCCACTCAAGCGGGCCCGAGGAGGACGGCAGCGTGTGTGGCAACGCTGTCGTAAAGGACGGTAGCCTGGTTTAAATACCAGGCGAGTAGTCGTGTAAAGTGCTGGGAGCACCGGTGTGTTCCCTTGGAGATCCCGGAGCTCCCAAGAAGGCACAAAGGCTGGCCACCGAAGGGGTTTTAGTGGGTACAATCCCACATAACCCTTCTGCACCCCAATGCAGTTAGGGCATCTTTAGAAGATTTCCCCCTCGTAAAAAAAAAAGGCCATGCGATTGTGGCGACGTGTCTGTGGGACTTCTTTCGTGAAACGCAATCTAGCTAGGTGTAGGTAACTGATTTCACTTTATGTCAATGCCAAACTTAGTAAGTAATGTACTTAGTTTGGTACAAGGATTTTATACCCAATTTTTTTATTTTTTTTACGGTTTGGAATGAATGTATGTATCCATCCATCAGCCATAGAACGTCCACTGCTGGACATGGGCCTCCCCCAAAGATCTCCAATAAGACCGGTTGGTAGCGGCTTGCATCCAGCGCGGTCCTGCGGGCTTAATAAGGTTCAGAATATTCTGTACATCTTGTGAGTGGACGTCCTACGCTGCGCGTATTTTTCATGCGGCAACAAAACAACGGGAACTTGATATTTGGCATGGACGTAGTTCAAAGGCCGGAAAGTGACGTGACCTATTTTCAACCGACTTCCAAAAAGGCGGAGGTTCTATGTGCGTCTGTACGTATTTTTTGTGTTTGTTCAGCGATATTTCCGCCAATTGTGAACCAAATCAAAAAATTCTTTATTAGCTTGAAAAGGTATACTCCCGAGGTGGACCCATGTCAATTTTATGGAAATAGGCAATAATGGCTCAGTTATTGAAAAATCAACAATAATATAAAAAATGTAAACGTCAATCGAGCGAATTATTCGAATTTTGTACACGACATAAGTCGGTTTTGCCTTTTTTTTTTGCGAAAAATAATATTTTTTCTCGAAAAAATAAAATGTTCCGGTTTGCTCAAAAGAAGTCTAATAAAATGACTAAAATTTTACAATTAATTTTTCGAGCCAATATCTATAGAGTCACAATCGTGCAAAAAAAAGTGTCCGAGCCAAAACCCTGCCCAAGCTACGAAGTGGGCAGGTTTTTTTAATATCTAAGTCGGTATGTATAACAGCGCTCGGACATTTTGTTACATTTGTCACTTAGTGACTGTGGCTCTTTAGATTTGCTCGAAGTCACCAGAGCAAAAATAGGTTTTGATAGATTCGTTGTGAGACCTGCACTAGGACCTACTGTATCATTTAGATAGATATTTATTTGTTTGCAAGATCATATACATAAAGTTATAATTAGGTCTTAACATAAGACTAACTAACTTACAGGTACATGTCACCCTGTTTCATAGGGTATAGCAAAGTTCTAGCTAAACATTTATGCATTGCAACATTTATCGCAGGGATCTTAAACGTTGGTTGCATTGTATGATTAAAAATACATCATAAAATGCAACATAATCCGAACCCTTTCTTCTACTTTAGGTATTTTATATAAGCCGCCGAGACAAAAGAAGAGTTTTAAAACAATAAGTTGATTTAATTTGTCGACACCCGTCCCATGCACGAGACAATGTGCGCTTCCGTCTCCGCCAGGACCGTTCATAACTTTGCGATATTAAAAACTCAGTCAAGGACTTAAATTTCACTAGAAGGAGCTTTGTAGCGCTGAGCTTTATATTCCATGGGACCGGAAAGATATTGAAAAGATCAAGCATTGTCAGTGGTGTAACTATACCATATGAGGCCCGAGGCAAATCCTTTGAGTACTACGCACTCTCTACTGGTCTCTCACTATGGGCCTTATTAGTAAGCTCCAAGTAGCCCAACGAGCTATGGAGAGGGCTATGCTCGGAGTCTCTCTGCGAGATCGAATCAGAAATGAGGAGATCCGTAGAAGAACCAAAGTTACCGACATAGCCCAACGGATTGGCAAGTTGAAATGGCAATGGGCAGGGCACATAGCGCGGAGGACTGATGACCGATGGGGTCGAAAAGTTCTCGAGTGGAGACATAGGGGAGGCCTATGTCCAGCAGTGGACTTCTTATGGCTGATGGATGGACTACTACTACTTACTGGGGGCCTTCCAGTAAAAAGTTTGCCATCTGCGGCTAACTTCCCATCCGCCGACTTGTGTGGCGCGAATTATATGTTATTGTGCACACACTTTAAACCTTTAAATAAGATAATGAATAGTGATAATTATTTTCAATCAAAACCGCCTTCCATCGTGTACAAAATTCGAATATTTTCGCTCGAATTGCTTACATTATTGTTAGTTTTTTCGAAAACGGCTCAGCCGATTTCTTTGAAATTTTAACATTCCCGAAGTGGTTCCAACCTCGGGAGTATACCCTGTTGAACTAAAAAAAATTTTTTCGATTCGGTTGACAATTAGCGATATTAGCGATAAACATACACAATAAAAAAATACATACATACGAACATAGAACCTCCTCCTTTTTGGCAGTTGATGAAAAAATCATTTGCGAATCTATAATACTCGTACTCTTTACAAAGAACGGATATAAAAAGTTCTAAGGAATACAATGCTTGTCTCAAATACTCACATTGAACTATTTCTTTTAACGGTCATTTTTATTTTTAACTCTACACTGAACTGTCTATTTAACCGACTTCCAAAAAGGAGGAGGTTCTATGTTCGTCTGTATGTTTTTTTTGTGTATGTTCATCGATAATTCTGCCAATTATGAACCGAAACGAAAAATTATTTTTTAGTTCAAATGGGTATACTCCCGAAGTGGTCATATTTAAATTTTACAGAAATCGAATGAGCCGTTTTAAAAAAATCAACATTAATGTAAACAATTTGAGCGAAATATTCCAATGTTGTACACAATGGAAGGGGATTTTGACATTTTTTACGAAATTATTTCTTCTAAAAGTCATATCTAGGTTGCTTTACATCTCTGTCTGCCGTGCTTAAGCCATTCACTAAAAGCATTCTTTGTTTCACACGGTCTTTGAAAACTCTACAGAGGAGGTTAAATTTAATGTTACCTCATTTCGTTTTTATGTCACAGTTTTATGATAGTGCTCTTTGTATAAAGAGTAATGGAGGGAGAGATGACTTGTTGAGTTCCAGCTTTATTTCTATAGATTACGACTGTTTGTGATGTTAGTAAAGTTGTTGAATAGAAAAAGTTATTATATAATAATTATGGAGCTGAGCTATGGGGCCAGTGTTCTGAGTGATAGAGACTCTTCCGCCCCCAGAAACGCGCTATTAGAGCAATCGTGCAAGTACTACAGGACACTTCTGTAAGACCTTACTTTAAAAGCCTAAGAATACTCACACTGCCTTCGATAGTCTTATTGCAAGTATACTAAATACACACGGATTCATTATCAAAAATGAGACAAATAACCACGACCAAAATTAAAAATATATAGTTGGTGAAGCCTGCAAAACTCACACATGTCATGGGTCTAATTGTGCACAACAATTACCTGGCTCAATAATTTCAGCTCCAAAGCTAAACAGCTTCAAATTCCGCCTCCAGTGCTGGCATATTGAGTGATTCCTTTTACGATGTAAGTGAATTCTTCGATGATAATTACTGTATAATTTATTTATTTAATGTGATGCATGAAATTGATTTTATTCATTGTTTTTGGTTTTTGACCCGTAAATTTTATTATACTAAATACCTAGTCAGGTCATAAGTATTGTCACACAGTTAAAAATTTTCTTTCAGAATGCTGGCCACAAAAAAGTTTATTGAATTCGAATTTCGAATTGTTCATGAAAATAAAAATGTATAATTTTTAAAAATTTACTCATTTTTAAATATGCAGTGGACGCTTAAAAAAGACCATGTTGCAGTTATTGCGTTGCATCGTTGCGGTTACGCGCCAATTCAAATTTTTGACACACTGATAAATTTGAATATAACCAAAAGATTCGTTTATCATACCATCAAACGATACAATGAAGACTCTAGTTTAGATTACAGGTCAAGAAGTGGTCGCCCTCGGTCTGTTAGGACTCCAGCAGTGATAAAAGCTGCTAAGGCGCGAATTCAAAGAAATCCCAAACGTAAGCAGAAACTGTTGGCCCTTCAGATGGGGTTAAGCAGAACCACGGTGAAAACGGTGTTAAATGAAGACTTAAGACTTCGGGCATATCGTAGAAAAATAGGACATCGTTTAAATGCTCGTCTAATGGACCTGAGACTGAAGAGATGCCGCGCTTTGTTGAAGCGGTATGCGGGAAAAAATATCGGGAAATTCTTTTTTCGGATGAAAAATTTTAAAGCTACAACAAACAAAATGATAAGGTGTACGCACACAGTAGTGAAGAAGCGAGCAACCGTATTCGGCGTGTCCAACGAGGTCATTTTCCATCCTCGCTCATGGTATGGTTGGGAGGTTCTTATTGGGGCTTAACAGAGGTACATTTTTGTGAGAAAGGTGTAAAAACGAATGCAGTTGTGTATCAAAATACAGTCCTGACGAATCTTGGGGAACCTGTTTCTCATACCATGTTCAATAACAGGCACTGGGTATTCCAACATGATTCGGCGCCAGCTCATAGAGCGAAGAGCACACAAGACTGGCTGGCGGCGCGTGAAATCGACTTCATCCGGCACGAAGACTGGCCCTCCTCCAGTCTAGATTTGAGTCCGTTAGATTACAAGATATGGCAACACTTGGAGGAAAAGGCGTGCTCAAAGCCTCATCCCAATTTAGAGTCACTCAAGATATCCTTGATTAAGGCAGCCGCCGATATTGACATGGACCTCGTTCGTGCTGCAATAGACGACTGGCCGCGCAGATTGAAGGCCTGTATTCAAAATCACGGAGGTCATTTTGAATAAACTTTATTGTCATACTCGTAAGAATCTATGTTTTGTTAAGTTCATTTTTACCAAAATAATAGTAATATAAATAGTTACATAATGAATAAACTTGTTTAAATTATTTTATATTAAACATGTGACAGAATTTATGACCTGACTGTGTATATTATTATGAGTATTATGTGTCGTGGTAGTAAAGCCCTATGGCACCGAAACACTAGATTTTACCATAGAATGTTATTCAGAAAGAGAGTAGTAAACTGAAAAGGGGTGATTCAGACCATCAGTATGATTTATTATTTCTATGGAGCTAACCCATAATTCGGAAAAAAACATTAGCATCTACATATTATTATTCACATGTGTCTATTTTTACCGACTTCCAAAAAGGAGGAGGTCCTATGTTCGTCTATATGTATTTTTTTTGGTATGTTCATCGATATTTTCGCCAATTGCGAACCGATTCAAAAATATTTTTTTTGTTTGAAAGAGTATACTTCTGAAATGGTCTCATTTGAATTTTATTGAAATTGACTGAGCCGTTTTCGATAAATCAATAAAAATGTACACGGATGTCACATCGATTCGTGCAAATTAAATTAAATTCTGTACACGGAGGAAGTCGGTGTCGATAATTAAAAATAATTATGAATTGCAATTTTGTAAGAACCAGCTGTTTGATTTCTCGAATTTCGGGTATCTCTACAATGTGAGATCGATTGAAGGGTTTGAGTCTTGCTCTACATTATTTTTGATAGGTTGCCTTCTAAAAACATCTTGGAAATACACAAGAAAAGATACAATAATAGGCAACACCTTTGGCGTACTCGTGACTTTTCAGTTTCCATTTTCGTTTCAAGCAATATTGTACCCCATTCGATTGAATCATTCAAAAAAAAAAAAAAAATTATTTTTTAAATGGCACAACCGACTTCAAACGTGTACGAAATTCAAATAGTTCGATCGAATCAGTGTATACATGTTTACATTGTTATCGGTTTTTCAAAAGCAGCTTTGCCAACTTCGACAAAATTAAAATGAGCCACCTCGGAATTATTAGAACTAAAAAAAGTTTTTTTTTTAAATCTGTCCACAATTGGCGAACATATTGCAGAACAAAATACAAAAAATACACACAGACGAACATAGAACCTCCTCCTTTTTAGAAGTCGGTTAAAACTAGGGAATCCAAAACATCCGCCTACCTTCAGCCTGAATAGGGCTGTCCGCACCGGATGACCGTCGCCTAAAGATAGGTCCCCCTCCTTTATTATACTATTACACGCTCCACGAGTACACACAGCCCTATATTGTTAGTCTGTAGGTATCATGGAAGTAAGTAAAAGGAGAGGCTAGTATAATTAGGTTTACCTATTGGATATGCTGATAGATAGTCATATGCCTTAGAAAAAATGGGAGAAGTGCCCAAGGTGAATTAACATTGCTACAACTCAAAATAGTTTGTCAGTCTCATCCACAGGTAATTCAAATCAATTTATGAATACAATAAAATACCAATTTAAAAAAAAAATAAACAAATGAAAAATAACAAATTCAAAGTCAATTTCGATCACCTATCATTTCTCCAAGATTTCAATAAACTAACAAATGTCAACGAAAACAGACATCAAAATATAAGAATAAAAAATAAATAATCATCACAGATAAAAATAAATAGCTTATTACGTTATTCAGCAATAACGGTTGTTAACATTACAGTTAGGGAACAAATAGCAAGTTACGTTATTCAGCAATGCCGTGCAATGTAAAGGGGTTGTATTCGATTTTACAAAATCAAACCTCCTTACGATCTCCTTAAATGTTCTAAGTTAAGAAATTATCATACGAATTGGACGTTCCAAATTTAAATCATTTTACTCACCATATCACATATATTGTGTTAAGATAATAATGACTTATTTTACGTTGAGATTGTACGACATAAAATGAGTCATTTTCGAGTAGGTGGTATGAAAAATAATTAAAAAAAACGACCGTAAAAGAAAATTGTCAACATCTGGTGTTGCCAATCTCGGTGTAGTACGTCTATGGAACGTATGCTTGAGGGTTGTTTAGATAGGGAGAATGGGCTCCGCGCATTATGTCCGGCGGGAACCCTGCTTTTGAAAGTACTTGAAAAGATCGCCGGTTAAAAAATGTTGGTAATAAATAATCTGGAGTGCCATACAGGATAACAGGCGCAGGAGAAATCCTGCGGACATCATCATCATATTTACATAGTTGACTGAATCAGGCGATACTTTGCGGAAATTCATATTCAAATCTATGTTTTGACTTAAACATATGTCTTGAACAAAACATAGATCTAAATAGAAAAGAAAAGAGTGTAGCTAGTAAGAATAGGGTGCAATTTTTTACTATTTTGCATTATTATTGTTAAAACAGTTTTCAAATATTTAAAAATTGAGATCCATAATAGTTGGTCCCATTATCCCATATTGTCAAATGAGTTTAGAGTACATACAATCATAAATTTCTTTGAATTTTGATACTTAACGTTTTCAAAATTTGTAGAAGTTATAAGGCTTGGTAACATTCGGACAGACGGACGGATAGACAGACGGACAGACAGACAGAAGAAAGGACTCAACAAAGTTACAAGACAAGTGTTCCTCATTTTACTAAGGAACCCTTAGTAAACTTAGTTTAAACTTGTATGGAAAAACTTCGTCGTTATAACAAACTCCTATTATCAAAGAATGGCGGTTCTTCAACTTCCTCTATTCGTTTTATAAAAGCGAAGATGCAAATTTCAAAGGAAATTTTGCTGATTTATTGAATTTTCTTGTTGCTTTTTAGCTGTGAAAAGAATATTTTTATATTAGGTATATAGAGCCATCTTTAAGCATCTGAATAAACTAATTTTTCTCCGCACAGTCGACCTCACAGAGGGCAACTAGTTGCATTGTATCTTATCTCCAGCGCCCCTAGCATGGCAAAGGGACAAATTGTCTTTCCAACAATTTATCCCCCAGAAGAGGAAACAAAGTATGGATTGACATTGACAACTGACATTAAAAGTGGATAAAATGTTTTATCCCTGTGCCACGCTAGGAGTGCTGGTGAGATAAGGCCTAGGCCAAAGGAGATAAGAAAATTTAAATCGGCAGAGCTATTTTTGGTAAATCAACAATAATGTGAAAAATTACAACTTCGATTCGTGCGAACTATTCAAATTCTGTTCACGGTTGAAGTCAGTTATGCCATTTTTTGCAAAAAAAATAATTATTGAAGGGGACCTTCAATAATTATTTTTTTATTTTGGATTTTTATATATTTTTTTTTTTTTTTGGATTACCACAATTAATAGTATAGTTTCAATGTTGTCAAATAGCCTGTTTTGCGATCTAGCTTAATTGGAAAACCTAGTGTGCAAAGTGAAAATAAATAAGATGAACATTCATTACATACCATACCTACATATTATGTCTTTGTAGCGTATTTCTGTAAGTATATTTAAATATTTTTTACAACATCAGGAGGGACAACAATCTATAAACATCATATCGACATCTGCGTCAGATGCTGTCAAAAGTAGGTTTTGTGAAAAAAAAGTATCTTAGGTCACAGACGATATTATTATGAAAAACATTTTAACGTTTAAAAACACGAGAAAAATACGCTTTACGTGGCCTTTCTCACAAGTGCAAAAACGACTATGATACGATATTCCATCATGGAATGCCAGTGCCTATCTTCTGACTAAAAAACTAAAAACACGCTCATCAGACCTTGATACATAACGTGGTCAAAGTTCATTAAAAGACTTTCCTAAGAAATTCAAAACAGCTATGATACAATTTTCCATCATGAAGTTCCAGTTCATATCTTCCAGCTCCATCATCAGATCAGTTCGACAGTACCATATTATTGTGTTGTCATCAGAACTACATACAGCTGCCAAATTTATTACGCTACGACCCTTGGAAGATGGTTAAATTAGTTTCCTTAGATTCCTTTACAGTACAGGTTACACGTCGACCTAATAAAAGTGTGTTAAAAACAACAACCCTGTTGAAATATGGCAAAATCACTTCCACCACAAAAATTTGCCGTACTTGGAAATGGCATATAAATTGAATATCTCCGGCAGTAGTTTCAAAGAACTCCAGCAGTTAGCACACCTCTGTCCCTGCAGAACGCTGATTGCAGTTCCTCCGACTTCACGATAATAACCGCTTTTCTCTTGCATTACCTTTACTTTGAGCAATAATAACACTAACACACATACTAAGCCCAATTATAGAGGCGCTATCGTAATTTAAATAGCTAACTAGACTATTTCTGTTTCTTTTTCACTTTAGGCATTCGATAGAGAGAAAACTTTTTACGTCGCGATTAAATTTACGATGGCGCCTCTTAAATTGGGCTTACTGTCTTACTATAATGTAAATGTAATTGTATCTAGACATTTTATAAGGCAATTGAAGTGTTACACATACACACACGCACTCACTCATGCACACACACGCACACACGCACGCACGCACACACGTACTAAGTTTTGTCAAGAATCGTTGAAAAATGTGACCATTACCTCTATAGGTAATTTTATATTATATTATATTAAATTATACTATATTTTTAAATCGACATAGAAACAGAATCAACGTCTGCAGTATGATTCTGTATGTAAACGTGAGCGCAACGTGATTTAAGTTAAGTTTTGTTTTTAAGAATTTCGTGTGAAAAATAACTTAAATTCGGGGTATAATTCGTTTTACCGTAATTTGACATATAAAAAAACGTTTCACCACACGAGATTCGCGGAAATAAAAACAAAACTTAACGCGTTACGTTACGTTTTGTCGATATAATCGGGCGAAATTGTCGAGTGAAAACGAAACTCTATCTCATTTCGTTCGCACGGTAAAAAAGGAACAATACCTATACAAAAATACGCTCGAGCACGTTACAAATTGGCATGCATCAAGTCAAATAATATTTATGTAGATGTTTGCAGAATCCACCAACCCGCACTGGGCCAGCGTGGTGGATATGGCCTAATCACCCTCCGTGGGCAGGCCTAAGTCCTGCAGTGGACTATTTAAAAAAGGATGGTACAGGACAGTACAGTTTGCAGAGTTCCCAATTTTCGTCATATTATTATGTAAGCCAAAACTGAAACTTTTGGCGGATTGTCGATCGGCGCATGTAACCCCGAGGCGGACACGGAACCTACAAATCAGGTAGTGCAAATGTTCCCTCGAATAATGCTGGGACATTAAAATTCCATTTTATCGATATCGATAAAATGTTTGATCACTACATTTAATACTAGCTATTGCCCGCGGCTTCGCCCGCGTGATATTTGATGTTTGGGTTATCCCATAGGAACCTTTTTTGCAAGATTATAATTATTTTCCAAAAAACCATGAACAGAATTTGATTATTTCACACGAATCGATGTAGGAATTATTTCACTAATTGTTGATTTATCAAAAAATGGCTCAACTGATTTCGATAAAATTAAAATGGCACCACTTTTGAAGTATGATCTATCAAAGACAAAAAGAATTATCGAAGTCGGATCACTCTGTAAAAAGTTATGCGTGAAACTTTAAAAAATATAAATATATACTGTAACCCTGTTTTGGCAAATAGGTGCCAAAACACTCTAGTGTTGGCAAATCATCGGGTACGTTGGTGCCAAAAATTTACAAAAAGTCACTGACAGCTTAAGTCGGATCTGCCAGCGACTTGGCTGTCAAGTGTCAACAAACTAGGTCAGGAACGAGAACAAAATATTAAAATTCGGTCGGAGTGAAATAAAATCACAATCAAATAAACCGTGATAGACGGACTGGAGTCTTTCTTTGTCCAGCAAGCAGCCAACGGAGCGTACACGGGGTCGTAGGGGAAACAAGGCCGTAGCGGCGTCCTAACGAAGGTACGTGTCGGCAAGGTTGGTTTTCTAAACGATTCACTTGTTGTACAAGAACTAAAGGAATTGTCCCTTGATTCTACAGAAAACCACCGAAATCGAGTGAGAACAGGACCGCACGCCGACACCCTGGTTCCCCGAACGACGAACACCGTGCGACGTGGCGAGTTCGCTTGGCTGAACTGACTTCGAAACCTCGAAAAGAAACCCCTAAGACATTAGGGTAAGTTTTTAATAGCCTCTTATTCCTACTGTCTCGGTTAGGCTCTGTCTTTGTCAGTATTTTCCTAGACCCGATGACGTGTCGCATCCGATGTCATTGTCGGCTTACCACCCCCAACTTGAAATGGAGGGCCTCGCTCTTCAAGCGAGGTCTGACCAAAGAACAAGACATTCATACTTGTTTTCTGTCCTCGGACAGGGTTTTTTGTTCTACATATAGAAATTGTGGTCTACAACTGCACTCCAAGGCGCGGCAAGCGTCCTCCGGCGCGTCCCTCACCGTGCGGCGACGTGGCCTCTTTCTGCGTCCCACCCCGAGACCGCTACTAGCTTCTTGCTGCTTCTATCTGCGCGTTTCCGCCGTGGGCGACGTGGCTACCGCCCCGACTTGAATCTACCCCCGAGTATTATTGGTAACGCAGCCAACGGCTGCGCCTTTCTTACATTTCGTGCTGTGCTTTTATTACTCAATTAACTTAAATAATTAACTAACACAGAGCATATTTAAAATTGGTTTCAAACTCAGCGAAGTTAGGTACTCTCGCTTTCACGCCCTTTTCTACCCGGCTATCCCGGAAGAACATTTCAAAGCGTTACAGTGGCGCCTCAACTGGTTTTAAGCTGAATTTGCAATCAATTTATTATTAGGTAGGATCTGTTAGGCAGCTAGGATGTACTAACATACTAATAAACAAGAACAATTTTGAAAAAGAAATTTGTGTTGTTTTAATCCTTGTGTACCCTATAGCTGTAAGATTTAACAGAATAGGTATTGTAATTCTCATTTTTAGGCAGTTTTTGTATTTTCAGATTCATTGCTATAGTAAACCTGCATTATTTTGTTAACAGTACCTACCTACATTATTCATTTTATTTGCATTGTTACAAAATAATGTACTGAAACTAAACTTTGTTAACAGTACTTACCTACATTATTCATTTTATCTGCATTGTTGCAAAGTATGTACTGTAAATAAATGCTAAAGTAGTTTTCACAAAGAAATTGTTGCGGTGAAATATTGTTTAATGTATTATGTTTATAGGATTAGTATAAATTGTGAACATAGCAGTTTGTAAGCAATAATTAGGCAACTTAAAACTACCTGCGCTAGTATTTTAGATATTTCAGACATTTGTAAGCTGATTCTGCAACCACTTTATTTAAACTATTACGACTTAGTCTCTGTTTGTCTAACTTAAATAGAATATCTCTTAAACTTAAACAGCACGATTTAATGTACTTTCTAAAAGAAAAATATTTTACTACCTCTTAGGAATATGCCGGAAACAAAGGGTTCAGTATATCGAATCATGTTCGACATTGAACATTTTGGTAACCGACATATTGTAGTAATCGCCTGAGAATATTATTACTTTTACGATTACTTTACTAGTAATTCTATATCTTGGCACAATAAAACAACAAAAACAGCACTATAATCATATATTGTTAGCTTCAACAACTCTCACAGCGATCTTTACATAATCTCGGAAACAGAATAATCAGGATGTTAGGTCACCATGCCTGAACCTGAAGCAAAACGTTTCAGACGTTATGAACTGATCCTAGTCTTCCAAGTAGGGACGTCTCTTATATTCTCATCTTCAGTAGAGAATCTTTATAGGATGATTCGCAGTCCTCTGATAAACTTTTGTTCGTTCACTTTATTCACTAGGAACAGTCTATCACACACATGTTTGGAGAAATCTTTCAGATAGATTAGTATTGTTGCACATTCTATCGTTCCAGGAACCTGAAACAAGGAGAAACAATTGCAGTTACACTGTTTATAGCACTAAATTCTTGGAAAACAACGGTCAGAAGTTGTCATTTGCAATACTTACTGTAGCTTCGTTGATTATTCTGTTTGCAAACAAGGCGTTTGCAACAACGCTTTTGTTTTCTATAACATGGTAGGAAAAACAATGTCAATTCTGTTTTTCTAATCTTTTACTAATTTACTGAATAATATTATCAGTAAACCTTATAGAAACAACAAAACGGAGTAATTTAATTTGTTATGAAATATTTTTTTTCTCAATCTTTGACTATTAACTTTTATCGCATAATTCGTGCCTGGAAACTAAGTCCTTAAGGATTTAATTTTAAAATCGGTAGTAAAATTTTTTTTTCTTTCTTTCCCTTTAGAACGCTCGGAGTGCAGTCCTTATGTCTTACAAACTAAGATAAGCTATTATATTGTAGCCCTTAGTACCTTAATACTACCCTTCTAAGCTAGAATTATAATCTTTAGCTTCCTACTTTCGGCAGCAATTATCATTTTAGCTTAGCTTAGAAATACTACTTTAAATAGACAATACTACCCACTACCGGCAGTATTTGTACTATTTACTTGCTTATACTTACATGTACTACTTACTCAGTACTGTCCTACTATCTTCTAAAGATAGTACCTTGTATATTCTGTACGCAGTACTACGCAGTACTGTTGATAACTTGCTTCTACCCCTTGTGCTACCCCTAGTAGTACCTTACTTGACCCTTTTGTGTGCCCACCTCGTTGGACACTTAATGTACGACCCCTACGTGGTAGTACCTTTTGCTCAGCCCTGCCCACTAACGGCAGTGCTGATGCCTCTTTGCTACTTTCTAAAAGTAGTACTTTAGCGTTGGTCCTGTCAACTAAAGGCAGTACCAATCTGCTATACTACCCCTATGTGGTAGTATCTCTTGCTCAGCCCTGCCCACTAACGGCAGTGCTGATGCCTCTTTGCTACTCTCTAAAAGTAGTATCTTAGCGTCGGTCCTGTCAACAGGCAAGTCCTGTAAAGGCAGTACCGATTAGCACTCGCTACCCCCTAAAGGTAGACGATAAATAGAGCGGTGGTAGAACTCTTTAATTAAAGCCTATAACTACATACTTGACATACAACAGAGCGGTGGTAGAACTCTTTAACTTAAGCCTATAACTACATACTTGACATACAATAGAGCGGTGGTAGAACTCTTTAACTGAAGCCTATAACTACATACCTGACTAGACTTAATCATTTAGCTGTGTCCACTAGCCTGTACAACTATGTGGCCACACTAAATTATACACCCATTTCTTTACTACACTAAGGTTTCGCGAACCTTAATTAGTAATGATCCTCCTGTGCCCACTACGATGGTCACATCCTCAAGGCATTGCCTTCTTAAACTATCGGCGTCCACTTTTGCTATATTACCCTCCAACATAGGCCTCCTCTAAAGGCATTCCTTTCTTTCTAGTCTCCTACCTTTCGGATACATGTGATCCACCTAATTGCTAAATCTCTTCTTTCGATCTTTTACTTTCCCTTCTACTCCTTTTGCCGTCTCTAGGCTACTATTCTTATTATACTTCCTTCTACATCATGTTAGCAAACATTTTCCTTTCAGCTTCTTGTATTGCCCTCCATAGGTAGTACCATTACTCTGTATACTGACACCGATGGTCACACCTGAATTGACTAATTTTTCATATCATAGTAGTATGATTTCCCCGGCGATGGCATAAATAAGGGATTCCACCCTCAGGTAGGAAGAACCCCACTCCAAACTTTGACTTACCTATATTTATTTTTTAGCACTAACATGTAACAATAGTTACAACGTATCTTAAGTTTAGGTTAAATGCACCTAGATTTAGAAGTGAAATACCCCTGACTTTGTAAACATTCAAATTCCAACAATTTTAGCTTCAGTAACCCATATTCGCTCAATTTTAAGCTCAATCTCCAGAAAAAGGCGGACATTGGAATGCATATATTTTAGTAGCTTTGTTTCTTAGTTGTACTGGCAATACTCACCAAGTCAACCTCGAATCATGCTTAAATTAGAAATCGTGGTTAAAATAGTGCCTTAATTATGCTTGAGTCGGTCCTCGGGTTGGTCCAACCTACTCCATAATTTTCGTGCATCCTTGTTTTACTTCTAACCACAGATTATATGCTAACAAAAAAAAATTTAGCTTAATTGATACCGCTTACAGGAAAATCTTGTCAGTTAAAAACAAAGAAGCCATAATTATGCTTGAGTCAGTCCTCGGTTCTTGGTCCAACTGACTCCATAATTTGGTACCTTTATGTTTTTTAACAATCTTAAATTCCCTGCGGAGTCAAAGTAAGATTTCCACTCAGTTGTTTGTTTTCCTGATTATCTCACTCAACTCTAGAAAGTCAGGGTACTTTTTTTAGTTATAAGGATCTTTTATTTTTATCGTTTGGTCTGTATTTCGTCTGTTCGGCAAATAGCCACTAAATATTCTAGCGGCTAGGTTGCCCATTTCTTTGTTGCTCCCTACTTGTTCTTGTTGTTCTACTTTTCGGCTGGGGGCAGCCGTCGAATTCACTGCGTGAATTCTTTCCCCGGGTGGAGGGGTATTGTAACCCTGTTTTGGCAAATAGGTGCCAAAACACTCTAGTGTTGGCAAATCATCGGGTACGTTGGTGCCAAAAATTTACAAAAAGTCACTGACAGCTTAAGTCGGATCTGCCAGCGACTTGGCTGTCAAGTGTCAACAAACTAGGTCAGGAACGAGAACAAAATATTAAAATTCGGTCGGAGTGAAATAAAATCACATAAAACCGTGATAGACGGACTGGAGTCTTTCTTTGTCCAGCAAGCAGCCAACGGAGCGTACACGGGGTCGTAGGGGAAACAAGGCCGTAGCGGCGTCCTAACGAAGGTACGTGTCGGCAAGGTTGGTTTTCTAAACGATTCACTTGTTGTACAAGAACCAAAGGAATTGTCCCTTGATTCTACAGAAAACCACCGAAATCGAGTGAGAACAGGACCGCACGCCGACACCCTGATTCCCCGAACGACGAACACCGTGCGACGTGGCGAGTTCGCTTGGCTGAACTGACTTCGAAACCTCGAAAAGAAACCCCTAAGACATTAGGGTAAGTTTTTAATAGCCTCTTATTCCTACTGTCTCGGTTAGGCTCTGTCTTTGTCAGTATTTTCCTAGACCCGATGACGTGTCGCATCCGATGTCATTGTCGGCTTACCACCCCCAACTTGAAATGGAGGGCCTCGCTCTTCAAGCGAGGTCTGACCAAAGAACAAGACATTCATACTTGTTTTCTGTCCTCGGACAGGGTTTTTTGTTCTACATATAGAAATTGTGGTCTACAACTGCACTCCAAGGCGCGGCAAGCGTCCTCCGGCGCGTCCCTCACCGTGCGGCGACGTGGCCTCTTTCTGCGTCCCACCCCGAGACCGCTACTAGCTTCTTGCTGCTTCTATCTGCGCGTTTCCGCCGTGGGCGACGTGGCTACCGCCCCGACTTGAATCTACCCCCGAGTATTATTGGTAACGCAGCCAACGGCTGCGCCTTTCTTACATTTCGTGCTGTGCTTTTATTACTCAATTAACTTAAATAATTAACTAACACAGAGCATATTTAAAATTGGTTGCAAACTCAGCGAAGTAGGTATTCGACCACACGCCCTGTTCTACCCTGATAGCCGGCAACTATCAGCCCTTGTATTTTATGGACCTATAGTCCTGGCGCCCATTCTATTGTACCATTTAATTAGTAATTTAGTCTTAAGCCCCTCCGGCAATCAGTAATCCTAAGTTTTTAATATTAAGCCCTTCCGGCACATAGATCATACGGTGTCTCATACCGATCTACGCCCCTCAGGCATGTAACTTAAAATTAACATTAATAAAACCAACATTACTTACTTTATAACTTTTATTTATCACACCTTAGCTTTCTATCTACCTTACCTTTATGTTGAACGCTTTACCTCAGAAACTAGCATCACATTTCAAGCGTTACAATACTTGTCGACTTATAAACCTCCTCCGTTTCATCGGTTAAAAAGTAGCCTATGTCACTCTCCGACCTTTGAACTAAAGTCATAAATCAGGTCAATCTGTTTCTTTGTTGCTGCTTGAAAGTGCAACAAACACACTTTCAGTATGTAAAAAAAACTTTTAGATTTATAATAGATAGTTTTGTAAGGAAAAAGATATATTGTACTAATGAAATATTCAACTCAAATCATTGTTTATTAGAGGTAGAAAAACAGAGATGTGAAACAATAATTCTTTGAAAATACTAAATAGATACTCTTATTTCCTCTAAAAAAATACGCGATAAGTTATACTTCTTAAACTCCGTACATATTTAAAATATGTAGTAGTATGAAATTAATTTATCGATAAATGGATGACCTAAGAACATAAAGAAAAAATGCCAAGTCGTTGCCTAAGAAAGACCTCTAAGAACAGTAACCATTCTAAAAAAAAAAATCGAGACAGAATTATGACAGAAACAAACAAGTGAGGCCGGCAAAACTACGCCTCGTAGTGTACAGACAAAATTACACACACAAACACGTACCTACAACGAAACTACGCCTTGGCTCGTCAGTCGAGCTCACTGCCAGTCGGACTCACGCACGAAGGGTTTCGTACCGTATGGAAGCCCCCTTTAATATATTTTATTTTAATTATTTATTTTTGAAGGGAAAATACAATTTAATATTATTATGTAAATATTTCAAGCATCTCCCTGTTACCGTTATTAATATCGAGCAAAAAAAACACGTTTCTTGTATGGCATATATCCCATAATAATTTTATTTTAATTTAATAACTTTATTTTGAAGCATAAATTTAACTTTATATTCTGTGTCTTTCAAGGATCTCCCTGGTGAAAAACGGCTAAAAATTCAGGTTTTTGTATGGGACCCCCCTTAAATATTTATTTTTTCTGTTTTTAGTATTTGTTGTTATGGCGGCAACAGAAATACGTCATCTGTGGAAATTTCATCGTTCTAGCTATCACGGTTCATGATATAAAGCCTGGTGACAGGCAGACAGACGGACGGCTGAGTCTTAATAATAGGGTCCCGTTTTTACCCTTTGAACCCTAAAAGCTGGCCTCATTTGTCTGTTCACGACGTTCTGTCTTGATTTTTTTTCAAAACAAGCATCGACATAGTTCCCTTCACTTCAAACAACAAGAGCGATGCAACAAGAAAACGAGAGTTCCAAAGTTTCTTGAAAGTAAGCAGCTTGGTTCCCAGGTCGTTTATTTATAGAGTTTGTGCAAAAGGAGAATCGTCGTAGGTGAGGTCGCCCGTGTGCCATTTTACTAACTTTGTTACGTTTACAACACTGCTTAATCATTGCTAGTGCAACCATACAAATAAACATAAACATACAAATACCTACGAACTTCGAATCGACAAAATGTATGAAACATACAGACAAACAAAGAACCTCCTCCTTTTTGAAAGTCGGTTAGGAGCAAGAAGAAACTTGAATGCCAATAAATTATTATAAAAATATAACTTCTTAAATAACTAAAAGTTTTTGAGCTCCTGGATATCATGTGGTAGCAGAGTGCTAGCCGAGACAAACAAAACGAGCCCAAACACGACGGGTCTATCTTGTTTAGTACGGGAGTTCCTATGGCCACCTTCCGACTCTATCATCAGATCAGCTCCATGGTGCCATATTATTGCATTGTCACGCGATATACCTACATATTGTGATGGTACAACCTCAGTCGTGCTAGGCGTGATCGTCTTTTCTTAATTTATTTATGTGTGTATCGACAAGGTTTCTAATAGCCTCAGGAGTCTTGACGTGGTGGAGAGTATGAGTATTGCGCATCAACAAACTCGCGAATTTTGTGCATAATTACATCAGTACATTGGACCGAATGAACTGGAGGAATCACCTAGCCATTCTACCTAGGCTTACTTTGTTTATGACAGTTCCCTTAGCTCTTAAGGAGTTTAACCAAACGCTGACCTTTATGTAGGACTGTATGACTTTGTTCTAATTTGATGCTAGTGCGTTATTCATTTAAGTACAGGTCTGTCATAGTAAGTGCTAGGAGCGTGGTTTGGTGCAGTTGACTCCAGTGTGGACCATTAGTGTCCACCCGTCAGAAACCAGACCGGATCGGCCGTCGTGAGGGAATTCCTAAGGCTGGACTTACAGCTCGATTTACATCGATTATAGGGGGGCAACCGTCCGTTATTTACCCTAACGCTGCGAAGCGTATATAATTATTTCTGATTTCGTCGACAACGCTCTCAATAGCGTTCTTCCCCCGGGGTAGGTACCATTTGTTATATTCAATTTCGAACAGAATTGTATGATTAGTTTGGCCAAACTAAGAAGCAATGGATCGGTTGGAGAGGACATTTGTGTTAACGAAGCCCAGGCCTGCCGCTTCCCGCCACGGTCATGTACTGATTCTATCAATAAAGTTAGTAATTGAAATTACTAAACAGTTGTTTCTTAACTCGCTGCACACATACTCATCGCGCCAACACTACAAGCCCTTAAGCACCTACATGTATATATGTATACATATCCTACACCCTAAGCGTCCCTATGTACTTAGTGCTGATTGTTTATAATTAACCACTTACGTTGTATACTCTCGAAGATCCCCTGTCCAGGCTGCACTCGGATTCTGCTTTCTATATCTAATAAACTATCTAAGTTCGGATCGAATGATAATAAGAATTTCTCTACATGCGCTAACCTCTTATCTACTCATTAGTATTTAAAGTTAAAGCTAGTAATAACTAATGGTGATCATCTATCTATGTTTACTTAAGGTCGAACTTCGTATTAGGATTAATTTCATAAATCAAAATTCCTGTCCTCCAAATGTATTTACTGATATGTTCGATTATCTATTATCAGGTATCGAGTGAATAAGTTACATAGAGATCAGCAGAGACGACATGCCCAAACTCCTATATTTAATTCTATTGGAATCCAATGTAACTAGACAAAGTCACTTAGGCCGTCTGGCATTTGTTATCTCTGTTGCTCCCTTGAAATAAGGTAAAAGGTCTTAAAACTAAATGAATGAAACCAAGCACATAGTAGATCAAATCATTTAATTTTGTGATCTACATAAAATGTTCGTGAAGAATAATACATATAACCTCTTCGGTAGAATTGGGTCGATTTTATTGTATTAAATTGTTAATCGACCAGCATTTTCAGTTGCTACGGCATCAAATTCATGAGGAAAACGAAATGCCCGAAATAAAAAACCTCATAGCCGGCCTACAATGGACTTAAATTACTTAAGACTACAACACAATACATATTTATACATTTATAATTCCAAATATAATTCCACGCTTTAGTATAGGTAAGCTCTTCTATAATCCCTCGTAGATTTATAAAGCCTTTTGGCCTCCCCATTACGTACAAAAGTGTTCACAAGTCGCTATAGTTTATATACTAAGTGGGAACACAAACTTATATTCACGTTCGTATTACATATTAGTACATCATCTCATTACCATTTTATGGCCCGGAGTTAAATTTCAGTGCAGATACAATTCACACGTTGTCCAGGTAAAATATTAGCATGGATATGGCACATCTCCATTTCCAGTTGTAAAAGCGAAAGTGAAGTCCTTTGCTTATACCCGACAATAAACCAATAAACGGGATTCGAACCCATTGTTATTTCCAACAATACTTTCTCATACAAATCTTAAGCTAAATTCTCGGAATTGTCGAGTCCACTATCTTTATACCGTGAAGATTAATAAAACAGGATTCGAACCTGTTTGAGGTACGACGTACATTTGCGTATCTATATCGCTATACCTAGTGAATATAGGCACTATCCCTTTTATTCTAAAACCCACATCGATAAAATAATTTGTATTCATGGTATCAATTCACTGCGGTCACTTGACATACTCCCCATAAGATCGTTATTATGATATTGTGAATGACCTTTCGAATACAACGAAATTTACACAACTTCGTGAGATAATATCTTTGATATCTGTGTAATCAAATATATTTAGGACAGTTAGAGTACATTACCAATCACCCGTTATTCTCCATTTTAACACCATCACTAACTTTCTAACAGACTACACAAATTCACTGACTCTATTTAAAAATAACTGAGCTTTCTAAGCCCGTAAAACTTAATTAGAACTACTGAAGAGTTGCGCGGCTGGTCGACGAATGATCCTCCGTCATCTTTTTCAAGATCTCAGGTCAGTTCGCACGACCGAAGGTCCCGCCCCATCTGAAACTCAAACAACCACGAAAGTATGTCTTCATTGGTGAATCCCTAATACAAAAAACCAGGACTCGCCCCCGTCATACCAGGAAATGGTCAACTATGCTTCTTTCCATATTTTTTCTCTTAAAATTTATGGTTTCAGCATGCCTCTCAGCATGCGGATGAACTGTTGAAGATTTACGAGGATTCTAAATTCCCTATTCCTTTTGTTTATCTCGGAAGCGTTTTTAAGAAATTAGTTTTAACCGTCACGCAAAAGTCATTTAAGTTGATTCATGTTTTGTTTTATGACTTTACTGCACTTGGTCAATTTATCTTTATTTTATGAATAGCGACCCTTTTTTTCTTACAGTTTTATTTTAAGATACATATTTCAACTGTCGTCTTCATCCGACCGTGGGAACAAAAAAATCTAGCATGCGGTGACCACCTCAATATGCGTGCAAAATTTCAGCTTAATCGGAAACCGGTAAGTTGGTCAAATTTAACTTGCAAGATTCCACCCGAACTTGTATACACATTGCAAGTTAAATAAAAGCTTGTAATAAAAAATAAAGGTACTTTGAAAAGTGTCCTCGTTTGGGTGTGGCGGGTCCATATGAGTAGCAACACTTTATAAAGTATTATGCCTATTATGTTTCACTTTATATGTTTGTACGTAGAGCAAAATTTTGGTAATACCTACTAATTTAGTTCTATGAGTACAACCAATATTAGTTTTCAGTGAAGTAAAAAATTGTAGGTAGGTACTAGTTTATAGAACGGGCAAAAACAGCAAATGGATAAATTCTGTCAGTTACTGATAAGACGAAGACTAATAGGTATACGAACTATTTTATCGCTACAGGTGGCCAAGTCATAGAACTACTGAAACTGACTGAACATCTGCTAAAATCGTTAGTTTTACGCAAAAATTGCCGCAGTAGCTCCTCCATCAAATTGCACAGATAAGTCGGTGCTTCTGAACAAGGATTGTTCTACGATGCTCCAGAGACTCATTCTGGAAGGAAAGACGTATATTTTGATATTTTATTTGATTTTTACAGCTCTAAAGTGCGTTCAACTTTGTGAGGAGAAATGGCCCGAAGTGTTGTTTATTTCGTCTGGCAGTCTGATGCTTGGCGTTACATAAATTACTAGTGAAATTGAAGGTTTTTGACCTGTTTTCAACTGCAGAGTTAGAAAATTTATATGTAAAAGCTTTTGTTATTATTAGAAAAAAGAAGCGGGAATAAAGGGTACAAAAAAGGGAGGAAGATTCAGTGAGTTTATTTAGGTGAAATCTTGTATATATACGGATTTTTCACAGCTGTGGTAGTTCGATAAACGTTCGCCATATTTGTTTTCTTTTTAATTAACGTTCCTTTTCACGATTTTACCTTTTGCAGTTTATGGTTTCTTTTAAATTACCATGTCAAGTACTGAAATATTGCGTGAAATCGATAATTTTAAATAAATTTCAAGAAAAAAAGTTATCCGCAAAGATAAGTATGTATTCGTTCCTAGGCGCTTGAATTCAAAAAATATAGTCTCAGGTATTATTACTATACCAAATTCCAAATATTAAATTAAAAATAATCTCAATCGTAGCTCCAGTTGGTTATTAAATGAGTCGGTTGTTAATTAATCGACGCATCCAAAGGGCGCTCGGGAACAGCAAATTAGCTTCGTCAGATCTTTGACACGCTTTGTCTACTTTTGTCTGCTACATAAACCATTTTAATTGGGCTAGTTTTAATTAAAAACTACTGGTTGCAAAGGAGTTCCTTTTAAGTGCTATATTTAGCTTCTTTTGAATATCTTGAATAAAGACTCATATTTTAAAATGTTACTTTACTGTATTTAGTGATACTGTGAATAGTAATACTGATTTTTTGATTTCGAAAATTCTTTATTGACAATAATAAATGAAACAATGTGTATTTAGCATTACATGGCTTAAATAACATTCAACTTAATAAGTTTTATTGTTTTATAGGTTAAGACGCCTTTTTAAAACTTTAAGCTAACAATAGCTGTTAGGAATTAGACTGCTCATTAAAACATAAAATTGCAGGTACTTAGTAAATTGATTAGGCATAAATAATACTTACAAACTACTGGGCTACTTCGTATGTTTATATCATGAATACTAGTAGTAATACCGAAGCGGTCTTTTAATTACCTACACTATAATCTCATTAATCCGGTACTTGACTTTCATGCGCGGCAAAATGGAGTTGAAAACGCATAAAATCGATTATTTATATAAACTAAAGACATTTCCTATGGGATAGCTTAAAAATCAAAATTTGACGCGGGCGAAGCCGCGGGAATAAGCTAGTTCGAACATCAATTACAAACATTCATCGCTAATGGTAACCTGGATATGAACACACAAGCGCAAAAAACACACAAATAGGCATGATGACTTGGTAAAAAAAAACATTATGATAGGAATTAGTTCGTGAGTTAGATTATCAAAAGTATTGGCACGGTAATGAAAACTACAGTATTCCGACTCCATACAAACGGCCGGAACGCGAATCATACCTACGCGCCTCGAGCTAGTATGTTCACAAGTATACCAGTCAGTCGCGGCGCGGCCGTAGTGACGAACGAAAGTGTGGGTTTGCAACTAGTAAGCGTGCGATTTACGTACCTACTTCTTTTAAATATGAGAAAATATAGATCATATTGCTGTTACATCAAACAAAACATCAAATAATACAAATACCTATGTATTTTTATTGAATGCTTCCTTTTTCATTCACAACGAGTTTCTTTTCTGTAATACTTAAATATAAAAATTTTGCATCATTATATGTAGGTACCATAGGATAGTGTTATTAGTTTAATACACAAAACTAGAAAGAAACTCTAGTAGGTAATGAGTAAGTAGTATGAAATTAAAAATACTGAAGGCGGGCAGCCCTAGCTCGTGGTTCGCTCTTTGAGGCCACGTGACGTCGTAGGTATAAATCTCAAAGACAGCGCCGAGTCACTCTACTGTAGTTTTCATTACCGTGGTATTGGACACGCATTTTTTCATTTGTCAATAATCCACCGCTGTCAACCATAGATCTCACAAGGTGGTACAATTAATAAAGTATCTTACGAGCTGCGTAAAGAGAAGTCTTCTATCTAGATCTCTATGGCTATTAATTACAGTAAGCTGATAAGTGAAAATCTGATAATCTACCTATACCTGCATAGGAAGATTTTGCAACAACGCAATGTTTATTTATATCTTGCAATATATTGATAAATTTGTGCAATTAAACTTCTGCTGTTCCAAGAAATGGCGATAGAAAATCAGAAATTTTATCGTAATTGCTTATCTGATTACTTACTTAAATTTGTTTTTGTTTCCTTGTTTGACTTGGTTACCTTTATGGATTGAGACAGGTGCGGGCGGCAGGAACCCGCTGCCTGCACCTGTCTCAGTCCCCCTTTGTCGTCTACCCCGCGCCCCTGTACCCGCACAGGCGAGGACTAAGTTAAGCGGTCAGAGTATAGTACGCAAAGTCGTAAGTTTAGCGCTGGAGGGGATGGCTGCGCGTGGTGACCGCTATTCTAAACATGCTCTGCTATCCTTTCCACACTTTGCTCAGCGTTAAATTTATGGTACCTGTACTTAGGACTACGTTACCTCCTATTAGATATCTGTAACGATAAAGATTGTTTCCATATCGAATTGCAATATTGATTATTTGAAATTGACTACATATAAAAAAAATATTTTCTAACCTACAGTACCTAGACTATTGTTACAATAATAGTACCTAAGTTTGTATAGGCCAGCTGGCTAGCCTTGGTATCAAAGTTTTAAAGCCGCCTGAAGGCCTCTGACATGACTAAACCGTTAAAACAATTGAAACCCACAATTTTAGTGTCATCTAAGCCACGGCAGCGCTCAGTTGAAATTTCAACAAAAATGAAATTGATCAGGGCATATTTTATAAGGATAATATCAAAAGTTTTGAAAATTTCCGGCCATAAATACTAAAGAAATAAACAACTTCAAGCAAATTCAATTTAACTGTAGATAGAAAATAATCTACATAAACATCTGATAAAAACCGCTTCATACCAATTTCCTCGTAGTTCCACTAGTTAAACACAACCACATACAATTAAAGAGTCAAAATTATGTGAATACAAAAATAAAGTTAAATCTAGTGGTACATTTTGTAAAATTATGATATCTAGCAAATATTGAATCTTAAAAAATTTGTCAATTTTATATTTCCAATGGGGATTCCCAATCGATCGAAATAGGGAAAATTGAAATGATATCAACTAACTGGCGTTATCTGATAAACGTCATTACCACCAATTTGACGACTACTAGGTATTCCTTATCCTATTGATACACAACAATGTTATCTAACTCATCTGCCAATACACATGTATAATCTGCCCCATGCCACCAGTCCCAGGTAATACAAAAACAATCAATGTAACCATATCATTAATCATACCTACCACGATAAGATAAGAGAAGGTACATATAAATAAGATCAATATCGAACTGATGCCACAGATATCAATATATTCGTTGTTTAAAACACGCTCACAGTGCAGAAAATGCGTGTGTTAGTGATATTTACCTTAATTGTGCTATCTAATAGTGCAATAATTAAAGATAATGTAAAATTCGATCCAGCCATAGAAAATTATGAACTATACAGTCCAGATCAAGAAATTAAAAACGAAGATGTTGAATATATTTATGAAGAAGTTGCAGAAAGCGATTTAAATTATGATCCAAGTGAAGTGACAGCGTTTGGGTATCACATGAAGATTGGAATACCCAAAGCAGCGGAGTTGATGAAAAGTGAAAGTCAGTTAGCCAGAATTATTGGTGGAAGCCAGGTTTCTGGTGCTTCGGATATTCCTCATCAGGTATTTGTAATCAATATTACATTAAGTAATTTAAGTAGGCACAAAAAATTGATTGATTTGGTTTCGGATGAATATACAGGGTTATTTCTATTTAATTAGCATCCTTTTAAGGGCTAATTATTTACATTAAAACTAACAACTTTTGTTCTACGTTCGTGTGTGTGTATTTTTTTGTGTATATTCATCGATAATAAAATTTCGCCAATTACGAACCGAATCGAAAAATTGTTTTTAGTTCGATAAATTTTACAAAAATTGGCTGAGCCGTTTTTAAAAAAAAACCAACAAAAATGTAAGCAATTCGAGCGAAATATTCGAATTTTGTACACGATTAACATCGATAATTTTGCCAATTGTGAACCGAATCAAAAAATGTTTTTTTTTTAGTTCAAAAGGGTATACTGTCAAGGTGGTCCCATTTAAATTTTACAGAAATCGGCTGAGCCGATTTTGATAAAAATTAACAATAATGTAAACAATTCGATCGAAATATTCGAATTTTGGACACGGTGGAAAGCACGATTTTGCCATTTTTTGCGAAAAATAATTATTAAGGTGCATACTGTACTTAGGATACTGTATTGTACCGACATTCAATAATCCTGAGGAAATTATGAATATAGTCTAACCATGAAAGGCGATTGGGCCATAACCACCACGTCGGCCTAGTTAAAAGATAGTGAATTCACATATGCCATCGAATTTCTTCTATGCACGTGCATGGGCACGTGCATAGAAGAAATTCGATTTTTTAACAATGACCTTGAATGACAAACCTTTACGAAAAAGACAGTGGTGTGGAAATTGTTCATAGTTGCTTGCCATATATTAGTAGACAAACCTACCAAGTTATATTCTTTACATTAAAAACAGTAGTTTACTACTATTACTGTTTTACATTAATGAGTTCTTTGTAAGTATACAAAGAACTCATTAGTATGGGATCGGAATTAAGCTTTTTCACAATTTTAAAGCGAGCTACACGTCCACTGCTTCAGTATAATGCAAGTGTCATCATCATTATGTAAGCTAATATTACTGGATATAGGGGGAGAGATGTGGAAGAACGACCATCACTCATTTGATATCCAGATGAAACATACTTTTTATAAAATGGTATTTAGGTACATACAATAATCGGCCAAGCACGAGTTGGACTCGCGCACGGAGGGTTCCGTACTGTATGGGAGCCCCCCTTAAATATTTATTTTATTTTAATTTACTATTTATTATTGAAGTTAATATAAAACTAAATATTCTGTGAAAATTTCAAGCATCTACCTGTTACCATTATTAATATAGAGCGAAAAACGTCTAAAAAAACAGGTTTGTTGTATGGGAGCCCGCCCCCTTAAATATTTATTTTATTCTTTTTTTAGTATTTGTTGTTATAGCGGCAACAAAAATACATCATCTGTAAAAAAATTCAGCTGCCTAGCTATCATGGTTCATGAGATACAGCCCGGTGACACTCAGACAGACAGACAGACAGACGGACAGACGGACATCGAAGTCTTAGTAATAGGGTCCCGTTTTTCCCTTTGGGTACGGAACCCTAAAAAAGGCCTAGGCAGCTTGCCTATCGTAAAGTGTTTTCATGATTATAATTTAATTCGATATTTTTTTGGAAATGTTTTTTTTTTACCTTTACCTACTCTTTTGATAGCCGGTTTTGATATAAAAATACCGGCTATTAAAAAATAAAGGTGAAAATAACCATTTCCAAAAAAAAATCGTAGGTAAGAGTGAAAAACTACTGTTTTTAATGTAAAGAATATAACTTGGTAGGTTTGTCTACTAATATTTGGCAAGCAACTATGAACAAATATGACTATTTAAGTACGAAACCGATCTAATAACTAGGCCAAATTGGTAGCATAAGAAAGATAATATTAATCATACATGTTTGCTTTAAAAAATCGTTCATGAAATTCAAATTTCATAAAAAAATAGCCATGGCCACTTTTCGCTAGGCAAACTTTCATAGGCGTGTTTAGTTAATACATTATATTAGCCCCGCAAGTTGATATTGCGATGGAACCTTGTCACAATAACAGCTGCGTGACGTCATCCGTCGCAAAAAAGTACAGATAGCAAAAAATGTTTTAAATACAAATATCCCATAACCCTAGCTTATTTACTTTTTATTACATTTGTTTTGCTATCTGTACTTTTTTGCGACGGATGACGTCACGCAGCTGTTATTGTGACAAGGTTCCATCGCAATCTCAACTTGCGGGGTTTATAAATGATAAAAAATACGTTTCACCGGGCTATCACGTCGGTGCAGGTCGATCTTCAGATCTTAGACCAATATAGGCCTTGCCTATAGATATCCAATGCGGCTAGTTACAATAAACTTACAGTCCTTTCTTCCACTCCCTGTCCCCGGTACGTGGTCTCCATTCGAGAACTTTGTGTTTCCAACACCCATCAGTTTGACCATAGTTGTGCCCATACTCCGAATTTAAATTGCAAAGCCATCGGACTCTCGGTCATTTTAGTTCACTCACAGTTCTCCTTATTTCAGATTTGTTCTCGCAACAAGACTCCGAACATAGTCTTTTCCGTGGCTATTAAAAGGTCTATAATATGAGGTTATTGAAAGGTCCATAATAAGAGTCCACGGATTAGCGCCGTAAGTCATCACTGGTAGCACTCAGCATAAAGCATAAAGTGTAAACCAATGTAATCCAGTTTGTGTAAGAAAACACTTAAACATATTTCTCGATTACGATAATGTTTGTTCTCATAACACGTTGCAATCTTGATTATTTGAAAATGACTATTACGAGTGTGTGTAAGCAAATAATGTTACGATATAGACTATTGTTGCAATATGATTTTTGCCGTAAAGTCATTTAATCAAGTCGTATTTTAAATAGTAGTTTATGCAACTGTCATATAATGAAGGGTATTAAAACACGAGTGTGAGTTAACGAGTGTTTTAATACCCGTGTTATTTGCAGTTGCATAAACTACTTTATCTTCACTAATAAAAAAAAAAAAAAAAAAACATATTGCGAAACATTAAATTCACGCGTACGTGTATTGTCACAGTGAACTTGGCGCCATTAAAATCTAACCAAAAACCTCGAAAACGATACCCATGACGACTTTTTCAAAAAAATGACGTCCGCCATCTTTAATTTCAAAATGGACGCCATTTTCGAAATCTACTCCCCCAAAAACCTCGAAAACGATACTCATGACGACTTTTTCAAAAAAGTGAAGTCCGCCATCTTTAATTTCAAATCGGACGCCATTTTTGAAATCTATACCTCCAAAAACCTCGAAAACGATACCCATGACGACTTTTTCAAAAAAGTGTCGTCCGCCATCTTTAATTTCAAAATGGACGCCATTTTCGAAATCTACTCCCCCAAAAACCTCGAAAACGATACCCATGACGACTTTTTCAAAAAAGTGATTTTTTCATTTCAAAATGGACGCCATGAGAGCGCAGCTGCACGCGCAGGGCCAATCAGGAGCGAGCGCGCGATGTTATAATGAGATTTTACGATATCGATGTGGATATTATAACATCAAGTGAAATTGCTTAAATTAAGTGTTTTGTTGTCTGCGCTATAACAGTAGTCATTATAAGTCAAGTATTGGAAACATAAGTAGAATGTTACAACATTAGTGTAGATAAAGTATCATTATATAAGCACTAGGACATTCACTGTTAGACATAGGCTTCCGCGAGTCTTATTTATCCGCGTTCTTTGGGACTGCATTTGCTTGTCCATCCAATTACTGGGTGGACGTCATATTTTATGCTGCTCTTGCCAGAATGTGGTCTTCATTCGAGTGCTTTGTGGCCCCATTAGCTAACAGCTCTCTACGCTGAAAAGTATAAATTTAAATATTTGGCCAAGTGCGAGTTGGACTCGAAGAGTTCCGTACCGTATGGGAGCCCCTCTTAATATATTTTATTTTTAATTAGGTAATTATTTATTGCGGAAGTGAATATTCAGTGAATATTTCAATTTGCCGTAATTAAATCAAGAAAACAAATCGTTTTGTGTATGGAAGCCCCTGTAATATTTACTGGTTATTTTTATTTCATTTTTAGTTATTTAATTTTAAAGTGGAAATACACTAAATATTCTGTGAATATTACAGTGTCTACTTGTTACCGTTATTAATATTGAGCGAAAAACGGTTAAAAATCCAGGTTTGTTGAATGGGAGCCCCTTAAATATTTATTTTATTCTGTTTTTAATATTTGTTGTTATACAGCCTGGTGACAGACAGACGGACGGACAGCGGCGTCTTAGTAATATGGTCTCGTTTTTACCTTTTGGGTACGGAACCCTAAAAAACAAGTACAACTGCGATCGCGGTTCTATTAAGTTTCTTTACCGATAGGGAATTATTAAACACTGGATAATATTGTTATCATTTATACAAAATATGTTTATTTCACTATTTGATTAAAATTTCTCCGATGGTATTAGCAACAGTGCCAACAGTAAACATTAAAACGATCACCGTATCTTAATCAGGAAAGTACCCAATACGATACGATAAGAGAGTCATATAAATAAGATCAATATCGGAGTGATGTCATAGATATCACAGAATTCTTTGTTCATAACACGTTAGATCAAAATGCATGGATTGCAAGTGTTGGTAACATTTTATTTAATAGTATTGTCTAGGAGTGCAATCCTTAAAATACCTCAAAGATCAGATCAGAAAATTAAAAATATAAATGTAAAAACTGTAAGAATTAAACCAAACTTAGAATATAATGAAATAAACAGCTTAAACCAAGAAATCAATGATACATATTCAGATATCGAAACAGTATCGTTTGAAACAAAGGTAGAAAACTATGAACCACAAAGTTTAGATCAAGGAATTAGCAATGGAGATGTTGAAACTGTAAAGTTTGAACCAAACATAAAGTCAAACTATGAACCAATAACTTCAGATCAAGAAATTGAAACAGTAAAGTTTCAAACAAATATAGAAAAACATGAACCCCAAAATTTAGATCAAGGAATTGACGATACAGATAAAGAAACCATAAAAATTCAACCGAACATAGAAAATGATGAACTAAAAAGTTTCGGGAAAGAAATTTATATTGAAACTGTAAAATTTGAACCAAAAATAAACAGTGAACTACAAAACTTAGATCAAGAAATTGAAGACAAAGATATAGAAACTTTAGAATTTCAACCAAACATGGAAAACAGTGACCTAAAAAACTTAGACGAAGGAAATGAAAATACAGAAATTGAAACTGTCATTTTCGAATCAAAAATAGAAAATTTTGAACCAAAAATTTCAAATCAAGGCACTGAAGATAAAGATATTGAAACTGTTACATTTGGATCAAACTTGGCAAATTATGAAACACAAAGTTTAAATTCAGTGAATCAAGGCACTGATTTAGAAAGTGTGACGTTTGAACCAAACATAGAAAACTATGAAAAGAATAGTTCAAATCAAGGATTTGAAGATACAATTCTTGAAACTGTTACGTTTGGATCAAACATAGAAAATTATGAACCAAAAAGTTTAGATCAAGGTACTGAAGATACAAATATAGAAGTCGTTACTTTTGGATCAAACATAGAAAATTATAAATCACAGATAGAAGATGGAGATAGTAATACTTTTTATGAACCGCCAAGTAGTGAAGTGACAGTGTTTGGGTATCACATGAAAATTGGAGTGCCCATAGCTTTGGAGTTGATGGACTCTGAAAGCCAGCCAACAAGAGTTGCCAATGGAAGTCTTGTTTCTGATCCTTCTGATATCCCATATCAGGTATTTATCTAATATTGACGTTGGAACTTGTGCAATAACGTTTCTATTTGCCGTGTTTTTTTCCTGTATTTACTCGGTTTGTTGGTTTACAGTTTGGGTGAACTATTTGTAACAATTTCGTAAAGTTTTGTCGACATATTCTTCAAATATCTCAATTCTGATTACCTGCATGGTGTAAACTAAGGTGAGACGGTTCCGCGTCTTGAGTACCTAGAAGTCAGAATCAACCCTAATGTACTCGTAGCAATAACAGATCATGAATGCCATGCAAAAAGATAATTGCATTATGACAAAATCATGAACAGTTTTTTTTTTTTTTAATCCTCATTGCTCATACGAACATCCAGAATGTGGAACGCTTTGCCTGGGTCTGTCTTCCCGCTAAAGTACAATGTGGGCGTCTTTAAATCCCGAGTAAATAGGTATCGTCTAGGTAAGCGTGCTAGAACCTAGACCGCATATCTGCTTAACAACAGGCAGTATGTGGTCAAACGCAAACCTATTCTGAAAAAAAAAAAAAAAGGTATTACAGGGCTGGTTTCATAGTAAAAGTGTTACCACTGTTGATGGGTAAATATTTCTGTTATAGCTCCTGCACCTTGGATTGGAATACATGTATTGCTTAGCCAAGTAAGACAGTGCATGAATTTGGTAAAAACAATTTGATTATACAACATAATTATTATTGTATGGGCTGAATCATACAAGTCGGCGGATGTTAATCTGAAGTTAGCTACAAGCTGCGCAATATTCAATCAACGGGCAACTTTATGTGAGCTTCAGTCAGGATTGTATTGGATATTGGACAGCTTGTAGCTAACTTCAGATCCGCCGACTTTTTGATTTGGCCTATTAAACTCGGATTAAAGTTTTTCTTAACATATTCTCTAAACATCTTAACCCTGAAATGTAAGACCCTGGTGATGATATTATGTAAACCCTGATATATGACTCCATCACTCTGCAGCCTAAATATTAATCTAAAAGTCAAGTCAATCCCTTTCTCTATCCCTGCGTCAATGAGTAAAAAAACAGCCCAAAAAACATAATTTTTGACCGACGAACCGGAGGAGGTACTTAATTCAACCCGTATATTTTTTTTTCCTTTTTTATGTATAGCCACGCATTACTTTTTTCATAGTAGTCCGATTTGAATAATTCTTTTTTTCTTGGAAAGAATATACTTCGAAGTTGGTCCCATTTAAATTTTATTGAAAGCGGCTGAGCCATTTTTGATAAATCAACATTAATGCGAAAACTGCTACATCGATCCGTGCGAAATATTCGCGAATTCTGTACACGGGTTAAGTCGGTCATGCTACTTTTGCAAAAAAATAATTATGGATTATTTTTCATATAATTTTGCAAGGATGTAGCCCTTCGGCTAAAGTTTTTCTTGACATATACCTGGAATATCTCAACCGTGATTACCTGAATGAACGTGTAAACAAAAGTAAGACGTCCCGGTTCCGAGGTGTCATCCCACATCATTTTGTTTGCTCTGGACTCGGCTATTATTCTCCCGCTTTGTTTATTGTAATAAGGATCTGGATGTTGACAACTTATTTAGGAAAAGTACGTGTTATTGTGGACCGTTAGAGGCTAAAATAGTGCTTATTGTTTCTGTTCTTATAACGCTGCGAAACATTATTATGACTCAAAGCTATAAAAAATAATTACTTTTCGCAAGGGTAAGTTAACGGTAATTTTAATTAAAAAGTGTATTTAAAGTTACATCCAAGGTTTTTAGCAATCTGAAGGTTTCTAACATGACAAAGCATTTAATTTTAAAAATTCGATTATGTACATTACAAAAAAAAATCATTGATGACAAATTGCTATCAACTACATATTTTGTAAAAACTACTTAAAAATGTTTGATCTCTGAATAAGGCAACTAATAGAAATGTTGCAAAAACATATAAATACTTAGACATGAAATGGTATAAAAACCGATTTATTAAATATATGGGGATCACTATCAAATGTATGCATTGAAAATAGGCCAACATTATACATACATTATACTTTATTTTTTGTTGGAATGTGATCTAAGAGTTATTGAAATAAATAAACTAAAAATCGAGCTATAAGTACAATTATTTAAAAATGAAGTGTTATCTGAACTATGGCAGTACTTAATTTTAAATGCCTATCGACTTGGCATTTTGTCTGTATTTAAATGCTGACCGTACCATCCGAAGCTTCAGACGGATGATAGGTTACAAATAAAAATTAGTCTAGCTATAGATAACATCTATTTTGTTTTTCACAAGTGAATTAATATTTTGAAGAAAAAAAAGACAAAACACCGACTTAGTACTGCAAAAGATCTCTGCATTAATGAAAGGACCGTATAAGTGAAATGAGAATCACTTTTATTGAAACTCGTATAAGCATAAAAAAGGTTTGACATTAACGTAGTCTGCAGTCGAGCCGCTGGGTAGAGTTTGTGCAAAAAGAAAAGCGTCGTAGGTGAGGTCGCCCGTGTGCCATTTTACTCAATTTTTGTTACGTTGACACTTAGTGTTAACGACACTGCAATGTCATTATTAGTAGGTACAACTTTTCATCAGTATTCGCGTTTACCAAGTTTATTCGGTACCAAGTCGGTACCTTGACTGCTGATTAAAATATTCTTGTTAGTTCACCGTAAAGCCACGACGCGACGGTTCTCTTTTATTGCACATACTATACCAGGCGGTTCCACTTCAGAGATATCGTGAGTGTAAACTGGACATTATTTTTTGCAATACATAAATACTAGCGATCCGCCCCGGCTTCGCTCAGGTGTATATACGCATAAACCTTCCTTTTGAATCACTCAATCTATTAAGAACCGCATCAAAATCCGTTGCGTAGTTTTAAAGATTGTTTTAAAGAAGCATAGGTACATGGGGACAGACAGCGGGAAGCAACTTTGTTTTATATACTATGTAGTGTTGATGATGATGATATCCAGTCAAAGTTAATTATTGTTTGCAGACTGGCATAGTCGCTCTCCTGACCACTGGGTGGCACTCAGTGTGCGGTGGGTCCCTGATCTCCCAAACGAGGGTCCTCACTGCGGCCCACTGCTGGTGGGATGGCCAAAACCAGGCGTCGAGTTTTACTGTAGGTAAGAATCATAATTCATCGACGATATAGTTGAAACCGTGGGTTGAAACTGGACACGATTGGCACAGGACCGAGGCAGATGTCACAGTTAGTGATAGGCTTATATCCAACATTGGGATAAGGAAGTGCGAAAAATCAAAAATCTTAAAATTTATCACACAATAATTTAAAATCGCCGTTTCTAGACATGGTAGCGTTAGAGTGTGTGCAAAAAGAGAACCGTCGTGGCGTTACGGGTGAACTAACAATAAGATTTTAATTAGCAGCCAAGGTACCGACTACCTACTTGATAGACGCGAGTAGTGATGAAAACCGAATTGGTGTCTACCAAGTATCCAACACTTTTAGTTGTACTAGCAATGACAAAGCGGTGTTGTCAACGTAACAAAATTAGTAAGATAGCACAAAGGGGACGTCACCTACGACGTTTCTCTTTTTGCACAAACTCTATGTGAGTTTTAGGGTAAATTACATGTGGTAGGTAGTTAATTATTTTTGGTATTTTTGTTATTCGCTTCGAGTATCTGAGTACTGTTACTAGTAGTGAGGATACTTATAACAGTGATACCAGAATTTTTCTCTTTCCAGCAAATCCAATTCTCCCAGAGTTTCTAGCTCTCGCCTGATAAATTATACAAGTTTTTGCTGTCTGGGTGTAATGTCCTTGTACTTCCCAACTATTTAGACGAGGAACAACTTAGTTAGGGTCAGACCCTGTTTAGGTAGTCTGAGGCGACGACTCTACGAAATGCACCAAGTGCTTTCTAAAAAGTACTTTTCACTAAGAGTTTGGTTCAGCATAATATACAATTCTAAAATGTGTTGTATGTTTTGTACATTGGAAAGTAAGAATATGCAATATGCTCATTTTGGTAAATAAGAATTTAAACAAATTTCAGTTTTGGAATACACTTATAATGGCACACTTATAATGGAATACACTTATATTTTCTAAGCGCATGTAATATGTCAATGGAATAAATGAATTTTGAATTTGAATTTGAATGGCACAATTGATTTATGTTCATGAATGGAGACCACGCACTACCGGCCAGCGCAGCAGTGAACGTCTTATAGCTGATGGATGAATTTACTAATATTCATTTCGGAAAGTATGTCAATCAAGAAATTTTATTGCAATATCAAAGTATATTTAGTATGATGTTTACCTAAGAGATTTGTGCAACAAACACTTACAATGTTAGCACAAATTGTATTTTATTTCACAGTTTTGGGCTCCACAACCATCTTCAGCGGAGGCACCAGGATCGAAACCTCAGCCGTAACGGTGCACGCTAGCTGGACCGCCAAAACCATTACACACGACATTGCCATAGTCAACATTGCCAGTGTCACTTACACAAGTGAGTATATATCATAGAATAAAAACAAAGTACTAGAAACAGTACTAAAATAGCAAGAGATATACATCACTTTTTCCCATTGAAAATATGAAATTTAAAAGATGTTAGATAAAGATGCAAATACACCCGAACTTACGTAATTTCGAAGGGTTTCACAAACTAGCATTGAGCTATCTCAGGTGTTCAAATTCAAAAAGGTAAAAAGTAGGAAGGTAAAATGATCAGAGATTTGAACCTTACTGAAACTAGAGGGTTCAAATTTCCGAAAAAGACAAATGACCTAATCTAACCAAATTTTAACCATTTTGACATTCCAACTGGTGATTTTGACGTATGCGACAGACATTGGGTTTTTTTTTTAGTTCCACTCACTCTCGCGAATGCTGTAAACAAGATTTGAATAAGACAGCTGTAACGTAGTTTTTATTTCAGTAAAATTTAGCAATACTTCTATTACTTGTAATTCTTGTGAGCAATGCTGGTGTATATTTGGCTCAACCATAGAGTTACTACAACCAGAAAGATAGAGCTGTTGTTACTTAATACCTTTCTAAATCACAAAAATGTATGGAAAATCTTGCCCAGAGCTGTCAAAACTGTCAAATATGAATTGGAATGTGACACTATCGGGAGAAAAACACGGCAACTACCCAATGAAACTATATATTTGTCATGTCTCTTTCTAACTCATGCCATATTAAATCAATGCATCTCTTACGGATTTTCTCGATCGACCACATAATCCCTCTGGTTGTACCTAATGGCTCCGTGGGATCAACGTCTAAGCATTGCCATTCAGCGTGGCAATGCCGCCAGCATGCTGGGCACGCTGCCAACTGGCAGTGGGCTTGAGCATTTGGATTATTATAGAACTTCAAGGGTCTTTGGTTGATTCAATTGCTTTGTATGTAGTAGTAGTTTAATAATGTAGTTTTAGCATAAGTAGTAAGCCGTGGTAGTCAAGTGTCGCCTTACAATCGTGAGGTCGTGGGTTCAAATCCCGGTTCCGTACCAATGAGTTCTTTAGAATTTATGAACGGAATTCTACATCAGTGGCTTTTCGGTAAAGGAAAACATCGTGATGCAACCTGCATACGTCCGTAGAATAAATTCGATGGCGTATGTGAATCCACCAACCAGCACTGGGCCAGCGTGTTGGATATGGCCCAATCACCCTTCATGGGTAGGCCTACGTCCTGCAGTGGACTATTAAAAGTCTTGTACAGCATAAGTAGTAGTATTGTATTTTGTTGTAGTTATTGAAGGCATTTGACATCGAAAAATAGTGAGTACCTATAGTCTGCATTTCATTAATTTACTACTATATACTAACACATGAATGACCTTCTCATTGTAGCACATAATTTAATTATTGGGCAATGATTTATTTTTTATTACATTCTACGAATCGACATTTAATTTGAGACAACGGTTTCGTGGGGATCGGGAGCACATCTTGCTTTCACGCTTACCCAAAATGCTGGTATTTATTTGGATCGACGTCATTCACCTTGGTAATGCTGCTAACATGCTCGGTATGCTACCAGGCAGTGCATTTTTTAGTCATAAAATAGTCTGTGGATGATCTAACTGCTTTCTATGTAGGAGTGTCTTGAGTGTGTAGTTTTTCTGAGTTTCTTCATTATTAGCAACAGGAAAGGTAAAAAAGAAATTACTATTTATAAGCGTACAAAAGAAGCACAGTGAGATACCTACGTTCTTTACAGGGCCAAAGACTCCGACTAATATTTTGAGCGCTTTTTCACGGTAATTTATTTCACCGGACATCGGACCTTTTTTATACCGGCGTAATCTCGTCGGATGGATGTTCGGTGCGTCAACACACGTTCATTATAAGCCCATACACCACCGCAAAGTCCGGTGAAACAAATAGCCGTGAACAATCTCACTTTGAGTATAGGTACTAGGCTACTAGGTAGTGATATAGAGAAGGTATAGTATTTTGCAATTCGTTATAATATCCTTAATTAATGTTTTTTTTACGTTTGTAGATAACATCCAGGCTATTTCTCTTCCCGATTCTACTTACTCAAGTTTGGATTTCGCTGGTATGACGGGCGTTGTCTCAGGATTTGGAAAGACAGCCGATAGTAAGTACATCCGTGTATTAAATAACTTTATCTACACTAATGTTGTAACATTCTACTTATGTTTCCAATACTTGACTTATAATGACTACTGTTATAGCGCAGACAACAAAACACTCAATTTGACATGATGTTATAATATCCACATCGATATCGTATGGCGTAATGGCGCCAAGTTCACTGTGACAATACACATACGCGTGAATTTAATGTTTCGTAATATGTTTTTTTTTTATTAGTGAAGAAAAAGTAGTGTATTCAACTGCATATAACACAGGTATTAAATCACTCGTTACTGTTATGAAATTCGCTGCGCTCTTTTCATAAACTCACACTCGTGTTTTAATACCCTTCATTATATGACAGTTGCATAAACTACTATTAACTTTTTAAACCATCGTAATTTTTTTTCGCCAAAAATGGTAGAACTTTCGAATAGCTCGCTCGAATCGATGTTTACAATTTTTTATTATTGTTTATTTTTAACCGATCGACTTCAAAAAAAGGGTTCGTCGCCACTAGTGCCAAAAGAGGTTCTCAATTCCTCTGTATTTTTTTTTTGTATTTAAGTATGTTACGCGATTACGCCGTTATTTATTTGGTAGATCACTCATAAGAGGTTTACATTTTAATGAATTCGGCTTAAAAGTTGTAGAAAAATCAATAGTAAATAATCTAAAATGGTATAATAATAATAATAAATATTAGAGGACATCTTACACACTGTCTCTGACCCCAAACTAAGCAAAGCTTGTGGTATGGCTGCCAGAAACTGATATACTACATACATAAGTCGATGATACATCGATAGTCATGATTGAGGTCAGTCTGTATCTACTGTTTTTGGCGAAAAACATATATTAACTGAAATAAAAAAACAGGTGTAATGTTACGCGTTATTAGTAGACAACAATAATATTCATACTACTACAAAGTTATCTGCTTACCTGTACTAAGCCACAAGAGGGTGATTAAAACCCTAATTATCAACAACTTTTGTAAAGTTGTACCTACCTAATAGCCCGCGTAAGGTAAACGCAAAAATGCATGTACCTACTTATAAAAGCTTAAAAATTTTTGGTATTACGTTATCATGGTGGTATACAACAATATCCAGGAGTCAGTTGGGTTCCTTGGCAATTGCTGGTAACCCGTTCAATTTAAAAAAAAAAAGAGTATCTTGCAACTCCTTCTGATAGCTGAAGAGTAGTGATGGGTAGAAAAATAATATTGAAAAAGATTGACAACAATCAATCACGTGACATCAACCGTTTGCTTTTGCTTTGCGACTTTGCTTTGTTCGTGGTCCGTTAGCACGCCTCTCTAATGTTACATTTTAAAGTTAAATAAATAATTGAGGGTTTGAATATTCCAATAATCGTCGTTTGTACTGGTGGCAATAAAATTATTTTGTCTAACGGAATCCGACTTTCTCCCTAATAACCTTACTAATGAAGATTACTTACCAATACCGTCAACAATAATTACCGCCTTTCCCAGCGGAATAAAATACAAATCCCTGCCAAAACCTAGCTACAAAACGGAGCGAATATAAATATACAGTTAACGGCATTTCAACCGGCCACAGTTGTCTCACCCGCACGTTTAATTTTGTAAGTTTGAGTATATAGGCGTTGAATTTCTAATAAGCCTATACGTATATCAATTTACATATTGTGTAAAATGTGTTAAAAAAAAGTCGGTTCTAATATAACATTTACACAAAAAAAAAAAACATTAATTAATTTCTAAAAATCTTATGTAAATATTAGTTATCACTCATAACACCTATATGTAATATAATAAATAAAAGTTGGTTTTGATATTTTTTGGATCAACAGAACAAACCGAGAAAAATGTTACTTTTAACCCTAAAAGTAACATTTTTAGTAGTAGGTACTTTAGTTTAGTAGTTACTACAAAGTAGTAACAACACCGTTCGCAAAGGTTTAAAACGGGACCCTATTACTAAGACTGCGCCGTCCGTCCGTCTGTCCGTCTGTCACCAGGCTATATCTTATGAACGGTGATAGCCAGAACGTTGAAACTTTCACAGTCGACTTATTTCTGTTGTCGCTATAACAACAAATACTAAAAATAAAAATATTTAAGGGGGCCTCCCATACAACATGCCTGAATTTTTAGCTGTTTATCGCTCGATTTTAATAACGGTGACAGGCAGATGCTTGAAATGTTCACAGAATATTTAGTTAGATAATAAGCCCGATTACACAGGCGCCAGCGTAATTATATTAGCTAAACAGCATAGTTCTGTTTCTTTTTCACTTTAGGCATTCGATAGAGAGAACGCTTTTTACGTTGCTATTAAATTTACGCTGGCGCCTCTGTAATCGGGCTTAATATATACTTCAAAAATAAATCATTAAATTAAAATAAAACAAAAATAAAGGAGGGCATACATACAAGAAACGTGATTTATAATATATTAATATAATATAATAGCAACAGGAATATGCTTGAAATATTCACATAACATTAAAAAAAAATAGTAAGGGGGCTTCCATACGGTACGGAACCGTTCGTGCGCGAGTCCGACTTGTACGTGGCCGATTATTTTATGTTATGTCAAAATAAAAGATTTAAAAACAATAAGTGCTCGGCAGTTTTAATAATAACGTGTGCAATATTATGATAAACAAATGCTTCATATCTTTTTAGAAATTCACATTATGTTTTTTTTTTTTTTCATTAATGTGAGATTGCGTGAGCGAGATATACAATTGGCATACAACACCCCCTTAACATCCATTGTGGAAAGGAAAACAAAGAAAATCCAGGCCCCCAGGTCCTATTTCGGTGCTATTATATTAATTAACTTAATATTTCTAAGGGCTTTCAAAAATTGTTCCGCAGCGCCCCTGGGCATGGTTTCTCGGTTATCTGTTCCATTTATTTGGGTATTTTGTGCTTTTAAAGATACTAAAGATACTCCACTTGAAATTACGTACGCACAAAGAATTCTCTGGAGTCATTTTCTCACAGTTAAAATATTTGTGTACGTGCAAAAAGGTTTCCCTTTTGTGTGAAAATTATGTTATTAATTATGTTAACCTGTATTTCCGGCCTGATTTACTCGTACTAGTTATGCTTTTTAAATGACTGAAAAAGGAGTTTGGAAATGCGTCTGTTTTTTATATATTGTGATTGTGTAAATGTTATATTTTGTTATTTCTTCGCTTTTGGTATCCAGCACGGCTAGCATATGCACTACGGAGCAATTTTATCAATTGTCATGTATAAAAAATTTAAAAAATTATTTAAAGTTTAATTATGTTAGATGGGATGACATGACAAGTAAAATAAAAAAGAGGGTCCCCGGATACGGGTCAGTCGAGATACATCGGACCTCTGGAGTGCAAGGGTCTTCTTGTGGGAATGCTAAGCTATATGAAATTACTAGGCACCTAACTACCTAACTTGTGCTAAGTGCGGTGGGAATGAAATTAGAAACAAAAAATATATTGTACTGCGTTTACTATCAAGGTTCTGCAAAAATTATTGTTACATATTGCAATCAAAAGTTTACAACTAATTTGTAAACTTCGCGCAAAATCGCGCATTGAAATTACGAAACAAATAAATACCGACCGATGCCGATGTCGGGATAGTGAGGTATTTATTTATCTGTGATTTCAGTGATTTCATTAGTCCTGTAGTATATATGAATACAGTGTATAAACCCTGCATTTTACAAAACAATTTACTTTATAATTCGGCAATAGACCTACGTACTGATTTGCAGAGTGCAGAGCTAGCATATGCATAACGACAGAGTTTTATCGTCGTGTCAAAACGGATAGAGTCACTGTAAAATCGTGATGTACCTAACGAATACCAATTTTTAGGCATTCGCGAACGCGAATGCGGATGCGAATATCTGCCGTCCAAATGTGAATGCCAATTATGAGCAACTTAGTGGAGAACTCTGAATAAAAACAAAATTCATTATCAATCGTTACTGTCATCTTTTGTGTTAGTGAAGTTTCGTATTCATTTCAGTTCAGAGGCTTTATTTTTGATCTGAGGGGTTTACACATATATTTTTTATTTTTTTTACTACATAGAATCAAAAACTTACCAAACGTTTTTGACTTAAATATTATACACATTATAAAGTATTAAAACTAGGTACAGTAGTTTCCGTATGGCTCTATACATTCTTGTGCAGCGCCTCTGGCGAAAACGAGGAAGAACTAACAGAAATGTATGGAGCCACACGTAAACACGTAAGTTTAAGTAAACTATGCAAAACCTGTACTAAAAGCTCTGCTCGGACGTATGCGTAAATGGATCTCGAGAATTCTCGAGATCGAGTATGAGCAGGAACGAGCATTAAAAATATTATAATTGTTACTATACTTTTTTTACGTTTCAAAAATAGGGCTGATTAATTTTATATCTGAATTGGCCCGCTGAGCTCGATGTTTGCAGTCGTTTGAACGTATTTGAAACAAAACCATTATTATTAATTCTATGCCGGTTCATTCCCTGCCTGATTTACTCGTTCTCTAATTGGTTTTGATTTTCCAAATGATGGATGTGATGGTGAGTTTGTATTATTATAATTCGATGGAATAAATTGAAGCGAGGTTCGGATTTGAATTTTAAATGAATGATTTATGTTAAGATTTAGAATGTAACAAAACCTAAATGAATGTTTGTCTGTAAAGAAGTTGTGAAGATTAATGGCTATTGAATGCTAAAATGTATTGGTGCTTTAAAACGAGAATAGTACATTGTTCACCGAGAGGAGAAAGTGACTGATTACCGTCGAGGGTGTCGTTTGAAGCCCTCGCCTACGGCTCGGGCTTTAAAACACCCGAGATCGGGAATCGCCCTTTCTCTCGAGTGATACATAGTGCTTTATACTACACCTAAGAGGAAAATAAAAAACTAAATCTTTACTAATTGAAATTTATATTGAAATTGTTGCAGTTAGTGAAGCTTAATGTAACACTTGAAAATGGCGCCAATGGCGTCTGCAATTTTCACATGTTCTTTTTTAAAATTGTTTGACACCATCCAACACACAGCTAGTGGCCAGTGTCATTTTGCGAACTTGGAGATAAAAACTCACTGTAAAAACTTTTTGGCTTTTGATATTTAGGTTACCAGGGCATAGTCTTACCCAATATTAAAAAAGAAAAACCACGTAAGAAATGGATTTTCATACACTTTTCTCCCCGCATATTTGTTCGATATGCAATGACGTACTTTCTACCGTAAATTTGATAAAGTATCAAGGTACTTTCCGAGCAGGTGTAGTATAAAATATTTTATAGTGTTGATGCAGATTTTATAATGTACTGAATAGATCATTGAGGTCTGAACATATTTTGTAAGCGTTGAAATATTTTCGCATCAATTTGTCCGAAAAGTAGTTTTTTTCTTTGGCACAACTTTCATAGGTTGCTTCAATGAAAGAAATAAAAGTATTTACGACCACCTGTACTCTGCTAGATGTTACGTAACTTCCATTGTTATTTAGGATATGCACGAACCTCTACTAAGTATACAGATTCATGAGGATATGTCATTGGTCAAAAGTTTTGCGTAGTATTTATTTATTCATATTTATTTATTGCTACTAAGTGTTACATTCGAGGTCTTAATTAAGATATTATGTGCTTACAACTTAGTCGCCCTTGTCGGGCATTGCAAACTTATAGTTGGCTAGGGCGCTCTCTAACAGTATTTATCAATCAGCTATCAAGCAATCAGCTATTAAGAGATCGTCGTACAAATATACAAATAATTTAAATTTAAATACCTACTTGGCAATAGGCCTATTTATTACTTTGTAGTAGGACATACTTAGATAATTAATTATTATCTCTCATAGATAACTTTACTTTTTTTTATGATGTAATCAACTAAAGATTTTTTGTTTATATAAGTAATCATTTTTTGTAGCTGGTAGCTTCTATGTATTCATTGAGAGAATAAAAGCAATTCATGGACAAGAAATTTCTTAATTTTGTGTTAAATGACGCAAATTTAGGTTCGTTTTTAATATTTGTTGGTAGTTTATTAAATACTTTTATTGCCATATAGTTAGGGCTTTCATTTAACATTTTAATTCTTGAGTATGGTAGTCTCAGGTTATCTTTATACCGGGTGTTCACATTATGGGTGTCTTTAGTTTTGGGAAACATGTTACTGTTTTTGTGTACAAACATGCAAAGTTCTTGTATGTACAAAGAAGGTAGTGTGAGTATGTTATATTTAATGAAGTAAGGTCTACAACTGACAGTGTTATCTATTTGTGCAATGATTCTTAAACATTTTTTCTGCATAATGAATAATTGATCGGCATTGACGCTGTTTCCCCATAACATTATCCCATATTTTAGCCATGAATATGCGTATCCATAGTATGCCGATATTGCTGTTTTTGTATTGGTGCTGGATTTAATTTCAAATAGCGCATAAGTAAATTTGGATATTTTAGTTTTAATATTATCTATGTGTGTTTTCCAATTTATGTGAGAGTCTATATTTATTCCTAGTAAACTGAGTGAATCTACTTGTTCTAGTAAATGGTTTTGGAAGTTTAATTTTAAATTAAGCGGGGACGTATTTTGAAATGAACTAAATTGCATTATTTTGGTTTTATCGTAGTTGATTTGGAGATTATGTTGGTAAAGCCAATTGGAAACCTTTTCTAATGTTTGTAGTAGTTTTTGGCTCGGATTTTCGTTGGTTTCACACTTTACTAAAATAGATACATCATCTGCAAACAATATAGGCAACTCGTTTTTATCGAACGCTTTTGGTAGATCGTTGATGTATATTAAAAATAAGATACAACCTAATACACTGCCCTGTGGGATAGAGCAAGACAAGGTTTTTTCTTTGGATCTTATTATTTGAATATGTTTAGTACTGAAGTTAAAGTGTTCAATTTGGACTATTTGTTTTCTATTGCTTAAAAAGGATTTGAGCCAGGAATAAGCTGGTCCACGAATGCCGGATCCGTAGATTTTTGAGAGCAATATTTTATGTGACACTCTGTCATATGCTTTAGTCATGTCCAAAAGGAGCCCTAAAGAGACATATTTATCATTAATGTGTTGAAGAGCGGTTTGAATATATTATTTGAATACAGCGGTTGTTGTTGATTTTGATTTTCTGAAACCATTTTGACTATCATCTAGAATTTTGTATTTTTCTAAGAATGTATATAGTTGATTATACATTGCTTTTTCGAAGACTTTTGAGAATGTAGGTAATAAGGATATTGGTCTATATCCAGTAGTATCCATAGTAGTCTGTGGTTTTGCGTGAGCACTAACTGACGCCTCATCGTATGTTTTGTATTTTTACAAATTATAATTTTAGTAATTTATTAGGCTCAAGTAACGCTGGCGTGACAATCTTGACTCATTCGAGAGGGGCTGGCAAGAAGTTGCGATGAATCACGACTCATGAAAGGAAATGGGGGACACCTTTGCCCAGCCCGGGTAGCACGGCAAGGGGAGAAAACCATTCTATCCACTCTTAATGTCAGATGTCATTGTCAATCCATACTTTATTTCCTCTTCTAGGGGATATACTGGTGGAAAGACTATTAGTCCCTTTGCCATGCTTCCCGTGCAGGAGTGGGACAGTATAGTTAAAAAAAATATAAACACTTCAAAAGATTTTCCTTAAAATTATATAGGTATATTGTTTCAGATTCAGATTCAGATTCTTTATTGACCTTATAACAACGTTGCGTTATATTAGGTAAGTCAGGTACATGTTGCTTAAAAATTAAATATAAAATTCCAGCTTAATAATCTAAATACATTAAACTCAAAATAATAATTAAATCCATAATCAAACAATTCAGTAAAGTAAAAAAGTAAATAAAATAATGTCAAAATTTAAATTAATACAATCAGAAATATGTCAAAATGAATAAATCAAATAGTCCATATAATAATAAACAAAAAATACTAAAATTGAAACGAAGATTCAGTCAGTCTAATTTTCATAAAGTCATCTAGCTTGTAAAATGCGTTATTTATAAAAAACGTTTTAAGTTTTATTTTAAAGTCACGAAAACATAAATTCCTGATGGCAACTGGCAACTTATTATACATAAATAATTTAATATACACACCTTGCTTTTGAACTTTGCTAAGTCTTACTCTCGGCAAAACTAGTCTATCTTTATTTCTTAAGTTTCTACTAAGGGTATCCATTAGTCGGGGATATTTTTTCTCTTTTTCACTATGAATCTCTAGTAAACTTTTATAAATATATAGGGATATGACTGTCATAATCTTATTTTCTAAAAAATATTTTTTAGCAGACATTCTTTTTTTAATTCCGTTCATAATTCTTATGGATCGTTTCTGACATTTTAGTAGATTCTTAATGTCTACACCATTGCCCCATGTAGTTATGGCATAGCTTAATAATGAGTGTACATACGCATAGTATACTGACAAAAGAGTTTTTTTTATCTAAAAGTGGTTTTAATTTAAAAAGGGCATAATTTGCACTAGATATTTTTTTACATATTTTATTTATGTGCTCTCTATGACTTATGGTGTAGTCTATAGTATACCCAAGGAACAAATTTTCCGTTTTAAGGTCAGTATTATTTCCCTTCTTAGCTTGATACTTCATTATTACGCTTTTATCTGCATTTAAAATGATGCCGTTAGTTTCAAACCACTCCCGAAGCGCAGTCATTGCTGTCGATATTTTTATATCAAGTTGATCTTTATTGTTATCAGTTATTCCGACATGAGTATCATCAGCAAATAGATTTACAGTTGCCCATTCGGGTAGACAGCTCGCGAGATCATTTATATAAATGAGAAACAAGAGAGGCCCCAGTACTGAACCCTGGGGAACTCCTATATCAACTGCACCTACTGACGAGTTTTGTTCATTCACATTAACAGTCTGCGTTCTGCTATTAAGGTTTCCATTCCTATATTTTATTGCGCTACCAAATAATTGCAATCAAACCCCTACAGTACACTTCTTTCGTATACCTGTATTCGGCTGCAAGATAGAGATCCAATTTTATTTTTAACCGACTTCCAAAAAGGAGGAAGTTCTATGTTCGTCTGTATGTGTGTTTTTTTGTGTATGTTCATCGAAACATTCGCCAATTCTAAACGGAATCAAAAAATATTTTTTTAATTCGAAAGGGTTACTTCTGAGGTGGTCCGATTAAAATTTTACTGAAATAGGCTGAGCCGTTTTTGAAAAATCAAAAATAATGTAAACAACTCCATCGAAATTTTGTAAATTATAAACTTTATATTAACGTTCTTTATTTTCAGATCAAACACACTCGACGACTCATCTACACCACGTGTCAGTCAACGTTATTATGAACTCAGTCTGCCAAGCGAGTTTCCAGACAGTCACTTTGGACAGCAGTCATCTCTGCACCAGCGGGGCGGGTAGCGTTGGTAGCTGTGATGGGGACTCTGGAGGGCCTCTTACCACGGTCTATAATAATACTAGAATTTTGGTAAGAGGCATTTTAAAGATGTTAAGTAATTACCGTAGGACAAGAATATGAATACACTTTTTGCTAGAGTCCGGGCAGCAATGTGGCAACGTCAAGCCACGTAGCGGTGGCGCCGATATTAGAACTCTGTGCACTGTGTGTTTAGCAGCCTTCTATCGGATACACTTCGGAGAGTGCGCCCAGAAGTTGCACAATCTGGTCCCACCTGCTCCTTTTTTTTCTATCGTACGTCTAGACAGACGCGACGCCACCCTTTTATGGTGGACATTCCGCGCGTTAGAACTAAGCGTTTCGAATCCACATTCTTCATAAGAACAGCCAGAATGTGGAATGCTTTGCATGGGTCTGTCTTCCCGCTAAATTACAACATGGGTGTCTTCAAATCCTGAATAAATAGGTATCTTCTAGGTAAGCTTGCTACACCCTAGACCGCATATCTGCTTAACATCAGGCAGTATGTAGTCAAACGCAAACTTAAACGTATAGTAAAAAAAATCGAGGTACAGATACTCGCAACTATGCTTCTTAATACAACAGTAAAAACGCAATGTAGTCGCGCCAAAGGTACATAGGCACCATCAATACGCCTTGACCGTTTATGGTCTTTCCATTTCAAGTGAGTTAACATCATCATGAACTCTGCCAAGTAAGTTTCCAGACAGTTACTCTGGACATCAGTTAACCGTGCATCAATGGAACGGGTAGCGTCGGTAGCTGTGATGGGGACTCTGGAGGGCCTCTTGCTATCTATGATAATACTAGAATTCTGATGAGTAAAATTTCTAAAGCTGAATCTCTTCTAGAAGATGCCCCGACCCGAGGGGGCGCAACTGGAGACGTGATTTTTAGTCTGAGGCACACCTTGCCCTTAGCGCTGTCCCTATGTCCCCAGTCCCCATGTGTGCTTATATATCTTTAAAACTACAGGACAGATTTTGATGCGGTTTTTTTAAATAGATAAAGTGATTCAAGAGGAAGGTTATATGTATAATTAACCTGTGCGAAGCCGGGGCGGGCCGCTAGTATTATATAAATCCGAAAGTGTTTTTGTTGCTTTATTGATTTGTTCCTCTTTCACGCAGCAACGAAGCAATGGATTGACTTGATTTTTGGCATGGATATAGGTTGAAGGAAGGAAAGTAGCACAGGCTACTTTTTATCCGGAAAAAGTAACAAGTTCCTGTGGGATAGCACAAAAATCAAAATATCACGCGGGCGAATCCGCGAGCAAAAGCTAGCGGGTATTTATAAAGTATAATAAATACCAATTTAACCCAGAGATACCAGAGGGATAATGTGAGCGATCGAGAAAATCTGAAAGAGATACATTGATTTAATGTGGCGTGAGGTAGAAAGAGACATAAAAAATATCTCGATTCGGTGTCGATTGCCGGAATTTTCTGTACGGAACGTCAAAATCTTAACAAACTCTTGTCAAATTCCAACACATATATTTGCCAGTGACAACCTCTGAGTGTAATTGTCCTTAGATTTTTGCGGTTTAGAATTGCTTGCCTCAATTGACAATAGTGTCACAGAAATATCAGAGGTATAATGTGGCGACCAAGAAAAGAAAGAAAGAGATGCAATGATTTAATGTAGCATGACTTGGAAAGAGACATGAAAACTATCTCGATTCATTGGCTAGTTGCCGTGTTTTTGTCTTAGTAGTGTCAAATTCCAATACATATTTGACAGTTTTGACAGCGCTGAGCAAGATTTTCCATACATTTTTGTGGTCGAGAATTGCCTTAAGCGACAACAACGCTATCTCTTTAGTTGTAAAAGCTCTGTGGGTAGGTCAAGTCGAGGTCTTTGGGCTAGGTATATATTTTATTTACTGTTATTGTTATTATTTATATCTAACAAACGTAACTCTCTTATTCTGTTATCTATAGATACTTGTGTAATTTAGTATTTTTTAAACTTTATATCTTTTACTTTCAGATCGGTGTGGTCTCATTTGGACTGAGCGAAGGCTGCCAATACGGAAACCCTTCTGTGTACACTAGAGTGACGTCCTTCCTCGATTGGATTACCTCTCGCATGTAAATTAAATACACTTGAAATTGGTCTATAAAAAGAATTTCTTTGCCTTTGACTCTGTATTTGGCTATTCTCCAATTTGGCGCTTTTTGCTTTATTACTGTACCCTTCATTATTTTTTATTGCTTTAAATTAACAGCCATTCTCCGATGAGCAAATTTTTACGTATTCCGGGCTTGCATAATCGGTAGGTAATACAATCAAATTGTAATTTTCAGTTTGAGTCAAATAAACAAAAAAAAAAATAATCGGCCAAGTACGAGTCGGACTCACGCACGGAGGGTTCCTTACTGTATGAGAGCCCCCCCTTAAATATTTATTTTATTATTTTTTATTGAAGTTTTATTCTGTGAAAATTTCAAGCATCTACATGTTACCACTATTAATATAGAGCGAAAAACGGCTAAAAAATCAGGTTTGTTGTATGGGAGCCCTTCTTAATTATTAATTTTATTCTGTTTTTAGTATTTATTGTTATAGCGGCAACAGAAATACATCTGTAAAAATTTCAGCTGCCTAGCTATCATGGTTCATGAGATACAGCCCGGTGACAGACAGACAGACAGACGGACAGACGAACAGACGGATAGACGGACAGACGGACATCGAAGTCTTAGTAATAGGGTCCCGTTTTTACCCTTTAAGTACGGAACCCTAAAAAGAAGGGTAGGTACGGTAATCGCTAAATTGAAGAATGATTGTATTGAAAAAAAGTTTTACTATTGACGCCATCTACCCTATTTGGAAGAATTGATAAGAACAGCACTATTGGGCTAGATGCTACTGAGATCCCGACTTTTCGATACAAATCCACAATCAAAACACACCAGTCTCTAAGATTAGGTCATAATATTTTTTAATGCTGAAGCGTGCCGTATCGCACAATGACGGGGGTCAAAATGGTCAAGGGTGATTAAGTTGTAAGCACGTACCTTAATTACTCCGTGATATCTGATGACCGCTACATGGAATGAAAATTGTTCTCAGATTAAAAACACCACATAACATTATCACGCTGCATTCAAATTAAAATGAAGTGGTGTTAATAAGTCCCGTCGCCGCTATCAGCGCCTCATTCACTCGATCAATAAGCCCCTGTTCGATCATAATTAATCAGGCGTGGATTCAAGTTCGGACAATGAAGAGAATCACGAGTGAACGGATTGATTTGAGCGAAGTGTGGCTGCATTGTTGCTGATAAGGCTCTTTATAATATGACAAAAATAACCTCAAACGGCACAAATATGAGTCGTTGGACCGAATGTACCCTTTGTGCCGTTTGGGGTTAAGACTTTAGGTCCGTGGGGGCCTAACATTTTAGACGCTCACATTTTAAATAAAAACCTGGCCAGGCGTCTGGTAGTTCATGCTCAAACCAAATTAAAAAAAACTATTTGGTCTGTGGATTTCATGAATGTTTTTATGTTTTATGAAATGACATGTATGTTTGAGTAATGTTTATAATTCATGCTTTTTAGGGTTCCGTACCCAAAGGGAAAAACGGGACCCTATTACTGAGACTTCGATGTCCGTCTGTCCGTCTGTCTGTCACCGGGCTGATTCTCATGAACCATGATAGCTAGGCAGTTGAAATTTTCACAGATGATGTATTTCTGTTGCCGCTATAACAGCAAATACTAAAACGAGAATAAAATATTTATTTAAGGGGGGCTCCCATACAACAAACCTGAATTTTTAGATGTTTTTCGCTAAATTAATAATGGTAATATGTGCTTGAAATTTTCACAGAATGTTTAGTTTTATATTCCCTTCAATAATAAGTAATAAAATTAAATTAAATAAATATTTGAGGGGGGCTCCCATACAGTACGGAACCCTCCGTGCGCGAGTCTGACTCGTACTTGGCCGATTATCTCTTTGTTTTGAGTTAGCAAAATGCTAGGTTTTACACACTACTGGTTCCGGTGTTGTCCAAAATACAACAGTTTGAGGCACCCTTCATACCTACGTCAAAAGAAGAAAGATAACGTAGTTACCTACGCGAATCTGAACTGCACTGAGCCAGCTTGATGGGTATAATCCAATCACTCTTCGTGGCTAGGCCTATGTTTAGCAGTAGATATATACAATACGAAGTTTCTAGGTCATCGATCTGAGTTTTGCTAAGCTTAAAATCCCTGTTAATATTTTAGGTAGGTACTAAATAAAATACAAATACAAAAGATTAACAGATCTAAAAACGCGGAGACGGAATGAGCGCTACCGTGGCTTAGATGACACTTTAAATTGTAGGTCTCGTATGTTCTTATGATAGTTTCATTAGAATTCCGAAACTACAACCCGGTCACAGTATATGTGCACCTGACTTCGTGACGTAATATCGAATTATAGGGACGTATATACATTACCGGACGTCTAGTATACCGTCCGGACGTAAATTATTATCGGGACGTGTATCGGCAACAAAGATGCTAACCGTACTGTCGCACCGGGGAGTGCGCGGAGAGGTGACAGGGGAAGCGGGAGAGGCGCCGCATTCCAGCGAGGTGCACAGATATTCTGACCGGGTTGTAGTCAGTTCAGTCATAGGCATCCCTTATAAACCTACAATAAGAACGGTTGTAAGTGGCTTGCATCCAGCGCAATCCCGTGGTCTTAATAAGATCGTCAATCCACTTTGAGGGTGGATGCTGCATTTGGCGGCACGTGGTCTCCATTCAAGATCTTTTTGACCCCATCAGCTGTCAGTTTTTCATTTACGTGCCCGGCCTTTGTTAGCCTGTTTTGACTTTCTTAAAAATTTACATGACACAAAATCGCTACAAAAAACAAAGAGACGCAATGATATCAACCTTCTTTTTGAAATTTTTATTGGTTAATTGGTTTCATAAAACTACCTATTATAATAGCCCTCTCCTTTTAAAATAGAATACGAGAATGTTATCAAGAGGACCATATTATGACAGTACCATAGATATATATTATATCCCTAGAAGCCCAATGTACGTCGTTTTGACGTACACGCCGAAAAAAAACCGCCATATCTTTGGCACACATTGTTGAATCGTCACGACCTTCCAAACCAACCTAGTGCCCATTGAGACCTATCAGGAGAAGGCTGTATCGCTTTGGTAAGTGCCTCCATTTAATTGTAATCACAATGATGCACGTCAATCTGACGTATGATTGGGCTTTGTGTAAGTTTTGCAACTATTACAAGTTTGCGGTATTGATGTTATTTTTTGCTTGTCGTTTTGTTTTGCTTGATATTATTACTAAATATGTTATTTTTAGGAAATAAAATACAATGGTGTCCTCTAGATAACTAAATCCAGACATTATTGTGTCATTTGGAACATGAAGATGATTTTTCTCTCGCTGATAGTGACTCTGAAGATTTTGTTCCTCGAGATGATATCAGGAGTGATATTGAAGAAGAGATGGTGGATTTTATTGAAAATGCGAGTTCGGAAACGAGAAACTTGAAAACCCTGTCCCGTTTCCAGAGTCAGCAAATCTTGAAGAAACACTTTAGACTTCACTACACAGAAACATCACGTTGAATCAGGCTTCTATTCCGTTAGGCAGTTTTTTATGGGATAATAAACATGGCTTTTGTGACTTCATATGTCACTGCCACATCAAGCTGACAAATAAACAAAAGCATTGAGCCGTAGGGAGTTAATGGAAAAATTGAGCACAGAATTGACCACCGTGTATGCAAAAACGTCTGGAAACAACAACTTTGACAAGACTTTACGTGAAAACATAGCATAAGTGTTGAAAATCATGCCAGAAACATCAGTAACAGTTACATGTGATGATTCAGAATAAAAAAAAACGACGCTACTGTGGGTGTTGTATCTGTAAAAGAGGTGAATGACAACAGCACTGTGCTTCAAATGTAAAAAAGCAATGTGCGGAGAACACTATATTGACACATGTCAAAACTGTATATAATTACTGAATAATTATTTTTAACCATTTTTATATTGTTTAAATAAGGTTGATTTTTGAATTAATTTTATTTGTATCGAAAAATAACTAAGACGATCACAATTTTTGTGTAATTTTACTATAGTTCCTAATATATGATTATAAAAGTATCAATAAATAACCATTTGATTTAAATAACGTTTTTATATTTTATTGAACTATATTTAAGCCCTGTAATTTAGAAATTTGGTATATACAATTTAAAACAAACAAATATAACGACTTTTAATAGTACACGTCAAATTGACGTATGATTGGGCTTTATGGGTATAAAAATATGATTGGGCTTCTAGGGATATAGATAGATGTAGCGACTAACTTCGCTACATGTGGCGCCACCACATGCGCCTCGATGAAGTAACGTCAGCCAATCACAAGCCGAGGGCTGCATCGCACAAACGAAATTTTCAGCGACGGCCGAACCATATGAAGACCTAAGATTATACTGTCGGATAGCTATCCCCGAGCACAGCACCTCGCTCGGTGGAGTACTCCTTTGAGAGCGGTTATCCTAACATCATCATCATCGTGTGGACGACCTCATAGTCCAAACCGCGTATTACTGGCAGGGAGCAAATGTGTCTTGAATGATACACAAGCAACCGATGAATATTTGATTTCTATAGAAACAGTATGAAATCATCCACTCCATGGGCAAACGAGTATCTGACACAGTACACTGACGCAGGGAACGGTATTTGTGTTCTGTAGCGATGATCGGACACAGTCGGTGACCAGTAATAGCTACGGGTGGCGAGTCTGTCCATTTTCTATAGGATTCATTTCGGAGAGTGTGCTTCTGAGCTACACGACCTTATCCTACCATCCCCTCTTTACTTTAAACAAGTAGAAAGACGCCTCACTACCACCCCCACACTGTTGTTTTTTACTTCGATACGTACGAAGCGGTTTGACTCAACATTTCTGATTCGTACCGCCAGGGAATGGAACAGTCTTCCTGCTTTCCTGTTTCCTAAGAGATTTAATCTAAAGCTTTTCAAGATTAGAGTAAATAGGTATCTTCTAAGTCAGCGTGCTTCATCTTCGACCACAACGTCGCTTACCATCAGGCGAGTTGGTGGACAAATGCGGATTTTTTTTTTTTTTCCTATTGGTTTGCGTTTGACTACACACTGCCTGATGTTGAGCAGATATGCGGTCTAGGGTGTAACACGCTTACGCTAGAAGATACCTATTTACTCGGGATTTGAAGACACCTACATTATACTTTAGCGGGAAGACAGGGACTTATTCGTATTTAAAAAAAACGGGTGACTGTGTCCGATCGCCGCTACAAGAAACAGCAACTATATGGTTCCCTGTGTCGGTGTCCGATGTCAGACATTCGTTTGCCCGGCGGCGCCTAGTGATTCTCGCCTCGGCTAACTTTTGCCGTTTTATACATGAAATATTAATTTTGGTTATCAATTTAATCTAGTAGAGTGCAACGGACTAGTTCAACCATGATATTAAACTTTGGCAGTAAGGTACAAAAAATGTGGGCATTTAAGAAAAGTAGTTTTGTAGTTTTACAATTGGTAAAATTTTACATAGTGCCTGCAAATGCAACTACTCTTGATGTTGGTGAAATACAAAGTGTTTTATCCGCTCCGCTAAGCGAGGCCGTTAGAACACTTTGCAAATTATTGTGCGAAATATCGCACAATAATTTGCACTACTTATATTATATAATAATACTAGCTGCGCCCCGCGGTGTTACCCGCGTTAGCCCGAAATAAAAAGTACCTAGTCTATGTGTTAATCCAAAATCTAAACTACCTTCGTTCCGAATTTTATCCAAATTAGTTCATTCGTTTGTGCGTGAAAGAGTAACAAATATCCATACATAATCACACGTTTATAATATTAGTAGGATTGAGAGGAATTACGAGTAGAGCGAGACTGTGTAAAAACTCTACACGGTGGCGATTAGCATTGTCTCCAGCACCTGATCAACAGATTATCTTTAAACATATAATTACAATTCTGCTGTATATCACTGAACTCCTCCTAAACGGCTGCACCAATTTGAATGAATTGTTTCGTATGCGTTTGGGTGCGCCCTGGAAAGTTTAGATTCCCAATTAAGCCCGGCAGATGGCGCTGCAGTGGGTCCGCTAGTATATTACAGTAATTCTTGAAAAAAGATCACGTTTTTGCAATTGGATGCTATGATGTGACGCCTGGTTGCCTCTAATATGAATTCCATAAGCAGTTTCATTAGGAGCAAAGAAAATTAGAAGTTTCTATTTTATACCAACTATCTATTAATTTGGGTTGCTGGTGAAGGCTTTATATTTTAATCATAGACATAATGATAATAATGAGTCTTTTTGATATTGAGCACACATTTTTATTTTACTCCATTGTGACACAAAAAATCAACAACTCAAATATGACCTCAGGGTCTCTTCAGGTCTGAGTGACTCCCAGTTTAGTCCTCAAAACACTCCGTGCCTAAACCTAATTTTGAAATACTCGTACACAATAGCCCTCTTAAGCTTTGGTAGCGGTAGTGCCGTGGTAAGGAGATCTGCTTCCATCTTCTCTGTGCACTCTGCCTATAAGGCTACTACTCTTTGTTTCTTGGCTTCGTAACTTATCCATCCACCCTCTTAAGCCTTGGTAGCGGTAGTGCCGTGGTAAGGAGATCTGCTTCCATCTTCTCTGTGCACTCTGCCTATAAGGCTACTACTCTTTGTTTCTTGGCTTCGTAACTTATCCATCCACCACCATATTTGAAAATATATCCCGTATAGGATCGTCTATCTATGGTGCAAGCTGCCCAATAAGCGCCTGCCATGCCATACTACTTCATGCCACTTTTTTATATTTTAGTCCAACCTTCTTGGTTCCTTTAAATAACGGACCCGTTTCGCGGCTTGCCAATGCTTGTTTCCGTAGCAAGTATTAAATTGGCTTAGATACCTTACGGCAAACGTGATATCTGGCCTTGTTGTAATTGCTAGATACATCAACGATCCAATCAAGCTGTGGTCCCACAAGTGTTGGTTTGTTAAGACAGCTGTCGCGTGAATACGCCAGGAATCATAGTTTTCTCGCTTAAGCGATTCTACTCGTACATGACCACGACTCTTTGATTTTTCCCACGATTTACGCACTTTTTTACGAATATTAAATCTAGAGTTTTATGGATATCTCGAATAATGAGTATTTTTAATAATGAGCACACATTTTTAGTTTACAAAGAAAATACAAAACTATCTACTCCATTTTGACATACAAAATCAACAACTCAAATATCTCTATAGCAACCAAAACTCTATGGCAAGATATAAGTATATAGACTTGAAATAATTACAAAATATGACACATAGGACTCAATATGGCCGCCATTACATACTTACAAACAAAAAGTAGGTACAAAATTCAAATAAATTGCTCAAATCGATAATATGTGTACAATTTTTTCATAATGATGATCTTTCAAAAATAAATGATGAACTGAATGGAACCACAAACCACAACATCATTTAGGTATGTAATTAGTTTATTCTTGATTTTTACAAACCTGCTAAACTTATTTCGATTTATCATTATTTAATATATTTGTTTATTTTATAATCTCAAATGAGACTAACTCTGAAGTACCTATGATCTAGCAAACAAAAAAATAATCAACAAAATCGGTTCATACTAAATTGACCGAATAATCGCGTTACTTACATACAAAAAAAACATAGTTACCGCTGAATTGAGAACCTTCTTTTTTCAAGTCGGTTATAAATATTGCTATGCACTCATGCATAATGACAATGTGATTCCCGCACTTTCTTAGGTAAATTTGCGCTTGCACTCACTATTAACCCAATTATTTTCGCAGTACGCAGTATGTATTACCAAAGAAATATGGGAACATATTATAGTTATAGTTACTTTATACTTTAGTTAAAGTGTAGGCAGCAAAATGTCAAATAATTTATATATAACCTGTGGCCGCCTTCTCTATTTTCTCAAGTCATTGATACAATCGGATTGAGTTTTCAAACATGTGTCAAAATAAAAAGTAATTTAAATCAAAGTTATTACTAAGTTGCCAAGGAGTATTGATGTCACCTTGGAAGCAAATCATCCCCAAATTAACTTTCTAATCCTTTTTAACCCCGATAAGGGATGAATTTCAATAAACTACGAAACACGTCTTCCGTCAATTCAATTACAGAATGTTTATGCCAATTTTCAAGTCGATTGAACCATGGGATCACGATGTTCCATAGAAACTTTGACCCCGTTTTTTACCCTCTTAGGGTTAGAATTTCGAAAAATCCTTTCTTATCGGATGCCTACGTCATACAAAGAACCCACCCTCCAAATTTGAGGTTCCTCCGACCAGCGGTTTGGGCTCTGCGTTGATCCGTCAGTAAGTCATTCAGGACAAAGCATTTTATATATATAGATAAGTAGTGCAAAGTAAATCTAAGAATGTAACAATGGAACTGACATATTCGCGTAGCGACTGAAGTTCCCAATAAATAAAGATTATAAAAAAAAAAATGCAACTTCTAATAGGTCGGGTGTCTAGCTCTGGTGTCAGAGTTTTAGGCCGTCTGAAGGCCTCTGACATGGCTAAACGGTTAAAACAACCGTGAACTAATATATAACGAGTCATCCGAGCCATGGTACCGCTCAGTTGGAACTGAAATTTCCAAGCGCCGGCATATAGATAGATAGATAGCATTTATTTTCAGTAAGGAACATTACATTCATATTAAGTATACAATATAATATACTACAAGCAACGTCCAACGAATCGTCAGAAATAACAATCATTAAGTATTGACTTTCAAAATTATTAAGAACAATTTTAAAGTAAATTAGTTAAAAATTCGGTACATTACATTAAAAATACGATAATAAAAAAAATAAGATGTCAGATATACTGTAATAAAATATCTGCAATAGAATTGTCAGAAATAACCATTTAAAATTAATAAAAAATTCACATAGCAGTTACATGTCAAAAATAGCATAATAACACTCTAAAGTATCTGCAATAGCATCATCAAAAGTAAAAGTATATATAGTATATATACCGACTTAGATATTTTACATTATATAATGCACAATAACCCGATTTCTCTAATCTCGATGTTATGTTACCTAATTAGTGCTTGTAACCGAGCACTTTGTCATCGCGCAGCGTTGTAGTTGGCAATCACCTTACGACTAACTAAAAAGCCTGCTACGTACACTACGTAGCTTGGGCAGGGTTTTGGCTCGGACACCTGTTTTGCACGATTGTGACTATGGATATTGGCTCGAAGAATAATAACTACTTTTTACTACACACACAGTATCTTATCTCCCAAATCGATGTATCGACGTAAATCGGGCATAATGTAGCCAATAAACGTAACTAACTAGTGTAGGCCGCGGATAACAGCTTAATAAATCATATCATCTAATTACCGGGCTCGGACGCGTGTTTACATGCCGCTGCTATTACAGTTCATACGCTACGTTAGCTTTAGTCAATATTAGTTTAACGCCAACGCTATAAGTTGGTTAAAATGATAAACACTTCACAAAATTCGCCTCGGGGTCAGTATAGCGGGTTAGCTCAGTGGTCAGAGCGTCGGGCTAGAGATCCGAAGACGCAAGGTTCGAATCCTGCATCCGCGACGAATTTTTGAAATGTTTATCATAAAAAGTAACTCTTTGAGATAAACCTAGTGTGGGATGATGCACTATGAAAATTAAAATCATTTCATGGATTTAGCAGTGCGTCATCTCTCGTCAATATTCAGAAGTTCTTATAACTTCAATTGAGTGATAACCTGTCTAATACGGGTATCACAGGTGGCGCCGCCAACGCTATAAGTTGGTTAAAATGATAAACACTTCACAAAATTCGCCGCGGGGTCAGTATAGCGGGTTAGCTTAGTGGTCAGAGCGTCGGGCTAGAGATCCGAACACGCAAGGTTCGAATCCTGCATCCGCGACGAATTTTTGAAATGTTTATCATAAAAAGTAACTCTTTGAATATTAGTTTAGTTGGCTTTATACAAATCGATTACGAGTATATAGACAGATGACCTGATTAAGACAGCAATTTTTTTTTTTTTTTTTTTAGTTTAAGTTTTAGTGTTAGTTTAGTCATAGCGGAAATTGTTATTTAAGTTTTTTTTTTGTTTTTCTGTGTAAATAAATAGATTGAATGTAAATCAAAAGTATAGGTAGGTACAGATCTTATGCGTAGAAAGTCGACTTATGTAACTAAGATTTACTAGAGCTATAACGTAGCGTATAGACTGTAAAGCCTCTGAACGACGTGAATAAAACTTCAACGTTAAGACCGCGATTTTAATCGAAGCCTTTTTGAAGTTGAGTTTCAAGACTTTTTGAAGTGAAGTTTGCGCCACGCGTTTGTGTTATTGCATGTTTAATTGTGTGTGATAGTTGCACTATATCAAGCGCTCACTTTCACTTTTTTCACTTTTGCTAAAGAGAAAGACAGATCTACAATCTCGACTTCCAATATTCTTGCACTGGACAGCTTGAATTTGAGTCGAGCAAAAAAAAACAGCTGTACATACTTTTCTCGAAGCCATTCAGGTCATTTTTAACCTCCTCTAACTTCGTTGTGGATAAATCTAGGCCTTTGAATTTTTCATAACCGAGAGAATAAAAAATAAAATAAAACTAAAATAAAAAAGTATAATTCTAATTTTAATTCCAATCCAACCATTCGTTTAAGAATAAATACTAGTCAAAGTTCTTTGGCATACTGTAAAAGTACTGAAGTAGTGAATAAATAAACTGACTGTGCTTACATTAATTATTATATGGTGAAAAGTAGTAAGATCAAAATTTTTGCCGTAGAAAAACTGCAGCTTGATTTTTATTCTTAAGATGTAATGTTTTTAGAGTTCCGTACCCAAAGGGTAAAAATGGGACCCTATTACTAAGACTCCGATGTCCGTCTGTTTGTCTGTCTGTCACCAGGCTGTATCTCATAAACAGATCAGTTAAAATTTGAAATTTTCACAGATGATGCATTTCAGTTGCCGCTATAACACAAATACTAAAAATGTAATAAAATAAATATTTAAGGGAGGCTCCCATACAACAAACGTGTTTTTTCAGGAATTTTTGCTCGCTAGAACGGCGAGAGGAATGGGGCTAAGCAGGCACCAGTACAGTACGGAACCCTTCGTGCGCGAGACTGACCTGCACTTTCTATTTTTTTAATTTTAAGGGATTTTCTTTTCTAGAAACCCCTGTTATTTTTTTTCTACGGCTGCACCCTAGCTACAGCAGAAAAACTGCATTTTATTTCGGGTAATTCAGCACGTGCGTAATTGGCCTTATGTTTATGTTGATAATCCCAGAACATACGAGTATTCTGCGAGATTTGCCAAGAAATGAGCTGTACTGGATAATGACCTTTATCTCATTATGCTGGATTGAGATGTGAAACGATTTTTGTCTGTCGCTTCTGTCTTGTTTATAGATTTTTACTTATTTGACTGAGATTGGGTTATTTGGGAAGCATATCTTAGTCTAAAGTCAGATTGGCGAAACATTATAATTTATATTAGCTGAGTTAAAATTGGAACATTGACGTTAAGTATCATAGTTAACTATGAATTACTTTATAACCACGAAGGTATTACTACATTTTCAATTTTATTTTAAATTATGGAAGTTATTGTCTTGTTGAAAATTTTATGAGGATGCCGATGTTGAACGGCGGACGTCGTACGGTTAGCATAATGGTGATGATGATAGAGAAATATGAAGTTTTTCAAGTTCAAACATTCTTTTATTTGTGCCCGAATTGCATTAGCTTACAGTAAGTAGATGACCTATTTTCACTCATAGAATTCTCGTACCACTGTACCTTATCGGGTACAATCTTTGCAGTCCCACCTCTAAGCTGGTTAAATTGAATCACAACAGATCAGCCGAGTAAACGCCTGATGATGTTAATCTGAGTAACTTGCGGTAATCCGTGGTTCCACGGTGAAGGTAGATTATGACGGGGAGGTAGAATGCTGCTGGAATGTATACTTTCTCATTAATTCGTTATAAATAAATAAAAATAACAAATGTTTGTGCCCGAATTGCAACAGTTGAAACGTGGTACATTACCCATTTTCGCCCATAAAATCCTGTGTCACTGTACCTTATCGGGTACAATCTTTGCAGTTCCATCTCTAAGCTGGTAAAATTGAATCACAACAGATAATCCGCGGTTCCAACGTGAAGGTAGATTATGACGGGGGGGTAGAATGCCGCTGGAAGTTATACTTACTTATTCATTAGTTACATTTATTATATGTCACTCAACATATACATACGTATGTCTCTATCATGGCGTCTGTGAACAAGTCGTTGCACAAATAACAAATTCACATGTCAGCGACGCCAGGAGTGGGGATTTACGCAACTTGCAGCTAAGTTCACAGACGCCAAGTTTGATTCGGCAGTATAAGGTCGAGTGCTACGTGCCGGCAAACGTAGCGTAGTAGGACTCACAGGGTGGACAAATGACAACATTAGGACCACAGAAGGTAATTCGGCGGTCGCTGGATGCAAACCACTTCTAACCGGCCTTATTTGAGATCTATAGGGGAGGCATATGTCCAGCAGTCCTATAGCTGAGAAGAAAATAAAGGAAATCGAATGGCTTTGGCGTTAGAGATTTAAATTTTAAACTGGCTGAAGGCTTTGACAAGGCTAACCGTTTGACATATGCTTATATGTTTTCTGAGCAAATAATACCATTATAGCAGCAATTATCTATTTAACATAATCGATATTAAATTCAATCTATGGCACTATAGTTTAAAATCTGTTAATTGAGTTGAAATTTTTTTCATAGCTGTTTTTAAAAGTTAATGGAAAGGAAAGATGGAAAGCTTTTTCACAGCGTTGGGACAACGCGGGCTGCGGGCTGAAAATAATAATTACTAAAAATAATTTTCTAAAAACTCACAAAAGCCTTAAATTCTCCACCTTAAGACACCGTCCTTAATCTACCAAAGACTGACCAAAAACTTCTCCGCATTTTTAACCAATCTCTAGGGCTGCCACAGCGTCCCAAACCTAATCTTCTCAGCGTATTCCGAGCGTCATTTTACTAATCCAGCCCAATAAAGTCGGCTCGCTCACTTGACGTGCAATATTAATTAATTCTTGGCTTAATAATTCACCAACAATAAGGGTGAGTTTGCTTCGTGATTAATAGATTGTGCCACCCCTGACTAGCGTCAGATTAAATTCTTGGCTTGGCTCTAATTGCGTTGTAAATCTGGGCCTCGGGCGACGAAGGGTTCATTTCTGATAACGTTCGGCATATTTGATTGCGGAATTGAGATTGCAGATTCTTTAACGATATGATTAGTAAAGGCACGGTAATGATGATATCTAACAGTATTGTGACTCAGCCCTGTCCTTGAAATATATATCTACAGCGCCACGTGCGCACGCACAACGTAACACACGCTAGGGCTGCCCGCCTTCAGTATTTTAATTTCATCTACTTACTCTTTATCTACTCAAATTTCTTTCTTGTTTCTGTCTATTATTATGATGTAAAATTATTATATTTCTTACAAAATAGAAATTAGTTGTGAATGAAAAAAGAAGCGTTTGATAAAAATACATAAATTATGTTTCCTGGCGTTTTAAGGGTTCCGTAGTAAAATGAGAAGCACCTTGTTAACACTTTGACAGCAAGACGACATAACGTGGGGTGTTAAAAGCTTGAGACAATATTATGTAATTGTATATCTACTTATACCTGTAGCCCCCAATTTATTTTGAGTATTTTAACAAAACCTTGAGTGAATCTAGAGGCGCATCCTAGTAGGTAACTTGTTTGCCCATACCCAGAAAACTTGAAAGTTTATTCAGTATTTCTGGATTAGGCAAAACTAGTAGTTGCCTTCCCTAGAGAAAATTTCTTGCTGTATCAGTAAAAAAATGGGGGTTTTAGGTTTGATTAGTCAACATTGTATTGATTTTGATGCAATAAATAAAACGCTGTAGTATTTTTATTGTAGTTTAATTAGATGTTTCTTAGCGATCTCCAAAAGTTAAGCAATGATCTGTATTGGGATGGGTAACCGCGGGTGGCATTTACAACTAAGCGCTGCCGTAGCTCGAATGACAGGTCAAATTGTGGATTTCGTTTGATTTATATCCTATCGCTTTGCTAAGGCAGAGTCTTTTAGGGCGCTTAAAATTTCCGATGTGACGGAAAGTAAGCCTATATAAAATTAGAAAGATCTGAAACGATTTTCAAACTCACATAATTCTTTGTTGACAAGTCTCAAAGATAAAAATAACAAAAACCGAGCTCTAAAAATCCAAAGAAACGGAGCACCACTTTATAAGAGTTATTTCTTGGACTGCAAAACTACCTTATTAAATCTTATAAAGCTCGTCGCGGGCACACAATGCTTTTCTTAACCATACAAAGACCGGTGAAGAATAGCTGGATTGTGAGAAAAGTGAGAAGCGGTGAAAGGTACCTACCATTTTATGTGATGTTTCTTTGAATAAGCTTAAAATTCTGTTTTTTCTCACGCCCGACCAAAAAATATTGTTTTAGATTTGACGCGTGTATTGTGTCTGTATCTACGTGTGTAGGTAAGTGTGTGTTGCTAGTGATGACTTATGGCACTGAATCGTGGTCTCTTACTATGGGCCTTATTAATAAGCTCCAAGTAGCCCAACGAGCTGTGGAGAGGGCTATGCTCGGAGTTTCTCTGCGGGATTGAATCAGGAATGAGGAGATTCGCAGTAGAACCAAAGTTATCGACATAGCCCAGCGGATTGGCTAGTTAAAATGGCAATGAGCAGGGCACTTAGCGCGGAGGACTGATGACCGACGGGGTCGAAAAGTTCTGGAGTGGAGACCACGTACCGGCAAGCGGAGCGTAGGACGTCTACCCACAAAGTGGACGTTTCGTCGTCAAGGTGAAGTTAGCTACAAGCTGCGCACTATTCAATCCAGACTGAAGCTCACACAAAGCCGCGCGTTTATTAGATATTGCGCAGCATGTAGCTAACTTCATTTCCGTCAACTTGTGTGGCACGGCCTATACCTTTATGAGTTTGTGAGCGAAATCAACCGTCTTACCACAAAAGTTTTACGCACGCTTTAGACAATGTTTAGCAGTAAAAATTGCACGGTTGAACAGTGTTTAAAGCGTGTTTAAATCTTTTGTGGTAAGGCGGCGAGTCTATAAATCGAATAGCCTTTTTAACTGTTTGTTAACTCTAAACATTGTTAAAAGCTGCTTCATCTGCGACCACAACATGGCTGGTTTGTGGTGTTGGTGGCCAAGCGTAGACTTCATCTATCCGCTTATCAGCTGTAGGACGTCCACAGCTGGATATAGACCTCACTTTTAGATTTCTAGTAATCCCGATTGAAAGCGGCTTGAACTCATAGCGCAGCGGTCACTTATATTTTTGAACGTAATATTTTGAACTGTAAAAATTTTGATCCTATGAACTATTTGAAGGCCTTCAGAAACCATAAAATAAGTCTATTTTGGGAATTCATAAAGTAGAGACCTTCATATGAACCACATTTACTTGGAAAATCTGTGTGGTTACTAACTCCGAGTAAACCAAAAAGAAACTTCTTGCGTGTTGAGCTAACTTTGTTGTGAATGAAACTATTATAAACAACAACAGTTACAAAAGGCTAAACTTGCCATTTACTGAGCCAAAAGCAGCGTTATCATTTGTGTGTTTATGAATAAAACAACATTTAATCAGAAATAAATAGATTTCTTGATTCAATTTTTGCATCGAACACAACAGTACCACACCAGTGTTTTGTAACACCAAAAGTTCATTGTATTGTATTACTCTTTTTTTTACTATTTATCTACTGTTGGACTATAAACTTGCCTTTGATAGCTGAAAGAGTCATTTAATATACCTATCTACAGGTCAGATGATATTATCGTAAATCCAGAGCCTTAGAGATATTTGGCCCCATAGCAAAACATAATGATTTTGGCGTATTTTGCCTTTATCCACTTTTTTCTCATTATCTATCATATTATATTCAGAAGTTTTGGCAGGTAATATTTTAGTCATCTGAAATTAAAAAAAAACTACTTTCGAAACGACTACCATTAAACCGCGGGAATCCAGACCCTGGTGTTTGTGGAACAGTAAGTTATGTATACTAAAAAATCGGCCAAGTGCGAGTCGGACACGCGCACGAAGGGTTCCTTACCGTATGGGAGTCCCATTAAAAAACTCCTAAATATGAAATTTGTTGTATGGGAGCCACCCTTACATATTTATTTTATTCTATTTTTAGTATTCGTTGTTATAGCGGCAACAGAAATACATCATCTGTAAAATTTCAGCTGCCTAGCTATCATGGTTCATGAGATACAGCCCGGTGACGGACAAACAGACGGACAGACGGACATCGAAGTCTTAGTAATAGGGTGCCGTTTTTACCCTTGGGGTACGGAACTCTAAAAACGACTTTCGAAACGACAAACCGCGTAAACAACTAACTCTGGTAACTCTGGTGTTTGTAAATTATGTACAATAAAAAACGCGTAATGTATCATAACTCATGTATTTTTGCTTAGTCAAATAAATAACTGCCTAACTCGGCAGTTTTTGCCCCGCCCGGGGTAAATACACACAGATACAGTCACATAGATAAATTATTAGGAGGACACTGGACAGAGACGCTAGCCGCTTGTAACAAGTTACAGCATTGAAAATCTATAGAAAAGGCCTATGTCCAGCAGTGGTTGTCCTACGCCAGATTCTAACTGATATTATGATGATATAGATACAAAGACATGGCCCAGTTGCATGCGACATGTGTATGAAACTAAATCATAGAGTAACAACTAAATTGAATGGTATCTTTGAAATTAAATAGTATCTAATAATAATACAACTAACTAATTAATATTTGCGTTCGATTTCTTTGGCGCTGACTGATACGTTCTAAATTCAAAAAGTGCGCGGCTAATATAATTGCAGCGCACGTATAAAGAGGATTAAAAACGTAAGCCCGCTATAAAAATATTTGCGTTCGATTTCTTTGGCGCTGAACACGAACATGTAACAAATTCAAAAATTGCGTGGCAAAGGTAATTGTGGCCCGCTTATAAATAGGATTATAAGCGCGCCACAAGACAGGAACCTAAATAATACAAATAGAAACCATTAATTCACAATTTATTGATTAAATACTAAAAATGGAACGATTACAACCAAAATCAGAGATTATTTTTCAAGTTCAAAAATGACAATGATCTGACATTTCTCTTTTTTTTAATTTTCTTCACAATCAGCTCACGTTTCTACTTACGCAATATTTTGGCGATAATGAAGCCCTTGTCTTGTCATCAGCTCATGTAATTATTATTTTCACACATAAGTTTTAGCTAAAATAAATTAGCTATTAATGTTTTATTGAAATGTAAGTTATTTACAACTGCGAAGTAGTCAAGGTTTAATTTATTTTTATATGAGTACTTTAAATACAGCCCGCTAAAAGTTTCTTATAGAAAACACCACCTTTGGGTGCACTTAAAGGCGAACCAAGTCGTCCTCTTCGAATAAATGGGATGAAAAATGAAATAAACATAGAAGCTTCGAAACAAAATTAACCGACTAGCATTAAACCACGTAATGTACCGTAACTCACGTATCATTAGTCAAATGAGTAACTGCCCAACTCGGTAGTTTTTGCCCCGCCCAGGGTAAATTCCGTGAAATTAACCCGTAGTTTTACCCCCGGGGTAATCTGGGAACGGGGTAGGTACAAGTAGTTTACATTTAAATTACCGTTTAACTTCCCATGTATCGTTTACATAATGAAGGGTTGAGAAGTTTTTGGAGACGGGAAAGTGATTCCGAGTTCAAGATTTAATGTAGCTAATTTATAGGCGCCATCGTAAATTTAATTAAGTTTGTGCAAAAAGACAACCGTCATAGCGTTACGGTGAACTGACAATAAGATTTTAATCAGCAGTCAAGGTACCGACTATACTTGGTTTACGCGAGTACTGATGAAAACCGAATTGGTATCTACCAGGTATCAAACACTTTTAGTTGTACTATAGCAATGACAGAACAGTGCTGCCAACGTAACAAAACTAGTAAAATGGCATATAGGCGACTTCACCTACGACACTTCTCTTTTGTACAAACTCTAGGAACGTAAAATATTGCTGTTTCTTTTTCACTATTTACATTAATTTGAAAGAACGAACAATGCTTTTAGTTGTTTTAATAAAAAAAATAACCATCGACATACGATCTAATAACATCATCAATCACATACGCGTCATCAATGATAAGGTCAGTCCTCAAATCAAATGGACCACATACAGAAACATAAATTTTCGAATAAAATGGAATCATCCAAAGCGGTTAACCCAGAAAAAAATCTAACCATAACATTATACATTCATAACATAATTATTAGGTAACTAAATGTTGCGAATGCCTCTGACAAGTCAGAGTCACCTTGAGTTTGAAATAATACCAGCTTAATATCCTGGATTCCTAGTTTTCAAATAGAGACTACGTACCCACTTAAAAGCGCAACACCGCTCGTTGACCCTCAAGGTGAAAAAATGACCTCATTAAGTCCACAGGATCACTTAGAATTTTAGCCTCTTTGCCTGGTCTCATTGAAGATATTGGGGAGGTCTATGGCTGGAAAGACGAAGATAAGATCTTTTTTGGTCTGACAAATGTTGAAGAAGAAAGCGACGGATTTCTTTTTTGTAAATTATTGTGTACATAATTTTTTTTTTTTTTTTAAATGGCACAGCCATCCTCAACTGTGCACAGAATTAGAATAGTTAGCACGAATCAATTGTACTTGTCATCAATGTTTATCGTAGTAATTTCTACATTATCGCAGATTTTTTCAAAAACAGCTCAGCCAAAGTATGATTTAAGAAACAAAAATAAAAATCGGCCAAGTGCAAGTCGGACGAAGGATTCCATACCGTATGGGAGCCCCTTTCCTCTTGCCGTTCTTAATAGCGAGCAAAAAACTCCTAAAAATAGCGTTTGTTGTATGGAAGCCCCCCTTAAATATTTATTTTATTCTGTTTTTAGTATTTGTTGTTATAGCGGCAACAGAAATACATCATCTGTGAAAATTTCACCTGCCTAGCTATCATGGTTCTTGAGATACAGCCCGGTGACAGATAGACAGACGGACAGACAGACGGACATCAAAGTCTTAGTAATAGGGTCCCGTTTTTACCCTTTGGGTACGGAACCCTAAAAAGGATCATCAAAATAGGTTCATATTATTGGCGGCGTAATCGTTTAAACATATTATACAAAAAACATAGTCAAATCGAGAGACTCCTTTTTTGAAGTCTTAATAACATCATTAACCAACTTTTCAGTATTTTGTGTAAAGTACCCGAGAAATAGCTTTTCGACTCGAGCGGTTACATTTAAATTTCGCCATAATATCTTGGGACTCATTTGCCGTGTGTGTTGAAGATAAATGATCTCTCTACGTCGCGAATAATTTATAGGACGTTCTAAATCTTACTTTCAGTATTTCGGTGATAAAGGCGGGCTACACTGTATGATTACGGATATTTAAAATTACTTTAGGCTAATTTTTGATTCAAATAATTTAAATTAATGTGAAAATTATTATATCCTCAATTTTTATGTACCTACAACACCCATGAACTAAAGGATATTGTGAGCGGGTCAGCTTCTAACATACTTTATATTACTTAGTCTTGTTCAAATGGATAAAATGACATTTACATAGACGAGACAGTGTACAAGTAGCGGCACGTAAGTCTAGCGCTGAGCGAAGTGTGGAGGGGATAGCTGCGCATGTTGACCGCCATACTAAATTCATGCGCAGCCACCCTGATGATATTAATATAACATAATGAATTTAGTATGGCGGTCAACATGCGCAGCTATCCCCTCCACACTTCGCTCAACGCTAGACTTATATGCCGCAACCTGTACCTATCTATAACAACAATACGAGTATTTCTGTCAGTACCTACGAGTATATCTACTCGCATTTATGGCATACAAATATTTGCCCGTATCAATAACGTACTCGTATCACGCACGGAAAACAATAAGATACGCTCTACCATGAAAAGCATCAACTGCGTGTAGTGCCCGTATGATGTCCGTTTATACTCGTAACTCATTTATGTTGCCCGCACGTAACCAGTATGATGCCAAAATGTAATATTTACCAATTCCTATATGAATCCCATCAATAATATGCAGCACTGTGCTATGCACAACTGTGCGTATTGGGTTGGAAACGTCGTGTGCCATACTTCTCTTTTATTTTTTGCCTGTTACGTTCCTAGCTCGGTCGCGTTAGTACGTTGTAGTGAGCAGCGTCTTCTCATTTACAGATTTTATTTATTATTTGGGAAACTGTCGAATACATTATCAACTTATTTTACCGTGTGTTCATACCCTTACATAAACACAAATTTTAGGATTACAATCCGCGTGTCTTGAATGAAATCTCTTGTTACGATAAAATTGAGGTGTTTATCTCGAATTTTAAGTGAGTTAAAATGTTTCTTGGCGGTATTAAAATAAATTCAGATAAAATGCACAGAACAATAAGCTATAGTTGATATATTATAATTTTAAGATAGTAATTCTTGTTGTTTATACCTCTTCTCTAAATATTTAGTATAAAATGAAGTTTTATACTCGTAGCTGTTCCACTCTCCTAAACTAGGTACACAAAAGATTGTGAATTTGGAATATTGAATTATTATTGACATTTGAATTATTTATTTTTCGTGACTGTGTTTTTAACGGGATTTTATTGGATATTTTAATTGCACTTTTGTTTTATCTATCTATACATATAAAATAGAATCGTGGTTGTTAGTCTCGCTAAAACTTGAGAAAGGCTGAACCGATTTGGCTAATTTTGATCTTGAAATATTTGTAGAAGTTATTCGGTTAGATAATTTGTAAAAGTTGCGAGAAAAATAATAAAAACCGGAATTTAATTTTCTCATACAAAATGTTCCTGCATGTGAAAGTTCTTATTGACAGTTGACACTTGACAGATGGTGAAATGAAGTTCACCGGGTCAGCTAGTTAGGAATAAATCTTACTTAATAATGCTTTCTAAAATATGTTAGTATGTACTAATGACTTATAAACTAGTTGTTATCAATAAAGAGTATTCATGAGTAAAATTGTGATGTGGTTTTATTATTTCTGAGTATTTTTCCGGAAGTTTCAAGACACTAATAGTACCAGTAAAATATTTAAAAATCCTATTTTATTTTGTGTATATTTGAATGAAAAATAAACTATTGGTGGATTTATTTTCGAAATGTAACTTTGGTCGTAAGATTACTGAAGTTATCAGTTCTCGCTTACTTTACGGCGTTGATTACTGGTCTGTAGAAGACGTCTTTATTTAGGGTTCCGTGCCTCAAAAGGAAACAACGAAACCCTTACAAGATTACTTTGTTGTCCGTCTGTCCGTGTGTACCTTTTATCTTGGGAAGGCGTAAAGTTAAAGAATTGAAATTAAAACCATATACGTATTATATGGTCTCATGCAGTTGTAAAAAAATCAAACTTTTCGCTCGATATTAATAACGGTGACAGGTAGATGCTTGAAATATTCACAGAATAATTAATTGTTTATTTATTTCAGTAATTAATTATTAAATAAAAAAAAAATCAGTAGGGCTCCCATACAATAAACGTGATTAGCTGATGTGATATCAATATCGGAAACAGGTAGATGCTTGAAATAAAAAATGAAATGTATAATTTTAAATTTTCGAGAAAAAAGTTGTCCGTAAAACTAGGTAGCCCTATGCAGTGCGGAACCCTTCATGCGCAAATTTGAATTATTAGTGTTTGTTGTTATAGCGACAACAGAAATACGTCACCCACACCAGTTACCGCTGTAACTGGTGTGGGTGACGTATTTCTGTATCTAATATGTATAATATCTGTATGTAATAGTCTAGGTGTAAATACTTTGAAGACTTTACAATTTTCTGGTACTAAAGGTTTCGATTCGACAGCACTGCCCTGTTATTGGGCCGGCTTTTGTAGGCTTTGCAACGCTGTTACTGTAGTATGGGAGCTGTTGACTGGAGTTTTTTTGTCATTAATTTGAATGTGGGATCTAGGTACGTCAAAATAGAGCGGCTATCGATAGCTTCCAAGCTAATGAACTGATCTTGTCCTTTTTGTGAAAACTGATGTAATCGAAATGATTTTAGTTATAAGGAAAAAGTAAAATAAATATAAAATACCTATTTTTTCATGGTACAGTGCGCCTACACTATTACTTTAAATACACGCCTCCTTTGGTCCTTAAATGCGTACACGTTGGTATGCACTTTTTGTCTCCATGACGTACGGTCGACATCCTGAGATATGTTTTAGGTGGAAACTTCAGTGAACACCTCCTCCCCCGCGCCTCACGAAAAGCTGACAGAATGTAGTGAATGCAAATCGTAGTGCGTTTATAGTCCGGAGATAAAACGTCCCTGCATTCCTTATCACATAATTTATTCATAAATAAACTAACTTTCATGTTGCAAATGCGATCTTGAAGTTTGATGCCTAGCGTAACCTCTTCTTGGCTAGCTGGGCAATGTGAGTGTCCACAATCTTCTTAAAAATAAACAGAACGTTAAACTCATGTACACCTGATCGTTTTTTTTCGTATAGGTTTGCGTTTGACTATACATTGCCTGATGTTATGCCAGATATGCGGTCTAGGGTGTAACGCGCTTACCTAGAAGATACCTATATAATAGGAATTTGAAGAAAAAAACAGTCGTGATTTTCTTTTCCACTGTCTCCTCGACTACACCGCCACACGTTTTGTATGTTATGCTGCCAAAGCCGTTTGCGGGATGCGACCATGTCAAACTTTTCGGGTGCCATTAAAATTGTTGTTTCCCAAACTTTGGCGCGTGTTTTGTTTCTGGTTTGCTGAAATTAAAAGGATTTTGTTTAAAATGGGGCATTGTGGGAAATTGGTTACGGTTAACAGTTACATACACGTGTAAATTTTTTGTACCTACTTGTTGTACGAAATAGTTCGCTCGTAAAATGTGTACTCATAGGCTGGGTGGTTAGCCCTGGTGTTAGTTTTTGAGTCATTATAAAGCCGAAGATATGGCTAAAGATTTGAAGTATCGGAGAACTACAAATCATTCGAGCAACAGTAGCGCTCTGTTCTAAATGCCACCCGCGGTCCCCCATCCGAGGCCTGACCACACTGTCCGTTTCGTCATTTCAGTGATTGGGAAAGAACAGCGGGGTCTATACGAAAACTATGCTCAGAGTCTCTCTTCGACATTGAATCAGTGTTTACTTAGCGTAAGAGATAAACAAGTAGGTATACAAGTTTAGTGTGTTTCTGATCCAATATAGTAAACTATAAATTAAATGACACTGTTGCAGGATTGCCAACCTATTTTACCGTTTCGAAAAGCTTTTTACAGAACTATTTTTTCAATAACTTATGAACAGCCAAAAATATAGCCATGCATTCACTGAGTAACAATGTTTGGGATACACAGTATTTGAAACATCACGATGTTTCTAGTAACTGATTTGTTTCAGTGTTCAGTGGGATGCACCGGAACATATGATAAACACGTAGTGTTTACAGAAACAAAAAAATCGGCCAAGTACGAGTTGGACTCGCGCATGAAGGGTTTCCATACCGTATTCGGGAGCCCCTCGGCAAAAAATCACGTTTGTTGTATGGGAGCTCCCCTTAAATAATTATATTATTCTGTTTTTAGTATTTGTTGTTATAGCGGCAATTGAAATACATCATCTGTGAAAATTTCAACTCTCTAGCTATTACGGTTCATAAGATACTCGTACAGCCTGGTGACAGACAGACGAACAGACAGACGGACAGCGGAGTCTTAGTAATAGAGTCCCGTTTTTACCCTTTGGGTATGGAACCCTAATAATCTGCCAAGTACGAGTAGGATTTGCGCACGCAGGGTTCCGTACTGTATGGAAGCCAAATACTAAAAACAGAATAAAATTAATATTTAAGGGTAAATATTAATTTTATTAACAAAAATACATCATCTGTGATTTTTTTGCTTTCCAGCTATATCGGTTTACGAGATACAGCCTGATGACAGACAGAAAGACGGACAGACGGACATCGGAGTCTTAGTAATAGGGTCCCGTTTTTACCCCTTGGGTGCGGAACCCTAAAAATTGTCTCCGAATCATTATTTTCTGTTTGAAAAAGGCGAAACGTCAGTAAAAACTTGTTCTCAAACATTGATCCTAGTAAATAACCCTAACTGAGGACCGCATCGTTATACATTCATGAGGATTTGGCTTTGACGCCGCGGTCTTTTGTTTTTCTCCAATCAGTTGTAATTCAATACTGGGGAATCTGGAAGGATTTGATTGCGAATTCGGCCCTGGAAATCTAGTTGGATTGACGCCCGATTTTACAAAGAACAACCTTATTTAATACTAATATATGTAACTTTATTTTTTATGCTGAAAACATTTGGCCACCAACTCGCCTGATGGAAAGCGAAGTGATAGCCGAAGATGGAGTATGTAGACCTAGAAGGTACCTATTCTCTCTTGACTTGAAGATATCCAAATTGTAATTGTCCGGAAATAATGACGGAGGCAGGGCATTCCAATCCCTGGCGTATTTTGAAGGAAGAAGCGAATCACTTAGTACAAGCTGGTGGTACGTCGACTATGTAGGGATGGTTTTTATGCGACTTCCGGCTTGTTCTGTTGTGAGAATGAGATATTTATTCCCACTAAGCATGAAACTTGCAATAAGTTGTAGTAAGTTTGTATATGGCACATTTAGGTGTTCGAGCCTAGGCTTGAACCACATAATGAGATTACCCTTCCAATATTCGTCCTAGTATCTGCTGTCTCGCTCACTCTGCAGGTATATTCGACACGCCCACTTCGCTCCGTCTCTTTCTCACAGCTTATAAGCAGCGCGCGGCGGGCCATTTGCTTCAGTACGCTTTTAATATTCGTCCAGTGAACACACAAATACACAATGCAAGTGCTTTCCGCTCGGCGCCTGTTGGCCCAGCGACGAGTCGAGACATGTTTTGACATGATCACGACGGGACTGAAATCAGCCCATATGCACAGTCATTCAACGTTGTATCGCCGCCGTCGTATCAATAACTGAGTCGACGCATCAATCTATCATGGAATAACACCGAACGTGTCGTATCAGATGAAACGACGTATCTATTATGAAGTGTCACTCTTTGAGTCGACGTATCGGTTGAAACGACGATCGTTTCGGTAGCTGCGTTCCTTGAGCCAGCACTATTTCAGACTCCAATCTACAACTAACATGCCTGAACTAACCACCATGAGTGATCTGGCGGCTGAGCCGCATCCAGACGACAAAGCGACGGCGTTCGTGGCCATTGTAGGAGTCGGTAAAACTTTCCGAATAGTTGATGTGACTGGCCGGTGTATACTTACTCCATGCAAGACCTGTTTGGCAGCAATCACGTCACACAGGCGAGAGGTCAAGCTCCGGTTTGCCGTTCTTACAATTAACATAAACTAACAGAACTATCAAGGCCTCGATGGCCGTTTGGCAGAGCATTGCTCTATTCTCCTCACAGTTTGATGGAGTCGTTCAGCTATGATTGGAACCTAAATATCCGTTTTATACCCGTCTGGGGGAAAACGGTTCTAATTAGGTAATAAATACATGTTTGTGAGGTCATGGACCTTTGAGCTGTGTGCAACTTTAAAATTTCAACTTTCCTTCATGACCACCGTGGCTACGCATTGACCGAGAATTAAGTCGCGTTCTGAGATTTCAAGCAAGCTTAAAAACAACGAAGGTCCAGTGAGACTGATCAGCCAAAATCAAAACGGGCGTCTACTGAAGAACAGGTTAAGTAAACCTCCGCGGCACCACTGCAAGGAAGCAGCGAACATATGCTGGCAAATTTCCTGAGTCAACAAATGGCATTTTTCGACAAAAGGTTGGCCATGCACGCGGAGCAAAATGACAAAGTGAAACCTCTTCTGCAGCAGCAGCAGTCTTAACTCAAGCAGAGAAAGAACTTGACAAATCCTTTGATTCAGTCACTGATGGTACAGACGAATCGGAAGATCAAGTGCATTCAGTAAAGTCCCAAGCAAAGTCTCTACGGAGACAGATTGCACATGCTTAGCGGCAGCTCGTCGCGTTACAAATTGAAGACTCCGAAAGCGAGCTGTGTTTAACTCTGTTCCTAACATGGTCAAACAGGACTAGAACATATAATTAATTGCCAAAATTTCGGAGACCCGGAACAGCGAAACATCAGGTTCTGAAACACAAAAAACAATTTCAAGCGACGCCAGGGGTTTGTGCGTTGAAACCAAATAACCATCTGGTTGGTGTCAATGGCTCTTGAAAATCGAGCGAGATCTTGGAAAAGTTCGACTCAACCTTGGGCGCTATTTCAAACAATTCAATGCAGATTCTAAAGCAGATGCGAAAGCAAGTTTTTAACAAGAAAAGGAATTTGTTGAACCTAATTCGAAGTTGTGCCGAGGCGGTCTAGTGGTTGTAACGCTGGCCTGTCATTCTTGAAGTTGTGAGTTCGAATTCCGGTCCCGTACCAATGAGTTTCTTTGGAACTTATGTACAGAATTTCACATCATTGATTTTCGTTGAAAGAAAACATCGTGAAGCAATCTACATACGTCCGGAGAAGAAATCCGGTGTATGTGAATCCACCAACCCGCAATGGGCCAATCTGGTGGATATAGCCCAAACACCCGTCATGGGTAGGTCTGCGTCGACATCCTGCAGTGGGCTATTAAAAAAGCTGGTATAGTACAATACAGATTCGAAGTTTATATAAACTTTGAACGCTCCCATATGGTCATACAGTCATTCATTCATAACACCATTTGTTACAAGTCAAGTTGCAAACATTACTTCCAAAACATTACGATATTACATACAGTATGTATGTGGAAGGCGGGGGGGAGGTAATACAGCAACGTCGTGTTTAGTACAAACCACGTAACCAAAGCCTTAAAAAGTATCTATCTTACAAGTGATGCAGCCCTCTCAGACTCATTTATTGAAAAATAAAATGTGGAAGCCGTAAAAAAAAAAAAAAAAAAAGCAAGGGGAATCCACAAATGCTGTCCAGCTAAGAAGAGAGCTTGGGCTAGGCTACATACAATATGCGACTGGAAAGCGAAACATCTCAAGAAATACGATTTCGGAAAGACAGTGGCTCTCGCAGAAGCCGTCAAATACAATCCGAATGAGCTACCAACAAGCTAATAAAGGTAACGAAAAGGGCAGGTTGGAACGGCCCTTACAGTTTCCCCATCATACATACAGTCACGAAGGCAGAAAAGGGGTCAGGAGGAGGATAAAATGACTGCTTTACAGCAGGGTGTCTCGGAAAATACACATACCAGTGTCGCGAAGCACTAGCATCAGTTTTGTACATTATAAACGGGTAAAAAGAAAAGTTTTTGAAAGGTATTCCTGTAAAAAAAAAAAACCCAGTTGCACTCCGAGAGTGCCGGCAGAAGTGAAAACTGGTTCGTTTTACGAATTTTCGGTCAAGCTACGAGTACGTCATGACCTGACGCGAGTTTAACATTCTTAGAAGTGCACAACGCCGCTAAAGAAGTTTCCACTTCAAAAAACGTACCTCTTCGTACGACATTCTCAGAATCAAACGTTCATAGGTTTCAAACAGTGTTTCTCCCAAATATCAGTTGTTTTAAAAGCCAAGTACAATCAAAAGCTTTACAGGAAAGTGCACATCAAACCAGTTCATCTCCACAATGTTTTTGGAAAGAAAAATTTGGAATTCTGAAAATATCCTGAACAGGACACTTTGGATCTAGCACATCGCAAAACATAACCTTGGGCTGGTTAAACTTTGCATCGTTAGTAATGCCTCCGAGCAGGCTTCATTGCCGCAAAATACAAAGAGCCTCGAAACGCCTCTCCTCCAAAGCCTCGCACCACAGAGCTCCAATGACATAATCAGTGCAAGAAGGACCTAGTTTGGTGGTTGGAAAAAAATAGTCACAAAAATAACCGAACTCGACAATATTCATAACCACCGACGCAGCAGAGGACGGCTGGGGAGCTATAGCAAACAGTCATCGCTTATGGGGCAAATGGACAACCTCTTAGCGCCAGTGGCTCAACAACTTAAGCGAACTATAGGTAGACTACATTCGAAGTCTTTTATCGTCTAGGTTTCAAATTTTTATTGTCATGCTGCAATGGAACAGCAGATCAACAGTGGCATACATCAACAAAGAGGCCGGCACAAAGTCGACACTTCTGTTAAAAGCCACCACGATAATCGTTTTGCGAAAAAATGAAATGCCGGCTAATAGCCCGACACATTTTAGGAGTATACGATAGGATAGCAAACAGGTTGTTAAGAAACAAATCTATTCGAGAATGGCATCTCGACCAAGAAGTACTTGCGCGATATTCTAAGAACACGGTACCTACACCACAATTTGACCTATTTGTGTCTAACATCTCGGCTGAACTCCCAATACATGTCAGGGAAGGCGCCACGGATCAACACAATGTCTTCACACCCTTTAGTAAAACGAGTTACAAAAAGGCGTCTTTACAGCAAAGTAGTCAATGAGAAAGTTGTTATCATGTAAAATAAAGGCCTTATTAGCGTTTCTGAAACCTTATGAATTTAATGAAAGTAGTATTTTCGCAGTGTCACAACACGCAGCTGATTTACCTCTTGCTCGTTACAGAGAAGAGTGCATGACATTACCCTCCTGAGCACAGAATCAGGAGCATATGCAGATAAGGAGGATGGGATGGGATTATATTTTGGCCGAATTTCGGGTCTAAAACAGATTCTCACTCATCTAGCCAGTTTGGCTGGCAGCTAAAGAGAGCGTAAGCGGTTTACAGCGGTTTCAAGCGGCTCGATTTAGTTTTCCGGATAACTACCATTTCTTCAGACCGTCGCAGACACAGTCAATTGAAAAATTCGTTCATTACCACAAGAGGTATACCTACAATTGCATCACGTACGGTAAAAGCCGAATTAAGGGCCGAATGTAGAACATTATTTAAGCAAGCTGCAATTTTAGTAACTGCAGGAAGCTTTAGAGCTGCAGTAATGTCCCATATAGCTGGGTAAGCAATCAGCGTAGCATCGATGAAATTCTTAAAAGAAGCAATTGGAGGTCAAGAAATACTTTTTCGAACTGTACTTCAAGAAGATGCTAAAATTGACAGGTCCCAATGTAAACGTACTTTGTTAAACGTTTTCTGCATCATTAAAAATATCTAACAGGCTAAAAATGTATGAATCTTAATTGTTTTAAGAATAATTTAAGAACATTAGGTGTTCTTACAAGCGTTGCCAATATCATATCTCTGAATATTTTGGTCGAATCAGATTTTCATTTAAGTCTGTAAACGAACTATTCTAATCTATTTCTGTGTCTATTTGTTATAGTCATAGTTTTTATATAATCTGTTCACAACCATGCTAATGCCTTCACAGTACGCTTTAGCAGCGCCGGCAGATAGTAAACACGTCTCATTATGTGGTTCAAGCCTAGGCTCGAACACCTAAAAAGAACCGTTTTTCCCCCGAAGGGTATAAAACGGATATTTAGGTTTCAGCCGTAGCTTGAACCACACCTTTTAAGGCCTTGCCGGCTTAAGGTACTGAAGCAAATGGCCCGCCGCGCGCTGCTTATAAGCTGTGAGAAAGAGACGGAGCGAAGTGGGCGTGTCGAATATACCTGCAGAGTGAGCGAGACAGCAGATACTACGACGAATATTGGAAGGGTAATCTCATTATGTGGTTCAAGCTACGGCTGAAACCTAAATATCCGTTTTATACCATTCGGGGGAAAAACGGTTCTATTTGTAAATTTCAAACATCATGTTGCAGGAACATGTCAGTTACATAGATGTTATTGTTAGGTTGAAACTTATTAAAAGTTATTTAGTTATGTTACTGTTATATTTCGCATGAAACTTACATTTCAACTTTGCAGGGATATAGCCTCCCAAACATACCTAAACGTAAGTCATTGTGGCAAAAATGTGTTTGAAACGTTACACTTCAAACTTTTCAGCAGTATAACTTTACTAACTTCACTGTCTGATATTGCCTGTACCTTACAAATGAAAGTTACTGAAATGTTATACTATAACGTAGCGACAATATGTCTTTTGTTTTAAATTTTTTTTAATTTTTCGACAACATTACGAATTGGGCTCGTTAATTACATTACCTATGTAATGTTGCTGGAAGTTAAATTTTGAAAGTTGTAGAATGTCTTAGTTAACATTGAAAAACTAGATGGCGTTAGCATCGCACATTGATTTTCTGCATCGCGATGACATTGTGTTTGCAGAAATTAGTAACCCCATTTGTAAATTTGATTAAAACGTTCCTTATTGCAGATAGAAAAATAAAATCTCTCATTCTTCCTCACACAAACGCGTCCCTCGGACTTGTACTTAGAACTCAAAAAAAATTTAAACAAACAAATGTTTTTTTTAGATCCTGGAACTGAAAACCTACAGATATGTAACTTTGCGACAGCCAAAAAATGCAAAGCACGTGCAAGTTTCATTTGTAACCTTAAAGCAAGATAGTTGAGACAAGTTACTATTACCTTTAAAATTTAAAGTTGTGAAAATGTTACACTTTATACTTGCAGAAAGTTTATTTTACAACTTTCAGACATGTTTCTTGTGTAATGTTACTGCAACTTTACGTTTTAAAGTTATAAAAAGTTTTGATGATCAGCTCTTGGCAAGTTACATGGTTTATGTAGATAAATGCGCGGCCGTTAGGGCTTCGTTTCAAGCTCGCTGTAAGCTTGCATGAACGTTGCAACCTTATATTTGTAAGTTACAGGCTCGTTGATGTTACTTTCAGTAATGTTATTGCAACGTTTGCTTCCTTAGTGGGTTTGTAAGACAAGATAAAATAGCAAAGCAAAGATAAAGGCCGCTTCCAACCGTGCCCTTTGGAAATCAATAGAGGAGGTCTATATCCAGCACTCGACATCCTACCAGTGGACCTACAAATTATTCGATAATTTATAGATTTTATTTCCCATCAAAATATTGCTAAATACAGTTCAGATTGGCCAAATTCCATCGAGTTAACTACAACAAGTACCTACGAGTAACAGCCATTTTGAGAAAACTAAGTGCTATGCTATTGGCAAAGAACCAAGGAATCAGTCAAGTTAGTATAAGTTGGATTTGTTTTCATAATTACGCGACCGGAATTCCTATCCTTGGGGCTGTTCCAAGTTGTAGCCAATTTTATTCATTATTTTTGCAATTCTTCAGATGTACACATTATTTACAAAGAGAAACGTGTGAGCTATGGCAAGCGTAGCTGCGAGCATACTGCTCGGAGTTTCTCTGCGAAATCGAATCAGAAATAAATGAACAAATATTAGTGGACATCTAACACACGGTCTCTGACCCCAAATTATTCATAATTCATTTACTTTATGTGCTACTAAGTGTTTTACAAATAGGTCTTACAATTATTTAATAGCTCTTAAGACTTAGTTGCCCTTGCCGGGCATTGCAAATACAGGGCAATTAATGTAGGTATGCAAAGCAATTAACATAAGCAAAGCTTGTGATCCGGCTGCCAGAGAATAATACTACACAATACATATTTTTACTACCATCAAGACACAGAACAAAGTCTTACGTTCATCACAAAAATGTTTGCCCTGGGTGGGAATAGAACCCACAACTCTTTGGTCCAGGTAGGTCCTATCTCTGAACTTCGTACGGCTCGGACATATTATTATATTACCTTTACGGACGAATATGTATATTTTCCCTAAATTTATTAAAATTATCCATTTCACGCAGAACTTTGGTACTGGACACGGCTATTTTAAAAGAAACCACGAACCACAAACGAGGAAACAGTGAAATGGAACTTTAATTAAAAAATACTTACAAAACAAATATGGCGGATGGATTTCGAACTGTCACTGTCAAAGTTCCGTACAAGTTTCTAGCCGTACAAAGTTCAAAAATAATACCCCAAAATAATATAATAATATTTATGATCTTCGCACGTATTTTTGAACTTGTATGTAGTATTCGCAACTGCCATAGACAACATAGAGGTTCTCAATACAATCTGTCAAAGTTACGTATACGTTGCCAGACGGAATTTTGACAGATTGGATAGAATATCTTCTATGTTGTCTATGGAAGTTCAAAATTAATACGCCTACACCACAGACAGATGGCGCTGTGGTCGCTTGAGGCAATTCGCTGGAAACATACCTACTATCGGACGCGGCTGACGGTTGCGACTGATAGGTATCTAGATAATGAATGTCCACTGAGCCGTACAAACTATCGAACATCAGTCGCAGACGTCACCTTGGGCTGACCTTGAGTGTTCGGACGTCCGAGAGAGATCTGGCACGCGCGATGTTTTAAGACTGTGCACACTGCTACTGTGCTCGGGTCCGTCAGCCGCATCCGATAGTTTGTTTTCAGCTTTAACCACAAAAATGAAAAAAAAAATCCTGCTCAGAGCTGTCAAAACTGTCAAATATGAATTGAAATTTGACCCTATCGGGAGAAAAATACGGCAACAGCCACTGAATCGAGATATTTTTCATGTCTCTTTCTAGCTCAATGCATCTCCTTTAGATTTTCTCGATCGACCATGCTATCCCTCTGGTAGTAGTAGCTCTGTGCTCTACACATTACAGCTAAAATCGAAAATGGCTAAAAACACTAAGACGAGCGACGATGTAAGCGCTCTGAGCTTGGTTAACTATATTTGTAGAGGTGGTATATTACCTTTGTAATTGATTTAATGTCTACTCAGTAATAGTTCAGACCAAAACGTCCACTTAATCTGGTATCAAAGCGAAGCGGGAGCTAGTATCAAAGAGCTAAGCTAGCGAAAATTCTGGAATATCCTAGAACATCACATTGCACTGCAATCCGCAACACTGGTGTGTTGCTTTGATTAGAGTATTTCAGTGCGAGAAGAGGCTGTTGGATCAAACCGTATAACTGCCCATGTACCTATGTACGGATGCACGAACAAATAACTTGCATGATACGTAACAACCTTGTTTGCACATACGTATTACTAACAAACATCGAACATTAAAGGAATCGACTGAGCCGTTTTTGAAAAATCAACAATAATGTAAACAATTCCAGCGAATTTTTCGTATTTTGTACACGATGGAAGGCGGTTTTGCCATTTTTTTTTTGCGAATATTAATTATTCTTTTGACTCTTTAAACTTAAAAAAAACAAAGGGGTTTTGAAAGTTTTTAATTTTACATTCATAAAACTTAACTTGGCTAAATATGTAAGTACCTATAATGTAAAATAAAATTTTATTGATATGTTTATCGTCGCGTGTTTGTGTAATATATCTTAGTGTAAAACGTAAACACGTAGTGCTGTAAACATTAAAACGTAAAGCACGTAGGGTCCATAGAAACGCTTATCAAAATCTAATTTACCAAATATTACTCGGTCTGTGACTCCGGAGCGTAGTTTCATTAGTCGAATTTTGCTTGATAAATCACAGCCTAATCGGTTAATAAATCTCAGGCGAAAACGGCCCAAATATCATGATGGAGTCACAGTCTGTACATTCACACAGAACGCCTACTTATTTCTAGGTATACTGGTACGTAGTATTATTATATATTCTTTGATACTGGTAAGTACGTTAGTTCGTATAGGCCGGGTGGCTAGCCCTGGTGTCAGAGTTTTTAAGCTGTCTGAAGGCCTCTGACATGGCTAAACGGTTAGTACAATCGGGTCTTATAATTTAACGTGTCATTCGCGCCACCATAGCTGTACTGTATTGTACTGTATCAGCCTTTTAATAGTCCGCTGCAGGACGTAGACCTACCCACGAAGGGTGATTGGGCCATATCTACCACGTTGGCCCAGTGCGGGTTGGTGAATTCACATGCGCCATCGAATTTTTTCTATGGACAAATATAGATTGCCTCACGATGTTTTCCTTCACCGAAAAGCCAATAGTGTTAAATTCCGTACGTAATTTCCGAAGAACTCATTGGGGACCGGGATTTGAACCCAGGACCTCACGATTGTAAGGCCCCCGCCTTAACACTTGTCACTAATACTAGACCACCACGGCCACCCACAGTCACCCCTCCGAAGACTGACTGTGCTGAACGTTGCTTAACTTCGATGATCACTAACGAACACCTAGTCAAACTACGCTATGAGCGCTACGTATACTGGTAACATATCATGGTTGTATGAAAATTAAGATATTGTTGGCTTTTTTTCTTTACTTTTGCAAACTAGCAGCAGTAGTACAAAATAAGTCTTCTCTTTCTTCTTTAAGCTGTGTGACGTCCACTTTTGGACAAAGACCTCCCCTCTATGTCACAATAAGATTAGTTGGAAGCAGCTTGCATCCAGGGTAATCTTGCGATTATATGAGGTTACTTTCTACCTTGTAGGTGGTTGTTTTAAGCTGCGCTTGCCGGTACAAATTCTGCTCAAGATTTTTTGACCCTGTAGGTCAGTCCTCCATGTCCTTGAATTGGCAGTGGAGTACGACTAGTACGGGATCGCAAAGTTCTCAAATGAAGACTGTGTATCTGTAAGTCTACAAGATGGTACAAGTCGCTTCACTAATCGTCTCAACAAGCCACATCGCTAACTTATTTATACTCTGCGCCACACAAGTTGAGGGGTGTGAAGTTAGCCACTAGCTGCGCAATAGCCAATCCTGACGAGACGTGACGTGGAAGCCGCACGTTGATCAAATGATTCACATCCATCAACTTGTGTGGCGCGGAGTATACACAGGTGACTAAAATCGCATGTGGATTAGTCAATTCCTTCCGCGTACCTAACGTGCGCGAAACATTCCTTCATGCAATCACCTGCAACTTATCGTTTCGACACGGTCAATTTTGGTTACCAACCGCATGCGGTCGGTTGCCATGCGGCCAAAGGTGGTTGCTACCCAACTTTGCGGCTTGAGGCTTCAGTCACTTGCAACATAGTCGAATTGCATTCTATACGGTCGATTTTCACTTATGGCACTGAAACGTGGTCTCTTAATATGGGCCTTATTAATAAGCTCCAAGCAGCTCAACGAGCTAAGGAGAGGGCTATGCTCAGAGTCTCTCTGCGAGATCGAATCGAAAAGTTCTCGAGTGGAGACCACGTACCGGCAAGCGCAGCCTAGGACGTCCACCCACAAGGTTGACCTCATTAAGACCGCAGGATCACGCTGGATGCAAGCCGCTACCAACCGGTCTTATTGGAGATCCATAGGGGAGGCCTATGTCCTGCAGTGGACGTCCTAAGGATGATGGATGATGGTCGATTTTCGCGCGCAGTAAAAATCGTAAACAAATAAAACGTTTATTGTTCTATGTCGTGGGATCTAGGCCTAGGCCTGAAACCTAATACTAATAACTGTTAAGTAGGTGAATATCTCCTTGACCTTTGTAAGTACTACAAAGTTTTACACTGTGGCAAAACCATGATATAGGGTAACGGTATCGGTCTGTGACATCTATCGTACATTATAGGAGACAAATGTCATAAATACGACATCTCGGATATTGTCTAGACCAATTCATGGCAAAGTAATATCGAATTTTATTTGCCCACTGTCAGGAAACTGTGGATATAGTATTTTAGTTTTGTATAGGAAAATATAGTTACCTAATTAAAATTTTAGTGGAGGAAACTTCGCTTCACATGAACTAATTGCGATAATTTTACACTGTAAAATAGTATTTGCAATAATTATACAAACTTATCTTCCTAAATAAGTCATTCGCTAATAATGGGAGCTACCCCTTAAATACACAGTTTTGATTTTTTTAAGCATTGAAAATGGAGATCTTTATTCAAACTATTATAATAATATATCAAATTTCATGCAATTTGGTAAATATAATTATATGGAATTTATACGGCTTCGTATTAATGGAACGGACGGACGGACTGACCTAAAAATTACAATCTAACAGACAGACAGAGAGACGGACAGACGGACAGCGGAGTCTTAGTATAAGGGTCCCGTTTTTACCCTTTGGGTACGGAACCCTAACAACTATAATTAAACAACTAACAATTACGATAAATGTGACTGTAAGCAAAAATGTACGTTCACACAAACATATTATTTGAACCGATTAGAGAAAATTTTGCCACCCCGAAGCAGATAATATTATGTTCTCTCGTTTTGCTTGCTCGGTTCATCAAAATTCCTGAAACCAAATCAATATTAGAGTACTCAAACTAATGTAGTCTTACATTAAACATTTTAGCCACCAATTTTTGATTAATGTCCTTTGAACTGATGCCAAACTCAAAACACTTAACAAGTACTCCAACATTATGCAAAATACGGCATAGAAGAATTATCTTTGGTATTTAAAAAGAATGATGCATCTGTACTTATCAAAATATGACAGCAGACCTATTCAGGGCTCAAAAATGAAAAGCAATGCATTACCACTTTGAAGAAAAATCGAAAGTACTATGTTCTATCTTCTTAAACCCATCTCTCCGACCCATAGACTACAGAGACTTGAGACTTCTCGTATCTTAGCGCACGAGATGCTTATATGTAACGAATACTCATACGCTGCAAAATGCATGTTTATAAAACACGTAAAGTTGTTTTGTGTGAGCGCGTGCCAATACTTAAGAGGATCGTGAATCGACCAGTGTTATTGCGTTTTCTGTAGAACACCAAAAATATTCGCGGTACATTTTTGATAAAAATTACTTTACGTCAGAAAACTCTTTTCATCCCTTAAATTGTAGCAAAATGTTATGTTTTTGGTGTCAATCGCTTATGTAAGACATAAAGCACGCTCGTAGGGTAGACGCACTGGTTGTGGCCATCTTAGTATCATTTGGACCACTTTGAATTTTAAGGATTAATAAGACAATTTTATGTTAAAATAATATTGTTAAAGAAATTTCCAAACATTTAGATTCACACAAACAATATTTATGGTATTAAATTGTTTATAATTATCATTAATGCAATAATTTTGACACCAAATGGCCACAGCCGGTACAGTGGCCACAACCGGTACACCCACTTTACGTCTTATTTTTTCCAGATTTTTTTTTAGTTTACATATGTTTATTTCAGCCTAAGTTTTGCGTATAAATATGACTTTTTAAAGGCTTATACCTTGAAGGTCATTTAAAAAACTGTAAAAACTAAAACATAAATGCCTAGCGTTTGAAGTAATGATAACATGAAAAAAAAACTCAAATCGGATAATACCTACTTAGAGGTAGATAACAGCTTATTGTTTTTGTATGGACAAATTGGCATCTCACAATAGTATAAAGTGACTGGTTAATTAGTTTTGAATTCCGTTCTACCTGTAGTTCGAAAGCAATCATCACTAGATTGCGACATTCTCGTAGCTCTCATCTTGCGAGATCTGTGGTCCAATCAATCTAGAATAGATAGTATTGAAACAGCTCGAGGCATATCAATTTCAGGTTATAGGGGAGCATTCATCTATATCTGCGCTGAGCCAGCGGTTTTGAACGTGATTGTGCAAACATCAAAGCTTGGATACCTAGTTACATTGGAGTTGCCAGTCTTCAATGTATTAAGGCAATTTGTGCTAGACTCTAAACGTGCCTAAATTCAAATTCAAGCGGGCATGTTTGGTTTTAGTTTTATGCCACCTGAAAACTTCTGACATAGATCAACGATTAAATAATGGGGGCCTATTTAACGTGTCACACTAGCTTCGGTAACGCCATAGTAGTTTATGCAACTGTCATATAATGAAGGGTATTAAAACACAAGTGTGAGTTCATAATAGTAACGAGTGTTTTAATACCCGTGTTATATGCAGTTGCATACACTACTTTATCTTCACTAATAAAAATAAAAATAAACTTAATGCGAAACAATAAATTTACGCATACGTGTATTGTCACAGTGAACTTGGCGCCATTAAAATCTAACCAATGAGAGCGCAGCTGCGCGCGCAGGGCCAATCAGGAGCGAGCGCGCGATGTTATAATGAAATTTTACGATATCGATGTGGATATTATAACATCATGTGAAATTGCTTAAATTGAGTGTTTTGTTGTCTGCGCTATAACAGTAGTCATTATAAGTCAAGTATTGGAAACATAAGTAGAATGTTACAACATTAGTGTAGATAAAAGAATATAAAGTATTACTACCTATCGCTCAGTTTTCAAACGTAATGTTATTACTGTGAATGTATGTGTCTATGACTGGTATAGGCTCGCATCGCTTCAGCAATGAGTTTTGTGCATTTGTCATCTCCAGCGTCTACTTGCACCAGCCTAGTTCCTCAAATTCCTTTTACTGAGTTACGCTAAGTTGTACTCGCGAATACCCATGCTAAGACTAATCGTTCCGATTGTTGCTTAACTTATGTGATAGCTGAGAAACACAACAAACTTAACAATTTTTCAACTACTATACTGTTGTATACATTATGCTTTGATTCGAATCTGAAAATCGGTAAATATTTTTATCGGAAATTCCAAAACATTCGAGTCTGTGGACAATTCCAAATAAATAACCAAAATTCCGGTCCGATCCCAATCCTCATGAGTGTGCCCCAGGTTTATCAACAAATCCTGTTTATTTCTATCCCGTAGATATAACGCAATTTATTTATTACAATGTTGTAAGAAAGGGTAAGAATCGAGTGTAAGTACTGTGAATTGAGGCCAAGACTTTTCCTAAAATTGATGGCTGATTTATATCATTTCAAAGCTTTACTAAGATATTAATCTCTAAGATCTCTATTTCTGACTGTATTGGACCAGAGTACCATAGTAGAGTTAACTTGGTCTGATAGTCAAAGTTGGAATCAACCAAGCTAGCCCAGTGTAATTTGTTGTGCTAATTTAATACAAATTATAACATTATACAGCAAAAGTCTACCTCGCACATCCAAAGGTGCATCTTTTTGACGTGTGAACTTGTGTCCATCCACCGATGGACAAGGTTACAAACAACATAAATTTTTCCTACAGACGTATACGTTACTTCACGGTGTTTTACTTCACCGAAAAGCCATTGATGTGTGAATTTGTAGACAATTTTCAAATAAACCATTAGTTTGAGCCCACGCCTTACAATTTGTAAGGCAAGCGTTCTTCCACCACGGCTTACATCAATGGACATCGTGTTATCATGCAAATTGCGTTTTTCTCTTTAAATAAAGAAATATACTTTCTGTTCAAAAACTATTGTTGAGTCGAGTGTGAATGATAACACGTGTTATTTATTACATATTTTATTACAAAATGAACATTTTTTTACCAAAATTTTTCACCCCAGACATAGAGCATAACTGCTTAACAGTTATATGGCAGTATGTAGTACAGATTTATTAAAATTATAATGTGTTCTGCGAGTAGGCCGGTATTGATGTCAATATTGCCAGGTCTGCGACCCCAGACGACACTTCCGGTTCACGCAGTCTGCGAGCTTTTCTTCTCAGTTACTGACCTGAAAAAACAAATGAGCGATCAAGAAGGCGTCGTTTAAACTCACGTGACTTAAGTATTGCTAAATATTTTTACAGACTTCCAAGAAGGAAGAGGTACTATGTTCGTCTGTATGTACTTTTTTGACGTGACAACGTCTTATAATTCGATAGAGCCGGCTGCACGCACGAAACGAAAAAACGTGACTTATGCGGCGTTACCTCGCTCTGAGGCGTTCCATGTAAGGCTTGAAGTGCAAGCGAGAGCGCGGAACGAGCGAGACAAAGAAGCACAATCGGAAGACGTTGTCACGTTCAACTATCGTCAGTAAACCGACTTTACAGACAACCATATTTTTTTGTATGTTCTTCGATATTTTTGCTAATTGGGAACTAATTTAAAACAATATTTTTTAGTTCGAAAGAGTATACTTTCGAGGTGGCCCAATTTAAATTTTATCGATATCGGCTGAGCCGTCTTTGATTACTCAACAAAAATGTATGTGGATGTCACAACGATTCGTGAAAATTATACAAATTCTGTACACGATGGAAGTCGGTGTTGCGATTTTCTGTGAAAAAGAATTATAGTATTTTTTAACCGACAAAACGGAGGAGGTTTACAAGTCGACGCGTATATATAAGTATTTTTGATGCATATTTTACCACGCATCACTTTTTACAAAGTGGTCCGATTTCAATAATTCTTTTTATGTTTAATAGATAATACTTCGAAATTGGTCCCGTTTTAATTTTATTGATATCGGCTGTGACGTTTTTGATAAATCAAAAATAATGTGAAAAATTACTACATCGATCCGTGATAACTATTCGAATTCTGTACACGGTTGAAGTCGGTTACATATTTTTTGCGAAAACGAATTATTTACTTTTGCTGGATTTGTTATAATAGGTACGTTAGTTATGTTAATTTGACATGAATTAACTGCTTCGGTGGCTCAGTGGTTAACCCTGATTAGTAACCCTGACTCCTGTGCCAAGAAGCGTGGGTTTGATTCCCGCCCAGGGCATGCAATTTGGTGTTGATGGTGTTTGCATTGTAAGTACTGTACTTTACCGGCTTTTTTACGACAAGCACGCATGTCAGAGTGTGTAAGAGTAAGCTGTCATAGACAAACATGATAGAAACATGATGTGTTGTTACAAAGTAAGCCCGATGACAGAGGCGCCAGCGTAAATTTAATAGCAACGTAAAAAGCGTTCTCTCTATCGAATGCCTAAAGTGAAAAAGAAACAGAAATATGCTATTTAGCGAATATAATTAGGATAGTATCAAACTAAAATAGTGAAATTACACAATGTTTATTATTTTATGATTACTACGAAAAAATACATACAGACAAACATAATAGCTCCTCCTTTTTGGATGTCGGTTAAAAACAAAACTGAACTTAGGGCACGTAGCGCGCGTGTTTTCATAGATAAATAATCACCCTTGCGAAGTGCTGCACTTGAAAATAGTAAGTACGATTCAAACTAAATGACAGCTTGAAATACGAGGCCAGTCGTTGCGCAGTACTAATTAACCGGGGGTGCAGCGAGTAGCGCACTTCCGTACCGCTATAAAGTTGACGCGATTTCTACCGTAGAAGCATTCATAAAATGAATGTACTGTACTGTATCAGCCTTATTAATACGCCCACGAAGGGTGGTTGGGCCATATCGACCACGCTGGCCAGTGCCGGTTGGTGGATTCACATACGCCATCGAATGGCTTCTACTGAAAATTATGCAGGTTGTTTCACGATGTTTTCCTTCACCGAAAAGCCAGTGGTGTTAAATTCCGTACATAAATTCCAAAGAACTCATTGGTACGTGATCGGGATTTGATCCCACGACCTCACGATTGTAAGGCGGGTGTCACTACCACTAGACCACCACGGCTTACGATGGTCCTTAAATGATTACGATTTTCACATCTTGGAGGATTTACAAGACGTAGAGAATACGTTTTTTTTTAATAAGTAAATAGCAATGGGATTATAATAGAGTACCTCTACCTATCTATTAGAATTATTGAGTATTGTTATACCTGTAAAGCTGAAGGGGCAGTCGTGGAGAAATTTCGCTCCATAGTATGAGCTCGCATACATGAGCCTTTGTATTATTTTAACATGGTCCTCGGTGAAGTCCGTCGTAAATAATGGCTCAGGGTCGCAGTCGAGGCCTGCTGTCATCGTTCCTGGAAACAATGATGACCAAATTCACAATCGACTCTTCATAATCGATCGAAGCATTATAGCGAAGGTCTTCGTTACGAGTATATTCTACGAGCTTATTTCCCATCAAAGAAGGGGGGGGGGGGGTGGGGTGGGGTGGCGGCGGGGTACTGCTGATGCGCTATTTAAAAGCCAATTTCGATAATGTTTGGCAATACTGTTTAATACCTATCTAAATCATAACAATATCTGTGACTATCAACAAAATATTAAGATAGATTTGGCTTATGAAATATTCAAATCAATGCCTATGTGCAAAATTTGGATAGTCCGCTCATATCGATGCCGTCGTCGTCGTTTCAGCTATTAGATGGATTGCATGGCTGGACATAGGCCTCTCTTATAGATCTCCAATAATACCGGTTAGAAGCGGCATTCGCATCCAACGCGAATCTAGTCTTGATGAGGTCATCCGTCCACCTTGTGAGTGGACTTCCTACGCTGCGCTTGCCGGTACGTGGTCTCCACTCGTCCCCGGTCCTCGGTCATCAGTTCTCCATGCTGTGTGGCCTGCCCGCTGCCATTTCAACTTGCTAATCCACTGAGCTATATATAGTAGCGCTCGTAGCGTAGTTTGACTAGGTGATTGTCAGCGATCACCGAAATTAAGAAACGTTCCGCACGGTCAGTACTTGGATGGGTGACCGCGGGTGGCATTTTCCATCTGAGCGCTACCGTGGCTCGGATGACACGTTAAATTGACTTGAAACTCTGACACCAGGGCTAGCCACCCGGCCTATACGAACTTACTTACTGAGCTATGTAGACCTATTTTGTGCCGAGGATTGGAAACTGATTGGAATTACAAAGCATAACATAACGTTGCGTTTTTATTCTTCTCGTCTGACTGCCCACGCCTACCCGAAATGAAAACTTCTGATGATGTGGACGCCTCCCATGTCTCTACAGATAGCGCGCGAGTTGAATGCAGTCGGGGTCTGAGGTAAAGAGCGGAAGCATCTCCCCCCGCTATCCGCACGCCCCACCTCACGCGCCTGGGCGGGTTGGGCGTGCGGATAGCGAGGGGAGACATTCGCATTCCTAATCTCTGCATTCAACTCGCGCGCCGACTGTACAAGTATAATGATTTTGCTTACCGTTATTTATTTTAAAGTATATTGGCACGTAGCGGTTCGCATCTAGCACCCGCGGCGTGGACCGCTCCGAAAACAGATCGTATATCCCGTCTAAAAGACGTGTCATCTTATTACCTTCTTGTCCAAGATCTATGAATAAATAAATAAATATTAGGGTACATCTTACACACGGCCTCTACTGGCCAGCCTCCGCACGGGCTTGTCTGGGCCCGAGACCCGGAGAGGCCGGCCCCACCTCGGGTTCCTCTTCGTTCACCAGGCTGGGAAGACCTGGCTACTAAGCCCCCCCGCCACGACAAGGCGGGAACCCACTCGGGGGGGACATCCACCTAACCTAACCAAGATGGGTACAGCGTACGTCGGCGTCGCCGCTAACCACGTCACTATTGCTGATTTTCAACTTATTAACACTACAGAATACAGAATTTTACAGATTTTTTTATTTGCAACAAAAATAAGACGTACAATACATAACGACAAAACAAATGATAAAACACAAAAAACAACAGTATTTTACCTAGTATTTCTGTCACAAAACTGGTCCCAACTCAGCGTATCGTAATGCTGGTTACGCTTACCCTAAACTAAGCAAAACTTGCCATATGGCTGCCAAGGACTGCTATACTAGGTACATATACATATTTTAAATACATAATGTATAAATAGTACCTAAATAACACCCAGATACAGAGCAAACACCTATATTCATCACATAAATGATTTCCCTGGGTGGGAATCGAACCCACGCTTCTTTGATCCATAAGTCTGGGTCAGTTACTACTGAGCCACCAAGTTATTACATTTTGTTAGGGCTAGAAGTTCTCTGAGGAGTGGATCTCGGGACACATCTCTTTAACTGAATCTTCATATGCCTATATTATCTCAACTCGCTCTTTACTGATTTAGTTCATCTAGACACGCGACAGCGAGTCTTGCCAAGACAAAGATAAAGCTGGCGACGCAGCAGCCGTATTTAATATTACACGAACCATTTCGAGCCACTTTTGACCCCTACATAACTCACAAATTATTTCGAGGGGTAAGAACCAGATGAACGTATCTACAAAAATCTCGAAAATCGTTTTTTTATAAAAATAGTTTGTATTTGTGGCCCTACACGTTGTGCCAAAAGAACATATCGCTACAATCAATAGTTTACTAGTTCGATAATAACGTAACGACTCGAAAAAAAATTCATGAACAGCCAAACAAACTTAACTTCAATACCATCAAAATAGTTCCAAATTAGTTAGAATTCAGTAACTTCTAAAACAACGTAAAGACAAATTCATTAATTAAACTCTGAGTGTAAGCATTGATAGTACTGATTTTTAATTGAACCACAACAACGTATAAGCCGTTACTACACTTTGGTTCTACACAATATTTTTACGTTAGTCTGTTTATTTTATGCCAAAAGAACGTATATATGTACTTACGTTCGTTTGGCTGTAATACTTTGTTATTTCATCATGCTACATTAAATAAGCAAACCAATGTTAAATTAAATAAGCAAATACGTTCTTCTGGCTGATATTGTTTTATTTCTTTTTGTTGTCTGCAGCCACATTGGAATGCATTTACGTTAAAATTGAGGTAGGCCCGAATAATTTGTTTAAATATAACGTTCCCCTGCATCCGAAATTTAAACTTGAACGGTGTGATTTTAATTTTTGAAGTACTTACTTACTAAGTTTTTTTTCGTAATTATTATTGTTTTAAGTGTTTAAAAGTTATATATACTCGTAACAATATAAAGAGGAATAGTCGAATATGGAAGATTTTGGAATCAGTGAACCCACGAACGTCAGCGCACCGATACTTGTGCAAGCCAATGCAGAAATATGTATATTTCATCAATGTTGTTGTATTGTGTTGTGTGGAAGCTTTCGATATATCAATAATTAATCAAAAATATTTTGAGTCCGGTCACAGCCAAATGGAATCTGACAACATCCACGCAACAATTTAATTAGCCAAAAAGAATATTCCTATTTTCCATCCCTCAGGATTTTATCCCATTGTAAGAACAGCTTGTCGAAAAAATCCTTATGACGTTGTTGGAAATGGAAACAAAAGATTTTATTGATATCAAAAAGTTGAAAACTATTTTAATAAAAATGCAAAAGTAGATTGTAATGGTGAACCCGTAAACTGGTTAAAACAAAGATGGTTGCAGTACAGAAAAGCTGATCCAAAACATATTTATTTCAAGTACAATTTAGATGACACTGAATTTCTTAAGATAAATTTTATAAGAAGAAGAAAAAGAATAGCTACAGATAATATTGTTCTAACAAAAGCAAACGATGGACCATTACCTATTTCAGCTGAAAAGTATGAAGATCTGAAAGATTTATGTAGACAAGGAATTATTCTTTCTCAATATCACAGCTTCTATGAACATTTCAAAGTTGGAACCGCAAATGATGAAGAAGATGATTGAAATATCTCCTACCTAATTTCCCCTTTTAATGTTCGACCTTTTTTTGTCAAATTATGCTAATTTTTTAAAAATAATAAACATTTTAGTAATATTTTTCTTTTAATTTTAGATCTAAAATAACGTATGTCGATAAACTTAAAGTACAATGGATTCAAATAATAAGAGCCAGAAGAACGTATGTCAACCAAATTTGGGAATAATGCGTATAATTTATTATTTTAGTGGCCATGATAACAATATTTTACGCTATTTTTATTCTCTAATGGTACATAAACATGTCCAAATACTTTTTTTAGTTTAGATTAAATCAGTTGATATTTTGTACGTTAAAGAAGTTCGCTATGACATAAATTTCAATGTTTTTGACCTCTCCTGTAAAATCATAAAAATGTATTTACGTTCATTTGGTTCTTATCCCTCGATTTAACCTAAATATATGAAATTAAACGGATTTATTAAAGTTCTTTAGCTTGTTTAGAAAACAAAATTTCATTAATTTTGCTTTTCTAAAAACCGGGGTTTTATTGACTGATTCACTCACTCATTCACTGACTTGTAGATCAAAAACCTAACCTACTTGAAGAATGACCTAGAAACTTGATATTTGTTATCATGGTAGATTATTACGCATATTCAGAGGAAAAAAATTAAAACTCTGAATTACTTTTACCCACTCCCCTCACCCCTTGAACTAGGGATGAAAGGTTGTCTAATTCTCATGCATCTCACAGAAGTCTAAAAATAGATATAAATACTCTTTGTTGTAAAAAAAAACGTATTTCAGTGTTTTTAATTTTAAGCTAGAGATCTAACAATCGATAAAAGTACTGAAGTGAACTGAAATTCAACAAAAACATTATCATGCCAAATGTAGCCAAGACAAGACCACAGTTCGCACTTTCAAAAAGTTGACAGATCTCACGTAGAGCCAAGCTTAGATTCTTAAAATATTCACAGAATAGTGAGATGTTCATTCAATTCTAAAATAATAAATTAAATTAAAATAAAAAAAAATTATTCCAAACGGTACGCAACCATTTGTGCGCGAGTCCGACTCGTACTTGTCCGATTTTAATTTTTTTAATTTGCTTAGTACCTATTTCCTAAGGTACTAAGTACTTACCTACCAAAAAACAAGTGTTTATTTTTTTAATTTAGAAATATAAATAAAATGCGTGACCTGCTTATTTGGCGTAACATTGGTCATTAGAAGAAAAGTGTAACTCACACAAGCCATATTTGTAACGTAAATCCCATAAGAGCACAATGCCCGACTCAGCCCGCGCGCGGACCGCCACGCGCCACTCCAGCGTCCCATTGAAGTAGACATCCGTGAGTCTGTGCTCCTCACGGTACTTGAGAGCCGTGTACGAGCAGCCTGCAATAATGTTATTCTAGAAACTAACTTTGTTTTTGCACATTTTATTTTAATAGAGTACATTACAGCAGCGGCCAGCAACAGATGCATTGATGGATGAGCGTGAGTTAGGGGCCGAGGCGAAGCCGAGGCACAAATACGTGAGTCCATCAACGCCTAGTTGTGGCCAAGGCTTGTAAAGTACTTTTCGCAAATGAAGCAAGGAAATAAGCTTTATTGAGAAAAATCAAGACCTATCGATGACAACATAGTCTACACTATCCTATACTATTGAAAAAGTAGTCAAGCTCCGTTTTTTTCTCGGCGCCTGGTACTTTTGTACTACGTTACTTCTTTAATTTTTAACCCCCGATGAAAAAGAGGGGTGTTATAAGTTTGACGTGTCTGTTTGTCTGTGTGTCTGTCTGTCTGTCTGTCTGTCTGTCTGTGGCATCATAGCGCCACTGAACCGATTTCAGTTTAGTTTTTTTCTGGATGAAAGGAGACTTAATCGAGAGTGTTCTTAGCTATGTTATATTAAGAGTTATGGTGGGTTAAAGTGGGGATGGAAGAACCAAAATTCTACAAATGTGCCCAAAATGGTTGTCAATTGAAAGTTTGTTGTCAAATATTTTTGTGTCGGGGGTTTTTTAATTAGGTATATTATTTAATGACCGGTGGCCCAGATTGTGAAATCCGTGTAGACTAAGAATGAGATGGGTCGACGACATTAAGCGATCAGTGGGCACCAATAAATGAATGGAATCGGCAAGGGATAAAGGTGAATGGCATAAACAAAGGGAGGTTTATGCCCAGCAGTGGGTTCTTAAGGGCTGACGATGATGATGAAATATGTAAACGGTGTAATTGACTAAATCATCTTCAAATCTTTGTTTTGAATATATTTTTGTGTATTTCCGCTTAGTAGTGATATCGATCGTGAGGGTTTAAGGGTCATGCACCAGATTATTCGTTTTTTCGAACTTATGCACAAAATTTCACATCACTGGCTTTTCGGTGTAGGAAAATATCGTGAAGCAACCTGCATATATTATGTCCATAAAAAAATCGATGTCGTACCTATGTCAACCCGCACTGGGCCAGCGTGGTAGATTTAAACATTAAAAATGCCGTACACAGTACAGGATTACTCTTTCCCGACCGTCTCCTGTCTGTGTGAACGAGAAATCGCTTCTGTAATTTTTGAGTGGGTATAATTATCAGTGCGGCCATCGACATGGCCATTTTGTTCTTGGTGCGGTAATAGATATAGCAAGACGCAAGTGATCTGCAAATGCCTAGTAGATGGCGCTAGTGTTCGTGTTTGCGGTCGAAGCTACAAGGTCTTGTTCGTCCGCTGCTCCATACATTTTGTCGTGAGTGAATAAAAATATTTATTTATGTATTTAATGAGCTCTTTGTATCGGGAGGCTAAATTATTTTTGCGATTTCGCAATTGGTTCCATAAATCGTGCTCTCACTTCTCTTACACATTCTACGGGAGGATAACTTTCTTTCTGCATTAAACAAAAACTAAAAGAAAAATTGTTTTATGCACTTTGTACATAGACTGGCCACTATTTCGGTATTTTTGGTGTAAATCTCGTCAACATCACTGTACAATAGTCTAAATCGCAGTTCACGCCATCTATCGATACGTTTAGTAATGTAGTTCGTACGAAGCCCGATAGATGGCGTTGAACCTTCTTAAAACGCGGTATCGATGTACTTTAAGTTTTTTGTACAAGATTTAGATATTTTTCTTTTAAGTGTGATTTGATTGTTTTGATTTGTGATTCATGAATTTGTGATCTATTGCGATCCAATAAATGTTTCAAAGAGTATTTTTGTTTCAATATTTTTGCTGGGTCCGTACATGGTCCTTCGTTTGCCGGTAAAAGGGCGAAACTGAAGTTGACAGTGGCGGAAACCGGACTTCGCACTAAACCGGGTAGTGGGTTGCTACCAGTGCGGGAAGAGGCAGTATTATACTTCCCAACCACCGAGCCTGGCTGGTGGTCCGAGAAGTGTAGAATTGCGGAGAAGTGAAGTTGTTACTTCAACTTTGGATGCCCTTGGAAGGAGCCCCCACTGGAGAAGATCGACATCACTATAGGAGTGGCCCCCACACCTGGAGGTGTGAGGTGGGGGCGGAATATCGTCGATCTCAATGGTGGCCCCGCTACAACTACCGTGAAGTTTCGTCACGTCATAGCAGTGACGTCAATCAGTGAGGTGTTCGTGAGTAATCGTGAGTTCTCTTGGTGGTGAAAAATAGTGAGTACATTTACCTTATTTATTAGAAGATTTCAACTTGAAGAAATTATAGTGCAAGAAGATTTATTTCGACAAGGTTCTAGAGACTTAGTAAATTCATGTTAACTTTTTCTTGGACTTGTAAAATTTTATGTGTGTGCATGAACTTAGAATAGTTTCGCAAAAAGTGTACAGACGGGGAACCTATGCCCAATTTTGTATAGAATTCACTACGAAAAGGTTCTAAACACTTAGCGCATTTCAGAAATAATTTCATCGACTTAGAAAATTTCATATGATATTTTAGTTAAACTTCAAAATTAATTAGCATTTCATAAAAGTTTGTTAATACATAATAGTCAATTAATTTGTTGTTTGAGTGATATTAACGTACATAAGTTGTAAATTTAAAATTTAACTTTTTTGATTATTGTTTTGTTTGCTAAGTTATTATTTTGCGAAATCTATAAATTAGTTCACCATGGCGGCTAGCTATTATTCTCTTCAAGAAAACATTGCCGCACAAATTAATAAGTCTAAGGTTAATTTTAAGAAATCTTCCAGAGAAAGATTAACTTTCTCCTATGTTGAAACGCGACTAGAGAGATTGGAACAACAGTGGGACGAGTTTCAAGATAACCATCGTAAAATCATGACGGAAATTAAGAAGGAAGAACTTCAGAAATCCTCTTATTTTACAAGTGATTTGTTCGATACTACTGAAGAAACGTACATCGATCTTAAGTCATTGATGAAGGATGTTATATTGAAACTCAACCCTTGCTCTGTGCCTTCAGCATCTACAGCGATTCATAGAAGTGAACAACAGTTTAGCGTCAAATTACCCAAAATTGAAATACCGAAATTCTCCGGTAATTATAACGAATGGTCTAGTTTTCGAGATTTGTTCACTTCTCTGATTCACAACAACAACAGCATAGATAATGTTCAGAAGCTTCATTACCTAAAAGCGTCATTATCTGGTGAAGCCGAACAGCTGTTGAGGCACATTCCTGTCACTGCGGACAACTACCAGATTTGCTGGACTCAGTTAGATAGTAGATATAACAACAAAAAATATTTGTCCAACTGCATTTTAAAACGGCTAACGACCCAACGAGTGTTAACAACTGAATCCTCTAGTGCGATCAGGCAATTGCTTGACACAACCAAAGAGTGCTTGAGTGCGCTAGGGAATTTAGGAATCAAGGTCGACTCTTGGGATGTTATCGTAGTTTTTTTAATGAGCCAAAAACTGGATGCTGAGACCCGCAAGCTCTGGGAGCAACGAGTGACAGAGACGAATTTAGAGCTGCCTACTATGACGATGTTTGAAGAATTTTTAGAAAGTCGGTTTAGGTCTATAGAATTCCTAGATCCTAAACTTCAGAAATTTGAAAAATCCAATTGTTCTCACCTGGCCACCAATATTGTTAATTGTTCTTTCTGCTCAGCAAATCATAAAATTTGCAACTGTAAACTTTTTGCCAAAGAAAGTACTGACGCTAGGCGTCAATTTGCGCAGACTCACAACTTGTGCTTTAATTGCTTAAACACCGACCATACTGTATTCCAGTGCCGCACGTCAACTAGGTGTCGTCTTTGTAATAAAAAACACCACACCCTTTTGCATCCAAAATCCCAGAAATTAAACACTAATAGTGTTGACCAACCTGTGAATAAAAGTGTTGTCGCCTCAGTAACGGCGTCGACTTCAGACTCGAGTTCACAGGTCCATAGTGAAACTTCAAATACACCTCAGATCACCACCAGCTGCTTAGTGAATTCGCCCAGTCAAGTTTTGTTGGCTACCGCCTTAGTCAAGGCAGAGTCACACAAGAACACGACTGTTGTTTTAAGATCTCTGATTGACCAAGGATCTCAGGCGTCTTTTCTAACAGATGCTGCCGTGCAGCTTTTAGGTCTCAAGAAGACTCTTGAGACAAGTTTAGTCTCCGGACTAGGCGGCGACCGCGCCTCGACGATTGCGTCGAAGCACACAGTTTTGCTTACCATTCAGTCTCGCCTAGATCCAACCTTTACCATGACGGTAAAGGCACATGTGCTAAAAAAGATCACATGCCTATTGCCCAGCGCAGCTCTGCACGACGTGCAGTCCTTGCCTGCAGTCCCGCTCAGTGTGTTAGCAGATCCGTCGTTTGGTATACCCAACCGCATAGATCTGCTACTGGGGGCGGAGGCTTATAGCCAGATTCTTCTGGAAGGGCTTGTTAGAGGCCAGCCTGGTTTGATTGCTCAAAACACTCGATTAGGCTGGATCTTATCGGGCACTGTACCATCCTCTAACGTCAAGCGTAGAGAACAGTGTCACAGCATTGTGAATATGCACCTAGCACATGTTAATCAGCAGTTTGAGAATGAGCTGCTTAAGAAGTTCTGGGAGATGGAAGCGGAGCCTTCCTCCCAGAAACAGAAGTTTTTGTCCCTAGAGGATCAAAAATGTGAAGAGTGGTTTTCGCAAACCACAACTAGAGACAAGTCAGGACGCTACGTAGTGCGTCTTCCATTCAAGACGGAAGACCCACATTGTAAGTATGGCGGTTCTAAAAACATTGCACGAAAACGATTTCTGATGTTAGAGAAACGTCTTTCGAGCAACCAAACTCTAAAGACAGAGTATTCGAAGGTCATCAATGAATACATCGCCATGGGTCATGTGGAAGAGGTCAGCAACACTGAAAATCCGCATGCTGTCTACCTACCTCACCACGCTGTAGTGAGACAGGACAAAACCACTAGCAAAGTACGTGTGGTTTTTGATGGTTCTTGTTCTGGATTTAATGGTGTATCGCTCAATGATGATTTGATGACTGGACCTACTCTGCAACCGGAGTTAAGACATTTGGTAATGCGTTGGCGCTGTTACCCTATATCAATCGTTGCAGATATCGTCAAAATGTTCAGGCAAGTCAAGGTGGCTGACGATGATGTTGATTTCCAACGGATCCTTTGGCGAGATGATCCGAACGCTGAGTTGAAGCATCTACGTCTACTGAGAGTGACGTTTGGAACATCTTCGGCACCATACTTGGCTGTACGATCCTTGCAGCAGTTAGCCAGGGATGATGGCAACGACCTTCCATTGGCTCAAGGTCGTGTATTAACCGACTTTTATATGGATGACCTCATGACGGGTTGTTATTCTGTGAATGAAGGTGTTCAAATTCATGAGCAGTTGACGACGCTTCTAAATCGTGGCGGCTTCCCTCTGCAGAAGTGGTCCAGCAATGATCCCGAGCTGATGAAGCGTATCCAGTGTGGTGAACGCCGACCTGAATCCGACCTGGAACTGAAAACAGATGAGATTATAAAGATTTTAGGTCTTACCTGGAATCGAGAAGCTGACACGTTCCAATGCACTGTTGCACTTTCTCCCATAAATGGACCTTGTACTAAGCGACGAGTGATATCGGACATCGCTCGTTTGTTCGATCCCTTGGGATTTTGGGCAGCCGCGATCACGACGGCCAAAATCCTGATCCAGAAGATTTGGCTGTCTGGTATTGGATGGGACGAGCCACTTCCATCATCATTGCTCAAAGAATGGCTTGAGTTCCGCAATGATCTGCCAAAACTTCAAGAAATCCGAATTCCAAGATGGATAAAGACAAGTAACGACGATTCTCAAATGGAGCTTCACGGATTCTCAGACGCTTCCAACGTAGCCTTCGCTGCGGTGGTCTACATACGCGTGGTAGACCGTGATGGAAACGTACACGTCAATTTGGTGACTTCTAAAACCAGAGTAGCTCCCATTAAACAGGTATCGATCCCACGCCTAGAGTTATGCGGTGCTGTTTTGTTGGCTAAACTCTTAAATGAGGTCGCGGAGATCATGAGCGTTCCAAAACACCACCTGCATGCATGGACAGACTCGACAATTGTTCTAGCCTGGCTCAGTAGTCATCCAAGTCGCTGGAAGACTTTCATCGCCAATAGAGTATCCGAAATACTTACGATTCTGGATGGAAACCAATGGTCTCATGTCGCCTCTAAGGATAATCCTGCCGATTGTGCTTCTAGAGGAGTAACCCCTTCAGAGTGTGTCGAGAATGTCTTGTGGAATCGCGGTCCGAAGTGGCTGCATCTGAAAGAGATTCAATATAATAAAGGGGAACTGAAAAATACAACTCTAGAGGAAAGAAAGATTATGAAATGTCATATACTTACCGAGGATGCTGAAGACGGTGATCCGTTTCTAGAGAGGTTTTCTACGTTGCGAAGACTTGTCCGTGTGTTAGCATGGTGTAGAAGATTCTACTTACCTTCTGATCCAACTACGCAGCCATGGTTGACTGCAAGGGAATTGCAAGATGTGCTGCTAGCTTGCATCAAGCGAACTCAAAATCGTTATCTGACTAAAGATCTCAAGGATAAGAAAGGAAAACTGTCCTCTCTTAATCCCTTCCAAGACAACGACGGAATATGGCGTGTCGGTGGTAGATTGCAGCAAGCCAATCTGTCCGAAGATCGAAAACACCCTATTCTGATACCTCGCCAGTCTCATTTGGCGAAGTTGATCATCGGCGATGCTCATGAGAAGACTCTTCACGGAGGTCCGCTCTTGATGATCAACTATATCCAGGCAAAATACTGGATTGTGAGTTTGAGAAACTTAGTAAAGTCATATGTTCACAAATGTGTGACTTGTGTACGTTATTCTTCGAAATCCGTACATCCACTGATGGGTCAGCTGCCCTCCGCTAGAGTAACGCCTAGTAGACCGTTTCAGCAGAGTGCTGTGGACTACGCAGGCCCGATTGCGATTAGAACCACAAGGGGGCGTGGTCACAAGTCTACCAAAGGCTATATTTGTCTTTACGTATGTATGTCAACAAGGGCTATACATCTCGAAGTCGTCAGCGATCTGACTTCTACGACTTTCATAGCAGCGTTTAAACGTTTCGTCTCCAGACGTGGTCATTGCGCCGATCTCTGGAGTGATAACGGGACTACCTTTGTGGGTGCTGATCGCGAGCTGAAGAACTTACTCGCGGCAGAAAGATCTAGTGTCGCCACTGAGATTGCTGACTGGCTCACTATCAATGGCACGACTTGGCATAGGATTCCTCCCTATAGTCCCAACTTTGGGGGATTATGGGAAGCAGGCGTCCGTTCTACCAAAACTCACCTAAAAAAAGTCATTGGTGATTCCACTTTGACTTTTGAAGAAATATCAACGGTGTTGGCTCAAATTGAAGCATGTCTCAATTCAAGACCAATATCGCGTATCAGTGATGGTTCTGATGACCCTATCCCATTAACTCCAGGACACTTCCTTGTTGGAGAACCCTTGGTGCTGATCCCGGAAGTCAACTACCTGGACTCGAATGTTTCGTCCTTAAAGCGCTGGCAGTTGACTCAAAGAAAGGTCCAAGAGTTCTGGAAAAGGTGGTCGCGAGAATTTTTAACCCAATTCTTTCAACGACGTAAATGGAAGGAGTCCACTCGAGAGTTCCAAATTGGAGACGTTGTATTGGTCAAGGAAGACAATCTTCCCCCGGCTAGATGGTTGTATGGTGTAGTATCGGAGAAGCATAGTGGACCGGATAACATCACACGAGTTGTTAGTCTGCGCAGCAAGGGTACTAGTATCAAACGTCCTGTATCAAGGCTTGTTTTACTGCCTGTAACGGAGTAAATATTAATGTAATGACTGGTTTTGTTTATGGACGAGAGGTCCATGGGTGGCGGAATGTACAATAGTCTAAATCGCAGTTCACGCCATCTATCGATACGTTTAGTAATGTAGTTCGTACGAAGCCCGATAGATGGCGTTGAACCTTCTTAAAACGCGGTATCGATGTACTTTAAGTTTTTTGTACAAGATTTAGATATTTTTCTTTTAAGTGTGATTTGATTGTTTTGATTTGTGATTCATGAATTTGTGATCTATTGCGATCCAATAAATGTTTCAAAGAGTATTTTTGTTTCAATATTTTTGCTGGGTCCGTACAATCACTAATTTCTGATCGCAAAACTAGTTTTCCTTAAATCCTAATGATTACTTCAGCAGCAAATGGCATAAAAGCAAAAAAAAATAATATTGGCAAAAAAATAGAGTTCATATTAGGACAAAGTAAGATTTTTGATATAAATAAATATTAATATTGTTTACCTGTTTTGTTAATCATGTAGATGTCCAAGTCATCCTTTTCAGGAGTTCGCGAGTCCTTCCATATGTCGGGATTAGGTACTATTGAAGCTGGCACTATTATTTCACAGAAGGAGGTAACTTTTGTGATATTTTCTTCTACTTTTTGGGTTGTTTGTGGTTCGGAAAAATTCATTGCAGATTTATGATTTTTTTCAATTGTAATCAACATATCTCTAATGTCATGATCGTGTGACATAGTTAAATTTTCCAATAAAGTTATTTTATTATTTATCATTGCGATTAACTCATGTTGCTGTTTGTTATTCAAGCTTATTGTTTTAGAAAGCTCTGTAGTGTTTTTTGAAAGCAATGTTATCTTTTTTTCCAACTCCTTAATTCTGTTCTGATTCTCAATCAATACAGTAGGTTGCATCTCAGTATCTATTGTAACCTGTGTGTCATATGGTTTTTCCGTAGATTTTAATATTTTTTGAGTTATTTCTGAAGCGTGTAATGCAAGTCGAATAATTATTTTGTTAACAGCAGCTTTAATATCTTTAGCAATGACATGTTTCTGTTCATCCGGGGTCTCCAGGGCTGGCGGAAGACTGTCCTTTACCAGCACTTTTATGATTTCTTCTATATTTTTGCGTATGTTGGGATCTTTTCCGCTGTTGTATTTACACGCATTATAGCTTTCGTTGTTTTTTTGATAATTATTATCAGGTACTAAAGTGTCGTCTGTTTTCTGCAATACTTCACCGAGGTCAGCTGTGTAGTAAAAATTTTTTATAAAGAAACACAAAAAACATTTTCCTACATAATTCCATGTAAAAATATAAACACAGCGGAATAGTAACATGAAATGACAGTAAGCAGAGCACATAGTTATAGCCACAGATCATAGAACAACCTTGTTTTCTAATCTTTGTTATAGCCGATCGTAGAATGGATAGCCGATGGGGCCGTAAAGTTCTCGAATAGAAACCATGTACCAGCAATCACAGCAAGGAAGTCCAAGGTAGACTAACGATGTGATCGAGACCGCAGGAACACGCTGGGCACGAATTGAATCCAAAGAGCTGTATTAGAAACTTTGTCATAGCTTCAGCTCTTTTTAATCGCTCCAGGAAAATGAAAGTTTTTTTAATTGAAAATTTACTAACCACATACTCCAGGCTATGTGCCCTTTGTTGACTCAAAATTATTATTTGATTTTACTGTACAAAGAGAGTTAGTGCATAGTTAAATCTTAAACGAAGTTATTTAGTCGATGCATTGCGTTAATGCCACGAGCAGACCGGCGACCTGCAAGCAGCACCCGATCACGAGTGTGACACATGTGCCAGCCATCGCTCTCCTCGACCATAAGGAAATTGAAGTTTTGTTCAATCGAAAAAGGCCCGTTTTACCCTTCAAAAGTCAAATTCACAATAATCCGTTTTTAGTACGACATTGCGATGTAAAATTAATATAGGTTACTAGTTTCATAATTTAACATTCAGCGTTCTGGGCTGTGGACCATCTGTCAGTCACTCACGCTGAAGCCTTTTATTAATTTACATCTATACCTATGTCATCCATTTGAAAAAGCCTATAAAAATATTGAGGGGTTAGCCTAGGTTTACACGTAAATTGAAACTACAGTTGTTTCCGTATGGCTTCCTATACATTTTTGTACAGTGCCTCTGGCGGAAACGGGGCAAAACTACCTAAAATGTATGGAGCCACATGCGAACGCGAAAAGAAGATAATGCAACATGGGCTCTGACTAGGTACAGTAGCTCAAAAAATCCGTTAAACTATGATAAATAAATGCGCAGAGTAAAACAACCCCATCAAATGCTTAATTTATGAGTAATTTCACATTTTCCAATTTGATTTTTGTTCAGTCATTGAATTACTGTCATTTTGGTCACATGTAACCAATACCCGAATATACGAAATTACTTTTAATGGACACTGTTATTGTAAAAAATAACGGGAAAATCATTTTCCGAATAAAACAAAGCAAATTATGAATTACTGTACCCTTTATTGGCCCAATTTCTATGCATATTTGCAATATCTCCTTTAAGTAAACTACGCAAAACCTGGACTAAGGACTCTGATTAGAATACTTTTCAAAAACGTACCTTCAGTCAGTGAATTAACTGCACCTGCGGCGTTTCTGGCATATAAACTTGATATCAGAAATAACAAAGAACATAATTTTATTTTAGTTCCCATTTAGACCAATTAATAATAAAACAACAAGGATTAAAATTGACAACCGCGGGCACCGCTTGGCTCACTCGCTATTGAAAGATTCATTTCTCAATCGGGTTACCTAATAAGTATATTTTTACAATTTAGAACATGTTTATTGAGAAATCTAATATTTCAACAGAAAAACAGTGAACTCTTAGTGATAACCTTCAGCTTTGATAAGGGCCTTCGCTACGTTAAGCGTGCGCATGCGGCGGGTGCACGGAGCGGGAGCCCGCTCCGGACTTCCGACGCGGGCCTAGGATCCGCGGCGCGGCGGGCGCCCGACGCTGCATCTAGTAGTGCTAGAACAATTTACACCCCCCGCATGCGCCCGCGCCGCGAACCCGCCACCCGCCGCGCGTGTACAAACCCGTCGCACGCATCCGCGCCAGAGAGCGCTGCTACAACTTATCTTTCAATAATACACGCATGGCGGGTACCCGCCGCGCGCGCACGCTTAACGTAGCGAAGGCCCTAAAGGGAAATCATTAATATACACATTTTGTTGTCGCCAACACACGCAAACTACGCTTTATACTTGACCAATAATATAATCAACGAATAGGCATGATGACTGGGTAAAAAATCATTGTAATAATTAGTCCGTTAGTTAGATTAATTATCGAAAAATTCTGGAAACGTATCTTGTTTTTTCGTTCTTAATGAAAATAAATTGGGAGGCATGTGCTCAAAAACAGACATAATATGCCGGCGCTCGCGCCACTCCCGACCATATTACCAGCCGGTACGAAGGGCGAAGGTGCGCGCGCGCCGTGCGGCGGCGGCGGTCCGCGCGCTGTGTGCGACATACAAACATTGCAGGTACATTACGCCTGTTGCTAGCTGCGGACCGCCCGATTTCGAGCGTTTTCACGTATTATTTTAATACCTACCCTCATTAAAATGTTACTTAAATTATCCTCTTTGTCCCATCCGTTGCGTAGTTTTAAAGATATAAGCATACGTAGGGCCAAACAGACAGGAAAGGAAAGCGACTTTGTTTTATACCATGTAGAGAAGTTCTTGTTACATAATCCCAAACAAAAACTGTAAAAGTAATAAAATGCAAGACGTATTGCTACATTTGAAATTGTCATTAAAATCATTCGCTTAAGAATTTGTATGCTGCTCGTTGCTCGCCCGGCCTCGACCTCGTGGTAGATATCAACCTGACCTGTATTGATACTAAAAAATCCATATCACAATGTTAAGATAAGTACGTTTTGACTATATAATTAAAACTATACTAGATAGTAGTTCTCTAAACAGTAGACTTAGCGACACATCTCTTTATCTGATTCTTCAAAAGCGTATAATATATCGACATAAAGCAAAATCGTCATGTGGAAATATATAGACAACATCACTTTGCTTGGGTCAATGACACGTAGTTCTCCAAACATTAGATATTGCTACTATTCAATTACAATTATTATATAGCATCAAAAATGCCCAATTTGCACATGCAAAATTAACGTCAAAGAATATACAATTAATACTAAGTTGATGCGTAACTACTTTTAAGGGTTTGGTAGTAAAACGAGGAACCTTTATAACTTTGTTGTGTCCGTCCGTCTGTATGTCCGTACGTCTGTACGTCCTAATGCAACAAAGAATTTTATGATAGATTAGACATAGATCTCAATTTTCAATATTTAAAATATCTATTCAAAATTGTGTTTTAAGGGGGTTCCTAAAATGTAAAACGGGTGATTTTTTTTTCAAGCCCCCCTTGTCGCTTATCGTTGAATAGAATTTTTAAAATGAGTGTAAGGTTTATTAAACGATTTATTTTGTCACATGTACCATTTCTGAGATATAAGTCGCCAAAGTTGAAATAAGAGTGCCCTAATAAGTTAATTTCTAAAGTATACAAGTTAGAATCTTCTAACATTATGTGTTTTAGACCATACTAAGAATTTTCTCTGAAAATCATCTTGGTCTCTGAGGGATTATAACTTTTTGAGTAGGTAATAAACGAAAATTAAAAATTTAAACTTGGGCACAACTCAAAGTTCGTTGACCTCATAAGTATATTTCTTATCCAATTATGTTTTTCTAGCAGTTAACCATCATAAACTCGTTTTCATCATCATCATAATCATCGTCACCTTCTACGGAAGTATTTTCGCGTGTCTCGATACGCACTTGACAACTTATTAGGTATACTCATTATCTCATTATTATTTTGTGACTGTCTGTGTCTATATCTGGCCACAGGTTGTGCACTTACACATGAAGTTTTGTGCATATCCCCATTTCCAGCGTTTTTTTGCCCAGCCCAGCTCCTCAAAATAACGGAGAATCCTTAGATTTACGCTCAGATGTAATACCACACACGGTCACCGATCCAAAGAGTAATCGTTCCGACTGTTGCTTAACTTAATGTGATTGCCAATAAACTTCAAATAGCCTGCAAATGCACTGTATTAAATTTTCTTTTGACCCTGCGAGGGCGTCGCAATTTAAGGAGGTAACATTAGCTCTACTTACTAGATATATGTTATTCAGTTATCCATAAATTATTTACTTCTAGTAGTATTTGGTTGTGAAAATAAAATAAAATCTAGGTTATCATGATCTTGAAACGGTAAAATTAATTTATAATTTACCAAGTGAGCGAAACGGCCGAGGCAGAATTTATTTTCACACTTCCCACATTTGTGACCGAAGTGATCCAAAAGCAGCGTTGCCAACACCCATGTCCCTAATTACCCAAAAACTAAAAGCAAATTCCCCAAATCGGGGACAAATTCTCCACTAAAGCATTTATGACTGATCAGATAATTTTATGCATATATTACGTAAATTTTGCTTTTTACGTCGCTAAAATCACAATTATTATTCTAGAGAGGTTTTCTTGGTCCCAGTGCAAAGCCTGGCTTCAACAAATGTATATTGCCAAATCGCAATCCTTCCTGACGCAGAGCCCTAAAATATTCAGCAATCAAACGATCCCAGGAAGATTATTGGGTTTTTTAATCGGATTTTTGAAAATTTGTTTTTTAGGGTTTTCATTTTTTCCGCATATTTTCTGCATACAATCAATCCCTACACCGATCCCCACGGTCAAATTCCCCGTATTTTGGGGAATTTACCACAAATCGCCAACCCTGTTCAGAAGGGTTTCGACACGCGTGGCGGCTGGGAGGTTGCACCACAATAGCCTCTGATGAATGCGGAGGGCCGCGTTTGGAATTCCAGCGAGAAATCGCCTAATACCATACATTGTGTTTTCATTGGGGTTAGATTGACGTATCAAGATGTTCCAGAAGTTTCATGGATCGATGGTAAGGACAAACGAGACAGACAGACAGACAGACAAAACTCTTTATTTATAACCACATTGCAGACAATAATTAAACACTATGTACACACTAAGAACTAAATATGATTATAAACTGGCGGCCTTATCACCAATGGCGATTGATGAACGAGATCATTGCTCTGCTCAAAATCGTGCTTCACTAACTGCAATGTATACACTTCTTTTTACTAGCTGCAACCCGCGTTGTTATTCGCATTAGCCCGAGATAATAATTACCTATGTGTTAATCCGAGGTCTAAGCTACCTCCATACCAAATTTCATCTTAATCAGTTCAGCCGTTTGTTCGTGAACGAGTAACAAACATACATGCATACTCACAAACTTTCTCGTTAACATTAAGTAGGAAGTACGATACATAGAAATCGACTAAATACTTATTGGGCTTTAGTAATTAGGATTTTTTTTTGAATTTCAAATAGGTTTGCGTTTGACCGCATACTGCCTGATGTTAAGCAGATATTATGTAGTCTAAGATGTAGCACGCTTACCTAGAAGATACCAAAAAGACACCTATGTTGCACGCTAGTGCGGGGCAGTACGTGTCTTCAAATCTCGAGTATACAGCGCTAGAGCGGAAAGACAGACAAAGCGTTCCATATTCCGGCAATTGAATTCCTGTTCAGTTCAGGATTTCTGTTCGAATGAGGAATAAAGATTCGAACGCTTGGTTCTAACGCGCGAAACGTCCACCATAAAAGAGTGGCGTATTGGTCACGCCTGTCTAGCCGTTTGATAGAAGAAAGGGGCAGGGGAATGATGGAACGAACATGAAATAGAAAGAACCGTGACGTAGTGGGTTCCAATCTCGTTTTTTTTACCAAATTTATTGCACTAAACTCTCGTATATAATTAACTAGAATTTGCCCGCGGCTTCGCCCGCATAATATTTCGAGGCCCTACCTTACCTTACTTTAAAAAACAAAAAATCGATTTGACATTTGTTCGATTTGACAGTTCTTTTTTGACATTTCTTGGATCGCACGCTAGAATACTCGTAGCTCGCAGATGGCAGAATTTTTCCTACTTACTTAACACTTATTGTTATAATATGGAAAATTTACGCAATATCATTATAATTTATAGCTTATGTATTATTCTGATGTATAAGCTATATAATTGCAAAGTTTCATCTCAATCCGTTCAGTAGTTTTTGCGTTAAAGAGTAACAAACATCCATACATCCAACCATCCATCCATCCATCCTTACAAACTTTCACTTTTATGATATTAGTAGGAAGTAGGATCAGCTAGATTAGCCGAATCAGTTGGATGCAAGCCGCTTCCAACTGGTCTTATTGGAGATCTATAGGGAAGGCCTAAGTCCAGAAGTGATCGTCCTATGACTGAAACAAAGACGAGCTACATTTTCGTGTGTGGCTTTTCCCCCCTGGGCTTCTACCTAGCTATGTACGAATTGTACAATGATCAATAGCAAACATTAGGAAAAACTGGAAAGGTATAATAACTAGTACTAAGGCTTATAACAAGAAATTCCGGAATATATACCGCTATGTCCAAGATATTCCTTGAGAGAGGCATTCTTTGGACAAAGTGACGCATTTATAACAGCCGCTTTCGGACCCTGGGTGCCATCTTACATTGTGTATGCAGTATGGTTTGTTACTCTTTGGTGATTACAAGCAAAGCTCCGATTTCCTATTGAATTAACGTAATGTAAATAAATTTTTATTTTTGCGAATTTTATTTAGATTATTTCTAGGGTTCCGTACCTAAGGGGTAAAAACGGGACCCTATTACTAAGACTTCGATGTCCGTCTGTCCTTCTGTCCGTCACCGGGCTGTATCTCATGAACCGTGATAGTTGGCAGCTGAAATTTTCACAGATCGTGAATTTCTGTTGCCACTATAACAACAAATACTAAAAATATAATAAAATACATATTTAAGGGGGGCTCCCATACAACAAACGTGATTTTTAGTTTTTCTTTAGTTAAGTCTTTAGCAGCAAGAGGAATGGGGCTCCCATACGGTACGGAACCCGTCGTGCACAAGTCTGACTCGCACTTGGCTGATTTTTATAATAGGGCAAGTGTCTTTATTAACTACCACTAAATACAAGACTTATATAATCTAAAACTACTACTACATAATAAGCAATTGGATCACCCATAGACCCTTGAAGGTAATGCAAAATTATCCAGATTTAGATTATTGAACGTTGATTTATGTAATAATATTATTGGAAATGGCAATACATATTATGCTCGGCCCTGGTTTGGACCTGAATGTGGACGCGCCGAAGCGCAAAAGCATCAGGCATACCTGGCTTGGGCCGATGCTCGAAACCGTAAGTCGAGGGACATTCGTCTGAGGAAGAAGGCATACAATAGGGCTGCTAAGTCCTGTAAAAAGGTTATGCGGAGGGCTCGCTTTGATCACATTAGTCGAATAGGCAATAAGCTTGCTTCTTACCCTGCGGGTAGTAAGGCATTCTGGTCCCTAGCTAAATCGGTTGAAGCGAACTTCTGCCGCCCCTCACTGCCTCCGTTGCTGAAACCCAATGGTTCGCTGGCCCATACCGCAGTTGAGAAAGCAAATTTATTTGCATCTCAATTTGCTGAGTCTTCGCGTCTGGACCCCGGTAGTGCGAGACCTCCAACTTTGCCAAATTGTGGCTCTGTAATGAGTGATATACATATCCGGCAAAAGGAGGTTCTCAAGGTTCTCCGCAGTCTTGATGTGAACAAGGCCAGTGGCCCTGATGGTATTCCGGCCATTGTATTGAGGACTTGTGCGCCTGAGTTGTCGCCTGTGCTGACTCGCCTCTTTCGCCTATCTCTGAAGACAGGTCAAGTGCCCAAATCTTGGAAGCTTGCTAACGTGCAGCCTGTACCCAAAAAAGGCAGCCGTGCCGACCCTGCCAATTACAGACCGATTTCGATCACGTCCATACTTTGCAAGAGCATGGAACGTGTCCTTAACAACAGGCTCCTGGCGTACCTGGAAGCGAATGACCTACTCAGTGACCATCAATACGGCTTTCGCCGAAACCGGTCTACTGGGGACCTTCTGGCGTACGCCACACACATCTGGAGTGAGGTCATCGAAAAGCACGGGGAGGCGCTTGCTGTCTCCTTGGACATCTCCAAAGCTTTTGACAGGGTCTGGCATGAGAGCCTAATTGGCAAGCTTCCATCTTACGGCCTGCCTGCTGATTTCTGCGCATGGATATCTGATTTCTTGAGGAATCGGTCGATACGAGTGGTCGTAGATGGCTGCTCGTCAGATCATATGGCTATCAATGCCGGGGTCCCTCAGGGGTCAGTGCTCTCTGCGACCCTCTTCCTACTGCATATCAACGATCTGCTAAAGCCCGGAATCTTTGGGTACGCAGACGACAGTACAGTCGTGGAGAGCTACACATCCGATGCAAGAACCAGCGGGCCACAGATCGAGTCTCACAGAGAGGCTATGGTCGAGCGGCTCAACTTGAGTCTGGAGGCGGTTTCTGACTGGGGTGATGCTAACCTGGTCAAGTTTAATGCCACGAAGACTCAAGCCTGTCTGTTTTCGGCCAAAAAGAGACCCTTCCAATTGTCTCCCGCTTTCCGTGGTGTCTCCGTTCCGGTAACTGACAGCTTGGAACTATTAGGCGTTTCACTCTCATCGACTCTTAACTTTGGCTCTTACATAGAGTCAAAGGCCCAATTAGCTTCCAAAAAACTTGGTGTTCTCTCTAGGGTGAGACGGTATTTCACACCTGAGCAACTGCTTAGTCTGTATAAAGCTCAAGTCAGGTCGTGCATGGAATACTGCTCTCACCTTTGGGATGGCTCCGCCAAATATCAACTGGAGGCTCTGGAGTCGATTGAGAGGCGAGCCAAGAGGCTGATCGACAACGACACTCTGACTATGTCGCAGCTGCAAAGTCTCGAGCATCGACGTAAGGTAGCGTGTTTATCGGCCTTTTACCGGATCCACTTCGGAGAGTGCGCCCAGGAGTTACACAATCTGGTCCCACCTGCCCCTTTCTTCTATCGTACGGCTAGGCAGACGCGACCAAAGCGCCACCCCTTTATGGTGGACATTCCGCGCATAAGAACCAAGCGATTCGAATCATCATTCCTCATACGAACAGCCAGAATGTGGAACGCTTTGCCTGGGTCTGTCTTCCCGCTGAAGTACAATGTGGGCGTCTTCAAATCTCGAGTAAATAGGTATCTTCTAGGTAAGCGTGCTACAACCTAGACCGCATATCTGCTTAACAACAGGTAGTATGTGGTCAAACGCAAACCTATTCAGAATAAAAAAAAAAAAAAAAAAAAAAAAAAAAATATTTTATACATATTTTACAAAATGCATAATTTTAAAATATAAAACTTACCTAGGTGCGCGCATCGCGCACGTTTTCGTACAGAATCACTCTGCTGGCTGTAACAAGCCATAATAGCAGTGGTAAACCGTAGGGTAAATCGTTTACCATAGTGTTACCGCGATAGCTAGTGGACTGTATAGCGAAATGTACATACACGCAATAGGTAAAATTAATTACAATCAATATTGTACTTAAAGAGTTACTTTTTATGATAAACATTTCAAAAATTCGTCGCGGATGCAGGACTCGAACCTTGCGTCTTCGGATCACTAGCCCGACGCTCTGCCCACTGAGCTAATCCGCTGTACTGACTCCGCGCCGAATATTGTGAAGTGTTTATCATTTAATATTTATCATTAATATTGTACTTACCAAATAATATCCGAGCCGCCGCCGCTGACCACGCTCAAAATCACCGAGAAAGACCGTTGTGACGCTCTGATGCAAATACCGGAGGAGTGTCGTCTGGCGGGGGTCGCCTGACAGCCCGCTGACAGGTGACACTGACAGCCCGGCGCGGGCGGGCGTTTTGGTATTGGTGCAGAACAATAATGGTTGCAGCAAACTTAACCAGTTAGCGTGTATACATTGTATACCTAGTTTCTAATGGAAAACCGACTTGCACACTTCTTGATATTAAGATGATGATGAAGATCCTATCAGAAAGGTGTTTTTAGGGTACAAAGGGTAAAAACGGGACCCTATTACTAAGACTTCGATGTCCGTCTGTCCGTCTGTCTGTCACCGGGCTGTATCTCATGAACCGTGATAGCTAGGCAGCTGAAATTTTCACAGATGATGTATTTCTGTTGCCGCTATAACAACAAATACTAAAAACAGAATATAAAACATATTTAAAGGGGGCTCTCATACAACAAACGTGATTTTAAGAGTTTTTTACTCGCTAATAATAACGGCAAGAGGAATGGGGCTCCCATACGGTACGTAACCCTTCGTGCGCGCGTCCGACTTGCACTTGGCCGATTTTTATTTCCTATTGGGCTTGCTGCAATAAAACTAGAATTTTGATTTACTACCTTATTACCTATTGTATTTTTGATGTATGTTATCAGTGTAGTACAGTCTTGTAGTCTTGTAATTCTTTATTTTAACTGGAATATTTTTAGTCGATTCGACTAGCAGAAAAACTTTCGTCCCATTCCATTGCTGTGGACATATTGCCAAAATTTCAGAAATACTATATGAAAAAAATATCTTCAGCTAACTTTTGCACAATATTACGTGCGAATTATAAGGGCTTTTCTGAAGTGCACTGAATCCTATTTTAAGTGTCCGATTGTCCATCTAACTAAGGGTTGCCTGATAGAGATCGCTGTCAGGGATAAGGACGCCATTTGTGGCACTAATTTAAGATAAGTTGTCTACTTTGTACCATAATTGTATTAGTGCACACAATAAAAAGTTATATCTATCTAACTTGCTGTTTCGCTGTGGCTCTTACTGTAGGTACTGTACCAGCTTTTTTAATAGTCCACTGTAGGACGTAGGCCTACCCGTGAAGGGTGATTGGGCTATATCCACCACGCTGGCCCAGTGCGGGTTGGTGGATTCACCATCGAATTTCTTCTACGGACGTATGCAGGTTGCTTCACGATGTTCACCGAAAAGCCCGTGGTGTGAAATTCCGTACATAAGTTCCAAAGAAACTCATTGGTACGGGACTGGGTTTGAACCCACGACCTCAAGAATGACAGACCAGCGTTATAACCACTAGACCACCACGGCACGGCTCTTACTGTTCATACGAATTCATAAGTACCGTCGCACAGACATGAAAAATATATCCAATACATCACATACAGAGGAAAATGCGCCCTTTCAAAAAGAAATATAAATAAGCTACGCCATAATTCTTGATACTTTATGGAGGATACTTGATACGGCTTTTGTAATTCATATCTTTTTAACATATCATTCATACTCATCATCAGCAACAGCATCATCATCATTATCTCTGCAGTAGGATGTCTGCTAATGAGATTTCAAGTGTTTTTAATTAGTAGGAAAAGAAAAAGTATATCAGGATAAATAAATACGTAATTATTTTTTTAAGTTGGATTGTATATATTTTAAGATGAATTCACGACTTATTTTTTTTTAAATATACTCCTTTATTAGGGTTCTGTACCCAAAGGGTAAAAACGGGACCCTGTTACTAAGAATCCGCTGTCCGTCCGTTTGTCCGTCTGTCACCGGGCTGTATCTCATGAACCGTGATACTTAACTAGAAAGCTGAAATTTTTACAGATGTTGTATTTCTGTTGCCGCTATAACAACTAACAGAATAAAATAAATATTTAAAGGGGGCTCCCATCCCAGGGGGGCGTTTTTTGCTCGATATTAATATTGGCAACAAATAGATGCTTGAAATGGGGCTCAAGGGATACGGTACGGAACCCTTCGTGCGCGAACCTAACTTGCACTTGCCGATTTTTCAGCCATAGGACGTCTACTGCTGGACATAGGCATCTCCTATAGATCTCCAAAAAATAGTTGGAAGCGGTTTGCATTCAACGCGATCCTGTAGTAAGTTTTTTTTAAATTAAGTGTTTTTATCTATCCACAACCTTATTCACAAATTGTCAGCGGACGTCCTAAGCTGCGCTTACCTATACATGTCTCTACTAACTCACAAATTACTGTCTATGGTCAATTGTTGAATTTTCAAATGATTAATTGATTTAACTTTACCGACGTCATTGGGTACTGTAACGTCAACCTATGCAAAGTAACACCAAAGTATAATTGTTGTGATAAGAGTACTTATGTTCCATTAATCACCACACTTGAAACTTTTCTACACATTGTCACGGGAAAAGCTTACTTTACATTGGGAGAGCGGAACAAATTTACCTACATGTCGCTTTCAACATCAGTTATATTACGGGTGGATAGCATGCAAGTCCCTTCTAGGTAACTGATTTCATTGGAGATCCAGAAAACAAGCGCATGTCTAGTCATCCTATGGATGGAAAAATAGGCATGATAACTAAAAAAACATAATTAGCCCGTCAGATAGATTATTAAAAAAAAATTAGACACGTGGTTTTTCTTTCGATGAAAATTTGATGAAGAAATAGCCCGTTAAAGTTCCGCGTGACGTCACGCCCCCTACTCCCAAACTTTGACAAACTTTATCTTTGCCATTTGTTTTTTTATTGAGAAAAGAAAAAATACGTGCCCAATACTTTTTGATAAACTTACTCATGGACTAATCAAAATAGTGATTTTTTATACCAGTCACTAGGCCCAATTATGAAACCGCCATCGAAAATTAAATAGCAACGTAAAAAGGGTTCTCTCTATCGAATGCCTAAAGTGACAAAGAAACCGAAATATGTATTCTAAAATATAGCTATGATAATTACGATGGTGCCTTCGTATTTTGGCCTATTATGCCTATTATGATATACTAGACGACCCGGCCCGGCTTCGAACAGGTGTATTATACATATAAACCTTCCTCTTGAATCACTCTATCCATTAAAAAAAACCGCATCAAAATCCGTTGCGTAGTTTTAAAGATTTAAGCATACAGACAAACAAACAGACAAAAATAGCGACTTTATTTTATACTATGTAAGGATGTAAGGAAGATGTTTTGATTTCCAAAGACGATAGATACTACAACACCACCTACTTTTCACTTATCTTTGACCATACTTATTTTTCCTCTGTTTTATTTTTGTCTCAGTTTTTTTAAGTAGTCTATTATTATTCAATTAATATTATTTTTGGACACTTTGTAGCTATGGGCTTCAAAGTAAAATACTTCTTTATAGCATCGCACCGTATGGTATAGTATACCATCATATTTATTGCTATCAATAGATATGCTATGATGATATCTATATAATTTCACAAAGATATTACACTAGCTCTCTATGCCCATTACGCTACAAATAAAAATACTTAAACCTAAGACTAGACTGCCACGGTGACTCAGTGGTAAGTGACCCTGACTGACTTCTGAATCAAAGAGGCGTGGGTTCGATCCCCACCCAGGGCAAGCATTTATGTGATGAACATAGGTGTTTGCTCAGTGTCCGGGTGTTATTTAGGTACTATTTATATAAGTATGTATTTAAAATATGTATATGTAGTATAAAGGTCACTGGCAGCAATATCACAAGCTTTGCTTAGTTTAGGGCCAGTGCCGTGTGTAAGATGTACCCTAATAATTATTTTTTATTTACCTAATACTTGAACTTGAACACAGCACTCGTCTTAAACAAAGCTACACGCATATCAAACCAAAATGTCCAGATCAACCCTTCACTGCAGACCCGAGTCATGAGTCATTAACGCGTCGCCGGGACGCTGGGGACATTACGTGACCGTGACCAGATGGCTCCCAGGGTTCAAACTATTCTAAACTCAACTTTATAGAAGTAGTAGCGATTTAAATTTAGCTGCTGATTTAAATTGCAATTATAGGAGCTAGGTTTTAAATTTTAATTCAAGCGCTTTGATTGATTGAGATAGTTGGTGATAAATAATTAGTTTTGGCAAAGTTGCTAATCTAATTCGGGATTTTAGTAAATAATCGTTCAGTTACCATTGAAATGAACGATAATGAGTCTGGCAGTGCCCATTTTAATTTGTTAAAGCACTGACCTGTCTACTATCCTATTTTTTTATTGCAACTTAAAAAAATCGAAGTACAATTGCAAAGTTAAAAATATAGAAGAATATTGTCATATTTTTAAGTTCAGCAGCTAAGAAACTGACAATAACAAAAAAAAAAAAAACAACGGGTTTCACTCCGGGAGTGCCGGCAGAAGTGAATACTTGCACGCTGCGTCTTCCGAATTTACGATCGGGTCACGTGTCCTGACGCGAGTTTAAATTTTTTTACCAGTCCTAAAAAGTGCGCAATGCTAATGAAGTTTTCACTTCAAAATTTAAGCAGTTGTGTGAAATATTTCGTAAAAAGACACCAAAATAGATAGTAGATACTTAAAGATAAGGTGCTTACGATAGTGCAAAACGAATTGAAAACCTTTTGGATTGAAAAGGGCCGGCTGAAGGCAAACTTAAGAGGGTAGCCTAGTGACGAAGAAATTGAGAAATAGGTATTTGGACTAAACTATTGCCGTCGCGATGCCCCCAAACCAGGGAGCTTCAATGTGTGTGTGATGCAATTGTATTTGTGTGCGTACTGCGCTCGAACTGTCGCCGCACCCCGCCCGCGCCTCAAAGAACCAGCCGTGGCCGACCGAAATTTGATTTTGAATTGTAGCAAAATATGATATTACGTAGAGTGCGCACAAGATAACTCTGCGCGCGAGTCGTGGCGCCACGTACGTTATTTCACTAGCATTCCGTATTCCCTGGCAGCATAGAATTTGTTCCTGATTTTGGCTGTATGTAGAGCTTTCTTACGCGTATTCTACGTATAATCTAGTTTCCTAGTAGGTATGGGTATGGAAAGCAAACAAAAATAATCCTGCCAATGATTATTTATTTTTCTGCCATTAGGAAGCGACATTATTTGTGACATAGGTTATTTTTTTATAGGCTTGTTTATTTTCTTTCAAATTATTTTATTATTGTTGTACAAAAACATAAAATGTACCCAACTAACATCATAAACAATTGATCTTGAACCCAAAGCAGGGAGTAAAAGTAGCAATTTGGCTATTTGATTTCTGTAGGCGTTGCAGTTTACATTATATATTTTGACTGAAATCACTTCTTTCTAATTTTAAGTTAATTATTTTTTATTTAAATATCTAACATAGTTCTTCTACAAACTAAAATAAATATGGACTCGCGCTTAAAAGGGTTCGTACCGTATGGGAGCCAATTATGTACTCCTATTTCAATTATTTGTTTTTAAATTGATATATTATATTACTAAATACTCTGAGAATATGTTAAACGTCTACCTGTTGTGATTATTAATAATTATCGTGCAAAAACTCACATCTGTTGTATGAATAAATATTTATTTTATTCTATTTTTTGACCGATGAAACGGAGGAGGTACGCAATTTGACGCGTATATTTTTTTTATTGGAAAGGGTATAGGTACGTCGAAGTTGGTCCCATTTAAATTTTAAAATGCTACATCGATCCGCGCGAATTCTGTACACAGTTGAAGTCGATATTTATTTCATTCTATTTTTAGTGAGTATTTGTTGTTATAATGGAAACGGAAATACATCATCTGTGCAAATTTTAACTGTTTAGCTATTACGGTTCATGAGATAGGTACAGCCTAGTGACCAACAGACAGACGGACAGAGGAGTCTTAGTAATAGGGTCTCGTTATATTACTGTATACCTGCACATCTAAAACGTCTGGCCTTTTATATGGTACCTACTCGTACCATATTTTCATTCCGCTATTAGTTCCATAGTATAAAAAATAATAGAGGATTCAATAAAACAGATGCGAGGTTTACTGTTTAGAGAACGGCTTGTCATACCTTGGTAATACTTTAAACACGTTTAAAAAACTAAAACAATTAGCAAATTAAAGCAGCAGTGGGTAGGAAACACACCATAGTAGGTAATACAGGATAGAACATCTACAAAGTAGGTAGATATGAACTGATTAAAGCATTTAAAGCACTCATTCAATTACTTTTTCTGTGTACATATATATTTGAATTACAATCCAAACCATAATATAATTATATTTAAGTTGAACTTTTGTAACGATTGTGATTTGTTTTGTGTATGAATAAATAAAATAAAATTTAAAGCAATCCTAATTGAACTTTTGAGCTCTCTCCAAACTCAGTGGATTGGCAAGTTAAAATGACAGAGGGCAAGGCACATAGTTCAATGAACGGATAGCCAATGGGGCTGTTTTCTCGAATGAATCTCACGTATAATCCGCGCCACACAAGTCGGCGGATGGAAAGTTAGGCGCAGAACGCTGCGCAAAAGGCAAAATATAGGCATGCGCGGGAGCCAGAAAGGGGCACACTCGCCCGCCAAACTCATGCCTCCTGCGCGCTCCCTGCGTCCGTGCACTCCACTAGGCCACGCAGCGTCGGCATGGTGCACATATGCACAATAATTAGCGCATCACAGCGAAGTGTACTCGCACCTCGCATCTGTTTAATTGAATTGAGAATTCAATTAAACAGATCAGATGCTAGGCTTACTGTTTGGAGAACTGCTTGTCATACTTTGGTTCTAATTTAAATACGTTAAAAAAAAGTTATAACAATTAGCAAATTAAAGCAGCAGTGGATAGGGCACACACCATAGAAATACAGGATAGAATATCTACAAAATAGGTAGAGACAAACTGATTGAAACACTTCTAAGTATTTGAACTTTTCAGCAAAACTCAGTGGATTGGCAAGTTAAAATGACAGAGGGCAAGGCACGTAGTTCAATGGACGGATAGCCGATGGGGCTGTTTTCTCGAATGGATCTCACCTACGATCCGCGCCACACAAGTCGGCAGATGAAAAGTTAGGCGCAGAATGCTGTGCAAAAGGCAAAATATAGGTATGCGCAGGGGCCAGAGAGAACAATGCACAAGTTCTAGCCCAAATTCTATGGCTATAAAAATATTTAATAAATTGCCAAATAATTTAAAAGATATCGAAAGATAAAACTGTTTCATAAAACAACTAAAAATTTTCCTATTATCGAAATGTTATTATACATTAGACGAATTTTTTAACGTTAATCTAGAAAACGTAATAATAAATCGTTCTAATACAAATAATAAAATTGCCATACCCTTATAGGGTCATATGTATAACTATACAAAACATGTTAACTAAAAACCGCATGTAAATTTCATATGTTGCAATATATAAATTGAGTTTGAGAGACAAGACGCCGGGGCACAGCCGCCCGCCAACCTCATGCCTCCCACGTGCACGCCTGTGCTTACCACTACGCCACGCGGCGTCGGCATTGTGCACACATGCGCAATAATTAGCGATTGTTAAGGTTTAAAAAGAACAACTTTTACTATGGGAGCAACTAATTCCGAATTGGCGATAAAAACCAGCTGTTCCATACACTTTGTCCATTATCAACGGACTTTTTCTATGGTAGGTATAGTTGATATTTCTCGCGGATTCGGCTCTGGTCGGTCCCATAGTAAAAGTTATGATGTACTTAACTCACCAAAGGAGGTTGTTTTAGGTACCGGTAAGCTCTTATTAGTATTTAATATGTGTGATTTTTTTAGAAAATTTCTAATCAAAATTATGTTGCCATTTTGAGAATTGGGCCTTCATAGAATTATGTTTTCGTAGAATTGAGCCTTACCGGATTACTTGGGCATTATGCTAATTGGTTATTCTGTGCCTAACTCATTTAGATGTCTGCGGATACAACACGATGTTCTGTATAATCGCTGCTATATGTCGTAGCAACTAAACGTCTATATTCCATAGATAAAATCTTATCTTCAAAAGTAACAAACATACTGCGGTCAAATCATAAGATTGAAAAAAATAACTAATATTTTTAATAAACATCGATATCGATGGACATCACTAGAACATCGACAAAAATATCGACTATTACTACATCCCTAGTGCTTGTGTACGTATAGGTTTGAACCTCCCTTACCTCGACCCTACCCCCGCATCGTGCGATAGGGACAATTGCAGCTCAGAGCGATTTATACCTACAAAAAACTTGGCGAGACAACGTTTCGTATTACGCTGTTTTCTTCTTCAAAAACTATTTCAATCAAGTACTTTTTTATGTCAAAATTTAAAAAAAAAATGTGTTCATGATTCTGTCATTTTATATTTTGTTAGATATTATTTAGTCTCTTCTGGTAGGTCTCTAAAGACGTCGGTAATAATGGTGAATTTTTTTGTGGTTTTGAAGGGTCATATTTTACCTGCTAATTAATTTATCAAGAAAAAGAAAAGACAGAGTAGTCTAAACAGCAAAATTTAATTTTATGACAAAAAATTGAAGCTCTATAAGTATTTTCCAGGAAGAAAACAGCGTAATACATTTGTATGGAAAATTACAGACCAACCAGGCTCTTAAGCGGCCAGTCACGTTGCCATACGCCATAAGATAACGTAATGGCGACCCGAGTCAAGACGTGATGCCGACTGCAATCGAGGGTTAATTTTCCGTGTCAGTTTAAAATTGTTTTTATTTTTGTGGCAGGCTTTTTTACTTGATAGGATTGGATAAACTCTGATTTACTACAATAAGATATAAACGGACTCATAATGTAATATATTTTATAATCACAGAACTGATGCATTATACAATGTACGAGCACCTCATTGACATCAGAATTAAGAAAATTGAAAAAAATAACAGAAAAAAATACGCAAAAAGCGCTGGATGCGGCCTAATTGCTCAAAGCATTCAAGCAGTCTACCAGACAAACTGTTGGTGCGTGCACATACGCAACATTATCAAAGGCCTTCTGGCGGCATAAAAACACTCTGACTAAAGTGCTCTCCACCAGGCCTATACGTACTTACCTACTTATTTTTAGTCTAACAGATGAACCGGTTGTGGTCACCTTAGTGCCACTTTTAGCCACATTGAATTTTAACGATTGTGTAGACAATTTAATTTTAAAATGCAGAAATACGTTGATAATTTGTCTATTTATGTAATAATTTTGAAATCTAATGACCAAAACCGGGACAGTGGCCACAACCGGTGCAACTACCCTACTTAACTACCTATATTCATTAATGTCCACGAACACTAAATCTCAATCGAGATGTTATTACAAAGCGATAGTAATTAGGCGAGGCACGATAGCGTGGCCTCGGGTCTAGTGCGACTAGTTAAGGGTTATGGGTCACGGGGCTGCAGTTTAATTAGCAGTTATTATGTCAGACGGGTGTTAGAGGATAGGTATCCTCTAACACCCGTCATATATACGAGTAACTAATGCGTCAAACGTATGAATTAGGATTTTTACACCATCTTCTTTCCTTTTTCAGCTATTGAACGTTCACTGCTGCACATATCTAATAAGAATTATATATCTTTATTTTTATTTTTATTTACAGTCAAACCTGGATAAGAGAGAGTTGAAGGGACCGCCATCTCATTCTCGCTTATAAAGGTTTTTCACTTATGCAGGTTTCTCACTTATCCAGTTTCAGGAGTGGCTACTCTCTCTTATAGAGGTTAAAAATACGTCTAATTTGTATGTAGGTATCTACATGCGTGAAGAATGATAAATATGTTTATAAATAGTATATATTAAAGGTACTAATTGTTCGGGTTGTGTTGATTAGAATTGAACATAGATGATAGTTTGTTTTATTCATTCTAAAAGGCACTTGTCAACATTGGGCAAATAAAAAAGTCGACTCTTTTTATTATTTCCATGTCCTTTAAAGCACTGAGACCGAATAGGGTCTTTTTATTTTATTATTTTAAAGAAGTTGGATTCCGAAAAATGAAATTCATTGCGTATTTTATTTCGATATTTTCCACTTTCGAACGCATTCAATACCTGTCTTAACGATTTATTTATTTATTCCTAAAGATTTATTTATTAACACCGAACCTTTCGCCACAATTGATACATTTCAACTGTAGTAAGTTTGACCAATAAGATAGAGTAAGCGCACGTGTGGCTATAAATAATAATTACGTGATAAAAAAAAAATTGTTAGTTAGATGAAAGAAAAACACAAAATATTTTTGAATAGAACACTATTTCAACAAACAGGATAGTATAGACGCACACACGTGCTATTACAAAAAAAAAACGATCCAAAATCAATGTTACTTATTTCCACAAAATACAAAAAAAGGTTTGAATAGAACACGATCTGAAAGCAACGGTAGTTTTTTCCACGAAATTTAAGAACAGGTCATAAAGTGCAGATGTTTCATTACCCTCAACTGTCGCTTATAGAGGTTCAGACAAGTAGTACTCTCAGTTATAGAGGTCCATGACGGAAAAACGGCTCTCTCTTATAGAGGTTTTGGTCTCTCACTTATAGAGGTATTTGAGGGGTAAAATGACGGGATCTGACAATTACTCTCACTTATAGAGGTTTCTCACTTATCCAGTTCTCAGTTAGCCAGGTTTGACTGTATATATATTTTAGAATTATATGATTATAGAATGAATATTGACTGCCTCGGTGGCTCAGAGGTTAGTGATCCTAACTTCTGGGTCAGAGAGGCGTGGGTTCGATCCCCACCCAGGGCAAATATTTATGTGATGAACATAAGTGTTTGCTCTGTGTCTGGGTGTTATTTATTTACTATTTATCTAAGTATGTATTTAAAAATAAGTATATATAGTATATCAGTCTCTGGCAGCCATATCACAAGCTTTGCTTAGTTTGGGGTCAGAGGCAGTGTGTAAAATGTCCCCAAAATATTTATTTATTTATAAGAACGGCTGGAAGTGGTTTGCACTCAGCCCTATCCTAGGTTTCTGCCTAGTGTTTACTATTAATACGTTCGGTACGGAGATATGGGATACCAATATTATCAAGAGTCCTACAAATAGAGCTTTACAACGTCTCACTACGGAAAAGCATGATTTGTGGCATTACAAGGCCACGGCAGAAACTAGAATCGCTTGCGGGTTGCATGACGCTACTATTGCTTTTTTATCAGCATCGACATCATCATCTTCATAGCTATCTAGTATACCATCCAAGCCACTGAAGCAGTTATGCCAGCGGCCCAGAGCCACGCTCAGTTATTTTAAGGAGCTGGGCTGGCTCGGGTAGATGCTGGAGGGGAAAATGCACAAAACACCCCTTGCGGGACGTCAATGCAGGACTTATCGCCCCTACATCGAATAAGAATAATAAGTTATACTAACTAGTCATACAGTTCTGGAGTGTCTCTAGTAGAGTGGACATGTGCCAAATGTCGATGTAACAGTAAATCCGTGTCTGTCTAGATCGCCGGCCTCGGGCTTAGAGGATCGCGGGAACATGCCGCGTCAACTCTACGACGACACAGTATGTAACTTTCAAATGTAGATGTAACAGTAAATACGCGTCTGTCTAGATCACCGGCCCCGGGCTTAAAGGCTCGCTGAAACGTGCCGCGTCAACTCTACGACGACACAGTATTGTTACTTTCAAATGTAGATGTAACAGTAAATTCGCGTCTGTCTAGATCACCGGCCCCGGGCTTACAGGCTCGCTAAAACGTGCCACGTCAACTCTACGGCGACACAGTATTGTTACTTTCAAATGTAGATGTAACAGTAAATTCGCGTCTGTCTAGGTCGCCGGCCCCGGGCTTGCAGGCTCGCTGGAACGTGCCGCGTCATCTCTACGACGAAACAGTTTTGTAACTTTCAACATTAGATTCCCGCTACCTTGAGGCGACTCGTCCCATTTGCAAGATTCGTGGATGAAGACTATACTTCAGACGTGGTCCCATTTAATGTTATCTAAATTGGCTTTTCATTTGTTAAAAATCAACGATGTGAAAAATACTTCGATGTAAACTATTCGAATTCAGTACACAGTTGAAGTTAATTTTGCAATTTTGGCGAAAAATATGATCCGTATTTATGACGCGTTACAATGTTTTTACCAACTTCCAAAAAGGAGGAGGATAGATATTTTCGCCGATTGTGAACCGATTTATAACATTATTTTTCATTTCATAAGGGTATAATTTTGAGGTAGTCCCATTTAAATCTTATCGAAATCGCCGTTTCTGATAAATCAACAACAATGTACATGGATGTTACATCGATTTGTGCAAACTATTCGAATTCTGTACACGGTGGAAGCCGGTGGAGCAATTTTCAGCGAAAATTAAAAAACAATAAATACTTGGGGACATCTTACACACAGCCTCTGACCCCAAACTAAGCAAATCTTGTGATATGGCTGCCAGAGACTGATATACTACATAAACAAATTTTTAAATACATACTTATATAGATAGTAACTAAATAACACCCAAACACTTACGTTCATCGCATAAATATTTGCGCTAGGTGGGGATCGAACCCACGCCTCTTTGACACAGAAGTTAGGGTCAGTAACCACTGAGCCACCGAGGCAGTCATTAATTATAGTTATTTTGGTTTTCTCTAATTCAACCTTCTGAACAACACAGCGACCTACGACCTAGTGACCTACAGGTTTGTGCTCCCTTCAAAACAGCAGAACCTCAGCTACTGATTTCCCCAGTACTGTGTCTAAGTGGTACCACGGAAAACGCATAAATCAATCGTTGGCTAGCGCACGGAAAATCGAGCAAAGACGTCGGAAAGTTCGATAGACATTATAAATAAGATAAGGATGGATTATTTCATCATTAGATGACAAATTGTGTTTCACCCGACTTTACAAGGAAGGAGAGTCTTGTTTGTGTTTACCTAAATATTTGTCATCTGTAAAACATGTAATAATTATGTCTGAATCACATTGTTTCTCCATCTTATCGGGATACTTCTTAATATGTTATACAACACCACTCGTATTCGTATGAAGTACCTATCTACTTTGACGCACGCATTGAGCAGTTATTACCAATTTTAGCTTTTAGAGCACACAGAGTAGTTTGACTTGGTGTTTTTAGTGATCACCGACGTTAAGCAACGTGGTTTACTACGGGTGGCATTTACAACTGAGGGCTGAGGCTCAAATGACACTTAAGATGTTGGGTCCAAGTTATTTTTTATTTTATTTTTCAGGATGTTTAAAACTCCGAAACCAGTGCTAGAGCTACCTGGCCTATACAAATTTACTTTGTTAAGTTAAGTTATCAACCACACACATCGACTTTGAATTTTTTTTAGATTACTACACTCTAATTTGAAACTTTTGATGTTTTTTGGTACAGAGTTTAGATCACGTCAAGCAAGCGCAGTATTAATGAGACACAATTGCTACAAAGATTCCATTACTATTTCAGCTGGCAGTTGTTTTGAATAAATATTTTGCGTATTTCCGCTCTGTTTTTGTGTTGTAGGCAAATAAGCTTAAGAGCCCTGTTCAATTAATTAAATTTTTAAAATAAAACTGGTAAATAACAATGTAATTTAAATGTTATTTGGTATTTGAAAACTAAGTGAATTCGAAATAAAATTGAAATTTATCCGTTTAAAATTAAACTACCACATAATTATAACAATTGTAAACTTTCAAACATAATAAAAGACAATAGTGAAAGTAAGTGCCTAATTAATAAATTGCACTCTTATTTTCACTGCACTTTATTTGAAATAAATTGTAATAAATCCGTTAAAAATTGAACAAACATTTTTTTTTTTTTAAATAAAATGACAAAATAGTGAAAACACTTAATTAGTAAAGAGCACCCTTATTCTCACTGCACTCTATTCGACACGTGTTTCGCCTCTAAGCGAGGCATATTCAGGACGTGTTCACTCTTCGAGATAGCTCGCTGGCAGTTTAGTTATTTATATTTTATTCATATTATGAAGTACGATTATAGAAACTAGCGTAATTGAAATTAAAATATAGTACATACATGTGTTACTCACGCTTTATTGCAGTGAAACTTCTAATACGAATTCCAACAAGGTTGCGTTAAACGTTTAATGGAGGGGGTATGAAAGCACTGTTGCGTCGAAGTTTCACTTCTTCCGCGCGGAGGGACTCCACTTGCACTTTTTTTGGTAGATTACTATTAGTACTACAATCTTGAAAATAATCACCAATCAAAACTATAGAAACAGTAATCTACCAAAATAAAGCGTGAGTAACACCTGTGCTATACTTTAATTAACACATGAAGTACAGTGTTATACTAGGTGAATCTTGAAAATTATCACCAATCAAAACTATAGAAACAGTAATCTACCAAAATAAAGCGTGAGTAACACCTGTGCTATACTTTAATTAACACATGAAGTACAGTGTTATACTAGGTGATTTATTAAGATCTACAGTTTTAATATATTCAGAAATTTAGCACATATCTTTATGAGCTACAGCAGTACTTTATTTAGCAGTTTAGCAAAAACGTTTATGTTTGAATGTTATTGCCACACTTCCCACTGCATGCAGCGTGTATAAAACGCTGCGTTTACGCACGATAAACGCTCATAATTAGGTCAAACAGCCTCGCGCTTTTACAGCCAACCAGCCAGGAATCACTTTTACAGTGCTGCAGAATTGACGCTAATAATCGGAATCTAAATAAAAATCGGACAATTGCGAGTCAGGCTCACACACCGAGGGTTCGGTACAAATCCTGAAAATTGCACAAAATTGGGATATCACTTGTTTGAACATCAGGGCATTGAAGTTTGTGTCAGCAAATTTTATGCAGTATTTATCAATTTAGTTACTATCAAGCTTTGTATTGCTGTTTCAATGTTAGACCGACGAACCGGAGGAGGTACTCAATTCGACGCGTATATATTTTTTATGTATAACCACGCATAACTTTTTTCATAGTAATGTTGGGTTTTGGGCAAAAATTGCATGTTATGACAGAAGAAGTCGTCTGGAATAAAAAGTAAATTTAAAAAAGACATCATGGTCAGAAACTCACGCTGGTTTTAAGACCATTCTGGTCGTGCCGTCGGAGCGAAGAACAAGTCTTGATTAGTCATTTTGGAAGTTTAAAGAACACTGTAATCGAAGAAATAAATCTGCAAAGTATTATTGTAATAATGGTGATTCTACTACATCGAATCCTAGGTTTTCCTCACAGTAGTCCGATTTCGAAATTTCTTTTTTTACTGAAAAGAGTAGGATACTTCGAAATGGGTCCCATTTAAATTTTATCGAAATCGGTTAAGCCATTTTTGATAAATCAATGTGAAAAATGCTACATCAATCCGTGCGAAATATTCGGGAATTCTGTACACGATTGAAGTCGGTCATGCCATTTTTTGCAGAAAATAATTATAATTACATATGTTTATCTTATTCATCACTAACAAAATACCTAATTTATAACCTTTTATAGGCTATTCTAGTTTTCAGTAAACAATAGTGATGTGCCACAATGGAATACTTATGCGAAATTGAGAGTGCTACTTTTTTGCAAAAAATATATTTCGTTGTTATATATAACTATTATAAATATGTTTCGTTGCTGCTAAAATCTTTTACAATCTAAAAACTGGCAACAATGAAGACACGTTAAAAAGAAATCCTATAAAAAATTACAAGCCTAATAAAGGAAGACGATACGCCAAGCGTTTTCGCATCCCAAAGTGAAAACTACAACAGCGAAATTCAAATATTCGGCGCAATCTTTTAGGTAATAAGCTATAGCGGGCACTAACTCCGCGTTTAATGGGAAAAGTTAAACAATTTGCGAGTTGTGAAGTGTGTTAATGGTCTTGACGTTTTAATTTCCCTGCCGCGCGGAATATGCCGCCGTTAAGGTTACGCCGTTGCCGTTGTTGCGACAGCGTGCGAATTTTTGTGCTAGTGTGAACATTTAGTTTAGTAAATTATTTTTAACCGACTTCCTAAAATGGGAGTTTATTTCTTGAGTCTGTATATGTTTTTTGTTTCGATGTTATTTGATCTCTTCGCTATCTGTAGACAGTTTTTTTTTTACAAAATATAGAAAAATAATACAATGTGGTGTCATAAATTACTTTTCGCAAATAGTGATAAAACCGCCTTTCGAATATTTCACTCGAATTGTTTACATTATTGTTGATTTTTAAAAACAGCTCAGCCGATTTCTGTAAAATTTAAATGAAACTACTTTGGGATTCGATTAGAATTCGGTTAAAATAATTTGCTTCGAATCAGTAGTTTAAAAGCAATCCCAAAATATTGACGAAAATAATTGTAAAGTCTTACAGGAATCGAATAGCAAGTTACTACTATCACTGAAGTGATGAATTTTTGCATTACATCTTTATTTAAAGAGTAGATAATACTCATTGTTATGAACAACTTTCACCACAGATCCAACCCTGAAATCCCAAGAAAAATGAGCTATCCTCTACAAAAAGATCATTGGCATTCGATAATAATTATGTTCTAAAGTAGTGATTTTCGGATGGTATCAATGTAAGCGTACTGGCAAGTGCAGCGTAGGATGCCACAAGGTGAACGGATCACTTCATCAGGACCGCAACGTTTACCATGCTAAGAAAAGGGTTAATATGATAGAAAAAAATATAAATCGATGATTGCGCTGAATGCAAGCCGCTTCCAACCAACTTATTCGGAAATCAGTAGAGAAGGCCTATGTCCTGCAGCGAACATCCTATTGCTCAAACGACGATATAACAGAAAATGTTTGAATTGATAACTTCTACTTACCTAAATAGACGGCTTACAGCTGGCTAGGATAAGCCAATATAAGTTTAAGTCAGTTCGTATAAGCTAAACGGTTAAAACCGACCGAGACCTACAATTTAAAGTGTCATCCGAGCCACGCTAGCGCTTCGTTGGATTATGCCACCCGCGTTCACCAATCCAAATACTGACCGATTTATAGTGAGAAATATGTCACTATAAAACATTATGTTATTAATAAAAGTCTCATAAAACCTCCAAGTCAAAAAACCGCATCGGCTCCAGGAAACACCGTCAAATATGAACTTTTTAAACTACCTCTGCAGCTTATTTTATGTTCCCTTAGCTTAATATCCTATGCATTGGAAACAGCCAGGCTCGCATCAACTTTGACCTTTTGCTTGAGACCTTTAGACTCCGAGCTTATACCTATCGAATTTCTGAAGTAGAAGGTAGAAATGTAGAACGTATACTTATACAGAGATACGTTTTTAGAGTTATACTGTACGGCATGAAAAATCTTATATCTCTTTGTGTGTGTGTGGCATCGTAGCTCCCAAACGGATGAACCGATGTAGATCGGTTGAAAATCGGTTCAGCAGTGTGAAAGTTATCAGCTCTTTTTTGGCTTTTTTTATCGCAAATACGTCCGCGCTTTACCACCAACTTGCCTAGAAGGTTTAGAATATATATCTTAGAAAACAGGAAAGCAGGAAGACTGTTCCATTCCCTAACGGTACGAATCAGAAATGTTGAGTAAACCCGCTCCGTAGGTATCGAAGAAAAATCGACTGTGTAGGTACCCCTACACTGTCGATTTTTCTTCTTCATTCTCTGTGGTTTTTAGGGTTCCGTACCCAAAGGGTAAAACAGGGAACCTTCTATTAAGACTCCGCTGTCCGTCTGTCTGTCTATCACCAAGCTGTTTCTCATTGACCGTGAATTCACAAATTAGGTATGTATTTCTGTTGCTGCTAAAACAACAAATACTGAAAACAAAATGAAATAAATGTTTGAGAGGTCGAGCAAAAAAATCACGTTACTTGTATGGGAGTCCCCCTCAAATATTTATTTTATTTCGTTATTTATTTCTAAAGTGAACATTAAATTAAATATTTTGTGAATATTTCAAGCATCTACCTGTCACCTTTATTAATATTGAGAAAAAACTGCTAAACGGATTTGTTTTGTTGTTCACTTTAGAAATAAATAACGAAATAAAATAAATATTTGAGGGAGACTCCCATACAAGTAACGTGATTTTTTTGCTCGATATTAATAACGGCAACAGGAAGATGCTTGAAATATTCACAGCTTGAGTTGTAATTATTTTCCTTCAAAAATAAATAAATAAAATAAAATATATTAAAGGGACTTACGGAACCCTTGGTGCACGAGCCCGACAAGTGCGAGTCGGCGGCCGATTATTTTATTTTTTTAATCTTGTTATCAAAAGTCAATACTTCATCCATCAACAAGCTTTTGAACAAATCGTTCTGACTCTCCTTCATCGTGGAATGTAAAATTACTCTGCATATGCAAATATTTTCTCCATGGTAAGGTAAAAATGTAGGACAATTTGGCAGCTCATAACATGGCTTGAGCCAAGGTGAAGCGATCGAGATTTTCCCGATTGGTAACAATTTTTGGCCAAGTTTTTTGGACTGAAATCAAATGGGCTGATTATTCAAATTCCGATTAGGGAACGAAGTGGTATAGCTTATTGGTTTTCCGACTGTTCACTTTCATTTGTTTTTGATAATATTTTTATTACAGTTAGTTACAAAATCTGCTCTACACCTAATTATTATAGACTAGCTTTTGCCCGCGGCTTCTCCCGCATGATATTTCGAGGCCCTACCTTACCAACCTTAATAATGGAGGAGGAAAAAAAAAAAAAAGAAAATCGATGTGACATTTCTTCGATTCGACAGTTCTTTTTTGACATTTCTTGGAGCGCACGCTAGAATAGCTCGCAGATGGCATAATTTTTCCTACTTACTTAACACTTATTGTTATAATATGGAAAAAATACGCAATATCATTATAATTTACAGTCTATTTGTTATTTTGATATAAAAGCTATATTATTGCAAAGTTTCATCTCAATCCGTTCAGTAGTTTTTGCGTGAAAGAGCAACATACATCGATCCATCCATTCATCCATACATCCATCCATCCATTCATCCATCCATCCTTACAAACTTTCACGTTTATAATATTAGTAGGATGTCATGTCGTATAGGGAGGTTAAGACACACTAAGACCGAGAGACATGGAAGTTGCTCCAACGACAAGTGCCGCGCTCTTAAATCCTGAATGAATGAACCTAATTATTATTAATCGTAAATAGTAACTACTTTGTGATGTACTTTAAACGATCATCGTCGTCGTTACAGCCATAGGACGTCCCCTGCTGAACATAGGCCTCCCCTAAAGATCTCCAATAAGACCGGTTGGAATCGGCCTGCATTCAGCGCTATCCTGCTGTCTTAATGAGGTCGTCCGTCCGCCTTGTGGGTGGACGTAGTAAACATAAAAATCATATACAACGAATTCACAACCATTTTCAGTAATAAACCAATACATTTTTCTGGTTTTTATTACTCTAATTGTACTCAAATACATTAAAATAGTATGGTAGAGTACATGCATAATAAAACTTGCCTAGCGTGGGTTGATAAAATTATTGCGGCATTTGCTATGATAACATATTGATATCCCATAACTACTTCAATTGCCCAAGTAAATTAAAACAAGTTTTTGGACGAAAACTAATTACGGCTGGATACCAATAAAACGAAATAAAGACCCGAAAGTGTGTTACTTAGTTTAATGGTTTGTTACTCTTTCACGCAGTGACGGAGCAACAGATTGACTTGATTTTTGGCATGAGCATAGCTTGAAAGACGGATTATGATGACATGGGCTAATTTTATTCCGTAAAAATAGAACGTTCCCATGGGATAGCACAAAACTAAAAAACATTACGCGGGCGGAGCCGTAAGCAGAAGCTAGTAAAATATTCCTATTATAACAATTTTTAAGAGTTTCGGGCTTGTTTTTAAAAACAAGGAATTCTTCTTACCGAGAACAGTAAAATAACGCTAGATTTAAGTAAAGTACTAGCATCTCTATTTGGTGCATATTTGATTCATAAAATTCTATTTTCAATTGTACTCTGTCAAGTCATCTACAACATTTATAATTTTAGTCGATAGTCTCTAGTTACATCTAGATGGTTTCATTTCTCAACCAACTATATGTGTATGTTAATATCTTGAGGTTGCTTAGAAATTCAAATAAAATTTCCAATTCTAAAACTCTAACACAATCTTTGACTCCTAACCAATATGTCAAGCATACGAGTAAGCATAATTTATTTTCAATGCAGCCCCATTCCGTATTTTCATTTTCCACACATACCAAAGCGTATACAGTTTGTGCAAAAAGAGAAGCGTCGAAGGTGAGGTCGCCCGTGTGCCATTTTACCAGAGGGATAATGTAGTCGATCGAGAAAAGAAGGAGATGCAATGATTTAATATGGCATGAGTCAGAAAGAGACATGAAAAAAATCTAGATTCAGTGGCTAGTTGCAGTGTATTTCTACCAGTAGTGTCAAATTCCGATTTATATTTGACAGTTTTGACAGCTCTGGGCAAGATTTTCCATACATTTTTGTGGTTAAGAGTTGCTTCAAGCGACAACAGTGCTATCTCTCTTTTTGTAATAGCTCTGTGCATTTTACTAATTTTGTTGCCTTGACAACACTGCACTGTCATTACTAGTACCTTTGAAGAATGACAAGTAATAGAACAACTAAAAGTGTTTGATACTTGGTAGACACCAATTCGATTATCATTAGTCGCGTCTATCAAGTAGTCGTAACAGTGGCTGCTGATTAAAATCTTATTGTTAGTTCACCGTGTCGCCACGCCGGTTCTCTTTTTGCACAACCTCTAGGGAACGAGAAACAGGCAACAAGGAAGTACGGGTAAAATATGAAACTCTGCGTCCGCAGGGAGGTGCTCTCGGTCACAAATTGAATAAAACGACTCGAGAATGCTCCGGGAAACCCTGACCCTTGCTTTGGCTACGTTTTCTGAGCTCGTGTCTGGTTGTTTATTCTGAAGGGTTGACTTTGCATGCTTTGGTTCGTTGTTTTTGTTTTGTTCGTCTATGAATTACGTTTATATAATAGTTTTTAATATGAAATAAACTTTACTTTCTTGCTTTACTTGTTGTGTCTGGTTGTTTATTCTGAAGGGTTGAATTTGGATGCGTTGACAAAATTGCAACCTAAAATCGAGAAATGAAACCGATTCTTTTTTCCAATTCTGCCCTTTATTTCTATCGTACGGCTAGATACTCGTAGACGCGATCAAAGTGCCACCCTTTTACTTTGTGAACATTCCGCGCGTTAGAACCAAGCGTTCGGATCCTCATTCCTCATACGAACAGCCAGAATGTGAAACGCTTTGCCTGGGTCTGTCTTCTCGCTAAAGTACAACGTGGTTGTCTTCAAATCCCGAGTAAATAAGTATCTTCTAGGTAAGCATTCTACACCAGGCAGTATGAAATCAAACGCAATCCTATACGGAATAAAAAAAACCGGGTTGGCCTTATAGTAAAATTTTTCATAGATGATGATCTGAACTTTCTAAATATCCCAGTAAATGTTGAGTTTCATCAACATTTGTTGTTTTAATTTTTAGCGATTTGAACACCTTATTATTTATTATTATTTTTAGTGCGCGATTAGTCCTGTAGTACAAACTAATAATTTAATTCATCAACATTATTATATTTATTACAAATTCGCCTTCCACATTACGTGCTTGATGTTTGACATATCACATATGCAGAAATGGATAAATAATAACTCGTGATTGACTAACCAGACCAAAATGCAGGCTCGCTCAAATAGTATGTATTGTAAAATTTGTTTATCAATAAAAAATGAACACTGACAGACTTTTTACAGGAGGTCTCATCAAAATTACCTACAAGATTTATTCCATTTTTTCACATAAAATTTAACCAATGGAATTTAAATTTAGACAGTTTGAAACGTTTTATTAATGAGATGAATTTATAAGTTACTGGAATTCCAATTTCTAACGATCATTTAAAAAAAAAATAAACGCCATAATGATGTGTTATCAAATACCACGTACAACATAATGTCGCCTGAGACAAAATAGGCCTACGTCCTGCAGTGGACTTAAAAATGCTGGTACTGTACCAGCATTACACAACAGTACTAGGTATATCAGTCTCTGACAGTCTTATTAAAAACTTTCCTGAGTCTGGTTTTTGAGACCTTATGTAAGATCCTAATATATTTAACTTCTTATGTTCGAAACTTTTAAAATAAAATGTATTTTTAAAATAACTTAATATTTCCAACGATATTTTTTAGAAAATAATAATCGTCATATAGATGTGTTATCAAATGCCACGGCCACGTACAACATAATGTCGCCTGACACAAAACATGGGCGCCCCATATTTTCAGCAGTTTTGCTCGCACGATATCTTGGACACGCGCCCCAGTATCTTCGACGCCTTGGCAATGTTAGCTCAGTAAATCAAGCTTCTATGTTTTGCAATAAATATGCTCCAGCCTTGAACGAATGCTGGCGATACGTTTGAAAGATACAAAGGTCGTATTTGACGTCAAGTTGGTAAGGTTAAGTTGGGCCCTTCATTCCAACAGATTTCTAAAAGGGCTCGGTCTCGCCGTGCTTGGTCGAGAGCTCGGGCTCCCAACACGCGCTTGAGGCTACAGTTTTTCTGTAAACCGCGACCACGGGCGGGGGTGCGGGCCCTTGCGGGTCCCCCCCCACCCCCGCAGCGATCGAGCGCCTACAGAAAAGCGCTTCCCCGCGCGCGCCGCCGACCGCGGCCTCGCTCCGTCTGCTAGCGACGTCGAGCGGGTCGCCCTGGCGTGCCGCACCCAAGCACCGAGCGCATCCGTGCGCACCGTGCGCCAGCTTGCGGCCGCCTGCTGAACTGGCATTTGCCCCGCAAATGTCGACCTAGCCGCGGCCGCCCTGGAATAACCTAAGAGGGGCGTGATTACGCCGCCGGCTGTTGTGCCCGGGCGCGACCTGTCCCGGAACGAGCATCGCGTCCCTCCACCACTGCCACCACTTAACGACGCGTCGAGCTTGCTCCGCGTCGTCCACCCACACTTGACAAGACAACCAGCGCCGGGCTCGAGCGGTCGCTCGCTCGGCGCACCGGCGCGCCATCGCCTGCCTTGCCTCGACCGAGGGCTGCATGGCTCCATGTCCTGACGGAGTGCACGCCGTCGGGCGGGAAACCCACCGGCCCGCGGACGAGGCGACACCACCGAGACGCGCCGCAACTGAAGTCACCATCGGGGTCGAGGTTCGCCTCCCCCGATACTATACCTGAAGACGACCAGAGGGCGGCCTAGCAAACCACCCTCTTCGGCCCAAGCGCACCCGGCGCCTGCCGACTTTGAATGACGCATCGGCGAGTGCGCGTAATGCGCCCCGAGCACACCGCGCCGCTCGTATATCGAGCGACGCACACTCCAGCGGCCTGTCGACGTAGTCCAGGCCACAACCCCGCAGACGCGACCAGGGACGTGCTGGCGCCAGGCCCGCTGACGCGCCGCCTCCCGGTTGGTGCCCGGCGACGCCGCGCGCGGCGACCTGATGAGTCGACGACCCGACGCGACTGCGGCGCGACCCGCTCCGCCAACTCGTGTGCCCTTCACCGAGTGGGCGCATGCGGGCCGCTTACCACCATCAAGACCTCGCGCCCCTCGACTTTGATCGGGGCGCACACTACCGGACCTGACAAACTACTGGACATTCCTGCGCTTCGCGCCACCACCTGAACCCTCATCTCGCGACGCCCAGCGTCGCGACGTCCATCCTCGGAGCCGCTGCCGTCGCTTATGCGACGCGCGGCCCCTACCGGGCTCCGCCACTACGCGGGCCTGCCTCGGCGGCCGGGGTCGAGCCTCTCCCCCGGCGCCGCTTCACTGCATACCTGTGCCTAGAGGCACACCATGGGACCTACCGAGTAGGCGTCGCTCCGCCTTACGCGTGAGCTCGACGCCGCTCGATCATCGTCGTCGACACATCGCTCGACGACCGCCTACCAAAGGGGCAGTTAGAGACGTGGTGCCTGGCTCGCGCGGCGGCGCGCTTGAGCCGGGCCAGCGATCCCACTCCCCATCTCCGCATCGCTACAAGACCGGCAGGTTGAGAGAGCATTGCTCCGCGCTTCAGTTGGACTTGGTCGAGTTTACTCCCGAGTTCAACCATTTGAAGCTGCGTTCGCCTGACCGGGTACGCCACCGGATCGACGTGCGTCACGTCGACACCCATTCAAAGAGGAGGAGATGCCGCCTGCACCCGGCGGTTGCAGGTTGTGAGGACTCCGAATCCGAGAACCACAATGCCAAGACGGCCGACGATAGTCTGCCAGAATGGCGGGGAGAGGGCGCTGAGAGATGCCGCCCGACCTCGCGGTCGGGATTGGGTACTCGCGCCCTCCCTTTACAATGCCCTACACCCAGTGTGGTGTAGCGTCCAGCCCCAGTAAGGAGGTTCGCCTCGAAGCTGGTCCCTGACTCCTGACGTTTAATACAGGAGGAGAAGATCCACATGTCATGTATGTAAAAGGGCTCAACATGCTTATTATTAACGTGTTTAGGATTTTTTTTCCAGATAAATCGATTTTCATAATTATATTTTTAAAAGCTGGCATTTTTTGCGTGATTATATTTTTATTTCAATCAAGAACTTATCTCTATAAATAAATAATAAATAAATAAATAAATATTTGGGGATATCTTACACACGGCCTCTGATCCCAAACTAAGCAAAGCTTGTGACATGGATGCCAGAGACTGATATACTACTTATACATATTTAAATACATACTTATATATATAGTAACTAAATAACACCCAGACATAGAGCAAACATCATCACATAAATACTTGCCCTGGGTGGGGATCGAACCCACGCCTCTTTGACCCAGTAGTTAGGGTCACTAACCACTGAGCCACCGAGGCAGTAAAACTTTTTTTAGATTATTCCTTACTAGTGCGAATTTAATTCTACATTGCTATCAAAAATTATTATTTGGATGACAAATTAAGCGCAAACAATCTATGTCCTAGTTTTGAAAATTATCAATTGATTTTCGTAGACTGCAGACCCAATTTAAATATGTATTCTCTGATTATACTGGGCTTATCTAATTTTCTAAGTATGGCAAAGGTTATAAGAACAACAGTTTAATTTTATATAAGTTTTATTATAAAATGTATAACGTTCCGCATGGTCAGTATTTGGATGGGTGACCGCGGGTGGCATTTTACATCTGAGCGCTACCGTGGCTCCGATGACGAGTTAAATTGTAGGTCCCGGTTGTTTTCACCGTTTAGTCATGTCTTCTTTTGTTCTTCAGATTATATATTACTATAATAAATTATATATTAATATATATTATTATATATATTATTCTATCTTTCACACCAGGGCTAGCCACCCGGCTTATACGAACTTACTTACTTTATTGAAATAAACTTTTACACCGGTTTTCATGGCGTAGCAAAGGAAAATTTCCAGTAGCAACGGAAATTAGCACGTAGCTGCAGCACGTTTCTGCTATGTACCTAATATAGATTATCTACTACAGTGTGTGAAAGTGTATGGATACTTAATTTACTTAAATTGAATTTGTCGTGCTCAGCAAGTAGATTATATTGCTGCCGAAACTTCAATTTGATCTCGAAACTCCCTAAATCGAGTTTTTTTCAAATCTGAAGAAAAAGGCTTTTCTCAGTATAATTATCAAGTCTGTCAGTCTGTTAGTGTTTTCACTTGTCAGATACTTAATAACTTCCTTCTGAAAACTACATGAAAAAAAATAACAATGAGACTTAGAGATAAAATTTAGACGATTAGTTATAAATGTATAATGCAAAGTGTGGAAATCTGCTTTATTTATCACTTTGATAATTGTTATCCAGACTAAAGTTCAAGGAACTAGGTGACGCAGCACCCGTGTGTAATATGCACGAACCGTTTCGAGTTTTCTTTATTTACAATAGACTATCTTTGAAATTTTACAAAGTTGTACCTCTGACAAACTGTAATCTTTTCTGGAAGTTAGAATTGCATGCAGGAAGAAACTATTTGTAATACCTAGGTTTGTTGAAGTCATGGGATAAAACGTTTAAGATTTTGAATAAAACTCTGTGTTATCTTATCTAATCTTATGGTGGTGTGCTGAAATATTTTGTGAAATAGGCTTTACTGGCAAAATTAAGTATGTAAGAAAATGATTTAAAGTTTAGGTTTTACTGATTTTATTTCAATTAACTGACGTGAAAAAGCTTTAATTCCTAAAAGGCCGTGTTACTTTCGGCAAGTTTTAGTATAAATCTAAAAAAAGCCTGAAATCCGTTATTTATTTATATATAGTAGCGTAGTATCTAATTCCGGTTTGTCTTGTAAAAGCCACTTCTAAATATATTCTAATCTAGTCTTATTAACGTGGGTTATGTCTCCCCAATTTGTTAAAACTGGAATTTGACGAAACCAATAGACATTGTTTGAAAAATTATATAATTTCTACTAAATGCAAGACAGCTCCTTGTGATTCCCAATTTTAATCATTTGTTAACTGTGTAACATTATGTATGTTTTTGCATGAATAAATATTATTTTCAATTCTCATTATTTATTCTCATGCGTAAAATAAGCAACTAAGTAAGAAGCGTACAGACATACGCAAATAGTGTTTTTTTTTGCATAGTGAAAATTAGGTACCTAAGTTTTCGAAAAGAAACATTTCAGTAATAACTTTGCAAAAAGTTTAACATATTTTGTAAGAAAAGTGCTAAAATAAAACAATAAAAAAAATACAAGTACGTTTGTACATATCGGTAGAGGAAAGCATCCGAATTGTTTGAAAACAAACTTGGAACGAGTTTTATAGATTTTATAATCAGTCAGTTCTGGACCTGCTCCAAGAGCGACGATTTTTTCAGGTTGGGCTCAAGTTATAAGAAATAATTTTTTGTTGGATTTTATTTGTATGTTAATTAAAAAAAAATCTTACCCTCAATCAATCTCTCGTCAATACAGAAGTTCTTATAACTTCAATTGAGTGATAACCTGTCTAATACGGGTATCACAGGTGGCGCCGCCAACGCTATAAGTTGGTTAAAATGATAAACACTTCACAAAATTCGTCGCGGAATCAGTATAGCGGATTAGCTCAGTGGTCCAGAGCGTCGGGCTAGTGATCCGAAGACGCAAGGTTCGAATCCTGCATCCGCGAAGAATTTTTGAAATGTTTATCATAAAAAGTAACTCTTTGAGATAAACCTAGTGTGGGATGCACTATAAAATTAAAAAATCATTTCATTGATTAGCATTTTATTGATTAGCAGTTTATTTACTAGAAAATTTACAATGAAATACACATTTACAATGATGTTTAGTACCATAGTTGTGAGATAAAGCTGAGTGAATTCATACAACAAATACAAATACAAAAATTGTCTTGGGGCTTGAGTGCGATGTAACAGAAATAATAGGTATATGACCATTGTGTTTCAAAACTCGGTAAAAAGAAATTCAAAGGTAACCAATAACTACTATAAATCTTGGTAAAGTAGTATGAGCGTCCGTACGTATGTGTGTGTGTGTGTGTGTGTGTGCGTGTGTGTGTGTGTGTGTGTGTTGATTGACTCAGTAAATAATTATATACCTCTAGACAAGGGAACGATTCTGACAGTTTCACGAATTCAATCACTGAATCATCCACATTGAAATTAAAAATCGTAAGAAGTTTAGCATTCCAGCGAGGTGCAAACAGCTTGGAGGAGTTTTACCGTAAAAATTTACGGACTTTTAATCCGTTTATTCATAAGTTTTATAGCTTGATGTTCTAATTTTAAGTTGACTGCCCACTTTTATAAAACTTTTTTTTTTTTTTGTATTGGGGCACTTCTTTATATTAATTAGAATCTCCCCAAATTTTCTTGCCATGTACCACTCGACCTCTCTCGCTTTCAGTTGCCAAGTGACTGCAAACTGGCAAACCCGAAGGCCTTTTTATTCCGTATTTTTATGTGATTCGAATTTAATTCTCGCAATACTGCTGACGACTTTTTTATTGAGCCTTGATATTACCATGGGGATAATTGCCCGTTTAGGAGTGGCAATTAGCAGACTGCTTTATAGTTACTGTTTGTAATTGAACCGCTTGAAATGGTAATTTTAATTGAAATTCCTTGTATGTTGTTGTATATTCATCGAGTTCCGGATCTGTGACATTTGACTGTGATAGTAATAATATTGTTTTAAGGGTGGGTTTAATAATCATGATTATTCTAAACCTATTATTTGTTTCTCGTCTTATACGCCAGTTATTTCAGTAAGTAAGCTTTGCCTGAGTCTGTCTTTCCGCTAAAGTACAATGTAGGTGTCTTCAAATCCCGAGTAAGTAGGTATCTTCTAGGTAAGCCTGTTACACCCCCCCGAGTGGGTTCCCGCCTTGTCGTGGCGGGGGGGCTTAGTAGCCAGGTCTCGCCAGCCTGGTGAACCAAGAGGAACCCGAGGTGGGGCCGGCCTCTCCGGGTCTTGGGCCCAGACAAGCCCGTGCGGAGGCTGGCCAGTAGGTCGATAGTCGACTGAGGTGGACTGCGGTGTCGCGCTCGTCGCGATACCGCGGCCGAGCCCATCGAGGCGGGGGCGGCGACGGGATGGACGGGCGGCGAATGTGCCGCTGTCTATCCGTCCTGCCAGCGGCCCTAACGGGTGCCGCCAACGTGTTGGCGGAGGCGGTGGGGCTGCAGGGGAAGAGGAGTGTCGGTATCGCGACGGCCGTTCTCCCTATCCTCTGCAGCCGTAGTGGCAGGCGTGAGGCCACTTAAATTGACCCGTTGCATCGGGACCAGGGCTGTCGGACACGGGTGCTGTCTGACGCCCAGTGCTGGTTGGTCCCAGGTGGTGGGTGGCGATGTGCCTGGTGTTCGGCACATCGTCATTCTGGCGGGAGCCGAATCTCCATGGTGGGGCCCAAGTTGGGCCAGCGCTGTCGGGTGCTGCGGAGGAGTGCGCAAGCGTGCCCGTAGCCCCGACACCAGGCGCAGTGGTGGAACACCCAGGGGTTTTGGTGGGTATACTGTCCAGTCGGCAGGACTCCCACATAACCACCCGCCTGCCCTCGAGGTGTGGTGGTACCTATAAAAGATTTCCCCTGGTAAAAAAAAAAAAAAAAAGGTAAGCCTGTCACACCCTAGACCGCATATCTGCTTAAGCAGTGTGTAGTCAAACGCAAACCAATATGAAAAAAAGTAACAAAATAGCAAGTCAATCGCTTACCATCAGACAAGAACGTGTTGAATTTGTAGTCGCAGACTTGTAGTCTAAGTCTCAGAATGTTGTAAACAAAACAAGTGAGGCCGATAAAACTAAGCCTCGCCGTGTACAGACACAATTACACACAAATACAAGTAAAAGGAAACTAAGCCTCGGCTCGTCAGTCGAACTATGGCGGCGCAACACCGACGCACTCACCACAATCATGTATATTAACGGGCCGCACTTGTGTGTTATCTTGTTTTTTTTTATTTAGTCAGAGCTTGTAGTGTTCACTTCGTAGGCTATTTTTTTAATGCAAATAGGGCTACATTTGGCCACCAACTCGCCTTATGGAAAGCCAAGTTGTAGCCGAAGATGGAGTATGTAGACCTAGAAGATACCTATGAGTAATGTTGTTTTAAAAACATCCAGATTGTAATTGTCAGGCTAAATTAAAACTGCCATTAATAAAATCACAAATGGTAAATACAAGTGGTTGTATGTAAATACAGTACAGAAAACTTTTTATTATTACGTGCTAGCGATTACGATTTGCAGCTACCGGTTATGCTGTAAATCAGCCAGCGCGGTAAATTGTGTTATTGTATCAGGTAATTGCAATATGTCCATAAATTTGATACATGTATTGTGCTTCGGGCTAGTTGCGCCACGGTAATTATATCTAACAGTATTCCATCTTCGTACAAACGGTCGGAACGCGAATCATACCTATACTGTATTCAACGAAACGAGCTAATAGGGAAATCAAGCGCTGAACGTCATTGGTTGCCGATAAGGAGCTAAGGGTGCATACACGTTGCGACCAAATGTCACTTCGATTCAGTCTCTTGAGCGGTGCAGACGTATTGTTTGGGTGCTTGCTTTCAGTGTGTTCCAAGTGTTTTGTTTTACGTTGACCCGGCTTGTTTACTGGACTGATTCCTACTTATCTACTCGGCGTTGATAAGTATTGGTTTCAAATTTTCCAAAAGAAGCCGAAATAGTATGCTGACTGAAAGAGATGATAATATTTTTGTGGAGAAGAAATTATTTACGCGCGATACGTGATGCAAGACAGTCAGATAAAGTAATATATTATTTGGATGAAACATGGGTGAACGAAGGCCACATTACAAACAAGGTGTGGATTGATACGACAGTTCAAAATGCAAGAAGTGCATTTTTAAACGGTCTTACTACTGGCTTGAAGAATCCGTTTGGTGAGTTTAATGATTAATTATCATTAGTTTCGTTGTAGGTAGCCTACCTACCTACCTGCTTCACACCTGGGATTTATCTTCACTGAAGTGGTGTGACTCATTATTGTTATCTATTGTCGGCTTCTTACAAATTGCTTTCTATTGTTACATTGTTGTTTCTAAGTTAGGAAAAACATTTCAGTTCAAATATATTTATTTCAATTAAGTACCAAAGATACACTTTTGAAACGTCATGAATTTAAGCACATTTCAAATTATTAACAATAAAGTTAAAAACAAAAAAAATAATAAATAACAATAAATAACCTTAGATTAATGATTGGTCGCGCGACCATTCATCACAAACTAACCAATCTTTAATCCAAGAATACCACGGAAAATAAACAATAACAAAATAAGTAAAAATTAACCTCATCTAAAAATAACAACACAATGTTGCCATATGTGAGTTATGGAAACCCACCAGCTGGTTTGGTTGGTTGGTTTACACCACTCAAATAATAATGATGAATTAAAATGAGATTAAATTGAATTAGATTTGCTTATTAAAAAAAAAAATAGAAAAATTAAATCAATCCAAAATTAGCAATTTAATTGAAAATGTCAGGATAACGATAGTCATAAATAAGCAATTGTCAAATAATAAATAATATTAAGAATGTCAGTAATTATGAAATAACAATTCAATAAAATACAATTAATACATTAAAAAAATGTCCAATAAAATGTTCACTGTAAAAATAAAATATGGTTTAAATACTAATTCAAATTCTAAAAACATTCCATTTCATCTTCAATAATTAATACCATCTATTATATTCATTTTCTGCCACGCCTTTCTGTCCTCTATGAATTCATCTACTTTATAGTATGCTTTCTTTAGTAAACATTTTTTCAAATACGATTTAAATTCGCTGTCATTAAGGCTTGTCAAACATCTTGGAAGGATATTATAAAATTTGACACAATTTACTTTAAACGATTTTTGTATCTTTGAAAGGCGGGTCTTGGGTAATACTAATTTACCTTTCAGTCTAGTGTTTAAATTATGAGTAGTATAATTATGTTGACGTTTCCTAGCGTACAAAATACATTCATAAACATAAAGACATGGCATTGTCAGAATATTTATGGTTTTGAATAGTTCTCTCAGAGATTCTCTCGGTCCAATCCTGTAGATGCCTCTTATAGCTCTTTTTTGCAGTATGAAAATTGATTTAAAATCTGCCGAATTTCCCCAAAGAATAATTCCATAGCTCATAAGGGAGTGAAAGTAGCTAAAATAAACAGTTTTAGCTGTCTGGACATCGCAATAATCTCTTATTTTTCTTACAGCATAGGCTGCTGAACTTAATTTTCCTGATAATTGTTTTATATGAGGACCCCATTGTAGCTTTGAATCTAAGGTGATGCCAAGAAATTTTGTGTCGTTGGAGATGGCTAAAGAATTTCCTTCGATTTCAATAGGGTTTAATTTCCTATTATTCACTAAGGAAAAACAAAGGCAATTGGTTTTTTGTGCGTTTAATGCCAGATTGTTTGTACTAAACCACTTCGAGACGTTATTAAGTACTTCATTAATCTTAGAAGTATCTAAAGATTTTCGGTTAACATTAAACAATAAGGAGGTATCATCTGCAAATAAGATAATTTCAGCATGTTTCTGAACAAAAAATGGCAGGTCGTTTATATAAACTAAAAAAAGAAATGGACCGAGAATAGATCCTTGTGGAACTCCTACATCCACACTCATTGCATCAGATAGTACGCCATTTACATCAATTTGCATAATTCTTTGAGCTAAGTAAGATTTAAGTAGTGCAAGTGGACCGTCTCTGACACCGTAATGATTTAGTTTGCTTAGTAAGATGTCATGATTTACACAGTCAAAGGCTTTCGACAAGTCGCAAAAGATACCTAAAACATCCTGTGCCTTTTCCCAGGATTCGTATATGTTCTCAACAAATGTTGTTGCAGCATCTGTTGTCGAGCAACCTTTTGAGAACCCAAATTGTTTATTGTAGAAGATGCCCTTACAATTGAAAAAAGAAATAAGCTGCGTTAGTAGAATCTTTTCAAAAATTTTGCTAAATACTGGTAAAATTGATATGGGCCTATAGTTTCCGGGTTCCTTGTAATTTCCATTTTTGAACAGTGGTAGTACTTTAGCGCATTTCATCAAATCAGGAAACACGCTTTCTTCAATACAGCTGTTGAAAATTTCACAAAGAGGCGAAGCTAACATTTCTACTATATTTGAAACAAATTTGACAGACATTCCGCAAATGTCTTCTGACTTTTTTGATTTTAAAGAATTGAAAGTTTTTACAATAATTTCTGGAGTAACTTGGTGAAACGAAAAATTTGAGGGATTGCTACTGACATTTTCACTAAGCAATTTGATGGCCTGATCTTTTTGTGTGTTCAGATTTTTAGTTGTTTCTACAGGTATATTTTTAAAGAAATTTGCAAAAGTATTCGCTACTTCTAGATCATTATCAATAATCCTATCGTTCTGTTTTAATTTGATTTTGCGGACTTGTTGTCTAGATTTTCCAGTTTCTTGGTTGATTATGGACCATGTGGTTTTAATTTTATCAGACGAATTGTTAATTTGCCTTTGTAAGTGAATGGCTTTAGCATATTTACAAACTCTTTTAAATGTTTTGCTATAATTAGTCACATAATTTTGGAAAGCCATGTCATGTCTATAGGGTTTTTCTCCGTATAATTCGTATAATCTATCTCTACTTTTTCTTATGCCAATTGTAGCCCAATCATTGAAAGACATGTTAATCTTCCTAGTGAAATTCGTTTTAGGAAACTCTTTATCATAGTTATTTTTAACTATATTCGACAAAGCATTATACATCGTATTAGGATTTACAGGATTATTGAGTTTTGATTTAAAACAATTGTCGATTTCATTACTTATATTATTTTGGAATCTAATTATTTTACTTTTAGTTACTACACGCTTTTGTGACACAAAATTGGCATTTTTATTGTTAGTAACTGGTATACTAATATATTGACCTGTGTGGTCCGAAGTTAGTTTATGAATAATAGATTTTTCAAGTACTTCACAGTTTAGAAATACATTATCAATGCAACTTTCAGTGGTTTCGGTTATCCGAGTAGGTTCATTAAACACTGGATCCAAGTCATAACTACGGAAAATATTAATGAAAGTAGATACCCTTTTTGATTGTTTTAAGATGTTTATATTAAAGTCACCTACGACTAACGCTTTTTTCTTTTTCTTCGTTATCTTTCTGAGTACATCTTCCATTACCTCTTCAAATGTGTCAATGTTACCACTTGGTGGTCTATATACACTTACAATTATATAATCTTTTAATTCAACACATGCGAGTTCGATATCGCGTTCTACGGACAGATTTCCAATATCTTCTCTTTTTTTAAATTGTAACTCTTTATTAATCAAAATAATTGCTCCCCCCATTATAGCGTGCTTTCTGTCAAAAAATGCTCCAACAACATGGTTGGGAAATCCAAATTGCATTTGAGATTCCTTTAGCCAACTTTCGGTTAAACATAGTATGTCAATTTTGAATTTTTCCAAGAACAAACCTATCTCTAATTCCTTATTTTGTATGCCGTGTATATTTTGATGCACTATCCGAATACATGATGCTGATGAGACCGGCTTAAAAAATTCGCTGAATTAGTGGCATTCAGAGACAAAGAACTATTTACCTTACTACATTTAATTTTGTCTACAGTGTTTATGTCTTCTGATGAATTTATGAGGTTTGAGAGTAGTACATTACACAAGATATCTTTGTACTTGTTGCTGTAGATTGATTTGCAATATAGTAAATCATTATTATAATTAACGTCGATTATGTGTATATTATCATTTCCCGCGGTCATTTCATACAAATCTGTATTGAACATATAAATATTTTCATTATAGCTTAGGTCGTGACTGTATGGCAATGTACATACAAATACTTTTTGAGTTTTGCAGATTTCATTGAGTAACTGAAGACATATTCTGAATTCTAGTCGACCCATTTTTGGGTTTTCACTTATTAACAATACACTTACTGAATTTTCTAGTCGCTTTCCCGTGCTTAAATTATGTAAGATTCTTTCAAAAGGTGCTCCAGGAGTACATATGTTGATTACATTCTTTGATGCTCGATGTTGCAGTCTTTTCCCCAAGTCACGACCTATTTTGTCAGAATATATGTATATATTCTCGTTTTTGTCGTCTGTTAGGATAGGTGTAAGAATTTTATTCTCCGCTTGTGTTCCGGATACATCAGCAAGGGTTTTTTCACTCACCGCTTCATCTTTTCGGTTTCTTTTTTCTGACTTATCTCCTTCTATGTATTGAATTAATGTTTCGATTCCTCGTATTTTTTCATCAATGTAATTGATTTTTGTCGTTGTTTTTTCATTGTCTTTCAAATCAGATCCATAAACGTTCAATTGTTCTAGTAATATGCTGTTTAAACTTTGCTGAGATTCTATTAAACTGGTTCTTCTTTTTAATTCACTTAAAAGTAATTCATTTTCTTGTGATAGATCCTTTTTCATCTCTATTATTTCTTCATTTTGGTTGTTTGTAAACATGTCGTAATCGTCGTTTGATTTATTAAGAGATTCAAATTTACTTATGTCCAATTTTAAACTGTTTATCTTTTTGTTCAGTTTCGCTATCAATTTTTTGAGTTTGTTAATTGATTTTCTTTTACACGTGCAGAATTTTGATTTACGGGTTTTCTTTTTAGTTTTCTTTTTTGTAGTCATATTATCAGCGGACTGTACCAGCAATGTACTATATTCTGATTGTAAATTCTTATAGTTGGTTGTCATGACGTTTAACTCATTTTTTATGGGATCTAAGCCTTTGTTTAGTTGTGTTTCGTAGATCCTATTTATTTCTACTAGATCGTGAATTCTTTCATCTAATTTATCTACATCAGCCAGAAGTGTTTTGTTGGACTTTTCAGACAATGCTAACTTTTTTCGTAATGTGCTGCTTTCTTCACACATTTTTTCGAATTCAGAAGAATTTGTTTCATGTTCGTCGTGTAATCGTTTGATTAACTTGTCTTTTTCTGTTATATCTTTTTTAAGAATGTTTATAGTGCTCTCATATTTTTTTATAATACACTGAGACTCATTTTCGATTGGTTTTGTTGCAATGTTAGATTTTCCATCTGCTTTAGCCCTTGATCGAGTAGTCATATTTAAAATAATTTTAAATTCTACCAAGTAGCGAAAAGTCGTAAGATGCTGGTCACACCAAAATATCAGTCTGCGCTTATGACAGTTTTTGTCTATGATGACGGAAGAAATTTACCGTTTTTGAACGCAACTTTATTTTGTAATGTTGGTTATGCATGCGTAGGAGTGACAGTTAACAGCTGATCCAATCAGATGTGCATCTGCTTTATACCTGATATTCTATAATTGTGTGAAATGTTCACTTGATAACGATTAACGAAATTAACTGACTGTTACTTAAGAGATGATTCAAGTGATTCAAAAAGCGAATAAAGATTTAAGAAAATATTTTGTGTTTAAATCAAATCATAGCATTATTACCTAGCATATTCGTTTTACACACAACATCAGAGCATAAAAACATTTTATTCAGTTTTTTTCTTTCAATTACAATTTACGTTAGCAATGTAAACGCAGCCTTACATTTTCGTGAATTAGCTACGCCCATTGACCAATCCTGATAATTTAAGTCCATGCTGCATCCCTATCACTTTCATACGATTGAGGGCAAGGGAGAGGGCGCCATATTAGCTCGTCTCGTTGAATGAAGTATACGCGCCTCGAGCTTAGTATGTTCTTAAGTATACCAGTCAGCCGCGGCGCGCCGTAGTGACGAACGAACGTGTGGGTTTGCAACTATAGTGAAACCGCTAAACTCAGACTTCGCCTGCGCGGGTACGGGGGCGCGGGGGTAGACGACAAAGAGGACTGAGACAGGTGCGGGCGCCGGGGACCCGCTGCCCGCGCCTGTCTCAGTCCCCTGTGTCGTCTCCCCCGGCGCTCCTGTACCGCGCAGGCGAAGCAAAGAATATATAATAATACTACGTAGGGGAAGCCTGAGTTTAGCGGTTTGACTATAGTAAGCGTGCGATTTACGTATTTCTTTTCAATATGGGAAAATGTAAACTATATTGGATGTTTATTGTTTGCTTGAATTATTCAAGCGCGAAACCAGAGATTGCGTTTTTAAATTGCCTGGAATCCACCTGGGATCTGTCAGCATTTTGTGATTTTATACTCAGTAAGAGACCCTAAATGTTATAAAAGAAAAAAAATGGATCGGAAATTTAGTGCAAAGTTGATCTAAAAAAACGTCTTTTTCCTGTAAAATAGTATGAAATTAAAATACTGAAGGCGGGCAGCCCTAGCGCGTGGTTCGCTCTGCGTGGCCACGTGACTTTGTAGGTGTATATCTCAAGGACAGGGCCGAGTCACACTACTTTACTGTGGTTGCGCTTTTCACAGATATATTTAATTAACAGATTGGTAACATTTCTGTGACCGTGTGATATTTATCAATTTTCACAAACCCCACTGTAAGGCCTCATTTACGGATACGCGGGGCGTCGCGCGTCGTGTACGGCGTGGCTTCTGGTAGCGCGTGGGACTTTTTTAACTGACTTCCAAAAAGGAGGAGGTTCTATGTTCGTGTGTATTTTTTTGTGTATTTTCATCGATAATTTCACCAATTGTGAAGAGCCGTTTTTGATAAATCAATAATAATGTAAACAATTCGAGCAAAATATTCGAATTTTGGGCACGATGGTAGGCGGTTTTGCCATTTTTTTTGCAAAAAATAATAAAAAAAAAGCTATTTGTTGCAGACATCGAAACGGATAGTTTTTTTCCAACAAAAATGCTAAGTGCAGATAGAAAATCTCAGAAGTGCGCGGACGTAACTAGGTTTCAACTCGACGTAAAATTCGTTCTTTTCATTTTGAATTTATCACAATTCTAGGAACTATTGCAAAATCACTCCTTGTACCTTGTTTGTCAAAGTTACTATTTTTAACTTTAGAAACACTTCTTACCGTTGCCTCAGTTTCGCATCACACCAGCTTATAACAGAGCGTCACAAAGGTTTCAATATAATGCGGAAGTGCCATAGCAAATAAACCGCTTTCATGTGCTCCAACCGAGTGGAAATGTGATATTGTGCATATGTATTACTAAGTACCTACTTAGCTTTGTTTGACGTATTGAATATCAGGAAATGGCGTAAGAGTTGTCATATAATCTTTCTGAGATATCAATTTCTTTATGCTTTTTATTACTTTTGAAAGGCGTATATCCGAAAACTCGAGTGCTGCCACCTGGAGGCTACGAATAAAGAAATAATCTGTTTTTTTACTATGTTAGTATTTTTTGACCAACGAAACGGATGAGGTACTCAATTCGATGCGTACATATTTTTTCCTTTTTTATGTATAACCACGCATTACTTTTTACAAAGCAGTCTTTTTTTTATTCCATATAGGTTTGCGTTTGACTACATACTGCCTGATGTTGAGCAGATATGCGGTCTAGGATGTAGCACGCTTACCTAGAAGATACATATTTACTCGGGATTTGAAGACACCCACGTCGTACTTTAGCGGGAAGACAGAACCAGGCAAAAAATTAAGAAATTAAATTAATTTATTTAAATTTATATATTTAAAATTATTAAATTAATTAAAAATTAGTCTGTTTTAGATAGCAAGTTTTTTATTGGAAAGAATACACTTCGAAGTTGGTCCCATTCAAATGATATAGAAATCGTCTGAGCCATTTTTGAAAAATCCACAATTACTTGAAAAATGCTACATCGATCCAACTATTCGCAAAATCTGTACACGGTTGAAGTCGGTCATGCCATTTTTGCAAAAAATAATTATATTTCATAGTGTAGGTGGCCTAAAGAAATAAATAAGTCAGGAAATATAACTGTAACAAAAAATACACACTAAAGTCACTGTCCAAATGGGGCTTAAAAGTCGTGTCCAGCGTGTCATCAGTCAGGCATATTACTTGCAAGCGAGAACGCGCGAACCAATAAATATTAAGGGACATCTTACACACGGTCTCTGATCCCAAACTAGGCAAAGCTTGTGATATGGCTCCCAGAGACTGATATACTACATATTTTTAAATACATTCTAATATAGATAGTACCTTAATAACATCTAGACACAAAGCAAAAACTTTTTTCATCACATAAATGTTTGCCCTGGGTGGGGATCGAACCCACGCCTCTTTGACCCAGAAGTGAGGGTCACTAACCACTGAGCCACTGAGGCAGTCAATCCCTGCTTTCGTTCTGAAATTAAATCAAGCACAAAGCATGTCTATTTTAACTTCAGAAGTGATCGTTTTCTGAATTATACATTTCCTTTACATACAATATTTTTGTTCTTTGATTAGGTATGTATCTCTCTATATACCAAATTGGCTATTACTTGTATTTTGACCATAAACTTATGAATTTAGACAGTTAATGAACATTCCACATTCCTCATACAAACCGCCAGAATGTGGAACGCTTTGCCTAAATCTGACTTTCCGCTAAAGTACAATGTGGGTGTATTTAAATCCCGAGTAAATAGGTATCTTCTAGGTAAGCGTGTTACACCCTAGACCGAATATTTGCTTAACAACAGGCAGTGTGTAGTCAAACGCAAACCTATATGAAAAAAAAAGTTTGAACGCAAAATGTAGGTATTTATTTATATTTAAATGTATATATCTATTAGAGAAGAAATCTACATTTATTCTTACATTATAACAATATTAGTTGTAGCCTAAACTTAGTTGTCAAAAGTATTGTTAAAATGCCACAAAAAAAATTCTATGTAGGTATGTTATATCCAAAATGAAAAAAATACTTACTCGCAGCAACACCAAACATTTGCTGTCTGAACTGCAGTTAATACAATACCAACAGGACTGACAACAAAGACCTTGAATTATAAGAAATCTCTCATGTTGTATCTACTGTCTTGTTTCTTGCCAAATAATTTCAACTTCTATTTAGATCATTACGCGCACAATAGCAATGTAAAAAGTATTCTCTCTATCTCTAAAGTGAAAAAGAAACAGAAATATGCTAATTAGCTATGATAACTAAGATGGCGCTTTTATAATTGAGCCTAATGTCAAAAAACTGGGCCGTTTTGTTTATGATTGATGTTTTAACTTGTCCATCTAGACAAAAATATAAATAAAAACATATTTAACCGACTTCCAAAAATTAGGTTCTATGTTCGTCTATATGTATTTTTTGTGTTTGATCATCGATAACTCCGCCAATTGTAAACCGGATCGAAAAAATATTTCTTAATTCCAAAGTGTGACTCCCAAAGTGGTCCTATTTAAATGTTAAGAAATTGGCTGAGCCGTTTTTGAAAAATCAACAATAATGTAAATAATTTGAGCGAAATATTCGAATTTTGTGCACGATGGGAGGCAGTTTTGCCATTTTTAGCGAAAAATAATTATGTCAAATATGTTTCGTCTGACTGTTGTAAACAAAAAACTCTACCAAACTACAGCATCACTAACTATACCTGAAGATTTAAGCGTATATTATTAAACTATGTACTAGTTTTAGAAATATCTTAGCCAGAAAAGTTATCCTATTTTTTGGCAACACATTATGCCTAAAATTAGGTAAGCCGTTCCAGAAAATTCTACATAAAAGTAACAAAGTATCCTTCAAATTCAGATCACGAAATTAGTTCCTCATGCATGAGTGGCCCTTATGAGGACACCGCCATTTGTCTAACAAAATAGCTTAGAAACTTTTTACACGCCAATTTTCATAACAGCTTTTTGCTTCTACGAGTATCCTAAATCTACTTATTCAGAAGTCAGTGTCACTGACAGCCTTATATTTGTTTAGGTATTTCAAGCTCCCAGAAAAATGTTAAAAGACATTTTGCAAAAATACCTTTACATGGAGTTTAGTTTTCCTTTCTATAATCTAAGAGTATAGACCATATTTTATTAAGTTTTGTGTATTGTGATTTTTTTTCACTATTATATTATCTTTTAGTGACAACTTACGGCTCATTTAAGATAAATATTTTTCGCAAAATATAGCACCACCGACTTCCACTGTATACAGAATTCGAATAGTTTGTACGAATCGATATGATATACGTGTACATTATTGTTGATTTATCAAAAAAGGCTCAGCCGATTTCGATAATAATAAATGAAAAGGAGTTTTTCAAATCGATTCACAACTTACAAAAAAATATAAATCTAAATCTTATACATATAAAAATGAATCGTGGTTGTTAGTCTCGCTAAAGTCTAGAACGGCTGAACCGATTTGGCTAATTTTAGTCTTGACATGTCTCTGGAAGTTAAGAGAAGGTTTAAGCGGTTATAAAATGTAAAAATGTAAAGAAAAATAGTAAAAAACGTGATTTTTATTTTCCCATACAAAATGTTCCCGCATGACAGATGATGATGAAGTTCACCGGGTCAGCAAGTAAATAAATAAATATTAAGGGACATCTTACACACAAATGTCGATGAACATACTTACACAAAAAATACAGACGAACATAATACCTCCTCCTATTAGAAATTTGGTAAAAATAATCGCACATCATATTCATGTTTGTTTTTAATTAAACGAAAAATATGTATTTTTTACAAAGCAATTAAAAATTAAATGCCGATTTACAAGCCAATTCATTGTCACAATTTTACGCTTATTTTGAATCAATGTACAATCAATTAAACTAGCGACCTACCCCGGCTTTGCACAGGTTTATTATACTTATAAACTTTTCCCTTGAATCACTCTATCTATTAAAAAAAACCGCATCAAAATCCGTTGCGTAGTTTTACATACATGGGGACAGACAGCGAGAAGCGACTTTGTTTTATACTATGTAGTGATGGATACTGCTCTATACATAGGGTTATCTGCTTGTCCTTTACTTAACCGAAAGGGGGTGATTAAGACCATCATTATGAACAGCTTTTACTAAGGCGCCAACCGAGAGTTATACAGGGTTATTCCTAATCAATCAGGATCCTTTTAGGGGCTTATTCTGTACATCAAAACTAATAAATTTTGTTATGCGTTTTGTGTCAAAACTAAAAAAAAAAAATGTTGCTCCTTAGAAAAATATTGTTCACTTGCGACAAAATGTATGGAACAGCTGCTTTTTTTAGTTTTTAAAAGTTGCAGAACAAAAGTTGTTAGTTTTGATGTACAGAATAAGACCCTAAAAGGATGCTTATTGATTAGGAATAACCATGTATAATAGAGTTCGAGAAAAAAACATCCATGAAAAATTGCAACTCCGAATCGACAATTTGTATGAAACAGCTGTTTATTTTTTCTCAAATTCCGGGTTGGCCCCATAGTAAAAGTTGTTCATAATGATGGTTTGAGTCACCTCTTTTCGGTTAAGTACACCAGTTCTGGGTCAGGATATAGAAATTTAAACCTTTCTGGGGACATAGGTTTAGTTTAGTAGTTTGTTTGTCCGAGGCACATGATAAAAATGAAAAATGTTTTTTAACCTAAATGGTCCCACTTCTGGGTTAAGGTCACATAACATTAATACCTTGTTATTAAATAATGATACTCCATAAATGATTTTTATCGGGCAAGAGTGTCTTTATTAACTACAACAAAATACAATAGATACTAGTACGAGTACTTTATAAGCTAAAACTATATTACACACTGTATGATGCATGACATTGGATATCTGTACATATGGACCGGAACAGAAAATGACCCGGCACTAGTTACTGTGCCTATGTATGTGGCACTTTTTTGTGACAACACCCCTTTACAGTGTACTGTTTTTATTTAGGTTAAGTTTAATATGGGTCTGTGCCTGCAATAAATGGTTTTTATTTATTTTTATTATTATATTACCTAAACCACTACTACATAAAAACCATTGAATCATCCACAGACCCTTGAAGGTCTAAAGATAATCCAAATGCTCAAGCCCACTGCCAGTTGGCAGCGTGCCCAGCATGCTGGCTACATTGCCACGCTGAATGGCAATGCTTATGCGTTGAGCCAAATAAACACCAGCATTTTGGTCACGCGTCGCGTCCACCAGACGCTCAGAAAGACTTTTGAAAATAAGATGAGCGCCCAGCCCCCACGGACCCAAAGTCTCAACTCCAAAAATTTGAATTAAAATTAAATTATTTACATAAATTAAGACTTGAAAACTACTTAATAATTTACCTTTTACTTTTAAATAGAAAGCAGAACTAAGTCGTTATAAATATTTCGCAATATAAATGATTTTTCAGTGAATTAAATGGATTTTTAAAGATAGTTTTAGATAGTATAAGGCTAAAAAGGTTTAACTTAGTCTCGTGTGCAATGATGCTCTAAAATGTAAAGACATGTTAGGGAAAACTACGACAGAGCCAGAAAATGTGACTAAAACCCATAAACTGATCTTATTTTCTAAATATATTCTTCCTATTTTTACGGAAATTGTGTAATCTGCTACATTTCATAAATTTAGAGATCGTCTATTATTATTTTTTATCAATAATTATTATTCGCAAAAATAGCAAAACCGCCCTCCGTCGTCGTCGAATTTTGTACAATTCAAATATTTCGCTCAAATTGTTTACATTATTGTTTATTTTTCAAAAAATGGCTCAGCCGATTTCTATAAAATTTAAACGGGACCACCTCGGGAGTATACCGTTAAGTTTCTAACTAAAAAAGAATTTGTCGATTCGGTTCACAATTGTCAGAATTATCGATAAACATATACACAAAAAAATACATACAGACGAACATAGAACCTCCTCCTTTTTGGAAGTCAGTTAAGAATACGACAATAATGTAATAATTTGACGATATACAATAATAGCTAGAACGGGTTTACTTCAAGCAAATGCCTTAATTGTTTCTTGGCAAAACAAGAAGTAATACGTATCTATAGTAAAAAAATCATCGAGTCGCTATATTGCATTGCCCGCATTTAACTTTACTAAGAGTTGATAGAAATCTTATTGAATTTAGTTTTATGTTTGCAAAAGAACTTTAACTTTTTAGCTAATGTATAAAGTGACTTGGCTTTAAAAAAAGATAAAGTTTCGAATTACTTGGGTTTCTACTTAGTTTACTTTATTCTTTTACGTTGTAAGAAATAAAAATACGATTAGTGTTTTAACAGTCTGTACATTTCTTATAGCCTTCAGTTTGATAGTGTAATAGGAAAAGTGACAAAAAATATTGAATTTGTTAGTTAGGCACGTTTATCATGAAGTTATTTCACAAAGATAGATTAAAAACTCTTGACATGGTACTTTACAAGAAATACTGACACAATGAAAGATTGGTATACAAAAATCTATGTAAATGTGCAACTAGCAATTTCTATGAAAACGACAAGATATTGTATTGCTCTATACACAATATAAACAAATCCATTTATGACACACAATAATCTATTCATCTATCAGCTACAGGACCTCTGCTGGACATAGGCCTCCCATGGATCTCCAAAAAGACCGGTTGGAAGCGGCTTGCATCCAGTGACCCTTGCCTGATGCCTGTGGGCTTCCTACACTGATGCTTTGAATAATTCCTTCTTCTATCTTCTATTTTTTTCTGTACCATATCGATGGACACTGTATGCAACTTTACTATACACTTTTACTTATACAGTCACATAAGTACAGTTTTCATTGACTTCGTAAACCATGTAAAACGTAGCTAGCTTGTAACAGTTGTAAACTTTTGACGGATAGCTTTTTAGAGAGTTAGGACTTTAATTCTGAAAGCAGCTTGTGAAACATAAAACTTTTATTGCTTACTCCAAGATCTACATCAAGAACGGTTTGTTTTATATAGCTTATGGTATGGATATAGGTATAGCGTATGGATGGTAAAATTATTCTTGTGGTAAAATTTAGCTAGAACAGATCAATGTGAGCAAACTCAAATATATTGGTTTTTGTTTGGGTAATCAAATCGTTTATTTGTTCAGTTAGCGTTTTTCAGTTTGTATGACATGTACTTACGATTACAATACAAATCATATAATTATTATTAGTCTTAAATTGATATTGCATTCAGTTTTGGTTCGTCTCGTATATTATGGAGTGATCAAATAAACGTCTTAAAAAATATATATACGGGCTAATATATCTATTGAAAAAGTCCTACACGGGTTACTGCGAATTCGTTAGAGTTTGTGCAAAAAAGTAACCGTCGTGGCGTTTTGGTGAACTAACAATAAGATTTAAATCAGCAGCCAAGGTACTGACTACTTGGTAGACGCGGGTACTGATGAAAAGCGAATTGGTGTCTACCAAGTATCGAAAACCCTTGTTGTACTAGCACTGACAGAGCAGACAGACAGACAGACAAAACACTTTATTCATAACCACAAACAATAATTAAACAATATGTACACACTAAGGACTAAACATGATTATAAATTGGCGGCCTTATCACCCATGGCGATTTCTTCCAGGCAACCATGCACGAATATTAACTAACGAGAACGAGCAGTGTTGTCAACGTAACAAAGTTAGTAAAGTGGCACACGAGCGACTTCACTTACGACGCTTCTCTTTTTGCACAAACTCTAGCAATAATCTAGGACGTAGTTGTGACAAAGTGTGTAAAATTCGTTGTACCTTGAAAAAATTAAAAGTAAATCTTTTTTTTCGGAATCCCAGGTTGACACTTCAGTAAAAAGTTGTCTAGGTATAATTATGACCTGAATCACTCCCTTTTGCCCTGGTACACGTTTTTTGAACGTAACTCTGTATTTTAGCCGGTATATACAAGCCAGTAACTTTAAAATTTCGATGTAAGTTTTCGATAGTTGTGTGTTGCCAGATGATATGGAACTAAACGTGGTCCTTTTATCTGGGCCTTGTGAATAAGCTCAACATAGCCCAACATGCTATAGAGAGGACTATGCTCGGAGTCTCGCTGCGAGATCGAATCAGAAATGAGGAGATCCGCAGACGTACCAAATTTACCGACATAGCCAAACAGATTATCAAATTAAAGTGCAATAAAGGCAATGGGCAGGACACATAGTTCGGAGAACGGATGGTCGATGGGGCCGTGAAGTTCTCGATTAGAGAACATGGACCAGCAAGCGCAGCGTAGGACTTCCACCGACCGAGTCGGTGGAAGTCCTACGCTGTGCTGCCTGCGTGCGCACTGACGATATAATAAAGATCGCAGGAACGCGCTGCATCCAGGCCGCTACCAACCGGCCTTATTGGAAATCCATTGGGCAGGCCTATGTCTAACAGTGGACGTCCTACGGCTGATGGATGGATGGATGGAACTTTATAATATGTTCTGTAATTTATAAACCTACCACACCGACCGTCCGGTACAACCTAAGAACTTAATTTTGTTTCATACAATGTACCTACTATTATTAATTTATAAACGGTATAATAATATTACTTTGTTTGTGTATCATACAGCTTTTGTTTATCACTCTTTTGTTCTAAACAAATCCATACTTAACAATATACAGTAAATACAATGAATATATCTTGCCAGAAATCTTTCCGTCTCCTCTTTCATATACAATTACATTAAGAGTTTGGCTTAAAGCCAATATTCCGAAGCCATTCCTTTGTAGCCGAACTCCCTAAGGATAATTTGATGATCTTAATTAAAAGTAAGAGTACTAATGACGACTTAGTGCTCCTACAAAGTCCAAAGAACTATCATTAGCGTGAAATAGCTTAGTCGGTGGAGTGGTAAGTGGGATTCAATGGAGGCATTTATTTATGTTTGGAACAGAAATAATTTAGGTAAATGGTAGGCTCTACACGTAATGGATATTAAAATAAATAGCGTTTTCAATTCGGATAAGTCTATTTTTGATAATTGCTACAGAAAAGAGTCTGATAAGTAATAAAAAAACTAAATAACGGCACACACTTATATTTTCTGAGCTAATATTTTCCTTTTTCATTTCATTTCATTTATTTCATTTTCATTCATTTCATTTCCTGTTTGAATAAAAATTGTAATCGAAGATAGATAGACTACCACCATATACTTACTGACCGCGGGTTCACAACTGAGCACTACCGTTGCTCGGATGACACGTTAAATTGTAGTTACCCGTTGTTTTAAACTTTTAGTCATGTCGGAGACTTTCAGGCGGCTTAAAATCTCTGACACTAGGGCTAGCCACTCGGCCTATACGAACTTACTCTTACATACCAGATACCTATTATTGTTTCTGATTACAAACAATCGAATCAAATAATTCGAACCATTATATGAGCCGTGACACCAAACCATGTTTTATAATGTAAATAATTTTTATTCTTTAGACTTTACCTACCACGTTAAACTAGCAGAGATATGTGTAATCTATCAAAAGGTTTTTTGTTTTATAGATTTTATAGTAGAACTAGCTGCCCACCCCGGCTTTGCCCGGGTATGATTTGCTAAAAAAGACAGATTTTATAAATATGTGTATTGTGCCTTCCACGTAATGTAGGTATGAGAGTTTTAGTAATGATCCCTATTTTTTTTGAAAATATTGTCTATGACATCCGGAGATGGTGTAGATTTTGAATAGTAAAATATTTTTTCAAATCTGTGCAGTAGTTTCGGATCCTATTCAATGCAAACAAACAATCAAATCTTTCCGCTTTATAATATTGGTATAGATATTATGCGAACAATTCAACTGCGTAAGTATAATAACATTACATGCATGAGTGTTGGGTGAGGGCATATGAATTAGGAATTTAGACATTTATTTATTTCAGCAAAAATATTACAAAATTTATTTTAAATATTTAGTTTTTTTTTGTGCTAACGATATCTGTGGTCTTGCGTTAACATACTCCATACATTTTATAAATCTACTTTCCCTGCAAACTTTGACATTCATAACATTAGCGTAGTAAGGCGAAATAAGCGACTGTACAAAAACTTTCCAGGCTAGGCTTTTCAGCAAAACTAGCTCAAACTGCAGGCTTATTTCGCCCAGTTTCGGCCATTTCCGTCAGAACTTGGTCAGCCTGACCTCACTCAATTACTCCAACAACTATTCCAGGGTGCGGTGTAAAGTTTTCGGATAGTTTAAGCTCGGGGCCTAGGCTTGGTTGTAATTTTTCACACTATTATATAAGGGAACAAGTAAATTGCTTGTCTAAGGTCTTTTTAACACGCTTTTATTAGTTTCACCAGTAAGTTTGCTAGTAATAAACCCCTTTGAGCGATAACATTTTCTTTAAACTTTGCACACCTATCAAAGACCGATGACAATGCATTTATTCGATTATTTAAAAAGTGAAAAATAAATGTAGTTAAAAAACCTAAAATTATTTTACACTTTTTAGTTTGATATGCTCTGAAAGTTTAACTAGTCAAAAAGGGTAAGTTAAGACAATCGTTATGAACAACTTTTCTATAGACGCCAACCCGGAATTCGGGAAAAAAAGTCTGCTGTTTCATAACTACAGGACAAGCAATAACCCTGTTTAATTATGATTAGCTCTTAACCTTGAAACTTAGGTTGACTATTAAGTCATAAACATACAAATGAGTATTCTGGGCCAATTTAAATTTTTTTACTGTTCCCTTTCTTTATTTCGTAAGATATTTTTAACATTTTTGACTATGCTTAGCATTTTGTACCTACTTTTTTGGAAACTGTTAAATGCTTAAACAAAACGGCTCGGAGTACGCCATTTGTTTCTATGTAGAGAGTAGTTAGGCGCCTGAAACTTTCAGAATGTCCTGAATTCCTGTCAAACTTCTGTCGCTTCTGAATGGAAAGGACAGTCTTTATCAATAGCACGAACTTTTAACACTTTGCTTAGATTTTTAACGTTAAATTAAATAGCCATTTAACTAGAAATCCAAAGGCTACAAAGTAAATTACAGTAGAATGACGATTATCTGAATTAATTAGGACTGGGGTCGATTCGGATAATCGAAAATTCGGATAGTCGGACATAGACTGGTAATAAAGAAAATCGAACTCTCACACAGAGAATAAACTTTATTAAGTTTAATTAACAAACACAGTTCTACGAGTTCTCCTACAATAACATTCACTTAAACATCGCGATCAGAGTAAGTTGCCTCGAAGTCGAAGCTCGTTTCCGTGCGGCAAGGTCACACAGGCGCCACGCAGTTAAATATGTTACGCTTAGGACCGATTCGGATAATTAGCGATTCGGTTACTCGGCGTTCGGATAATCGGCGTTCTACTGTACATATTTATTATCAGTTTCGTATTTTATGATTTGTTCCTGGAGACAATTGCAAACAACTACTTATTTTAGTAAGTTATTGAAAATTTATTAGATTATACATGTCTGAAATGTTTCAGTAGATACAATGAAACAGAGGTACTTACTCGTAAAATAATTGAAGTTTTTCTAATATTTAGATATGAAATAATCGTTTATTTCATATTTCATGGGTTTCTATTCTCATATATTTAAAATTTTTAGAAGCTACCTCATATTAAACCAACAATAAAACTTAGTTCAATATTTCATTACAAAGTGCCGGCTATCCTGTGTCTTCACTACATAGTATAAAACAAAGTCACTTCCCGCTGTCATATAGTCATATAGTCATTTATTCATAACACCATTTGTTACAAGTCAAAAAGTAAACATTACATTACATGTCTGTCCCCATGTATGCTTATATCTTTAAAACTAAGCAAGGGTTTTTGTGCTGTTTTTTTAAGAGATAGATTAATTCAAGAGGAAGGTTTATATGTGTAATACAGCTGTGTGAAGCCGGAGCGGGTCGTTAGTAAGAGATATAATTTGAAGATTTTCAAAATCAATTGTAAATAGGTATTTTCTAATTCTTTGCGCTTCATTTTTGACCACGACGTCGCTAACCATCAAGTAGTTAGTGGTCAAGCGTAGAATTAACCCCGAAAAAAACAACAAAAAAAGAACAGTTCTCCACACTAAACAAAAATATTACAATCAGTATACAAGATTTTATTCGCGCCTATAACAAAGTCATGAAATACAATCTGTTTTCTCACCGACGCGACGCCAAGCTTTAGCCTAAAATATTCGCCTTGCGAATTCCCGTTTTTATGTGACATCCAGTAACACCCCGGGGCGTCAAACACACAACCTTCAATCCGCTGTCTCACTTAAATTTCATAAGATTATGCCTTCATGACAATACATTTTTCGACGCCGGCTTTTACGCGTAGGTATGATAGAAATCAAACAAGCGATGCGGAGTGTATATAGATGTTTGTGAAAAGTTGAAAGAAGAAGACAATTTAGGGGTTTTTAACATACTTTTGACAAATCAAAAGTGTTCTTTTATAAGTAGTATGATATGATTTTGTACAAACATATACCTTTTTTTAACCACTATAAAAAATCAAACTAAATAAAATAACACAAATGACTATAATAAGGTCGAAAAGTTCTCGAGTTGAGACCACGTACCGGCAAGCGCAGCGTAGGACGTCCACCCACTACGTGGACGGATGACCTCATTAAGACCGCAGGATCGTGCTGGATACAAGCCGCTACCAATCGGTCTTATTGGAGATCATTAGGAGAGGCCCATGTCCAGCAGTGGACGTCCTATGGCTGAAACGAACTATAATCCATCCATCCATCAGCCATAAGAAGTCCACTGCTGGACATAGGCCTCCCCTATGGATCTCCAATAAGACCGGTTGGAAGCGGCTTGCATCCAGCGTGATCCTGCGGTCTTAATGAGGTCATCCGTCCACCTTGTGGGTGGACGTCCTACGCTGCGCTTGCCGGTACGTGGTCTCCACTCGAGAACTTTCCGACCCCATCGGTCATCAGTCCTCCGCGCTATGTGCCCTGCCCATTGCCATTTCAACTTGCCAATCCGTTGGGCTATGTCGGTAACTTTGGTTCTTCTACGGATCTCCTCATTTCTGATTCGATCTCGCAGAGAGACTCCGAGCATAGCCCTCTCCATAGCTCGTTGGGCTACTTGGAGCTTACCAATAAGGCCCATAGTGAGAGACCACGTTTCTGTGCCATAAGTCATCACTGGCAACACACACTGGTCGAAAACTTTCGACTTGAGGCACTGAGGTATGTCGGACGAGAAGACGCTACGCAATTTTCCGAACGCTGCCCAGCCGAGTTGGATTCGGCGATTGGCCTCTTTCTTGAAGTCGGACCTACCTAACTGGACTACTTGTCCTAGGTAGACGTACGAGTCAACGACTTCAAGAACCGAGTTCCCAACAGAGATCGGGGTGGGTACAACATGGGAATTACACATAACTTTCGTCTTGTCCATGTTCATCTTAAGACCCACCTGTTGAGAAACCCGATTGAGGCCTTCGAGCATCGTGCTGAGCTCTTCCATCGATTTTGCCATGACTACTATATCGTCGGCAAACCGAAGGTGAGTGAGGTATTCGCCGTTGACATTGATGCCGAATCCTTTCCATTCCAGGAGCTTGAAGGCGTTCTCCAAAGTAGCCGTAAACAGTTTCGGAGAAATTACGACTCTCTGTCTTACGCCTCTTTTTAAAGGGATCGCCTTGGAGCTCTCTTCCTGTACTCGGACCGACATAGTGGCGTTATTATACAAGCACTTCAACACTTCGATGTACCGATAGTCAATACGGCATCGTTGGAGAGACTCGAGCACAGCCCAAGTCTCGACCGAATCAAAGGCTTTCTCATAGTCCACAAACGCTAAGCAAAGTGGCAAGTTATACTCTTCGGTCTTCTGTATAACCTGCCGTAGCGTATGAATGTGGTCCATGGTACTAAAGCCCTTTCGGAAACCGGCTTGTTCGGAAGGTTGGAAGTCATCAAGCCTGCGCTCGAGACGATTCGTAATGACCCTTGAAAACAGCTTATAAACATGGCTCAGAAGTGAGATGGGTCTGTAGTTCTTCAATAAGGTGTTGTCACCTTTCTTGAAAAACAACACCACCACGCTTCTGTTCCATGCTTCTGGCGTGATGCCCTCGAGGACGACGGTGTTAAAAAGCTTCTGGAGGACTTTTAGTACAGGTGTTCCACCCGCTCTCAGGAGCTCTGATGTGATACCGTCATCACCCGGCGCCTTGTTGTTCTTAAGCTGATTCAGGGCCATTCTAATCTCGTACAGGCTGATGTCTGGGATATCTTCGGTGAAGTGTCGGGTCAGCTTGGCTCTTGGATCTTTGGCCGCGCTGCTAACAGGCTTAGCGACCGAAGCGTATAACTGTCCATAGAACCTTTCGATCTCCTCTAATACCTCTGCCTTGGTCGACGCTAAACTTCCATCTTCTCTCTTCAGCTTTGTCAATTGGCTTTGTCCAATAGACAAATCTCTTGCGAACACTTTGGAGCCTTTGTTCCGCTCTATTGTCTTTTTAATACGTTTAGTATTAAAAAGACGGATGTCGTGCCGCAAGGATTTCGAAATTTGTCTATTGAGACGCCTATATGACTTTGCATCATCGGAAGACTGCAATCTTAGCGAGCGTCGTTCGGCCATGAGATTTACAGTGTGATCGGAAAATTTCTGCGGTTTATTTGAACGGCGGGGTCTAAAGAACTTAGCACCCACCGTTTGGACAGTTTCTACGAGCCCGTTGTTTATCTCGTCCACCGACGCAAGGTTCTCTAGGCAAGCAAAACGATTCGAGAGCTCGAGCTGAAAGTCCTCGGGGTTTTGGATATGTTCACGAGTAGGTCGGAGCGTGGACTTCATCAGGCGGGACCTTTCGAGCTTAACATTAATATCTAATGTGCCTCGTACAATTCTGTGATCGCTGCCGGTTTTCACCCTGTGGATCACGGAGACATCATTAAATATTCGTCCCTCGGTGGTCATGATGAAGTCTATCTCGTTTTTCGTGGAACCATCAGGGCTCATCCAGGTCCATTTCCTGTGAGGCGGCTTCTGGAAGAAAGAGTTCATCATAAAGAGTTCCTCTCTCTCCAGAAAGTCAGCCAGCCTCTGGCCCCTAGGGTTTCGTTGCCCATATCCAAATTGCCCCACCCTCAGCTCATCGTCGTTTTTTCTGCCCAACTTTGCGTTGAAGTCCCCCATAACAACAGTGAAGTGGGTCTTAGACATATGAATGGCCCGACTTACGTCCTCATACATAGTCTCCACCTCATCATCTGGGTGTGACGATGTCGGTGCGTATACCTAAATGACCTTCAGCGAATACCTCTTGGATATTCTGAGTATTAGGTATACCACCCTGCTCGACACACTTTCGATGGTAATAATGTTGTTGGTGAGGGACTTGTGAACGAGAAAGCCAACACCACCTTGGGACCGTTGGTCACCTTCCCGGTAGTAAAGCAGGTTGCCGGAATTTAAGGTTATCGTGTCCTCCCCCTCTCTACGGACTTCAGACAACCCCACAATATCCCAACGCAACCTACTCAACTCTTCTTCCAGCTCAGCAATCTTCTCGTCAGTCCTCAACGTGCGCACGTTGTGTGTTACCAGGGCCAGTCGTCGTTTACGGGAGTGGTAGCCGGGCGTCTGCCAGCGATTCTTAGCACCCCCTTCTCCGCCGTTACCGGGGCCGCTACCGTAGCCCCGGGCTAGCGAAGCTGCTGGGGACTGGGGGCCTGGTCTTTTTGTTTGTTCCATATTGGGTATTTGCCCGTAATCGCCGCGCTGGGCAAGCGTGGTGGCGATCGCAGAAACGTAGCTTCGCGACAGGGATGCTGCTCCCCATCCCTGCCCTGTGCCATTTTAGCTACGTTTTTATTTGAATGGTTATACCGCCATTAGTCGGTTCCGCTGTACCTTAGTCGGCTTCTACGACACCTGGTACTAGAGGAACTATAATACGTTATCATATTTTTAGTTCAAGTTTATTTTTTTATTTTTTTAGATTTGTAAATAAAGTATAGTAGTGGTAAAATATGGTTTAGTTTATGAAATTTTAACTAAATTAATACAAATTAAACCCTAGTTTAATTTTGAAATCTTGGACGTTCAAAATTTTATTATCATTTGCTAATGCTTTGCTGCTGCTATACCTTGCTTTAAGGGATATAGGAAAGTAACGCGTTTAATTTTCACTAAATCTAATACCCAAATATGTGTTTGAATAATGCATTAATAAATTTCCCATTTCCAATGACAGAGGGCTGAATTGCAAGTTACTGTTAGAAAAATGTGATATCAATAGCGGTCTCCTAATTCCCAAACTAGAATTCGGCTAACGCTAAGTACAAGAAAAAATATTGCCATTCTCAGCGATTTATGAAAAAAATATCTCCCGAAAAATGCGTGCCATAAAAGCTAGAGTAAAGTGCTTCAATATCCATTCCTTCGTACGAAATTTCCGACGCTCAACGCGTTATTTGCTACTCTTTATCGGACAATGAGCTGATTCATGTGGCTTTCAAGCCAAATCGGGGCAGATCCAGGCCAAATTTAGGCCAAATTTTATGTTCGCCAAAATACCACTTTCTCTCGTCCGATAAAGGCGATTTTCTTACAAATTCGGTCTAGTAATGACCCACTGCGTAAAGTTAATGGCGACGGTATTCCGGTATTTTCCGGTTTGAACCGGCTTGGTGCGGCTACGCACCAGCTTTGTCTAGTTTACTGAATGTGCCGTTAAAATGAGAAGGATGGAGATAATAGCTCATAAATTTATTTTATTACAAACACGACGCAATAATGTACTTTGATTGTGTGAGCTTGAGGCGGCGAGGAGGAACTTGGTTTTAGTTAACGTTTGGGGTAAAATGTTTATTTTATGGTTGTAATAAATCTCCTTTTTGCGTAGTTGGGTAAATAGGAGTGAAACCATAATGACAGCTGCTGCTGTTTAATCAACTTTCTGTATGTACTAGCCTTTTTAATAGTAAGTTTACTTCGGAGCTGTTTTATGTAGTAATGTTTATTTTTTACGTAATTCGTTAATGTAAATATAGGCTACAAGTAAGGTTTGCAGTAGGTGAGTAACTACTGTGCCAGCCTTTTTAATAGTCCACTGCAGGATGTAGGCTTACCCACGAAGGGTGTTTGGGCCATATCGACCACCCTGGCCCAGTGCGGGTTGGTAGAGTCACTTACGCCATCGAATTTCTTCTACGAACGTATGCAGGTTACCTCACGATGTTTTCTTTCACCGAAAAGCCAGTAGTGTAAAATTCCGTTCATAAATTCCAAAGAACTCATTGGTACGGGACTGGGATTTGAACCCACGACCACACGATTGTAAGACATGTGTCACTACCTCTAGACCACGGCTCTCTGCCTTTCTGGTTTTCTGCCTGTTTGGTGTTATTTTGTGATAAACATTTTAATAAGTAAGATCTTTGTATCGCTAAGATAGATAGCATAATTTTACTACATCATATGTTACAGAATAAAAATATTTTAAGTCACTCTAAAAAAAGATTGGCTGAACTGACTATGACAAAGATGAATTGGGACGTAGCAAAGAGAGAGTAAATACTTTTGATTTCATTTTACTACGAAAAACATCAACAAAGTCTAGCAATTTTCTTATCCTAGAAACCTTTAGCTTTAGCCAAAGAAAGCCCTAAATATATCAGAAAAATAGCCGAAATAAATACACGATCGCCGAAATAGCCGCCCGTTCCGGAACAAACTGCGGTTACATTTTGTGCTCAGACGGAACAAAATCCCGCAGAATCACTGGCAATACTTCTTGTACACGGAAAATATTTTGTTGAAAACCCGGGGGAGTATAGCTGTGGACACACCAGGGCAGTTCACGCGAATGCTGATGAGTATTGACTGAAATATAAATCTTCTTCGCAAAAATGGTGTAACCGACTTCAACCGTGTATGTAGTAATTTTCACATTATTGTTGATTAATCAAAAATCGTTCAGCCGAGTTTGGTAAAATTTAAACCTTTGAAGTACGATATACCAAACATGAAAAAATTTTGAACTACTCTGTGAAAAGTTATGCGTGATCATACATAAAAAACATAAAATATTGTCATTACTCTGGGTACGAGTCATTTTTGTGCGACCTGTACTAAAAGTTGTAGAATTTCTTAACTGTACACCTGAGTAAAGTAGATACAATTTAGCCCACCTTGCTTTATGCATCGACTAGTGCTCAATACGATTTCATGTACTATCAAACGTTATGGTGTACTTATTCCCACGCTTAAAACCTCTTGCAGTCGTGCATGTCGTTCAGATTTAACTGAGCGTTAAAACAAAACCGTTCTGTCTCGAAATAAAAATGTACAACCGTTGGCCTTAGCTCTCTTTAAAATATCAAGGAACTTGTAAACTGAGTGAAATATGTCCAAATAAAACCGTGCAAGTTATCGACTCAACACTGACCGTTAAGGTACAATTCTGTAGCCGACTAAACGTTGCAACAGGAGGTTACAATGTTATCGGGGGGCGAATATACAGGCGCTACCGCAAGCTGCGCATTGCTGGCTATAGAAAGTGTTTCAAAGAAAAATGTAAATAAAAACCAGTAGTGTCGCAGCGACACTGTAGACTGATGCTTTAGCAGCTTCGGAAATGTACCTTAAAGATTATGCCATTACATTACTGCAAGCGATGCGAGATGAAGATATTGATATTGGCCTTGTGATACAGTGATTGATAGATTATGATAGAGTGGTTTCAGATAAGCGTATTTTTCTGCACGTATAAACGGTTTCGGCATACGCGCTTACACGCGCACTACATCACGCGTTTCAAAAAACCGGAATTGCGTAAACGACCATATTTCGGCGTATTCTCTTGAACCGGTAGTGGTGTCGTCTCTATATCATTATAAATTCTCTCGTGGCTCGCGCTTATCATCATCATTATCCACAGCCTTCTTTGTCCCACTGCTGGGTATAGGCCTCTCTCTGACTGTGCCACCTGATTCGGTCCTGTGCCAATCGTGACCAGGTGCAACCAGCGATTTCGACTATATCGTCGACCCATCTTGCAGCCGGACGACCGCTCCGCTTACCTAGCCTCGGCTCGAGCTTATAATCGCGCAAACGCTCATACGAGGGGCGCGTGTGCCAAAAGACGCGCCTAAACGCACCAACATGCGCTTCCAAAAACGAGCTTATACGCGCGTATAAAACTCTTGTCTGAAACCCTAATGCTCGGTGTAGTGTACAATACTATATGGCGTGCAGATTGCAGAACTGAAAACAGATCGGATCATTAAGTTTTCGAATGGGGACCACGTGCCAGCATTGCGCTACGGCGCCGCACCGTTCCGCTGCTCGAGCCATTTTACACCATAAATGTTTTACTCTGAAATCGACTTCTTGTTTGTCTCTGAAATGTAGTTTGATATACGTGTAGTAAATAAAATTCTGGATGCATTATTTTTTGTAAGTATTTTGTCTTTACTATATGCAAGCCTTTACTAATATCATAAGGGTTCAAGAGTCCAATCGACTGCCTCAGTGGGCTAGTGGTTAGCGACCCTAACACCTGAATCAATGAGGCGTGGGTTCGATTCCCACCCAGGGCAAAAATGTATGTGATGAACACAGGAATTTGCTCTGTTCCTGGTTGTTAACATCTATGTAAGTATGTATTCAAAAATAAATATAAGTCTCTGGCAGCCATATCACAAGCTTTGCTTAGTTTGGGGTCAGAGTCAGTGACTTTAAAATGTCCCCTGATATTTATTCATTATTGATTTAATGAGGTAAAATAAGCTAAGAAGCGTTTATGTGCATATTTATTCCTCTTAGTTCCTTCTAGTATGAATCGTCTGGTTTATTTGTTCGTACCTAACTGTATTTAAGACAATTATTGTGAAGTGCCAACTTGGCCATACAAAATTCATCATCATCATCATCATCAGCCTGTGTCGACCCACTGCTGGGTATAGGCCTCCTCTCTTATGTGCCACATGTCATATCTTGGGCCAATCGCATCCACGCTTGACCAGCGATGGGTCTGATGTCGTGGACCCATCGGGCTGGTGGTCTGCCTATTAAACGCTTATCTGCTATTGGGAGCCACTCAGTCAGGAATCTACTCCACCGGGCGTCACCACGCCTAGCCACGTGTCCTGCCCAGCGCCACTTGAGTCTCGTAATACGGTTTCCAACATCTGTGCCTTTTGTCCTTCCATACAAAATTAATAAGTACATAATACAATATCTACCTCTAAGTATTATCCGATTTGAGTGGTTTTTTTTTCACGTAATCAGCACTTCAATAACTAGGTTGATACGTCTTACTTTCACAGTTTTTAAATGACCATATAAGCCTCTAAAAGTCACATTTTTACGGAGAACTTTGGCTTAAAAGTATACAGATGTGGTAAGTATGTAAATTCCATATAATTTATTGTACAGAAACTAAAAACTTTTCTGAAAAAAATAAAACGTCTAGGCCGCGTCACAGAAGTTGGCGGTAATGAAGTGAGCTACAAGCTGCGCAATATCCAATCAACGCGCGGCTATATGTGAGCTTCAGTCAGGATTGGATATTGCGCAGCTTGTAGCTAACTTCATTTCCGCCAACTTGTGTGACGCGGCCTATACGAGGGTGTAAATTTCTTGCTCAAGCGATTGACACCAAAAACATAAAATTTTGTTTAAATTTATGGTGTTAAAAGATTCTTCTCCCGGAACGTTAATTTTATCAAAATTGTACCGGGATTTCTCGCGTTTCTACAGAAAACGCGAAAACAGTGGTCGATTTAGAATCCTCTTAAGTCAGCTTAGTTTTTAGTGGAGTTTCTCCTTGAAGGCTTCGCCACAGAAGATCCGTAAAACGTTATTTCTATTGTTATTTCCACTCTTAAGCCGTATCTTATTCTGGTAGATGATAATTTTCACTATTTTCTAGTTTATTTTTTCTCCTATATCCTAATACAAATTCAATCTCTAAAGACCGATTTCTTTTACATTTTATGATACCTACATAGTTGAACGTATGAAAGTTACTCTTGATTTAAAAATAACATTGTTCAAATCAGAAAGAAACACAACAGTGAAATTAATATTAAATTGATCAGGAGATCCGTAGAAGAACCAAAGCATTCGACACAGCTCAGCGCATTGGTAAGTTGAAATGGCGGTGGTCAGGGCACACAGCGCCGAGGACTGATAGAGTTGAAAAGTTCTCAAATGGAGACCACGTACCGGCAAGCACAGCGTAAGATGTCTACCACATGGTAGATTGACGACCTTAGGTATTAAGACCAACGGATAGCGCTGAATGCAATCCGCTTCCTACTAGTCATAATGAGGATCGGAAATACGTGGCTACGAAACCCATAAAGTCATGACACAGGATTTTGTTAATTTATGCTGTAATATCTTTCACAATTTCTTTTTATTTTTCTCAACGTCTCGTAATCGAAATGATCACAGGGTAAAAATTAAAAAGAAACAAATTTAAATTTAAACATACTGTCGTGAAAAGGCGCTGATCAATTTTATGAAGAAAATTAAGTAAATATTTTCGGCTCTCGTGATTTCGTATACGCCGCAGTAAAAGTAGCATTCCAGCCAAGAAAACGGCGTAATTTATTTTATTTACAGTTTGACCATAAAAATATAAATAAAGTAATCATGTTAATATTTACATCTACTACTAAAGTTTTTTTTAATTATTATCTTTTGACCTTCAAGGGTCTGTGGATGATCCAATACTTTTTATGTAGTAGTAGTGTGGGTAGTTTTAGCATGTAAAGTAGTAGGTACCTATTGTATTTTGTTGTATGTTAATAAATTCAGTTGAAATGGTTTGTACATATCTGTTAAGTACGCAATGTAATGTCGTCACTCCGATAAATTTATTCACTAAAATATATATACGAAATCACTTATTTTATTCATTATTTTGATTTCTAGAGAATTTTGTGGTTGAATCTGTATAATATTTACAAATATTCGTTTACCTTTCATGAAAAAATAGACTCAGACTTAATTGTAAACTTAGAGTAACTTTTTGATCACGCTAGAATACCTCGAAACACAAATAATGTGTTCACAGTATTCACTAAGAATAATACGAACGCATATATGTTTTCCCTGGATACGGTGACATCGTATCATAAAGTAGCCCATAAGTTTATTTACAAACATTTACAATGTCACTTTTGGCACAAATAAAATATTTTATTGTTGTCTCTACAAATATTTGTCTCTCTGAATCTTTGATTATGTGTCTGTCTAGAAACCGAATTGGCCAAGCAAAACGGCTCAAAAAATATGGTCTATAATGTATGGTGCCTATCCTATCCAGAATAGGAATCTATCCAGAAGACAGCAGGACCAAACTGGCTTAAAGTAGCACAAAATAGAGAGGAGTGGCTATCCTTGGAGGAGGCCTTCACCTGTATAGGGGAATCTTACAGACTAAAACTAACAAAGATAGCATTATATACATTTAAATTCACAAAAATATATATATTTATAGAACATTAATGTAACCTTTAACTATTTATTTTACTGTAAGAATAAAAGGCTTTTTTATTTTTATTTTATTTTACTTATTTATTATATGGTGCCTATGCATACAAATTTTGACAGGTTAGACATATTATGTACGCGCACAATGTCAGAGATCTGGGCCGTTTCCTTTGTGATTGAAGTTTCTAGTTATCCATTTAGACAGATACATAATCAAAACTCTGACCGCCTTACAACAAAAGATTTAAACATGCCTTAAACACTGTTTAGCCGTGCAATTTTTACTGTTAAACATTGTGCGTAAATTTTTTGTGGTAAGACGGTGAATATTTTCTCTGTGTCTTAAATCTAATCGATGACATTTAACGTTTGTCCTGATTAAAGGCGCTTCTGAGACTTCTGAATGTATAAAGATCTGATTTGTTTGCTTCTACGGTATGCTTGATCGATGCGCTTTTCCAGTTGTCATATTTAGCAGTTTCTTTTTACTATTTTTAAAATTCAACTCAAAGGGTAAAAACAGGACTCTATTACTAAGACTCCGCTGTCTGTCTCTCTATCACCAGCTGTATCTCATGAACCGTGATAGCTAAAAAGCTAAAATTTTCAAACATGATGTATTTGCTGCCGCTTTGACAACAAATACAGAAAAAAGAATAAATAAAATCAGAATAAAATATTTATTTAAGTGGGCCACCATACAAAAAAAACGTATTTTTTGCTCGATTCTTATAGATTAATTACAAAAGTCTAGAAAGCAAAGTACCTAAAGCACTAAGTGAGATTACGCTATTGACCTGGTTCCCGTCTACTAATGGCTCTAACAGCTTTTGCTTCGGTTCATTATTCTGCGACTCAGAAGGATTTGTCGGTCGCACTTACTTGAATATTTAATTCTATTTCTTAGTAACTCTTTTATTTATTTGTTCTTTAAAATTATATAATCAAATATAAGGCAAACATATATAATATCTAGCTTAGACCATTACCTGGTACAACATTGAATTATTTGCCTTATTTGTTTCAGAAAAAGATTCTCGAATTATTTTTTTAATAACGACCTTCATTATGAAGTAATTTCATAAAATATTCATTCATTCAAATTCAATGAAACATTATGGATAAAATCACAAATTATTTAAACGATAAATACTTACCGTGTTTTTTTTTTAGTATTTGTTTACCATATCTTAACGTTTCTTTGGGCTCCTGTAAAAATTTTGGGCTGACATTGAAAGATTTTCTTTGAAGCTCTAGTACGCTTATTAGTAGCTTAGTATTTTATTATGGTTTATGAATGTATTATATTGTGTATGTAGGTATATATTATTTAATTGTAATTATTACATTATGATTTTTATTTTTATCATGTATGGTAGGTTATGTATGTATTTTTGTCTATGTAGTTTATGCTATTGTGTAGCACCGACCGCATCAACATTTTACTTTAAAATTATTTCATTTAGGTTGCCTGGAAGAAATCGCTGCAGGCGATAAGGCCGCCCATTATTCTACCAGATCGTAAGGTGTGAAAAAAAAGGTGTTTGATCCATGGTGTTATTATGTACATACAGTGCCACCAACTTAGCTGTTCAGTTGACGGCGTCGCAAATTCAAATGACGAATGCAACATGGCGGCTGACGCACATGTAGTCCCAATTTTGCCCACATGAACCTGAAGTTGGTGGTACTGTACTCATCATTATGACCAACTTTTACTATAGAACTAATTGCGAAATCGCAATAAAACTCAGTTGTTCATCATATCATAGTAACTACACGCTTATTAATAAGGCCGTCCATGTCTGAAATTACGCTGAAGCCATTAACAAAAGGCATCGGTTCCACCTCATCGAACACCGAATACCCAATAAGTGCTGCATCATAACTTGGTCCATAACACAGGACATAGTTATACTCTGTGACGTTAATTACCCTCCAGACACTTTATAGTCCATCGTCTTGGAACTTCATACATTTCGGTATAACTTCCTCGTAGCTGATGACTGAAATTCTGAAACTTTTCGTACTGTACTGAGTGTATCTTCGGAGTTGATAATGAAGTATGAAAAATAGACTAAGTTTGAAGACGTGTATTAAAACAGAAATGTTTGTACCGTTCCGTGTAGTTTCCATATAAAATAGGCATGATGAAACACTGAAAGTTTTGTACCGTTCCGTGTAAAAGTAGTTTCCATGTAAACTAGGCATGAAGACTGGGTAAAAAATCGATACTATAATTAGTCCGTCAGTTAGATTATTAAAAAATATTGGATACGTATTTTTTCTTTTGTCAATCAAGCAATAAATGACAAAGAAAAGCATTGTTAAAGTTTGGGAGTGGGGACTCATGACGTCACTAGTGCGACGTAGTCTGTACATTTGTATAGCACTCGTGACGTCACGCGGAAGCTTAACAGGCTTTACCTTCGTCAATCTTTGCTTAATTGACAAAAGAAAAAATACGTCTCTAATAAAAATATATGAGACGTATTTTTTACTAGAGACGTACTTTTTTTTTGTCAATTAAACAAAGATTGACGAAGATATAGCCTGTTTAAGTTTAGTTTAAATCTATCTGACTGTCTAACTATATTTTTTTAGTCGTCATGCCTATTATTTAAAGTGACTATATGCAGAGGCATACGAGTGGAAGAAAGTAATGATGAGCTAGCTTCAGAGGAGCTAGAAAAGATGGAAAGTGTTAAGTGTTAAGCAGTGGACCTCCTATGGCTGATGGGTATAGTAAGCATATAACTGTTTCAAATCGCTTATTGCAAACGTCTTTCATAACAGGAGGTTCTCAATTCTACTCCACGTTTTTTTGTTAAGTACTTAATTCTTCGTAAGCCAATTCGTATGTTTCTTTTAAAAATCTGAGGAAAAACATTGAGATGTTTTCATAAAAATGATTGAGTTTGTTTCATTTGTTTGGAACTATTTGGAAGTAACTCCCAAAAATTTATGAAAATTGAAATGGCTACAGAAATCGGATAGCAAAATCATTACTTTCACTCGCTGTTTTCGGGTCGAGGTTGATTGCATAAAGCCGGCTGTCAAATAGTTATTGTGGAATATGAACTGGAAATTCCCGAAAAAAAAAACCGCTCAGCAAAATAACCGAATGTTTTTCTTGCGATCACCAAATAATGTTTTGACCGACGAAACGCAGGAGGTACTCAATTCGACGCGTATACATTTTTTAAATATACGCGTCGAATTTACAACTACGCATAACTTTTTACTTAGTAGGTAGTCCGATTTCAATAACTATTTTTTAATGAAAAAATTTACTTTGGAATGAGTCCCATTTAAATTTTATCGAAATCGGCTAAGCCATTTTTGAAAAATAAACAATAATAAGAAAAATGCAAAATATATCGATCGGTGCGAAATATTCGCGAATTCTGTTCATGGTTGAAGTCGGTCATGCCATTTTTTGCGGAAAATAATTATAACTAGATTTTACCCGCGGCTTCGCCCGCATGATATTTCGAGGCCCTACCTTACCACCCTTAATAAAGGAGGTGGAAAATAAAAAACAATAAAAATCGATTTGACATTTGTTCGATTTGACAGTTCTTTTTTGACATTTCTTGGAGCGTACGCTAGAATACTCGTAGCTCGCAGATGGCAGAATTTTTCCTACTTAACACTTAATGTTATAATATGGAAAATTTACGCAATATCATTATAATTTATAGCCTATGTGTTATTTTGATGTATAAGCTATATAATTGCAAAGTTTCAACTCTATCTGTTCAGTAGTTTTTGCGTGAAAGAGTAACAAAACATCCATACATCCATCTATCCATCCATCCTTACAAACTTTCGCGTTTATAATATTACATGTGTTAGTAGGATTACATGTGTTTATATTATTGATCACTAACAAAAGACCTAATTTATAACCTTTTATAGGTTATTCTAGTTTTCAGAAAACAATAGTGATGTGCCACAATGGAATACTAGTGCCGATTGTGAGTGCAGCAGCGCGAGTGGTGCGAATGAGTCATTATTCCGGCTCCATTGTGCACAATGTCTGATTTTCCCAGCTGTGCCAGTGTGGCTGATTGAATGTCGGAACGGCATTGTTTTACCATTCGTTGCAATGGTATTTTATGATCGCAGATTTAGTATAGGCCACGTCAAATAACTTAGCGGCTGTAATGTTAGCTACTAATAGTTCGGCCGTCAGAGAATGCGTTCCTGACACGTCATCTTGAAAAAATGTTTTTGGCCGATATCTCGGGGAAACATTAAGATCATTATTGTAGAAAATATGATTTCGCATCTTTTGTTTCCATTAAACTTTTTTGTAAAACTTACCGTTTGGAAACAAAAGATGCGAAATTTTATTTTCTACAATAATGATTTCAATGTTTTTTGCCCTTAAGTACATAGTTTCCGAGGTATCGGCCAAAAACATTTTTTCAAGATGACGTGTCAGAAACGCATTCTCTGAACGGCCGAACTATAGCTGCGCAAAACCCAATCCTGACTGAAGCTCACTCAACTGCTGCGAGGATTGAGTTTCGCGCAGTTGGTATCTAACTTCACAACCGTTAAGAATTTTGATCAGATTGAAGTCCAATTTTTAGATTGAAGTCATTTTACAAGCTTTTATTTACTTTCACCTGTCCCTTTGTCTGTCGTTCTGTAATTAAATCTAGCTAGATAATTTGATCCACTTCCTGGTTTCTGCCTGAGCTGAAATTTTGCATACGTAAATCACGTGACAATGCAATATTATGATGACATGGTGCTGATCTGATGATGGAGCTGGAAAGTGGCCAAAGAAACTGACACAACCTCATCGAGTTTGGGTTAATTTGAATGGTCTTGGCGAGTAGTTTGTCTTTCAATGGTAACCAGGGTCTGATGATGGAGCTGGAAGGTGGTCATAAGAACTCTGTAATGAAACGACGCAAATCTATCGCATTTCGCCTCGTTTGATTCGTTGTTTTGGCGAGTATTATTAATTATAAATACTTGTTTTAGATTCAAGTCTTTTTTGGCGTCACCTTTACGTTAATAGACCAAATCTATTCTATGCAGAAAATCATATGGACATTTTTAGCTCATAATTTTATTATAACTTTAACATTCCCATTCCCGCGGGAAATGATTTATTATTTCACTAAAAGTTTCGCTGAAATTTAAAAATTAATACGGATTAAGGTAATGGAATTCATTCCCAGTTAAAAGGATTGGGCTGTTTTATTTTAACAGTGTCTCGATGGAATTGTTTATTTCTTGTCTCTATGTTCATTTTTATTGGAAACTACATTTTTTTTATTTACACAACTTATAAAACACTGAGTCGTCATTCTATACTAAATACTACACAAAATAAAATACCTACCTAAATATTAATACAAAAACAGAGGTTAAAAATCGAAATAAAGACTGTGTCCTTGTGGAAGGGTGCCAAGAACGCTGGCTGCATCTTCGCGCTGAACTGCTGCAGAAATTATATTTTATTGGTAACTTATATTTTTCTTTGCTTTCATATCCGACATCAAAATGTATAATTATGGACATAGAATCTTTATCAAACCTTCACTAAATACTGATATTATGAAAGAAAAAGTTTATTATGTTCGTGTATTTGTTACTTCGTCACTGTCAAATGGCTACTCTATTTTTTCTGAATTTTGAATTTATAGGTAGGTAATCAGACGTTTTGGACTGAGAAAAATAAACTACTTTTTAGCTACGAGTTGCACACCACGAGGTGAAGGTAGGATAGGATAGATATTAGGTAATATAAATCTGAACGTGTGTCTTGATTTGTTTGTTTTATATTTTCACCCAGTTCCTAACGATGCAGATTTTAAGAAACTTGTTTCGTTCTGACTCCAAGTACCGCTACCCTGTACCAGCCTTTTTATTAGCCCACTGCAGGACTTAGGCCTACCCAAGAAGGGTGGTTGGGCCATATCCACCACGCTGGCCCAGTGCGGGTTGGTGGATTCACATACGCATCAAATTTCTTCCACGGATATATGCAGGTTGCCTCATGATGTTTTCCTTCAATGAAAAGCCAGTGGTGTGAAATTCCGTACATAAATTCCAAGGAAATCATTAGTACGGGACCGGGGTTTGAACGCACGACCTCACGATTGTAAGGTGGGTGTCATTACCACTAGACCACCATGGCTTACTAAGTACCGCTACCCAGTCTATACGATTATACTCTACCTGCCACTGTTTGTGACTCTTATTCATGAATTTAAAGCTGTGATATCAAGTGGCTGAGTTCTAGAATCATCATTACATCTTGCCTCTATCCCATTGGGGGCAGCAAAGCACGTTCCCTTTAGAAATAATGATGGAATAAAATAGGGGAAAAATGAACCCTTAGAGCAAGACTTCGTTAGCATTCTATCGTCAAAACCAATTATCTCGGAAACATAAGGGGTGGCAATTTCAAATTTGGCACAGAAAAAAAGCTTAAAACTAGTTACGTAAAACGCACTGGTGGTATTTTGTCTTCATTAAAAATAAAGACAAAATCTCAACTCACATTACGAAGTGCACACACGACTTTATTGTTGGAGACTAGTTGCCGTGGAATTTCAATACCAATAATAAAATTGGCAGGCTCTCATAGGGGTGTATAACTATGCAGAAGATGTTACTTAAGAACTGCATGTAAATATTACACATGATGCAATAAATATTGATGGATATTTGAGTATCTTACATAAATTTAACAGTTTTGTAGTTGTACGGAGTATCTCAATATACATTTAAATGAAGACTATTTATATTTATGTAAGATACTCCGCGGGGACTAGTCTCCAAGACTAAAGTTTTATGCGCATATAATACTATTACGAGATGGGTTATTGGATAGTCAGAAACGCCGATTATTCTCTATGCACTTTATTGCACACAATCAAAAAAAAATTCAATTCAAATTCAAAAACATTTATTTCAGATATAATCAATCCATAACATTATTCAGATTAACAAAACAAATTGAAATTAAAATTATAGTAAATTAAATTAAAATTATACATGTCATTAAATATTTTATTTTTCGCAGTGACGCCAGGGCAGCACATATTGTGTCCTTACAAAATGCCTAATGAAAGGGCCATCATTTTCCCCCGCCACTACCGCCAGGTAGCTGTCGCCGCTCCAGCGCGCCCGCCGCATCAAAGAGGCTACTCGTTTCCGCATGATGGCATGAAATCCATCGGTGATTGATTGATGATGATTGTTGTACTGGACTCGCAGGGCACTCAAAGCCTTTTGAGTACAGCTAGTCCAGAGGCTGCAGGTGTAGAAGGTTTGACAAAAAGCTTTATACAGAGTTAACTTTACTTCTCTTGTACACCTTGCAAACCTCTGGACCAACATATTACTCCTGACTGCGAGCGCCCTACGTTCCCTCTCCACATCCAAGTCATCCCTGAGCGAATCGGTAACCCAGTGCCCCAGATACTTGAAATGCGAGACCATTTTAAGCGGAGTATGGGCCAACATCACTTCTGGTACAAATGGGTCACTTCAAATCACTTAACAAAATCACATACCACACAACGGAACTGGATCGCACAAAACGCTTCACACTGGCACTGATATTCACACACTAAAGACTGCACTGACACGAGATGCTTTCGCTCCGATGATAAAAACAATACTCCACTTGCCAAGGGCCGAACGGTCTGTACTGATTTATACCAGAATCAAAGTTGCCTCTAATTATCTAGATTGATGGATGGTATTGTAACCCTGTTTTTTGTTCATAGATCTAAGACACTTACAATTTCGAATTTCCCGCGTTGTTTTGCATTTGCGACGGGCATTAGTGTACTGTCTTGGAACTGTATGAAGTAAATCCGAATTTTCATTAATGAACACTAATCGTTTGTTGTGGAATATATCAATTAATTTTTACTTCGATTTCATATTATCGTTTACAACAGTTGTTTTGACTGGAGTTTTGACATTCCATCGGTTGCCACTGGGAACAGTGACATTTCATTTAAACTTGACATTTGTTTGTTAGATGTTGATGTCATTTAGTGTTCAAGCGAAATTTGTGAATGTGCGCTTGATTCAGTCAAAAGGTTTTATGAATCAAACTGATCGATTCTAAGTGAATCGATCAATGGTTCTGTTGTAAAGTACTTGCGAGTCTATGGACCGGATAGCGGAAACCTCCATTTTGGAATGAAACGCGGTGGCGTTGAGTTGCAAGTGGTTGTGAAGGTGTTTTTGGGGTGAGTTTTGATGCAATTTTGCATATTTCATACTTGAAAGTGTTGCTTAGGCCGTGATTCATTGAGTAAATCGTGATTTTTGTTTTGTAGTGGATTCTCGTGGTGGGATGACCACGCGGTCAGACTGACGCCTTTCTGCGACGATATTGCTTGAAGATTTTCAACCTTTTTTCGAGTGAGTAGCTTTCTTTCTATACAAAGAACGTAAACCGCCGGTTTTTATGTGATTTTGGGTTAAGGAAGATGTTTTTCTGGTTGTAGGCTAAGTCTGCGACACGTGTTCCGTGTAATTGAACGTGATTGAAACTATCGAGAGGTGGCTGCCTTCGTGGATTCGATTGTTATTCGTCCTTCTAAACCGGTAAGCTAAATTCAATTACTTTTGGGAAACAAATTCTTGGATTTTTGGGGACCCCATACCTCGTGTTGAAACGTTCCGCTGAAGAACATGTATAATAATAAATTATTATGAGATGTCTGAATGGTTCTTAAGGGGTAGGGCAATGTTGGGACTGGCCATTTCTTATTGAAAAGTCCAGTAGAATACATAAAAAGTGTAGCGAGTAAGTGAATTTGTTTTGGAGTTCTCCGTCAAATGTTAACGATGAAAATTATTTACATTTAAAATGATGATTTTGTTGATCCTGGATTGCAATGATTCCAGTATATTGATCTGAGGCATGCATTAATTCTGCTTTATTGGTTTTTTAACCATTTAAGTTTAGTTTTTATGAAATATTCCAAATTAAAACTTTGGTATTTTCTCCGAGCCCGCTCATACATTTGTTTTACTTGTTTTGATGTTTTATTTTGGTTTTGATATTATTCAAATACCAGTTTAAGTTTCAATGTAGTAGTGTTAAAGTTGATTTCAGCCTAAATGTGATTTTCCCAATGGATTAAATTTTTGTTCGGAGATTGTTTTAAGCTTAAAACGATTCAATAACGATGAAGGATTGTATTTAAAACTATTTAACGTGATTTTAAGATTTTCCCATCTGACCCACCTTTTTCCCGATGTGCTCAAAATTTTGTTTTCAAGCTTGAAACGATTCAGTAACGATGTATTATGGGTTTGAAGCTATTTTAAAGATTTTCCCATCTGTCCCCTTTTTTTCCCGATGTGTTCAAAACTTTGTTTTCAAGCTTGAAACGATTCAGTAACGATGTATTATGGGTTTGAAGCTATTTTAAAGCTATTTAAAGATTTTCCCATCTGTCCCCTTTTTTTTCCCGATGTGTTCAAAACTTTGTTTTAAGCTTGAGGTGATTCAGTAACGATGTACTAATGAGTTTAGAGCTATTTAACGTGATTTTAAGATTTTCCCATCGGCCCGATTTTTTTGCCCGGAGTGTTTAAAATTTGTTTTAAGCTTAAAATGATTTATTAGAGATGTGTAGTAGTGATTAAAGCTGTTTGAGTGCCATTTCAAGATTTTACCCGAATGTCTAAATTAGGTTTTCACTGTTATCTGTATCCAATTTATTTTTCTAATGTTAATTGTTTTGTTGGTCTTGGGTGACCATGGTACTACAGCTGTGTGGTCTCGTGTTTTATAGGAGGACGTTTTGGAGGGGGGCGACGTTTTGGCGGACGTGACGTTTCCGTTGTGGACGTGACGTTTCCACGGGCCTAGGTTCCCGTGAGGACGCCTTGACGATGACTTTACGGTAGGGACGACCCTTAGTTGAGAACGCGGCTACCGACTTAGCATACTGCGGTATCGTGCTACTCACCAAGAGCGTATGTTCGAGGGGCTTCTTACCCGTTATTAGCCTTTAAGCCTTAGTTTATCTAAAATTAAGTTAGGTTAACTAATTAGTATAAGTCTGTGACTAGTTTAAGCTTAATTTGACCAGACATCTGGACGAGGCGGCGACCCAGTCCCTATTTTTATTAAATAAATTTATTGGATACGGAATTCTGCGTGTTTCAATCAACGAAAACCGGAAATCCCGTTACAGTATGGACGTTCTCGAAACTCTATTGTTATTCATTAGGACAAAAACATATTAAAAAAACTAAGCAAAGAACGGCCCAAACTGTAAATTAGCCGCAGCTTAAGTCTAGTTGCTACTCGCTTTTAAGATGTAAACAAGTAGCCGCAGATTATGTCATAGTTACTTCGCGCCCATCGTGTGACATTATAATTTATGTTACAAATGGTTTAAAAGAAGTGTTATAGGAGTTAAGTAAAAAAAAATACTTCATACGTCCGTAAAAGAAATTCGATAGCATATGTATTGTGAATCCACTAACCCGCACTGGGCCAGCGTGATGGATATGGCCCAATCACCCTTTGTAGGTAAGCCTACGTCCTGCAGTGGATTACTAAAAAGACTGGTTCTTAATATTTTGTTTATTCCTTTGAAATAACAACTTTATTATTTATCATTACCATATTAAAAAAATGCTAAGTATTTTGAGTAATAACACGAGAAAATCAAAGATGAACGATAAAGTGTCAGCTTTTAGGGACCCTACAAAAGTAAATTTAATATTTATGTTGCGAAAAAGTTGCGAAACTCGAACAAGATTTCAGTGCTTGGGTATAAATTATGAGCGCTTTGAAAAACAATAAGTCCCTACATAGTTATCTTAGAGCGTAATGGTGAGATTTATAGTAATTATGCTAACTATACTAACATGATATATCTTGTACAATTACTTTTATACTAACATGATATATCTTGTACAATTACTTTATTCAACACGATTTACTAAAACAAATGTTATTTTCTACACTTTCGTGATTTTAGCGCCTTTTACTACGGGACTTATCGCGCACTAAAATATGAGATAATTAAATAAGTACCTATCTATGTTTCCCGACGTTTCGACCAAGTTATGTTATTGCGCGATAAGTCCCGTAGTATAAAGATAATGTACTAAAACAAATTATCTAAAATTGGCACAGCTGAAAATATTTGTTAATACGAAGTTTTTCGTAAAAATATTTAGAAAATAAAAAATCGTTCAAGTACGAGTAGGACTCGCGCACGAAGGGTTCCGTACTGTATGGGAGCCTCCCTTGAATGTAATATACAACTAAATATTCTGTGAATATTTCAGGCATCTATCTGTTACCATTATTAATATCGAGCGAAAAACGGTTAAAAAATCAGGTTTGTTGTATGGGAGCCCCCTTTAAATATTAATTTTATTCATTTTTAGTATTTGTTGTTATAGCGGCAACAGAAATACATCATCTGTGAAAATTTCAGCTTTCAAGCTATAACGGTTCATGAGATACAGCTTGGTGACAGACAGACGGACATCGGAGTCTTAGTAATAGGGTCCCGTTTTTACCTTTTGGGTACGGAACCCTAAAAACTATCCTCTGACTGCGAGAATGATAGAATAGTTTTTTTTTATCAGTCGACCCAACAGGTATCTGATCTGTTACATAGCAGTTCTCAACTACAGCTATTTTGAATGCAGTTTCATTGTTTGAAAACTGATTCGATGTCTACGGTGAAAAACTATGGTAAGAGGATTACAACATTTTTATTTTACATTTACAAACAGATAAATCATCTATAGGTAATGAAGACGCAAGAACACGCCAAATACAATCCGCTTTCAACCAATCTACTTAATAATACTCATAAATTAAAAATTTAAAAAACCCCCGACACATTGACAACCATTATGGGCACATTTGTAGAATTTTGGTTCTTCCATCCCCACTTTAACCCACCATAACTCTTAAACGGCTCAATCGATTTTTATAAAACATAACTAAGAACACTCTCGATTAAGTCTCCTTTCATCCAAAATAAACTAAACTGAAATCGGTTCAGTGGTTCGGGCGCTATGATGCCACAGACAGACAGACAGACACACAGACAAACAGACACGTCAAACTTATAACACCCCTCTTTTGCGTCGGGGGTTAAAAATCGACTGAAAAGACCTACGTCGAAAATCTATATACGGATTCTCGGAGATTATTTTAATTACTTTCGACCCGCCCCGGCGTTGCACAGGTGTAATTATACACAAAAACCTTCCACTTGAATTACTCTATTAAAAAATCCGCATCAAAATTTGTTGCGTAGTTTTAAAGATATAAGCATACATAGGGACAGACAGACAGGGAAGCGACTTTACATTGACTGTTTTTTAGGGTTCCGTGCCCAAAGGTTAAAAACAGTACTCTATTACTAAGACTCCGATGTCTATTTGTCCGTTTGTCCGTCTGTCCATCTGTCTGTCACCAGGCTTTATCTGATGAACCTAAACCTACCTAATGATACCTAAAATACTAAGAATTTTTATAATTTTTTGCTCTCAATGCATTGAACCACTTGATTACTAATCGCAAATTGATTGGCTCATTTCTGTTAATTCTTAATCACTGTTACGACCAAGAACTTTCATCATTTATTAGGCTGAAACGCTAGACTGTCATTCTTGAGGTCGTGGGTTCAAATCCCGGCCCCGTACCAATTTCTGTGGAACTTATGTACAGAATTTCACACCACTGGATTTTCGGCGAAGGAAAATATCGTGAGAAACCTGCATAAGTCCGTAGAAAAAATTCGATGGCGTCAGTGAATCCACCAACTCGCATTGGGCTAGCGTAGTGGATATGGCCCAATCACCTTTCATGGGTAGGCCCACGTCCTGTAGTGGACTATTAAAAAGGCTGGTACACTACAGTATTATTACGACCAAGAACTTTTATAAATTCTTTGCTCAACAACTTTATTACTAATCGCAAATTGACTGATTCATTTTTGATTACTCCTGATCACTATTTCAACCAAAATCTTTCATAACTTCTCTGCTTATAATGTAGGTAGGTATAGAACCACTTGAGAACTAATCGCATAAAAGACAATGGGTAATTAAGAAGCATTAACAATAAATCATAAACGTGCCGCAATGTCGGCGTTTCCCACTACTTAGAGCCATTGAGGCTAAACCTATGATTTACGCGTCCATTTGCTGGATGCAAGACGCCAGCCAGTCAAAGGCTGGCCGTGAAATACTATCGTCGCGTGTGGATACTTAGATGTAGAAGTCTCTGTCGGAATCTGTGTTTCCTGGAAAGTCTTCAGTCTAACAACAAACAAATTTTGCGTGAAGGCATTTTCGAAAATATGAAAATTCACGAAATTTTCGTGTATTTTTCAGGATGTTTCAGCGTGTGAGCTTGACTCGCTTTTGTCCGGTTTTTTTTACTAGGTTTAGTTGTATATCTAGAGAGTTTCTGTAATTTTTAGACATTCAATAGATCAGACAAGCTGAAGTAGCTTATGCAAGTAGTTTTATTATTTATTATTTTATTTATAAAGTTGTCATGCCCGACTAAAAAACTACGCTAATAATTGTGATCAAATTACCAAAATTGATACAAATTACACACATTGTACTTTTGAGATAATATATTTTATAATTAGTCACTTACTTTTCCGCTAAATCTTTTAACAATTTGATTGCCAAAATACAAAATTTCTTTAGAAATAAACCAAAATTCAAAAAGTTCCCTGAAAACGAAATTTTATAGTAAAACTCTATACCTAGTCCTTTCTTAAAATTTCCGTCATTTTGCAGTTAAAATTAACAAGTAATACTCATCACTGAAATTATGATGGAGGGAAAGCATACTTCAAAAGATTCCATTACGGAAGTTGCTAAGACCAGAGGAAAAATGGGTGACATGTCATTATTAATTCAATTTCTAGGGGCCACAGCGCAACAATTGCAGTAAATCCATCCATCCATCCATCAGCCGTAGGTTGTCCACTGCTGGACATAGGCCTACCTCATGGATTTTCAATAAAGCCGGCTGGAAGCGGCTCGCATCCAGCGCGTTCCCGCGATCTTTATTATAATATCGTCAGTCCACCTAGTCAGTGGACGTCCCACGACATATACATACGTATATTTATTGCAGTAAATGTAGTATTGTAATACATAGAGAAATATGTAAAGTAAATATAGTATTGTACAATAGAATCTAGTTTTTTTTTTCTGTTTTAGTATTTGTTGTTATAGCGGCAACAAAATTACATCATCTTTGGAAATTTCAACGTTCTAGCTATCACCGTTCATGAGATACAGCCTGGAAACAGACAGACGGACAATCGGACAGACGGCCAGACGGACAGCGGAGTCTTAGTAATAGGGTCCCGTTTTTACGCTTCGGGTACGGAACCCTAAAAAATGTAATGATTGTACTATGTAGTTTCAGTGTATATTCAGTATGCCAAGAGACCAATTTCTATTTGAATTAAAAACTCATATTTCAAAACATTTCTAAGCATACCTACAATACTCTACGCAGCGCAGCACTGTTCTTCGCACAAGGTCATCCGCCTTCGCTAGGAAATCGACCTCAAAATTAAGAATGATGTTTGAATTTGACTTGCTGTCTATATTTATTCTGCTACCATTCATCCAGAATTTAATTAACGCCAGGTACTTACGACCTAGTTAATGGGCCAGTTTTTGCAAGTCTTGCAATGGACGGCACCCAAGTTAACACTCATTTACTCGTAACAACCGGGTTTTAAATACTAGTCGTAACTATTATTTAAGTTTACAGCGGCTTTAAAAATGCAATCTCGTATTTTGTTTAATAAACGTCGTGATAATAAGTAGTTTTATTTGCACAAAGCCATAAGCAAAAAGGCCTTGTATAAAAAGTCTTGCATAAGTAGCTCTCTTGCAAAGGTATACGTAGCTCTACTAAAGGACATGAATATTCATTGAATCCCAAACTTTTGCTAATCTTTAGATAATCATATACATAACATGGAAATTACAAAAAAGATAAGAAGGTGTAAAAATTAACGTATTTTGCTTAGTTTACAGAAAGAAATAGAAAATTCCCTATGTGTTTTTTTAGTCATTATATACGACCATACTCGTAGTTTCGGCGCATTACGAACTGGCAACAAATGCTGAAAGTGTGAACTGGAGACTACTTTCCATTCAAACGACTTATTATTCTATGAACTACCCATAAAGAAGGCTGTACCAAGATAATTCTGAATATAATTTTCACTCAAACAGAAAATAGAAAGTAACAGGCACTTGCTGGGTATTTTTCACATTAAATTGCTGCCTAAAAAATGAGGTCAATGTGCCTTATTTCTTACTTTATTTTGGAAATACTTGCAATAGGCACATTCACAAAAGTGAATGTTTTACGGTATCATGATTATCCATACCAAAACTACAATTGAACAAAATAATATCTACTCATATTTTATAGTGAGTTATATTCTATAATGTTTTTTTTTTTGAATAAAAATAAAATGCCTGTAGGTATATACTGAGATCTCATTTCCGCTCAGTCAATAAAACAGACAGTAAAAATAATGTACCGTTTCATTCCCTCTCAGAGTCAGCGTGGGTAGTTACATAAAATAAATAAATTAATTCACCCAACGAAATAAAATCAGGTGCCCCCAAATCTTGTTTACACAAGATGTCTCAATAAATCCGAGGAATTTGAATAAACTTTTTACAGAACAGCTGACGTTTTACGCGCCCGTAAAACCACTAACGACGCAGTGTGTTGCGACCATTACGAGGTTTACAAGGGACCTTAGCATCTTGAAGTGGCGGATCTAGGACTGACTTTAAGAGGGGAAGAAAGATAGGTATATTTTTTTTAAATTAAACAAAAAATTATGTAACTTGGGGCAAGTGCCTTTATTATCTACCACTTATGCAGCAATTGAGCATTTGGATTATTTTTAGACTTTCTAGGGTCTGTCGATGATCAAATTGCTTGTTTTGTAGTAGTAGTTTAAGTAGTAGTAGTTTAAGTAGTTTTAGATTATGAAGTCTTGTATTTAGTGGCAGTTAGCAAAAAAAAACCCTTTTTATAGTAATCCCATAAACCAATAACAACTCTCTATTAATTTATTATTTATTATCTCTATTATTTATTATATTAATGTATTTCGAACATTACGAATTTTACAAGGGACCTTAGTATTTTGAGAGGGCGGAGCTAGGACTGACTTTAAGAGGGGAACAATTTCTTTTTTTTTTATTGGTTATGATTTTCTAAGATTTTTATCACATTGTAATTTTTTTTTGTATAAAGACAAGTAGAGTAAACTTTTAACGTTACTGCAGTCGTCTTACGTGCACGTAAAACTAACGACGCAGTGTGTTGCGACCATTACAAGTTTTACAAGAGACCTTAGCATCTTAAGAGGGCGGTGTTAGGACTGTTTCTAAAGGAGTAAGATAAATATAATTTTTTTCCCTGATTTACTGTCTTAATAATCTTGTGTCGTATGTTATTTCAGTGTAAAAAGTAGAATAAACTTTTAGTAGGACCCTCGTAAACCACTAACCTTAGACCATATAAGTTTTACAAGGGACCTTAACTTCTTGGCCGTACAGAGCAAGGGTAGATTCTAAAGCGGGAATAAAAATATTTTCGGAGGAAAGAGGATTATGAATTTCATGTCAGTATTGAACAATTATTTTATGATATTTTCGTGTCGCCTTATTGTTTTCTTTTTAAAAAACTGTGTTTATTTTGTTAAGCCCCTGATTGACGTACAAAATAAAACAACGGTTTTTAAAATTTTATCTGTGGTTATACCGTCACAGTATTATCACAGAGAAAACTTTAAATCCGCGGTTTTATTTTGTACGTCGATCAAGAGCTTTATAATTACAAGTTGAATCAACTTTTAATAGAAACCCTTTATAACCACTAAAGACGCAGTGTGTTCCGACTTTAGGACATCAAAAAAAACTTTTTGATAAATACAACAAAAATATGAAATTTTGATGGTTCTAATCGTTTATAATAGTTTCAAAGCGAATACTAAAAACCATTTTAATTCTATTTAAATTTAATTCTTTAATAGCAACAATAGAATTAACTAGAGCCCGCTTCCTGAGTACGTTTCTGTTCCCGAACTCAGAGATGCTGAGGTTCCAAGTAATTTAGGGTACGTTTTATATTCAGAAGCCTGAAGGTTAGCACAATGCTAAAGGTAGGGATACCCAATCTCTACAGATTATTTAACTTAAAATACGTTACACTCAAAGTATCTAATTTATTTTTCTACTTAATTTTTCTCGAAGCATTGCGCACGCGTGATTTTTTTGGTTTCCGTGACATCCCATGGGAAAATGAATTTTTATTTTTTTCGTTTCATAGTTATAATTATATGATGCAGTTATGAATGTATATTTTAGAAATTCTAAATTTTAACTTAACACAAAACAATAATCTCTCTTAACATAATGTACCTGTAAGTATCATTATAATTGTATCATAATGTTACGTGACAACCTGCCGTATAATGTTTGATTTTTTTTGGATGAGTCTTAGTTACTTGAAATAAACGTTTTATTATTATAATTATAAAAATATATACGTTCCCACCATAGTTCATATATAGGATAGTGTGACCTATATTAGTTATAACTTATAAAGAAACTCTACATTTCTAAGTTAAGTATTTAAATACATTATATTAATCTTAAAAAGTTGTGTTTGAGAAGAATAATTATTTTGTGACTTAATGTGAATAAACATAATCTGAGAAAGTGAGGCGCGCCAATATCGCTACGTAAAAGATTGTGACCTTATTATCAATGAAATATATCTCTGAGATCTACCCGATTATACATCTGGTTGTTATTTATTTCTTGTAATTCAAACAGGTAGTTCAATCATGTGCAATGTGTTCTTTAATTTACATTTACTTTCTTTAACATAGTTTCGCCAAAACTTGTCGACGCTGCTAGTGACAAGGAGGCTGGCTCATTCCTGGCGCAGAGAATTTCTCTAGTAACTCACTGTTGAATGTAGGCTTATCCTCGAAGAGTTATTACCACACTGCCCCAGTTGCGAGTGGCTGGATTCAAATACGCCATGGAATAAATTTTCCATGTGTGTGACATATTATGTAGGTATCCTCAAGAAGACATCCACCACTGAAGCATAGCACACAAATCATAGAAACAGCCTATTTACCAACGTAACAATTCTATTTTACAAAAAAGAAATCTAGATTTTTCACACAATCATAAATAATTGAGAAATATAAAAGAGAAGGATTTGCAAATTCCGAACATATCCATGCTGCGACTCCGCCGCCGAGTGAAATGTGAATAGAAAATTGTAACAATGAGTAACAATTTCCATTCAGATCTAGAACTTACATCCGACCTAAATGGTCTACACGCCTGAACGGCTCCTCAATAGCGGTTTTTCATTGAAAATCTCGCTCGTAAAAAGAACAGGCATTAGCTGGGAGAAGTTAATCTTAGGGCAGAGATGTATTGAGATTTAAGTGGGAATAACACAGTTAGGAATAAATAAAATCAATATGTTCGTATAGGCCGGGGTATAGCCCTGCTAGTCCAACATGCGACCACAAAAAGCCAAGAAAATAACTCTTTTCGACATGACAGATAGATACTTTGCCATAACGCTGTCTCGTTTTGACACGTCGTAAGAAAAATAACTTCGCATCCTAGCCCGGCTGGTGTCACAGTTGCTTAGTTTCGTTGTTCGCTCAGAAACAGTCGAACTACGCTATGAGAACTTAGAAAGAATAAATAATACTCGTGGAGTGTTTTTTTTACCGTCTGAAGAAGGAGGTACTATGTTCGTCTGTATGTAGGTATTTTTTATGTAATTTCATCGATATTTGCCAATAGGCATGATGGCTGGGTAAAAAAATCATTATATCGTTAGATTATCACAAAATATCGGGCACATATATTTTACTTTTGTCAATAAAAAAAAATGACAAAGATAAAACTTGTCAAAGTTTGGGAGTGGGGCAAAGTTCGTGACGTCACTACTCTGACATATTAAAAATATTAACTCTACCTAGTATTTACATTCTCGAATCAGCAATGTTTGTTAAAAAATATCCTAATCATTTTACTATCTCCGAAAATCCTCGTCAAAAAAGCAAAATAATTGCACCAGAGTCTGTCTGAATTAATGTCTGTGATTTTCATTTTTTATTATCAAACTTTCGTGATTTAAGCACTATACTTTTATACTACGAATCGCGTAATTAAATACAAAATACAAATACAAAAATACAAAATCGTTTATTTGTCCAGTTAATGAGTACAATTGATTTCTTGGTTCCCTGGCCCTTATGCTAGGTCAAAAACCTGTATTATAAGAGCCAGTACCTTCCTACTTACAATGACTGCTGACAAAAATAATAATCTTAGTTACAGAGACAAAAGGGAAATATTTTCTTATATCTAGATTTATTAGGCTTATAGTATATGTAGCTATGTAATAATGTCTGTGTGTGAGTGTGTGTGAGTAGCACTGCAATACACAAGATCTCTTTAGAGTCAAGGTTTGCAGCGTTACTCATGTGTGTTTGTGTGTGTGTGTGTGTGTTTGTGCTAGAAGAGCATATGATATAAATACATATATAAGTAATTATAGATAAATATATATTAAATTAATAAATACATAGATAAAGGGCAATGCCACATTGATTTCCTTAAATTTAATAAACGTGTCTTAATTCAATGTTTCATTTATACCTATATTATGAAATTATATGGAATTGATATTTATTATTTAAAAGTTTTTTCTAGCAGCCTCTCAGCACTTTCATAATCCATTTCTAATAGCCATTTAGTAAGAGGGCTTTTAATTTGAAAATTACTAAGGCTTTTGCAGTTATCAATTGTGTTTTTTAGTGTGAGACGTTTTAACTGAGTCGCATCAGTCGTGGTCACGGGCGAAGCCATTGGTATGTCACGAACTTTGGTGAAAAGTAGCCCGAATTAGTGACGACAATGTCTTCAAGTACACTCTTGGCACAGTAAAGAAAGCTGTCACTTCGAGAGAGTAATTCACGGCCATCACAGCTAGTTTAGGCCGAATCTTGTTCCTTTTTTCGTAGGTACCTATTGTTGTTATAACGGCAACTGAATACACCATCTGTGAAAATTTCAGCTTTCTAGCTATAATTGTTCGTGAGATAAAGCCTGGACAGACGGACATAATAGACGGACAGCGGAGTCGGAAAATACTAAACGCGCTGCTTTCTGCTTTAAAAATAAAATGTGTTAATGGTTAATTGAACTGACATTACAATGTCCAAATTAAATCCGAACTTGAATACGCACCGAGCCCAGTATGTGAATTCTTGATCTAAAGGATAAAACACAGAGAATGGCGTAGCTAATATAATTTACAAACACAGACAGCTTTTTGTTGACAGTGATTTATTTTTCATGCCCGTTTTACATCATTTCCGTCCAGCTTTCGAATACAGCGCTGGATTGCAACTGGGAGAAACCGGCACTGGAATGCACTGGAGCGCCACTGTATATTATTCCAGTTGGAATCCAACAGTAGATGCGATCGCTGGTCTGAAATAATGTGAAACGGTCGTAAAGACAAAATAGTTTGGCACAAATACTTAATGTAAATACACCAGATCACAAAATATCGGCCTGATATTTTACCTGCCGAAAGACGGAGAAAGCAAGAGAGTCCAACAATGAACAGAAGCAAAGAAGTAAAATGTAGGTACATTTTTGTTATTAAACAAATAATTGTACGATTGTCATTTTCTTAAGGCAAGGAAATAGGGAAGAAATAAAAGATATTTTCATACGGAAAGAATACGGCAAGCTATAAAAACCTGAGCATGTTGATTTTGGTTACGTTTTCAGATTTCCTTGTTAATTTTCAAGATTTTCCTTGAGTTGAAAAAAGTCAAAGGGATCAAATATTATTATTGTATGTAAATGTTTTCCGGGTTATGTGGATGTGGGGTGGTTACTATAAGAGAGAAAATAATTTGGCAGGATAACTTGTGTTATTTTGTGCTATTGAATTTCAAAAATAATTCCAATACTTTATGAGAAAGGTGATTATTATTTATAAGTGCAGAGTCTTTTTTATGCAGCTCCGTTTTCGTACTGTCCACCAATTAAATAATTATTTTTCGTAAAAATGGCAAAACCGCCTTCCATCTTGTACAAAATTCAGATATTTCGCTCGAATTGTTTACAATATTGTTGATTTTTCAAAACGTCTAATCCGATTACTGTAAAATTTAAATGGGACCACCTCGGGAGTACACCCTTTTAAACTAAAAATATTTTTTTTTTCGATTCGGCTTACAATTGGCGGAATAATCGATGAGCATAGACAAAAAAAAAAATACATACAGACGAACGTAAAACCTCCTTCTTTTTGGAAGTCGTTTAAACATATTTTGAAACGTCGACTCGACGCAAAAGAATGAGGAATATTTATCTATTTCTCAATATATCTGTTGTGCAATCGGAAATATACATTCGACTTAATTTTTAATATGTATTATTATCGTACATTATTCAGTTATATTTTCTTCTCTAACTGCCAATACCTCTCTATAGTTATTTGCGTATTTGAGATAATAATATCTATGTAAGTACACCACACCCTTATAAAATGTCCAACCTTTTCTTTTCTCAAAGCTATGTACTCGTAGTAACATTGAGCGTTTATGGTGGGACTGAAGACATACGTTTGTTCCATGGGGAATTTATTGCTTGTTGTGTTTTATTGTTAAGAGATTTTTATGTTTTATCACCTAGTTAACATTTATTTTTAGGGTTCCGTAGTAAAAGAAAGTAGGGACATGGTGTGTTTCATTATTTCGAAAAGTATTAGGTGTAGGTAATTCAAGTGGTAACATACTGAATAAAATATCACTGAAACTTAAATTTATTCCACGAACTTAAAAAACATAGAAAAAACTATTATTTACAGCTACTTACATAATTAAAATAAAACCTTATACTAAAATCACTAAGACGTAAACTAAAACCACATTCTAGGTACATCATTATGAACATTCATTTACTATGGTACTAATTCTGAAATTGCAAAGGAAAAGTGTTCCTTACAAATGAATTTTGCCAAAATGAAATAATTAATTGCTGTTTCTTATTACGATATCCGAGTTAGCCACACAGTAAAAGTTGTTCATAAAGATGTACTCCTATCTGATGTGTAGTATCAGTAGATATTACTACTTTCGTAAAAAGCTGTGTACCAACTTTTAGCGACATAAAACTTATACTAGGACCGCTTATTTGTATACATTTGGCAAGAAAGTTTATCTTCAAAAACCTAACTTTCAGTGAGGCCCAGTACTCATGGAAATGGTTATTTACTTTGTAAAATGATATTGATTTCAGACTGAAAAGCTACAGTAAAATAATTATTTTTCGCAAAAAATGGCAAAATCGCCTTCCTTTGTGTACAAAATTCGAATATTTCGTTCGAATTGTTTCCATTATTTTTATTAAAGGCTCCAAAGTGTTCGCGAGGAATTTGTCTATTGGGCAAAGCCAGCTGACAAAGCTGAAGAGAGAAGATGGCAGTGTAGCGTCGACCAAGGCAGAGGTATTGGAGGAGATCGAAAGGTTCTATGGACAGCTATACGCTTCGGTCGCTAAGCCTGTCAACAGCGCAGCCAAAGACCCAAGAGCCAAGCTGACCCGACACTTCACCGAAGATATCCCGGACATCAGCCTGTACGAGATTAGAATGGCCCTAAATCAGCTCAAGAACAACAAGGCGCCGGGTGATGACGGTATCACATCAGAGCTTCTGAGAGCGGGTGGAACACCGGTATTAAAAGTCCTCCAGAAGCTTTTTAACACCGTCGTCCTCGAGGGCATCACGCCAGAAGCATGGAACAGAAGCGTGGTGGTGTTGTTTTTCAAGAAAGGTGACAACACCTTATTGAAGAACTACAGACCCATCTCGCTTCTGAGCCATGTTTATAAGCTGTTTTCAAGGGTCATTACGAACCGTCTCGAGCGCAGGCTTGATGACTTCCAGCCTTCCGAACAAGCCGGTTTCCGAAAGGGCTTTAGCACCATGGACCACATTCATACGCTGCGGCAGGTTATACAGAAGACCGAAGAGTATAACTTGCCACTTTGCTTAGCGTTTGTGGACTATGAGAAAGCCTTTGATTCGGTCGAGACTTGGGCTGTGCTCGAGTCTCTCCAACGATGCCGTGTTGACTATCGGTACATCGAAGTGTTGAAGTGTTTGTATAATAACGCCACTATGTCGGTCCGAGTACAGGAAGAGAGCTCCAAGGCGATCCCTTTAAAAAGAGGCGTAAGACAGGGAGACGTAATCTCTCCGAAACTGTTTACGGCTACTTTGGAAAACGCCTTCAAGCTCCTGGAATGGAAAGGATTCGGCATCAATGTCAATGGCGAATACCTCACTCACCTTCGATTTGCTGACGATATAGTAGTCATGGCAAAATCGATGGAAGAGCTCAGCACGATGCTCGAAAGCCTCAATCGGGTTTCTCAACAGGTGGGTCTTAAGATGAACATGGACAAGACGAAAGTCATGTGTAATTCCCATGTTGTACCCACCCCGATCACTGTTGGGAACTCGGTTCTTGAAGTCGTTGACTCGTACGTCTACCTAGGACAAGTAGTCCAGTTAGGTAGGTCCGACTTCAAGAAAGAGGCCAATCGCCGAATCCAACTCGGCTGGGCAGCGTTCGGAAAATTGCGTAACGTCTTCTCGTCCGACATACCTCAGTGCCTCAAGTCGAAAGTGTTCGATCAGTGTGTGTTGCCAGTGATGACTTATGGCACTGAAACGTGGTCTCTTACTATGGGCCTTATTAATAAGCTCCAAATAGCCCAACGAGCTATGGAGAGGGCTATGCTCGGAGTCTCTCTGCGAGATCGAATCAGGAATGAGGAGATTCGCAGAAGAACCAAAGTTACCGACATAGCCCAGCGGATTGGCAAGTTGAAATGGCAGTGGGCAGGACACATAGCGCGGAGGACTGATGGCCGATGGGGTCGAAAAGTTCTCGAGTGGAGACCACGTACCGGCAAGCGCAGCGTAGGACGTCCACCCACAAGGTGGACGGATGACCTCATTAAGACCGCAGGATCACGCTGGATGCAAGCCGCTACCAACCGGTCTTATTGGAGATTCATAGGGGAGGCCTATGTCCAGCAGTGGACGTCCTATGGCTGATGGATGGATGGATGGATGGTTTCCATTATTGTTGATATTTCAAAAACGGCTCAGCCTATTTCTGTAAAATTTAAATGGGATAACCTCGGGAGTATGCCCTTTTGAATTAAAAAAAAATTGGTCCGGTTCACAATTGGCGAAATAATCGATGAACATACACAAAAAAAAAATTAAACAGACGAACATAGAACTTACCTCACTTTTGGAAGTCGTTTAATGAGTAGATGGTACGGAAAATACAATGTAGTTTTTTTCTCTAATCTGCTGTCGTTCGTTTTGGGTATTACAATAGAAACTGTAATTATTTTTCTCAAAAAATGGCACTAAGTACCGACTTTCGCCGCGTACACTTGTACGGAATTCAAATAATTATCAATGCAGGCAGCTGGAGTTGGCAGCTCGGTTCCAAATAGCACTTGAAAGCAGCTAGAGATTCCTTCTAGTTTCTTCCATTTGACGAATGAACTCTGTATCCATAGAGTAACAAACCCCAAATCCCGGTACAAAACGCACAAGTAATGAGTCACGCGGTACGTGTACAGTGTGCTAAGATATAGTCGACGCCGTAAAAATGGCGAGACCAACGCAAATCAACTTTATGTGCCATAAAAATTACCTAGAACATGAAATTTTGAAGCTTAGCAATAACAGTAGATCTAGAATGATAAATCTCACACTGTCTTGGAATAACACGGATTTTTGATTGTTGAACCTCGAAATTCTGAGTATAGTAGGATGTTTATTGTGTTAGCTGATGGGCTTAGTGCTGCAACAGCATCACTCAGATTCTAGTAGGACACTCAGATGATACATCATTGGACAATAATACGGACCTCCAATATCTCTGCAGTCATTACAAAACTCAAAGTACTTACAAGGCTTGCTCCAACTACTGGCTTATCAAAGTTGTTTCAGACTCACCCATACACCACTGATCACTATCACAGACTGCCACTCCAGCCTGACGCACAAAACCATCTCTCTGTCTACCCTCATTCCATATACTCCTCACCGTCGCAATACCGAAGAGTGTTGCGACTATGTGTAGGTACCCTCTTTAATAAGCGCAGCTAACAATTGTTGGACATTTCAACATGTTATGGGTACTTGGGGTAGTTTATATAGACGGTTGAATCTACAGGGTTATTTCTAATCAATAACCATCCTTTTAGGGGCTTATTCTGTACATCAAAACTAACAACTTTTGTTCTGCAACTTTTGTCAGAACTCAAAAAAATTTAGTTGTTCCATAGAAAAATGTCGTTCACCCGCGACAAAATGTTTGGAACAGCTGTTTTTTTTTTGAGTTCTGACAAAATTCGCAGAACACAAGTTTTTAGTTTTGATGTACAGAATAAGCCACTAAAAGGATGCTAATTGATTAAAAATAACCATGAAGAAATGTAGTATCCTAATTTTGAGTGAGTCATCAGTGCATTGACCTATTGCTATGTTGAAAAATGTATTAAAATAACTCCAAAATTAGAACGAAAGAAGTAGTAATGATACTTCCTCTTTAAAACTTAAATAATAAATCAAAAGGACTTTTGCGCTCAAGCTCTGACTCTTTGTTATGTAGCATAAAAAGAACTCATAAAAACACAGTATAGTTTCAACTGCGCTCAATTAGTTTCTTTCTTTTATAGCAAATTGAAGAGTGTTGTTGAAGTCAACTTCGACACTGCGCGTTTCATTCAAATGCAGCTAGAGATTCCATATGGTTTCTTCCTAGCACGATGAACAGATGCTACATAATAATAAATATTAAGGGACATCTTACACATGGACTCTCACTTCAAACTAAGCAAAGCTTGTGATATCGCTGTCAGAGACTATTTTATAGTTGTTTATGCAACTGTCATATAATGAAGGGTATTAACAGCGAGTTTCATAATAGTAACGAGTGTTTTAATACCCGTGTTATATGCAGTTGCATACACTACTTTATCTTCACTAATAATTAAAAAAAAAAAACATATTGCGAAACATTAAATTCACGCGTACGTGTATTGTCACAGTGAACTTGGCGCCATTAAAATCTAACCAATGAGAGCGCAGCTGCGCGCGCAGGGCCAATCAGGAGCGAGCGCGCGATGTTATAATGAGATTTTACGATATCGATGTGGATATTATAACATCATGTGAAATTGCTTAAATTGAGTGTTTTGTTGTCTGCGCTATAACAGTAGTTATTATAAGTCAAGTATTGGAAACATAAGTAGAATGTTACAACATTAGTGTAGATAAAATACATTATGTTATACTTACATATATATAATAGTACTAAAACAACACCCAGACACAGAGCAAACACCTATATTCATCACATAATTGTTTGCTCTGGGTGGGGATCAAACCCACGCCACGTTTTATCCAGAAGTCAGGGTCACTACCACTGAGCTATTAAGGCAGTCTAACAAATCTCAAACCCCGGTACGTAACGTCCAAGTAATGAGTAATGTGGTACGTGTGCAGTGTGCTAAGGTAGAGACGACGCCATGAAAATAGCGAGACCTACGCAAATCAACTTTATGTGCCATAAAAAATCATACAAGTATGAAACGTTGCACGTCTCGGGGTGAGATGTTGTACGTTTTATTACTATGGGCTGGTGTCGTCTTCAGTAAGGAGCAAAGGCTTGAATAGACGCCGTCTGTGTACATTGCGCTCGTTATAAAAAGAAGAACAAATTGTTCAAAATCTTGTCAAAACGACTTGTTTACTAACAGAGATTATGGTAAAATTTCAACATGTTAAAGTCAACTATTGAACATAGGTACTCAATAAACGAAGGGAAGATACTATCTACAATGCTGTCATAGTTGTATCATCTTGGTAAATTTATTAATTTATTTGTTTATAGGCGAGCAGTGTATACTGATGTGCCTATATCAAGCACAGTCGAATAAAATTAGGATTTATCTGTCAAAGATTTTTTTTTCCTTCTTTATCCAAAGGCCCAGTCTATTCTTAATTCTTAAATGTGTTTATAGTTCTTGCTGAGATTACATCCTCAGGCACCCTATTTCAATTGTAGGCAACTCTATTGCAGAGGATGTGGTGTGCAGTGTTGGTTTGAGATGGTGTAGGCTGGAAGAGAAATTTATGGCGTCTGCTATCGCGCATATTTTCCCTCAAGGTGTACATGTTGTGAATATCCGGAAGGTTATAGAAGCCATTGAGAATTTTGAAGGTCTCAATATAATTAATCAATGTAATTTACTTACGCATTTGAATTTATTCCTCAGAGTTGACATATTCAGGTTTTTTCACGATGTATTCTTTCAACAAGAGCTTGTTGAAAAAAAAAAACAATCAAGATTGGTTTTATTAAAGTGGTGTTCATATTCTACTAATATTATAAACGCGACCGTTTGTGAGTATGTATGGATGTTTATCTACACTAATGTTGTAACATTCTACTTATGTTTCCAATATTTGACTTATAATGACTACTGTTATAGCACAGACAACAAAACACTCAATTTAAGCAATTTCAAATGATGTTATAATATCCACATCGATATCGTAAAATCTCATTATAACATCGATAAAACGCGACCAATTAACCTGGCGAGCCTAATGTCAAAATCCTCATACAAGTTGTATAAAATTTTGATATTAGGCTGGCTTTTGAAAACAGTTGGGTTATGCGTGAAAACTTCGTCGAAACTACTAAACTTACATACACAAAACTCTTTGGTAAGATCTTGTGCCAATGAAATAAAAAAAGAAAAGCGCGCGCCCGCTCCTGATTGACCAATGAGAGCGCAGCTGCGCGCGCAGTCATTGGTTAGATTTTAATGGCGCCAAGTTCACTGTGACAATACACGTACGCGTGAATTTAATGTTTCGCAATATGTTTTTATTTTTTTTTATTATTTTTATTAGTGAAGATAAAGTAGTGTATGCAACTGCATATAACACGGGTATTAAAACACTCGTTACTATTATGAAACTCGCTGCGCTCGTTTCATAAACTCACACTCGTGTTTTAATAACCTTCATTATATGACAGTTGCATAAACTACTATTGTTACTCTTTCACGTAAAAACTACGGAACGGATTGAGATGAAACTTTGCAATAATAATGCTCTTATATCAGAATAACAAATAGGCTATAATTTATTCGGATATTGCGTGAAATGAAGTTCGCCGGGACAGCTGTACATAAATATCTGACTTGTTTTGTCAATTTAGTTTCCTATATGACGTTGTTCTCAAATGTTATTCGTGTGAACTATTTATAACATAAACCTCTCACACACATAAGCAAAAAAAGTTAACTCTGCAGCAGCCATCACGTCTATCCTTACTTAATATTTTAAATCCAAAAGTGTATCTAAATGTTATATAGTTTGTTTCTCTTTCACGCAACAACGGAGCAACAAACTGTTTTGATTTTTGTCATTGACGTAGCTTAATAGACAGAAAGTGACATAGGCTACTTTTTATCACGAAAAAATAAAATGATCATATGGGATATCACAAAAATCACGCGGGCGAAGCCGCGGGCATAACTAGTTTAGCTATAAATTCGGGAAGAAAAAGAAGTGGTGGTACGATATTTTGCACGTCACGTTACGCTAAGCGGGGTATCTCTTTAAATGTGTCTAATTGTCTATGGTCTCGTCTCAACTCGAGGTGAAGTGTGGAAAGCTCAAGTTCAAGCGATAAAGTTTTTAGGAGTTGATGTAATCAGTAAAATGGTCGCGTAAACAAAAGTAAGGAATACGGGAGGTCTGTGTTAGTGGCAAAATGTGTTTTATGTTCCATTTTATGGCTATGTAATTTCTATTTGTATCACAGTATGTAGTAGTTTTTTTTGTAAGTTGTACTGGAATAGTGTTCCAGAAGTGGAAAAAGGACGCCAAATTAAGAGATGGGAAGATGGTCTACCTAAAGGGTAGAGAAGACTAGCTCGGGACAGAGACAAGTGGAAGAAACTAGGGGAGGCCTATGTTGAAGGACAACCTGACCAACTGGTTGCTGAGTAAATCATTTCAATTACATTAGATTTGAGTTTAAAACTATACTTTGTTTGGTCAGCGAATAAAGGCTTTTATTATTTTCACTACATGTTATATAACAAAGTCGCTTCCCGCTGTCTGTCCCCATGTATGCTTATATCTTTAAATTCAAGAGGGAGGTTTATATGTATAATACACCTGTGCAAAGCCGGGGCGGGTCGCTAGTTATATTATATTATTAAATATGTAGTAGTTACGGCAGCCTAACTTAGAAATCTAAGGATATCTAATTGACTAAAGCGAACGTAGTCTTCGTTCAAGCTCGACGATTTTGCTTTCGTCTGTCTGTTGGGTATCAGGGTAACGTTGCAGGGCCTTGTCCGTTGTTTCACCGAGTTATTGGTATAACCTGGCCGTCTCATTGTCTCCTGTATGGGAGCGGTAAACTCCAGCAAAAATGATTTTTTCCAGACCAGTGTCCACTAAAATCCAAAAAAATTAAAGGCTAGAATGGCGTCGGTGAATCTACCAACCCGAACTAGATGTCACCCTTCGTGGGTAGGCCTACGTCTTGCAGTGAATTAAAAAAATGTTTGCTCAGTACAGTATGGCAAAGTCATTTTTGGTTAAATGTATACTTCAAGTTAAGTAAACTTAATTATGTACTTAAATACCTACTTCAAACCTTACTCGTAGCCTACTTACATAAGCAAATGACGTAAAAATAAACATCACTACATCAAACAGCTTCGAAATAAACTTCACAAACAAAATCTGCATTTTCTCAGAGACCAATTAAGGCATTTTGAAAATCGGATCGGGGAAAATTTTTCACCGTCTTGTTGCCAAGTCATGCAAAAAATTATGGCCTATGAGCCGCCGAAGATCGATTTTCATCCACGTGATAACCAGATGAAACGAATTGTTTATGAATTATTATTTACTAGTGACCCTTTCCGGCTTCACACAGGTGTATTATACATATAAACCTTCTTCTTAAATCATTCTATCTATTAAAAAAACCGCATCAAAATCCGTTGGGTAGTTTTAAAGATATAAGCATACATGGGGACAGACAGCGGGAAGCGACTTTGTTTTATACTATGTAGTGATTTATAAACACGCCTGTGATAGCTTGCCTATCGAAAAGTGTTCATGGCTATTTTTTATTGTTAGGTATCTTTCTTATGACGTCAATGTTCACTGGTTATAAGGTCGGTTACGGTACATACCTGTATTGACATATTTGTACATAGTTCCTAGCCAGGTAGTATGAACGAATTTAAGTAAGCAACGTCTATTTCCTCATTAAAAACTATTAGTTGGAATAAAAAAAATCCGGTTATCAAAAGAATGTAGGTAGAAAAAATCATTTACAATTTTTTTTATCGAGTAGTCATGAACACTTTTCGATAGCCAAGCTATCATAGGGCTATTTGTATGTAAATAACATTTCATAGAAAGTATGTCTCATCTGGTTATCAGATGGGTGAAGGTCGTGCTTCCACATCTCTCCCCCTATTAGCCACGTTTTGGCGCGAAACGCTACTTGACGGTGGCCCTGTTAACGTAACTGACGGCCTTTTTAAGCGCTGCTTACACGAGCGTTAGTAACGTTGTAACTTTCAAAAGGATCGATAGTAAGTTTCCTTAGATACGTATTCATTAAGTTGCTACAACTAACAATCATTACTTAACATAACTTTTAATTTTGTAATGATAAATTAGCAATGAGCCTTCCCAATGTAAGTAATAATTTGCCATACCCTTAAAGGGTCATACGACCCTGGGTATTTGACATTATTATAACATGTAATCTAAGAACCGCATGTAAAAATTACATATGTTGCAATAAATAATTGAATTGAATCGAATCATATTTGGGTCTGTTGGATAGAGAAGTAAGCAAGAAAAGCAGTGTAAGTAGGTATAAATAAAAAGAAATATAAATAGGTAGGTAGGAATAAAAAGAAAGTAGAAGCGTGCTAAGTGTGTAAGACATGTTCACAGCAAAGTAGCGTCGAAAACGCATAGATACTGATATGTAATCAACGACATAACTTTACACAAGTGACTTTTGAACTACTAATCAAATATCACATTGGCGTTTCAGCAATGTGGTGGACAAATTTCAAAGCTACGGTGGAGCTCATATTTTCAACCTTATTGCAATAGCAATAATGCTATCTCAGTCCTTACATCCGGTTCATTCTATAGTACGTTTTTGCAGTAAGTAGATACGTAGGTAAATAGGACACTCGTGCTCACAAAGATACCAGAGAGATAATGAGGTCGATCGAGAAAATCTGAAAAAAATATGCATTGATTTACTATGGCAAGACTTAGAATGATACTAATATATCAATCAAGTGGAGGCTATGGAGTCGATTGAGTGGCGGGTCAGGAGGCTGATAGACAACGACAACTTGACTAAGTCGCAAAGTCTCGAGCATTGACGTAAGGTAGCGTGTTTATCAGCCTTCTATCGGATTCACTTTGGAGAGTGCGCCCAGGAGTAGCACAATCTGGTACCACCTGCCCCTATCTTCTATCGTACGGCTAGACAGACGCGACCAAAGCGCCATTCTTTTATGGTGAACATCCTGCGCGTTAGAACCAAGCGTTTCGAATTCTTATTCCTCATACGAACAGCCAGAATGTGGAACACTTTGCCTGGGTCTGTCTTCATACTAAAGTACAACGTGGGTGTCTTCAAATCCCAAGTAAATACTCGTAGGTATCTTCTAGGTAAGCGTGCTACACCCTAGACCGCATATCTGCTTAAAATCAGGCAGTATGTAGTAAAACGCAAACCTATATGAAATAAAAAAAAAAGATATGTAAAAAAATTTCGATTCGGTGGCCGCTGTCGGATTTTTCTCCGCCGATCGTCAAATTCTTGTCAAATTCCAATACATATTTGACAGTTTTGACAACTCGCAGATAGATTTTCCATACATTTTTGTGGTTGAAAATAGCTTCAAGTTACAACAGCATTATCTCTTTGGTAGGTATCTCTGTGCTCGCGCTATTACAGAGTAATAATTTAGACATCGTTTAAAAAATACGGATACAGCGTACAAATTAGGCGATGGGTTAGACTGGACAATTTGGATTAGCGCAAAAATGCACTGTCGTCAAAAAAATTAAGGCGCGCCCTAGAAAACGCAGCGTAGCCCTTTACAACCGGCTTAATACAATCATGAGGATCGACAAACAAATTGGCGCGAAAACCTTACTGGTTTTGTAAACGCAACCGGTCTCATACGACTGTGCGGGATAAGCAGATAACCGCACGATCGTATAACACCGGTTACGTTCACAAAAACAATATAGTTTTCGCGTCAATGTTTTTTTGGCGATTTCATACCTATATTGATCCGGTAAACCGGTAACCGGTTGTAAAGGGGTAGGACGTCCACCAACAAGGTGTATAGATGACCTCATCAAGGCAGTAGGATCACGTTGGATGCAAACAGCTTCCAACCAATCTCATTTCAGATCTATAGGGAAGGCGTGGACGTCCAATAGCGAAAACTATAACGACGCCAATGACTAGAAAGTACATTAAACTAAACGCGCACGAAAACAGTACAAGTGTGTTCCTTTAGCATTATGAGATCAGCATGAGGTGCTATCCGGATAACACACATAACTTGAAAGTGTTTGTTTACTCTAAATTTAAAAGTGTATTGTATTTCACAGAATTTCACATTCTTACAGTGTTAGCATTGAAAATGTAGAGTTGAAACGCTCTGAGTCCGCAGGGGACGTAACGGCCGTTGTAAATATATTCGCACATCCGGAAAAGTTAGTGGAAACTACCTTTTACGCGATGTTGATTTTGTTACGGAAAATTGACGGCTCTCTTAAGTTAAATTAAACGCTTCGCTTTATTTATTAAAGTCGAACTTGTTGTGGCTGGTCAATACAGTGAATGCTTTTAAGATAAGCTAAAGTATTTGCGTTGTTTACTTGTATACTCGTAGAAGAGAATGTTTGTAATGACAATGTGTTCAATTTTTGGGTAATACGTCGTGGTGATGAATAAAAATAAACTTCTTTTTCACTGAATTTACGGGTTTATTACTGATATTACAAAAATGTTGCATCCGTACTTCACAAAATGTCGAAACGAAAAGAAAGAGACGGTGTTCCCCGTTCTCAAAATTAATACACTTCCGCTATGTCAGAGTGACATTGACATTTCAAAAGGTACTATGGCGTCTTACACATATGCATTTGCCAATTAATAATGAAATTACTTTAATGATTTAACACAATGCTACAGATGACCAAGTTGAAATTATCGAATCTTTGTGCCAGTAGCAAAGTTATATAGGTAAGTTATATAGGTATTGGCTTAGGTTAACATGAGTAAATATCATTTTTTTAAGCAACAAAGTCAGTAGATAAAAACCTAGACGTAATGTGTTTCAGTTTCAGTTTATTTATTTCGACAAATGGGTGTCACAGACACACTTTTAAATAGTCAATAACAATCTACAATACAGTATATACTTAAAAGGAAACGAATTACTCACATGTACATAAATCAGTTTACAACGTTAAATCACATTCATATCTTATCTACATTCTTAAAACCAAGTTAATTTTAGTGAAATAAACATAATTTACATTTAAATTACACTAAGTATTCTAAATACAACAAGACTAAACAGTCTAAGCACAACTAGGTGCCAGTTTATGAGTGATGAAAACCTACCAAACCAAATGCCCATCCACTTTGGTAGATTTTCGTCAGTCAAAAGTAAATAAAATGAAAAATGTTGTCGTTGTACGTTGTTAAGTGCTTTAAAGTTTTGTGTATCTATTTATTTATGTATGATAGCTTAACTCCACCAATACGGAACGGATCAATAATGTGCGGAGCTGAAGAGTTACATCCAAATCCCTCACATTGATCCACACACAGATCCAGGGCGCCCAGCCACAGCAAAAAGGGTTTTCGTTAAAAGCTTGAACCAGATTCCGACCAGAACAAAGGGAGGAGAAGGACCACGAAGCGAAGTGCAGAGCTGAGGAGAGCGCTTTAGACCGTATGTTCAACAAATTGTTCACCATACTAATACATTTACAGTATAGACTATTTCATATAGATCACTGTTTGTCTTCACACATCTTTGTTTTGCTCTACATTGGTACAGTTTAGGCTTTAAAAATCAAGTAAGAAGTTTTTTTTTTCTGTTTCTAAGTGTTGTTAATTCAAAATATATTAATGTCTTTTAAATTATTATCTTGTTAATCTGTAAAAAATGGGAGAAGCTACTGGCTTAAGAAATAAAGTTGTACACGTAAGATAAGATTAGTTTAGAGCCAGTAGATTCAATTAAGTTTTCGTCACCTGTTTGATATCAATAAATAAACATTTAATTTGATGATTTCTGAGCGAAATAGTCTTAGCTTTTTAAAGCCAGAGTTAATACCTCAGTGTCTTCTAAGTCTGCGTACTTCATCTTAGACCACAACGTCGCTTATAATCAGGCGAGTTGGTCAAGCGTGGATTTATTCGTTCTATCGCTACAAACATTAAATTTTTATTCGTTCGTTATAAAAATTATATTAACCAATAATAAAATAACAACTTAAAACCTGAAACACTTAATTCCCAAGATAAAATATAATCCCCGTATGTAGATAACCCTTCGACATCAGTATTCATCGCGCGGCGGCCGGCGGGCGGCAACAGATTGGTCCATTATACCCCGCACAATATGGAGGTAAAATTCTATGCGAAAAGGGTACACTTTCGGGTTGAAAACTATCTCTTGGGATTTTAAGTTTTTTTGATTTTCGGGGTGGAGTTAGGTCTATTATTATGGTATATTTATTGCTAGACTAGAACTTGGTTGATTTAAATGTTAGAAGATCGAGAACTCGGCGCAAAACAACTTTCAGATTTATTTGTTACATCACAGTGTTCTCTATGGTTTAACAATCACTAGTCTTGCATTGCTCTTCCCTTCGATGGCTCGACCAGAATGGTCTCCAAAAACTGTGCAAGTTTTTGACTACGATATTATTTTAAAATATCTTACCACTTCCTCCATAATAGCCAACCAAAGCTCGTTTCCTGCTGCATTTACTTTGTTAAAAGTCTGTGGTTGACTACAAACAAACAAACAATAACACTTTATTAGACAACCACGTTACATAAAAAACAAATAATAGGAACAAAACAATACAATTTATTGGTTTCTAACTGGTAGCCTTATCGCTTTAAGCGATTTCTACCAGGCAACCAAGCCTTCCCCCTTCGAACTGTCGTGTCCGTCCAAAAACCACACATTAATTTAAAATGCAATTTTTGTCCCAAACCCAACCTAAATTAAGTCATTGCCACATGTTGGGAAAATAGTAATTTAAACATGAATATTTTTCATAGTGCTCTACAGAGCAGCTCGCTAATGTAATAAAGAAGCCCCAAAAATAAACCTAAAAATATTACGCGAAAAAGGTACACTTTTAGGTAGATAACTACGAGTATCTCTAGAAATTGTATGGTTTTTTGATTTCCGGAGCGGTGTTGGTTCTATTATTCTAGTATATTTATAGCTTGGCTAGCATTTAGTTAATATACAATTCGGTTAAAATGTGGCGAAGATGGAGTCAATTCGTAGAGAAAATAGAAATTTAAGTATCAGTTTTTTCATAGTTTTTCACAGGGTGGTTAGACTGGTTGCTATTTTTCGTAGGAAACGATTTTATTTAACGTAATTATATGCTGAGAGATCGCATTAAAATTTCATTAAGAAAATTCCACACCAGCTCATACTACTGAGTAATTCTAGGGTCCCGATAATTCGATACATTAGTGGCATGCACTATGTTGATGGGCCAATGAAACACCATTTAGATTTAATAACTACTAGCGATCCGTCCCGGCTTTGCATAGGTGTATTAAGTATACCTACATGTAAACCTTCCTCTTGAATCAATCTACCTATAAAAAAAACGCATCAAAATATGTTGGGTACTTTTAAAGATATAAGCACACATGGGGACAGACAGCGGGAAGCTATGTAGTGATACAACCTGTAAGTACTAGTTTTTTTTTAAATATTTATATACCACTATTTACCTACACTTCGGTCATGATATCTCTGCAGTACAGTTTAAATTGAAACAGTCCAAATCCATTAAAAATCCAAAACTTACATTCGGGAGTGACCAGCGCGGCCAGATTGGAAACTTTGGCAACCATTCTCAAGTTCCCAACTTGTTTTCAAGTTGAACAGTTGGACGCGCGCCAGCATCGGATTTGCAAACGGATTGCGACTTGTAAGCGGACGTTTTGGTTTACATTTTGAGTTGTCCTCTTATTGTATTTATTTTCTGCAGCATTTGTGTTTCACAAACGCAGTGCATCTTATATAGATCTCAGCTCGCTATAAGCTTGTAAGTCCTGTATTTTTTTCAACAGCACAATCTATCCATCCATCCTATAGGACGTCCACTGCTGGACATAGGCCTCCCCTATGGATCTCCAGTAAGACCGGTTGGTAGCGGCTTCCATCCAGCTTACCCTGCGGTCTTAATGAGGTCATCCGCCCACCTTGTGGGTGGACGTCCTACGCTGCGCTTGCCGGTACGTGGTCTGCACTCGAGATTTTTTCGACCCCATCGGTCATCAGTCCTCTGCGCTATGTGCCCTGCCCATTGCCACTTTAACTTGCCAAACCGGTGGGCTATGTCGGTAACTTTGGTTTTTCTGCAAATCTCCTCATTCCTGATTCGATCTCGCTGAGACTCTCCGAGCATTCATAGCCCTCTCCATAGCTCGTTGGGCTACTAGGAGCTTTTAATAAGGACCATAGAAACGCTCATATTGTAGTTGTAATGCTCAAAATATATTGTGATCTTGGCTCGAATGATAAGTAGATTAGGCAGTAAAAAGATACTAATTACAAGGTTTGAACTAGTATAATATGTATATTTATTGTTTCTACTTGTACAAGTAAGTACGCAAAGCCTAATGAAGCACATCTATTTTTCGTATTCTAAGTTTCATTTTATTCATTTTTAATTTTCAAAGGTGCGTGAATATATATGTTTTTTGATGGTATAAATAAATTAAGTCAATTCTAGGAAGGGTTTTATATTGTTAAACGATGGAAACCAAAAATAAAATGAAACGTTTTTCATAGCAGCAGACTTGAAACTGAATAATGCCAGCTTGATTTCCCGTAAGTTCACTTTTTTAATATAAAATGTGGTAAATGAATTATTGGTCCCCGTCAACTATACCTATAGATAATTACAACTACAACATTAAAATACTCGAGCAGAGCGATTTTCTACTATGTAGGAAGTGAAGGTTATTTTTAGGGTTCCGTAAATCCGTACCTCAAAAGACCCCTTATAGTATCACTTTGTTGTCCGTCTGTCCGTCTGTCCGTATGTCAAGACCTTTTATCTCGAGAATGCGTAAAGTTAACGAGTTGAAATTAAAACCATACGAGTATACGTATATCTATAGTATCTTGCAGTTGTGAAAAAACAAACTTCTCAATTATCGTAGAAAAAATTTGTAGAGCCGTTTGTGTCGTCAAAAACAGCATCGACACTCACAGGGAATCAAAGCCTATAAGGTACTTCTCGTTGACCTAGAACTATAAAATTTGGTAAAAAGCATTCTCTAGAGTACAGAAATAGGAATAAATCTGAAAACTGTACATTTTTAATTTAATCACAAATGAATAGGCCCTAAACGCAAAAAACATGGGCCCAAATTTCAAAGTGAGATAACAATATCATATGAAAGATCTTCGTTAGCACAAGCTAAAACAGGTTTTTAATTATCTTTACGATATCTAAATTTCGATGTATGAATTAAAAAGTAGAAAAAAATCCTTTTACGCCCCAAATATAGCTACGCCCTGACGTTTTGACAACGTAATTCCCAATTTTTAGGATTTGTATAGAAGCCTCGGTGTGCGAGTCTAACTCGCACTTGACCGATTATTTTCTTAAAGTGTCCTAAATATCAGCTATAAAACTTTCTATAGAATTCAAACTCAAAACAGAAGATCTCAACGAAATTGAAATTGGAATCGAATTCGGCTCTTGCATGTACGAAACGAGTATTTGCACCTCGTTCCCGCAAGAGTAATGCAGATCTCATCACGGGTTTCAATATTCAAGATCCTATGTCGATCCCTCCTTATACAGTGATCCGGCCTGCGGTATCTGTAAGTAAATCTAGCTCGTATTTTAGGCTTGATGTAGGTTTTATGCTCCATCCGATACGAGAGGGATAGACGTTCCGTTGTTACAAGCATTGTGCTGTGGATCGCAGTAACAGATCTTGATAATAACAATAACGTTTTGGAATTCGATGCGGAGAACATAGACTGCTATCGGCTGGGTGACTACATTATTATTTTGCTTCTTCTTTTTGAGAAGGCTATGACCTTATAATATAAGTGTTTATGACCATATATAAGTATTTTCTTTGCTTAGCTTGCCAGTGAATAGTCTCATATTCCAACAGTTTTGTAGTCTATAATTATATACTGTTCACCACCACTTTAATGCACCACTTTAATTTAAATAATTGGGTATTATCAGAACGATTATGCCATTGTCAGAATTGGGCATTCTGCGCCTAAACCTTCCAAGCACGTGCTTGGCCCGGACACGTCCCGCCGCCCGGTCTTGTATAAATCTTCCCTAAAACGAGATGAGCGTATCGAGTGGGTTTTTTTAATGGTTCCGTGTTTTTCCCTAAAACGACCATTTATTTACGGTACAACATGCGTAACATACAGATGAAATTAAAATCGTCAAGTCACAACTTATTCCTGTGATTTAGGTATTTTTTGTAATAAAAGAAATTTAGGAAAAATTTGTTTTTCTACAAATAAGGAAGTGTTTGATTCAAGCCAGTCAACCCACTTATAACCGGTCTTGTTAGTTATTTATTGAGAAAGTCTACGTTTTAACGCTGATATTCTTTTACAAATAAATGAATCTTTCTTAAATTATGCTTGATTTCTCTTTGTTATCTCAATTTCAAGTTTCGCAATGAGGCAATTTTGTTTTTCTGAACAAAGCCTAATCGGTTTTTCTTACTTTTTCTTATGGTGGAGAGCGTCTCTGATCTTAACGTCCAGAGGCCTTAGCCCAGGTTTTTCGTAGTTTACTTAAACTTTCTCTCGGATCCATACATTTTGATTAGTTCTTCCTCGTTTCCGCTAGGGGCGCTCTACAATAATGTATAGAGCCATACGGAAACAACTGTAGTTTCAATTTACGTGTAAACCTGGACTAACCCCTCTGATGGGTATCTATTTGGTCAGATCATCTTGTCATTTTAAAATCTGCCATCTCTGATACTGTTACTGTCTGCACTACACCACTGATCCAGCGTTCCGTAAACGTGACAAGACCGTCAAGTTGCGACCGTAAAGTAACGTCATTTGTTAGGCCGTGTGCGTTATTATTTACTGTTATGGAGACCTTAGTGCGGGTAACGTGGGGGTAAACGATGAGCACTGTATTGAGTGAAACATGAAAGGGGCCTTTAAACATCACCGAATGAGTGTCTTTGTGTTGTTTGTGATGTTTTGTTTTTGTGAGAAAATTTTATGTTGTTGTTTATGATAATACTAGTGATTGCCTGCAGCTTCGCCTGCGTATATTATTTTTACAAGCATTTATTTAGTTTCACCTGACTGATGTTTGTCATCAAATCTTTCACATTAAGTTTGACCCACTTCTCAGATACCTAATAACTGAGCTGAAATTTTGCTTACGGGGATTTTGCACAAGAAGCGTGTAAATTGCGTAACAATGCAATATCACGATGACATGGTTCTGATGTGATAATAGAGCTAGACAAGGTGTCCAAAAGAACTTCGCATTGAAACGACACAACCTCATCGAGTTTAGGTTCGTTTGATTCGTCTTGCTGAGTACTTGTCACAACATACAAGCATCCATACAAACTCACAAACTTTCACCTTTATAATACTAGTAGGATGGAACATTACTACTACTAGTATTACATGCACAATACATACTAGCACACACAGATAAAGCCGCCCTTGCACAGTCAAGATACATTTCTATTACAAAATAAGTTACCAACGCGTGTTTTTTTTTAAAAACCAGCTTTAACTGAACAAGTACTCGCCAAGACAAATTAAACGAGCCGAAACTCGATAGGGTTGCGTCGTTTCATTACAGAGTTCCTATGACCACCTTCCAGCTCTATCATCGGACCCTGGTTCCCATTGAAAGACAAACTACTCGCCAAGACCATTTAAATGAACCCAAACTTGATGAGGTTGTGACGTTTCATTGCTATGTTCCTTTGGCCACCTTTTAGCTCCATCATCAGATCAGCACCATGTCGTCATAATCTTGCATTGTCACGCGATTTACTCATGTATACAAAATTTCAGCTCAATCGGAAAACGGGAAGTGGATCAAATTTAACTTGCAATATTTGATTACAGAACGACAGACAACGGGACAAGTGAAAGTAAATAAAAGCTTGTAAAAATTACATGCGATTCTTGAGTCGCATGTTCTATGTACATAGTACCCTATAATGGTGTGGAAATTTTACAAATAATCTGCCAAGTACGAGTAGGACTCGCACACGGAGGGTTCCGTACTGTATGGGAGCCCCCCTTAAATATTTATTTTATTATAATTTGATTATTTATTATTAAAGTAGGCATGCAGCTAAATGTTTTGTGAATATTTCAAGCATCTACCTGTTACCATTATTGATATCGAGCGAAAAACGTCTAAAAATTTAGATTTTTTGTATGGGACCCCCCCTTAAATATAATTATTATTCTATTTTTAGTATTTTTTATTTTAGCGGCAACATCTAAAAAGCGGTAACAAATACAACATCTGTGAAAATTTCAGCTTTCTAGCTATAGCGGTTCATGAGATACAGCCTGGAGACGGACAGACAGACAGACAGACGGACAGCGGAGTCTTAGTATTAGGGTCCCGTTTTTACACTTTGGGTACGGAACCCTAAAAATAGTTATATACCGTCGACTTAATTTTATTTAAAAGCTACCCACAAATACATTAACTTTTGAAATGAAGCCAAAATATATCACATCGCAATCAAAGTAGTTTCCAACTTTACGGCACCAAACTTTTTAAAGTAAACTTTCAATGACTGTTCCATTGTTATCTACGAATGGTGAGTATTTCCAATCATATGGGAAATCAAAAAGTTATAGCGTCTGGACACAATGGCGCCTCTCGATGCAACTTTCATGATAATGGAGAAAATAAACGATCCCAATAGATGCTTTGCACTTTAAAACTACCCGTTTGTTTTAAAGTTGACTAGAAAACTAAAGAAACTAAAATTAATAATGGCTTGACTGTGCAGTTAGAACTATTTCTTGTGGGCAAGTGTTTCTAACTACTATCATATTATAGGTTTTTGATACTATCTCATTATTAAAAAGTTCGAGCCCGAGTCTAAGATTTTCTTGTTAAGTTATATTAGAAAGTTAGAGTTAAGAAGTTACCTCTAGATTAAAGTAAGTAAGTATCTAAGTTTGTATTGGCCGCGAATCTATCCTCTCGAAATAGCTATAGTATTTTTGAGCTGTCAAAAGCGACCGGATTGAACCTACAATTTCAGGAGCCATTCGAGCCACGGTAGTGTTTAGTTATAAATGGCACTCTCAGTCACCCATACGAAGAACGTGCTGATTGTAGCTTCATTTGTTTACACCATGAGATATGAACTGTGTACCTATGAACTGTGCTGTGAGCTTTTCTATGAGCTACGCTATGATCTACGCTCGCTGGGAGCTACACTGCGAGCTACGCTATGACCTACGCTGCGAGCTACACTGCGAGCTACGCTATGACCTACGCTGCGAGCTACACTGCGAGCTACGCTGCGAGCTACACTGCGAGCTACGCTATGACCTACGCTGCGAGCTACACTGCGAGCTACACTGCTAGCTACGCTATGACCTACGCTGCGAGCTACACTGCGAGCTACGCTATGACCTACGCTGCGAGCTACACTGCGAGCTACGCTATGACCTACGCTGCGAGCTACACTGCGAGCTACGCTATGACCTACGCTGCGAGCTACACTGCTAGCTACGCTATGACCTACGCTGCGAGCTACACTGCGAGCTACGCTATGACCTACGCTGCGAGCTACACTGCTAGCTACGCTATGACCTACGCTGCGAGCTACACTGCGAGCTACGCTATGACCTACGCTGCGAGCTACACTGCGAGCTACGCTATGACCTACGCTGCGAGCTACACTGCTAGCTACGCTATGACCTACGCTGCGAGCTACACTGCTAGCTACGCTATGACCTACGCTGCGAGCAACACTGCGAGCCACGCTATGACCTACGCTGCGAGCTACACTGCGAGCTACACTGCGAGTTACGCTATGACCTACGCTGCGAGCTACACTGCGAGCTACGCTGCGAGCTACACTGCGAGCCACGCTATGACCTACGCTGCGAGCTACACTTCGAGCTACGCTATGACCTACGCTGCGAGCTACACTGCGAGCTACGCTATGACCTACGCTGCGAGCTACACTTCGAGCTACGCTATGACCTACGCTGCGAGCTACACTGCGAGCCACGCTATGACCTACGCTGCGAGCTACACTGCGAGCTACGCTATGACCTACGCTGCGAGCTACACTGCTAGCTACGCTATGACCTACGCTGCGAGCTACACTGCCAGCTACGCTATGACCTACGCTGCGAGCTACACTGCTAGCTACGCTATGACCTACGCTGCGAGCTACACTGCGAGCCACGCTATGACCTACGCTGCGAGCTACACTGCGAGCTACGCTATGACCTACGCTGCGAGCTACACTGCTAGCTACGCTATGACCTACGCTGCGAGCTACACTGCTAGCTACGCTATGACCTACGCTGCGAGCTACACTGCTAGCTACGCTATGACCTACGCTGCGAGCTACACTGCTAGCTACGCTATGACCTACGCTGCGAGCTACACTGCTAGCTACGCTATGACCTACGCTGCGAGCAACACTGCGAGCCACGCTATGACCTACGCTGCGAGCTACACTGCGAGCTACACTGCGAGCTACGCTATGACCTACGCTGCGAGCTACACTGCGAGCTATGCTGCGAGCTACACTGCAAGCTACGCTATGACCTACGCTATGAGCTACATTGCGAGCTACACTATGGGCTACAACTTTTTTTCCATTTAAAAAAAAAAAACAAAGTCCTTTGATCCTAAGCAATAACTTGTTTTTGACGTACTAATAATATCATTCTTTTGTACCTGACGTAAAATCATAAAAGTCTTTTATCCCAAAAATCCTTTCTTGTTTATATCATTCTTTCTTGTACCTTTAACTAAAATTTGGGCGAATTCTTAGCACAAAGAAATAACTCTCTTAGCCTAAAACCAAACTTGTAGAAGGAATCAAACAAAACATTCTTTACCGTGAATCTGAGTTCCTTTGAGCATTAATTAGAAATGCTCAAATGCTCCGATGCTCAATGAACAAATGAGGAAAAGGGCAACTCAAATAAAACTATCGGCATTAAAAGTTTTGTGTGCGATGTTGGGGAAGTTATCTTTGAGGTAATTTAGATCGTACGACTTTTTAACCGACTTACAAAAAGGGCGAGGTTCTATGTTCGTCTAAATGTATTTTTTTGTGTATGTTTGAAAACTTCTTTTTTAGTTCAAAAGTGTATACTTCCAAGGTGTTTTTTACATTTAAATTTTACAGAAATCGGCTGAGCCGTTTTTGTAAAATCAAAAATAATGTAAACAATTCCAGCGAAATTTTCGAATTTTGTACGAATGGAAGGCGGTTTTGCCATATTTTGCGAAAAATAATGATCTATACCAATATTATAAAGAGGAAAGATTTGATTGTTTGTTTGTTTGTTTGTTTGTTTGCATTGAATAGGCTCCGAAACTACTGAACCGATTTTAAAAATTCTTTGACTGTTGGGACGCTACACAATCCGCGGATGTCATAGGATATATTACATTTTCAAAAAAATTAGGGATCCTTGCTAAAACTTCAATAACATAACTCAAGGTGTAAAAAATTACCTTATATTTTAAATGTTATGTAATGAGAATATGTAAAAAGTATGTATTATTGAACTGTCATAGTCTATTGCTCATTGTTACCCTAGCAACCAAAAATAAGTGTGTCACTTCTGTCAAATATTTGAAATATAAACAGCTAACAGTTTACAGCTTTAAACTCATTAAATTAGAAATTTTATTGCTTAAACACATATTTAGCATTATTTAATTTAACTGTGTAGCTGCAGGCCCGTTTCCGTCATAATTCCTGTTCAACAGTTAGCAAATTTATGAGGTACAAAGGCAATTTAGTTATATCTCAACTTTCTAGACATAGTTCCCAGGCGACGGCATCAAAAATACGTCGTAATGAAGAATCTTCATCGGAAACTGAAAATCGTCTTGCAAGCCGGAGAGAATACGCGTCGCAATCGCGTGCCAGAGAGTCGAATATCGAGCGTTCGCAGCGGCTTGCTGAGCAAAATTTGAGAACCTTCCAAGTCCGCGCGCGAGAGTCGAGAACAGAGCGTTCGCAGCAGCTTGAAAAGCCAAATAATAGAAATATTCTCTCGCACTACGGAATCGAACTCTGAGCATTCCCAACGCCTACGAGATCAGAGAGAAAGACAAGAAGATATTACGTTAACAACTAGAGTTCGAACTCAAATTTTAGCTCACAATAACAGATCAGCATTCAGATACGATCCACAAATAGATTATGCTCAACAGCCTTCCGTCCATATTGGAACCATGAATAAGATTTGCCCTAAGTATTATGCAAAAAAATGGGACGATGAACCTAATGGTATATTGCTGTGCAGCTGGAAAAGTTAGTCTCCCCAATATTGAAGAGCCGCCACAACCAATAAAAAGATCTTTTGACAAGTAATCATTCACTATCCGGACATTTTTAACCAACATACGAAAGTACAATAGTGTCTTCCAGATGAATTCGTTTGGCGCGAAAGAAATCTATACCAATATTATAAAGAGAAAAGATTCGATTGTTTGTTTGTTTGCATCGAATAGGCTCCGAAACTACTGAACCGATTTTAAAAATACTTTCACTGTTGGAAAGCTATGTTATCCTTGGATGCCAAAGGCTATATTATATTTTTAAAATAATAAGAGATACTTACTAACACTCCCATAATGTAACCCAAGGTGTACAAAAAATACCTAAAATATTATTTATCGCGTGCGCTGCGAAAACTATTGATGATACAATAAAATAATGTACTACGACTTTGTAGAGCTTATCATTGTTTACAAAAAGTGTTGGGACAGAGTACGAGTATGTCTATCTATTATAGTTAAGCCACAATAAGTGTTCTTTTATTTGAAAAATTTAATTGAAATGCCGCCGCAAGAAAAGGCTCTTAATGAATATCATGATATAATATTATTTAAACCCTTATCAAAATATACTACTTTTTATTCAAGAATAATTCAGGACCTTTACATACCTTTTTAAATTGTTCAATTCAGACATTTCATTCGAAAGATATCATGAGTTTAAAAATGTAGGTAAGTATTAGAAAAAATTGCGTGGTCACCGCTCATCCCGCTCGGCTAGCTATAGCTAGCTATGCCCATAGGCATATGTAGCTGGCTATGCCTATAGGCATATGTAGCTAGCTATGCCCATAGGCATATATAGCTGGCTATGCCCATAGGCATCACCAATTTTCTCTCCGCTATTCCTTTAGGTACCTATTCCAGCCTTTTATAATATTCCACTGCTGGACATAGACCCACGAAGTGTGATTGGGCCATATCCACCACGCTGGTCCAGTGCGGGTTGGCGGATTCATATAAGGCATCCGGGCATCCAATGTAAATGTATCGTCAAAAGAGTTTAAAAAAAAAGACTTTATCCTTTTACTGCTTACAATTTTGACGAAAGTATAAAGAAGTAATTTGAAATAGACATGAAGCCAAGACCGCGTTGTAATCTATTAAGTAGTGAGAGAGTCTACCTACGGTTTGGCCATATCCACCAGGCTGGCCCAGTGCGGGTTGGTGGATTCCTGTAATAATACGTAATCCAGTTCCTTCTACGGACGTAGGTATGCAGGTTGCCACACGATATTTTCCTTCACGGAAAAGCCAGTGATGTGAAATTCCGTACATGAGTTCCAAAGAAACTCATTGATACGGGATCGGGATTTGGTGAACCTACCAACTCACGATTGTAAGATAGGTGTTACTACCACTAGACCACCACGGCTATATACCTCCTCTATTAATGCGTCGATATATGTAGTACCTACAGATTTGAAAAACGTTAAGTTAGGCAACCGAAATACAGACGATTTATAATTTCTGTTGTAGTGATAGTGAGTGGAGTGGGTGTCCTGACACATAGTACGTAAAACGAACGATCGATGGGGCTTTAAAGTTCTCGAATGTAGAAAATGTATTGGCAAGTGTAGAGAAGGTCTTCACGTGAATCTAAGATCTGGTAGAGACCATCGGGACACGTTGGATGCCAGCGCTTCCATTGGTTCCATCACAGCTTTTTGGGTTAGCAAGTTGAAGAGGCCTTTGGTAGGGCACACAATTCGTAGAAGTAGAACTGATGGCTAATATTTTACAAAGTACTCGAATGAAGAAAAGATTAAAAACAAGTGTAAATTAGAACGTCAACTAACTTACGTTGATAGAATGTAGATGGACTGCAGGCTGCGGGTCTCTAATATTCAAACCGTTTAAAAATTCTGAAGCCAGGGATAGCCACCCGACCCATACGAAATTACTTTTATTTAGATAGGCAAAAACTATCTTTATTTTATGTAAATAGTCGAACAGATTAAGACTACTATTCGATCGATTCTACTACGAAATTGGTTCATTATTGACGGAATGATCGCGTAACATAGGTACATACAAAATGAAACACACAGTCGAATTGCGAACCTCATTTTTTGGTGGATACATGGATGGACACTGGATGCAAAATTCTTGCAATGGTTGTATTCGGTGTTATTCAAGATCTAATAAGGGAGCCCTATGTTAAGCAGTGGGTGTTCTATGGAAAAAAATATTTGCTTATATGATACTGATATATGAAAACGCGCTAAAATAACTGTGTTCATGTGAGTGACATATATCCACATTACGTGGTAGGTAAATAGGCACAATACTCATAAAATCTGTCTTCTTTAAACAATCGTACCCGGGCGAAGCCGGGGCGGGCCAGCTAGTGAATTATATAATGATCTAACTGATAGTTCCGTGAAAGATATATAAATAACATTTTGTATATTTTCTTTGGGTTATAATGATATAGTAAGTAAGTTCGTATAGGCCGGGTGGCTAGCCTTGTTGTCAGAGTTTTTAAGTCGCCTGAAGGCCTCTGACAAGGCTTAATAGTTAAAACAACCGGGACCACAGAACAGCAGAACTAGATTCTCTCTTCTGTGACCGGGACCTACAATTTAACGATAATAATAAGGAGGTGGAACTAGCATCGTTATTATTTTTAACTCCGGAAAAAAATGGGGTTCAACAAGTTTGAAGTGTGGTTTCTGTTTGTAAGTATGACGATTTGTGACATATAAACTGCCAAAAAAATGGAAAACTTCTGAGTTGTTTGAAAGCAGAACTAATCTATATGACTCTTAGCTATATTTTAATAGTACACGAATTGAGGATTTATAAACGCAATGATACTACTGCCTATAACTCCATTTGGTACTTTTAAAGTAGCGCTACCCGAGGTATGACTTCGGTTATTGTCCATAGTTGTTATTTTTATGACAATTATTTTGTCTAGGTATTAATCATACCAATGAATGAAAGTGGATCTCTTGATTATGCTTTTCTAGTACATTTTCAGCCAATTCGGTTATTTAACTGATAAACTGTATTAATTTATATTTTTTTAGTATAATTTAGATTTTAATTTAGCTAATAGGTTTTACCTTGTATTGATACACCCTATAAAACAGGGTCCTCAAGTAGACCTAAACACCTATTTTAAGTTCTATAATGTTAATACCTTCTCTCTTGTTGGTGCAAATAAACGTTGTGATAACATCTTTTAGCTCGAATTAGAGGAGAGTCTTCAAAACATATAAATCAAAAACGTTTTTGGGACTAAAACCAAAGCCTCTGGGCATTTTTTAGAAATTGACGTAATAATAAGAGCTCTTTCAATACCTATGTAAAAAATACAGTGATCATAAAGAGCTTAGGTCTGGAATCGAATCGTAAACTATAAAAGCCCCAAACACAAATGGTAGGGTGTTTATCAATAAGTGGTGAAGTTGGCCCGGCGCCAGTTTTGATAATGCGTTTGAATTAATGTTGGTAGATTGAGTAATTGCTTCCCAGTTTTATCTATGTTCGTCGTTGCTAGTTTTGACTGTATTTTACGACGAATAAGCTTTTAGTTGCAGTTTTATTATAAGAGATAAGTTTGGTGTTTATTTTTGGAGACAAAGGAATTTGTAGGCGCATGTAAAACGGGTATAACATTACAATGTAGTGGCTACATGATAGGCAGGGAAAAAGTGAGTCTAATAATTGTACTGTAACGATCTTAAAACATATTTGCTCGTAAAGTGGCTGTAATTACACCAATTTCAATATCGTAATGTATTTTATTACGCACTTGTGCGTTATTGTAATGTAAAACGCACGATTTCGCTCTTTCACTCAAGAGAGTGAGAGAGAGACTGGGGAAATTGTAACTAATAATAATAACTTGACAACATTAAAAATGGCAACTGGCAACGTAACAATCAATTTTAAAAATTGTTCAAATTTCTATAACTTATTTAACAAGTAATTAAAGATTTATCCGTTTAATAAAGTCAGAGTTTTATTAATGTCCTCGCAAATATGTTATAAAACGTCGTATGACATACGTGCGTTTTGAAAACTACAGCCTCTGCTTTCTTATAGCCCGAGCCGTAGGCGAGGGCTAGCAATATCGCCTCGGCTGTAATATTTTAACTTACCGCACTTATATCATAATGTACTATTAAATAGTCATTTTAGCCCTTGTTGACACTGTAATAGTAGTATGTAAGTTCATATATTGACTGTTGGCTAGCCCTAGTGTCAACAATTCTTAACTGCTTGATAGCTTCTGAAATGGCTAAACGATTAAAGCATCTGCGCAATTTAATTTATCACCGAAGCCCACAGTAGCCCTCAGTTGTAAATTTAACCCGCAATTGCGCAGCCAGAAACTGACCGTGCAGGACGTTGCTTAACTTCGGTGATGGGTAAGAAACATATTGTCAAACTATAGAAAATATACTATCAAAATTTTACAACCTCTGATTTTCGAAATTTTAATGAAGAAATTGTCCAGCCGTGGAAATCTACCTAGAGTAATTGATCGAGCGTAAGCGAATATCTCCGTTTTAACACGGCGATTTTGCGTTCGTCTGCTCGGGTGTTGGTTTTCGTCTACAGGTCGCATTTTTCAATGAATTTCAACGAAACTTGGTACACATGTTTTATATATTACTAGCTATCCGCTCCAGCTTCGCAAAGGTGTATTTATATAATACAGATTCAAAATTAAAATTAAAATTCAAAAAGTATTTATTTACGAAAGCACATCAAGTTTTCGGAGGCTCTAGCTGCCAAACTGGGTGTAAGGAACACGTGTTTTGGAAACTAGTTCCTACTCGAGGAACAATATTTTGTTGTACACATATTTATTTAGGTTTTTGCTCTAATTTTGAACATTAGAATTAGAAAATAAGAAGAAATATGTAGTACAGATTTGACAATGAGTATAATATTGTAAGATATAACATAATGCATAAGGTATGTAATTTATTAAACTGTTACAAAAACAATGGAGATAATTATTTTGTTTAGTGTTGTCCACACATTAATGTACAGATACAGATAAAATACAAACCTTTCTCTTGAATTACACTATATAAAAAACCGCATCAAAATCCGTTGCGTTGTTTTAAAGATATAAGCATAGATAGGGACAGACAGTGGGGAGCGACTTTGTTTTGTCGGCGATTTTTAAGGATACCCCTATCAAACATCGACGATGACCTTCCTTTAAGAAGGGGGGAAATTTTCTGATGCGCTACTTATCAGCCGATTTCTATAATAGTTAGCAAGATTGTTTAATATCTAAATCCTAACAAGATTTGCGTGTAAGAACCAAATCGAGCTAGTCGAGATATAGGTTTATAAAGATTCGGTTAAAAAGATGTATCGCGAGATCAACTGTTCGGAGAACTAATAGTCATAAATGTCTCAGAAAGAGTACTTGATAGTGACATAATTATTTTTCGCAAAAAATTTCATGACCGACTTGAACCGTGTACAGAATTCGCGAATATTTCGCACGGATCGCTGTAGCATTTTTCACATTATTGTTGATTTATCAAAAATGGCTAACCGATTTCAATAAAATTTAAATGGGACTAATTTCTAGGTATACTCTTTTCAATAAAAAAAAATAATTATCAAAATTGGACCACTAAGTAAAAAAAATAACGCGTCGAAGTATTTCCTCCGTTTCAGAAATCAAAAATATTAATTTAATCATTCAGTGCATTAATGTAAGTAAAGTGAAGTAAAGTGGTCCTTAGACACAGGTATAACATCGATCAATAATGAAGCTGTTTTCCACTCAACTTCACTGTTACCGCTTTTCTCAAGAACACGTCGTTAAGGTATATAGACCCACCCTTTCCCTGTCCGATGGAAGGTAAGAAACGCTCAGGGAATAGGGATTGAATTTGAAAACGTCTGATCGGTTTGTGGATTTGACGGTGATGCTTGGAAGTACTAAACAGTGGACTGGCTATAATAAAAATAAAAAATAAAAATAAAAAGCCTTTATTGTTGTACAGGACTGGCTATATAGGAAGTTAAATTACGGGAGCACAAAACAATGTTTGTCTATAACTTATACCAATATTATAAAGAGTAAAGATTTGATTGTTTGTTTGTTTGCATTGAATAGGCTCCGAAAATACTGAACCGATCTGGAAAATTCTTTTACTATTTGGAAGCTATACTATCTCAATTGAACGATACTACGTCAGGTGAACATAGGCTATATTATATTTTCAACAAAATTAAGGATATTTGTGAGTGGTTGACCAAAAAGGGACCTGGAGTGATTGGAAACCGTTATTTTTTTTTATTGAATTTTTTATTCTGTGGTCTTTTAGCTTTGTTTTGGTCTAACCTGTATATTTTTAGGTGCCGTAGTTTTTTTTTATGATTTTTTTTTGTGAGCCGAGGCAGTCGAAACTTGTTTCTTCACGAAATTTCAAACGCGATTTACTCGAAATCAATTATTTTCCCTTGAGGTCCCTTTTTGGTCAACCACTCACATTTGTTAAAACTCCAATAATGTAACCAACCCAAGGTAAAAAACCCAAGGTACAAAAAAATACTTAAACTGTTATTTACTCGTACATCGCGTGCGCTGTAACGTACCCGGGTGAAGCCAGGATGGACAGCTAGTAAGATTAAAATAAAAAAATCGGCCAAGTACGAGTCGGACTCGCGCACGGAGGGTTCCGTACTGTATGGGAGCCCCCCTTAAATATTTATTTTATTTTTATTATTTATTATTGAAGGGAATATAAAACTAAATATTCTGTGAAAATTTCAAGCATCTACCTAGTACCATTATTAATATAGAGCAAAAAACGTCCAAAAATTCAAATTTGTTGTATGAGAGCCCCCCTTAAATATTTATTTTATTTTGTTTTTAGTATTTGTTGTTATAGCGGCAACAGAAATACATCATGTGTGAAAATTTCAGCTGCCTAGCTATCATGGTTCATGAGATACAGCCCGGTGACAGACAGACAGACAGACGGACAGACGGACATCGAAGTCTTAGTAATAGGGTTCCGTTTTTACCCTTTGGGTACGGAACCCTAAAAAAATGTTGCCGATTTGAAAGCTCTAATTCTAATGATCTCTCAACATTTAATATGCTTAGGTCAAATTATAAATGCTAATTATTTAGATAGGCTTTATCGATAAAGACAAGCCCGGTTGCTACTGCGAACTGGTCACTTATTTCTATACTCGTTTTACATTACTAGGGTACCAATTGTTGTGGTGCGTGTTGAAGATACATAACTGGTTATCAGGATTGCATTGTCTCTATAAAAAAAGTTTGGAAATCTACCGAAAGCTCCGCCTTATTGCAAGATATAAATTTGTGTAATTTCCGCAATATTGCAATAATTGTGATATCGTCGTCGTTTCAGCAATAGGACGTCCCCTGCTTGACATACAATGTCAATCTATCCATAGGGATCCCCTATCCCTATAGATAGATTTAATTGGTGATAGGTGTTCTATCTATAGGGTAGTACTATGAGTACTACCCTATAGATAGAACACCACTCCAATAAGACCCGTTGGACGCGGCTTACATCCAACGCAAAGCTGTGGTCTTTATGAGATCATCCGGCATCGCATAATTGCAACTTCACTTAGTAACATGTTGAAAATTTATGAAATGTTTGTTAATATTTTAAAAGGACTAATGTGACGTTACTAATCTGACAATTTTATAAACGAAAATGAAATTCCTGATTTAAATAATTAATAGTGTGTTTTTAGGGTTCCGTACCCAAATGGTACAAACGGGACCATTACTAAGACTTCGATGTCCGTCTGTCTGTCTGTCACCAGGCTATATCTCATGAACCTTGATAGCTAGAACGTTGAACCCGTTTATCGCTCGGTATTAATAACGGTGACAGGTATGCTTGAAACATTCACAAAATATTAAGTTGTATATTCCTTTCGAAAATAAATAACTAAATTGATATTTTAAATTGCACTAAATGGGAAAGTAAACACAAAATGAAAACCTATCTTAATAATCTAAACTACAAAGAAACAGAAGATTTAATACGAATTGTCAGTTAAACAATCATACATAATACTTGGTAATAATAGCACACAAAAATTTCATAAGGCATACCTACTATTACATATTCACTGTTGTTCCATACTTACACACTAAACCTACATTATTATTTATCAACGCATGCTCTAAATGTTAATATTTTTAAATTACATTTATTTATAACATTTTCACAAAGCCTTTATTTCTTTATCCCTTGGAAGAGACTAGTCATCGCAACACAGGGTATCCTACAGCGATGACTAGAGTATTAAATAGTATTCGAAAATTGGAAGATCTACCTATGTCAATCAAGTTCAATAATATTAAATACCTATAAATTATTATTTTATGTCACTTTTGTTACTGAATACTATGTTAAGCATAATATTATTGGCTACAAATAAATAAATTATTAAACTATTATTATTATTAAAATCAAATATATTAAGGGGGGCTTCCATACGGTAAGGAACCCTTCGTGCGCGAGATCAACTCGCACTTGGCTGATTATTTTTTAAGTCGGAACGAGTGACGTGCGACGCAATAGGTTACAAAGCAAATCAAATGTCTTGGCGTCTGAGTCGTTGCGCAATAGCAAATTTATTAAGCCAGCTGTGCAAGAAGCGTAGTTGTCGACAGGTTGGGGCTAATTTCACAGAGATCAAGACAAAAAACTTAATTAAGCCACTACAAGAACTAATTTCCTCTCCTCCTACCTACTCGTACCTAACCTCCGTGGATAAATGGTACATTTCGTTGCGTATGTCGCTCTATTTTTGGGCTGTGTTCGATAGAGAGTGAAAGGTTGACAGCAGATTAGTCTGTAGTCTATTGGGAAACAGTTTTAGAGACAGGTTGGAATTTTTAGTTTTTTGTCGATAAATGCTTGGCATTTTAAACCACGATGGAACGTGATAAATTGATCAGTGTTAGTGACCCAGCTTATGCGTTTGAAAATATAGTTACTTACCATATCGTAAGTATGTACACGGAAAGCGTTAGGGCAGTTTAAGACTAACGTTTTAACCACTGGCATTTAGAGTTTTGACAAACTACCTATCTATGTTCAAACGGAAGCGGAATAACTATACAGAGTCATAGGTATTAAACGCAAAACCTTTTAAGAGCGGGTATAGTATATCTAGACAAACAACTTTTGTTGTAGGACTTGTGGAAAATCACGAAGAAATAAATCAGCTTTTTCGGCAGTTGCCCTAACGCTTTCCATGTACATAATGTGCATCTCCATAGGACTTCCTATAAAATTCTGTAGTGATTTGACGTTCCAGCGTGGTTTGGCTCCTGTGGCACACACTCTGTATAGTGCCCGCAAGACGTAGGCCTACCCACGAAGGGTGATAGGCCATAATTACCACACTAGCCCAGTTCGGGTTGGTGGAATCACATACGAATTTCTTCTACGGACGCATTTGCAGGTTATCTCACGATGTTTTTATTCACCGAAAAGCCAGTGGTGTGAAATTGCATACATAAATTCCAAGAATTCATAAGTACGGGACCGGGTTTTGAACCCACAGCCTCACGATTGTTAGGCGGGTGTCATTATCACTTAACCACCAGAGCTTGGCAGCACAGTACTCAAGTCCAGATAATTTTGTAACCACCCTCAGTAGCTCAATTGGTTATCTTATTCTCATAAGGCGATAAATTTGTAAAACGACCATAATCACATATGACATTTCCTCTCTAGATTTGGCCCTTACATCTGATCTAGTTGGCAGATAGAATCCATAAACTGTCTAAATCCAAACAGACAAAAGCTGAGCTTAATTTCCCAACTTGCCAAATGGCTCAAAAGGCAATACTTTTTGAATAATGACAGAAAAGTTTTGAAATTTTTCCCGTTAGCCCAAGGTCAGGGCAAGGAACCAAGTTTCCGTAATAGAATATCAAACGGATAGAATCTAAACTGCGTACCTAATTACATCACGTGCTCAATCAATTTAAATCTAGAAAAATTCTAGAACTGTTTGAGTGCAAGTGTCGTAGGATGCAAATTTACGATTTTTTTTTTTTGTAATTGTGCAAAATTGCGGGAGATATAATTTTCTATTAACATTCGTTGTTTTGGAACTTTTCATAACGTATTTACGTATGACGTTTTAACTAGAACTTACCTAGTGACTAGTATTTCTAGTTTTTTTATTGCCTCTCATCTTACTCGTGGATGCAGGTACCTGCACAAGTGCGAAGTCAGACAGGATCAGCATTGTCTAAAAGAATTCAATACAGTCAGAGACACAGAAAACACGATAAAGAATAATATCCTACTATGGAGCTGATGAGTCGGAAGGTGGCCATAGGAACTACAGTACTAAGTAAGATAGACTTGTGTTGGGGCTCGTTTTACTTCTCTTTACTTACACTCTGCTGCTACTACGTGATATCCAGGATCTCGAAAGACTGTATTAAAAATATATATATATAAATTTGAGTTAATAATTTTAATGACATAATATTTGAGGGATATCTTACACACACTAACAAAGCTACATAATAACTACATACATTATAAAGGTTTTTTTTAGGTAATAATCAAGTAATTGTAATAAAATAGCTGCTTGAGTTTCACTTCTACACCCCTCATGTTCTGTGTTTCCGTTTCGGGAGCTGTAACTTGCGGCTTTTGATAAGTAGAAGACCGTCTGGTAGAATTAATTTGCTTGGAGACCGTTTTACGAGCCTGGGTAGCACTGCGGGGTGTAACTGATTATTCCTGAGGTTATCTGGATTCTGAAGCTGGTAATTTGCAATCTATCATTTTTTAATCTCTTACCCCTGATGGCAAAGTTCTATTTTTAAACGTCTCTCCGGCCGTTTAAGTGCCATTTGTTATTAAACTAGAGTACCTCGGGATACTTCTGTACCTAAATATGCCGGTTAGTGACAGAAATATAGATTTAACTACTTTAGCATAATTGTTTAGTTTAAAAATGTATTTTGTTGTACTGAATGGTACATGTTTTGTTTTGTATTTATGTCACAATAAAAGGTTGTCTATGTCTATGTCTAAATATACACACAATTTTACAAAGGCAATTTTAGTACACCAAGTACAAATTTTGCTATGGGACCAACTGGTTCTATAAATTTTGGCTGAATTCTATGGTTTTTCCAATGGATCAACTTGTTTTTAAAGATTTTTGGGGTAGGTCCCATGGTTAAAGTAGTTCATTTTGATGTCCCAAAGTTATTTGTAACTATGTAGAGGTATAAATTGCTAGCATTCGAGCTATATATTAATAAAACGTAGAACATATTCATAGTTATGAAAAACTTTATGAATGAACTCTGAAATTACAAGAAAATTGGATATTTCATTTTTTGTGTTATACCAATAACGCTAATAACACATTTATTTCATACATAATATATTTTTCTGAGAATTTCAGTTAAGGGCAGTATAAGACAAAAGACAGACCTTTTTAAGTAGTAACTATGTAACTATGTTCAGCAATGGGCTATTCAAAAGCTTCATACAATAAGTGCAATTATTATTAAATCATCGGTACACCTTGTAGGCGGACGTCATCTCAGAAGAATGATGGACAAGTAATAGAAGTATTGCTAAATTTTACTCAAATAAAAACTACGTTACAGCTGTCTTGTTCATGTCTGGTTATACAGCATACGCGAGAGTGAGTAGAACAAAAAAAACGCAATGTCTGTCGCATACGTCAAAATCACCAGTTGCAATGTCAAAATAGTTAAAACTAGGTTCCACCTGGTCTTTTGTCTTTTTCGGAAATTTGAACCCTCTAATTCCAGTAAGAAGGTTCAAATCTCTGGTCATTTGACCTTCCTACTTTTTACCTTTTTGAGTTTGGGTACCCGAGATAGCTTATTGCTAGTTTGTGAAACCCTACAAAATTACGTTAGTTCGGATGTATGGGTGTATGGGTGCATTTTTTTATAACACCTTTTAAATTTCATATTTAAAATGGGACAAAGTTGTACTCTGTGTGTGTCTCTTGCTATTTTAGTACGGATTGTATTACTTTAGTTCTTATGCTATCGAAGTCATAGTCGGACGCATGGATGTATTACGTAATCATTATTAACATTATTGTGTTTAGGTAAAATCGTTGGTCGAACGTCCTTCGATACATTTGCAGTTCTTATTTACTCCCAGTTATTACTCCCCCGAGGTTTCCATATTATTTATACCAAAAACTGATTACGAACCCGGAAAATACATCCGTTATATCCAACCAATAACTTTCCTTCTTATCTTACAGGATCTTAATAAAGCAAACTGTCTCGCTATTGTCGATGCATGCGTCTCAAATATTTTATATCAACGTCATAAGTAGATATTTATAGAGGGATACGACTGTGGCAACTATTTCTGCAAATATAAAATCATATACTAAAAAAACTTTCGATAGTTAAATGGTTTGATATACGAACTAGCTTTACCCGCAGTATCCCATAGGGTCCTTAATGTTTCTAGATAAAAATTATAACACTCTCCGGCTTTGGAACTAAATCCATGCCAGTAATCAAGCTGCTCTGTGGTTGGGTGAAAAAGTAACTAATAAACAAATTAACTAACAAAAAGTAAAAATTCTTTAAATATAATAATTATACAAAACTAGTTTTATAACAATACCTTTAAATATAGTGGGGCTTTGTTTTGCGTAAGATTTTCCATTTCGTCGTATCCTGCGATTTTAACTTTTCATAAGTATTACGTGTATTAGGCATACTCGTATTTCAACAAAATCTCTAGTCCCTCGACTACAAGTCACAAAAAACTAGTCTATTTCAGTAAAACACCTAAAAAGTTCCCTGTACAATTTGTTCTTGTTAACTAAGACACTCGAAATGCAAGTGACACTACCTCTTTTAGATCTCCTCTCTGAGATGAACATTTATTACTTGATCGACTCATTGTTATTCCTTACGGCTAGACTATCGATCGACTGGAGCGATTACTCGTGCCAGTTACTTGGCCAAATAAGCTCCTCTATATGAACGAATGAATTGGTCTCGTAAAATATGAGCCATTGCCTCTTAGGGGTTTTCGTACTTTTACAAATTGAACTACTATCTACATAGTAGCGGGCTTGTCAAGTTTTTGCACTTGTGGATTTTGGGACGTTTTTTAGTAATCAGATGGTATAGATGTTATAGATAAGACGTATGCCCTCGGTCTAGACGCAATATTGAACATATTAAGATGAAAACTTGTAATTATTTTTGGCAAAAAATCGCAACACCTTCTTCCACCGTGTACGGAATTCGAATAGTTTGCACGAATCGATGTGACATGCATGGAAATTATTGATTATTTATAAAAAACGGCTGAGCCGATTTCGATAAAATTTTAATGGAACTATTTCGGGAGTATGTTCGTTTGAACAAAATAATAATTTTTCAAATCGGTGAACAATTGGCTAAAATATCGATGAACATACACAAAAAAATACTTACAGAAGAGTAAATTGCCTCCTCCTTTTTGGAAGTCGGTAAAAACTAAGGTGAAAATCACCGATTTTAAATAAGAGGCAACATTATTTTCGTTTTTGTTTGAACCTCGTTAAAACTACCTATTCATTGTTGCTAAATGAGTAATCGTAACCTTACAAAGAGTAAATGCCAAAAAATATTTACCTGTAAATGAAAAAAACGCAAAAAATGAGTTTCGCGCGCTGAGAAAGGGCGTACACCTTAAGGTTCTGACATGGCAAAATCAACAATTGGAGCCACAAATTAACGTTTCATAATATGCTCATGATTGTGATGATATAAACAAACGAAGTAGCCCAGTAGTATGTAAACGTATTTATGCCTAATCAATTTACTAAGTACCTACCCGCAAAAAAAAAGGCGTAAAAAGGCGTCACTAGCCTATAAAACATCGAAACTTAGTAAGTTAAATGTTTTTTAAGCTATGTAATGCTAAATACACATTGTTTATTTATTATTGTCAGTAAAGAATTTTCAAAATCAAAAAAATCAATATGCTCATGCTTTGACTCAAACTTAGCGAAAAGAAAGCTAAGAATTCCAAAGGCAAAATTTACTTATTACAACAAAACCTATCACCATAACAATTTTGTAAATAAAGTAGGCAGCCGTTCCAAATAGGCTTCCAGACGCTTGGCACAACAAAACGACTTCTGCCAAATAACACTTCACACTAAATGAGTCCTTAATAACAGTAAATCTCTTAAGCTTAAATTAAGCAATTTCGCATCTCAAAACACTGCTTCTTTTTAGGGTTCTGTACCCAAAGGGTAAAAACGGGACCCTATTACTAAGGACTCCGCTGTCCGTCTATCTGTCTGTCTGTCCGTCTCCAGGCTGTATTTCATGAACAGCTAGAAAGCTGAAATTTTCACAGATGATGTATTTCTGTTGCCGCTATAACAATAAAAACAGAATAAAATTAATAATTAAGGGGAGCTCCCATACAACAAACCTGATTTTTAGCCGTTTTTCGCTCTATATTAATGATGGTAACAGGTAGATCGTTATGTTCTCTCATCGAACAGCACCACCTCTAGTACTCTAAGCGATGTAATTCGATGTATGTTCCCACGTAACTTAATACTAGAGATAAGCGGCCGGTTCGCAGAAACAAACCGAGCACTGGTCTTATCAGTAGAGCTGACTATGCGTCTGCGAATAAGACCACCTAGATGCCTAAGTTATCTTGTAAGATGTATCAGTGTATTTTATTCATTAATTATAGTGCCTTCGCATCGGCAACAACTTAGTTTTATTTTTAGTTTTTAAGAAACATTCTCTCGCGCTTCCGAAAGTTAACTAGATGCTTGAAACATTCACAGAATATTTAGTTGTATATTCAATTTAATAATAAATAATTAAATTAATTAAATAAAATAAACATTTAAGGGGGGCTCATATTCAGTACGGAACCCTCCGTGCGCGAGTCGGACTCGTACTGGGCCGATTATTTCAAACACTTAGCAAATCCGACGATGCTCTTAGGTATATTTGATGCCTTAAAAAACAATGACACCATTTTCAATCCCCACTTTCCCGGGTTGGAATCTATTGTTATGTAAATTCGTTTTAGGGAGTCACTCGACTTGGACCATTGAGTAGTTTTATTACTGTAAATAAGATTTCAAAGAGTATGGGAACTTTTTTCGTACTACGAACTTGTCTGGGCCAAACTTGGTAAAAAAAGAAACAAAATTTGGCCTGTAAAGCTGTCACGTAATATTGGGATATGCACTAATGTAAAAGCATGGCACTAAAATTCAAGAACTAATTGTGTATTGGCATTTTAGGTAATTTTGACCCGCGAATACAGAATTTTCGCGTCGAGCGCTTGTACGTCATGACTGGGATTTGGGCCGATCTTATATAGTATTATCAGGGAAGTTTAATACGAGAACCGTATTAAACTTCCTTTTTAAACTTTTTTTTTATCGTGCGCGCCTGATGGTAAGCGATGTTGTGGTCGAAGATGAAGCACGCAGACCTAAAAGATACCTATCCACTCTGACCTTGAAAACCGAGTATTCAGACTGTTCTTTTCTCGGTGTATGGTATCTGCGGTGTCCAACTGATATGGCCCACCCAATCACCATTCGTGGGTAAGCTTACGTTCTGCAGTGGATTATTAAAAAGACTGGTACAGTACAGTAGAAATATTTGTCACAGTGGCACACTGCCTCCCACGCAAACGTGAAAAGCGCGAATCTTTAATGCATTTATACATCGTTTCGACATGGCATAGTTATTTTGTTTTTCAAAGAAAAAATGTCAAGTGATGATACATCGCTATATAAGCTGACTTTGACACGTAAATCCACGTCAATCGCACGTACTTCGAGCTAGCTCTGGGTCATAAACTTAGTCTTATTCAAAATTCGGTCTAGTGACATGACTAGTTCTATTGTTTGTTACTAGTCTGATCATCGACTTAGCATTTTTCTGTTTTAAATTGACAGAACTCGAAGGCTGTTTTGTATAGGAACCGATGAACCAATCTCGTTGCTGAGGTGACGCGTTCTTGAGCTTCTCTCGTTTTTTTTGACAGCCCTGAGCCTACAAAACTGTCAGAAAAGCGAGAGGGGTTCGGGAGCGTATCACTTCGGTGATGAAATCGGTTGACAGAATTGCCCCGCAGATCAGATATTTGAGGTGATTCTCTCGGGCGTACTTAACCACAAAAATATGCATTTTATTGAGTTACCTACTGCTTTTATACGTTCTACAGTATGGCTGTCAGTGTGCATTGTCGGATTCTATTTTATGATGGGTCACGAATTATGGGAATATTTGATATCACGTTTCAGGATTTTATGGCTCGGCCCAATGGTGATGTTGCATAAAATAAAAATGTCATATTTTACAACGTACAGGTTTTTACCTTTCCAACTTTATTGGGTTTTTTGTGATTCTATCAAAATGTTTTGCTGTGGTAGACATCACCATTATATCAGCGGGATATTCAATGTTCAATTCAATGTCATATATTATCTTTCTGAGACTCAGAGTAGCGCTGGAGCCGCGGCCAATTCGGCGAAGCAGCAAAAGCGGCGCAAATATGCTAACCTCGGCAATGGTTACATATTCGAGCCATTTGGAGTTTAGACATTGGGTCCGTGGGGGCCGGGAGCTCATACATTTTCAAAAGTCTTTCTGGGCGTTTGGTGGACGCGACGCTTGACCAAAATGCTGGTGTTTATTTGGCTCAACGCTTATGCATTGCCATTCAGCGTGGCAATGCAGCCAGCATGCTGGGCACGCTGCCAACTGGCAGTGGGCTTGAGCAATTGGATTATCTTTAGACCTTCAAAGGTCTGAGGATGATCCAATGCTTTTTATGTAATAGTAGTGTAGTTTTGTTGTAGTTAATCTTTATTAACTACAACAAAACCTATAGTGCCTTTGCACTTTTGCCCGATTAAAAAAAAATTTGGATAGAGGCCTCCTTAGTAGATAACAAATAAATAGAACCAGCTTTGAGAGACTTGCATCCCGGCCTTGCAAGCTTGCTTCTGGTCTTTCACTGACCTCGAAAAGAAGGAGGTTCTCAATTCGTCTGATTTATATACCTAATTTTTCCGATATTTTCAATGTGTCTACTGGATACGCCAAATACACGTGTTTTTTTTTTAAATCTAAATCTCTAACAAAAAATTTTAAGATTTATTTAAAGTTTAGTTTTGTTTGAATTCGATTTTGTTGTATGATCATCTTCGAGTTAATATCTATAGAGTCATAATCGTGTAAAAACACGTGTCCGAGCCAAAACCCTGCCCAAGCTACTTAGTGGGCAGGTTTTTTAGTTAGTCGTAAGGCGATTGCAAGTCGACTACAACGTTGCGCGATGCCAAAGTTCTCGGTTACAAGCACTAGTTAGGTGACGTAACGTCGTGATTCGAGAAAACGGGTCATTGTGAATTATTTAATGTAAATATCTAAGTCGGTAAGGCGGCGTTCGGACATTTTTTACTACTTTCGCTTAGAGACTGTGGCTCTGTAGATATTTTCTCGAAGATGATCATAGACCAATGCTAGACCTAAGATAAGATTTCTTGCTGGCTAAGATACCTATTGAATACTTATTGTCTTGTGAGATGTAATGTTAACATAAACATTAGAAACAACACACGTACAGTCGTTACCACAAACAGTTTAAGTGCATCAGATAAGCTTGCGTTATCCTTAACAATTAAGAGGCTATCTCTAGGGACGATTTTATTGACAGAGTTGTAAGCGCACGACTATAAAGCCATGTTTTCACTGAGCAACAAGTGTTTATAAATTCTGTATCAGAAACAAAATCTATATGTTTCCGAAACAAAAACGAATGTTTCGGCGACAATATTTTTTGTTTCTGTAAACTACGTATTTATCGAATGTTCCGGTGCTTGCGACGGGGAACACCGAAACAAATCAGAGAACAAACATCTAATTCTGAACTCTACATTTCATCTCAAATCTGTTTCAGAAACTGTGTATCCGAAACATTGTTGCTCAGTGAACACGCAGCTTTTCTGTTCACACTTGTTATAGCTTTTAGCAAATGATGTTTTAAGAAGCCATAGTGGTCTAGTGGTAGGGACAACTGCCTTACAATCACGTGGTCGTGGGTTCAAATCCCGGTCCCGAGCCAATGAGTTCTTTGGAATTTATGTACCTATGGATTTTCACACCATTGGCTTTTCGCTGAAGAACAACATTGTAAGGCAACCTGCATACGCTCGTAGAATAAACTTTATGGTGTATGTCAATCCACCAATCCGTATTGGGCCGCTCGATAGCAATTGGACCCACTCTTGGTGGGTAGGCCTACGCCCTGCAGTGGACTATTAAAAAAGCTGGTACCAGTATAGTGTATACCAGTGGTATCTATTCATATATTTGAAATATGCAAACTTGTCAAAACGCACCCTATTTTAACAAAGCGTCTGATAAAACGCACAAAATTAGATCGCAATATAGACATAAACTCGTGGAACCAAAGTCTAACTTAACAATGCACAGTTCTAGCCCAAATTCTACGGCTAAAAAAATTATTTAATAAATTGCCAAATAATTTAAGCGATATCGAAAGAGAAAACTGTTTCATAAAACAAATAAAAAATATCCTATTATCGAAATTAGACGAATTTTTAACGATAATCTAGAAAATGTAATAATAAATCGTTTCAATACAAATAATAAAATTGCCATACCCTTATAGGGTCATATGTATAACTACACAAAACATGTTAACTAAGAACCGCATGTAAATTTCATATGTTGCAATAAATGAATTGAGTTTAAGTTTAGTTGATTTAAAAAGCGGTTATGCTACGAGTATTAACGATGACATTTTCATGTTTTTTTTGTATTATTTCTATAATACAATATGTACCCGAACAATAAAAAATATTATATTAGAAAGATTTAGTCATTTGAATTAGGTGCCGATAAAAAGTATGGAATGCAAAAAAATTGTTTCAAATCACCTCAGACTGGCGTTAAAAATAAATACGCTATTACAATGTTGTCTTCTCAACATCACGTTTGCTCAATCTAGTTGCTAATAACTGTCTCTAAAGCTTTATTGTTATGCGTGGAAACGGCGCCTAAGCTCGCGATAGCGCTTAGTCAGAAGCGCGTACAATTTTATACGTTGTTATTTTTTATGTACGCATAAGAGATAAGAAATCCAATTTCTTAAGAGGAATGCTTCATTCGGAGAAAATCCACATAACAAATATTTAGAAAATATATTAATGATTGTTTATTATTTTACTGCGCTTTCTGATCCGTGGTTTCCATTCAACTTTATGGCCCCATCGGCTATCCGTTATTCAATATGTGCCCTGCTCACTGCCATTTCAACTTGCTAATTCACTGGGCTGTCTATTACTTAGGTTTGTTTGCGAATCTGGATTGGATGAATCTGAATCAGGAATGAGGTCCTTATTCAATCTCACAAAGAGACTCTGTGCATAGCCCTCTCCGTAGCGCGTTGGGCTACCTTGAGCTTATTTATAAGGCCCACAGTAAAAGACCACGTTTCAGTTCTATACGTCATCACTGGCAACACACAACTGTCGAAAACTCTCGACTTGAGACACTGAGGTATGTCGGACGAAAAGACCTCACGCAGTTTTTTAAATCTATATCGCATATCTGCTTCACATCAGGCAGGGTGTATTCAAACGCAAACCTATTCGAAATAAATAAAAAATGCTTCCCATCCGAGTTGGATTCGGCGATTGACCTCTTTCTTTAAGTTGGACTCTCCATAGCATGTTTGGCTATACAGGGTGATTTTATTTTCAGTGCACAAACTTTGCACACGGAAAGTATAATAAACAATCAATTAAGCCTCTACTTTACTTTCACTCACTTTTTACAAAAATATTGAAATAACTTCAAGAGAAAGTATACAGAAAAACGGGGTAATCAATGTCACCCTACGTCTGAATACCTACGGCTGCGTCGCTAGACGTAGGTATTGTACCTACTAAGAACCGAGGGGGGCGAGTTGTACGCCGCGTCGACTATTTACCTACGGTGAGGGGCTATTGACCGGTAGCACTGACCTTGAGAGAGCTAGCTATACGTTTTAGGTAGTAGTTATTGTCTGGAGTGTAAGGTGAATGCAATTTAATTATTTTTGGGATAGTTTGACAAAAAAATGATGAAAAAAAGTTGATCTTTTTATGAGCGAAATATGTTTTATTAATGATATCTATTGCGCGATAAAAATTTGTGCAATGAATAAAAGGTCTTGCTGTATGTAGTCCTCTACATACAGCAAGACCTAGTACTCTCATTGGTTGTACAGTAAATAATAAACAAAGCTAAATTATAGGCGCCATTCATTTCCAAAGCAAACTAATAAAATCTCCATAAAAACGAAACTGAAAATGAACAAAATCCATTATTTTATCACAAACGATATGGCAAAGTTCCCGGTCCGCAGAAACTGTAATTTATGTATGAGCATTGTCCAGGGCCTCTGGAAACGTGCCAACGTCCAGTAAAAGTGAAGCATCAGTGAATGGGACGCGGATACGCGATTCCGTTGAGTTACTATACTTAATCTTTGAAATTTACTGCGTATAGTATCTATGTCAAGTTTCAGTTTTATTTTTAAACGTTCTGTACAGTCCAAAACCAATATAAAATACTACAAGCTGCACAAAACCTAATCCCAACTGAAACTCGCGCACCTGGCGAGGATTGGGTTTCACGCAGGTCTTAGCTCGTGTAAGTCTAGTTTCATTTTTAGGGTTCCGTACCCAAAGGGAAAAACGGGACCCAATTACTAAGACTTCGATGTCCGTCTGTCCGTCTGTCTGTCTGTCACCGGGCTGTATCTCATGAACCGTGATAGCTAGGCAGCTGTCATTTTCACAGATTATGTATTTCTGTTGCCGCTATAGCAGCTAATCCTAAAAATAGAAAAAAAAAAAGAATATTTAAGTGGGGCTCCCATACAACAAATGTAATTTTTAGGAGTTTTTTGCTCGCTATTAATAACGGCAAGAGGAAAGGGGCTTCCATACGGTACAGAACCCTTCGTGCGCGAGTCCGACTCGCACTTGGCCGATTTTTATATTATAGTCTGAAAACGAATAAGTAAGTTCGTAAGTACAGGCTGGGTGGTTAGACCTGATGTCAGAGTTTTTAGGCCTCTGACATGGCTAAACGGTTAAAACAACCGGTACCTACAATTTTACGTGTCATCCGAGCCACGGTAGCGCTCAGTTGGAAAATGCCACCCGCGGTCACCCATCCAAATTCCTTTCGGTACATAAAACCGTTAAGTTAAAAAAGTTTCTAACCAATTTTAATTTTTCGAATTTTGGGTTGAACCCATATAGTAAAAATATTTACAATGATGGTCTTAATCATCCCCTTTTGGCTTCGTGCAGGTTCAGGATATAACAGACACAGTTATCTTCTCAAAAGTTTCAAATCTGCAAAACAGCTAACACAAATTATTCTTTTAGCTGTTATCAGGGCAAAATGCGGGAAACGGAAGAAATAAACAGCATCCGTATTCAAATAAATCTCGCTCTTGTGGTGTTGGTTTTTGCGATTTGAGTGGATGCGAAAAATTGAGCGCATTTTAGAACCCCTTGTGCGCTTTATTCTTAATTTTAGAATAAAATGTAGGAAAAACATTTAAGTATTGACAAACCTCATCATCATAATGCTAGTTGCAGCTCAAGGGCTAAGCTACGTTAGTTTAGATTAGCTCGTATAGCTGACGTAGTTTTTAGGGTTCTGTACCCAAAGGGTAAAAACGGGACCCTATTACTAAGACTCCGCTGTCCGTCTGTCCGTCTGTCCATCTGTCTGTCTCCAGGCTGTATCTCATGAACCGCTGTAGCTAGAAAGCTTTTATTTCTGTTGCCGCTATAACAACAAATACTAAAAATAGAATAAAAATAATATTTAAAGGGCCACCTATAAATATTATTTTTAATATCACATACAACAAATTTAAATTTTTTGCCGGTTTTCACTCGATATCAACAATGATAACAGGTAGATGCTTGGAATATTCACAGAATATTTACTCGTATCTGCATGCTTACTTTAAAAATTAATAATTAAATTTAAATAAAATAAATATTTAGTGAGGGCTCCCTTACAGTACGGAACCCTTTGTGCTCAAGTCTGACTCGTACTTGGCAGATTTTCATTGATCCTGCAAAGCTCGGAGTATGCACAGATCTAAAAACTGCCGCCTGATTGTGGATCTTCCAAGCTCATTCGTCCGGTATCAATTCTATGTCAGAGGCCTTCAAGCGGCCTAAAAACTCTGACACCAGGACTAAGCACCAGGTCTATATAAAGACACTCACAATACGTTTTTCTGAATATTCTGTTTAAGATTTTCCAGTAAATTTGTAAGAAATAAGTGTTTTCGAAGGTTAAAGAACTGAAATGGCTTCAGGACGGGATGCAACAACAGTACAATTTGATTACTTGCCTGTTTTTATTTTGTTTGGTGCTTCTTTAAAATCATTGCTTGAAATAATTTGTTTGTTTAGTCATCATAGCTTTTCCTGTTGATTCAATATAATAGGATTGGGTTGTTTGATTAAACAAGTATTATATTAAAAGAAACTTTTTGTAAAAAAAATAAGCTTTTACTGAACACTTACTCGCCAAGACGAATCAAACGAGCCGAAAGTCGATAGGGTTGCGTCGTTTCATAACGAGTTCTTATGACCACCTTCCAGCTCCATCATCAGACCCTGGTTGCCATTGCAAGGCAAACTACTCGCCAAAACCCAAACTCGATGAGATTGTGTCGTTTCATTGCTAAGTTCCTATGGCCACCTTCCAGCTCCATCATTAGATCAGCACCATGTTATCATAATTTTGCATTATCACGTGATTTACGCAAGTATGCAATATTTCAGCTCAATCGGTAACCGGGAAGTGGATCAAATTTAACTTGCAAGATTTGACTACAGAACGTCTGACAACGGGACAGGCTAAATAAAAGCTTGTAAAAATATACAGATGCCGTCAAATATTTATTAGCGATCTAATTTAACTTTTTTTTTTATCCAAACCTTTATTGTTCTGCGGACGATCTACCTAATTGTTTTTGCGCTGCAGATTAATTTTATCATGCTGTAGTTAATTGTGTACAAAACGAAGCTTTAGCTAAGTAAACTTTTCTCAGGATGAATTCTCATTAAAAGATTGCAGTCTTCATAAATACATACCAAAACTACAGTTCAAAGTAAGATTTAATAACAGCTCTTGTAAAGTAAAAACTAAAATCCCTACCGAGGAAAAAGCATTTAATTTTCTCTAGTACCGCAAATGATTATTTAAAATCGGGCAATCAGAATAGTTTGAAATCTTAAAGCTAACCCAATCTCCGTAAGTATCCAATATCCAGTCAAGTTCGTGATTCCAGTGTTCGTTTTACACTACACAGACTTGCTAAAATAAAATGCGTCCGGTCCACAGAGTGAGAATAGCAAATAGAGAGGTCGTAATTTAATGATTTTTAATACGCTTTTATTAGGTCGACTTGTATGTAACTATGTAATTGAATCTAAGGTAACTAATTTGACCATCTTCCAAGAGTCGTAGCGTACTGAAATTGTCAGCTGTATGTAGATGACAATACAATAATACTGTCAAACTGATCTGATGATGGAGCCGGAAGATATGAACTGGGACTTCATGATGGAAAATCGTATCATAGCTGTTTTGGATTTTTTAGAAAAGTCATGTAATGAACTTTGACCACGATTAGGTTTCAAGGTCTGATGAGCGTGTTTTTTAGTTTTTTTGAACTATATTTATTTTCAAGGAAAAGAGTTCTCTATCCATTCTTCCACTCTATGGAGTAACTTCATAAAACAGATAATGTAGCGCTCATTGCGTAGTTTGACTAGGTGTTCGATAGCGATCATCGAAGTTAAGTAACGTTCAGCACGATCAGTCTTCGGATGGGTGACCGCGGGTGACGTCACTTCTACGAGAAAAGTTAATAATTTTGTAGTCTAGTGGTGATCTTCATTAATTTTTGTTTGATAGATGAAAGGAAAAAAACATATGTAATATTTTTATTAATCTATCTGATGACATATTACAAAGGTACTTTTAGGGTTCCGTACCCAAAAGGAAAAACGGGACCCTATTACTAAGACTTCGATGTCCGTCTGTCCATCTGTCTGTCTGCCTGTCTGTCACCGGGCTGTATTTCATTAACCGCGATAGCTAGGCAGCTGAAATTTTCACAGATGATGTATTTCTGTTGCCGCTATAACTACAAATACTAAAAAGAGAATAAACTAAATGTTAAAGGGGGGCTGCGATACAACAAACCTGAATTTTTAGACGTTTTTCGCTCTATATTAGTAATGGTTACAGGTAGATGCTTGACATTTTCACAGAATATTTAGTTTTATAATCACTTCAATAATAAATAATAAAATTAAATAAAATAACTATTTAAGGGGGGCTCCCATACAGTACGGAACCCTCTGTGCGCGAGTCCGACTCGTATTTGGCCGATTATTTAGTCATCTAGCCGATTGTAACCAAACTTGAAAGTAACGGTCAAGTGCCCTTCTGAACATAATCTGTGGTCGCGTTCAAACGTGCCTTAGCGTTTGCCTTGATCCAATTTCCGCCCAATCTCCCCTGAATCTGTACAAAGGTGCATGTGCGAATTGCATTTGCACTTGTACAGACTTGTAAAGGAGAAGTTTCACGAGATTGAATTGCTGCATTTTTTCTCTCTAAAACATTCTACATTTTAGTTAAGAAAGTTTTTAATTAACTGCCTCCAAAAAAGGAGGAGGTTCTATGTTCGGTTGTATGTATTTTTTTGTGTGTTTTCATCGATCATTCCGACAATTGTGAACCGAATCGATTTTTTTTTTTTTAGTTTGAAAGGGTATACTCCCGACTATATAATCCCGGGTATGCTGGTCACATTTAAATTTTACAGAAATCGACTGAACCGTTTTTGAAAAATCAAAAATAATGTAAACAATTCGAGCGAAATATTCGAATAACGCACACGATGGAAGGCGGTTTTGCCAATTTACGCGAAAAATAATTATTAGATGTAACATTTTTATCAATTTGGTGAATATTGGGAAACAACTGGGAGGTTGACTGCCTCATAGGCTCAGTGGTTATTGACCCTGACTCCTGGGTCAAAGAGGTGTGGGTTCGATTCCCACCTAGGGCAAATATTTATGTGATGAACATAGGTGTTTGTTCTGTGTCTGGGTGTTATTTAGGTATTATCTCCATAAATATGTATTTAAAAAATATGTTCCTATATGTAGTATATCAGTCTCTGGCAGACATATCACAAGCTTTGCTTTGTGTGGGAACGGCTCAGCCAATTTCGATAAAATTTTAATGAGACCACCTTGGATGTATACTCTTTCGAACTAAAAAAATCGTAAATAGGTATCCAAGTGGCGAAAATATAGATGAACATACACAAAAATATACATACAGACGAACATGAGTCCCTCCTCCTTTTTGGAAGTCTCTAATTATGACAAGGTGTTTCTTAACGTCCAGCTTCGGAGAACTGACCGCGCGTGGCATTTGTAACTAAGAGGTGCCGTGATTTGAATATTACGTTAAATTGTAGGTCCTGGTTGTGTTAGCCGTTTACACATGTCTAAGGTCTTGAGGTAGATTAAAAACACCAGTGCTAACTACCCGGCCTATACGAACTTACATATAGTTTTTAGGGTTCCGTACCCAAAGGGTAAAAACGGAACCCTATTACTAAGACTCCGCTGTCTGTTCGTCAGTCACCAGGCTGTATCTCATGAACCGTGATAGCTAGGCAATTGCAATGGCTGAAATTTTCACAGATTGCATTTCTGTTGCCGCTAAAACAACATATACTAAAAATGGAATACAATTTATATTTAAGGGGGCTCCCATACAACAAACCTGAATTTTAAGCCGTTTTTCGCTCGAAATTAATGATTGTAACAAGTAGAAGCTTCAAATATTCACAGAATATTTAATTGTACATTCACTTCAACAATAAATAGTTAAATTAAAATTTAAGTGGGGCTCCCAAACATTACAGAACCCTTCGTGCGCGAGTCCAACTCACACTTGTCCAATTATTATTTTCATTATGAGCGAAAACTCAGAAGAACATGGTGCTAAAGCAGACAACCTAGTCATCAAGCAGCCAAATGTATGCCAGAAAACTTCACACGTAAATGAATAACAGCGTTCTGTCCGTCCAGTCAGAAAACCTTGTGAACTTTCGGCACGAAATTAGAAAAGTTTTCTTGCTCATTTTTAGGCGCAACACGCTTTGAGTAACAAGTATTTAAATATTTAAGTTTGTTTATTAACCCCGAGCCTTATTTGCCGAGTGATGGCTGCTTGGGATGGAATATTCGATGTTGTTGCTACGGAGGTTTAAGTTGTGGAGTTGGGAATTTATGGGGAAAGATAACAAACCTTCGAGCAAATATCTATAAAGTCAAAGTCGTTTAAAAAGTGTCCGTGCCACAACTCTGCCCAACCTATGTAGTGGGCAGGCTCATTAGTTAGTCGTTAGGCGATTGCGAGCCGACTACAACGCCGCACGATGCCAACGTGCTCGCAACAAGTATTTAAATATACAACAGGTACAAGCACTAATTAGGTGACATAAAGTCGAGCTTCGAGAAAACGGGTCATTGTAAATTATTTAATGTAAATATCTAAGTCGGTATGTATGACGGCGTTCGGTCATTTTTTACTATACTTTTTAGGGTTCCGTACCCAAAGGGTAAAAACGGGACCCTATTACTAAGACTTCGATGTCCGTCTGTCTATCTGTTCGTCTGTCCGTCTGTCCGTCTGTCCGTCCGTCCGTCTGTCCGTCTGTCCGTCTGTCTGTCACCGGGCTGTATCTCATGAACTATGATAGCTAAGCAGCTGAAATTTTCACAGATGATGTATTTCTGTTGTCGCTAAACAACAAATACTAAAAACAGAATAAATTAAATATTTAAGGGGGGCTCCCATACAAAAAAACTTAGTTTTTAGGAGTATTTTGCTCGCTATTAATAACGGCAAGAGGAATGGGGCTCCCATACGGTACGGAACCCTTCGTGCGCGAGACCGACTCGCACTTTGCCGATTTTTTTTACTTACTTAGGGACTGTGGCTCTGTAGATATTTGCTCGAAGATACAAATACTGAACGTGTTTCTGAAACATGTTTTGCTTAAAATAGGCTTGGCGGGTACTAGGCTTAATTTAACGGAAGTGTAAGGCCTCATTTACGGAGTCGAGGGGCGTCGCGGATACCCAAATATTCATTCACGATATGTCCAACACGTTTCTTTGATATCTTTAGGATCTCAGCTATCTCAGTCAACTGAATTGTACGGCTACCTGAAATTAATTAGTGGACTTTTTGGATGTTTTCGTCGGTGACAGCCTTTTTAGGGTGTCCACTGCGTGCTTAGTCCTTGGTGCTCATTTCGCTACCTTTAAACTTAACTAACTGGTTGATATTCCTGGAGCAAAGTACGAATAATGTTTATCAAGTAAAGCCTTGGCTTCATTAGTTTTTTTTTTTGCCAAAAAGCAACGTTTTGTAACCTCAGGAAATTCTTTTTATTATCAATTTTTGTAAAACTAACAAAAGCTGCTTTACGCAAAATGCTATAACCAAACTATTAGTATGACAGCTGTCAAATGTATACACATGTATTTTGAAAGATAGGGCTAACTGAAAATCATATCGCCATTTATTTGACAGCCTCCGAACTTTTCAGCCCACCGAATATTATTATCTTTTTCTATGTAAGTATGTGAGTGCGAGTGTCAAACGTCTCCGTTTTATCATGGCGATTTTGCTTTTCTGTCCGGAGGGGTTGGTACAGGTTTACACGTAAATTGATACTACAACTGTTTCCGTACGACTCTATTATATTATTGTACAGTGCACGCAAACGCGAAAGAGTAAACTACGCAAAACCTGGACTAAGGGCTCGGATGTTGGTTTCCGTCTACAGGTTACATTTTTAGGGTTCCGTGCCCAAAGCCTTGGTGGTCTAGTGGTGGTGACACCCGCCTTACAATCGTGAGTACCGCCGTACCAATGAGTTCTTCGGAATTTATGTACGAAATTTAACACCATTGGCATTTCGGTGAAGGAAAAAATCGTCAGGCAACCTGCATACGACCGTAGAAGAAAATCGATGGCGTATGTGAATCCACCAACCCGCACTGGGCTAGCGTGGTGGATATGGCCCAATCACTCTTCGTGGGTAGGCCTAGTCCTGCAGTGGACTATTATAAAGGCTGATACAGTACAGTACCCAAAGAGTAAAAAAGGGGCCCTGTTACTAAGATTCCGCTTTCCGTCTGTCTGTCACCAGGCTGTATACCATGAATCGTTATAGCTAGAACGCTGAAATTTTCAAAGATGATGTATTTCTGTTGCCGCTATAACAACAAATACTAAAAATAGAATAAAATTTAGATTAAGAGGATGCTCCCATACAGCAAACATGCATTTTTAGCAGTTTTTATTTTCGATATTAATAATGGTAACAGGTAGAAGCTTGAAATATTCACAGAATATTTGGTTGTATATTCACCTGAATAATAAATAGTTAAATCGTGTGCGAGTCCGACTCTTACTTGGCCGATTATATAACTAATCTCAACAAACTTGGTACACAGGTTTTTAACCGACTTCCTAAAAGGAGGAGGTTCTATGTTCGTGTGGATGTATTTTTTTGTGTATGTTCAGCGGTATACTCCCAAGGTGGTCCCACTTAAGTTTTACAGAAATCGGTTGAGCAAATCAACAATAATGTAAATTCGAGCAAAATTTTCGAATTTTGCACATGATGGAAAGCGGTTTTGCCATTTTTAGCGAAAATTAATGATATATAATATATTAATGATTTTTTCTTGGTAATTTTTGATTGGGGAGGTATTTCCTCCAAAAAGTAAATGGGGGAAATATTTTGAAATGAAAACGAAATGAAATATTTGAAATGAAATGAAGGATTTATTCCATTTAAATATTATAACTATACATGGTGTTATAGATTAATAATAGTTCCTTCTATTTGCCATTTACTAGCATGTGGAAAAAACACTTATATAATACATATACTCGTAGATAGTTTTAACAGAATTTTGTCTCGTTATTTACCATTACACATGTATCAGCCGATTTTGTTAATATTTTGGTGATATTTTTTTAGCAAACCTTTTAGGTAATTGTATTCGTCAGAGGTTGTCACGACTCTAGTAATTCTCAGCGGTTATGGGACAAAGTAGGGTGTATTATTTCATAATATCCCCTTATAAATACGGTCTGCGGTAATATTAACACCTCACAGTGAATAGAACACTATTTCCTCGGAACTAGTTTCAAACAATAACACAACTGAATGACAATGAAGAGTTATTCTCAACTAGGACACCCACGCGAAGTCTAAGAGGATTTCCATATTATACCAGTTTAGTGAACGGGTATTGTATGAGTAGGTAAGGTATGTCTTAGGCTAAGGGTACGTTGATAGAAGATGGACTAAGCGTTTGCCGATAGTAATAGTCTTCAAAACATTGTGTGCATTTAAAATTCAAAGCCCTCAAAGCGGATTTTTAAACTGCTGGTAAAGTAATTATTACTTCATTGAAACTTCTATAAACATTCATTTATCTACACCAATGTTGTAACATTCTACTTATGTTTCCAATACTTGACTTATAATGACTACTGTTATAGCGCAGACAACAAAACACTCAATTTAAGCAATTTCACATGATGTTATAACATCCACATCGATATCGTAAAATCTCATTATAACATCGCGCGCTCGCTCCTGATTGGCCCTGCGCGCGCAGCTGCGCTCTCATTGGTTAGATTTTAATGGCGCCTAGTTCACTGTGACAATACACGTACACGTGAATTTAATGTTTTGCAATATGTTTTTTTTATTTTTATTAGTGAAGATAAAGTAGTGTATGCAACTGCATATAACACGGGTATTATATGACAGTTGCATAAACTACTATTATATAATATTAAAAATTGTATGGAATTTAGAATTTTTTGGAGTGAAAACTTCTTTAGCCGATAGGTAAAAAAATGATAAACCCGCGTCAGACCACGTGACATGATCGAAAATCCGTAAGACTGACGGAGAGTAGACCACCGGTAATAATATTGTGTAGTTTATTTAACCACTAGCGACCCGCCCCGGCTTCGCACAGGTGTATTATACATATACCTTCCTCATGAATCACTATTAAAAAAACCACATCAAAATCCGTTGTTTATTTTTAATGATATAATTACATACACAGAGACAGAGAGACAGCGAGAAGCGGCTTTGTTTTATACTATGTAATGATAAAATATGGACAAGATAACAGAATTGTGGCCGCGTAACGGCAAACGACGCGTGGGGCGTCCAGCAGCTCGTTGGGTTGATGATATTGTATGACTCACGGGTCTTACCTGGGGTCTTACTGCGCTCTGACATTCGGCTTTGCTTTTTCTCCTGCTCGTGCCAGTTACTCACGCCACGAGAGCGAGCGGGAGGGAAAGCGAAGCCGAACGTCAGAGCGCTTACACAGTAAGGCCCCTGGACGAGATTGGCACAGGACCGAGATGAATGGCTTACAAGAAGAGAGACCTACGCTCAGCAGTGGATGATTACAGACTGAAAATGATGATGATGGACACAATAGTAGCCACTATCAATAAAGCTGAAGCCTTAGAATTGGATACGAATTATGAAGTCGAAACTCACACCTGTATCATCACTTAGAATGCGAAGTTCGTCAGTTTGTTTGTGAAATAAGTATGAATCATATCACGCGGGCTCTTGGAAATTTGAGCTATACTGAGCTAATTTGATCTCATGTCACGTAGAATTTTCAAGGATGGATTTTGATCCGTTCTTAGCGAATCTACGTCAGTTATAATCTGTAGGTATATGCTTATGGTATTTAAACATTGTTTCAGCAAACGTCATATTCCGCCTTTCGGCGTGCGCCGGGGACCCGCCGCCCGCACCTGTCTCAGTCCCCTTTGTCGTCTCCCCCGGCGCCCTTGTACCGCACAGGCGATGGCGAAGTTAAGCGGTAGGATTCCAAATATACATATAGGTACATCTTCTTTTCATATTAAATAGGTATCTATGTACTTTAAATTTCCAGACAGATAAATGTTTTTCAAAAAATTGTAAAAATCAGACCTTTTAACATTGTAAATAAAAATAAATGGGAATAAATCAGACCGTTTTAAACGATATTAAACGGGACTCACTCACGTGTTCGTATAGTCATAACACGACTATAGTTTCGATCGCGTTCGGCGACCTTTCTCAAGTTGGCGAGTGCTAACACGCGGAGCCGTCTCGCAATGCACTGCGGGCTGCGGCGCGTAGCGCTCGCGATGACAGCGGTTGCGGTGGCGGGGCGGGGGCGTGTAGAGAGGATTGTTGTGTCGGCGCGCACTGAATATCCTCTTCTTCGATATAACGGTCTCCGTCGGGGATACTCCAGCACACTGAGCTCACTATGTCTCCACCAGTCGCACGGTCAAATCCTCTGGTTCCCTGAAGACACGGTCTCCACGTCGGTGGCAGTGTCCATCCCCCGTCTCTATTAAAGTTAGGGCGTCTGCTAATCTCAATAGCCTCCATAGTAAATATCCATAGTAAATCAGACCGCTTGTACGCTTAGTTTGCTTGTTATCTATGAAGCATTCATATCTGATACGAGTAGACCATGAGGGCATTGGTCATTTTTAGAGTTCCGTATCCAAAGGGTAAAAACGGGACCCTATTACTAAGACCCCGCTGTACGTCTGTCCGTCTGTCTATCACCAGGCTGTATCTCATGAACCGTAATAGCTAGAGAATTGAAATTTTCACAGATGATGTATTTCGGTTGCCGCTATAACAGAAAATAACTAAAATCATAATAATATTAATATTTAAAGGGGGCTCCCATACAACAAATGTCCTTTTTTTGCCGAGGGGCTCGGTACGGTACGGAAAACTTTATGCGCGAGTACAACTCATCCTTAGCCGATTTTTCAAAAAAGTAGATTCTCATCCCCCCATCCCGGAAAGATTATCTTTGCTCTTCGATATCTTAGTGCAAAAGTCGTTTTTGTCCGCTAGATGATAAGTAAAATTGAATTTAGAACATGGTGTGCACTAAGTTAGTTAATTCAAAACATTGTTATACCTATTTACTTCTACCTTCATGGTGTCGAATTTATCATACAACCTTTTTTAATTTGTTAAAATTTCATACGCTGAACCTTCTTGGTGTACCTAATTTTTTTAATATGCTTTGCGCGCGCCTTTATCTTTTCACGTCATATTAATACAACCAAAAAACAAGAAACTTGAAACAAGTGATAAACCTAAAATCAGTGATTCTGAATCGACTGAAACTGTTTATAATGCAAACAAGTTAAAAACTTAATATAAGTGGCGAAAAATTATCTATATTTTTGTGATAGCCATTAACGAAAACATATCTCTCAAGATACTTACAATAGAATATTTTCCCTATAGTGCAGGGCGCGTATTGTAAGTGTGCATAACCAATGTTGTGGTCCGCAGACGGACGGCCGTCGCGAGGCGAGAATACTAATATGAAACTTGGATGTTCGAAGTACCTAATACTATGCGTTGCTAACATGTACGACGAAACAAATAAACTTCTTCTGAGCCTTTCAATACGTACAGTGCTTTAGTCTTTATGAAAATTTTGCCTTAGGCAATGCTAGAGACAGGTCGGTACTAGACTTACGCGTCTGAGATGTAAAATTTAAATTCAAAATTAATTTATTGACATAAACAATATTGTGATAAGCAGCATATAAAAAAATCGAAGGTTATAAATAAACTAATATACATAATAATGACGATTATCTTGAGCTTCGGATTACTAAACTAAACTTAGCTTGTGTCTTAGGAATCCGTGTTCCCCTCAAAAACTAACAAATAGTTTGTTTTATTTAATGATAACATAATTTGTTTGACGAATCTGACATAGTTTTCAATATCAGATCATTTTCTCATAGTTACTAATAACGTGGGCATCGACTTGTCATTTTTTCTTTATGAACAATGGGATAGGTACCTCGTTTTTCATTCAATAAGACTAGATTTAAGAATATCGTTTTGTAACCGTAACTGTAACTGAGTGCTATTTTGGCACATAGTCATTTGAGTTGCAATTTTTTTAACAATAATTATATTTCGCATTACAATGGCAAAACCGACTTCCATCGTGTACAAAATTCGAATAGTTCGCTCGGATTGATGTATACATTTTTGAACTAAAAAGGGATTTTTGGATTCGGTTCACAATTAGCAAAAATATCTATGAGCATACACAAAAAAAAAACGTACAGAGGAACATTAATAATTTTATAAATGTGCGAATTAATAAGTTCAAATGGAGGGATATGGCTGAAAAAGTATTCATGAAATAAAGCAAATGTGTAACCTAAGTAACTAAACGACCCTAACTCTTTCAATCGCTTTACAAAAAAGCTCTTTCTTCCAATTCACCGGCCGCCCAACAAAAGGTAAAGACAGTCTTCTCCCTCATACATCAAAGTCAGGCCTTGACATCTAAAACACTTGAGAAACACCCGAATCCCAAATATATCCGAAAAATATTGGCGCCTCCTCTCCCAATCTGAGACTTTGCAAGATCTCGGCATCGCTCAATTATTCATGAGTTTTATGCCAGTGAAACATCCTCTTTACGTCGTTAGCTGTTCAGATATCGGTATCTATGTCCGAGGATATTAACCATTTATAGGCGCTGTTAGGCCTTTTTCGGGACCTTCAGACTGAAAGCCCTTGCTAGAGCATGTATAGGTATACTTAGGTTTAGGTATACAACTTTAATATAATTGACCGAGCGTTAGCGAGGTCTCTGAGTCTAAATGGGACGAGCCGGCACTTGAGCTGTCAAATGTATGTTTGTATGTTTCTTTGTTCGACGATAACTCAAGTACCGCTCAGCCGATCTCCATGAAATTTAGCATACACGTAGTTTATATATATATAGAATTTTCAAGTTCGAATATGAGCATCTTCTGTTCAGTGGTTGCGAAGATACGAGGCAAAAAGAGGCAAAACGGCGCCACTTTCTGCGGGAATTGCTTGGGTCAAATCTGGTAATTGAAATTCGACCCTCTTCCCTTTGACTGATTGATCTGATATTTGGTACACACCTTTAGTTCAAATGACAATACAATACTATTAGTTATTATATAATTTTGTATAACTTCATATATTTAAACAATTTTATATATTTTTCAACATTAAATATGTTGGAGCGCTTTACGCAAAGTTACCTTTTGAACCATTCATATACTTAGTTCAGTCTTAAAAATCATAGATGGCTCCGTTCATTGAGCGACAAAATCCTGAATCACGCAAATGACTTTTGTAATGAATTTAGTGAGCTATTTGATGTATTTTGTTTTAAAATAAACCATCGGAGTTTAAGAGCTTTATTCGATGGAAGTTTTCTGTGCTTTCTGCTTTGGAGGACGTTCGTCGCGCTCAGCATAATACTCATTCTTAACGAACATTTATTTAACATCCTAATTTAAATTTTGAATCTACCTAAGTCTAAAATCCAAATTTCTATGGTGTAAGGTCAGACGTCAGTGTTAGTTTCTTGTGAAAGTTTTTGAATATTTTGTTTAAAATAAAACAGGACATTAAAAAAGTGATGTCGAGAAGCTCATTGGCGTCATATGAGTAAACTGTTGAATATTGGCACTACTTTAGGCTATGGCTACTTAATCTGAACATCGCGTTCAATAAGCCCCCTACTTACTGCCTGCACCGACGCGACGGGTCTCCTTTTGTCAGCTCCCCGTGATACTTACTACCACTAGAGCCGTCTGCGATGGCCTTTCCAGCTCCCTGTGGTATCGACTGCTACAGGGCATTCTCCGGCGGTTCTCCTGTCATCAACGGGATAACTCTTCGCAACGCCTACTACTTTAGAGCCGTCTGCGATGGCCTTTCCAGCTCCCTGTGGTATCGACTGCTACAGGGCATTCTCCGGCGGTTCTCCTGTCATCAACGGGATAACTCTTCGCAACGCCTACTACTTTAGAGCCGTCTGCGATGGCCTTTCCAGCTCCCTGTGGTATCGACTGCTACAGGGCATTCTCCGGCGGTTCTCCTGTCATCAACGGGATAACTCTTCGCAACGCCTACTACTTTAGAGCAGCTTTAGTATCTACTGCTATGGAGCGTTCTCCAGAGGCTCTCCTGTGACCGACTGGCCAGCTCTCCGTGACATCTACTACTGCGGGGCCGTTTAAAGCGACTTTTTCCGGTCTCTGTCGTATCTACTGCCATGGGGTGTTTTCCTACGGCAGTCTTGTGACCGATACCTAGCTATCCGTGACACTTACGACCACTGGGGCTTTTTGCAACGGCCTTTCCAACTTTCTGTCGCATCTACTACCACGGGATGTATTCCAGAGGCTCTCCTGTGGTCGACTGGTCAGCTCCCCATGGCACCTAATACAGGGTCTATTTCAATGGCCTTTGCAAAAACGTCGTGGACTTTCTTCTTAGAGTAGCTCGCAGAGTGTGTACGTTTAGGTTTGATGATAGCTAGAGGACTGTGTAACGTTTACTTATCTTTTAAATAAAATTGTATAATGATGTTGAATTTTGTTGGTTTTAATTATTTACACTCGAACTAAGTAAAGAATCCCAAAGTAGGTTTCTAACATTTATTCTTAATAGACTTTCTAACAGTGTATACTAACATTGTAACGTTCACGCTGAACGCCCCACGATTTTATTTTTGAGTCTGATCATTGCTCGAGTGATAAGAAAATTAATGCGATGAATGCAGTACTTACTGGGACACGGATGATATCTAATACCGTGCCTAGGACTACCAAAATTATTTTATATCTTTTAGTACATTCTAACAGTAACTTCTCTATAAAACCGTTTAATTTAAAATGTTTTTTAAATATTTTATATGTTTTATGAAAAATCGCTCTCTTTGTTCTTTGAAGCCCTATAAGCTATGCGACTTCTGCTAGTGTTAGATTCCATTCAGTATGAACAGATTTAGCATTATTCAAACATTGTAGCATAACAATAGCAATTTTCGGCAGAAACTCATATACTCGTATTTGAAATATTTTACCGAATGATACTCATTTACTTCACTCATCATTGCAAAACTTTCATACCAATTTTTTTTTTTAAATCATAGTTTTTATGATATAAAATAGGAATACCGCGAGGTCCAAGTCCGGGGCGGACTACTAGTATGTAGGCTATTTTTATTTACAAACGTCCCATTGTCTGTCTGACGGTCTGTAATCAAATCTTGCAAGTTACATTTGATCCACTTCCCGGCTACCGATTGAGCTGAAATTTTGCATACATGTGGAAATCGCGTGACAATGCAATATTATGATGACACGGTGCTGATCTAAAGATGGAGCTGGAACGTGGCCAAAGGAACATAGCAAACAAACGACACAACCTCATCGAGTTTGGGTTCATTTGAATGGTCTTGGCGAGTAGTTTGTCTTTCAATGGTAACCAGGGTCTGATGATGGAGCTGGAAGGTGGTCATAGGAACTCTGTAATGAAACGACGCAACCCTATCGAGTTTCGGCTCGTTTGATTTGTCTTGGCGAGTACTTGATCAGTAAAAGCTTGTTGTAAAAAAAAAAGGTTTTTTGTTTATAATACTCGTTTACTTTTGATTAAAAGGTAGTGTTTAAAATACTCAATCAAAATTGTAACATATTATGTGGTATTTCCACTTAGTTTTAAAATAATGTCCTCAGTATAGCTATCGTTAGCAGTGTTCAGAAATTGTTTATAAGTCTGAGGATATTGACCATTTATGGGCACTTTGAGGCCTTTTTTGGGATTTTTGGATAGTCTGAAAGCTATTGCTAGAGCATGTGTAGTTATACGAAGTAACTACGCCTATTTTTTACCTCTGGTAAAAAAGGGGTGTTACAAGTTACTATATCTGTAGTTGCGAGTGTGACTTATGTAGTATTTCCATGCAGTTCTTTATGATTTTTTAAGCGATTTTTTTATGAGCCGAACGTTTATTTATTAGTTTTAAAACATTGTTTTCGGCCATTCTCCGATTAGACGCTTTTTACCTATTTACCCAATCCTTTCTACAATTTGTTATCAACGAGTCTTAACTTACTTTGGTCACATCGCCCGTAGGCAGCTAGATAATTTTGAGAAACTGGTTGTAGCTGGGAAACTATAGATGGCAAAAGATCACGTGGGCACTCACCTAGGTACCCGTTAGTCTGATCAAATCAAGTTGACAACCAGGCTTCGAGTTTCCACTGCTCTGGAGAAAGAAGATAGAGCGGTGTGGAAGCAGCTTGTCATTGATTCCGTCAAAGCATTTCAAGACGGGCACGACTTTCAGCAATGAATAAGACGAATAAGAAGAAAACCGTATCTTTTATTATTTTTCATTGCTTTTAATTAACAGCCATTCTCCATATTATAAGCAAGTTTTCACGTGTCCCGAGATTGCATAATTCGTAATACTATCAATTTTTTTTTCAGTTTGCGTCAAATAAACGAAAAATAAAACAGGATACGGTAATAAGGTAATAATTATTTTTCGCAACAAATGGCAAAACCGCCTTCCATCGAGTACTAACTCTTCCACTGTTGATATTTCAAAAACGACTCAGCTGATTTCTTTAAAATTTAAATGGGACCACCTCGGAAGTACGAGTATATCAATTCGAAATAAAAAATAATGTTTTTCGATTCGGTTCACAATTGGCGATTGTATCGATGAAAATACACAAAAAAATACATACAGATGAACATAGAACCTCCTCCTTTTTGGAAGTCGGTTAAAAATTGCCAAATTGAAGAATGACCGTAGGTACCTATATTATAGAAACACCCTTGTAATTTGAAAAGAAAACAGAATGCGCATATCAATTATTTATTATCAGAACAAATAAGCATCAGCTAACATGGTATTGTTTCACCCTCCACCCTTCCCTCCCCCTGATTGTTTGCTCTGCGGTATAGTATGGAATACCGTATTATTGGACTGACTTAAGGATAAAAGATTGCTTTTCTAGGAAGTGAGCACATAATAAATATTTGTTTAGGCTTAAGTGGGTAATATTGTTTCTTTGAACCCCGAGTAAGATATCATTTATGTGTAACTGATGAAGGAGGAAGGAAGTTAAGGTAACCCACTGAGTATTCGAGTGTAGGTAGATATTTAGTTAGTGTTTCATTAGTACTCGTAACTACGTATATGTAATCTATGTAGCAAGTGCGTGCTGTAAAAACGAAGCAATCTTCGTTTTTACAAATTAACATCTAAAGTATTGACTTTATTGAATACTCGTAAAGCGTTTTGCGTTGTTACATTACAGCAAAGAGCCAACCTACGAACGAATTGATTGTTTGTAGGAGCAAATATTTTAAAACGAGTTGATTTTTGAGAATATTCTTAGACGGGGTGAAATCATGGAACTTATTTATCATTGAACACTTTGCTTTGAGATCAAGTAATTTTTTTGAATGAAATAGCCGACTGTTTCGTAATTTCAAGCTCATTACTATAACGCAAAAAGTTGTTAACGAAGACAGGCACAACTACGAGTACATCCTGCGTATCCAAATGTTCTTTGTACATTATTTATGTACGTGCTAAGTGTATGTGAGTGCAAAAGTAGCTTCATGAACAAAAATCTCATCAGACCACAGACTAGCGTAGGCACGCACCTAAAATTCCACAAAGCTCCAGAACAGCATTTTAATTCAGACACGTTTGTACGTAAAACACACTTTGAAACTTAATATCACGCCCACAATCTGGTTGAACGACAAAGCCAGAAAAACAAGCAAAGCGAAAATGAGTCGCGTACTACAGGACCCACCAACTTTGCATATTATACAGTTGTTGAAAAGCTTAACGTAAAATATTCCATTGAGTTTTCACGGACAACTTAATTTTGCCGCCCTCATTGAACTGCAGTGATTTGGTAGTCGTTGTGTATACTTTACCTGCAACTGAATACTAACGTCTAACTTACTGCAATTAGGTAGAACAGTGACTACAAACACGATGATTAGAAGGATTTTTTTACATTATTGTATTTCTTATTTCTTGCCAGCGGACCACAACGTCGTCGTTGCGGTATTTCCTCAATGCTGATCACGACGAGCCGTCGTATTTCGATTTGCTAGAATTCTCATTAAACGTATGCCGTGATCGGCGGTTATTTTAAGGTTGCCTTTTTGATTGCAATTTTTCAAATAAATATAACATGAATATTGTTATTTTTAAATAATTAAAATATATGTAGGGGACTGAGACTAATCGTGTAAATCACCCGCAATCGTCATTTGTGGGACATCTATTAGTACGGCTCGCCGGCGGTCTCTAGTTGTCCATCTCACCAAAATAAACACTCTGTACCACTTCAACGGGTGGTTTTATTAACCTAGTATCATTTGGTAATCAATTTAACAAGAATTTTCGAAGATGAAAACGGATTTTAAAGTCAATAGGTTGGCACGGGTGCAATGCCGCCTTGCGCTCGGAATGGAATGAAGTTTCTCACACATCTGTCATTTCATTCCGACACAAGCATGCAGTGTTGCCACGTGCGACCCAGACGAAGTTACAATAATGACGAAAATGGCCGGCACACAGGTGGATGCGGGTTATAAAATGCCCAGCTGGCGACTTTCTTACGGCTCAGGAGTAATATTCGTCTTACAGGCGTGATGTCGAGGGTTCAAATTCCAGTCCCGTACTAAAGAGTCTTTGAAATTTGTATGGATGATTATACCACCAGTTTATATCGCTTTTCGTGAAGGAAAACGTGGCGAGGTAAACTACACACGTCCTTAAATAAATTTAATGACTTAAAATATATTTAGTAGACTTAATAAATACCCTAAACAAGGCTTGAAAGAATTTAAATGACTTCTGTCAAACAAATACTTGGTAACCAATACCCGTGCCTCCAATGAATCTATAATCTCCTGGGGTAACAAACCCTTTTAAAAAAGCTATTTGGAAGGATAGAATAATCGGGTAGCAAAATGAAAAACGACGTTTAAAGGCAGACGGTGTTAACGCTTTTAAAATTACAATACTTAAGGTACTAATGGCAGACAACTTTTGAGAACCGTTTTTAACGGGGGATAAAATTTTAGTTTAGGTTAGGTAAATATTGCAGTGTAAGTTAGAATAAGTAATGTTACTTAATCTTTGTGTAAGACAGCGTCATCTCATCATTATCATCATCATCCATCCATCAGCCATAGGACGTCCACTGCTGGACACAGGCCTCCCCTATAAATCTCCATAGCGTCATTTAGTACATTTAGTACATAATAAATAAGAATATTGTCTTTTGTAGTAATAATTATAAATTTTAGTAATAAACATGAATATCATTGTCTTTGGGCAAAACAAATGCCAATGTTTTTTTTACGATTGCGATCGCAAATAATAAGATGTACCTAATCAGCAGCAAGCTTAATCTCAAATTTTCGTTTCATAAACAGCTATGATAAAAATAAACCTTTTGTTAGGTATACAAAAGGTTTATTTTTCTGTCGACAGTACAAAATGTTCTGCAATAGATTGAGACTTGGGAAAATTTAATTTAAATCTAATTTGCAGTTATTATCGTCATCCCTTCAACACAAGACAAGTAGAAATCCAAATTTATTTCTTGTTTGTTAATTGAAAAGTATTGATTTATTGCATTATTGCCTATACTTAACAAAAAGTTTGACGATTTCTGCTTTTTAATTTTAATATTTTTACCTGTTTCGTGACAATACTAGAGACTAATAATAAAAAGGTTGACCGAATTCGACCTTTCCTTCAGCCTTAAGTCCACTGCAGGACGTAAGCCTACCCACGAAGGGTGATTGGGCCATATCCACCAGCCCATTGGCCCAGTGCGGGTTGGTGGATTTACTCACGCCATCGAATATTTCTTCTACGGACGTATGCAAGTTGCCTCACGATGTTTTCCTCCACCGAAAAGCCAGTGGTGTGAAATTCCGTACATAAGTTCCAAAGAAACTCATTGGTACGGGACCGAGATCGAACCCACGACCTCAAGAATGACAGGCCAGCGTAACAACCACTAGACCACCACTTTTTCGCCTTAAACGTATCAATCTCAAAAACTGAAAATTTGATGATATTTTCCAGGCCGGTTTCGGCCACGGCGACTGCGTAGATTCTTCTTAGATTACATGATGGGTTCTCACATGACTAAAGTAACCAATTTAAGCGGTAAAAGTAAAATTTGTTTGGGACATAATACAATGATGCGTGCCAACAAAGATGAGACTTGAGAAACCACTTTGGTTTGTAATAAATATACAAATTCTTGATAATAGATATACAAACGTTTAAAAAACGTTTCTAAAACGTTTAATAAATATACAAATTCTGGATAATTACTTTGTACACGACTGTACCTGCGCAAGATCCCCCACCACTGACGCTCGTCAAGACTCATCTTTGGTGGCACGACCTATACGTATACAAACAAATACATACATTTTGACTATGGAAACAAACGCGGTCTTTGCACACTGTAATTGAAATAGGGTATTATAGTCATTTTTGAAAAGTATCTTAATTAGATTCTGTAGGGCTAATAAACCACTAAAAAAAAAACAAAAAAAGAAATTCAGGCTTTAGGTGCTTTAAAACTGCATTTGAATTTTACAGTTTCAAAATTTCGCGCGTAATTTACGAAAACGATTGATGTCAATATTTTACTCTGTGGTTACAAATGACGTCACGATGCTATGTAAACAATGCGCGTAAATATTTCTCACGACAGTGTCTTTGACAGCTGACATTGACACTGCCATTCTATAGTTTTCAATGTTTACATGGCATCATGACGTCATCACATGGCTGCGCCTATTTTATGTACAGATTAAAAAAACGGAATATTTTGTATTGATTTTTAAAATTTATTTTGATGTTTTGTGATCTAAAACTAACATTTTCCGATTGCTTTTTGCCTAAGCTATCTCAAAAATACATTTACAGATTTTTTTCTCGTCCATAGTAAAATACCCTATTATTACACGTATTCCTGTGTCATTATACAGGAATAAGAAGTTCGACCACATTCGAATAGTTATTACTCAGGAATACGTGAATAACACCTGTACTTATTTCGTCCTTACAAATACAAATAGTTCTACGACTACTCCAAATCCAAATTAAACATTTACGGATTCGGATTCGTTTCAAATGTAATAGAACAAAACCACTGTTACAGTAGCGTAAATACAACACATACAAAGGAATAAATATACGACTAAAATTTTGAGCGCAGACACTAATATCGCATTTTCCAACAAAAATCAATGTATTTAAAAAAAACTGAAAACATGTAAACTAAGAAAATATAGCATTCAAATTGCAGCAGGGGTGTTCAATATACAAGTTGAAAGAACCTATAAACTGTATAAATTGTAATATTGCATCTACATATATATATGGAGATTGCGAAAACTAAAGTCATATTTTTATTTATTTGTTTCATAACGATATCCGAATAATGCTTTTGTACATTTTACGTGCGCTCTAGCAATCTTACATTTTGTATTTTAATTTCGATTTACATAAAATGATGACAAAAATGAAATGACATGAAAAAACTAATAGTGTACGACGTACTTTTTAGGGTTCCGTACCGTAGGGTAAAAACGGGACCCTAAAACTCCGCTGTCCGTCTGTCTGTTCACCAGGCTGTATCTCATAAACCGTAACAGCTGGAACGTTGAAATTTTCAATGATGACGTATTTCTGTTGCCACTGTAACAGCAAGTTCTAAAAATTGAAAGAAATAAATATTTTAAAAAGTCGACATTTAACGGTGACAGGCAGATACTTGAAATGGTCTCAGAATATTAAATTTAACCTATGCACTTTAAAAATAAAATAAATATTTAAGGGTCCATTACAAGCTCCCATACAAGTAACGTGTTTTTCTGCTCGATAATTATAACGGCGATAGGAAGCTGCTTGAAATATTAAGTGGTATTATAACAACACTAAAATAGTTCTTTTAGTAATTGCACTGAAGTTATATTATCTCAGGTTCACTTTTAGTAGAGGTAGGCATAGAAATTAAAAAAAACACCAAGGGGCTATTTACAAATATGTACCAAAATAATAATAAAGTAAAATTAAATGTTCGATTCACCGCAAGATAAATTGTCATCTGATTGTCAAAACAAAAGATCGTATTCTCAATTTGAAAAGCGCGCGCGCGGTCCGTTGTGGTCTAGTGGTTGTAACGCTGGCCTGGCATTCTTGAGGTCGTGGGTTCAATCCCGGTCCCGTACCAATGAGTTTCTTTGGAACCTATGTGCGGAATTTCACAACACTGGCTTTTCGGTGAAGGAAAACATCGTGAGGCAACCTGCATACGTCCGTAGAAGAAATTCGATGGCGTGAGTGAATCCACCAACCCGCACTAGGCCAGCCATTGTGCTTGCCACAGTATAATCCTTTTAAAAATAATTAATAAATTAAAATAATACCTATTTATTAAGGGGGGCTTCCATACTGTACGGAACCCTTCGTGCGCTAGTCCGACTCGCACTAAGCCAATTATTAACAAATTTAGATAATAATTAAATAAATATTTTAGGGACGTCTTACGGTCTCTGACCAAGCAAAGCTTGTGATATGGCTGCCAGAGATTGATATACTAAACAAACATATTTTTAAATACATGCTTATATAGACAGTAACTAAATAACACCCAGACACAGAGTGAACATCTATGTTTATTACATGAATGCTTGCCCTATAATAGGTCCTGCCCTATTTAGGTGGGAATTGAACCCACACCTCTTTGTTATAGAAGTCAGGGTCACTAACCACTGAGCCACCGAGGCAGTCGAAACACTGGGAAAATGCACTCAATTTTAAAAAAGCAAACTCTTGAAAGACATGAAAAACAGAGCTATACAAAAAAACACGGAAAACTCAGTTGTAAAAAAGTAAATAAAATACAAACAACAAGCGTACACGTAGGAAAACAACTTGTTTCTCTACAACCTCTTTGTTTTATGTCAGTATTCATTTTGCTTCGGAACTCTAAAAACGGAGCTACAAAGTAATCTTACAATTTCAGCTTTCGTAGCCAATTGTTGTGAAAAACTTAAATTTTTCATCCCGCTAGGCGGTAATGTGAAACTTTCGGCGAGGTTTTACACTTTTACAACGCCGCAGTGGTGTAAAGACAAAGATGTTTCATGAATAAATTGTTTACGATTGCATAAATTAAAGCTCGGATTCATATTCATTGTGCTCTTCTCGGCTTCATCGGCAGTAATTCTGAGTTATTGCAGGTTATAGCAAGTTTTGGAAGTCGTAACTTGGTGGGTTTACTTTGGCAGTCATTTTAATTCTGAGCTTAGATAGCGTTTAAGATTTGGCGGTTGTTACTTAGCTATGTTCACTGTTCAGGGCTGTTTCTAATCAATTAGCATCCTTTTGGGGGCTTATTATGTATAATTATTGTTAGCCCCTAAAAGGATGCTTACTGATTAGAAATAACCCTGTATAGCTAGAAGAAAATATAACTGCCTCGGTGGCTCAGTGGTTAGTGACCCTGACTTCTGGGTCATAGAGGCGGGGGTTCGATCCTCACCCATGGCAAACATTTGTGTGATGAACATAGGTGTTTTCTTTGTGTCTGGATGTCATTTAGGTACTTATTATCAGTTATAAAGTTAACAAACAATATTTTTTCTTTGGTTTTTCAGTAGCCTAGGTCCTAGGTAACATAATTTGTCCGGAGTCTAGAAATTTAGATGTTTGAAACCCCCGTGTGTTTTGGTTTTCAACTAATATCAAATAAAATTAATTTGGTCTACGTAATGGTGTTAATTTTTCACATAGTTTTGGCGATTGTTGTGACCATGTAATTAAAAGTGTGCAAATCAAACTAATAAAAATCTTGTAAAACAAACACACTTATTGTTATAAGAAAAGTGTGACATTGAATTAGACAGGTACGTATGTATACCTGTCTAACAAAATTTCACAGTTTCTTACCTATTAATATGTAGTAGTACAGTACTACGACAACAGATAAAATCCACGTAAAAATGCAAGAATTTTAAAACAATTTTAGTACAACGTTTTTGGTAAGTACCTACTGTTAGCCGCATAATCGACTCTCCGAGTCGATTGGTATCGGCACATCCCTAACGCGCGCCAAGAGAGGGCACTACACTAGCGACGCTACAGATTTAGACAGGAACGAGCAATGGCGCGCATTAGTATCTTTTGTAATATTGATAACGATTAGATTAAAAGTGTAAATGGTGCTATACCAGACTTTATAAAACGCCCACGATCGACCACTAACAAAATAAGGGAAATCAGGCGCATCCTTTAATACTACTTACACAGCAAGAAAAATTGAGTGGGTGCTTTCAAAAATATCAACTTCATCTTTAATTCATATTTTCATTTTAGAATATTTTAGTTGTAAAAAATACAGAGAGTATATTGGAAAAATACTGTTTTTATCAATGAAATATTTCCATAAATCATAACTAAACTTATTTGAAATATTAAATTTGAATCCAAGTTTCAATCGAATACGACGTACTCGTATGATAGAAAATATAATCATTTGTGATTTCGTTAAAAATACAGCTATTTTATGATAAGTGAAATGTTGGAATACGTTGAACCTGTAAAAAATATATTGAAACCTTTTATTGTACGTTATTGAAAATACACATCGTTTTAGATTTTAATTTCAAAGTCAGTTCATTATTACTTACATATAAGTTAACAAAGCAAACGCAGGTTTTCTATGTAAAACAAATTTTAACGACCTATTCTCAGTCCAAAAATGTCAGAAAAAAACCAACGGACCTTTCATTCTCTGAAAAAACTTGTTAAAACAGTATGTAAAACCCATTTATACAGTATTTTATTATTTTCTTTGCCAGTACCTACACAATTTTCGAAAAATTGATTTGTATGAGACCGCGATTTGATTATTTAGCATTCTGTCACAACAGCAACGACTTAGGTATCTGATACATAAAAATCTCGTCACCGTTTTTAGGGTTCCGTACTCAAAGGGTAAAAACGGGACCCTATTACTAAGACTTCGATGTCCGTCTGTCCGTCTGTCCGTCTATCCGTCTGTCTGTCTGTCACCGAGCTGTATCTCATGAACCGTGATAGCTAGGCAGCTGAAATTTTCACAGATGATGTATTTCTGTTGCTACGATAACCAAAAATACTAAAAATAGAATAAAATAAATATTTAAGGGGGCTCCTATACAACAAACGTGATTTTTAGATTTTTTTTGCTTGCTATCTATAACGTCAGGATTAGGGCTTCCATACGGTACCGAACCCTTCGTGCGCGAGTCTGACTCGCACTTGGCCGATTTTTTATCGAACTCCTCTGACACGTAAGAAAACGATTTAAAGATTTTTGAAGTGAAAAATTTTAGCGGAATTGTGCACTTTTTGGGATGGGTAAAAAAATGTTAAACTCGCGTCAGAACACGTGACCTGATAGAAAATTCATGAAACTTAGGGAGAGTAGACCACCGGCGCGGCGTAGGAGAGGAAGTAATATCCCCCTCTCATAGTACCGCGCGGCGAAAATGTATGCCTGCTCCTGCTGTTTCGTTTAAGCAGCGCAGGGCGCTTGCGCGAATGTGCGTGTGTGATATAGTGTTTTATCTACACTAATGTTGTAACATTCTACTTATGTTTCCAATACTTGACTTATAATGACTACTGTTATAGCGCAGACAACAAAACACTCAATTTAAGCAATTTCACATGATGTTATAATATCCACATCGATATCGTAAAATCTCATTATAACATCGCGCGCTCGCTCCTGATTGGCCCTGCGCGCGCAGCTGCGCTCTCATTGGTTAGATTTTAACGGCGCCAAGTTCACTGTGACAATACACGTACGCGTGAATTTAATGTTTCGCAATATGTTTTTTATTTTTATTTTTATTAGTGAAGATAAAGTAGTGTATGCAACTGCATATAACACGGGTATACTTCATTATATGACAGTTGCATAAACTACTATTACCACATAAATGATAGTACTCTATAATGTTCAAGTTAACTTTTCTGCTGGCACTCCCCGAGTGCACCCCGTTGTTTTTTATATTTATTTATGGTAGGTATTTGGTCTGAAATAGATAATGGGCTATTTTTATACCCCAAGTTAATAAGGGTGGCAAAATAACGTATGCCATCTCAGCTGCTGAATATATTATAATAATAAAGTTACATTTATATCAGCGCTTCGTTTTACGTAAAATTTCAAATACCTTAACCACGTTATAATTATTCGTAACCACAAATTTTATTAACAAAATGGTTTTATGGAACACGAATACATTACTGGAATGATCAGTAATTACAGATATTAATTGAATTATCTGGAAATATCGGGTATTTATGGAATGTTATGTGGGATTCAGTTCATATATTGCAGCCATTCTCAAAGTGTGGTCCGTGAAGCCCTAGGGTTCCGTAAAGACTTTGTGGGGGCTCCGTGAAAATACTAAATAACTAATAATGAGAAAAGAAATCTTCTACCGGACTTAAAAATGTTTCAAGATGATAACTTCTCTATTTAGAGCGCATTTAGTGAGAAAATACGTGCTTCTTTTGAAACATATTATTCCGAAATCAAAAATTAAAATGAAAAAGGATTCAATTGCCTTTTTAATTCAGTTTCATACCTGTGTTAGATATTTATTTATTACACAACCATTACATTTTGTTATCATTATTAAATAAATGATTTTCATAACCGAATTTTTGTTTGTTTTAGGGTTCCGTCAAATATTTCACTGTCCAAAAGGCGTGCGTTCTAAAACTTTTTTAATGACGGACCCGACAAAAAGTTTGAGAACCGCTGATCTATTGAATTATTTCTTAACCTTTGACCCAAAAAGGTTATTATAATAAATGAGAAGTGTGTCTATTTCCTGTACTGTATCTATTTATACATATGGGGTATATTAGCCTCTAAATTAATTATTATTTTGTTTGAAACATGCTGGTCAAGATAGGTAGGTAAGTAAGTTCGTACAAGCCGGATGTCTAGCCCTGGTGTCAGAGTTTTTAAACCGCCTGAAGTCTCTGACATAGTTAAACGGTTAAAACATCCGGATCCTACAATTTAACGTGTTATCCGAGCCACAGTAGCGCTCAGTTGTAAATGCCACCCGCGGTCACCCATCCGAAGACTGACCGTGCTGAGCGTTGCTTAACTTCAATGATCGCTGACTAACACCTAGTCAAACTACGCTATAAGTGCTACAGTATAGGTAAGTTAAGTATAAGATTCTCGTAGCGTACATCATCCTTCCTTATCCTTACATAGTATAAAATAAAGTCGCTATTTTTGTCGACTGTTTGTCTGTATGCTTAAATCTTTAAAACTACGCAACGGATTTTGATGCGGTTTTTTCAATGGATAGAGTGATTCAAGAGGAAGGTTTATATGTATAATACACCTGTGCGAAGCCGGGGCGGGTCGTCTAGTTTAGCTATAAATCCGACTGCTTAACTTAGTCCTTGCCTGCGCGGTACAGGGGCGTGGGGGTTCCTGAGGGTTGACGACAAAAGGAGACAAAAGGGGACAGAGACATTTGTACTTGTTGTCAGTACCAGCTGTCTCAGTCCCTTTTGTCGTCTACCCCCGCGCCCCTGTACCAGGCAAGTGAGGACTAAGTTAAGCGGTCAGATTTATAAATGTGTAGTCGGGGATTTAGAATTATAGTTTTGTTTGGTTTGTTGAGTGTGTTGTGATACAAAAAGTGGCTGACCACATTCTTGTGACTTTACCCCACATAAAATAATAAAAATCGGCCAAGTGCGCACTGAACCAACATGGTGTATATGGTCCAACCCTGTGATCAGTAGTGTGCTTTAAAAAACACGGTATATTACAGGATAATTAAAAGTTTTGGGACGGCTAGCAAAATTTAAAACTTTTGCCTATCACTAGTCTATTAAATTTACCCGTCTCGTTCAGTAGCTAGCTTATGTAGTGAAACTCCATATCCTTAAAATCACTGGTTTATTATTTCACTATGCACATTATTAATACTTCCTATATACATCACTTATAAACCACCAGCTTTTACCCGCGGCTTCGCCCGCGTTATATTTTGATTTTGGCTAATGTTTGTGTCGGCTGCGAAACCTAACCTAAGCGACAAACCTCAAAATACCTTAGAGGAATGCTTTTGTTGGTTAAGTTACGGTTGGAGTGTATATACAACTCCCCTGTGTATTCCCGCCTTGTCGTGGCAGGGGAAGTCTAAGGCAGCTGAAAAGGCGGCGCTCGAAGTCTCCCTCTTCTTTGGGTCTTTCCCCAAGGCAGTTTAGAGGCCGGCACTCGTAGTGCAGCCGCTTTTAACTAAAGCAGCTGAGAGGATGGCCGGTAGGTTGCCTGCCTTATGAGGAGTGTTGCTTCTGAGGCGGGCTGCAGTGCCGCTCCTGCGACGCTGCAACCGAGGATTAGGGGCTGCGGTGGGATGGAACTGGTTGTGTGGGTGCCGCCACCTACCCTACCTTCCGCTAGGCCGTCAACCTGTTGGAAGACGCAGTGGGGCTGCAGGGGAAGAGAAGTGTCGGTATCGCGATGGCCGTTCTCACTGCCCTCTGCAGTTGAAGAGGCAGGTGCTGGGCTACTATGACTGACCCGTTGCACTGGGATCAGGACGTTGGAATGCTGTCCGACGCTCAGTGCTGGTTACTCCCGAGTGGTGGATGACGATGTGTCTTGTGCTCCGAAACACACCGTCATTATGGCGGGAGCGCAAGCTCCGTTATGGAGCCCGAGTCTGGGCTAGCGCTGTTGAGTGCCGCGAAGGAGTGCGAAAAATGTAGGAACGTCCTAAACTTGAAATGACAGGTTATTTCTGGCGCTTAGACGGCTGCTACCGCGGCCCGCTCGCTTACTTTTCATCCTATCCTACGGGAACTGTTAAAGTTTTTGGGATAAAAAGTGGCCTTTGTCTCTTTTTGTCTTTCAAACTATATTCATGCAATAAGTCAAGGCAATCCGTTGCTCCGTTGCTGAGAAAAAGTTATTGTCTTATCCTACGGGAACCGCAATTTTTTCGGAAAGGAAAGTATCCTATGTCACTTTCCGTCTTCCAAACTATGCCCACCCCAAAAATCAAGTCAATCCGATGCTCCATTGCTGAGAAACAGTTATTGTCCTATCCCATGGGAATCACGAATTTTCTCGGGATACAAAAGTATCCTGTTATCACTTTCTGTCTTTTAAACCATAGGTATCCATACCAAAAATCAATTCAATCTTTTGCTCCGTTGCTGCGTCAAAGAGGAACAAACCAACAAACTTTTCGGATTGATAATATGAAAGTATGATGATTCTGTACCATAAAGGTAGAATAAAGAAACATGTTAAACCTCTAATGATAGAAGATTTAAAAATATTTTTAATGTCAGACAAAATGACGGCCTGTTATTAAACGTCATAGTAACATGTAGCATGCAGAGGGAATATAGCATTTTATCCAATTTTAATGTCAGTTGTCATTTTCAATCCATACTTTATTTCCTCTTCAAGGGGATATAATGGTGGAAAAACAATTTGTCCCCTTGCCATGCTACCTGTGATTTATAAAAGTCTGCAGACAATGTCACCTGTCATCTAATTACGTTTCGATGTGACGTTTCGTTAAGTGTCATAGAGGAATTAATCACTTAGCGTCTTTGTGATAGTGGCGACAATTTGCTTTCGATAGTTTTTGTCCTGTCCTACAGGAACTATGCAATTTTTTGCTTAACGTCTAATGATTAGCATCTAAAATTCAACGCGCTTGGTTTTGCTCTTGAGTCTCAGCAGTTCTTTGCGCTGCGTGATGCTCGGCATCTAAAAGTCGCTGCGCTTGACTTTCTCCTTAAGTCTCAGCAGCTCTCTGAGCTGCGTCACGCTCAGCATCTAAAATTCGACGTGCTTGGTTTTTTGCTCTTGAGTCTCAGCAGTTCTTTGCGCTGCGTGATGCTCAGCATCTAAAAGTCGCCTCGCTTGACTTTCAACTTCAGTCTTAGCAGCTCTCTGAGCTGCGTGACGCTCAGCATCTAAAATTCGACGCGCTTGGTTTTGCTCTTGAGTCTCAGCAGCTCTTTGAGATGTGTGGCGCTCGGCATCTAATGTCAAACGCGTTTAAGTGTGCTCTTCAGACTCATGGCTTCTAGCAATTTTCTTTACGCGAGCTCCGCTAGAACTACGCGCTAGATTCGATTTGTGTTTTGTAGGCATACCTATTAGAATGAAAACTACGTAATTAAACTGAAAAAATACATGTAACCTTTTCTAAATTTTACAGGAAAAGATTGATTGACTTTGACATTTGCAACTCGAGCAGCCTTAAATGGGCATTGGGCATAGAGAATGTAATTTGGAAAGTCAAGATGCAAATTACCATTTGTCATGGTAGAAAATAAGTTTTTTCTTCTAAGATTCTAGCCAATGCGTTTTCATCCCCCGTTTTCAACCCTTTAAAACTATTTTTTCGAATCAAAAAGTAGCCTATGTGCTTTCTCAGGGTCTAGACTATTTGTGTACCTAATTTCATTCAAATCGGTTCAGTAGTTTTAGCGTGAAAGCGCGACAGACAGACAGAGTTACTTTCGCATTTATAATATTAGTAAGGAAGTAAGGATATCTCACTTATATATAACTTATATGAATTTGGGCAGAGTAACAGTGTAAACTCTGGAGGTGCACATCACACCGCTTCACCGAACAGATTGCTGACTTTCTTTCGCCCCTCTACGGCCATGCTTTTTCCCCTTGCAATTTTAAGTCGGGTAGTCCTTCAACCGTTTAGATAGTCAAATCAAAGTCTTCAAGTCAAATTGAAGATTAAATCAAAACAAATAATCGATTAATATCAGAGTCAAAATAAATACTTGTTTTAAAAAACCAAATACCATTAAAATACCTAAAACCTAACACTTACTCAGATTGCAGACTAGACTTCCTCATAACTTCCTGCTATAGTCAGACGTTCTAACTGGCCATCCATTGTTATAATGTATGAAAATTTAAGGCAATAAAATCAGAGTCGGAGCCTTGCAGCCTGTAAACAAGGCTCGACCGAGGCTTAAACGGTTCAGCCGCCGCCGATGGAAGGTAACAAGAATGCTAGAAAAGGCGATATGGTATACTAGCTTTTACCCGCGGCTTCGCCCGCATGATATTTTGATTTTTGTGCTATCCCATGGGAACCCTTTATTTATCCGGGATAAAAAATAGACTATGTCGCTTTCCTTCTTTCAAACCCGATGCCCTACCTTACCACTCTTAATAAAGGTGGTGGTAAATCATAAAAAATTATAATAAAAACACAATTTGACGGTTGTTCGATTCTGTAGTTGTTTTTTTTGACATTTCCTGAAGCGCACTCTAGAATAGCTCACAGATAGCAGAATTTTTCCTACTTATTTAACAATTATTGTATTAATTATATTATGGAAAATTTACGCGTTAGCAATGCCACTATTGCTAACGCTGGCGCTGGGACCGGACGGCGGACGCGAGCGTCAGTCAGTGTGACCTGGTCCAGCGGTGTATGCACGTTTGTTTATGCCTATATTAACTAATTAAATCACTCTTCGATCGCAAATAAGCGTTCTGTTACTGCATAAATTAGCTTGGTTTTTCTTTGTTGAACGTATTGTTTGAAGATAAGTTGAAAACACAATTATATGTTTTTGTTGTTGTGTATAGTTTGAAATTGAATCCTAAAACTTTCATAATCATGTATTTGATGTCATAGCCCAGTAAAATGTACTCTAGTTAGTTCTTGTGAAGTGCCTATGTACCTAATACGAGTTGATTTAACTGCTCGCGCAGTGACTCGCGGTAGTGACATCACCGCTGGTCCCAACATAATATATCAGTGCTGGTTGTATATAAGCAATATGCTGAGTTGGGATCAGTTTCGTGGCAAAGCATTGGGTAGCATACTTGGTTTGTGAATAGTTCTATTTTTAGTTGTTTCCGTGTTTTGTTTCTGTGTACCTAATTGTTTTGTCCCGAATAAAATTTTCTGTATTTTAAATTTTCTGTATTTCTGTATATTATTGCAAAGTTTCATCTCAATCGGTTCAGTAGTTTTTGCGTGAAAGAGTAACAAACATCCATCCATCCTTTCAAACTTTCGCGTTTATAATATTAGTAGGAAGTTTCATACACACAGTTTTCTATTACAATGTTGGAATGTCACAAAACATGTACAAAAAGTCAAGTTACATCTAGGACGAGAACAGATATTTTAAAAAATCAGCCAAGTGCGAGTTGGACTCACGCATGAAGGGTTCCGTACCGTATGGGAGCCCTTTGGCAAAAAAAATATCACGTTTGTTGTATGGGTACCCCTTTTAACTATCTAAATTATTCGGTTTTTAGTATTTGTTGTTAAAGCGGCAATCGAAATACATCATCTGTGAAAATGTCAACTCTCTCTGTCAACGGTACGTGAGATACAGCCTAGTGACAGACAGACAGACGGACAGCGGGGTCTTAGTATTAGGGTACCGTTTTTACCCTTTGGGTACGGAACCCTCAAAAGCTTCTGTCAAGCCAAAATCTGAGACTTCCAACTTTGAAGCCAGAGAAAGGTATTATAATTATATGACCAGTACTGAGGAGTATAATTATATGCCTAGGTTAAGAAAATTTAAAGAGAGTTGGCACGTGATACCTATGGAAGCTACCTATGTCTTAGTATATTTGGAAAAATCTCGTTTTGGAACTTTAAAGTCATTAGTTTAAATCCCAATCCCTTACCAAAGAAGATATAAAAGTACTACGTACCCGTACTAATGACTTCAGTATGTGCTATAGTACGTGCTATTAGCTATTAGACTAGGTGATTGCAATCACCAATGTAAAGAAACACGTTAATTACGGTTAGTTTTTGATGAAAAACTACGGATGGTCTTTTACAACTGAGCGGTAACGTGGCATGGTTGGCACATTCAATTTATTTCTGGCTTTTTAACCGATTTCTATTTCAGAGAATTCTAGGAGTTTTTAAAACTTAAATATGCAGAGCAAGTCAATTGTCATATAGGTTCTGTGGAGCACTTAGTCAAGTTACGTTATCAACACTTTGGACTCAATTTTGAAGCCTTTGAATCTTTTAAGGTATTGCTGCCCCTGTCTAGATTGAAACGGAAGCCTGCAGTTTTTTAGTAAGTTCAGTCTCGAGTAAATTCTTCAAAACTATGCCTTTTGTTTTTTTGATAAGCACCATACAATTATAAGCTACTTATAAGCATTTTTTGCTAACTAAGCTGGCAGTGGGCTTGAGAATTTGGATCTTCAGACCTTCAAGGGCCTGTGGATGATTCAGTTGCTTTTTGTGTAGTACCTACGTAGTTTTAGCTTAGGTATACAATAAGCCCCATTACAGAGGCGCCAGCGTAAATTTAATAGCAACGTAAAAAGCGTTCTCTCTATCGAATGCCTAAAGTGAAAAAGAAACAGACCTATGCTATTTACTTAATAAAATTACGATGGCGCCTCTGTAATCGGGCTTAGTATGTACTTACGCTGAGTTGGGACCAGTTTTGTGACAAGGATATTATTAGGTGTAAAACTGTTTTTTTTTGTGTTTTATGATTTGTTTTGTTGTTGATGTACCTAACTGTACCTTTTATTTTTGTTGCAAATTAATTTCTGTATTACTGTATTACATTTTGTTACAGTTAATAAAGGCACTTGACTTTCAAAAGAGCTAAGTACATGAAAGTGCCACCTCCATGTTGCTTTGCTCCCCGGCCTGTGGCCCACAAAGCCTTCGGGCGCGGTAACTACGTCACTTCCGGTTCCGGCTATTATTGCACGGCCACAATTCGCTTTTAATAAATCAGGTACCGGCTACTGGTGCCCTATTGTTTCACGGGCTAGTTTTTGTAGCCATGCTTTTCGTTGGGAAAAGCCAGGATATACATTTGTTACTTATGTTTCTTTTACATATAATTAATACATAACATGGAATCGACTCAGTTTAAACTAATATAATTTATACCTTTGCTTAAATATAAAAAAAAAAACCTATCAAAATAGTACTCGCGTTCTTATACTCGTAATCATCAATGTAGAGGAATAAATCTATCTATGATGTGACGAACTCGACGAATAACTTACATAGACTGCTATATTCAGCTAAACAACCTTTTTTCAGTGTTAGAGAATGATCGAAATAAATGAAAATATCAATTCAATTCAATTTAATCGTTTTTATTGCGCCATAAATACATATCTTGCTTGATGTAGGCAGAAACCTATTTAACGTGTAGCACACATGTAAGTTACTAGTTCTATCTGAATAAGAAGATGTTATGAAGGAAGGAGGTTCTGTTAAAAACAACTTGAAAAACTTACAAACTATAAATCATACAATCTCAATGCCTCTTAGATGACATCGCACAAAGTTGGGGATTTTAAGTATTTGATTTTATTTTTCTATTATCTTATTATGTTATAGTCAACCAATAAATCAGTTCGAAAAATGGAGTGATTTGAGAATCTCCTATTTTTTGGAAATCGGTTGAAGTCGTCCACATTCCAGTCGTTTGCTTAAAAATGTAGACTGCCTCGGTGGCTCAGTGGTTAGTGACCCTGAATTTTGGGTCAAAGAGGCCTGGGTTCTATTCCCACCCAGGGCAAGTATGTGATGAACATAGGTGTTTGTTCTAGTATTTAAAAATATGTATATCATAGTCTCTGGCAGCCATATCACAAACTTTGCTTAGTTTGGTGTCAAAGACCGTGTATAAGATGTCCCCTAATAATTTTTTTTATCCTAGAAAATCAAGACACAATGTCACAACACCGATATTATTCCGATACAAGTATCGCGTCCCGGTATCTGGACGGTATAATTGACACTGGCCAAAGGGAAGCCGCGATATAATCGGCACCGACCCTTTTCAAAGAGAAACAATTTACTGCACATCAGAAACAGTCAATGCGCATCAAAATGTTCAATTCAGTAACAGATCAAATTCAATTTATGATTTAAGTGATCGCTATGTATTTTAAAAGCTAGTATATGTAGCGGCACGTAGGTATAGCGCTGAGGATACTGTGGAGGCGATGGCTACGCATGGTGACCGCCATACTAACCCCATGCGCAGCCATCCCCTCCACACTTCGTTCAGCGCTAACCTGTAAGTAAATGCAAATCTATACGAAATATAAGAACATAAGAACCGAGTTTTTAGTTAAAAAAAGGTAGCGACCCATTTACGATTTGTACCAATGAACGAAGAAGAGTGATTTTTATGTATAGTTATATCGTTTATGAGTTTTATTGGGTACAGTTTTGGAGCTCAGCTTAGACGGGCTAGAATCCTGTATAAAAATAATTATTTTTCTTGCAATCAAAATAAATAGTAAATAGATAAATATATTGGGACATCTCACACACTATCTCTGACCCCAAAACTAAGCAAAGCTGTCATATGGCTGTCAGAGACTGATATACTATAGGTACATAATTTACATAATAATTTAAAATACATACCTAAATAGATAGTAACTAAATAACACCGAGACACAGAGCAAACACCTATGTTCATCACAATATGAATTTTTGCCCTGGGTGGGAATCGAACCCACGCCTTTTTGACCTTGAAGTTAGTGTCACTAACCACTGAGCCCCCGAGGCAGTCGAAAAGTAGGTATAGCATTATTTTATTTGAGCAAAAATCTATGGCATACTAGAAATATGGTTTATAATATGGGTATAATGTTAAAAATATTCGTTACTTAAATAATTAGTCCGAATCATAGTAATTTTTTACGCAAAAATGGCAAAACCTCCTTCCATCGTGTACAAAATTCGAATATTTCGCTCGAATTGTTGATATTACTGTTGGTTTTTCAAAAAAGGCTTAGCCGATTTTTGTAAAATTTAAATGGGTCTATTTCGGAAGTATACCCTTTCGAACTAAAAAATAATTTCAAAAATAGTTTCACAATTGGCGAAATTATCGATGAACATACACAAAAAAAAAACATAAGACGAACGTTATAACCTCCGCCTTTTTGGAAGTAGGAAGTCGATACTACGTTTTTTGCTGTTCAATGAAATAAAAACCCTTTTCAAAGAGCCGATTGATCTGTTTTATGTTGCAGCCTATTCTATAGTTTCATGGTGGAATAGATATTGACTTGACACCAATTTGAGGTTATTAATAGCTCAAAGATGGTTAAGAGTTAAAGACGATTTATGATTTATTTTTGTGTAAATATTTTGTGAAAACTAACTGAGAATGAACTTGTTTGGGAAACAAAAATATTAGCTACAGATATTCAATGGTTATTTCGTCATCTGACGGACATATGAAAATGGAGCAGTCTCCTAGAGTGCGTTAAGTAATTCGCGACACCATAATGGGAGAAACCTTATATCTAAAGGCAGTAATACTCGTATCACCGGTATCCCAGAAAACCAGAGTTTTCGTTCAACGAGTTAGTTGGAAGCCGTGGTAGTCTAGTGTTAATGACACCCGCCTTACAATCATGAGGTCGTGGGTTCAAATCCTGGTCCCGTACCAATTAATTCCTTGGAATTTTTGTACGGAATTTCATACCACTGGCTTTTCGGTGAAGGAAAACATCGTGAGGCAACCTGCATACGTCCGTAGAAGAAATTCGATGGCGTATGTGAATCCACCAACCCGCACTGGGCCAGCGTAGTGGATATGGCCTAATCACCCTTCGTGGGTAGGCCTACGTCCTGCAGTGGACTATTGTAAAGTCTGGTACAGTCAGTTCAACGACGATAAGAAAGTTACGGTAAAACGCAGCTGTTCATTTATTCACCGAAAAGTTTTCACCTATCCTTGTTTCAATTTGTACAATATATCATGTAACATAGCTTCTTGTCTACACATTTTTAGGGTTTCGTTCCAAAAGAGTAAAAACGAGACCCTATTACTAAGACTCCGCTGTCCGTCTGTCTGTCTGTCTCCATACTGTATCTCATGAACCGCTATGGCTAGAAAGAAAATTGCTGAAATGATGCAATAGAAATACTGAAATTTTCATAGATGACGTATTACTGTTGCCGCTATAACATCAAATACTAAAATTAGAATTAAAATAAAATTTAAAGGGGGCTCCCATACAAAAAATCTAAATTTTTAGCCGTTTTTCGCTCGATATCAAAAATGGTAACAGGTAGATGTTGGAAATACTCCCAAAATATTTAGCTGCATGCCTACATTAATAATAAATAATCAAATTAAAATAAAATAAATATTTGAGCGGGGGCTCCCATACAGTACGGAACCCTTCATGTGCGAGTCCGACTCGTACCTGGCAATTTTTTTACTAAAACTAGGTCTAAGTTGTAGGCAGGTCGGTATGTACCGCACTATGAAGCAGCCTAGGTATGTTAGGCGAAACTGCCTTAGCCATTTTAGGTCTGAATACCAATTCAGCACCTGCCTTCGTCCGTAATGGACTATGTGCCTAAATAAATAAAGGCTATTTATTTTGTAAGACATTATGGGCATAGGAATTGTGATATTATTTTCATGCCAAGTAGGTAGCTAAGTTGTAGCTATAAAAGAGACCCTAAGTTTGTATAAAATTATTTACTAAAGACTGTGATATCTGGACTAAAATAAGTTCAGGGTCAAGTTCAAAATAAAATTAATTTTCAAGTAAAAAATTTTGCGTCTTATGTTTTTCATACTACATTCTTATATACTTTTCAGCCAGGTTTTTGCGTAAAAATACGACTTTTTAGAGACCATAAGCTCATTTAAAAAACTGTTAAAACTAAACTGTTAAGACGTATATTCCTAGCGATTGAAGGGCTGATAAAATGAAATAAATAAAAAATACTTAAATCAAATAATATTTAGAAGTATATTAGTAGAAGTATTAGTAGAGTATAGAAGTATATTTAGTAGCTGTTATCTAACAGCTTATTGTTTTGGTTTGCCCAAGTTGGCGCCTCACAATTGCCTTAATAAAACGCAAGCAAATTATGAGTAGGCTGTATGTCTTTTGTCTTATTCTTTAAAGACAAAATATTGAGTAAGTACTTCAAAGTAATTCTGGTTTTATCGCGACAAGAGGTAAGCCTGATTCACTGAATTTAAAACATAAAATTGATATTAGAAATCCGAAAGAGAATTTATTTATTTGTTACCCTTTCATGCAGCAACGGAGAGTGTCTTGCAAAAATCGAGTCTATTCGATTATTGACAGGACTTTCAAGGGTTTGAAAGTGAAACAGGCTACTTTTTAACCGACTTCCAAAAAGGAGGAGGTTCATGTTCGGGTGTATGTATTTATTTATGTATGTTCATAGATAATATCGCCAATTGTGAACCGAATCGAAAAATTATTTTTTAGTTCAAAAGGGTATAATTATTCCTAAAGTGGTCCAATTTAAAAATAATACAGAAATTGGCAGAGCAATTTTTTAATAAATCTGTGGCGGTGCATGTTTACGCGCGTCAGCGATTTTGCCGATCTCAGCCCGGCGCTCTCATACGCCGCCACAGTTGGTCCATTACCTCCGCTCTATGTACTCGCGTGTTGTACAATAAATCAGATGATGTAATTCAGTGTTTGATTGTTATGACGTAGTATGCCGGAAGTCCTATTTCCTCATCTCCCGACGCGCCAGCTATACTAGATTGCCTACAATACCTAACCAGGCAAAAATCAACAATAATGTAAACAATTCAAGCAAAATATTCGAATTTGGTACACAATGACGGTTTTGCCAATTTTTTGCGAAAAATAATTATTTATTTTGGAAAATAAAACGTTCCTTTGGGATAGTATAATAAAAAGCGCTTGCAAAACCACCGGCAAAGCTAAATAAAACAGTATACATTATAGCAGAAAAATAATAAATTATCCTCTTTAATCACAGTTAGGTATCTGAATCTCTGACAGCAACTTTGTTCATGTAAATCGCTAACCAGGTGGAGCGGAGACATCGTTAGCGAGGGACTTCAATCAACTTGTCTCAGCAATCAAGAACAAAAAATCTAATTACAACATTCTCTAGGATGTTCTTTTTCGTCTTGGCCTAGACTAATTTGGCCTGGCTGGCAGAGTCATCGACTTAGCTGGTCTGGTTATTTCTCGTAATGCTTTGCAGTGACATCTGTTCCTTTACTTTTATTTATTCAATGCTGTTTTTTGACCGACGAACCACCGGAGGAGGTACTCAATTGGACGCGTATATATTTTTTTTATGTATAACCACGCATTACTTTTTTCCTAGTAGTCCGATTTCAATAATTCTTTTTTCATTGGATAAAGTATACTTCGAAGTTGGTTCCATTTAAATTTCATCGAAATCGGCTGAGCTGTTTTTGATAAATCAACAATAATGTGGAAAATGCTACATCGATCTGTGCGAAATATTCGCGAATTCTGTACACGGATGAAGTCAGTCGTGCTATTTTTTGCTAAAATAATTATTGTTTGACTACAGTGGGGTTCATTTTGAAACGAGATGTGTTATAAAATATTTGTATTAAATCGTTTTGTGTCTACTATTACTTAATATTTTAGATTTATTTCTAGATAGGTAATGTAATGTAATTTTTGTACCTATTACATTTTTATTGTCATTTTATTTGATTTTAGACATTTTTCATTATATGCTGACAATGATTTTTAGTACACTATTTAATTTATTTTAATTGAAATCCATATAATATGAATTGTCTATTCAATCATTGGTTTATTTTTCTAGATACTGAAAATAGACTAGGGTAGAAGCCTTAAATAATAATAAAAAGTGAAAAAAAAAATAATAGTAGGATGAAACCCATTAGAAAAAGAGGGTAATATTATAAAATGAAAGAAAAAATAATTTACGGGCGATCTGAGGTCGGGAAGGGGTGGGGGAAAAACCGTTTTTAACCTTAAACCCCTCACGGTTTAAGGCTAAAAACGGTTTTTCTCGATTTCCGGCAAAACTAAAAGTCCTATCGAAAAAAGTCAGATGGCAAAGTTGTAGATAATAAAAAGATGTTAAACTTTTGTGTTGACACTTTTTTCACATAACCTCAAAATTTATGTTAAAACCATCCAAACCATGTTTCACCATCGGAAAGTAAAGATTTCAATGAACAGAAAACATAACAATTTTTTGAAAAAAGCTTATATTTTGATGGATGAATTTTCGATTGAAAATTAGGGTGCTTTTTCAATATTAATTCCAAATAAGGTGAAAAAAAAAAAATTTTTTTATCAAATAAATTACAGCATATTAAGGACATAAAAAGGTAAGTTTTCACCAAATTTTTTTTAAAAGATAAAAATAAAAAATCAAAAACTTGGTTTTTTGAATTTTTCACATAAATTTTGAGGTTATGGGAAAAAAGTGTAAAAAAATTTAGATTTTTTTATTACCTACAACTTTGCCATTTGACTTTATTCGATAGGTTTTTTAGTTTTGCCGGAATTCGAGAAAAACCGTTTTTTACCCTTATTAGGGATCAGTAAAGAACCACTTGGGGCACATATTAAAGTTGTATACTACTTTACATACGTACACTTACTTACTTACACTATTTTATATTGAATAATATTATAAATGTAAAGAGAATCACTGCAGTCATAGTAGTAATTCTCATTTTTGAAAGTGCCGCGCCTTTGCCGTATTGTCGTTGACTCGCATTTGACAGCGGATTTGATAAGTGGATATTGGAGGTTATGTTTATTGTGTGAGATAGAAATTAATCTTATTTAAGATAGACATGAATACCCCGAAATAAGGGCTTTAAATGTTGTTTCTTTGATTTACAGGCAAGTAAGTATTATGTGTATATTTAAGTAAATAGACTAATTGTTAAAAGGCATCTTTTAAATAAAAGTCCTTTGATTTACAGAGAAACGCAAATCTCGTCTTTATTTCAATATTAAAGCAAATAACAAGCAAGGGAACAAAATACTATTATAAAACAACATTTAAAGCCCTTATTTCGGGGTATTCATGTCTATCTTAAATAAGATTAATTTCTATCTCACACAATATACATAACCTCCAATATCCACTTATGAACTCCGCTGTCAAATGCGAGTCAACGACAATACGGCGAAGGCGCGGCACTTTCAAAAATGAGAATTACTACTATGACTGCAGTGATTCTCTTTACATAAATATGAATGGAAGTTTGTTTGTCACGCTTTCACGCAGCAACAGAGCCTCGGTAAGACTTGATTTTTGGCATGAATATAGATCAAAGACTGAAAAGTGACATAGGCTATTTTTATTCCGGAAAAGTAACAGGTTCCTGTGGGATCGTACAAAAATCAAATTATTCGCGGGTGGAGCCGCGGCCAAAAAAAAAAAAATTAAATACCTAGACGTAGGTAAATATCCGCATCCAGTTCAAAGCTGTAGAGTGTAGATATCGTCTCTTCACGGATAGATAGAATAATTTAGAAGGCTTCTGTTTCCATTATCGACAGGATCATACGACTGTGAATTGAGCAAACAGTGTTGATTTAAAACAATATTGAAAAATTGAATGCCTAGGTATATTGTAGGCTTACAATAAAACTCTTTTTTGACTGAGTTTTGACTGTTACTATATTTGAATTTCGATATCATTGTCTTTTAGGCTTAGGCTTGGGGTTAGGACTTTTGGGGTTCCGTACCAAAAGGGTAAAAACGGGACCCCATTACTAAGACTATGTTGTCCGTCTGCGTGTACATATCTCATGAACCGTGATAGCTAGACAGTTGAAATGTTCACAGATGATATTTTTTGGTTGGCGGTATAAAAATACATAAAATAAAATAAAAATTTAAGTGGGGCTCCCATAAAACAAACCTGTTGTTTTGCTCTATATTAATAACAGCAACAGGTAGGTGCTTGAAGTATTCACAGAATATTCAGTTGTATATTAACTTCAAAAATAAATATGTAAATAAAATAAAATAAATAAATTAAAGGAATACATTAGGCGAATGCGGTTCGATTGTTAACTTTAGTAAGATTGCCCAAGAGAACTGGATCACCTGATACTGTATTTTAACTTACGAGTATGTATAAAAAATAAAAATAAAACATTTGGACACGGGTTGTCTTACGATCACGTATCACTTGTCGGTTCGTAATCCCCGCTTAAAAAACTTTGCCAGTTCTATCGATTGCATCAGTTTTACTTATATTTTTAACCGGAAACAACGGAGGAGGTTCTCAAGTCGACGCGTATACATTTTTCGTATGACCACGTTTAGTTTTTTACAGAGTAGCCCGATTTCAACAATTCTTTTTGTGTTTGTTAGATCATACTTTAGAGGTAATCTAAGTTAAATTTTATTGAAATCGGCTGAGCCATTTTTGATAAATCAACAATAATGTGAAAATTATTACATTGATGACACATCCATTCGTGCGTGACCATCGAACTATTTTTTCTAAATCTATTTTCAATTGGCGAAGATATCGATGTATTTACATCATACACAAAATAAAAAAAACATACAGACGAACATAGTAACTCCTGTTTTTAGGAGTTACTTAATAGAGCGTTTCAAAACATCCTTAGCTGCATCGTAAACATCTAGTAAGCAAACACGGCCGCAAAAAAATCAACGAAGACACGCAAAAAATAGGAAAAAATGGCGACGTTGACAATCCATCATCACTAACTAAGGCGTCTCCTGCAAACAAGACGGATAAATTCCGCGTCGCCTTCGTTGGCTTTTTCGCCGGCGGAAATAAACCCACCGAGCACATCCGAACCATTAACGGTGCAAGGGATAAGAGTTTTGTTACAGAATATCGATAGGATAGGACTGCATCGGTGGCTCAGTGGTTAGTGCGTGCGTTCGATCCCCACCCAGGGCAAGTATTTATGTGTAGAACAAAGGTGTTTGCTCTGTATCTGGGTGTTATATAGTTACTATCTAAGTATGTATTTAAAATATGTATAAGTAGTTTATCTGGCAGCCATATCACAAGCTTTGCCCTTGTTAATTATTCCCCTAATAATTATTTATTTTACGAAATACGCATTTAATGGCTAATATTTGCCTCACTACCAATATCTCACTCAGAACCTTACTCGCGTAGGTACTTGGGAGACCTACTGAACTCTGACAATTTCTGTTTAAGATTGTCAATATTTGTTGTTTGCCGGTCAAGTGCAAACAAAACAAACAAAGCGATCCTATAAAGGTTCCAATTTTTATTTCGAATAAACTAAACCCCAAATCTTTTATGATTATTTTTGGGAAGATTTGATACACTCTGTTTCACTGCCATGGTGTATTTTGACGTAAACTTGCCTTGATCCTACAAATTTCTAGCTGCTATAAAATAAACCCCCTGCCACATTTTATCGGTTCGAGCAACCGGGGTATTTATGGCATACGAGTAAAACGTGCAAACTTGGAATAATTAACCTTAGAGCGCAACGATAATCTATTTTAAAATTATTTTTTATTTAATATATCTGTTTTAAAATTGGTGTCAATGATTTTCGTGTATCTATCCATCTCTAGTATTTACTAAGTAGCATCTAAATTTACTAGAACGTACTTCGTGACCATAGCGTAACGAAAGTAAAATGTTTGAGAATTAAGTAGTAATAATGAATTTCATAGTCAAGAGCTTCAGTTTTCAAACTCGAAGGTTTTTTAGCAGATTATGGTGTGCATGTCTAAATAATTCCATATTGTACACAATGCTTCTAGCTTGTACCATGGCTAAGTCACAGCACTATTATCGTCAGAATGACAAGACACTTTCAGTACAAAGATTACTGGCCCGAACAAAGCAGCCTCGCAGTTTTATACCTAACTGTTACCTAAAACCCAGCACTTCGACCTAAGAGGGCTGATTCTCAGCCCCGAAGTACTTAATGCTACTTAAGTTTCTGGCCTCGCGCCTCGGCAAGAACTAGTCATGTGCAAACGGAGGTTCATATCAAAAATTTAACTTATTTAGCTGAACTTGTTCAATTTTTTTTCTATTTGAGCGCGATTTACTTTATTTACAGTACTTTGAAAATATCATGTAGAGCAAAAAATAAATCAAGTCATCTATATTTTTGTGCGCAAATTTTATAGAGAGATAGATAGATAGTCATTTACTTTCAGCATGGTACATTTGTTACATACATTTGTATACAAAAATATTATAAGCATCACCTTACGAATTGTTAAAATAACAATAAATATTAATTATATACTCAACAGAATTATTAGGCATGATATTACAACAAATTAATTAAAATTTGGTATATAACTTTTGACGTGGATTTATCATGACAAAAGTGCATCAATCAACTTCTTTTTTTAAACTGCTAAACAGTACTCTTTTAGAGCTAAGTAAAAATCTAATACTGTGAATTCTTTTATTTTTGAAGTTCACTCTAGGATTAATTTCATGACGTAAACTAGAATTAGTAGTTAGACCAGAAAATATCAATACTGTGTATGATGTAATAAATCAATATAATTATATTATAATGTACCTATTGTATGATAGAAGCTTTTATGGACAATCAATATTACGTATACTAACAAAATATTACATCATAATAATTTCACCGTAATAGCTGTAATACCATAATACCCCTATTAATTATATGCTAGTATTTATAAGCTATAGTTTGCGTAGTGATAAATATTTTAAACCCACTCCATGGCTTTTAGTTTCTTTCATAACAAAAAATAAGCATTTTACTATCAAGCCAACCGATGTAGCTCCAAACATAGGAAAAAATTTATAAATACTTTCAAGTATAGACAGATATCTTTCCTTTCTTTATACTTCTTCTAGACAGTGGGGTAAAATGCCGATCACGGCAGAATTAGCCCGATAGATGTGAGACTCTTTTAGTTGTAGATAAGTTTAAGTGCAAATTAAGCTAATCTTAGTCTGGGGTCGATGACTTTTTAATTGATATTAGGTGACTGTAACTTGAGATGCTGACTGGTATAACTAATGAAGGTTTTTTGCTAAAATTGGCCATTCCAAAGTAAGGATCTTGCCATTTAGTATTACTTTTCGAAAGTCGGAAAACAGTAGCAAAACACTGAACTGCTAAATATAAATATTCCATTGACAAGAGCCTTGTACTTGCTTTGTAACGTACTTAAGTTATAAGCTAATTAATTAATTATTTTACTTCGTACAAGCAAGCTACATAAGGGACAGACGTTTTAATCTTCTATACATAAATTACGCGTCACGTTGTTTGTCCGCGATGAACTACTGAACCGATTTCAAGCAAATTTTGCAACTTGTGTCAAAAACCGTGTAGAAGCGTAGTTATCATTCACGCGTAGCACTACGACGTTGTAGGATGCGTAGCGCTACGATGCTGTAGCTACGCTTTAGACATGTCACTTTTGTCATTACGAAAGGTCTAAAAAATAAAAAAAAATTATTATTTAATAGTCTAAATAAACGCATTTTTTACTACCAGCTTTTATTTAGTTTCACCTGTCCCGATGTATGTCATCAAATGCTGCAAATTAAATAGCTTGTTTTAAATGAAAAGGTTTTTTAAATATACATTTTGTTTTAAGTGAATTTAGTGCTGATTTGAAGCTATCTATGGACTATTGTATCTCTTGCAGATGTCTGTAAGGTAGGACCATCTTTTTGTCTCTAGGGCCAGTTTTATTTATACCTTGCCACAATCCTGATATTAACAGCCAGAAAGTTTTTGCCTGGGTTTGTCTTCCCGCTAAAGTGCAACGTGGTTGTCTTCAAATCCCGAATAAATTGGTATCTTTTAGGTAAATGTGCCACTCCTTGGACCGCATAATTATCTTTTTGACTCCAAGCAGTATGTAGTTAAACGGAAACCTATACGAAATAAAAAAAAACTCAGCAAGCTATAAAGTAAAAGAATTAAATTGCCAACATGTACAGTGATTCTGTCTTGTTCTTACTTCTTTACTATCTTTACTTATAATATTATAAAAACAAAGAGTGTTTGTTTGTTTGTTCTTCTTTCACGCAGCAACGGAGCAACCGATTAACTTGATTTCTGTCATAGACATAGTGTAAAACTTAATGAATAAAAAAAAGATAGGCAACTTTTTATACCGAAAAAATAAAAGGTTCCTATGGGATAGGACAAAATAACACGCCAGCAAAGCCGCGGGCAAAAGCCAGGGCCAGTGTTATTTATACCTTGCCAAGCCATAAAGTAAAGGATTAAATTGCCAACATATACAGTGATTCTGTCTTGTGATGTATTATCTTACGTTCCCAACCAATTACCTAAGGGTCCGTTGTCAGCCGGAAGGGTGACATGACGCGGCGGTGGATAATGACCCTAATGGCTTTCGGGCTTTAGCTTGCTAGGGAAAGAAAGAAATTTGATAAAAAGAGTTAAGTTTTTAACAAGTGAAAAGATATACGATAATCGTGACCTACTTGGTACTCTGTACATGATAGGTACAGATATTGACAGCAAAAAAGTTTCAGTTCATTAATTACAGCTACCATTACAGTCAGAAACTAATGCGATAGTGTAATAAATATCATAATTATAAAAAAGGTAAAGAAATGTTAAGTTGGAACGATAAAGATAAAATATAAGCTATAAGTAAAAAATATTAACTTATTGGTTCTAAAAGCTGTGTAGAGACTTATCATACACGCGTAGTACTACGACGTAGTACGAGTACGATGCGTAGCGCTACGGCGATGTAGTGCTACGCTTGCGCTGCAGACATGCGTTACACTTTCCTCATTTTTAACCGACTCCCAAAAGGACGAGGTCCTATGTTCATCTGTATGTATTTTTTTGGTGTGTTTATTGATATTTTTGGACTTTTTTTTATTTCAAAAGAGTACAATGGCCCCATTTATCTGGTCATCCTGAAATGGTCCCATTTAAATTTCATCGAAATGAGCTCAGCCGTTTTTGATACATCAACAATAATGACATGGATGTCACATCGTTTCTTGAGAAATATTCGAATTATGTAAGCAGTGGAAGTTGGTGGTACGATTTTTTGCAAAAAAAAAAAAAAATGTAATGTAAACAGAGCTGCGGACTGGACAATTTAAAAAGTTGCTTCCTTATTTTCATCATGGGTGTACTTCATTTATATTTGTGTTGTTGTAGCTCGATCGCAATTGCTATCTCACCACCGATCGTCAAAAGTAAATACAATAAAAACATCCCCGCTTAAAATTACATTTCAACATTCCAAATTGTTATTTATTGCTCGTCTGATAAGATACATAATAAACACGGCTCCACCCCTTTGTCTCGCAATCATTATTTTATACACCCTTTCAACATAATGTTGTGGCGTAAATAATTATGACGTCATAAAATGGTGGCGTGAAACCATGAATGGTTTGCGGAGGGAAATTTCATTATCAGGCGGTGATGAGTTTCAGAGATATGTTGTTAGTGTTTGGAGACTCAAATATTTAGCTCTGATATTTTCGAAAAAGAAAGAACTAGGTGTTGGTAAGACTGACTGGTTTGACTTGATAAATATCGAAAAACACAAAACGGTTTTGTCTAAAAAAAAACTGCTTTACAGGCGTTGTGCACTTTTTGAGATAGGTAAGAAATGTTAAACTCGCGCCAGGATACGTAACCTGATCGATAATTCTTAAGATGGAGGGAAAGCAGACCGCCCCGGCGCGGTGTAGGAGAGAAAGTAAAATTCCCCTCTCTTTCTACCATGTGGCGAAAATATATGCCTGCTCCTGCTATGCGAGTGTGCGTGTGTAATATTGTATTTTACCATATAAATTAAAGTACTTTTTATGTTCAAGTTTTCACTTCTGCCGGCACTCCCGGAGTGCTACTGTTTTTTTTCTTGGTAATGATGATTCTTTGTTTCTGTGTCAGTGAGTTGATGAGGTCAGTGATTTTATAAATACCTACAGTTATATCGTTCGAGGGTTCTACACACAATTCAGAGCGCTCGTGGCTTAGATGCTTACTAACCGATGATTACTATGGGCTATAAATCGTAAACGGTAAGTATTACTAAAAGTTTACTGAAAACGAAAGATGCCAAATTTTATTCTCTACAAAATGATCTTAATAACTTTTGCCCTAAAGTGCATAGTTTCCAAGATGTCGGCCCAAAAACATTTTTTCAAGATGGCGCTTGAAGCTCCACCTAGATCTGTCAGCATTGTGTAATTTTATGCTCAGTCTTAATCCTAAACCTTGTTAGATCCTAAACCTTATCAAAAAAAAAATTGGATTGGAAAAGTAGTGCAAAGTTAAATTATATTTTTCCTGAGATAACCGAATCGAGATAATTTTATGTGTCTTTCTAACTCGTGGCAGATTAAATCGTTGCATCTCTTTCAGATTTACTCGATCGACCACATTATCCATCTGGTATCTCTGTGACATAAAATAGCGGCGCTAGAATGAGTCGGTGAATACTTTAAGGGCAGCAATTTCAATGTTGGAACTATTGGTGACTTTTTTTTTCTTTTTTTTATTCGAATTGTGACGCTCCACAGACTCCGGAATCTGTGCTTTTTAAGATTTACATTTTTTAAGTGACATTTGAACAATATTGCTGATAACTACTAAATATAAAACTAAAAGCTTTACAAGAGGACTCTTCACTAAGATAAGTCTAAATCACGACAGACAGTCGGACACGTTTTTTGTTCCGGGTGAGGTAGAAGCTTATTCCAAACCTCTCTTTATTGTTATCCATGATTGGTTTGATTGGTGACTTTAAAACAAAAATGTCAAAAATTGTTTATTTCAGAAAATGTTGTAGAAATTCTTGAATAAAATCATTGTCGGTATTGGAATTACACTGATTCGACTGTGTAACAAACAAACTTTAGTTAGTTAAATTATTAAGATAATATTTTGTGTTCATCTTTGCACATCTTACAGCTGAACTGATGAAATAACAAAATAAGATATTTAAAAAACACTTACTTTAATGTTATATAGACCATAAAACCGTTTTGTAAACACAGATCGAAACACAATATGTGAGTTTTTTTCTTCTCATGTAGCTCTGTGTTTCACTTTACTATGTATTATTACAAATGAAATGCGCTTTATAGTGTGTCTATTGACACGTAAATCATACTTATTGACTACCATATGGTACAATACTAATAACAGATTGACATGCAGCTTTCAATATTTTATAATAGTAATGGATTCCGGGTGGTTTCTAGCTATGATTAATTCCTAACCAAGTGTAGACGGGAGGGGCAGCTAGTTTTTTAAACTTCTGACGTATCTTTTATTTATCTTATCACTGTCCAAGCTTTTGGAATTTAAATTACTCGTCAGATTTTAGGCCCGTCGTATTTTGTCACGCGACGTTATAAAAACATAACGCGCAATGTTGATGAATTTCGTGAAAGGGTGACTTTTATTGCGTGAATTTCTGTGATAGTGATTAGTGGGTGTTTTAATTTTTATGTTGACGGTGTGGAAGTAAACCTGTTAAGTAAAAAATAACATGGTTGTGGCATTTGATTGTGTTATTACGTAGATTGCTATGGTGGTGTGGCACGCGCGGTCGTACGTCTGTCGGTCGATTTGACACTTGTTTACTTATTCGTTAGAGTTGTTAGAGTATTGTTTACTTACTCGGCAGATGCCGTGGTGGTGTAGTGGTTGTAACGCTGGCCTGTCATTCTCGAGGTCGTGGGTTCAATCCCGGTCCCGTACCAATGAGTTTTTTTGGAACTTATGTGCGGAATTTCACACCATTGGCTTTTCGGTGAAGGAAAACATCGTGAGGCAATCTGCATACGTCCGTAGAAGAAATTTGATGGCGTGTGTGAATCCACCAACCCGCACTGGGCCAGCTTGGTGGATATGGCCCAATTACCCTTCGTGGGTAGGCCTACATTCTGCAGTGGACTATTAAAAAGGCTGGTACAGTACAGTACTTACTCGTTGATTATGGGATTTACCTTACTTTTATAACACTTTCAATATTTTTATTGCAATTAAGAGTGTATAGTATTGAATACCTCACTTAACTGGCGATGTGGTTGACGATAAAGCACGCTTACTATTAAAATGCTAATTCACTAAGATTTTGGAAACACCAATATTGACTTTAAGACTATTTTTTAACACAGACAATTTCGACCATAATTATTGCTATCACAATATGTTTTGTAGGTTTCTCAACGAAATACTTACGAGTAAGTACATAATAATCTGATTGATTTTTATTTTAGGTTTTGATTTCTGCGCTTATGTACTAACCTTGAAACGGCCTTTTAGCTTCATGTAGTTTTTAGGGTTCCGTACCCAAAGGGTAAAAACGGGACCCTATTACAAAGTCTCCGCTGTCCGTCTGTCTGTCTGTCTGTTACCAGGCTGAATCTCATAAACCGTTAACATTTTCATAGATTATGAATTTCTGTTGCCGCTAGAACTACAAACTTTAAAAACAGAATAAAATTAATGTTTAAAAATGGCTCCCATACAACTAACCTGAATTTTAAAACGTTTTTTGCTCGATATTAATAATGGTAACAGGTAGATGAGATGTATTGATGAGAAATATTCACAGAATATTTAATTGGATATACAATGCAATAATAAATAATTAAATTAAAAAAAAAAAACAAGTGTGGCTCCCACACAGTACGGAACCTTGAATGTGCGAGAACTCCTCGTACTTGGCCGATTATTTATTCTAAACAAACGAATACAACGAGTAATTACTTTTTTAAGCAGAAAAAAAGTAAAAAAAAATAAATTCGTCGAATATAATATAATAAAGATATTCAACTACCAAACACTCAAATAGAACTATTTTATATTTAAAAAGGTATAAAACGTCATTCAAATGTGTATAGGTTGTGAGCGTTCACCCAGACCCAGGTATCGTGGTTCAACAATAGCTACTCAGTATTGTCGGGGCTTCAATAGCGAGACATCGGCGAGGGCCAATAAATCTTCAGATAAAGGGTTCTCCAGCCTTAGAAAGGACAGAGGTTTTGTGAGTGGGCGCGCTTTGAGGCAGCCCTTTCATTAATTTGTTGTTGAAATAAATAAAACATTCGTGATTAGATTCGTGGGTAGAAAAAGGATGGATTTATTAAGGATCATTAGGAGTTTTGGAAGCTTTTTTTTCGGTATGATATCTTATGACTTAGTAGTTAGTTGCTTGCAGCTTCACCTGCGAGATATTTTGACTTTTATGTTAGTAAGTAAGTTCGTATGGCTAGCCCTGGTGTCCGATTTTTTAGACCGCCTGAAAGCCCCTGACTTGGCTAAGCGGTTAAAACAACCGGGACATACAATTTAACGTGTCATCCTAGCCACGGTAGCGCTCAGTTGGAAAATGCCACCCGCGGTCAGCCATCCAAATACTGACCGTGCGGAACGTTGCTTATATATTTGCTTTCAAGTAACGCTTTGAAAGTTTACCAAAATTTACACTAAGTGACCGTCCTCAAAAAATCATGCAATCATCATATTCTATCTAGCCGCAAACTCACAGAAAATGTGCGAGGTATTTAAGTATCCGAGATCTGATATGGATATCATGTAGCCATAAAAATATGTGTAGCATTTTCCAGCTTTTAAAAGAGCGGTGGATTTGACTCTTCAGCCGTGTCTAATGTTCATCTATCCCTTAGCGACTATTCAGGGACAATGTTAATTTACTAATCACCTAGGTATCTAAATAAATGAGCTATTTCATCGACTGTAAAAACTTTCAATTGAGTATCTATTGATCTACATAATTATTTTTCGCAAAAAATGGCAAAACCGCCTTTCATCGTGTACAAAATTCGAATATAATTCGCTCGAATTGTTTACATTATTGTTGAAAATTCAAAAAAAGCTCAGCCGATATCTGTTAAATTTAAATGGGACCACTTCGAAAGTACACCCTTTTAACTAAAAAATAATTTTTCGATTTGGTTCACAATTGGTGGAATTATCGATGAACATACAAAAAAAAAATACATACAGACGAACATAGAACCTCTTCCTTTTTTAATCGGTTAAAAATCGCACGCGCCACCACTCCTGACACTTGGATCGCACAGGAGATACTGTGTAAATATGCAAACAAGCAATATTAGTTAGATTTGTAAAAAAACAACATTACTCACGGCTCGCGTCGCCAGTTCGTTTTTCTTTGAACTTGGCTGGACACGTTGCCGCGTGTCTAGATTATGTGTACATATTCTGATTCCACTTTTTAGAATATATTTTGTGAATATTATTAAGATTTAGGAAAAGTTGTAGAACATTTAAGTTGTTTGTTTTGATGTGCAGAATACGCCCTTAAAATTATGCTTATTAACTTCCAATAACCCTGTATATATTCGTTATAAAAAACTCTTAACTGAAATTCCCCCAGCTTCACACAAAACAAAGATGTTTGTTTATATCGAACGTTGGACGTCTGCCTAATTCTATTAGTTTGCAAAAGTATCCTCGAAATCGGAAGAGACGAAACGCTTGGGGAAACATGGAATGTTTGAAGCAAATGGAATAGACATGTGTGTTACTCGAGAAGTACTTAAAGTGTGAGCAGATTTTTGTATTGCTATGTGCAACCAATATGGATTTAATTATTTTATTTTAAAGAATAATCGGTTAATGTTTGCGTCTTAATGTTTTCAATAATACAAGACTTGTTTCGGAGATCGGAAGAAACAAAACTCTCAAAGGAATGTAGAATGATCGAAGCGAATAGAACACCTACGTTTATCTCTCCGAAGTTGCTTTAAGTATGCGTATTCTTATTGATTTGCTAAATTTTTAAGAATACTCACTTAAGAATCGTTATACTTGAGGAAACGTGGAATTTGTGCAGCTAATGAAATAGATATATGTGTTTGAGAAGAAATGTTTAAAGTGTGAGCAAATATTTGCCCAGCTTATGTGCGTCGAGAGAATTTTAGCAAATCGCTAATTTTTATTTGCGTTTATAGATTTGCGAATTGCTAATTTTGTTTGCTGGATTACTATCTTTTATGTTTTTGTTTCATTTTAATTATTCGTGTTCTTAATGGAAACTTGTTTTGAAGATCAGGAGATTGGAAGTAATGAGACATACAGAATAGCTGGCGTGTGGGTCTTAAAAGAAAAATTAGAAGACAAAATAGACATTAACATGATTTTGAACGGTTAATTTAGCTTTAACGTTGCAACGTTGCTAAAATGATGTTAGCAAATTGTCCAATTAAAGAGAAAACCAATCGAATAATCAGTTGATTCCTTATTATAAACATAGACACAATTTGTGTAATTAAGGTATGGTGTGTAAGGTAAAGTATACTAACCACTAAGCCACCGAGGCAGTAAATTTTTTTAATTTGGTTATTCCATCTACTTCTAATGTTCCGTGTTGCAATACAAAAGTAAATGTTAGTATGTGATACATGGGAATGTGTATGTGAAATATGTGAATGTTTTTTCGGCGTTTTCTTAATATTAGGGAAAAGGGTTAGGACAATGGATGGCAATGAATTCGATTGATGGGTCTTTGTCCTATTATGACGTTTCGTACTGGATCAGTGTCGTCTCAATAAAAGTTTCCAAGGCAAGAATACTTTCTAATTTGGTTTTTTAGGGCTCCATACCCAAAGGGTAAACACGGGACCCTATTACTAAGACTCCAATGTCCGTCTGTGCGTCTGTCTATCTGTCTGTCACCAGGCTGTATCTCATGAACCGTGATAGCTAGACAGCTGAAATTTTTACAGATGATGTATTTCTGTTGCCGCTATAACAAAAAATACTAAAAACTTAATAAAATAAATACACGGACAACCATACAACAGACGTGATTTTCAGGAGGTTTTTTGCTTACTATCAATAATGGCAAGAAGAATAGGGCTAAGAGGGATGCGATACGGTACGGAGCCCTTTGTGCGCGAGTCTGACTTGCACTTAGTTGTTTTTTTTTTGATAATAAACTGCATAGATGAATTTTTGGTTTTCGCTCGCGGAGCGAATACCAATAACTCATCTATGATAAACTGTAATTCTGAATGGAACGTTGATTCAAAGAAGATCAATTTGAATTTTGAACGTTGTATCTAAGTCTATAACATAAAACCGAGATTAGAAGCACGTAAACATGAGCACGGACAATGGATTATAATCATACTACCATCATTATTATCTTCATCCCAGAAATTTTGATCGGTAATAACGGATTAAAAGATCTGAGATGGAAGTCACATTTTTTTTAAATTTATTTAATGTTTTGTGTTTGACTACATACTGCCTGATGTTAAGCAGATATGCGGTCTATGCCATACTTACTTATGAGTAGAAGATACCTATTTCCTCGAGATTAAAAGACACCTATGTTGTACTTTACTGGAAATACAGATGACTTCCAGCCTTCCGAACAAGCCGGCTTCCGAAAAGGCTTTAGCACCATGGACCACATCCATACGCTGCGGCAAGTTATACAGAAGACTGAAGAGACTTATAACTAACCACTTTGCTTACTAGATAACTAGTACTAGTACTAGATAACTTGCCACTTTGCTTAGCGTTTGTGGACTATGAGAAGGCCTTTGATTCGGTCGAGACATGGGCTGTGCTTGAGTCTCTTCAGCGATGCCGTATTGACTATCGGTATATCGAAGTGTTGAAGTGTTTGTATAATAACGCCACTATGTCGGTCCGAGTACAGGAAGAGAGCTCTAAGGCGATCCCTTTGAAAAGAGGCGTCAGACAGGGAGATGTGATATCTCCGAAACTGTTTACTGCCACTTTGGAGAACGCCTTTAAGCTCCTGGAATGGAAAGGATTTGGCATCAACATCAATGGCGAATACATCACTCACCTTCGGTTTGCCGACGATATCGTGGTCATGGCGAAATCGATGGAAGAGCTCAGCTCGATGCTCGAAGGCCTCAATCGAGTTTCTCAACAGGTGGGTCTCAAAATGAACATGGATAAAACAAAAATCATGTGTAATGCCCATGTCGTACCCACCCCAATATCTGTTGAGAGCTCGGTTCTTGAAGTTGTTGACTCGTACGTCTACCTAGGACAAGTAGTCCAGCTAGGTAAGTCTAACTTCAAGAAAGAGGTCAATCGCCGAATCCAACTCGGTTGGGCAGCCTTCGGAAAACTGCGTGACGTCTTTTCATCTGATATACCTCAGTGCCTCAAGACGAGAGTTTTCGATAGTTGTGTGTTGCCAGTGATGACATATGGAACTGAAACGTGGTCTTTTACTGTGGGCCTTATGAATAAGCTCAGGATAGCCCAACGTGCTATGGAGAGGGCTATGCTCGGCGTCTCTCTGCGAGATCGAATCAGAAATGAGGAGATCCGCAGACGAACCAAAGTTACCGACATAGCCCAGCGGATTAGCAAATTAAAGTGGCAATGGGCAGGGCACATAGTTCGGAGAACGGATGGCCGATGGGGCAGTAAAGTTCTCGAATGGAGACCACGGACCAGCAAGCGCAGCGTAGGACGTCCACCGACTAGGTGGACTGACGATATAATAAAGATCGCAGGAACGCGCTGGATGCAGGCCGCTTCCAACCGGCCTTATTGGAAATCCATTGGGGAGGCCTATGTCCAGCAGTGGACGTCTTACGGCTGATGGATGGATGGATGGATGGATGGAAATACAGAATCAGGTTAAACGTTCTACGTACCGGCAAGTTCAATGTTCAGCTACTCAAATGGTGGACTGACGATCTCATTAAGATTACAAGGTTGCGTTGGTTGTAAGCCGCTTTAAGCTGGTCTTATAAAATATTTCTAATGGAAGCTTAAGTTAAGAAGCGGACGACTTTCAAAATAAAGTACAGCACAGGCGTCATTCACGTATTCGTCAGTAACGTGGTAATATCTTCCTGAGTTTCGACCACTTTTGGCGATCTTCTACACTACTTTAGTACTAGCACGCGGGCTCGTCTCGCATAGCACTTACGTCTTGAGACTCAAAAGATGCTGATGATCAAAGAGTTATCTGAAAAAAAGTTGTCTACCTCGGTGGCCCAGTGGTCAGTGAACCCTTTACGGGGTCGAAGAGGCGTGGGTACGATTCCCACCCAGGGCATTTATTTATATGGTGAGCATAGGTGTTTGCTCTGTGTCTGAGTGTTATTTAGGTATTATCTATAAGTTTGTATTTAAAAATATGTTTAACTATGTAGTATATTAGTTTTTGGCAGCCATATCACAAGCTTTGCTTAGTTTGGTGTCAGAGACCATGTGTAAGATGTCCCCTATTTTTTTTTGTTTCCCATGAAACCTTGAAATTTACTTCTGAAAGAAACTTATCAGATAATTGCACATATGGAGTTACCACGCTCGGCACGTCGTGGCTCGTTAGCAATATTACTGTCCCAGCTAGAGGGGAACTTTCTAATAAGATTCCAGTTAAATTTCTTTCAAGAAAACAGTTGAACTAAAACTGTTGAACAAAATGTTGTTAAGATCAATGATTTGGTTTGTGATAACTAACTTCAGAATTTTTAGACCGCCGAAAGACCTCTGACATGGCTTGACGGTTAAAACAACCATACATATAATTGACTCTGATTGGCAACTCAATTAGTAGCCAAACTTGGACGCAAGTGACCATCGATTGCGTGGCTCTGGCATAAAATAAAATAGATAATGCCTAGACAAACACTTCGATAAATTTATTTATTTCATCTCGACGTCAGATGTTTATTTGAAACTCAAAAAAATATTTAAAAACCAAGCTTTTAGATAATAACATGTGTTTGGTTAACATTGGGCTTGAGTGAATGCGTTCGTACATAAAGCGACAGGAGATAACGACTCATTATGTTGATGAATGAGCTGTCTTGACGTGAGTTTGTGAATTGATTATTGCTATCATTTTGAGTAAACAACTCATGTATAATATTGATCAAATGTTAAATGTTCTCAAAAGTTATTGACATAGGTAAGGTTATAGAATAAATTAACCCGTGCCTGGATACTTATAATGGATAAATACAAAATTATAATGAGTTGTTGAGTTATTTTTTTTCTATTTATACTAAAAACGAACATTAACTTTTGATATATTTGTCACAATGCATTTTGTAACATGTATATAATTTAATAAATTATCGTAATACGAGTAAAATAAAATTATAAAATTTATCAAATTGCAAAAGTCAGTTACTCTACGTAATACAAAGCAGCCTGATATGATTATTTGGCTAGTATTTAACGTAGAAAGTATGATAATTAAGATACCGCACACTAGCAACACAGTGTACGAACGATTTAAGGTCATTTTGCCTGAATAAACAAAATAACCCAGCATTTTCCGAAATAAAATCAACAACTTAAAACGAAGTTTATTGAATTCAACGCCTTTTAAATTCGTTTAGAAAAACGAGCTGCGAATGCTAAAAAATAAACCGTTTAAAATATAAAAACCTAAATAAACATGGTTGATTTAAATATCATGTTTTGTGGATCGGTTTATGCAAAACGAGGCGGTCCAAAAACGGATTAGTTGGCGGTTGTATTTTTCGTGGTGTCAGATTTAAATTGAATTGTTGGAACTGCAACATATTTTAAAATTAGAATTTTTCGCTTTGTATATTATGTTGCATGTCGTGCCTTTTTATCTCATCAAACATACCTATACGTGTGAGAACATTTTTCATAAGAAGCAACGTTTGCTCGATAATTCTGTTATGTTAAAGATTTTATCTGTGTTCTAAGTGTCTGTAGAAAATATTAGATGGCATATCCACTAAACTGCACTGAGCCAGCGTGAGGTATGCGGCCCAATCATAGGTCTTCGTAGGTAGATTTACATTCAACAGTGAAAAAATAATCGGCCTTACCACAAATGATTTAAACACTTAAATATTGTCTCAAGAGTGCGTAAAATTTTTGTGGTGAGACGGAATTTAAGGAATTTAAGTTTAAGATTTGATAACACTTAATACGATTCTGAAGTGCCAACTTGTCCATACAAAAACAATAAGCTGTTATCTACCTCTAAATATTTATCAATTTGAGTCTGTGTGTTCTCATGTAATTGGCACTTCAGTCGCTAGGCTTGTACGTCTAAGTATTTACAGTTTTTTAAATTACCTTAAAGTTATAAGCCTCTAAAAAGTCATATTTTTACGCAAAACTTTCTTTAAAAAGTCTACCTAAACTAAAACGTACCAGCGTGTAATTGTTCTTACTTAACCCGGCGAGGATGTGGTACAGATGGTATACGTCGAGGATGTGGAGGGTCATTATGACCCTGTTTTTAAAAACAATAAATATGTTAAAATAATTGTGATATATTTTAAAATAATAGATAACGATTGTATAACATTTAGCTATGGGTTTACATTTTCTTAATAATACATCTCTATTTAATGAATATATTATGTACTTATTTACTATATTAATTGTACAGTTCGTTTTTGTGGCACAATGGGTTAAAAGCGTCATAAACCCAACAAATTAATATTTTTGATAAAATTATTTAGATTTTTTAGTACTTATATACCTGGTTATTAAATGTTTACAAGAAATAAATTATTAAGTAAGTCATTAAAATTAGTCAAGCAGCTTACTTCATCAAGAAACTTATTTTACTATTTAGCTGTATTTTACCCGTTTTAATTAAATTATGTGAAATTATTTTTTTGTTTTCTTTTAGATAATGATTATAAATCTTATTTTGTAAACAGATGTGTTTTGCTAATTTTCGTTTTCTTCACATTTTTTTTTAAGGATTTTCATTTTCACTACGGTTGCTTTGATTTACTAGCCAACTGCATATACGCTCAACTACTGTCGTCTTGGCTACGTTTATAATAATTATTGACCAAAATTAACAAATATTTAGAAAAAATGGTAACGAAAATGTGGCACAAAAGCGCTACGCCGCGTATGGGGAAGGGTCAAGATGAACCCTTTGCGGCGTTTGTACTCACCTACCTCCCAAACCAGGACTCCTACAACCAAATGGTGTTTTCTAACATAAAGATAGGTTCATTACCTACAGCTACTACGCCTTTCAGAAACATATGACCGCAGAATAAGAAGTTGTGCACAAAACAAAATGAACAGGGTCATTTTGACCCCTCCACATCCTCGCCGGGTTAAGCAATTGACACAAAAATTGCCGTCTTACCACTTAAGTTTTAAGCATGCTTTAGACATTGTTTAACAGTACAAATTGAACGGTTAAACAGTGTTTAAATCATGTGTGGTCAAGCGGTTAATATATTAATATTACAATTTAAAGGGTGAAAAGAGTTTTCTCCGGAACGTAAATTTTATCAAAAATGTACCACGAATATTCTTGATGTTCTACAGAAAATGCGAAAACTGATCGATTCTGGATCCTCTTACATAGAGAAAAAAACGAGTTTTAGCAGTTTATCACGTCATTTTACTTTTCGCCCAAAATGCATATCAAAAAGACTTGAGTATTTGAATTATTTTTAGACCTTGTTCGAGAAATGAAAATTTATTGAATCATTTCAATTATTTTTTTTGAATAAAAGTAGCTTAAGTATGTAGTATTGTATTTAATTTGGTAGATAATAAATGCAAGCTGTTGTTGCAGGTCTACAAATTCTAATTCTGTAACTAAATCAATGTCAGTCTATATCAGCACCAAACTGACTTTGGAAATGGAAATCAAAGGAGACACCGATAAAGCTCACATCCGCATAAAATTGAATCTGACTGACACAATGACGGAATTGTAATTTATTGTACAACTGAACCAGTTACAAGACCGGTGTTAACGTAAGTGACATTTTCATTTAAATAAAACATAATTTTGTCGTCTTCTCCGTTTTCAATTTACATGCAGCTCGAATGCTTTTGGTATTAAACGGTGAAGGCGAAAAACGTAAAAACAATTGCATTGGATATCATAAATTATAGTGTGATTGAAAATAATTTAAAATTCATAAATATATTATTGTGAGTCGACTTGAAAAATTGTCAAAAATCTCAGTCCTGTTAAGATTTCCATGAAGAAAATCAATCCGGCTGTAATCTTGTAGTTATGTCATTTATGTGCGTTATGTTAAAATATAATCAGCTATAACCTATCTAAAACACATTTTAACCGATTTCCAAAAAGGAGGGGGTTCTATGTTCGTATGGTATGTATTTTTTTTTGTGTATGTCCATCGATAGTTTCGCCAATTGGAAACCGAATCAAACGCCAGCAAATTATTCGAATTTGTACGCGATGGAAGTTGGTTTTGTCATTTTTTGTAAAAATTGTTTGAAAAATAGTTATTTCTAAATAATACAACATTTTATTTATGTAGAATACAAACAAGTATTATATAAATCGTTTCGTTCCATTGCTAAGTTCCTTTGGTCATGATTTACACATGTATGCAAAATTTCAGCTCAATCAGTAACTGGGAAGTGGATCATAATTTAATTTGCAAGATTTGATTACAGACCGACAGACAACTGGACAGGTGAAACTAAAAAAAAAGCTTGTAAAATAAACGTAAATAGCGGAATAAATACAGACAGAAGAAATGCAAAAAATTCTGTATGCTCGCTAAGAATGGTCTCATGCAGACTGTCTTAGAAGCAAGCAGAAACTGTTTGCTCTAAATTAAATAGTTATTCGTACGCCTTATTCATGTTGGAAAAATTTGTAAACCAAACAGCAGTGCTTACTTCGTATAATGCCTATGTTACATCGACCTTACGATATGGAATTATATTTCGGGGTATTATTTATATTATGAAGACAGTTTCCCTCTCTGTCTTCAAAGCTCAGAAAAAATGCTTAAGGTCAGTATGCCATTTAAAGACCACAGATTCCTGTAAGGAGTATTTTAAGAACTTAAAAATATTGACATTTCCATGCCTGTATATTAATGAAAAATCTCATTGTTTATTAGGAATAATTTGCATATGTTTCAAACGATGACATCAAAAAGGAATCATAATAAAATGTGTATGGCACCTCATGCATTATTTAACAAATTTTTTTTAGGGATGGGTCCAGTAATTTATAATCATTTGCCCAAATAAGTGCTGGAATCGGAGTGCGTAGCTACATTTAAAGGGAAAGTTTTTGAATTGTTAATACAAAAAAGTTACTACAGGGTAGATAAGTTTCTTAAGGATAAGCTACCTAAATAAGACATATCTACTTATATTTTATGAACGGTTTAAGTTTTTGTTTTTTTCTGCGCTTTTATTTTACTTTTTATGTTATTTTAATAAATTGAAATGTGAATTAAATTAAAATTGAGTATGTTTTAAATTGAAATGTAAATGTATAAATTTTTAACATGTTTTGTGACTACCAAACATATTGTATGTCCATTATGGGCGAAACTGTTGGTACTATAAGCTATTATTAAGACCTTTGTATTGTAACACAGTTTAACAATAAACATATCTGAAACTTTCGATAATATAGATTTTAAATATCATAATTTACTTTAGTCAGATAATTTAAAACCTATGCCGCGAAAACTAATAATCATCATCACCCGCAGCCTTCTCTATCCCATTGCTTATCGTGTCCAAATTCGACCCAAGATGTTTACAATATAGTCGACCATCTTGCAGCCGAACGACCAACGCTCCGCTTGCCTTGCCTCAGCCAAAATTCTGTCACAATAATGAAATAAATTATTTTAAATATAACTTTTAAATACAAGCTTTTGAGATCATGGATATCATGTAGCAGCCTCGTGCTGGCATAGACAAGTAAAACGAGCCCAAGCACGACGGGTCCATCTTATTTAGTACAGAAGTTCCTATGGCCATCTTCTGACTTCATCATCAAATCAGCTTTATGGTACCATTTTATTGCATTGTCACGCAATATACATAATAAGCCCGATTACAGAGGCGCCATCGTAATTATATTAGCTAAATAGTATAGTTCTGTTTCTTTTTCACTTTAGGCATTTGATAGAGAGAACGCCTTTTACGTTGCTATTAAATTTACGCTGGCGCCTCTGTAATCGGGCTTATTATGCTTGTGTTAGATCAGGGTTAAAAGAGGCGGGTTACTTTATCTATTTTCTACCAAAATATTACTGTTAGGATGGAAATCTTACTTTAAACTGATGCAGCAACCCTGATTCTAACTTAAAAACAAAGAAACTCTTCAATCTGATCCTAAAATGTTCGTGAGGGTACTTGTCTAATGTTCAGGATTCTAAATTAGTAAAGTAAACAAGTAGGTAAGTATTATTTGTTTATTCATATACTTCATGGGTCCCTCGAGGGTACCACCATGTATTGCAATAATTATGCCACGTTCGCAAAGCCCTAGACGTTTTGAGAAGAAGTGGCAAGAAACTCAAGACGCCATCAGTATAATCTTTTGATGCAACGTACAATCCTTAATTTAGATATTACACAAAGTACTTAACTTTAGCAACATGGCGACGTCCACTCGACTTGGCTTCGAATATAAAAGTACCGACACTCAGCATAACTAGCTAAGCAAGACTAACGTTATTATCAGAATACCGGGAAAACACTAAGAGATACTGAAGCGAACACCAAAAGGCACTAAGAGAGCGAAGCCGCGCCAACAGACCGTTTTATACTGATTTCACAAGCTTCCACCATGCCTTACCACCACTGCTCGATGTAAATATTACTAACAACCAATAGGGAACGAGCAAGATGGCGGGCACGGTGGTAGCTTCCATTTTACACAATTGTTAAACATAAAATCATCTTAAACTGTATTTCATACTTATTAGAATTATTAGAACAATTATTGATACGTTTCAAGTAATCTATAACATTATGAAATCACAGTATTAAATAAATGGTATATGTAAACAACAATGGCCGACATTCGGAAGTCATGATTTAGTTACCAATAAGTCTTATATTACTTAATACATCTTGTAATCGTTATTAAATTAAATATTATAATAACATTATTATTCTAACACGGCCAGCCTGACAGTACTTCGTCCTCGAAGTACATACAACCTCATCTCCACCATTACACTACAATAAAACTTAATACCATATTGTATTGTTGATGACATATTATTCTGTTTTTTTTTATTTCATATCATATTTTACTATTCTATTGAGATGAAACTTCTAATGCGACTTCCAACAAGGTTGCGTTATAAGTTAAATTAATAAGTAGATTTAGTTAAATTTAGAAGTTAAATTGATCAAACAAAAACCAAAACACCTCGTCCATCGACGTAGAAAGTAAATACCGCGGGCTAACTTGACGCCAACGCCATCTACCTCTAGTTAAGAGTTAACTACTAAATTTCACTTCTTCTGCGCGGAGGGACTCCACACACAATTTTTTTTATTTTCGATGTCAAATGATCTCCCACTCAAACCATCCAATGATTACGTGGAGAACATCTAACAAATTAATCACAATTTTATTATTTGTAGGATTCGTAAACAAGTTATCTCATTGAAGTCCATTTTAACGTCATATTAAATGGACACATATACATTCTATGGACAACAAAATAAAAAGTAAACTGGGAGTTTACTAATTTGATTCCCCGTGTCACCACTACCCGGCTCCGACCGGCCCATCGGAAACGAACAGTAGCAGACACGAAGTATTTTCATTTTATCAAGTACCCACATACAGTGAATGAAACTTAGTTATTTTTTTACAATAATTTTCTAAAAACAGTAGGATAATTTTAAACTATGATTATTTTAAGGCTATACAACATAAACGCTATTCTAAACATTTAACTAAGCACAGTCAGTAATGACGAATATCGTGGATCATATACATGATAGCATAAAACCAATCAAACAACAATATGACTCATACATTGAAATATTAAGAAGTCAAAAATATTACAACCTATTTAATACAACTATACTGACCGTACTTAGTTCCCGAAGTACAAAAATAATAAGTTTAAATAGTAATCTATTATTCGAGTATATTTGCATAACTTATATACAGTGTTATTAACTTCAATAAGCACTGCTATATTGATTCCCGTCTGACTATAATAACAGCAACATGTTTTTCTTTGTTCTTATTTTCTTTGTTTTTATTGGGCTACCCTCCCTGTAGAATACCTACTGCTTCCGGAACCTTTTACCGATAGCAATCAGCCGCTACTCCTGAGACATATCGGCACCAACATTAGGTCAACTAGCGGTTACAAGGAAGAGTCCCCGGCCGCACTTTCTGTCATAGTCATAGTCTATGTCAGTAGTATTAATAGTCATTATTATCACAATCTAAGTCCCAGTGGCACGACTATGAACACTCAACCTACTCGCTGGCAATAGCCTCACCGTGCCACTGCCAAGTCACGGCCCATCAGCGACCTAAGCTACGTTTTTTTTTTTTCTTAAGGCTACCCTTCCTGCAAATCTAACCAACTAGTTACAGGAAAAGTACCTGACCGCACCGTTGTCATAGTCAGAGTCATGGCCGTAGTCGATATTCAGTCCCAGTACACGACTAAGCAAACGCAACCTACTCGCTGGCAATAGCCTCACCGTGTCACTGGATGGTCACGGTCCTCCAGCGATCTAATCTAATACACTATCTATTATAGTCAGACAATCAGCATTGTTTTTGTCAACATAATATTGAAATTGTTTGTCTTTTCTTGTTATTTTATCTTACATTTCGTTCTGTTTCACATCTTTTTCAAGACAACCTTATTTTAGCCATATAAATCGTTTTTAAAATTCTTACACTATAAGATGGTAAAGAAAAAGGATAATTCATATTCTCTTTGTGAGATCTGTTGACAAAATCTGTGATCCCGATGTTTTAGTTCAGTTTTACTTTTTTTTTTTAATATACCGCTCGGTTATTCTGACACATTTATAAACAGTTGTCATTCAAACTTTCCAATATATATATAATTGTGTAGTGTGTATCGTTTTATGTCGTTAGGTAAAAATAATTACAAAATGAACAGAAACCTTCTGCAATATTTTTTAAGCAAAATTCTTCTGGTTTTGTCAACTGATCCCACCTTACAACATAGAAAAACTATGCAAAACATTTCTAATTATATATAACAGGGCTCAGCCCCTTACCTCCTTTATCATCAGAACACTGTATTCACTTCACTATTTTACTGATACACCTTACTTTTTCACCGATTCACTTTACTTGGCCAGGAAACCCAGTAGTTCTGGGACCTGGAGCCCCGCTGCAGAATTTCCCAGGCAAACATTGCCAGGAAATCGAGTAGTTGCTGCCCAGGCAGCCTTTCAGCATGGATATGCAAAAAGCTTGTCGGGATTCTCTGAAATACAATGAACGGCATTAATGTGGGTATTTCGGCACCACTTCTGATGTTAGATCAGGGTTAAAAGAAGGCGGTTACTTTGTCTATTTTATACCAAAATATTACTGTTAGGATGGAAATCTTACTTTAAACTGATGCAGCAACCCTGATTCTAACTTAAAAACAAAGAAACTCTTCAATCTGATCCTAAAATGTTCGTGAGGGTACTTGTCTAATGTTCAGGATTCTAAATTAGTAAAGTAAACAAGTAGGTAAGTATTATTTGTTTATTCATATACTTCATGGGTCCCTCGAGGGTACCACCATGTATTGCAATAATTATGCCACGTTCGCAAAGCCCTAGACGTTTTGAGAAGAAGTGGCAAGAAACTCAAGACGCCATCAGTATAATCTTTTGATGCAACGTACAATCCTTAATTTAGATATTACACAAAGTACTTAACTTTAGCAACATGGCGACGTCCACTCGACTTGGCTTCGAATATAAAAGTACCGACACTCAGCATAACTAGCTAAGCAAGACTAACGTTATTATCAGAATACCGGGAAAACACTAAGAGATACTGAAGCGAACACCAAAAGGCACTAAGAGAGCGAAGCCGCGCCAACAGACCGTTTTATACTGATTTCACAAGCTTCCACCATGCCTTACCACCACTGCTCGATGTAAATATTACTAACAACCAATAGGGAACGAGCAAGATGGCGGGCACGGTGGTAGCTTCCATTTTACACAATTGTTAAACATAAAATCATCTTAAACTGTATTTCATACTTATTAGAATTATTAGAACAATTATTGATACGTTTCAAGTAATCTATAACATTATGAAATCACAGTATTAAATAAATGGTATATGTAAACAACAATGGCCGACATTCGGAAGTCATGATTTAGTTACCAATAAGTCTTATATTACTTAATACATCTTGTAATCGTTATTAAATTAAATATTATAATAACATTATTATTCTAACACTTGCAAAATTTCAGCTCAATCGGAAACCAGAAAGTTGGTCGAACTTAACTTGCAAGATTAAACTAATAATTTATCACGTTAAAATTAAATTTAGATTCCTTAAAGTACTCGTACTGTACTGTACCAGCCTTTTTAATAGTCCACTGCAGGACGTAGGCCTACCTACGAAGGGTGATTGGGCCATGGCTACCACGCTGGCCCAGTGCGGGTTGGTGGATTCACATACGCCATTGAATTTCTTCTACGGATTTATGCAGGTTGCCTCACGATGTTTTCATTCACCGAAAAGCCAGTGGTGTGAAATTCCGTACGTAAATTCGGTACGGGACCGGGATTTAAACCCACGACCTCACGATTGTAAGGCGGGTGTCATTACCACTAGACCACCACAGCTTATCGTACTTACAAATAGAGATCTTTTTTAGTTCCTAAAGTATGAGCTCGAAGATCCTTAAGATAAAGTACCAGCATTTCTTCACGTCGCCAGCCCGTGACTAAGTATGGAGATTCTCGGAAAAGTGCTGTTGAGACTTAAAAAGAGAAGTTGAGCACAATTTAAGACCCTGACATGCTATTTACGCTTAGTAACTTTGAGTTTTTCTCCGTTGATTTGATTTTGTGACTATATCGAATATTTTTGGTAAGTATGTTCGTATAGGCCAGGTGGATAGACCTGGCGTCAGATCGCCTTACCACAAAAGATTTATACACGCTTTAAACACTGTTTAACTGTACAATTTGTACTTGTTAAACATTGCCTAAAGCGTGCGTAAAACTTTTGTGGTAAGACGTAGAGTTTTTAAGCCGCCTGAAGGCCTCTGAATACTAAATGGTTCAAAAAACAAGGATGTGCAATTTAATGTGTCATCCGAGCCCCAATTGCGATCAGTTGTAAATACCACCCTCGGGCAAACATCTGAAAACTGACCGTGCTGAACGTTGCTTAACTTTGATGATCGCTAACGAACACCTAGTCAAATTACATATTATTATATATTTTTTATTTGTTTGTAAAATGTTGTCAAACCGAGACCATAATTATGTCTAATACTGTCAAAAAGATATCAGATCTTATGTAAAACTATGCTTCTGACTCTATACGCCTTGTCTCTTTAAACCTTAACATCACAAAGTATATACCTTACTTAGTCAAAATAATATGTGGTTGCGTTTCTATTGCACAAATTATTGCACGACAAAAAAAATAGTAGTTGACATAAGCGCAACAGCCGAGCTACTTTATTTTGATAATTATTAGCCACGATCTTCAGGTCTTGATGGCGTCATATATCCATCTTTAAGGTGGACGTCCTACGCTGCGTTTGCCGGCACTTGAAAACTTTAACTGCGTCGGTCATCATTCTTCCGTGCTATGCGCCCTGCCAACCGCCATTCCACGTTACCAATCCGCTGGGCTATGTAGGTAACTTTGATTTTTCTACAAACAAAAAATATTAATTCCCTTTAAAAATTAAAATAAAAAATCAAACTAAAATTTATTATGGGTTGCTTCCATACGGTACGAAACCCTATGTGTGCGAATTCGGCTCGCACTTGGCTGATTATTATATAAACCTAATTACGATCTATTTACAAATTAAATCGAACTAAACCAATAAACCCGCGGCTTTTCAACGGCACCAAGCAAATAGCTCCCTATAAATAACATCTAGTTCCTAATGTTATTTTAGGACCCTTTGAACTTAAAACAAACAAGACACGATAAAAGCACGTCAAAATGTCCTTAAACGCTTCCCTAACTGTTCTCTAGAATTTATGGACGACATCAATCGTAAAGTGAAACTTTATGTTAACCACATCCGTAGATCCACCAATTCGTGAGAAACATTTCGTAAATCTTTTTCTTACTATTTACAAGATTAGCTTTAGCTTTAGCGGCTTTAGGCGCCGTTTCCACGAATCACTAAAGACTATATCCAAAAATTTATCATTCACCGTAAAATGCCATCAATCGAATTTGGTTGGAATTAGACGCACGTTTAGCAATGACGGTAGTTTATAATAAAGAAATTAGCAATAAATATTGTTATGTGGAAATGTCTCCTTAGCCAGAGTTGCGCCGTCGTAGACCCAGAGTAGCAGTTTCGTCAGTCGTGCTACGCCAGCCGCTACGGTCGCTACGCCTCGTAGCCGATTTACCGCTTGCTTCGTTCTACTCACAACTAACCAAACTTTCGTGTAGAGAAATAACTAAATCTAAATAAACTAATGCGCATGTGAACTAAAGTATAAATTAAGTGTAATTTAGTGTTTATTAGTGTAATAAAAGTGAAAAAGTGCTCAATTACTCGTATTATGTTCGTTGGCCGGCTCAGTTCAATTTGCAGAAACAACAAGCGATGACCTTTTCATTTTACAGGTTAGTTGTATTTTTAATTAACGCGAGATGAGTAAGTGGTTTTGTATGCGCTCATACATTTTTATGGTGATTAAATATAAGGAATACTGGAACAGAGGTTCATTTTCTCAAAACTTTTTCAGGTTCATTTCTGCACAATATAAAACTATATTAGCCATCTGTATGTTAAGTGGGTCAAGTTTTAATTATAAACTGCGTATTTAAGCAGTATACTATACCTAATGTAAAATTAAATTTCACCCTCACGTACCCGAGTGAATTTATAATACCCAGAGTGTAGTGCTCAGCCAATTTCATCTCGCCGTAAGGATTCCGGATTAAATTTTAATAAAAAATATATTACTTAAAATAAGGTAGAAATACAAATGAAACAGTGTGGTTAAAAGGTTATTCCTTCATAATAAATTGAAACGTGCTTCTTTCAAAACGGAGATGTCCAATTTTCATTTTGTAATTTTGTGAACGTTTTGGCGAATTAAATGGGAATGAGTGAGCTTTGGATTGATCTTTTTTGAACGAAGAGTCTTTTTTAACGTTCACATAATATATTTTTTAGTATTTTCTTCTGTCGTTTTTTGTAAAGATCTTTTTGGGGAGGATTTCTTGGCTTTGAGATGTGGAATAGTAGCTTAATGCGTACTATAGTTGATGGGTAAATCAATAAAAAGCAGTTTTATAAGATAAACTATAGATTTTTTTTTCATCTATAATGTTACGAGTACCAAAGATGCATACTCGTAGCACTTTGGTTATGTACATTGTTTTTTGTAACAGAAGATTGAATATTATTATAACAGTGATTAGAAAAATGCCAGCAAAACAAGCTGCGTGGGTTTGATATCAGATAAAACTATAAACCTTTGAATGGAGAGCAAAGTTTCGAGGATCCACCCACAAGGCAGCTATGTGACTTGCTCACATTTTCAAGAGCTTGTTGAGCGCGTGTAGCTTAAACATATGTTTTTTTTTTTAGATTTTGTTTCAACATCTAAGTTGAAAATTAGGCCTGTTGTAATAAGGACAATGACAGACCAATCGGTTAAGTTGTTCAAGCCTTTTTGTGTAATGTATATATATATATATATAATTAAGATAGTTCAAAGCTAAGAAGGGTTGGATGCAATCTGCTTCCAACAGGTCTTATTGGAGATCTATTGAGGAGGGTTTATGGCTGAAATGACGACGATCTACGAGTATAGAACAAAAACTTACCACATGGCGTGCAAGCCTAAATATTCCAGATTGAAAGATATTATTAGTATGACATTATAGCAAAATACCAGAATATTTTGACAGTAAAGCACTTAGGCCTGATTTCACCATACCATGTTTATTAACTCTTGAGGCATTAGCTAATTTGTATTAACGACCTAATTGAAACGTTTGTATTTGACATGTCATTGCATGGACATGAGCACAACTTTTTCTTTAGTCGTTTGTTATGCTATGACAGGCATTTTAAATAACGATTACTCTGTAGGATTATAATGCTACCGGGCTATTTTTTATTTTACTAGTTGAAATGTCAACCTAGATTCAAATTCTTTGATTGATTTTTTGAGAGGAAGATCGGTCGTCTGACAGCTTGTTATTTTTTAAGGGACATCTAAAGCAGTGATTAGATTTAACATCTTGTCAGGAGAATTAACAAACCATTAGCGCATGGCAGGGCACTCGATAACTTTATCAGTATGTTAATAGATTTAACCAAGGCATTAAATAATTGACGTGCTGTGGTAAAATCAGACCTTAATATGTGAAAATGATGAGTGCAGTGCTGCGCCGAATTGGATTTTGAGTAGGTGAAGTTCTTTCGGTGATTTAGACTTTTGTAAAGCTCAAGGTACCATTCCGTCAATAGCAGCATGATACAGCAGTTGTAGATACTTGAACTTTGACATATTCAATGACATCTTAGCTTACACTGTGTGTATGTGCGCGAGGTATAATGCTGCTGCAGGCTTTATGTCACTGGCTACGGCATGTAGATCAATTTCATATAAATCCTAAGAAACAAACAAACAAACAAACAAACAACAAACAAACAACAACACTTTATTAGACAACCACATTACATAAAAAACAGATTATAAGGACAAAAACAAAACAATAGGTATCTAATTGGCGGCCTTATTGCTTTAAGCAATTTCTTCCAGGCAACCAAGAACCAGTATTACTGTAGTTAGCTGCTCTAGCATACATTCGGCTACGGAATCGTAACTTCAACAACATCAGGCAGTCGTATTGTTCATCTTGTCAGTGAATAAGTTGTTGTTGTTGTTAAACTCTGACACCAGGGCTAGCCACTCGGTCTATACGAATTTACTTACTTTAGTTGTATAAAAAAACGCAATGGTGATTTTTACATTTAATATATGTTTGCGTTTGACTGCATTCTACCTGATTTTAAACAGGTATGCGGTCTAATATGTAGCATAGTTACCTATGATACAAGTACCTATTTACGCGAGATTTTTAGCCACCTATGTTGTAATTTATGCAATGTAACCAAAATCTAAAGTAAACATCGTAGCCAACCATACTTATTACGCTGCATACATTTTTATAATGCAATAGAAGCCAAAAAACGTGGACATAGTAAAGTCAGCGGTGGCTTACAGTCCACCTGGTGCCTCGATTCAGCTAAAACCCTTTCGGTTATGCAAATGAAACCTATGTATTATGTAAGGTAGACTTTAGACTGTGTGCTGTGGATTATTAAAATCTGAAGCGTAACAATGCAGTAGTCTGAAGTTATGGTGCTCTGGTAGAGAGAGGACGATCGCCTTACAAGTGTAAGGCATAAGTTCAAATCCAGTCCCGTACTAATAAGTTCTTTGGAATTTAGGTATGAACAGCTTTTTACATCACTAGTTTTTCGGTAGCAAAGTAATGGGAAACATCGTGCGGCACCCTTTAAATGAAATTTGATGGCACGTGTGAATCCACCAACCCGCACCAGGTCAGCGTAATGGATGTAGTTCAGTCACCTTTTGTTTGTAGACCTATTCATTAAATGTAGACCCTGGTTATTTTTACCGTTTAGTCATGAACTATATCATCTATCCGCATGCTTTTGTCGTTTGTGGCAAACGGTTACACGGATTTTTAAACAGGTTAAAGAAACTCAAGGGCTATCTACCAGATATAATTATAATTATGTACTTACGTACTTATGATTGCTACAGTAGAATTCAGACAATGTAGACTAATTGTCGTTGTAAGGTATCTAAGGTACCTCGATTCAGCTGAAACTCTTTCGGTTATGCAAATAAAAAGCTATATATTTTATAAGGTAGTTTAGACTCTCTGAGCTGTGGATTATCAAAATATTTATTAACCTATACCTATATTATATTTACCTATAGGTATATTTCAATTCTTGCATCTATACATATGTAAAATTTGCTCACATAGTACTTGCTACATATTCAACCCTGTAAAGGCGACGCAACTAAGTATAATCGATAATTCTTATGAGTTTTCTCTTATAAAGCTAATATACTTTTGGTTATGGTACCCTAGTAAAAGAATGGTCGCTTTACAAGGCGATGGTTAAAACTTGATCTCAGAGCAATATGTTTTTTACAATTTATGAATGGATTTACACACTGGCTTTTCGATGTAAGGAAACATCGTGAAGCAATCTAAATACATCCGCAGTAAAAATTTGTTAGTTAATGTGAACTTCAACCCGCACTAAGCTAGCGTAGTACTGTACCAGCCCTTTTAATAGTCCACTGCGGGACGTAGGCCTACCCACGAAGGGTGATTGGGCCATATCTATCACGCTGGCCCAGTGCGAGTTGGTGGATTCTAGCTAGCGTAAGTTAGCGTAGTGGACCTTAAACTTCCTTTGAAAGTAGGCATATTATGTTTGTAGGGTATTTGGATAAGTTTTATTTAAATGATCCTGGTCGTCTTTTCCCGTTATAATTATGTCATCCAAAAACACTCCTACCTAAGGAAAGGAGCAAACAGCTGTTCTAATTTTTTTTTAAATCTATGGGTGCGCGGTGCGGCCGCGCTCGCATGAACACGGGCCGAGTCACAGTCACCAAGGTTGGCACTTTTAACTCTTCTTTAATATTATTCGCAAGAAAATATTATTCCAGACGATCAATGTGTAACCTCCAAGTAAAACAAATAAAACTTATCCAAATACCCTACAATGTTCATTAATTGTAGACTACGTAGTTAAGCTATGTAAAAGGCTTTTGGGCGGCTATAAAACAATAAGGCTAGCCAAATAATGGTACCCACGATATCAGAAAATATTTAATAGACCAAAGTCTTCGGTACCTCAATTCACCTGGATCCCTTTCAGTTAGTCAAATAGAAGCTATTTATTATGCAAGGTGTACTTTGAACAATGTGAACTGTAGATTATTAAATTTTAGAGCGTATAAAAATAGCGTTCATAGATTGACTAAAAAAAGTGGAGTGGAGCAATGGTTAGTTTGGTCAGTCCTTAAATGAGTGACCACAAATGGCATTTAAAATTGTACGCTACAAGCTTGGATGACACGTAAAATTATAAGTATCAATGGTTTTAACTGTTTGGTCTTCGTGTCTACTGACTACTTGACTATATAGCGTGGTTAGCATTTAGACGCCTTAAAAAAGTATGTTCTGGCATGTACCTTCCGGTCTGTACATACTACAACATGCTAGACATTTAAAAAACTGTAAAAACTAAGACGTAATCCTACCTAATAATCCTAGCGATTATAGTGCTGATTACATGAAAAAGAATAACTCAAATCGGATAATATTTAGAGGTAGATAACAGCTTATTGTTTTTGTATGGCTAAGTTCGCAGTTCACACTAGCCCTTATTTGATAAGAGTACAGCACACAATTTTGTCACGTAATGAGGCTTTTTCTGACAACTGACACAAAAAAATGATGTAAAAAATGCTCAACAGATGGCGTTGTATCGTCAGTATACAAATGAGTTCTCCATAGTACGTGAAACGGAACGTTACCAAACTTTAAAATGCAATTTTATTTATATTCAGTATGAGTGAGACAAGTTTTTGGTAAAATTAAATTTATTGTGGTAATTTACAAATACTAATTTAAAAGTCAGACATCGATGTCTTTAAAAATAATCGACATTTTTTAGAAGAAATGGAAAGATTTCAACTGACTTGACATGACATATATTTTGACATCCTACCATGCAACAAAAACCAATGAACGTTGCAACTTGGTGTACACTCACAGTAAAATGACATCCATTGAACCTATTTTAAACTATTTTTTTAAATGGCTCCCGGAACAGCCATAATTCTTCTACCGCTGCTATAAGTTTCCTATTTACAAGTTTTTATTTAGTTTCACCTGTCCCGTTGTACCAGGCCTGTCTCACTTCCATACAAGCGGCGCAAAATCCCCGAGATATTTACCTACTATTCTGGAAAACAACCTAATTTCAACCTTTTGCATTGCGTATAGCGTTCATAGTACAATAACTGTCTGCCGTCTCGCTTCAACCTGCTAGGGCTGTCAGAGGCACTACTTTATCTGTGATGTGTGCACTGCGTGTGCGACAAGTCGAGCGACTGCCAGCCTATTGAGACTAGTCCGGTGACCGGACGCTTGCGTTTATCATACCTAAACTCGGGAGTGAAATTTCTGTACCGTAAGGTACTAATTATATATTCTGTGGTTGTACTTTTAAAAAAAGGTAGGGATCCTGGAAGATGCCACTCTTAGAAAATTGAATTTATAGAATGCTGGTTAGCGTGTCCAACATGAGATAAAAGATCATATATGGCTATAAAACAAATAACAATAGTATCCCAAAATATCAGAAGTATTCGTGCTAACTACGATAAATTTTTAATATATCTAACCCGATTACAATTTTACCCTGACATTATTATTTTAACCGAAACCTGGATTGACAAGAATTTTCAAGGAATAAATCTACCTGGTTATAATTGTCACTCATCTACAGTCCTAAGAAATCAAAATGATGGGATAGTCATCTTTGTAAAGCAAGATCTTATTGTAGAAGTTAGTGAGCCACAGTTCAACGATGCAAACTGTCTTGTTATAAAACTTGGTACAGAATTATGTGTTATTGCAATATATCGCAGTCCATCTAAAGATAATATAGATGAGTTTCTGGTATCACTCGAAAGCGTTGTCTCGTCTGTAACAGCTGTTTCTTGCGTTCTATCTGGTGATTTTAACATTGATATCAAACCTACAACGACTGACAGAAAGGCTTGTGAATACCTTGAACTAACCTCATACCTAGGCTTTATTCCTGGGCACGTTTTGCCGACACGTGAACACAACTGTCTTGACCACTCAATGATAAAAACCAAGAAAGAGGCTCGAGTAATTGTCAGTGACTCGGAAATTACCGACCATGGCACTATTTTGACTGGAATTAATTATGGTCATTCAAGCAGTCGATCCAAGCCTAAAATAATCTCAAAAATTAACTATTGCGAATTGGTTAACACATTGGAAAGGTTTAATTGGGACAAGGTAGTACAAGAATCTGACGTTAATATCGCATCACAACTTTTAGTTGACCAAATTAACCTTGCCATCAATAACAATACTACTCAAAACAAGCTTAGTAGTTCTAAGGTTATGATTAAGTCTTGGATGACTAAAGGCTTACTTAAATGTGCAAGACGAAAAGATTCTCTTCATCAAAAATCTAAAGCAGACCCTGATAATTTGGTTCTAAAAGAAAAGTACAAAAACTACCGGAATCTATATAATCGACTCATAACTTTTCAAAAAAATAAATATGACTCTGAAAAACTTTTAGCCAACAAAAACAACACGAAAAAATTATGGGAATCAGTTAAAGATATTTGTGATATTAGAACTAACAAAACAACGTCAGAAGATCTTTTAAAATTAAAAAATACTGAAATAGACTCTTTAAATCACATTAATGACTACTTTTCGACTATTGGAAATGACCTTGCTCAAAATATTTTGCGTAATTTAGGAAAGACAGAACAACAACTAGCAAACTCAATTGCTTTTAACCATTCTCCTGCACATTCCCTTTTCCTGACACCAACTGATGTCACAGAAGTCAAGAAAATTATCTCAGGACTTAAATCCTCATCCTCTGCTGGTCCTGATCAAATAAGCAATGATGTGCTAAAACGTTCGTGTCACATATTAGCTGCACCAATTACTCATGTTTGCAATCTGAGTATGATGCAAGGTACAGTTCCAGACTGTTTCAAAATAGGTAACATTTGTCCAATTCACAAATCTGGTTCTGCGACATCGATATCAAATTACCGCCCAATATCACTTCTACCGGCGCTTTCTAAGATATTAGAGAAAGTTATGAATAAACGTTTATTAGGATTTCTTGAGAAAAACAATTTCTTGTCTAAAAACCAATTTGGTTTCAGAAGTCAGAAATCAACCGAAGACGCAGTGGTGGCTTTGGTGGAGCAAGTCACGACTAACCCTGATTCCAAAAAGAAGTGTCTAGGAGTATTCTTGGATTTGGCGAAGGCATTTGATACAGTGTCTTGGCCAATCTTATTGAAGAAACTAGGCCTTCTGGGAATACGGGGGGTTGCTTTAAACTGGCTCTGCTCTTACTTGACCAACAGGAATCAAAGAGTCCGTATTTCTGATAAGTTTAGCGACTATACCACTGTTTCTTTTGGTGTTCCTCAAGGAAGTGTCTTAGGGCCAACACTGTTTCTCATTTATATAAACGACCTATGTAATATGACGTTAAACAAAGGAAATATCTTCACGTTCGCAGATGACACTGCAATCGTGTTTCATGGCGAAAGCTGGAGTGAAGTGGCAAATAACGCACAAGTAGGGCTGGCACAGGTAGCTTCATGGCTAAATAATAACTTGTTGACTCTAAACGCAAGCAAAACCAAGTATATGGCCTTCAGAATCACTGAAAAATCGCGACCACCACCCCTTTCACTCAAACTCCACTCCTGTGATTGGCGTGATAACAGAATATGTAGTTGCCCTGAACTAGAATGTGTCACCTTCATTAAATATTTGGGTGTAGTGTTAGACCACAGACTGACATTTCAAGAACATATCGTTGCACTGCGTAATAGACTTCGGAAAATGTTGCACATTTTCAAACGATTGGGTAAGGTGGCAGATCCCAAAACACTAAGAATCGTTTACTTAGCATTGTGTCAGTTTGTGACCAACTATTGTATTGTTTGTTGGGGATCTGCAGCAATAACTCGCCTTATAAATGCTGAAAGAGCCCAAAGAGCTCTGTTAAAAGTTGCGTATAATAAGCCATTCAGATACCCTACAGAAAAACTTTATGAAGATACTAAGTACCTTACTGTCCGACAGCTGTACGTTGCTGCAACAGTTCTTCGCTCTCATAAAACGGCCCTGGCAAACATAGTTCACTCCAAAAAAAGGTCTGATCGACGGAATACCTGGTTGCTCCCTGTTACAAAAACTGTGTTTGCTCAAAACGCCTACTCATTCAAGGGTCCATTTCTCTATCAAATCCTCGAAAAAAACCTTGAAATCTTAGAAACATCCCGCTTTGTGTGCAAGAAAAAGATAACATTATGGTTGACTAACCTGGGCTATAGTGGCACAGAAAAATTACTGCAAGTGACAAAATGACCTGTGAGGCTGTACCTAATGACAGGAAAAATATTTCAACCTTTTATCATATACATATATATATATGTATAAGTATATGTGTAACATGATTTTCACTAATATTTATTTAATTATCTTTTTTCTTTTAATTAACTTATGATACATACCTATACTTTTTTTATTTCTTTTTTTGTTATATATTAATACTCTAATTCTTGTGTATTATATATTATAATATTACATTAGTACATTTTAAATATCTCACAAACACATAAGTATAATATCACCTACTGTGTAAATTGCGCTACAAGACAATCATCACAGCTGCATTCAAATAAGCTGATGCACACACCTGCACGGCCAACTCTAACCTAGTGTTGACACTCACACTACAGTACTTTCGCGATTTGCGTTCTGTCTGTGTGTGCGGTGTGTCATTGTTGGGGTGTGGGTGTGGTGTTGGCGCTTCCGCGGTGTGTGGGTGTATGTGAATATGACTGTGATCACATGCATACATACATTGTTGGGTGTGTTAGCATTGCACTTGCGATTCGATGGTGGCATGCCGTATGCTTGGATGGGTGCGTGAAGCGTGAATGTATGGGTGGTGTTGCAAGTTTTGTGTTTTTTTTTTTTGTGTTTAAATTTCCTAGTAGGTACCTTACTGTATTGTAATTTTGGATACCTAACATACTATAATATAAATACTAATAATAAGGAAGAGCCTAGGTCCCACGACACAGGTCACCCTAGTGTGGGAACTAGTGCACAACTTGTTTTTGTAAAAATTTTTTGGAACAATAAACGTTTTATTATTATTATTATACACATATTCATTTATTTTCTTAAATTTAAGTTTTTTTACAATATTTATATAAAAGAACAAAATACTATAAAAAACCTAAACCTAGAGTGCCGCCGGCAGCGGGGCAGGGCCCAAGCTACCGGTGGTTGGGGCTACAGTGAGAGGAACCTCCTGACGATGCGCGCCGTGTCCAGGATGACTGCCTTCTGTATTTGACCCTTGACCCAACCGTCTAGCGAGAGCCTCTTAAGATGGTGGTCGAGACTCTTCGCTATTAAGCCGTTTACCGAAACGACTATCGGGACAATGATCGTCGAGTCCACATCCCACATGGCGGTAATCTCGTGAGCCAAGTCAAGGTACTTGCTGAGCTTGTCCTTCTCGGCCTTCACGAGGTTCTCGTCATGTGGGATGGTGACGTCGACGAGCACTGCCTGGCGCTGGGACCGGTCGACCACCACGATATCAGGCCTATTGGCGACAATAGTCCTGTCCGTGATGATAGAGCGGTCCCAGTAGAGCAACGCACGACCATTCTCGAGAACTGACGCCGGTGCGTACTTATAGTACGGCACCTCAGACTCAACAAGGCCGTATCGAAGAGCAAGTTGCTGATGGATGATCCTGGCCACTTGGTTATGCCTGTGCAAGTACTCGCCGTTGGCAAGATGAGAACAACCAGAAGTAATATGCCTGAGTGACTCTCCGGGACGGTGGCATGCCCGACAAATGTCGACCGTACCGTCCTTCAGGATATACTTCCGGTAGTTGTTCGTCAAGACAACTTCGTCCGCAATTGCACAGGCAAAACCCTCAGTTTCCCCAAAGAGGTCACCGAAGCGTAGCCAGGCCACCGACGCGAGCAGGTCCACATCAGGTCCTGTTAGGGCCCGATAGAACCGCCCATGCAGCTCCTTGCTCTTCCATACCGTCTTGCGATCATCGGTGCTGAGCACCGATGATTATTATTATTAATATAACTATGTATAGAAAAGTTGTAGAATATCAACCAATCAGTAAGACCATTACTTGGCATTTTCACGTTTGTTTAAAGAAGTTGTAGAATATGAACTAATCAGGAAGACCTTTACTTGTCTTGACCTCGAAATTACTGGACTCGGCACTACGGAACAGAAATAGTGTAGCGTTATCTTTTTCCTTCATGACTATCTCTTAATTTACTGTTTCTTTCTTTGTGAGAAAGAGACTACCGCGTCCCGCAGTCTATTGTTTTCTCTGTCTACGTTGTCACTGGTGAAACTAGTTATAAACATTTATAAGTTAAAAAAAGCCAGCCAGTTTATTAAAAGAGACACCGCAAACAGTCTTCACAATTCTCACAAACTTAATATTTATTTTCTACTGCAATTGCTGCACAAGATTGTACGCAGAAGTTTTATTAGTTTGAAGCCAAGTCAACGACTTAGACTTTACTACCATTTCTTTTATTTATCTTCCAAAACAACAACAATGGTCACTGAGAAAATACATTTCTGTTGTTGGAATGCCTCCGGGAGTTGGACTTGATCAAAGAAATTATTTGGAGGTTTTAATCTTAGGAATCGATAGGGACTTCGATTCGATATTTGGTGTTGGAGAATCTTTGTAACTAACTTATTTCATAATAGTGTTTTAATGGATATCGATATTCATTTTCAAAGGAATTCTTTTGTTATTTTGCTCTGACCAAAATCATGACAGAATGTCGTAAACAGACAAGTAAGACCAGTTTTTTTATACTTGTGGTGAGTGCGTCGGTGTTGCGCAACCTTAGTTTGAATGACGGCGAAGCGTAGTTTTGCCGGGCTCACTAGCTTGTTTCTCAACATTCTGTCTTGATTTTTTTATTTGGTCTTAGTTTATTTTAGTTCAAAATATGTGTTTTAAAAGTTAGGTAAATAGGGGAGTTTTTCATAAACTAAGTTTATTGTCCATCAAGCTTTTCTTGCAAGGCACCAATCCTAAGCTCATAAAGATCTTTATTTAGGTACCTTAGACTTTTCATCTGTATTTATCCAAGATAGACAAGAGTGTCTTCCAAGATAGACTATTGGTTGAGGCTTAGACACGTTTCGCCGACATATTTAGTTAGTTTTTTTTTTTTTTCTATCAATGAAGTAATCTGTGGCCACTGAAAAAATAAGTTTCTGTACTGTTCAGATAATACCTCTGGGAGTCAGACTTGATGAAAGAATTTCTCTGTAGATTTTAATCTTAAGAATCGACAGGAATTTCTATTCAATTTTTGGTGTTGTTGGAGAATCCTTATAACTTACATATTTCAAGAAGGGCTCTTGTCGACATCGATAACTTTCAAATCAATTCTTATGTTATTTTAATATCAAATATGTGTTTTGAAAGTGACATAAAAAGGAGTTTTTCAGAAATTAAGTTTTTTGTCTGTCTTGGGCTTTTCGTGCCAAAAGACAATTTCAAGCTTGCGAAGACTTTTCTCTATCTTTACCAATACGTAACGTAGATTACTAAAATATTCTTCCGAAATTCGAAAAAAATAAATTAAATGTAATAGACCCCAGCCCGGGTAGCACGGCAAAGGGAGAAAACCATTTTATCCACTATCGACTGCCTTGTTGGCTCAGTGGTTATATAGTGACCCTGACTTCTGGATCAAAGAGGCTTGGGTTCGATCCCCACCCAGAGCAAGCATATTACAGCCATATTACAAGCTTTACTTAGTTTGGGGTCAGAGACCGTGTGTAAGATGTCCCCTAATATTTATTATTTATTTACTATAAATGTCAGCTGTCATTGTCGATCCATACTTTATTTCCTCTTCGAGGGGATATAATAATGGAAAGACAATTAGTCCCTTTGCCATGTTTCCCGTGCTGATCAGTCATTGAACTAAAATACACTAGAATACAAAATTCTCGTCTAAGACGGCGTCAGCCAACCGCCGGCCGGGGCCGGCGACGCGCGCCGACCGGCCGCATTTGCGAGTAAACAAAATGGTGGAGCATATGAGGGGTCAAAATATTATTTAAAAATATAAAAATGTGGAAATGTGTGGTAAAAACGTGCAAATCCCGTTCCCAATTTCACCATAAAGATTCCGGAATTTCTTTCCACAGGTAAATACGTTTTACACTATTCGAATTACTTGAAACTATCACTTATAATATCATGATTTTAAAAATGAATAATTTTACAGTTGGTGTTGTCAGGTAAAACATGATTTTGTTTCCCCATAATTATGGGAGATTTTGACTGATCAATAATTACTTTTTTGATATTATAAGATACCCGCAGACGAAATACGCCGCGATAAATGGGTAAAAGCCATTCGAATATTGAGAAAAGAATCTGACTGGATACCTACCAAGTATACCACCTTATGCACGAAACATTTTCATAAAGAAGATGTAGAAACTAATCGTGGCATTAACTATTTATCTCAGAAAGCGGTTCCAGTGCTTGAGGTTTTTTTATTTTATTTCTGATAATGATAACGATGAACATAACACTATTCTAATAAAATAATAATATATAAAAAGGTGTACCTTTGTATTCCAACTGAAAAAGAAATGTTTCTTTTTCAGTTTGCTTCAAAAACCTCCGTACCAAGTATGTAAGTAGGTATGTCTTTCTCAGTTCGGGGCTAGAAAGCAGTTTTTTTTAATTTGCCTATTTTTTTTAAATTATATTTTTATCTCAACTTCGGGAAGCTGATAGATTCAAAACTCGGCGAGGTTAAGTTGCTTTATCACAGAGGTCCTGTGGCCACCTTCCAGGTTCATCATTAGACCTTGGATATCATCTAGATCTAAATATTCAACATGGAGTCAATAGGGCCCAAACTCGATGGGTTTATTTAGTTCAGTTTAAAAGTTCTTAAGGTCATGTTCCGTCTCCATCATCAGATCAGCTTCGTGGCACCATACCATTGTATTGTCAGCGAAGATACATAAGTATCATAAACTATTTGGAAGTGGGTCATTTACAACTAAAAATGCTAAATAAAAGGTTGTAAAAAATAAATTTACAATTGTTAACAATATAACTTTATTGAATACCAAAAATACAAGAAAACAAAAATAACAAATCCGGTACCTAGATTAATGGGCGGCATTAACGTCTATGTACAGCGATTTTAAACAGGTAATAATAATAATAATAAACCTCAAGAGGCTCTCGCTAGACGGTTGGGTCAAGGGCCATATTCATAAGGCAGTGATCATGGACACGGCGCACATTGTCAGGCAGTTCCTCAGCCTGTAGCCCCAACCACCGGTAGCTTGGGCCTCGCCCCGCTGCCGGCGGCAACCTAGTAAGTTTTTACAATGTTTTTATATTGTTTTTATAAAATATTGTAAAAATCTAATCTAAGATGATAAATTGATAATAAAAAAGATGATAAAGATGATAATAAAAAAAAACCTGAGATAATAATAATAAAATATTTAAAAATTTTTTTTTTTTTAATAGGAATGCGTTCCTGACACGTCATCATGAAAAAATTTTTTTGGCCGATATCTCGGAAACTATGTACTTAAGGGCAAAAAACACATTAAGATCACTATTGTAGAAAATAAAATTTTGCATCTTTTTTGCTTTTTTGTTTTTGTCTGGAAACAAAAGATGCGAAATTTTATTTTCTACAATAATGATCTTAATGTTTTTTGCCTATAGGTACATAGTTTCCGAGATATCGGCCAAAAACATTTTTTCATGATGACATGTCAGGAACGCATTCTTTGAACGGCCGAACTATAGTAGCCTGTTACATTTGTAATTATTAACTCCAACTGTTCCAGAATAATTAAACAAACAGACAGACAGACAAAAATTGTAAAAAATGTTATTTTGGTGTATGTACCGGATATATTATAGTCATATACATGTAGTAAAAAACGGTAATTTCAATATTACAAAGACACTCCAATTTTATTTATAATATTTTACATCATATTTTATTTATTATGACTCAAATTCATTCGGTATTACTAAAATGTTGATTATTATAAATATCGGTTTGCATCACTGACATTGAGAAGGAATCGTAACATTTTGGGGAAATTTTCAATCTAATGAGCTGCCACCCTAAGTAGGTATTATCAGACGAAATTGTAAAATATTGCTATTTCTGTCTTATTCAACGTCTTGCCGCACCTTAGCAACTAGTGTAACAGGGATAGAGATATGATTCTTTGATTACCTACCAAAGATATTCGGACGGTTATACAGACATGCATGTGTCGCCATGCCTAGCAACGCAGTTATTTGAGTCAGCAGATCTTTTTATAAAACATCATTGTGATCAGTAGTCTAAAATGAAAAGATAAACATACTCGTATTTCTTACCTGCACTTCTTTCAAGACACACATGAGTGGCGACAGTTAGTATAGAAGGCCAAGACACATTTTGGGCCGCTTCACCTACATAGTTAATTACCCAGTTTTTTAGCTTTTAGGGTTCCGTACCGAAGGGGTAAAAATAGGACCCTATGACTAAGACTCCGCTGTTCATCTGTGTGTCTGTCACCAGGCTGTTTCTCGGGAACCGTGATAGGTAGAACGTTGAAACGACGTATTTTTGTTGCCTCAATAACAACATTAGTATTTGTTGTTATAACAGAATAAAATAAATATTTAAGGGGGCTCCCATACAACAAACCTGAATTTCTGGCCGTTTTTCGCTCGATATTAATAACGGTGATAAGTAGACGCTTGACATACAATAAATAGTTAAATAATAAATAAAATAGACAAAGCTGGGCTTCCAAACGGTACGGAACCTATTGTGCACGAATCCGACTCGCACTTGGCCAATTATATTTGTATGCGCCGATTCAATATATTTTCGTAATCTTCGTAAATTGTAACGTTTAGTTGATGCAACATTTCCCTACCTTTTATCCCGCTCCTGCACATACCTACTTGCGTGTGTAAGAGCAAGACCGCTACACACAAGCGCGGATTCGATGGACAGTGCTGCCTCTCGCGCTGGTGTGGAGAAGTAGAAGAACAAATTCGATCGAAAAACTGAATGGCGGCAAACGCTTTCGCTGTCGTATAAAAATTCGAAAACCCGGTTCAAAATCAATAATTGTCATCGCTGTGTGTGTTTACCTGTGCAACAATCGACCCTGGCCATCTCCAAGGAATCTCAAGGTACTGTGCACTCCTTTTCCCTTCGAAAACTGCATCTTTCTTTGGCTACTCCCGCGCAGTTTCGTTTTTTCATCCACCGCATGCATCAACCAAAAATTATACAGTCCACTTAACTTTAGCATAATCCGCGCAAACAATATTTTTACATCAATATAGTAACTTATTGATACCGTGAATAAATATTTCAGTGTAGTTCAAATTATCCCTCCGGGAGTCGGATTTGATGAAAAAAATCTCTGTAGATTTTAATCTTCGGAATCGAATCGTAATTACGATTCGATTTTCGTTGTTGAAGACTGTTGAAGTTTATTACTCACTTAGTGGCTACTTTCAAGAAAGTAGCGATTATCGAGATTTTTGTTAACAGAATACTTTTATATTGAAATTATCGACATGGCATTTTTAGGGTTCCGTACCTCAAAAGGAAAAAACGGAACCCTTATAGGATCACTTTGTTGTCCGTCTGTCCGTCTGTCAAGACCCTTTTTCTCAGGAACGCGTGGAGGTATGAAGCTGAAATTTATATCAATTACTCAGGTCTACTGTCCCTTGAAGCTGTGAAAAGATCAAACTTCTAAGCCAACGCAATCAAAAGATACAGCCGTTTATGCCGCAAATTTTCGACACTTGCAAGTACTCGCAAGGGAATCAAAACCTAAAGGGTACTTCCAGTCGACCTAGAATCTTGAAATTTGGCATGAAGCAACGTTTTATAGCACACATAAAGGAAAAATTCCGAAAACCTTAAATTTTTAGTTACATTACAAAATATATATTTTTTAATAAATATAAACTTATTACTTTTTTTGTCGTAATGAACGAACTTTGTAAACCTTGCAGGTTTGTACGGAACCCTCGGTGCGCGAGTCCGACTCGCACTTGGCCGGTTTTTTTAAACATTTAAACGCCTTTCGAAACGTAGGGTTTTCTCAAGGACTTAGCATTTTAGTATGTCCTGCGTTTTTTGGAGATTATATCTTTGGTAATTGACAGAGGAATTTTGATCTATTTTAGCATTGAAAGCTTCTTCCTTGCATTATGCAGTGCCTACTTTTTAATGTGGTTGTTTTTTTAGGGTTCCGTACCGAAAGGGTATAAACGGGACCCTATTAATAGGTACTAAGACTCCAAACACATAAACACAGACAGTCCGTTTATATATAGTTTATATTATTAAAAGATGCGCCAGATTTCCCTTATTTTGTTAGTGGTCGATCGTGGGCGTATTATAAAGTCTGGTATAGCATCAATTACACTTTTAATCTAATCGTTATCAATATTACAAAAGATACTAATGCGCGCCATTTCTCGTTTCTGTCTAAATCTGTAGCGTCGCTAGTGTTGTGCACTCTCTTGGCGCGCGTTAGGGATGTGCCGATACCAATCGACTCGGAGAGTCGATTATGCGGCTAACAATATGTAGTCGTCCGTTTGTCTGTCACCAAGCTGTATTTCAAGAACCTCATGAACCGTGATAGCTAGACAGTTGAAATTTTCACAGATGAAGTATTTCTGTTGCTGCTATATCAACAAATATAAAAATAATAAAATAAATTTTTAAGGGGGGCACTTCCAACTTGCACTTGGCCGATTTATTTGTTTAAATTACATCTACGGCAAATGACATTAATATATATTCTTGTACTTATGAGTTTTGATACGATTACGTAGATTTTTCGATCAACTTCCAAAACACGAAGAGATGCCCCGTTTTTTTATTTTTAAAATGCAATACTACTTTCTAAAATATTAATACCAGTTTTTTTTTTTCTCACAGTTTAATTATGGTAATTACGATTTACGTGGTGTTTATTAAATCGTAATTAAATCCGTAGTTCATTACGCGAATCGTAAACCTGACGATAATTACTAGCGGGTAATTTTGCTATGCCATTAATTATACCTTACGTCAGTTTACGCAACTAGGGTGTATGAACACTAGTTAGTCATAGATACAAAGAAGACTTATGTCCAGCAGAGGACGGCCTACTGCTGATAGATAAAACAGAAAAATTATAGTAATTTCTTTAATATGTTAGTTTTGTCTTTAATATGTTAGATTGTAAAAGTTGTTAGTTGTGATGTACAGAGTAGGCCCCTAAAAGGATGATAATTAATTAGAAATAACCCTGTATACTAACTTATCTTATCATGCATTTGTTTTTTGTTTGTACCTACATTGTGTTTACGTTTTGGTTTTACTCATTATTCGTTCAAAATTGTTAATAATTGTTCATATTCAAGTTATATTAGCCCACTGACCTATATATATGTTACTATATGTAGTATATAAGATTATCACATAAGTGAGACAAAATGTTTCTTGTAATATATAACAATAAAGATCTTTGCACCTATGTTTTGTTTATGCCTGAAAAATCCAACTGACATTACACTAGCGTAAAATGGATTTCCAACAAGGCCGGTTGGAAGCGGCCTGCATCCAGCGCGTTCCAGCGATCTTTATAATATCGTCAGTCTACCTGGTCGGTGGACGTCTTACGCTGCGCTTGCTGGTCTGTGTTCTCCATTCGAGAACTTTACGGCCCCATGAGCTATCCATTCTTCGAATTATGTGCCCTGCCCACTGCCACTATAATTTGCTAATCCACTGTTGCTGGTTCCGTACCCAAAGGGTGAAAACGGGACCCTATTAGTAAGACTCCGCTGTCTGTCTGTCACAGGCTATAAAGCATGCGACCACGAAAAGCGACGAAAACAACTCATTTCGACGTGTGAAATAGTGACAGTTAAATACTTTGCCATAACGCTGTCTCGTTCTGACACTACGAACGTATTTCTGTTGCCGCTATAACAACAAATACGAGTACTAAAAAAAATTTAAAAGTCAATTCAATTCAAAAATTCTCCCATAAAACAAACCTGAACTTCTAGACGTTTTTCGCTCGATATTAATAATGGCAACAGGAAGATGCTTGACATATTCACATAATATCAAATTGTGTATTTAAAATAATAAATATGTAGTTAAAATGGAATGAAATAAACTAAGGGGGGCTTCCATAGGGTACGGAAGCCTTCGTGCGCCAGTCACACACAATTAAAAAAATAAATTGACCGATTATTCTGTTATTGTTTCTTATTATTATGAAGAGTGAAAGGTTTAGGAATAGCCTTTGGCCAGCAGGGGAACGAACAGGCTCATACTCATAATTGTTCTTCTTTTGAGTTTACTACTACACTACATTTTAAGTTTTAAGTCAAATTTGACTCAGTATGAGTATACCTTTACCGGAGAGTAATATTGCTACACCATTAATTACTCATCGACAGCTTGTAATGTGGGAGCTAGAGCTTAAGCACATACCTTAGTGTGTTGGTTAACTCTATAGCTACCAATTAGTTTCACAGCAAAGCTAATTTATAATCCACTAGCGACTCGCTCCGGCTTTGCACAGGTTTATTCTACATATAAACCTTCCTCCTGAATCACTCTATCTATTAAAAAACCGCATCAAAATCCGTTGTGTAGTTTTAAAGATATAAGCATACATGGGGACATGGGGACAGCGGAAGCTACTTTGTTTTATGCTATGTAGTGATAATATATGTTCAGTTACCTATGTTTTTTTGTCAGACAAAGTATTGACGGAACAATAAAATAAAACGAATGTGCAACATGATGTGTTTTTATAAAAATGGTTGTCACTGCAAGTTTACATTTATTTGCTTACGAGTAGCAACCCCACAACATCTATGTTAACTTTTCTTACTTTTAGCCTGACAATGCAATAGGTGCATGTCCGATTATTTATCTATTTTTAACCGCCTCCAAAAAGAAGGAGGTTCTATGTTTGTCTGAATGGTATTGAAAAATGGTATTGATGACGAGTTCAGCTATATTCTAGAGAATAAAATTTAAAATAATTAGAATGCAGGACTTAAGTCAGATTTTATTGAAATATACTCATGAAAATGAATGTAACAATAAACACAGACTCCAGTATTAGAGGAGAAGGTATATTAATTTCTAAAAAACTGCAGAGCAATTCAAACCAAGTTTAGCCAGCGAAAAAAAATGTCAGCTCATTACCAAGATAACTAAAATATAGTATAAAAATCAATGTATTTCTGCGCATGCTACGTGCGTAGATGTTATGGTGTAGACTAGAATAGGTATTCTAGTAATTCTACGTACACGCGTAATAAATTTTGTTACGTACGTTGTAGTAGTTTTACGTCTTACGTGAGCAGCAAATACAAGTATACAGCTTATCTTTGTACTACAACGGAATATTTTAGTGTAATTATTTTACTGGTGTAATTAGAATATAATTGTTCTGTAGAGAAATTTCAAATTCGGTGATAATCCTCTTTTGTCTTGGAACTTACTACTTTTCTAAATAAGCCTGTAGATAAAATTTATTATTATAGTGCCTACAAAATAATCGGGCCAAGTGCGAGTCAGACTCATGCACGAAGGATTCCGTACTGTGTGCAAGCCCCCTTAATATATTCATCATTTAATTTTTGAAGGCAATACAACATAATATTCTGTGAACATTTCAAGCATCTTAATATTGCCGTTATTAATAACGAATAAAAAAAGCACGTTTCTTGTATGGTCTCTTCAAATATATATTTTATTTTAATTCATTTATTTATTTTTAAGTGAATATTTACCTCAATATTTTGTGAATATTTCAAGCATATATCTGTCGCCGTCATTAATATCGAGCGAAAAGCGGTTAAAACTTCAGGTTCGTTGTATGGGACCTCCCCTTTGATTTTTTTTTTTGTTTTTAATAGGTATTTATAGCAGCAGCAGAAAATTCGTCACCTGTGAAAATTTCAACGTTCTGGCTTTCACCGTTCATGAGATACAGACTTATAAACGAACAGACGGACTGACAGCGGAGTCTTAGTAATAGGGTCCCGTTTTTACCCTTTGGGTACGGAGCCCTAAAAAGTATTTGTAGAGATAATAAAAGAGACATAGAATGGAAAAGATCCAGCTTTCTGTGCCTAATTATACTCACAATAATAGAAAATATTGTTGGTTACATTTATATTTATTTTCCGTAAAATTTTAACTCATAAGAATAGTTGGAAGCGGCTTACATCCAAGCACAATGGAAACGCGATCCTCCTATCTTGGTAAGCTCGTCAGTCCACCTTGTGGGTGACGTCCAACGCAGCGCTCTCCAGTACCACTGCATTTAGATCTATAGGGGAGACCTATGCCCAGCAGTGGACATACTATGTCTGATGAATGGTGAGGGATGGCAGATATGAGAAGCCTAGTTTGTAAATCCTTTTAACAATTTGCACTGTATTGGACTGTTTTGTTTTGAAAAATTCTTTATTACCATCATAAATCTTAACTACTAACGATTGCATTGCATGCATTGGACTGTATCAGCCTTGTACATAGTCCACTGCAGGACGTAGCCCTACCCACGAAGGCTGATTGGGTCATATCCACAACGCTGGTCCAGTGCGGGTTGGTGGATTCACATACGCCATTGAATTTCTTCTACGGACGTATGCAGGTTGCCTCACGATCTTTTCCTTCACCGAAAAGCCAATGGTGTGTAATTCCAAAGAACTCATTGGTACGGGACCGGGATTTAAACCCACGACCGTACGATTGTAGGACGAATGTCACTACCACTAGACCACCACGACGGCTAATTCACATCAACTATTTGCACATAACAGCTTAACTTACTTAGATATCCGCAAACACCTCTCCTTCTACGCAATCGGCTAAAATCACTGAGGCGTTCAAACTTCATTTACAAGAAAATAAAGCCATAAAAGTTGGAAAGAAACCTCCATCTAGGTTTTTAGACGGTTTTTCCTTTCAAGTCGCTAAAGTATTTGGCGAGTTGCAGTAATTTAACTTTCGCGAAACATCTTTTAGTCGAGACTTTCTCATTTTTAAAAAGTTAACCGCTAAAATGTATTTCATTTTTTTTTTCGTTTCAAAAGAAAATATACAGTCAGGATAGTATTACGATCAAAGGTGTCAATGTGCCAACTTACTAATTTTCCAACGAATTTAATTATGCCAGATTATAGTGTGTAATCTTCTATATATATAAAAATGAATCGTGGTTGTTAACCACGTTAAACTCGAGAACGGCTGAACCGATTTGGCAAATTTTGGTCTTGAAATATTTGTGGAAGTTAAGGGAAGGTTTAAATGGTGAGAAATTTTATAACAGTTGCGAGAAAAATAACAACAACATGGATTTCATTTTCCCATACAAAAATTTTCCGGCATGTACAAAATGTAATTGACACTTGACAGATGGTGAGATGAAGTTCACCGGGACCGCTAGTATATTATATTTGTAATGAATAAAATAGTAATACATACGCAGTACTCAGTTTTTTCACACCCACGTAGTACGGTAGGCCTACGTCCTGCAGTGGACTATTAAAAAGGCTGGTACAGTCCAGTAAATCTTCTAGTCTTTCCATACAGCTAAGCTATTTGTGGCACTGTCAATGTACCTACATTTTTTTTTTAATAAAAATTGTTATAAATATCTAGTGTAACTTAAGCTAATGTGTGAAAAATGACCAAATTTTTTGACATTAATTAAATAAGATTAAGAATTTTAATTTTTCTTTATAATTCCTAAAGTTTTTATCCTACAGTGCTCAAAATAACATTGAGATAAAGTTTTTAATGTGGTCTATAATCTCAGAAAGTTTGAACATTCTATCTCGTATACTTTAGAAATAAAGGGGGGTGGACAATCTTTTTTCAACTTTGGCGACTTATATCTCACAAATGGTACACGTGACTAGAAAATTGTTTTCAAGAAACTTTACATTTATTTTAGAAACCGTATTCAACAACAACCCACACGAGGGGGTGGGGTTGAAAAAAAAGTTTCATCCCCAGTTTACATTTATGGGAGCTATCCCTTAAGTAAACTGATGTGAAGTTTTTAAGTATTTGAAATTGAGATCTGTACTAGAACTATTATTTTGTCAAATTTCATCCAATTTTTTTTATAAATGTGGAAGTTATAGGCTTTGTAGCATTAGGATGGACTGACGGACACAACGAAGTTATAAGGGTTCCTCGTTTTACTACGGAACCCTAAAAAAGTATGCAGAAATCTCGCAGTCGACTTAAGAATTGAGAAATAAACTTTTGTTACAAATTTAAGCACATTTGAGGGAACTCCAAGTACCTTTGTGCCGACTAGAACAGCGGTACTTAAACTTTTTTAGTAACGAAGGCCTTTTGGAAAGTGAAATATTTGACGTAACCCTAAAGAATTTTTTTTTTTTTAATTCTGATATCCTTGAAAAATGTCTCAAAAAAGCGCGCATTAAATGATATATTGGCCAAATTCTTTAAATATAATTATCGTCTTGGATAATTTTTGAATAGCTAGAAGATTGTTTTTGTTTTTATTTTTTCTCATTACTGTCCATGTGGAGCCCCTGCAGAGGCTTCGCGGAACCCTAGGGCTCCGCGAAGCACACTCTGAGAGTGGCTGATCTAGCAAGAATTCTGCGGGTCATTAATTTCTCTTTTGTGCCCGCTAGTGTCTGGTAACTAAAATATTCAGCTTTCAAATATCTTTTTATGTAATTTCAAATCTTGATAAAGCGATCGAAAGAAGTCTAAGTCATCAATCTTCATTATAGAATCAATATTGAATTGTGAAATAGATTAGAACGATGATAAGTTTTATTTTTATGATAATAAAATTAAATTGGCTGTTATCAAACGACAAACATTAAATTTGATAAACACACACAACGAGTTGCTGAACGATCAAACTACCGTCACATCGCCTTTACTTCGGTGCTTCACGACGAGTATATAACTAGCGCCGGCGCGGTGAGCCGTCATTCTTGCGAGTGAGCTCGAAGAGTCAACACGTCCTGAAGATGCCTCGTTTAGAGGCGAAACACGTGTCGAATAGAGTACAGTAAGAATAGGGGTGCTATTTATTGACTAAGTATTTTTTCAATTATTTTATACCATTTTTTATAAATAAATTACATTTGTAATTTTAACATGTTAATTAAATATTATTTTCAGGTTTACTACATTTTTTAAACAGATCACTAATCACTATTTTTGTTACAGGTTTAATTATTTTTTATTATTTTAAACGGATTAATTAAAATTTTGTTTTAGGTTTATTCATATTTTGTAAACATACCTAAGCCTTACTTTTCTAGCCTGACCTAACCTTAGCCTAACCATAGTCGAACCATGAAACAGTTTGATGATTAATTACTAATTTTGTTTGTGATTTAATTTGGATTTTGAATAGTACCTTTAACTTATATGATTACGACAGAGCGGAAATACACTAAATATTTATTCAAAACAAGAATTTGAAGATGAACTTCCGCAAAGTAACGCCTGATTCAATAAACTAATGTTGGTTATAATAGCCTCGCTTATTTCGCTTTAAAGTTATTTTCGTTTTAATCTGCAACTTCATTTTTTTTATTAACTACAACAAAATACAGTACTATGTTAAGACTACCTACACTAAAAAGCATTGGATCATCCACAGGCCCTTGATGGTCTAAAGATTAATCCAAATGCTCAAGCCCACAGCCAGTTGGCAGCGTGCCCAGCATGCTGGCTGCATTGCCACGCTGAATGGCAATGCTTATGCGTTGAGCTAAATAAACACCAGCATTTTGGTCACGCGTCGCGTCCACCAGACGCTCAGAAAGATTTTTGAAAAACTAATCTGTATATTTGTAATATATTTCCTCCTTATGGTCCAAATGCCGTCATCTGTCTACCTTGTGGGTGGACAACTGGAGACGGCGTCATAACTTTACTTGAGATCTTTGCAGCCTCATCGATTATCATCCGTGCTAGATACCCATTGACGTTTTTTGGCGAGGCTTTGTGGTCGCCAGCGCTACCGACCTCCGCGCGACGCCTCCAACCTCTGCGGACCACGCGCGCGCTTTTATGGCGGCCGCCACACCCTCCACGAGGCGAGTGTAGCGTCACACTCTCCACGAGGAGAGTGTGTTGTCGTGTTGCCACGTGGAGAGTGAGGACGCACCATTAAAATTTTGTAAGCCTTCTTCTTTTGTTTTGCCAAGCGATGAAAATTTTCTCTTGCGGTATATTGAACATTTAATTTTACTTTAATATTATTTGGTGAATATTAAAATAAATTTATAAATAGTTTCTTGGTGTTTATGAATTTCAACGCCTCCCGCTACAAGTACTTACAGTGAACCTGAGATATTTTAACTTCAGTACATTTACTAAGTAAATGACATTTATTTGTGAAGTTAAGGAGGTTCCAAGTATAGCTTTCTACATAGTTTGTTGGGCTTGATGTTTATTATTAAGGCCTATAACAGCGGACGCCCGAAGGTTTTCACAAAAGAGAGATCCGTCAAGTGTACGCGAGGGCTCGATTTGTGTGAGAGCGCGAGGGCTTTCGCTTAAGAGTATACAAGTGGCTCATCACTCTATACAAACGTCGGTGGGAAATCAAACCAGTGTTTGCTGTTGAATATCTAAAACTAAGATTTATATCAATTTGTCTTTACAAATCTATGGTTCTTGTTAATAAAACTGTTAATTCTCAAAAAAAAATCTCCGCTTGAATTATACAAGACTTGGAACATTTAAATTTAGACTCAAATTTTTAGGAAATTTTTAATGCACAAAAACACAGAAGAACCAAACTGAGTCATCTTTTATGAAAAAAGCGGCCTAGTTTACATATTCTTTAGTTCAAATAATTATTATATAAATAAATCCATTTAACAGTTTTTTTCATAATTTACTACGGAGAAAACCTTATGCGCATTTAGTACGCAGAAGTGTTAGGTAATAATTATAGGTATTTTAAAACAAATAAAAACAAAATTATATTGCAATGGGGGCATACGCACTATACATACTGTTTATCATCGAATATGTATGTCTCTTCTTCAGACAATACAGCGGAGATAATGATTTATTTAAGTTACGCCAAAACTAAGTTCGTGGCATCATCGAGTTTCACCTAAACGCAGTTTCAAGCCTACAAAGATATTGATTGTTATTACGTAACATAAATAGTACAACATTCATAAAATCCAACAGTGTATCCGCCTTATTTTTTTCATATTATTAGTATGATATTGGTCGATATTCTATAAATAAACGGCAATATATCAGCATCGTAAGCAAACACACGTGTTACATTATAATAATATACTTTACCTATATACATGTATATTTTTATACAGTATCAAAGACACACACGGTATAGCCTACAGCGTATTCTCGTTTTCCTGAAACAGAGGCCAAATTACATCCCCAAGGCACCCGACATTAATATTGTCTATAACATAAACCCATTATTTCGACGCTACCTTTTAACAAAGGAGGGATTCGCCCTGTCTTTTTAACGAAAGTAATCTTATAGGGTGCGTTCACAGAGTGCAATTTTTAGATAAAAAATACTTTTCTCAGACATGCTTGGAAATGTGTCCATTATTTATTTACCTTCGAGATAAATCAACATTGCAGTAGTGGCCAAACACATGCGACCAGCGGCCGGCAAAAGTTGTTAACTCATGGAAATAACATGAGTGAGTTAATTTAAATGTACCAATTCACCACAAGTGTAAGTTACTAATATTGCGGTTGCTTATTTCTTACGTATAAAATATACATACCTATAGCTTTCCCACATAGCTAATTTTATCTACACTAATGTTGTAACATTCTACTTATGTTTCCAATACTTGACTTATGACTACTGTTATAGCGCAGACAACATTTAAGCAATTTCACATGATGTTATAATATCCACATCGATATCGTAAAATCTCATTATAACATCGCGCCCTCGCTCCTGATTGGCCCTGCGCGCGCAGCTGCGCTCTCATTGGTTAGATTTTAATGGCGCCAAGTTCACTGTGACAATAAACGTACGCGTGAATGTTGCGCAATATGTTTTTTTTTTTTTTTTATTAGTGAAGATAAAGTAGTGTATGCAACTGCATATAACACGGGTATTAAAACACGAGTGTGAGTTTATGAAACGAGCGCAGCGAGTTTCATAATAGTAACGATAGTAACGAGTAACTTCATTATATGACAGTTGCATAAACTACTATAATACAACAGAGAGATAGCGCTGTTGTCGCTTGAGGCAATTTTCAATCACAAAAATGTATGGAAAATCTTGCCCAGAGCTGTCAAATATGAATTGGGATTGACACTATTGGGAGAAAAACAAGGCAGCAGCCACATGATCGAGATATTTTTCATGTTTCTTATGCCATATTCAATCAATTCATCTTTCAGATTTACTCGATCAACCACATTATCTCTGGTTGTAATAGCTCTGTGGGCTTTCCAAATTGACTTTTTCTACAACATCAAAAACATTTTGACAAAATAATCGTGCAGTAAAGTCTGCGCAGCGATGTGAACACCCCTTATTGATGTTGATAGCGTCGGATCAAAGGCACCTAATTTGTGTTTGAAGGAAAGAACGTTGTTAAATCAAATACTTTGTTTTTCCAGAATTTTCGCGATATTTTGGCGCTACAATGTCGCGGGATAAATGTGCCGTCACATTTATCCCGAGTTGATTAGTTGTAAGAGGGAATAACGTTTGGGGAACTATTTTAGATTAATATTAAAAGAGACGTGAGGTTTATTTTAATATAGTTTTTAACGACTTCCAAAAAGGAGGAGGTATTATTTTCATCCGCATGTTTTTTTGTGTATATTCTATATATCTATATTTTTGCAAATTGTAAACCGATTTAAATTTTTTTTCGAATGGGTGCATTTCCGAGGTAGTCCCATTTAAATATAGAAATTACCTGAGCCGCTTTTTATAAATCAGCAGTAATGTACCTACATGGATGTGACATCGATTCGAACAAACTATTCGAATTTGAACTTGAATGTGTTAGACAGTTCTGAAAGCGTTTTTACCTGTTTTTCCTTATTCTGAGGGTTTTGCTAAAAAATTGACGATGATGATTACAAAAGGCACTCTATGCGCTCGAATCTGTACGAGTAACAGTGGCTAGTGCCTACAGACTTTACTCCAAATTAATTATGCTTATCCTGCTGGAAACCACTTCTACTTGAATACAGAATACTACAGAATGCTATGATAAGAGTTAGAACTAAATTAAACAATAAAATAAGTATACATATTACAATCAAATAATTTTGTTGTATGATTACACTCAAGAATACAAAACTTATTTATTTGCTTGAACACAGCGTTCAGGTTTGTATTAATAGTACACTATATTTACCCCGTATTTTACATGCACATGTAAATGTACATTATAGGTATTTACAAAAAACATTCACTGTTACTATGTTACTAAAGTGTTGAAAAATCTATTACGCAATCTAATAACTTTTCCTATATTCCTATTTGTCATTTCTTCACCCTATAGTTCAACCCACGGCAAGGCGGCCACCTTGATCCCTAGGGCAATAACGCAAATTGTGCGTGCCGTTATTACAGGTTTTATTTGGGCCAATATTCGAGGCCATAAAAAGGCAGTTCGGCATCAATCGTACGAGTATAACGCTGGCCATGGGACGCAGAAAGACATAGAGCAGAAAATGTAGTACAGAAACTTATTTCAAGCAACTTTATGATTTGTTGTCATTGGTCATGTATAAAAATATTTCACTACTAGCCATGAGATTGTCCTCATTGTTCTGTGAAGAACACTGTCCTAGGCTCACTAAATGTACCAATTTTGCAGCTATTTTTGTTTGTGGAAGTTAATATTACTCGTATGATCCATATGTGTATTTGCGTAAGTACAATCCAAGTACGAAAAGTGATTTTTAAACTTTGCGGCAAACAAAACAGCAAAGTTGTTAGCGTAGGAATTCTAGAATAAAGTGAACTGTCAAACACATACGTAGATACGGGTTAGATTCCTACACAGGGCAAACCATGGGCAAACATTAATGTGAAAAATATAGATGTTTACTCAGTGCCATGATGTTATTATCAATTTAGGTACGTTTTTAAAAAAAAATGTATATACATAATTATGTAGTATATCATTCTTTGAGAGCCATATTACAACTTTTGCTTGATTTCTGGTAAGAGACCGTGTGTAAGATGTCCCTTTTATTTATTTACTAGCGACCCGGCCCGGCTTCGCACAGGTGTATTAGGTATACATAAGTATCAACCTTCATCTTGAATCACTCTATCTATTTAAAAAAAACCCGCATCAAAATACGTTGCGTAGTTTTAAAGATAAAATCATAGATGGGGACAGACAGCGGGAAGCGACTTTGTTTTATACTATGTAGTGATTTAAATTTCTTACTGTACTGTACCAGCCTTTTTAATAGTCCACTACAGGACGTAGGCTTACCCACGAAGGGTGATTGGGCCAAATCCACCACGCTGGCTCAGTGCGGGTTGGTGGATTCACATACGCCATCAAATTTCTTCTACGGCCGTATGCAGGTTGCCTAACGATGTTTTCCTTTACCAAAAAGCCAGTGGTGTGAAATTCCGTACATAAATTCCAAGGAATTCATTGGTATGGGACTGGGATTTGAACCCACGACCTTACAATTGTAAGGCGGGTGTCATTACCACTAGACCACCATGGCTTATATTTCGTACAAAACTGCAAATCAGAATCGACAAAATGTATACTTAAAACAACTTTTTTTTCTAATGCCGGGTTGGCTTCAAAGTAAAAGTTCTTCGTAGGTAATAATATTCTTTATTATAGTCCGCGCCACACAAGTCGGCGGATGAGAAGTTAGCCGCAGATGACACTTCGCCGTGATGCGCTAATTATTGCGCATGTGTGCACGTAGTGGTGAGCACGGGCGCAGGAAGCGCGCAGGAGGCATGGCTCTCTGGCTCCCGCGCATACCTATATTTTGCCTTTTCTGCGCATAACTTGCCATCCGCCGACTTGTGTGGCGCGGACTGTACTTCCTTTTGGCTTAGCCTATGCGAGTAACCCTGTATATATTTGAGGTGTTTTTCACATTTTTCTTACTACATTTGTTTTTCTGTGGTCATCACGCACGGGTCGTTAGGCAATCGGCTCAGGTAACGCAAAAGTTATTATTGTTATAGGCGATATTACCCTAATCTATAGGGATAAGGAACAGGATACAGGTGAGGAACGCGGGAGATGAATTGGTTTTGTTGTCTCGTAGTTCGCGTTTTGAGTGATTGAATACACGAGGGAGATAACGTAGGCATTATGTTCACGATGTGCTTGAATATAGAATTCCGGAGTTCTGATATTATGCGTTAAGCGTTACGAAAACTGATTCGCAAACTAACTCCTTGGAATGCAAAAGTCAGAATAAGACATCTTTAAGTATCTACTTTATACTTAACGAATACAATACATACCTACAAATCAGACAGAAACATATTTTTTTAACCCGGGGCAATATTTTTGACTTTCATCCGGCTGGAAATGTATACGGAACTTTGCGGATACTTCATACAATTTCTTTATAAGACTAAACGTGTACGTCCTAGTCGTTCGAATGGCGAAAATAGAGCCGATATGACTCGGTATAAAATTATTGATTTATAGTAATTTTGCGACCGTTAGATATCGCACGCATATTTTTAAGACGATTGCGTCAACTAAAGTATCGATTGTATTTTAACATACACTAAATGGGTGTAACCCAGTTTCGCATATTAGATCTAATTTCTGTGGCCAATTTCATACCATAACGTGAATTTAAGAATTATTTTTATCCGATATTATTCCGATCTATAGTGGGTAAGGAACAGGATACAGGTGTGAAATGCTAGAGATGTATTGGTTTTGTTTCCCAATAGTTCGTATTGTGAGTAATTGAATACACGCGGGAGGTAACGTAGACCTATGTTGGTAGGTTTGAAAAATGTGCGTGACACTTCGACATATTTATTTGCGTGACAAAAGAATTACAGTTGAGAGTTCCAATATTTTGCAAAAAAAAACTGTTCACTAAGTGTTAAGAAGCTCGATTACATCTGTATTTAAAATTTTGTAATCGTGCTCTTTGTTTACATTTCATAAATAATAAAATGCACTAAAATAATCCAACTAAACTTAATAATATATTATTGTGTGAACCTTAAAAAAATAGCGAACATAAATAAATACTGTTAAATTGTTATTTGTTACGTAAAAAATATTTTAGGAGCATTTAGACTTTAGTAAAAATCTTAATAAATAAGTTTTACCTTGGACTATAGACAAAATAATGGATTTGGTCTTTATAACGATACAGTTATCATTAGGATACGGTCAAATTTAAATAAGCTTGAATAAAAAAGAAGGCAGTTTCTGTAAGACACGTTGCTCAAAATATTCACCTCAAGACTCAAGATCAATCAATACGTCTATTAGGCTTAATTATTTACCGAATATGTAAATGACTAGCTAACCTGGGGAACTTCATTTCACGCAATATCTTTATTGCAATGTTTCATCTCAAACCGTTCAGTAGTTCCTAAGTGAAAGACGAACAAACATCCATACATACAAACTATCGCGTTTAGAATATTATTATCATTCAGATTGTGTCAATCAATCCTAGACAAACCAAGTCAAATTGAGCATGGATGTAGAAAATCTAACAAAACTATGTCAAACTGTGCTTGCCATAAAACATCGATACCTATCGTAGATTGAATAGCATGTGGATCGTCTCACCAGACTGAAATGGATAGTCGTTCAGTTGTTTTCATGGCACTCTGTGAAGATACTTTCTCAACACATGCCATATACTTAGAGGTGGTGCTCAACTGCTTGCACATTCCTTGCGTTACAGTTACCAGAACAGTTTGTTCAAAACTGGAATTCTTTATCTTACCCAAAATCCTATATGGACACACCAGTGGCTTTTCAATGAAGGAAAACATCGTGAGGCTACCTGCATACGTCCGTAGAAGAAATTCGATGGCGTATGTGAATCCACCAACCCGCACTGGGCTAGCTTGGTGAATATGGCTCAATTGCCCTTCTTTGGTAGGCCTACGTCCTACAGTGGACTATTAAAAAGGCTGGTACAGTACCCAAAAGATACAAAAAGATAACCAGAACACTAAATCAATACTCACGAGAGTTGTATACCTATACATATGATTTTCTAAAAGCGCAGTTTCACCCTAGTTGTTCTCTGTACTCTTTTGTGATGCACATTTATGTAGTATAAATCTCATCAAAAACATAAATGTGAAATGGGAGCCAAAGTGTCGCCACCAAAAAAATTGAGGTCTAACACGGGGGCCAAGCGTTCTGTAGAAAATCCTAGAGTTTAAGCTACAAGAATATACCTACAACATTTAAAAGAAATTTACTTATGTAACTCAAGCTCGTGATTTGACTGTGTAAATGTGCCAAATTTCATGTATGTAGGCTAAATAGTTTTTGAGTTGTGAGGAGGTCAAAAGTAGCTCCAAATGGTTCGTGTAATATTACACACGGCCGCTGCATCGCCAGTTTTCTTTGAACACTTTGGCTGGACACGCTGCCGTGTGTCTAGATATTTTTCTCAGTGCGGAGTCGGACAAGAAATCTCAAAGTCGTTTCTATAAACCTATTATTATTTGACTCTGACACCAAGGCTAGCGGCCTATACGAACTAACTTAATTACTATTAAACTCAAATAAAAACTACGTTACAGCTGTCTTACTCATATCTGGTTATACAGCATACGCGAGAATGAGTGGAACAAAAAAACGCAATGTCTGTCGCATACGCCAAAATCACCAGTTGGAATGGTAAAATAGTTAATATTTGGTTCCACTTGATCTTTTGTCTCTCTCATGGTGTTTCTCTCCATAAGTATCTATGACAACCTTAACCCGAAATGGAAAGCCGTTCACTTGTTTTCATGGCGTTTGGAAAAGGTGCTCCCATACCGACCGTGCATACTAAAGTTGAAAAGTTACACCCATCCTACGTATAAATACTTTACGACTAACCTTCAGACTCCACTAAAGCGGGACATGCGGAGATAGGCAGAGCGTCGTAGTCCGCAAGACTATTGTAATAATTATTTTTCGCCAAAAATGGCAGTATCAACTACCACCATGTACATTACTCTAATAGTTCCTTCGAACAAATATCTACAGAGCCACAGTCACTAAATGAAAGTAGTAAAAAAATGTCCGAGCGCCGTCATACATACCGACTTAGATATTTACATTAAATTATTCACAATGACCCGGTTTTTCGAATCTCGACGTTTTGCCACCTAATTAATGCTTCTAACCGAGCATTTTGGCATCGCGCGGCGTTATAGTCGGCTTGCAATCGCTTTACGACTAACTAAAAAGCCACTGCCCACTACAAAGCTGGGGCACAGTTTTGTGTCGGATACTTTTTTGGAACGATTGTGACTGTTTGTAGATACTCGTATTTGCTCGAAGAATAGTTCGCACGAATCGATTTGTCATCCATGTCGTAATTCCTACATTTTTGTTGTTTTTCAATAATGGCTTTGTCGGTTTCAATAAAATTTAAATGGGTCAACCTGAACAGAATACCATTTCTAATTTTTTTTTTTTTTAAATCAGTTTGCAATTAGCGAAAATAAATCAACGAACATGCACAAAAAATACATAAAGACGAAAATGATACATCTTTCTTAAAGGAGGTCGGTAACAACCCGTATTTTGGGTAAGAAAGGAATGCCCTGGAATTCTAGTAACTTTAAAGTTTGCTTAACGTTTCGAATCCCGATTACACACCGATGAGTTTTTTGAGACGTAGGCACATATTTCCACACTACTGGCTTTTTGATGAAAGAAAATAGCCGCGAGGAAGCCTGCTTAAGTCGATGGGAGACATTCAATGGTTTAAGTGATTCTATCAACCCACACTGAGCTAGCGTAGTGGTAAAAAGCAATCACCTTTCGTCTATAAGCCATGTAAAAATAACGCTGAAACTTCAAATTGCGCACACGGAAATTTTACTCCTATTGCACAGTTAATAGAAGTTAAATCTCCTAGCTTGAGTTTTCCAGAGTTTTTTTACGAGACGCGACGTATATATTTTTAGCAATGAAGGTATTGATTTGATTCAAAAATATCTTTATTGTCATAAAATAATAACACTAAAATAATAAACTAAGTAACAATCTATCTTAATAATAGTTCGTTTTGTAGGCTAAGGTCGCCTTTTAAAAGTTTTGTCAAAATAATTATTTACAATAACTGATTAAATCTTAAGTAGGGTGTAGGTCGAGTTTCGGTTCGTTTGATTTGTCTTGGCGAGCACTTTAGTTTTAGATAGTTACCAGGGTCTGATAATATGATGAAGCTGGAAGGTGGTCATAGGAACTCAGCAAAGAAACGACGCAACCCTATCGAGTCTCGGTTGGTTTCATTTGTCTTGACAAGTACTTTAGTTCTAGATGGTAACCAGGGTCTGATAATAGAGCTGGAAGGTGGCCATAAGAACTCAGTAATTAAGCGACACAAACACGTCGAGTTTGATTCGATGGGTGGATCAAAAACAATCCATATTCATCTATGTGTGGTGAGTGGTGGCAAATTAAAGTGGCAGTCATCAGGGTACATAGTTCGAAGAACGGATGGCCGATGGGGCCGCAAAGTTCTCGAAGGGAGACCATGGACCAGCAAGCGCAGCGTAGGACGTCCACCGACTAGATGGGCTGACGATATAATAAATATCGCAGGAACGCGCTGGATGCAGGCCGCTTAGATCTGGACTTATTGGAAATCCATGGGAGATGCCTATGTCCAGCGGTGGATTTCCTAGATAGGAGTGGTGGTGGTTTAGTGGACCTAAATATGCGACCCTATCTTTAGGAAATAATACACGTCGCGTCAAAAGTCTTAGTACGCAGCTTTAACTGCAGCAAGGAGATTTAACTCCTATGACGTGTGCGATAGGAGTCAAATTTCCTTGTGCGCAGCTTGACACTCCAGCGTTCTTTTTACTTGACGCGACGTGTAGCTTGTTTTTAAAAAGTTTTTTTTAAATATAAAAGCTTGTTTATTTTGTTTAATAACGCTGCCCATCTCCGTAAATCCGTACATCTCTCCGCTCCACCTAGGATTGTGGGCCTAAATATTTACGGCGAACCTTTCCCGTGTTGATTGAAAGGCGTTTTAAACTTACCCTTTACGGGTTTCGACTCCATAGCAGAACATGATTAATGGTCTGGTTAAGGGGAAATACTACTCCATCGGCTTTTCTCTTAACTTCACCCTAAAGTAATGGTTTTATTGCACAACACGGATTTTGCTGCCAGAAATTGTTAAGTCTATTTTGCTGCTGAGATTGGCGATAAAGAAAAGAAGAAAATTATGATCACTTAACATCATCATCACACGTGGTAAGTACTTTAGTGTTAGCAATGGATATGAATTTTGTCTCTTAATTTTCACGTAAGCGCTTCAAACTGATTTACCTCATATTTTACTACAAAAAGTAGTTTTTACGTGTAGTTCCTAACAGCACCTTTAGTAGTTAAATAGTAGTAAAATCAGTAACACTCAACGCTCGAAGTTACGCAACGTTCAGCACGGTCAGTCTTCGGATGGATGTGAGTGCTACCGCGGCTCAGATGATACGTTAAATTGTAGGCCCGGTAGTTTAACCGTTTAGCCATGTCAGAGGCCTTTAGGCTGTTTAAATACTCTGACACCAGGGCTAGCCACCCGAATTCACAAAGTTACTTTTATTCCTAGGTTCGTATTAAACTATATAAATCTACCATATTCATGCTTCGAAGCAAAGTTCAGCGATTCATTAAAACTTGCTACTTAATTAAAAGACGATGATTTATGTCTATAATTAATAATTTTCTTTCATTTCAAAAGCCTGAGAGAGCGTGATAAGGTTTCGTTTCAGTGCACTGCAGAAATTCAGAATAAGTAATTATACAAGCGACTTATTGCTCGCTATAATTGTATAACTAAGCTTAATTTATATGTAATTAGCACTATAGTAAGTTCACCTTTTGAATTTAATTGCATTTATACTCGACTACACTATTTGCGCTGTAGCATGGTGCGGGTGATTGTTGCTTATTAGGGTTCCGTACCCAAAGGGTAAAAACGGGACCCTATTACTAAGACTCCCCTGTCCGTCTGTCTGTCTGTCCGTCCCCAGGCCGTATCTCATGAACCGCTATAGCTAGAACGCTGAGATTTTCACAGATGATGTATTTCTGTTTTCGCTATAACAAAAAATACTAAAAATAGAATAAAAATAATATGTAAGGGGGCTCCCAAACAACAAATCTGAATTTGTAGCCGTTTTTTGGTCGATACCAATAACGGTGACAGGCAGATGCTTGAAATATTCACAGATTATCAAGTTGTACATTCCCTTAAAAAATAAATAGTTAAAACAATATAATGTATATTATTGGGGGCTTTCGTACGGAACGGAACCATTCGTGCTCGAGTACGACTCGCACTTGGCCGATTATTTTAACTTAATTAGGGTTTAATTTGCCGCGATTCACAATTTATGACTAAGTATTTCAGTCGTACCACACTCGTAATATATGAAATAATTTTTAACTATGGTAAATTAAATTGAACCCTCATTAAATTAAAAAAATGCGACTGTCACCCGCACCATGCTACACCGCAAATAGTATAGCTTATGGTTTGTTTAGTTTTATAAGGCGGTAACACGGAAGCGGTAGATAAAACTAAATATAATTGTACAGAAAGTACAGTATGGTTTTCAAGATCACGACAGAAAATTCAAATATACCAATTCCTCCATTATTATAGCTATGACTACGGGGCCAATTTCTAAATCACGATAAAAGTCAGCTGTTTCATAGGTGTGTTTTGTCGAGAGTCAATGAGGTCTTTAAATGGTAGATTTTGTCGTTTTCAAAATTGGTTCGTAAAAAAAAACTTCGATGTTAAGTTATACTTACAACAAAATTGTATGTATTCGTATTTTCACATCAATACTTCACTTTAATGACCTACACAACTATATCAAAAATATTTTACTTCAGCAAACAACAAATGTATTTCTTTAACTCCATCGCAAAGTAATTTGCGCGTTTATAAAGTAACTACGTAGTGGTACACTATTACTAACTTACTAGCATCGTACTTTATACCTTATCGAAGACTGACAATTTGTGGAAAATAACTAAACCCTTTAACCAAGTTACTGTTCTAAGTATGATCTCATAACTAAGTAAGCATACGACACCAACTTAGTTACCAGGACTTCATGACCTAGTCTTGATTATTACTTAGGAACTATGCTTAACTGGCTTAAGATGAGATTTTAGACGGCTAAGTTATGTTACGACTTGTGAGCTGCCCTACATAAGTTAATAGCTGAAGTTGCTTCTTGGTGACCATGCTGTACCTAGGTATACTTTGTAAGAATGAAATGAATTCAATTCAATAAGACAAAAATTAATGACCTAACTTAAGTTTAATGTACTTAATTCACTTATACAGGGTTATTTCCAATCAATTAGCATCCTTTTAGGGGCTTATTCTGTACATCAAAACTAACAATTTTTATTCTACGACGTTAGTTAATTCTCAAAAAAAAGTTGTTCTATAAAAAAATATCGTTCACCCGCGACAAAATGTATGGAACAACAGTTTTTTTTTTTTTGAGTTTTGACAAAATTTGCAGAACAAAAGAAGTTGGTTTTGACGCACAGAATAAGCCCCTAAAAGAATGCTAATTGATTAGAAATAACCCTGTATACCTTTAGCTAAAATAATGTATGCTTATCATTTTGTGGAAAGTACCTAATGATGGTGATAACACCAAAATCAATATATTTTGCTTTATACCTGCCCATAGGTAGGGGGGAGAGACGTGGAAGAACGGCCTTCACTCATCTGATAACCAGGTGAGACCTATGTTGTTATGAAATATTGTGTATTTACTTACAAACACGCCTTTTATAGCTTGCCATCGAAAAGTGTTCATGACTATTACCTATTTAACTTGATTATTTTTATGTCAATGTTTTTTTATTACCTTCACTCTTTAGATAACCGATATTTCCTAACTGATAGTTAAATATATAATAAGCATATAGATAATATGCCTTGGTAAGTGTGCCTTCTTATTTATAGCTACCTGGTGGAGTTTGTGCAAAAAAGCGTCGTCGTCGCCCGTGTGCTAATTTACTAATGTTACGTTGACAACACTGCTGTCATTTCTAGTACAACCAAAAGTGTTTGATATTTGGTAGACACCAATTCAGTTTTAATCACCTTAACCATAAGTGCCACGATACTCCTCTTTTTGCACATACTCTAAGCAGATATGAACAATTATGTCATTATAAGTACCATCCCAATCGGAAAACCAGTCAAAATTAGTATCATAAAAGAGATAGGTACATTGAATTTTAAAATCAATCATAAATAAGTAGGCTAGCTTGTAAAAAACCACTCCTGAATTATTATTCATGGAATAAAAAATAGTTGTGAGCACTTTTCAAAGGACAAACTACCATAGGTGTGTATGTAAATAAATAATAATGAATGAAAAAACATGTCCCATTTGGTTAACACATCGGTGAAGGTCAATTGACACCGGCTCTTAGACTAATACCCAAAACTTTGCTATACCCTATGAAACGGGGTGACATGTACCTGTAAGTTTGTTAGTCTTATATTACGATCTAACGATCATAACAAGTATTTACTTTTGTCATTGTAAATAAAAACATTCAATCAAATATTTATTATACATTATTTCAACATTCACAGCGAGAGTTATTTGTAGAACAACAAAGAAAATGTAAGTAAGCAATTCCTTTAAAATAGTTTTTTGCAGCGAAAGAGATATTTTTTTCAAACCCATGGGTATTATTTTTATATTGTATATTCAAGAACTGACTACACTTAAATTGGCCGTGTAAGTCATCGAAGCGACTCTTTTTAGGGTTCCGTACCCAAAGGGTAAAAACGGGACCCTACTACTAAGACTCCGCTGTCCCTCTGTCCGTCTGTCTGTCTCCAAGCTGTATCTCATGAACCGCTATAGCTAGAAAGCTGAAATTTTCACTAAAAACTACTACAAACAATAATTAATGTGGGGCTCCCCTACAACAAACCTGATTTATTTGCCGTTTTTCGCTCTTTATTAATAATGGTAACAGATAGATGCTTGAAATTTTCACAGAATATTAAGTATACAACTACAATATTCACTACAATAATAAATAATAAAATTAAAATGAAATAAAAATTTAAGGGGGGCTGCCATACAGAACGGAACCCTCCGTGCGCGAGTCAGACTCGTACGTGGCAGATTATTAAGTAGCTCTAACAGAATAAATAAAAACAAGGTTCAAGAAAAATGCGAGCAAAATCATCACATTGAAGAGTAACCAACGTTAGAACGCCTCTGCTGTTACCCCCCTTCGAACATGTAGGCGTAACGTAGTCGTATTGTAAGCGTATCGTAATACGCGCTGTTAGACTGAGCTTTAGAGTTCTTAATAAAAACAACTCTGTTACTCGAAATGATAGTCATCATTTCTAGGAGGTTAATAGTCTAACTTTAAAACACATTAAAACTTTACACTTTCACTAGGCACCTTTCCTAGAACCAATAGACTTGGTGGAAAATATTCCGCGCGCGAGATTCCTTTTGGGAGACTTCTTTCTCAGGACCGGCGGGCAGGAACCAGGTCCGTAGCCTGAGAGGTAGAGTAACCTTCGGAGAACTAACTGGGAGATTTAGATTGAAAATGTGAGTTTATATACGGAAAATATTGCAGAGTCTCCTATTTTGGTTGACGTAAATCGGTAGGCAACTGGAGGCTGCATAGTCAGCAATGTGTTGGTTCTAACAGCGCGCAGGACGAGAGTAATACGAGCGCGTACATGTTCAAACAATTCCGGACACGGAGCAGTGGTGCAGCGTATCGTAGGAGGCATTTACCCCCTTCGTACATGTAATAATAACGATAATTTGATAAGACTACGCTACGCCTACGTGTGCGAAGGGCCTTACTGTAAAACAGGGTTATCTGCTTACCCTGCACTAAGCCCAAAGAGAGTGATTGAGAACATCGTTATGAACAACTTTCACTATGAGATCAACTCAAAATCGGCGGTTTCATACACTGCAACTCGGAATCGACAAATTCGCATTTATCCTTATCTATAAATCCGAAACTGTGTTGTTAGTTTGTTCCTCATTCACGCAGAAACGGAGCAACGGATTCTTCATGGAAAGATTTATGTTTCCCATGGGAAACATAAATCTTTCCCATGGGATAGGACAAAAATTAAAATACCATGTGGGCTAAGCCGCGGGCTAAAAGCTAGTTTACACATAAAAGTTAGCCTAACATTTTTTATAGTGCTATGGATCCCACACTAGGGTGATCTGTGTCGTGAAACACAGGTTCTTTCCAGAACGAGGAGGTAGGTAGTTATTACCTACTTATTCCTACAATGCAAATAGTCATGACAACTGGGTAAAAAAGTAATGAATTACTATAATTAGTCCATTAAATTATCAATAAATATTGGACTCGTATTTTTTATTTTGTCAATTGAACAATAAATGACATAGATAAGCCTTGTCAAAGTTCGGGAGTGGGGGTTCCTGACGTCACTTCTCTGTCAAAAGACAAGACTTTTGAAATCTAGTCGTGACGTTACGCGGAACTTTAATGGCTTTATCTTCATCAATTCAAACTTGAACTTGATTTTGTGCTTGGAATGCTGAAAATAATCGCGCGTCCGTAACGTAGCTATTTTCATTCCTCTTGTGTTCCTGTTCAAGCTGGCACGTTGCTACCTGTATCGTCAGGAATGCATTAGCGTGCTGTTGCTTCTATACCAGATAAATAATAATGTTGGTAGCATGGTTTTTTTATTCTTTTTTTAAATGGCTTTGTCGCTTAGCGATCACATCGCCCTGTAGGAGATACATAGCTAAAACTAAACTTATCCTTTTAAGCCTATATCTACGAGTTTGTACAACATTTTTGCACTTTCAGAGTCTGGAGAGGACAAAATGGAGTTGTAAAAGCCAACGTGAGTATTTTGTATAGAACATAGTCTTCTAAATGACTCGTTCCGCACACATTCTAACAATATGTGGAGAGTATCTTCATATACGCCACACTCATTGCAATTGGGGGTTGGCGATTTTTTCATTAGATATCTAAACTTATTAGTTAGAATATGTGCAGATCGGAGTCTGAGGGCTGTCACTAGCTCGCTGCGATTTAGAAGGCTATGACTAATCCAGGGATACTTTAAAATTTGTGGTTGACATCTAAACTATAATAATCGGCCAAGTGCAAGTCCGACTCGCGCACGAAGGGTTCCGTACTGTGTGAAAGCTCCCTTCAAATAGTAAGTAGTAGTATTTGTTGTTATAGCGGCAACAAAAATACGTCATCTGTGAAAATTTCAACGTTCTAGCTATAACCGTTCATGATATACAGCCTGGTGGCAGACTGACGGACGGACAGACGGACGGACAGCGTAGTCTTAGTCTATTACTAAGACTCCGCTGTCCGTCCCGTTTTTACCTTTTGGGTACGGAGCCCTAAAAACTTTAACTTTATAAGAATATTACAATGAGAATGGATCAACGTTCAAATGTAGGACACAGTTTATTAAACACCCTATGAAGTCTCGTTGACCGTTTTCCTATCAATATGTTTTTATCAGAATTTAGAACTGATTTAACTAATGAAATAACATAAATGATTAGTTTAATAGAAAAGGCAGACTCAGCGTTCCACATTCTCGCTGCTCGTATAAGAATGTGAATTCAAAATGAATGTAAATCTCTAGTGAAAAGGCAGCCTTATTATACACTAATGACGTATTGTTCGAACACAAAAGGAAGGAAACAATTGCACTGGTACTATTTTAAAGATCGAACCAGGCTCAGATGCACTTGTAGTGTATTTTGTTCCAGTTTTGTTTTCTGCAGCTAATACTATACTTTAGACGTTGAGTTATGTTACCTACTCGTATGTATGTAAGTTCGACTGGAATCTTGCAAGTTAAATTTGACCAATTTACCGGTTTCCGATTGAACTGAAATTTTGCACGCATATGTATATTGTGTGACAATGCAATAATATGGTACTATGAAGCTAATCTGATGATGGAGTCGCAAGGTGGCCATAGGAACTCCTGTACTAAACAAGACAGATCTGTCGTGTTTGGGCTTGTTTTAATTGTCTTGGCTAGCACTCTGCTGCTACATGATATCCAGGATCTTAAAAGCATGTAAATTTTAAAAGTTATATTCTTATAAAATAATTATATTAGTACAACGCATAAAAACAACTCAGCAGTGGACTAGCAGGTCTATGTCCAGGAGTGAACGTTCTATGGTTGCTGAACCTATGTTTATGATAAGTAAGTTCGTACAGGTCAGGTGGCTAGTTCTGGTGTCAGAGTTTTTAGGCCGCCTAAAGGCTTCTGACATGACTAAACAGTTAAAACATCCGGGACCTACAATTTGCCGTGTAATCCGAGCCACTGTAGCGCTCAGTTGGAAAATGCCACCCACGATGACCCATGTTTATGATGAAGCAAACTGTAATGTTTCAATGAGAATCTATGTCATGTGATAAATTTTGACTAGCTGTTACATACTCTGACACAGTTAACTCGTTATAATATGTTATGGTCGTTTCAATTAAAGTTATTCACAATAAACATGCTACGTATATAGCCATGTTTAATTCTTTATATACAGGGTTATTCCTAATCAATTAGCATCCTTTAGGGGCTTATTCTGTACATCAAAACAACTACAACTTTTGTACTGCGAGTTTTGTGAAAACTCAAAAAAAATCAGATGTTCCATTCATGTTGTCGTGGGTGAACGATATTTTTCTATAGAAGAACAAAAAATTATTTGAGTTTTGACAAAAGTAGCAGAAAAACGTTGTTAGTTTTGATGCACAGAATAAGCCCCTAAAATGATGCTAATTGATTAGAAATAACCCTGTACATATGACCGCCCTTTGTAGTAGCCTCTCTATTTGTATGTGAACTCTGTGGAAGAATTTCATGCTTTCCTTTACCGAATTGGTAACTGGGTAACACTCGACGTCACCACTGATGTTCGATAGACGTGGCGCCTCTATCGCTTAGGTCCTTAGTATCCGTAGTACCTACTTAGTTCCCAAATTCTGCCGTCTGACTTGAGTGGCGGCGGGAAGTCTATTGTACTAGTAATAACACCTGCGTGACAGACAGCTCATAGCTGATATTTGACAAGTGTTAACACCCTCATTACAAGTTGTGATAATTAATTATTTGGGAATGTTGGTTTATGTCTTGATTTATGACAGTACAAGCGACCAGCCCCGGCTTTGCACAGGTTTAAAAAACCTTTATGAAACTTCCTCTTAAATCACTTTATCTATTAAAAAAAACGCATCAAAATCCGTTGCGTAGTTTTAAAGATATAAGCATACATAGGGACAGACAGACAGGGAAGCGACTTTGTTTTATACTATGTAAGTAGTGATAATAAAATAGGTAGATAAATAAGCCCTTAATAATTTACACCAAAATATAAAACTACATTCAGATAACAAGTGAAACTTAGAACTGCTGTATCAATCTTATCGATAAAAACCAATTTTTCTAGAATAATAATAAGAAAATAATTATTATCAGAGAAATCAGTTTTATTGAAAAACTATTGATGAGAAATATCTAGCCGTGGCCACGGTAATGGTATCTAAGCAGTATTGCGGCTAGGTCCTGTCCTTGAAATAAATATCTACGGCCCCGCGTGGCCATGGAGAACGCAACACGCGCTAGGGTTGCCCGCCTGGCGGGTAGATCGCGCGCTTACTGATTACAAACCCACGCGTTCGTTTGTCGCTACGGCGCGGCGGCGCGCCCCTGCGACTGTTGTGTACCGAACTCCCAGGCGCGTAGGTATGATTCGGGTTCCGATCGTTTGTATGAAGACGGAATACCTTTTTTTTTTAAATCATATAGGGTTGCATTTGACTACACACCTACTGTACTTACCTACTGCATAGATAGATACCATTACCATGCCGTGACGGTCTCCGATTCATTTACAAATATGGATATTTCTCTTTCATGCTCGCCGCTATTTCATATCACTGTTTCCACTAGTGAGAAACTGTGTCTTTTCTTGGTAGTTCAGTTGACTAAACTTACCGATACATTTTTAACCTTTTTTCCAGTAGCAGTGAACCTTAAATTTTTTGTTATGTTTGGTATGCTTTGCACACAATTTACTTATTCCGTAAGCGTAGGTAGCATAAGTTATGAACATGTATGAAACAAAAAGAAATTTAGATATGGATCTTCTTACTTTGGTTATTAAATATTTTTTACCGACTTCCAAAGAGGAGGAGGTTCTATGTTCGTCTGTAAGTATGTATTTTTTTGTGTATGTTCATCGATAATTTTGCCAAGTGTGAACAGAACATAATAATTATTTTTTAATTCGAAAAGGTAATACTCTCGAAGTAGTTCCATTTAAATTTTAAAGTAATCGGCTAATCCGTATTTGAAAAATCAACAACAATGCAAACAATTCAAACGAAATATTTGAGTGTTGTGCACGATGGAAGGCGATTTTGCCAAAATTAATTATTGATAGATGATAGATATTGTATACCCAACCAAGAAAATACAACTTTTCCGTACAGTACACCACACTACCTAAAAACAGCTCATCAAAACGTCGTTTTAACAAACATTAAGAAACATTAAGGATGTCACTATAACAGTACAAACTTCGCAACTTTCCCAAGAACAACCTTGTAAATATCGCCGAACAACCTCCTAACTTCCAAAACGCGCCCCTAGTTAAGGGTGGAGTTAAAAAAATCATGTTACATTATTAACAAGGGTAACTCCGCGTCTGTTGATGGCTCGTTAAATATTTAACGGTGTGAATGTTTTATAGGCAGTGGAGTAAGTTGCTGACGTCAACAGGAAGGCTGTTATCTTTTTAGTATACTGATGGCTTGATCTTGAACAGGATCGATATTTAACAAAATGGAGAGCTATATTTTTAAGATACTAGCTGATCCGGTGAACTTTATATCACCTTCATCTCACTAATTCGGTCGATTGTTATCGATGGCGTTTAGAGCCACCAATGACGAGATGCGGCAATTTTAACAAGTACGACTTACTTTTTGCGTGGCTGTAGTTCCAAGGTCCAACAATGTCGTGACATATTATCCCGGAATAATAGGCCAAGTACGAGTCGGACTCGAGCACTAAGGGTTCCTTTCTGTATGGGAGCCACCTTAAATATTTATTTTATTACAATTTAATTATTTATTTGGAAATTGAACATACAACTTAATATTCTGTGATTATTTCAAGCATCTACCTGTTACCATTTTTAAAATCAAGCGAAAAACGGCTAAAAATTTAGGTTTTTTGTATGGGAGCCCCCCTTAAATAGTTATTTATTCTGTTTTTAGTATTTGTCGTTATAGCGGCAATAGAAATACATCATCTGTAAAAATTTCAGCTTTCTAGCCATAACAGTTCATGAGATACAGCCTGGAGACAGACAGACGGACAGAAAGACGGACAGACATACGAACATACAGATGGACAGACAAACAGACAGACAAATGGACAGCGAAGTCTTAGTAACAGGGTCCCGTTTTTACCCTTTGGGTACGGAACCCTAAAAATGAAAAGATTTTGAAGAAAGTCGCGGATAAAAGATAGTCAAAAGTCGTTATCACGTCATAATGTTTACTTAATATTTATTGACGTGATAACGTCTTATAAATCGTTGAACGCCAGCTACACGCATAGAAAAGTGTCACATTCCGTCTGAACTGAGCGTGCAAGCGAGAGCGCCTAGCAAAGAATAGAGATGGACGATCGACTTAAGCCTTCGGTTGTGGATTCTACAATGTTTTCTCGCCCGACATGTCGCGCCGATAAGTCGCGGAACATTACGTGAGACAGTCCCGTGACAAGTCGCTCGTCCACACACCCAACTTGCGGTTGAGATGTCGCTATGTTCTTGCCAGTGTTGCCAATCACTGAGAACTAAAAAAAAACAGCTCAGCAACAAAAAAGAGGAAAAAACAGTAGATAAATTGAAAAGAGACAGATTTTTTACTTTTCTCATATACATTACCATGTAAAATTATTATCCGTAAACTAACTTTACTGACAAATTTTTTTTTATTAGTAATAAATTTACTAGAAATCTTTTAGTACATTATAGTAACATTATATTTACATCAAAACATGTACCTAATTAGTATGTAAATTATTTTCAATCCATACCCCAACACTGAAACGAAGCTATTGATGTTATAACTTTAAAATATTGCTTTTGTTACTTTGACTTGCGAGCTGCGTAATTGAAACTTCTATAAGTTGATTACTTTGTTTTATAACTTAATTAATGGCGCCTATAATACTGATTGCTAATTTAGATAAGTTTGGGTATGAAATTAGTAAATTGATCTAGAACCACTGAAGCCAGTAAATCCATCTAGCCAATAAATCTTTTGAGCGGAACGGTAAAGTTGGAAACCATCGCATTTGCTTGAAAAATGCGAGAAATTTGAGAATTTTTTTTATATAATTGGAAACTATTTTTATTCACAAAAATGGTGTTATAAATCTACATGTTTATGTGACTGTCTTTTCATGTAATTGTGCATGAGCAAATGGATGTACCTATCACAAAATTATTAACGAATCAATTATATCCTAATAAATAATTTATTTATAGTCGTAGCAGTCATGTTTTGTTTTTCAAGGCTTCTCATAGTCAGTCTTAAAGAATTGATTTTTGTAGAACGTATAAAGACTGAAAACAATAGGTATGATTAATATATTACATTTAACATCGACCCCGGTGCCAAAAATTCAGTTTCATTTCAATAAAGAAGTTTCATTGGGTAACCGAATCACATAAATAATTAAGTATGATATGACATCGTTAAAAACGATAACGGAACGTAACATTTCTTTCCTAAATGTACCTGTTGACATTTAAATTATCACTTTGAATGACAATGACATATAATTTTGGTTTTTAGGGTTCCGTGCCCAAAGGGTAAAAACGGGACCCTATTATTCTTTGCTAAGACTCCGCTGTCCGTCTGTCTGTCACCAGGCTGTATCTCATGAACGGTGATAGCTAAAACGTTGAAATTTTCACAGATGACGTATTTCTGTTGCCGCTATAACAAAATATAAATAAATAAACAACTGAATAAAAATAAATTATATTTAAGGGGGGGCTCCCATTGTTGAATGGGAGCCTGCATTTTAGCCGTTTTTCGCTCTTGAAACTTGAAATATTCATAGAAAATTTAGTTAAATATTTACTTGAAGAAAAAAAAATTATATTAAACAAATATTTTTATAACCCATACAAGAAACGTGAATTTTTGCTCGATATTAATAACAACGGCAACAGGAAGATGCTTGACATATTCACAGTATTTTAGTCCCTTCAAAAATAAATAAGCAGTTTAAAATAAAACACATCAAAGGGGGCTTCCATACGGTACGGAACCCTTCGTGCGCGAGTCCGACTCGCACTTGGCCGATTATTTGGTAATGTGTTAATTTTTTTTTTTTTAATTTGTTGTATTTTGAGAAGTTTTAATATTTATTGTTTGAAATTTAATTTTATTTCCATGAAATCAATATTTAGGCATACTATTAATACCATTGAAATACGAATTAAAGTGATTTGATTTTGACTTTGATCACGATTCTCCAAAATCCGGTCCAAAATGTGTAGGCTCATTTTTTTCCATTCTCCCCTAATCGAATCTGGCTTGGAAAAACGTTAACAATTTCAAGTGCAAATTGCCCCCCGTACCCTAGGTTCAATTTCCCTCACGTTCTCTCCTAATATCGCATGATAGGATATCTGACACCGCCATCAACGCCTTTGACCTGAAAACGTTATGCGATATCCTGCCATCTTCGGGAATGCCAAATATGGTAGGCGTAGGTGGCAGGGCTGGACTCAGGCGGGCGAATCGGAGTAACATAAATGTCTGCTACAAAGTTATGTCGTGTTGTTTTAATAGAGGTATTTTAATTTATTCAAAGTATTGTAAAGGCATTACGTATGTCGTAGTAGAATTTAATAACCCGAATTTCCTGTCAAAATCTAGGGATATCGCTTATAAGTAATATAATTAGACAATGGCTGTGATATTCCTCAATCTCATTAAAAAAAGGTGGAGTTTTTGGTAAAACGTAACGTAACGTAAGGTAATATCGGGAAAAGAATCGATCGTTGGCTATTTTTTTTTTTTTTTTGCAAAAAATAGCATGACCGACTTCAACCGTGTACAGAATTCGCGAATATTTCGCACGAATCGACATAGCATTTTTCACATTATTGTTGATTTCACAAAAATGGCTAAGCCGAATTCGATAAAATTTAAATGGGACAAATTTTGAAGTATATTCTTTCCAATAAAAAAATAACTATTGAAATCGAACCATGACGTAAAAAGTTATGCGTGGTTATACAAAGAAAAAAATACGCGTTAAATTGACTACCTGCTCCGCTTCGTCGGTCAAAAGCTTAAGCACACTGGCTGGTCAATCAGACAGCTCAAAAGATCGGTTGACAACTTGACGTTCCGCTACCGTTCTCCCGTAGGTATGTCCAGCAGTGTTTAACTGTTAACTAAGCTTATTACTTTCTATTATGTTATTATTTAACACTAACCATGACACGCAAAATGAAAACTAGGTCAGTTTTCATCATTTTTTTTTTCATAACGTAGCACAGAGCATGTGCAGTTGTGATCAAAATACTTAATTTCCACAGAGGTTACAGAGCCCCAGAGCACTACATCGTTCACCTTGATTACGCCCCGCAACACACATATCGTGCGGTATGCCCCGAGTACAGATAAGGTTTTATTCTAATGAGTTTGTTGATGCTACTCGTGTAGTATGAAATTCTGATGACTTATTGATGGAGTGCGAAATGTGAATGTATTTTTGGGATACATTTCTGAATAGAGAATGTACTGTACTGGCTTTTTACTAGTCCATTGCTGGACATAGGCCTATGCACGAAGCTTAATTAGGTCATACATATCCAACACGCTGGCCCACTATGTATTGATGGATTCACATACCTACGTCATCGAATTTCTTCTACGAACGAATTTAGATTTCCTGACAATGTTTTCCTTATTATTATGTACTACGGGACTAATCGCGCACTAAAAATTAATAATAATAATAAATTTAATAAATTTATTTATTTGACTCTTCTTAAGGCTATGTACAGAAATAGGTACAGTTATACAGTTTTACATTATATATATAACTAATAGTTAAACTTATTATGCTACATACATTGAGTCCGTGGACTGTACATACTTGTAGGTGAACCCTAGATCCCACACTAGGAAAATTCCTGTGTCGTGGGATTTAGTGCCTTCCGTATTAATAGTGATTAAAACTAATGGTGACGTTTAGTCTAAATTAACCATATACGTTTCGTAAATTACGAGATAAATAAACATCTCTCAGGTTGCATCGATCGTGGTCACGGGTAGCCAGTCTACCGGTGACCACGATCGATGCAACTCGGTAGTTCGTTACCAAGTTGCAGTTATAGTTAGGTCGTTAGTGTGCGATAAGTCCCGTAGTACATAATAATAATGTGTTGAAATCGCGAAAGTTTAAAAACAACAATGTTTTCCTTATCCAAAAAGCCAGTGGTTTGAAATTCCAAACACAGATTCTAAAAAAAGTGTTAGCATTTGATCCCATAACTTCACGATTGTAAGGCGAATGTTACCAGACTACCAGGTTTATAGACCATGTCTGACTTCAAGGCAAGTGTATTTTTATCATAAATATCAGTCAAACATAAAACGAATTTCCAGCCGATCAAAATCATCTTTCTTTCCGACTTTTGATCATGGACAGGTACATAATCAAAGTTTCCGTAATACATATTACATACGAAGTGTTCAAAGCTTAACGAAGTTGTAATCAAGTCATATTTGACGTTAACAAACGTTAATTTGAGTTTAGAACATCTGATGATGATTAGACAACGCGTCGGGATCGCTTTCATCTCCCGTTTGAGTGATTATTATAACTTTGAAGTAATTAATGCTTCATTAGGGAAACATTTTGTAAAAGCGATGTTAGGAGTTTTACACAGGTACGAATTTTCAGGTTTTAACTAGACGAAATTATATTCCGGTTGCAACATAGAAATGAGGAAGCTATATTAATGAAAGGGTTTGTTAGAGTTCCGTACCCAAAGGGAAAAACGGGACCCTATTACTAGGACTTCGATGTCCATCTGTCCGTCTGTCTGTCACCGGGCTGTATCTCATGAACCATGATAGCTAGGCAGCTGAAATTTTTACAGATGATGTATTTCTGTTGCCGCTATAACAACAAATACTAAAAAGAAAATAAAATACATATTTAAGGGGGGCTCCCATACAACAAACCTGATTTTTTAGACGTTTTTCGCACTTATATGAATATATTTCAATATTAAATTAATTTAATTTAATTTATAATGTAATTTAATTTAACTAGTTATATTTAAACAGAATATGTACCTATACCTATATATACCTACCACTAAATGTTCTATGAATATTTGAAGCGCCTACATATTACCGATATTAATATTGAGCGAAAAACGGTTAAAATATCAGATTTGTCGTGTGGTAGCCCTACGTAAATGTTATTTTATTGTGATTTTAGTATTTGTAGTTATTATCGTATTGATCAAAAATAGCACGTTACGATGCAATACCCTGTACTTACCCTGTAATTACATCACATGTACATATATACAGGGTCATAGGCCTTAGGGCGGGTCTAGTACATCTAGACAAACAACTTTTGTTCTAGGACTTGTGGAAAATCACGAAGACAAATCAGCTTTTTCATACAAAAATTTCGACGACGCGCGGCAAAATGTATGGAGAAGCGATTTTTTTGCGAATTTTCAAAAGTCGTAGTACAATTTTTTTCGTCTAGTCTAGATGTACTAGACCCGCCCTTAAAAAGGTTTTGCGTTTAATACCTATGACCCTGTATATATACATTGCATCGTAACGTGATATTTTTGATAAATTGCCCAGCGCGATTTATTTCCTAATCGCAGAAAATTGTCGCAAATAAAATGGCAGAAACAACACAAACGCAACTAGTCTAAGATCATCATCATCACCTTATTCACAAGCAAACATAACAATACATAAGAAAACATTAACAAAACAAAACTTTTCAGCTTTTTTGCGGTCAAACTCAGGCCATAAAAGTTTTATCCCGTCGTGATCCGTCCCTCTGAAGCATTGCAGAGTTTCTCAAACTTTTTCGCTTGAAGTATACTTAAAAGCTAAGTACTTTGCGTCAGCATAGCTAGTTGAAATTACCTATATCTATAAATTAACTTTGACTTTGAAAATTCTAGATCAAATTTATCTCGTACCAAACCTAACTTAATTCAATATGGTATAGCCTGTGGCCTGTGTGTTAATTCAATATGGTATGGTATGGAGTTTCCGGATCCGGGTTGTATACGTCAGACGTGTTGTGCAGAGCTCTCGTAAATTAAAACAAATTCAGTGTGAAATATCGAACAATTTGTGAAATACGGACATTTAAAAGTTTGTTTGTGCGTTAATACTTCGAAATACACTCATATCAAATCGAAAAATAAGCAGACAATAGTGAAAGTTGCGATGAAAGTTTTCGATATTTTGTTGGGAGATTGATGTGTCAAACATAAACTGCAATTTCAAAAAGTGCTGCCAACATAAGTGTTTAAAAGTGTCCCAAATACCAACCTAAAAAAGTGGCATCAGCTGTAGTGCCAACATAAAGAAACGCGTTGCGTTCAGAAATTATCGAAACGCCTCACTTCACGGCATACTTCACGGCATTATGACAACGCAACTGTCACCTGAGATGGCGCTGCTACTGTCAAAAATGACAGAGCAGCTTAATGTTCAAACAGAAACAATAACAGAAAAGATCACTGCAACAATTTTACAAAAAGTTGATGAAAAGATCCAGCCCTTAATAGAAGAAAATCAAAACCTTAAAAGTGAAGTTGTGAAATTAAATAAAAAGCTACAAGTTCTCGAATCACACAGTAGAAGAAATAACCTAATCATCCATGGATTGACGGAGCCAAAAGATGAAAGTCACGACGATCTAATGCTAGCGACAGTTTCTACATTAAAGGAAATAGATGTAGTATTAGAAAAAGGTGAAATTGATAGACTTCAGAGATTAGGAAAAAGAGAAGTCGAAGGCAGAACCAGACCAATAGTTTTAACTACTACCACACTTCAAAAGAAAATACAGATTCTCAAAAATAAAAATAAGATGAAACCAAATACTTATATCACCCATGATTTGTCGAAAGAAGAGATACAGAAAAAAAAGGAAAAGTTCAATAAGAACAAAAAAGAAATTGAAAAACGGAAAAGATCAGAAACTCCGAGCCCAGGTGACCAGAACCATAAACAAAACTCTTCAAAAGTACAGCGAAAGGATGCATTTCAATTCATGCGTGAGAGAGCATACTCATTGTCTGAAAAGAACACTTATAGATACTAATACAGTACCTTCAAGGACTGGAAAACTACAACAACAACAGAAAACTAAACAAAAACATAATCTCCCAATACGGCTGGTCCCCGCGGGAGATTTAGACCAAAACCCTCCAACTAAAAGAAGTAAGTCAATTAATATTGCAACTCTCAACACAAGAACTCTAAGAACACACGACAGTTTACTGGAATTGGAAAAATCATTAGAAGGCATTAAATGCGACATTTTAGGGATTAGCGAGATGAGAAGACTCGGAGAGAAAATAGAAGAGTACAAAAACTACATACTGTATTATAAAGGAGAAACTGCTGGCCACAGAGGTGTAGGATTTTTGATAAAACAATCTATGAAACACTATATACAAGAATTGATAGGGGTTTCAGACAGGATAGCAATCCTTAACATAAAATTACCAGGCTACAAGAAAATATGGACCATTATACAGGTATACGCTCCCACCGAACAGGCTGAAAAAATGATACTGAGAATTTCTACAACAATCTCTCGGACACTGTAAAACAATATTATAACAACAACCTGATACTTATGGGAGACTTTAATGCTAAAGTTGGCACCAGAGAGGCAGGTGAAGAATTCATCTTGGGTAAGCACTGTGATGGCAAAAGAAGCGCCAATGGACAAACACTTATTGAGTTCCTACTGCAAAATAACCTAACGCTCCTCAATTCAGTATTCATGAAGAAACCCAACAAAAAATGGACCTGGATATCTCCTGATGGAAAATATAAAAATAAGATTGATTTTATAATAACAAATAGGGTAAAATACTTCAATGATACGCATATAATACAAAATTTGAACTTCAACACCAACCACCGCATGGTGAGATGCCTTTTAAAAATGTCTCAACCTAAACCTTCCAGGAAAGCCATAACTAATAATAACAAGCAAATAGTAAATCATGAAGAAAACCCAGAATTACCTTCCTTGGCCACGCTGCAAGAGATACTCAACTCTAATGTCAGTCTACAAGAAAAATATGAATGTATAAATAAAATTTTGTCACAAAAGAAGCCAGTCAGTTCAGTTAGTGATAGTAAACTCAGTGAAGAAACATTAAAATTGCTAGAAGAAAGACATTTATTGATATCAGATAAAAAACAATGCAAAGAAAATCAAAACAAAATTTCTAACCTAAGCAAGCAGATACGAGAAAATATGAGAAAAGACAGAAAAGCAAAACGTTTAAAAATTCTTGAAGAAAACATACAAAATACAGGTGGTACTAGAAAAGCTTTAAAGAAACTATGTGAACAGGGAAAAGAGTGGATACCAAATCTAAAGAATAACCAAAACATCAAATTATCGAAGCGAATGGAAATCCAAAAGTTAGCTACAGACTACTACAAAAACCTGTACTCTGGAAATGATGAAAGCCAGGAAACTGTAGACAGCATTAAAGAAAACCATCATTGCGATATTCTACTGCCAGTACTTGTAGAAGAGGTATTTAAAGCGATAAAATCACAGAAACCAGAAAGAGCTCCTGGACCTGACAATGTACCAAATGAGCTTTTAAGAGGCACTGCAGAAGAACTCAGCCCAATTCTAGCAAAATTGTTTAATGAAGTACTTAAAACGGGAACCATTCCAAACCAATGGGGTGAATCTCATATTATTCTCTTGCACAAGAAAGGAGATAAAGACGACATTGGTAATTATAGACCAATAAGCCTAATATCCAATGTCTATAAAGTATTTGCTAAAGTCATTCTGGAGAGAATATCAAAAGTCTTAGACGAAAGCCAACCAGTTGAACAGGCAGGATTCAGGAAAAATTATAGTACAATAGACCATATACATACTATAAAACAAATTATGGAAAAATGTAATGAGTACCAGAAGCCTATATACATTGCTTTCGTTGACTATTCTAAGGCATTCGACAGTTTAAATCACAATAAAATCTGGTCGGGTTTGAAGCAACAAGGAATAGAAGACATCTATATTGAAATTATTAAGAATATATACAGCAAAAGCAAAAGCTCGATAAAACTGGAAACAAAAGGCAAACCATTTCCAATAAACAGAGGCGTCCGGCAAGGTGACCCTTTGTCTGCCAAGCTATTTACAGCAGTATTGGAGAGCATCTTTAGAAATCTGGATTGGGATGACTTTGGCCTGAAAGTAAACGGTACTCGCTTAAATCACTTAAGATTTGCAGATGATCTCATTTTATTAGAAGAAGATCCTAACAAATTGCAAGCTATGGTACAAACACTAGCCGATAAAAGTAAAGAAGTTGGATTGGAAATTAATGAAACCAAAACAAAACTAATGACAAACTGTACAGAATCTAATATAGAATTGAATGGAAATAGTCTACAATATGTGAACGAGTATGTTTATTTAGGGCAAATAATTGCTCCCACTGATATGATGTCCAAGGAAATAGACAAAAGAATAGCTTGTGGGTGGAAAAAATATTGGTCTCTTAAAGAAATTATGAAGAGTAAGGAATTAGGTATAAATATCAAAAGGAAAACTTTTAACACCTGTATCCTACCATGCATAACATATGGTTGCGAAACTTGGTCACTTACGGAAAATCACAGGCAAAAACTAGCCAAGTGCGAACGAGCAATGGAAAGGAGCATGTTGGGAATAAACTTAAAAGATAAAATTCCAAGCTCAACCATAAGACAAAAAACCAAAGTCGCTGATATACTTGCTCGTATAGATCATCAGAAATGGGGCTGGACAGGACACATGTTGCGTTGCAAAGCAAATAAATGGAGTAAACTGGTCACACTATGGTACCCAAGAGATGGCACTAGAAGACAAGGACGTCCAATCAGAAGATGGGACGATGATATCAGACTAACCTTGGGACCGTACTGGACAAGAGTCGCTGTAGACAGACCACAGTGGAGACAGTTGGAGGAGGCCTATGCCAAAAGGCACACTGAGCTGAGAGACATTTTATAGCAATATTAACCACAATACATTTGACCAAAACTCACTCAGAATAAAGGCTAATAATAATAAAAAAAAAAAAAAATAGCCTGTGCAGCTGTGTAGGCCAAATCATACATGTCGGCGGATGTGAAGTTATCTTCAAGCTGCGCAATATCCAATACTGGCTGTTCCAGTTTTACCTTTTTTTACCGCGCACTAAGGGTTTCGTACCGTACCATAAACATTTATTTTATTTTAATTTAACCATTTATTTTTAAACAGAATATATACCTACACCTACATATACGTACAACTAAATGTTCTGTGAATATTTGAAGCGTCTACATATTGCCGATATTAATATTGAGCGAAAAACGGTTAAAATATCAGATTTGTTGTGTGGTAGCCCTCCGTAAATATTATTTTATTGTGATTTTAGTATTTGTTGTTATAGCGACAACAGAAATACATCATCTGTGAAAATTATAACTTTCTAGGTATCACGATGAGATACACATACAGACAGACAGACCTACAGACAGACAGACGGGTGGACAGCTGGGTCGTAGTAATAGGGTCTCGTTTTTACACTTTGGATACGGAACTCTAAAAAGGAATTAATAGCAATGTGACGAGAAAACTGTATGACACTCTGAATAACGATTACTATAGTCAAACCGCTAAACTCAGACATCGCCTGCGCGGGTACAAGGGCGCGGGGGTAGACGACAAAGGGGGACTGAGACAGGTGCGGGCGCCGGGGACCCGCTGCCCGCGCCTGTCTCAGTCCCCTGTGTCGTCTCCCCCGGCGCCCCTGTACCGCGCAGGCGATGTCTGAGTTTAACGGTTTGACTATGGTCCTTATTCTGAGGTGTGACATCTACACATTTTTCATAGGGTTTGTTTTTTTCCTACATTCCAAATGTCAATATTTTATTGCTAAAATATAAAAGTCGGCATCCACTTTGAGAACCTCTGGCCTATGGGAAGCCGGGACGAAACGTAAACGAAAAAGTTACGTCTCAAGGGAATCCAAATAAACGCATATAGACGTCAAAGATCGAAAGTTGTAGATTTAGAATTGAAAGAACCTTTCAAGAAATAATGCGATAGTGCTGCCAACTTTAACAACTTTGTTCAGGTAAATTATGTGATAATGAGAATGTGAAACGCTTTGCCTGAGTCTGTCTTCCCGCTAAAGTACAACGTGAATGTCTTTAAATCCCGAGTACAAAGGTATCTTCTAGGTAAGCGTAAAATACTCTAGACCGCATAATTATCTGCTTAACATCAGGCAGTATGTAGTCAAACGCAAACCTATACGAAATAAAAACAAATTAATCTCTATTTTCTTGCCATTCAGCTTCGTAATCGTCATGCAGCCATAACATATCTACTACTGGACATTGGCCTGCCCTTTAGATCTTCAAGCGGCTTGTTTTTTAAGGTGATGCACTAGAGGCAGCCCGCGAAATTCATTGTCATTGTTTGATTAACTAAAGAAAAAACACGTGTCTAATCTTTTTTAATAATCTAACTATACTGTACCAGCCTTTTTAATAGTCTACTTCAGGACGTAGGCCTGCCCAAGAAAGGTGATTGGGCCATATCCACCACGCTGGCCCAGTGCGGGTTGGTGGATTCACATACGCCATCGAATTTCTTCTATGGACGTATGCAGGTTGCCTCACGATGTTTTCCTTCACCGAAAAGCCAGTGGTGTGAAATTCCGTACATTAATTCCAAGAAATTCATTGGTACGGGATTTGAGCCCACGACCTCACGATTGTAAGCCCACTAGACCACCACGGCTTCATTCGAACAATCTTCCATCTAACGGACTAATAAAATTATTATTATGATTTTTATACCCGGTAAACATTATTCCTATTCTGTACGTAGCGTAGATTTCAACGCTTGAAGTGGATAAACTTTTTTTTATCGACTAAGGCATTCCGCTGTGCTAGTACCACAGAGCTATTACAACTAGAGAGATAGCGCTGTTGTCGCTCGAGGCAATTCTCAACCACAAAAAAGTATGGAAAATTTGGCTCAGCGCTTTCAAAACTGTCAAATATGTATTGGAATTCGACACTACTGAGAGAAAAACACGACAACTAGCTAATGAATCGAGATATTTTTAAGTATCTTTCTAACTCATGCCATATTAGATCATTGCATCTCTTTCTTTCTTTTCTCGCACGACCACATTATCCCTCTGGTATCTCTGTGGCTAGTATGTAGCTTTTATAAGTAAAAGTAACTTGAGATTTTTTGAGCTCAACCTTTTTCATCGTGGTAATTCTGCTAGCAGCTGCCAACCAGCAGTGGGCGTGAGCATTTGGATTATAAATTAGTTTCATTAAAAAAGCCCTAAAAAATTAAATGTTTTGTTAAAGTTAGTTTATCTGTTCAATTAAGAGTGTTTTTAGGTTCAATTTCATCAAAAACAAGAGACTAAAGTAGTTTAGTTAGTTTTTTACAAAGAACAACGTACGAGTACTTATTTACCTTGTTAAATGTGAGTGTCTGATACAATTTACTAGAAAAAAGATAAAAATGTTTTTAATAAGATTGTACCCAATTAAGTACATAAAAAACAACAAAGGTAATGTTTTTCAAGACATAAATTGTAACAATATTTTTTATTTATCTGAACCGAAAATGAGGTTCTTAATTCTGCTGTATTTTTAACCCCCGACGAAAAAGAGGGGTGGTCTGTCTGTCTGTCTATGGCATCATAGCGCCCGAACCACTGAACCGATTTCAGATTAGTTTTTTTTTAATGAAAGGAGACTTAATCGAGAGTGTTCTTAGCTATGTTTTATAAAAATCGATTGAGCCGTTTAAGAGTTATGTTGGGTTAAAGTGGGGATGGAAGAACCAAAATTCTACAAATGTGCCCAAAATGGTCAATTGAAAGTTTGTTGTCAAATATTTTTGTGTCGAGGGTTTTTTAATTAGGTATATTATTTTAAACGCCGTTGAAAATTGAGGTTCTCAGTTCGGCTGTAGGTATGTTTAATTATTTGTATGCATGTTACGTGATTACTCCGCTAATAATTATGAACCGATTTTGATAATTCCTTTTATTGGTTTTGTAGGTTACAATTCAAAGGCAGTCGCATTACAAAGTTATTGTAATTGAAAATCAACATCCTGACAGACGCCAACAGAAATGTCGAGTTGAAGCAGAGATATTTGCTTCGCTTCGGTTTTGTTGCCTCATTAAATAGTTAGACTCGTAACTTGAAATAAATTCGATTCCAAATTACATCCTATTTGTAGCTGCCCTACTTTCGTCGTTTCAGCCATAGGACGTCCACTGCTGGACATAGGTCTTCCTTCAAGATCTCCAATAAGACCGGTTCGTAGGGGCTTGCATCCAGCGCGATCCTGCGGTCTAAATGAGGTCTCGTCTACCTTGTGGGTGGACGTCCTACGCTGCGCTTGCCGATACGTGATCTCTACTCGAGAACTTTTCGAAGCCATCGGTCATCAGTCCTCCGCGCTATGTGTCCACTGCCATTTCAACTTGCCAATCCGCTGGGCTATGTCGGTAACTTTGGTTCTTCTACGGAACTCCTCATTCCTGATTCGATCTCGCAGAGAGACTCCGAGTGTCCCCACTTTGATGAGACACAAAATTCTTTAAAACACCTTGCCGAGAAAACTCGGCCGTAAAGCCAACAGAGACATTTTAAAGCAGATAGCAAACCTAATTGGACATAAAGTAACAGAAAGCTAGACCTCGAACAAGGAAAGCTGGGCAGTGAGCTGGCATAAATCTTTCTTAGAAAATTCCTTCCAATATATTTGTAACGAAGGTCTATGCAGGATTTATAGCCCAGAGTCAATGTATTAGATATTAACTTCAGGGAAATGGCGTGGATTTTTGTGAACGTTAGCTTTTCGATAGTGTTATTTCACGGTTATACAGTAGTTTGGATGTAACTTATATTTAACAAGCTTTTATTTAGTTTCACCTGTCCCATTGTCTATCTGTCGGTCTGTAATCAAATCTTGCCAGTTAAATTTAATCCACTTCCCGGTTACTTGCCGGTCGGTTGCGATTTTTCTCGCTTTTTTACACAAAACATATAAACACTGGTAGGTTCAGAATCCTCTTAATACTAATAAAGTATAAAACTCAAAGTTTATGAGTATAAAACAGATCGTCAATTCAACATATTATTTTAATGTTTTTGCTATGTTAGGCGTTCAGGCGGATTGAAAATGTCGACTTCTACCAGGGATAGTTTTCAGGATAGCAACAGGCTGAAAGAAGAGAAACGTGCGCGTAACGCGCTATAACGGGCTCTTTGTGTTCAAAAAAAACGTGTGAAAAATATCATGATAACCTAAGAGACTAATTATGGGACAAATGTGCGAAATTTCATACATGTAGGTTAATAAATAACACACGGGTGCTGCGTCGGCTTGTTCCTTGAACTTTAGCTGGACGCACTCAATGCATCTAGATTTATTTTCCAATTAACATAACTTAAATTCGGTGTATAATTAAGTTTAACGTAATTTGACATCCCAAAACATTCCTCCAAACAAGATACGCAGAAATAAAGAAAATACTTTGCCGATAGAGAATTAGGCCCCTGTTATCAGCGTAACCTCTAGGTATATTTTTTCGTTATGTACATAAGTGTGTGTTAATAATGTAATATGAATTGAGTTAAGTGCATAAAAGGCACGCCAAGTCGATGGTTAGGCGTCTTGCAAAAATGTACCTAATGTGAATGTGATCGATTTCAATCTTTCAAAAACTTTATCATCATAATTATCACTTATTTTTATCCTTGGGCGATTCTGCTAAATTTATAAAACGATATTTTTACCATCAAACTCAATGAACTGATTCTAATATCGAGCATTACTTATGATGCTTTCTATGAAAAAATCTATTTAAAACTGTTTTCTCCCGAAGTCAAAAGAAATTGATAGAGTGATTGAAAACTTGTATATTCAATATCATATTCAATATAATGGCTCTATCAATTTTGTTTGAACTATTGTGTTTATTCTAAGAATGTAATGAGCTTTTGTAGACGATAGATCAGCAAAACCCTGTGTAATGCTAAATTAGTTTCACGGTATTTTGTAGTTTTTATTTTAATTTTCAAATGACTATATAAACGATGTTGACATATAATTAAATAATATTAATTGGTTACAATCAATTTTGTACAAAATCATCTCAATGAATCAGTTTATGAACCTAAAAAAATTGTTATCATAGTTTATTGACGCAGAATAAAATATAACAAGAAACTTACACATTACAAAAACAACATTGCTTTGTGTGGAAAATGAAACAAACTTAGGTTTGTAAAAAAAATTAAGGAAAACATAGCCTTCTCCATAGCTCATTGGAATACTTGGAGCTAACATATATAACCCATAGTTAGAGACCACGTTTCCGTGTCATAGATGAACAAAGTATTGATTCAATACTTAGTTCATCTATGGCCGTGTCAAACATCTTCCCTTTTTTTAGAAATCGGTTAAACATTTCACGACTGTTACTGAATGTGGTCTGACCTTTAAGCCAAAATTATAACGAACTTTATAATTAGTTTATTGGCCCACTTAAGCTACAAAAAATATCCAAAAGCTGCGATTACTCGGCCGTTTTAACTCTTTTAAACAACATTATTAATTATCTCTCGCTAAAAGAGCTCAAAAACCAACGAATAACGTTGTTCGGAAACCGCAACGTCAGTTAACTGTTAAGGTGCAGTTTTAACACAAACGATAGGCGCTGAAATAAAAAAACTTGCTAAATCAATGCAATTTCTGATACTTTTATTCAGACGTTTAATATTATTGTTAGTAATCATATTTCATAAGTAAAAGTTCAGAATTTAGGTTATATTATTGCCGTTTGGTGAACGATGGAATTAATTATCCATAATTGACTGCCTCGGTGGCTCAATGGTTAGTGAACCTGACTTCTGGATTACAGAGGCGTGGGTTCGATACCCCAGGGCAAGCATATATGTGATGAACATAGGTGTTTGCTCTGTGTATGGGTGTTATTTGGATACTACCTATATAAGTATGTATTTAAAACATTCATATGTATTTTTCAGTCTCTGGCAGCCATATCACAAGCTTTGCTTAGTTTGGGGTCAGAGACCGTGTGTAAGATGTCCCCCAATATTTATTTATTATTTATAATCATTTAATTAAGGGAAAGCATGACTGAATATTTGTAAGTTAATGTAGCTATGATTAGGTACCGTTTACCTATTTTTGCCACAGTTTGACATTATTCTTTGATTCGTCGTCGATTTGCTGATTGATGTCGATATCAAAATTCTACCATAACTAAACTGCTATAACCATGTCATTCGTTAGATACTGCTCAACTATTGCTGACGACTTAAATTAAGCATTATGATTAAAAAATATGATTATAGTCCGTCAGATAGATTATAAAAAAATATTAGACACGTATTTGTTCTTTTGTTAATTAAACAAAAAAATAAGAAATAGCCCGTAATAATTATAAAGTTTCGCGTGACGTTACGACTAGACTACAAAAGTTACAATAATTTTAGACTTTTGACAGAAAAGTGACGGCACGAGCAACAAGATTTATCTTTGTCATTCATTGTTTGATTGGTGTAAGAAAAATTACGTGTCCAATATTATTTGGTAATCTAACTAACGTACTAATCATAATATTGATTTTATTTACACAGTAATCATGCCTAGAGCTTGTGTAATAAGAGAAGTGTCGTAGGTGTGGTCGACCGTGTGCCATTTAACTAATTTTGTTACATTGACAACACTGCTCTGTCATTGCTAGTACAACTAAAAGTATCAATACTTGGTAGATACCAATTCGGTATTCATCAGTACTTTCATCTACCAAGTATAGTCGGACCTTGGCTACTGATTAAAATCTCATTATCAGTCACCGTAACGCTTGCTACTTGTTGTTGCGGGCCTTTTCCACAATTGAGCCCTCCAATGGGCCCGTTTTATGTGGGTCACCGGGCTGCAGCTATTATACCGTAACGCTACGACGGTTCTCTTTTTGCACAAACTCTAGCGGTCGCGCGGTCGCTGGTGTTTTAACTGTGCCTTAACCAAACAGTTATAACAAAATTTAACGAAGTCGTTACCGCTACGCTGACGGCTCGCTAACAGTTATTTTCATAGCCATTGTCACGCCAGAGGGCTGGAGTTAATGGTTTATTAGTTTTGATGACGCGTGAATGTTATATTAAGACGTTGTCGAATAATGGTCGGGTTCCAGGCGAAGTCGGACGAGTTTTAATTGCTTAGAATGTCATTTCATTGTCTTAATGATGATGTTATTGGCGTGTCTTAAGATTTATTCAGGCTTTGCTTTATTATACAAAATTTTACCTGAAAGACTAACAGTGGCTTTGTCCTAAGGCTTTAACAATGTAGTTCTCGGTTTTGTGGTTTCCGGGATTTGTACGGAACCCTCAGCGGGCGAGTGTGGTATATAGAATCTCTTTCTAAATATAATATCTTGTTTGACGTTGATCTAAAGCTCAGCAATGGTTAGATATTGTTAAGTTTATTGAAATATAGGTACCAAATAAACCAAAACTGCGATGACCTGTTGTTTTTCAAACGACACGATAAATTTGAGTCAAATGTAATAAGGGTACTAATAGTTCTCTAAACACTAGACCTGCTATTTGTTTAACTGAATATTTATAAGCCATCTCGACTCGCTCTTGACTTATTTCGTTCATACTCTCAAATCTTGTAGAATTTAGAAATTAAGCAACCATTTCTGATTCGTACCGCCAGGGAATGGAAGTCTTCCTGCTTTCCTGTTTCCTAAGAGATATAACCTAAAGCTTTTCAAGGTCAGAGTGAATAGGTTTCTTCTAGGTCTGCGTGCTTCATCTTCGACCACAACGTCGCTTACCATCAGGCGAGTTGATGGTCAAACGCGGACTTATTTGCGTTAAAAAAAAACCTTGCCAAATAATAATCGAAATCAGTTGATTTCGAAAACAAACAGAAAACAGATAAATTCCTGGGAAATAACCCATAAGAATAAGTTTCGTTACTATTAGTTGAAAAATATGACTTGTAGAAGAGATTCAACATTCCGACAGACGAAAGCAAAATTGTCGAGTGAAAACTGAGGCTCGCACTCACTACGATCGCTCGGTCAACTATGCGTGAAATATAAAGATACTATTAAAGTAAAGTATAATAATCGGCCAAGTGCGAGCCGGACTCGCGTACAAAGGGTTCCGTACAATATGGAAGCCCCTCATAATGTATTATATTGATTTTATTATTTATTTTTGTAGAAAATGTACAACCTAAAATTATGTGCATATTTCAAGCATTTTTCTGTTGTAGTTATTAATTTAAAGCAAAAAAATAAAGTTTCTTGTATAGGAGGCCAATATGTAAAATATTTAAATATTTTAATTTAATAACTTATTTTAGAAGTGAATATTTAACTAAATATTCTGTGAATATTTCAAGCATCTACCTACCTGTTACTATTATTAATGTCGAGCGAAAAACGGTTAAAAAATTCAAGTTTGTAGTAAGGGAGCCCCCCCTTAAATATTAATTTTATTCTGTTTTTAGTATTTTTTGTTATAGCAGCAACAAAATTACACCACCTGTGAAAATTTCAGCTCTCTAGCTATAACGGTTCAATAGATACAGCCTGGTGACAGACAGACAGACGGACAGCGGAATCTTAGTAATAGGGTCCCGTTTTTAACCTTTGGGTACAGAACCCAAAAAACCAAACTAGAGAGGGTTCAAAGAGCGATCTGTTTTACACAACTCCCGCTATACCAAGTACAGACATTACATGTACTAACCAGTTGAATTTCACAGAAATGTACCTACCTGAATAACAGAGAAGATGCGTTTTACAAATAAGTATCTAATAATGCCGTTCTTAAGTAACATGTTCTATATAGTTATATCTACATGTAGCGACTAAAAAACTCGCTTTTCTAAACATATAATAAGCGGTTATTTCTTACCTTCGTCTCGAAAATAGACAATAATCTTAGAAATAGATTCAGTAACAAAGCACTTGAAAGGTCTTTGATCTGAACATCTAAATATAATGCTATCTTTACACGAGCGTAGGTAATGGTGCGTAAAAGAAAATGTTTATGCACGATCGCACAAGTAAATGTTTCTTTACATTGAACGGGTTCGATAAAAAGATCTTTGGCGTTGTGTCCACTTTTGAGATGAAATAGTGAAACCAGCAATTTCTGGTTAAATTCATCATCGTTTTCCAGCGGGGTATAGCACCCCTAGCATGTCAAAGAGATAAAACCATTTCATTCAATTGTGGTTTTAAGCTCATGTTGTCAATGTCATGCTTTGTTTCCAATCCTAGGGGATAAATTGGCGGAAAGACAATTTTTAGGGTTCCGTACCCAAAGGCTAAAAACGGTACCCTATTACTAAGACTCCGATGTTCGTCCGTCTGTCTTTCTGTCACCAGGCTGTATGTCTTGAAACAAATAGCTAGAACGTTCACATTTTCACAAATGACGTATTTCTATTGCCGCTATTGTTGGTATTCTTGAATGAAAGAGTGGTTAGATGCAGATGGATTTAATCTTAATATCTAATCACGGGATACACGTACAACTTACAAGATAATAAGACACAGGTGGGCAAACAGACGTGTGAACAGGTCTAGAGTTTCGAGTAAAAAGAGGCCGAGAAAAAACAATTTTGACAGTCATTGACTAATAAACCATAAAGCACATGTATTGAGAGATGTATTGTGTTTGCACAGATAATATAATTTAGCAAAATCTATTAATTTGTGACTTACCGATTTCAAACAAAATCTTTCGATTTCCAACAGCTTTAACAACAAATACTGTAAACAGAAAACAATAAATATTTAAAGGGGGCTCCCATACAAGAAACGCGATTTTTTGCTCGATATTAAATAATGCCAACAGGAAGATGCTTGTAATATTCACAGAATATTAAGATGTATATTCCCTTCAAAAAACAAATTATAATAAAAATATTAATACTAAGGGGGGCTTCCGTACGGTCGGTACGATACAGAACTTTTAGTGCGCGAGTACGACTCGTACTTGGCCGATTACTCCCTTTGGCGTGCTAGGAGTTCTGCGGTCTTAATGAGGTTATCTGTCCACCTTGCGGGTCTTACGTTGTACCTATTTGCCGGTACGTAGTTACCTTTCGAGAACTTTATGACTCCATCGGTAATTAGTTCCCCGCTAGCTATGTGCCCTGCACACTGCAACAAGTGCGAGTCGGACTCGCGCACGAAGGTTTCCGTACCGTATGGGAGCCCCATTCCTCATGCCGTTATTAATAGCGAGCAAAAAACTCCTAAAAATCACGTTTGTTGTATCAGAGCCCCCCTTAAATATTTAATTTATTCTATTTTTAGTCTTTTTTTGTTATAGCGGCAACAGAAATACATCATCTGTGAAAATTTCAGCTGCCTAGCCATCATGATTCATGAGATACAGCCCGGTGACAGATAGACAGACGGACATCGAAGTCTTAGTAATAGGGTCCCATTTTTACCCTTTGGCTGCTAAAAAACGGAACCCTATAACTAAGACTTGTTGTCCTTCCGTCTATCTATCTGTCTGTCACCAGGCTGCATCTCAAGAACCGTGCCAGCCAGACCGTCTGTATCCTATTGGAATATACCAAATTTTATATCGTTATATTGCTCTAAACGAAATTTAGTTTCAGGAATGAAGTTTTCAGCATTTCCCTAGACATCGTTTCAGAACATCTGTGTTGCAAAATAACCAACAGAGAAGTTTATGAACCAACTCTGCTGAATTAAATCTGTGCTTGCTTCCTACAAGTTTCATTACTCTTTATGCTTTATCTCGCTATGAATTTAATATTAAGTGAGATGAAATTCTGAGATGCAAGGAAATTTGAAAGGGTGCTTGTAATTTTTGGTTATGTAACACAGTGTTTTTTTTTTCATTTTTAGACAAAAAAACTTCTTTACAGCTTATATACCACCCCTACATTGTCGATTTTCCTTCGATACGTACGAAGCGGTTTGACTCAACATTTCTCATTCGTACCGCCAGGGAATGGAACAGTCTTCCTGCTTTCCTGTTTCCTAAGTGATATAATCTAAAGCTTTTCAAGGTCAGAGTGAAAAGGTAGCTTCTAGGTCTGTGTGCGTCATCTTCGACTACAACATTGCCTACCATCAGGCGTGTTGGGGGTCAAGCGCGGACTTATTCGCGATTAAAAAAAAATCTCAATTATGAATTTAATCATTATTACTACTACTTAATTATACTGTGTTTGAAATTTATGAAAATAAAGCCAATGTCATACAGGGTTATCCAAAACTGGTGTACTAGGTTGAAAAGAGGTGATTCAGTCATTATGAACAACTTTTACTATTAGGCCAACCCGTAATTCGAGAAAAAAGTCAGCTAAATCATACATTTTCAAATGTCTTTCTACACAATCGTTAAAATTCAAGGTGGCCAAAATTACACTAAGTTGGCCAAAACCGGTAGATTTACCCTAAATGTCTTACGTAATACTTTTCCCAAAGAACAACTGTACATTACTTTCCCTCAGATATACTCATAGATGCTTGATACAGAACCATGCGAAAAAAAAAATGGCTAAATGCGAGTCGAACTCACGCTCGAAGGGTTCTGTACTGTATTTAATATTAAATTATTGAAGATAACATACAATTAAATATTCTGTGAATATTTCAAGCGTCTATACCTGTTACCGTAATTAACATCTAGCGAAAAACGGCTAAAAAATCAGGTTTGTTGTACGGGAACCCCCCTTAAATATTTATTTTATTTTGGTTTTAGTTTAAATTGTTATAGCAGCAACAGAAATACAGCAACTGTGAAAATTTCAACTGTCTAGCTATCACAGATCATGAGATACAACCTGGTGATAGACAGGCAGACAGATAGACGTAAAGACGGACGGACAGCAGAGTCTTATTAATAGGGTCGTTTACCCTTTGTGTACGGAACTCTAAAAAAGAAGTTAAGCCTGTCAGCCAATTAAGCGTACATACACATAAAGCGTGGGTACAACTACGAGGGTTCCTTCATTAGTACAACTAGTAAATTACACATGAAGTCTTGATATTGTGTGCTCTTGTTCCGAACTACTTGTTTGTAAAGCAAACGAACTCGAGCATTGTTTCGAGGGGCCTGAAAATTGTGATGAAAGTTAGAAGTTAGCTACTGTATTCTTGAACTTTTGCTTTATTTTGTACTAGCGACCCGTCCCGGCTTTGCAAAGCTGTATTATACATGTAGACCTTCCTCTTAAATCACACTATCTATTTATAAAATCGCATCAAAATCCGTTGCGTAGTTTTAAAGATATATAAGCATACATGGGGACAGACAGCGGAAAGCGACTTTGTTTTATACTTTGTAGTAATTTTAACCGATGAAACGGAGGAGGTTAATAAGTCGACGCGTAAATATATTTTTTTGTTTGACAACGCATTATTTTTTACAGAATGGCCAGATTTTGATAATTTTCTGTTGGATCATACTTTAAAATGGTCCTGTTTAAATTTTATTGAAATCGGCTGGGCAATTTTTGATAAATCAACAATAATGTGAAAATTACTACATCGATCCTTGCGAACTATTCGAATTCTGTACACGGTTGAAGTCGGTTTTGTCATTTTCAGCGATAAATTATTATATCAGCATAATGAATAGCTCAATCATTATCTAGATAGGTAAGTATCGCCCATCCCCCATCACTGACGCTAGTCAAACATATCATCATCATCATTATCAGCTGTAGGACGTCCACTGCTGAACATATACCTTCCCTGTATATTTCCAATAAGCCCGGTTGGAAGCGGCCTGCATCCAGCGAGTTCACATGCAGTCTAAATTATATCGTCGGTCCACCTAGTCAGTGGACGTCCTACGCAGCGCTTGCCGGTACGTGGTCTCCATTCGAGAACTTTACTACCCCGTCGGCTATCAGTTCTCCGAACTATGTGCCCTGCTCACTGCCATTTCAACTTACTAATCAGCTAAGCTATGTCGGTAACTTTGGTTCCTCTGCGAATCTCCTCATTCCTGATTCGATCTCGCAGCAAGACTCTCTCCATAGCTTGTCGGGCTACCTTGAGCTTACTCATTAGGCTCACAGTAAAAGACTAATAGGTACATACCTAAGTTCAATTTTAATTTGTTCATATCGCCTTAACCGTAGCTATCACGTACAAAAAATGATTCACAAAATGTTTTATCATTTTAAACTAAAAAAAAACTTATTAAAAACCTCGCGAGCTTCAATGCATTTTATTCTCAGCAACCGACAACTTTTCAAAAGAAAACTAAATAAATAGCTGAACATTAAATTTGTCGTTAAAAAGTTCAAAAATGATAGAAAATACAGCAGGGCAAGATATCTTGTCAAACCTTTGAATCAATATAAAAGCAAAGGTATTATATTAAAAATAGAATGCAGAGATCTTTTGTTGACTTTCTATAAATGTTTTCTTTGTTCTGTCAAGGATATTTTTCTTTCTATTCCATGAAGCCATTCTCTAGAATAATGTAGACTAAAAATAGTTTGCTTTTCTAACTGAGACAAACTTACTAAAATAAATAATAAAAATTTGTTTATTCAATTTCAATCATAATGCTTTCATATTTATTTGATTTTAGTAAAGAAGAGTACGAGCTTATTTTAAATTCAGTAGCTTTTGTGTAATTAGCATCATCTAAATAAACGAAAGTAAGTTTGTATAAGCTGAGTGGTTAGCCTGGTGTGTTGGGTTTAAGAGTGAATAGGTATCTTCTAGGTCTGCGTGCTTCATCTTCAACCACAACGTCGCTTACAATCAACCGAGTTGGTGGTCAAGCGCGGACTTATTCGCGATAAAAAAGAGACGCCTAAAGGCCTCTGCCATAGCTAAACGGTTAATACAATCGGTACTTACAATTTCCACCGAGCCACGGTAGCGCTCAGTTAGAAATGTCACTTGCGGTCTCTGTAGACTGACCGTGCCGAACATTGCTCCCTGACAAACACCTAGTCAAACTACGCAATAAGCGCTATCCCACTTGGACACCATCGTTTTGCCACCATGATCGCGCTACCAACAAAGCGTATGTAGCTGAATAGATGGCACATCACTTGGTGTCCCCTGGATATGCAACTTGATTTCAATAAGTGGTAGTTTATTGTGCAGTAACAATTTGTGAGCTTTTTTTATCAAAAAATATTTCAAACCGATGTTTATTATGAACTACATAATAATCATATCATTCTAGATCAGAGGTCGTCAAACCGCGGCCCGCGGTACGGGTGGAAGTCATGTGTACTATTAACATATCTGTTTTCAACACAGAGATACCCGAGGGATAATGTGGTCGATCGAGAACAGAAAGAAAGAGATGTATTTATTTAAGATGGCATGAGTTAGAAAGAGATCAGGCAGTATGAGGTCAAACGCAATTCAGAAAAAAATAAAGAACGGAGGAACACGCTGGATTCAGGCCGCTTCCAACCGGCCTTATTGGATATCCATTGGGAAGGATTATTTCCAGCAGTGGCAACCTACGGCAGATGGGTGAATAGATAAGGCCCACAGTTAATTAGTTCATCCCGACCTATTTAATCATCGAGTAATTTATTTCACCATTCAAACAATAGGCAATGGCGTGCTTTGTTTGTGTTTGGCAAACAATCGGCGAACCTTGATCGAGCCGTCCAACCGCATTTCCCTGAAGCTGAACTTTCCCCAACTCTTTGCACCGGTTTTCACAAGCCATAGCGCACGTAATTCGATCTCACTGAATAAAAGATCTTTGGAAAAACAAAGAACAATTGATCTTGTTTTTATATCTGGTACTAGATTTTGCCCGCGGCTTCGCCCGCATGATATTTCGGGGCCCTACCTTACCACCCTAAATAAAGGAGGTGGAAAATAAAAAAACAAAAAAAAAATCGACTTGACATTTGTTGGATTTGACAGTTCTTTTTTGTCATTTCTTGGAGCACGCGCTAGAATAGCTCGCAGATGGCAGATTTTTTCCTACTTACACACTTATTGTTATATTATGGAAAATTTACGCGATATCATTATAATTTATAGCCTATGTGTTATTCTGAGCTATATTATTGCAAAGTTTCATCTCAATCCGTTCAGTAGTTTTTGCCTAAAAGAGAAACAAACATCCATCCATCCATCCTTACAAACATTCACGTTTATAATGTTAGTAGGATAGATTCGTAGCTTAACAAAATATTGTGTATAGAAAAAGTTCTGCGAACGATAAATCTGTTCAAATTTCGAACAATATAGGTACTTACTAGTCATGGTACAGACGATAAAAGCTAGCAACATTTTTGTAGTGAATATTGTTTTTACCGACTTCCAAAAAGGAGGTACAACGTTCGTCTGAATGTTTTTTTTGTGTATTGTCACCGATATTTTCGCCAATTGTGAACCGATTTAAAAAATCTTTTTTAGTTTAAAAGACTATACTTCCGAGGTAGTCCGATTTAAATTATATCGAAATCATCTAAGCCTTTTTTATAAATAAACAAAAATGTACATGGATGACACACAGATCCGTGCAAATTATTCGAATTCTATACACGGCGGAAGTTGGTGTTGCGAGTTTTTGTGGGAAATAAAATTTTACCTAATCTATTTTATTATTTAACAAGAAAATAAGAGTCGACAGACATGTACATGTATCGGCATGTTTTATTGTCTACACTGCTAAACATACCACGTTAAGGGAGATTGGGCCATATCCACCATGCTGATCCAGTGCGGATTGGTGGATTCGTATGCGCAATTGATTTTTTTCTACAGGCGTATGCATAGGTTTCTTCACGATGTTTTCTTTCGACAAAAATTGAGTTGTGTAGAATCAATGGTATTACTGACAGCAAGCCAAAAATCCGTACATAAGTACCAAATAACTCATTGGTGCGGGACTGGGATTTGAATTGAAAATTTAACACGTGGCTCCACTTTTGTGAGGCGGGTGTTACCTACTTAGCACTCAGCCATTCACGTCTTTTTCAACCAATATAATCCGACCCTCATTAAAAGATTGATTTTAATAATGTTTAAAATTCAACGTGAAAAAAGGCAAGGAAAATAAAACCCTAAAAAACCTAAAAAGTTAAAGAACGCACGCATGTAATCACAATGGTACCGGTATACCCAACCTCAAAACACTAGCTACTTAGTAAGCGCCTTACATACCGTAATGAACTCTCGCTGGCTACAGCATTATATTTGCAAGATCTAGGTTTCATTTGCACAGGTAATTTCTAAGCCAAGGCACTGAGTAGAACTTGCACAGAGATACAACTTCTGCGACCAAGTTAACACGTTAAAATAGTAGTCAGCAAGAAAACCCATTAATTATCGGTTATAGGTATATAACCGATGGTTATATACACATACTGTGGAACTGCAAAGAACTCAAATAAAGACTACATATCGGTAAGCGCAGGGTTGAACATTCACCAACAATGTAGACCGATGTTCAGATTATGACCACAGAAACTGAAAAATACCAACTGATTCCTACAGATTTTTTCATTATCATAAAATCAATCGTACACACACTTCACATTCACATACATTTGTACAGAAAATTTAGAAATATCTATACCTAAATGACTTCGCTGAAGTGTTGTGACTTTATTCCTAGCCTTTTCTAAGTTTCCCTGTGTCGAAGATCTTACAAAGCACACTCAAATTTTGAGGATAACTAATGTCCAGATACTAAACAGATATTTAAATATGTCTCTCAAATATCTGCCCAGCTGTTTATAAAGGTTAACTTTTGTGCTTGTAGAAAACTATTTTTATGAAACGGTTTAATTTAACTTCACTTGCCCGTTTTTTGGGTCAACTCTAGTAATTGAAATTTGACCCCGTTCCCGTGGACAGTTTGTTATGGTATTTGATACACAGTTTTAAATTTTATGACAATACAATTTTTTGTCTTCAGTATTGATGTAAATACAAGATGGCTACCGCCACAATATGGCGGATTATATTTTTTTACACAATCCCCTCAATATAAAGGACTTTTTATGTAGAACACAGTTTTTAGTAACAAACAAAAAACACAAAAATAAAATTGGTAAAAAACTTATTATGTTAGTCGGTTTTATGCAATAAAACTTAAAAAATAATAACTTAAAAATAAAATCGTGGAGCGCAACGTACATATTGAAATCTTCCAAGCAAAGGCCCCAAGATTTTATTTTTGAGTTATTTTTTTTAGATTTTATTACATAAAACCCATTAATGTAAATAAGTTTTTGGCCGATTTTATTCTGTATATTTCTACTCTGTATAAAAGGTCAGCGGTCTAGGTTATTTTGACTCGCGTAGGATTCTGAATAAAGGGTAATGCATATTACAGTCGTTTGTGAGGTTGGAACGCCGCATTGCTATAGTAAGGTGCAGATATTCTCAAAGCAGGACATGTGAATCCGCTGATAGGGGTTCTCCATTAATCAGTAGGAGGTTCACAACAAAATTGAAATACAAAAATGGTCTTGATGCTTCGTCAGAATACTATTATTATTAGCCTTTATTCTGAGTGAGTTTTGGTCAAATGTATTGTGGTTATTATTGCTATAAAATGTCTCTCAGCTCAGTGTGCCTTTTGGCATAGGCCTCCTCCAACTGTCTCCACTGTGGTCTATCTACAGCGACTCTTGTCCAGTACGGTCCCAAGGTTAGTCTGATATCATCGTCCCATCTTCTGATTGGACGTCCTTGTCTTCTAGTGCCATCTCTTGGGTACCATAGTGTGACCAGTTTACTCCATTTATTTGCTTTGCAACGCAACATGTGTCCTGTCCAGCCCCATTTCTGATGATCTATACGAGCAAGTATATCAGCGACTTTGGTTTTTTGTCTTATGGTTGAGCTTGGAATTTTATCTTTTAAGTTTATTCCCAACATGCTCCTTTCCATTGCTCGTTCGCACTTGGCTAGTTTTTGCCTGTGATTTTCCGTAAATGACCAAGTTTCGCAACCATATGTTATGCATGGTAGGATACAGGTGTTAAAAGTTTTCCTTTCAATATTTATACCTAATTCCTTACTCTTCATAATTTCTTTAAGAGACCAATATTTTTTCCACCCACAAGCTATTCTTTTGTCTATTTCCTTGGACATCATATCAGTGGGAGCAATTATTTGCCCTAAATAAACATACTCGTTCACATATTGTAGACTATTTCCATTCAATTCTATATTAGATTCTGTACAGTTTGTCATTAGTTTTGTTTTGGTTTCATTAATTTCCAATCCAACTTCTTTACTTTTATCGGCTAGTGTTTGTACCATAGCTTGCAATTTGTTAGGATCTTCTTCTAATAAAATGAGATCATCTGCAAATCTTAAGTGATTTAAGCGAGTACCGTTTACTTTCAGGCCAAAGTCATCCCAATCCAGATTTCTAAAGATGCTCTCCAATACTGCTGTAAATAGCTTGGCAGACAAAGGGTCACCTTGCCGGACGCCTCTGTTTATTGGAAATGGTTTGCCTTTTGTTTCCAGTTTAATCGAGCTTTTGCTTTTGCTGTATATATTCTTAATAACTTCAATATAGATGTCTTCTATTCCTTGTTGCTTCAAACTCGACCAGATTTTATTGTGATTTAAACTGTCGAATGCCTTAGAATAGTCAACGAAAGCAATGTATATAGGCTTCTGGTACTCATTACATTTTTCCATAATTTGTTTTATAGTATGTATATGGTCTATTGTACTATAATTTTTCCTGAATCCTGCCTGTTCAACTGGTTGGCTTTCGTCTAAGACTTTTGATATTCTCTCCAGAATGACTTTAGCAAATACTTTATAGACATTGGATATTAGGCTTATTGGTCTATAATTACCAATGTCGTCTTTATCTCCTTTCTTGTGCAAGAGAATAATATGAGATTCACTCCATTGGTTTGGAATGGTTCCCGTTTTAAGTACTTCATTAAACAATTTTGCTAGAATTGGGCTGAGTTCTTCTGCAGTGCCTCTTAAAAGCTCATTTGGTACATTGTCAGGTCCAGGAGCTCTTTCTGGTTTCTGTGATTTTATCGCTTTAAATACCTCTTCTACAAGTACTGGCAGTAGAATATCGCAATGATGGTTTTCTTTAATGCTGTCTACAGTTTCCTGGCTTTCATCATTTCTAGAGTACAGGTTTTTGTAGTAGTCTGTAGCTAACTTTTGGATTTCCATTCGCTTCGATAATTTGATGTTTTGGTTGTTCTTTAGATTTGGTATCCACTCTTTTCCCTGTTCACATAGTTTCTTTAAAGCTTTTCTAGTACCACCTGTATTTTGTATGTTTTCTTCAAGAATTTTTAAACGTTTTGCTTTTCTGTCTTTTCTCATATTTTCTCGTATCTGCTTGCTTAGGTTAGAAATTTTGTTTTGATTTTCTTTGCATTGTTTTTTGTCTGATATCAATAAATGTCTTTCTTCTAGCAATTTTAATGTTTCTTCACTGATTTTACTATCACTAACTGAACTGACTGGCTTCTTTTGTGACAAAATTTTATTTATACATTCATATTTTTCTTGTAGACTGACATTAGAGTTGAGTATCTCTTGCAGCGTGGCCAAGGAAGGTAATTCTGGGTTTTCTTCATGATTTACTATTTGCTTGTTATTATTAGTTATGGCTTTCCTGGAATGTTTTGATTGAGACATTTTTAAAAGGCATCTCACCATGCGGTGGTTGGTGTTGAAGTTCAAATTTTGTATTATATGCGTATCATTGAAGTATTTTACCCTATTTGTTATTATAAAATCAATCTCATTTTTATATTTTCCATCAGGAGATATCCAGGTCCATTTTTTGTTGGGTTTCTTCATGAATACTGAATTGAGGAGCGTTAGGTTATTTTGCAGTAGGAACTCAATAAGTGTTTGTCCATTGGCGCTTCTTTTGCCATCACAGTGCTTACCCAAGATGAATTCTTCACCTGCCTCTCTGGTGCCAACTTTAGCATTAAAGTCTCCCATAAGTATCAGGTTGTTGTTATAATATTGTTTTACAGTGTCCGAGAGATTGTTGTAGAAATTCTCAGTATCATTTTTTTCAGCCTGTTCGGTGGGAGCGTATACCTGTATAATGGTCCATATTTTCTTGTAGCCTGGTAATTTTATGTTAAGGATTGCTATCCTGTCTGAAACCCCTATCAATTCTTGTATATAGTGTTTCATAGATTGTTTTATCAAAAATCCTACACCTCTGTGGCCAGCAGTTTCTCCTTTATAATACAGTATGTAGTTTTTGTACTCTTCTATTTTCTCTCCGAGTCTTCTCATCTCGCTAATCCCTAAAATGTCGCATTTAATGCCTTCTAATGATTTTTCCAATTCCAGTAAACTGTCGTGTGTTCTTAGAGTTCTTGTGTTGAGAGTTGCAATATTAATTGACTTACTTCTTTTAGTTGGAGGGTTTTGGTCTAAATCTCCCGCGGGGACCAGCCGTATTGGGTCGTTCGTCAGAATAATAATTGTTAGCATAATTTTTTTGACTATCTGGTCCAATCGACATCATACAAACCCTTTAGAACCAAATAACTTTATCAAAAGTAGCCATTAATGCTACATTTTCAAAATTATGAAGTGTAATTTCAGTAATTTTTATAAGCCACTCTTCGAACAAATATCTATAGCGTCACAGTCGTGCAAAAAAAGTGTCCGAGTCAAAACCCTGCCCAAGCAGTAGTGGGCAGGCTTTTTAGTTAGTCGTGAGGCGATTGCAAGCCGACTACAACACCGCGCGATGTCAAAGTGCTCGGTTACAAGCCTAATTAGGTGACATAACTTTGAGATTCAAGAAAACGGGTCATTGTAAATTATTTAATATCTAAGTCGGTATGTATGACGTCTCTGTAGATACGAGTATTTGCTCGAAGAGGCTACTTCAATATTACTGAAATTTGTTCACAAATTGAATAAAGAAACTCAAACTATTTGTGAGTCTACTGAGAACTGGCTCACAAATAGTGAAGGAATTAGAAACTAAAAAATAAAAAACTTGAAGATGAATTGAAAACTTCACGAATCTCGGAACCATAAGTTTGAGAATCTCTGGTACTCTGGAACTAGGCCAAGGCACATTGTAACAACACTTTTAGATGTGCTTCGAGTTTTTCTGAGACGAATTAGTTCATGAAATAAATGTATAACAGTACAATTGTTATACATTCATTTAATGAACTAAATTTTCTTTTGTAAATTAATTATACTACTGACAAGTTTTTTTTTTAAAAATAAGATTCGTTCGTTTGCTTATAGTAGTAGCAGTTTTTTGGATGCATTGTTATAAGATATTTAATCTTCTGATGTATTACAAACAATTTAATGCATTTTTATTACATACGTTCTGTTTGTACGGATTTACAACGTGACAGCCAATATTGATGAAATATTATTTTATAAATCGATCTTAAAATTTTTGCAAAATAATTGTGGAGTTTATCTACTGCTGATTGACAATAAGGCAATTACTTATTTTGATGCATAGACAGAGCCATTATAACCATATAGATAATGTTGATCGAGAAAATCTGAAGGAGAGGCATTGATTTAATATGGCATGAGTCAGAAAGAGACATGAAAAAATATCTCGATTCAGTGGCTGTTGCCGTGTTTTTTCCCGATAGCGTCAAATCCCAAATTATATTTGACAGTTTTGACAGCTCTGGGCAAGATTTTCCAAACATTTTTGTGGTTGAGAATTGTTTCAAGTGACAACAGCATTACCTTTTTGGTTGCATTAGCTCTGTGAATGCATTTATATACGAGAACCTACTGCCTAAACTATAACATCCATGTTTTGATGTGATATCACAAATATAATAATAACCATAGATACACAAATACTTGCAACATACAACTAGTACCTCATATTAGGTCAAAAGTTATAAAGCTAATCATTTGCAAGCCTGCTACGATGAAATATTTCATACTTGTGGAAACTCCCATAAAAACTTTTATCGCTCTCAAAGTTTTGTAACTAGCTCTCAATGTAGATAAATACTTACCAACATAGATTAAATTATTTCGAACTCCCTGAATACCCAAGCTAAATACCTAGTAAGTAAGCTTTACACTAATGTCACAGTGTATAAATTCTGACAGTCGTCCAACTTTCGTACAAAAAGGCATTGACATAGCAAGAGATTCGCTAGGGACAGCTGAGAAATTTGCTGATAAATAGTGCTGCAGTAAATTATCCGTTTTTGAAGGATTTTCTTTCCTTTTTTTACCAAAAAAATCCTTTATGGATACCATCACACCTTGAGGGCAGGCGAGGGATTATGTAGGAGTCCCTGCCAACTGGTCAGTATCCCCACTAAACACCCTGGGTGTTTCACTATATACAGCGCCTAGTGTCGGGGCTACGGGCACGCTTCTTCATTCCTCTGCGGCACCAGACAGAGCTAACCCAAACTCGGGCGAGAGCAAAAAAAACGGAGCTTGCGCTCCCACCAAAATGACGATGTGACGGAACACAAGACCCATCGTCATCCACCACTCGGGCCTAACCAGCACTGCATGGTCCTAGTGCAACGGGTCAATTAAAGTGGCCCCGGGCTGCAGAGGATAGAGATAACGGCTAACGAATGCCGACACTCCTCTTTCCCTGCAACCCTACAAATAAATTCACATCTGATGGACTCATTATATTTTTTAGTCATCTAACCTATTTCAACGGAGTTGAGACTCCACAAGTTTTTATACTGCGGTAATAAGTTAATACTTATTGCCGCAGTATTAAAACTTTTACTAGTCCATATGTCTCTACATTGCCTACTTCTGTACGTGCCACTTGCTACGAGTTTGTACAATCTGTATTTGCTGAACATACTTGGAAATTCAGAATCTAATGTTTTTGTTCATGTTTCTTACATACGCCCAAAACCAACTGCTTGAACTGACTTTCATCCATCCATCAGCCGTAAGACGTCCACTGCTGGACATAGGCCTCCCCAATGGATTTCCAATAAGGCCAGTTGGAAGCGGCCTGCATCCAGCGCGTTCCTGCGATCTTTATTATATCGTCAGTCCACCTAGTCGGTGGACGTCCTACGCTGCGCTTGCTGGTCCGTGGTCTCCATTCGAGAACTTTACTGCCCCATCGGTCATCCGTTCTCCGAACTATGTGCCCTGCCCATTGCCACTTTAATTTGCTAATCCGCTGGGCTATGTCGGTAACTTTGGTTCGTCTGCGGATCTCCTCATTTCTGATTCGATCTCGCAGAGAGACGCTGAGCATAGCCCTCTCCATAGCACGTTGGGCTATCCTGAGCTTATTCATAAGGCCCACAGTAAAAGACCACGTTTCAGTTCCATATGTCATCACTGGCAACACACAACTATCGAAAACTCTCGTCTTGAGGCACTGAGGTATATCAGATGAAAAGACGTCACGCAGTTTTCCGAAGGCTGCCCAACCGAACTGACTTTACTAAATCAAAAAAAAATTACCACTTTTTGACAAAAATGTGTTGCAATATAATTGTGATCCTATGACAACAATAATTGAAATTGATTGAATGGGTTTTATAAAGTTTTTTGGGAAACCCTTCTTGGCGTCGCGTCGAAGGAAATTCACCATTTTAATTATTTACTGCATGGTTAATAACGAAATAGTAAAAGGCTGCTATTTCTGAAAGAAAGATTCTAAAATGAACGTCATTAGGGTTCCGTACCCAAAGGGTAAAAATGTGCGTCTGTCTGTCTGTCTGTCACCGGGCTGTATCTCATGAACCATGATAGCTAGGCAGCTAGGTTGCCGCTATAACAATAAATACTAAAAACAGAATAAAATAAATATTAAGGGGAGCTCCCATACAACAAACGTGTTTTAGGAGTTTTTTGCTCGCTATAAATAACGGCAAGAGGTATGGGGCTCCCATACGGTACGGAACCCTTCGTGCGCGAGTCCGACTCGCACTTGGACGATTTTTTTTCACGTCACATCGTTAAAAACTTCCATAAGGTAAAAAAAAAACTTGAAAACAAGTGAAAAACCAAATATGAGTGATGACGACGAGGAAGTTTATTTGACGCCAACATAATTGACTGAAACTGTAAATAATGCGCAAATAAGCTTTCTGCCTTAACAATAACGCGATAAGTATTTAAAGCAGTACGATATGTAGACGACTTCAGTCATTTCCTCGCTGAGGTGGGATAAAAAGTTACGTGTTGCACTCGACTGCAAAGATTTTTCACCTTGTGCTCTTATGATTCCCTCGCTAATGCTCAGGATTCTAATTTATGAATTCGCTGCACTTATGATTCAATTTTAGAATCCTTCGCTTGCTCGTTCATCAAAATTGAGCACGTGGTTAAAAAACAACTTTGCACTCTTGTATAACAAATAACTGTTATTTCAGTAGAAAGCCAGAGCTATTAAAATTGTACCTGATTTCTGATCTCTCCAAAGAACTTATTGGTACGCTATTTAAGCATCTGACCTCGCGGTTTCAAGGCAAGGCAAGTGTGCCTAAATCAAATTAGACCTACTTAGTTCACTGTCTCATAAATACATCAAGTCTACTCGTACACACGAGCCGCACATACTCTCTTTGCTCACTTGAGGCCAAGTTAGAAGGGCGGACAACTTTGACACTATAATTTGACAAACACGCATACTTAGCCAGTTGTTGATAATTGCTTCAGCAACGTAGTAAAGTTTGTTCGTAAACTCGCTTACCATAATAATTTCTCTTCCTTTGAATTGTTTCCTAAGACAATATTGAAATGAGAATTCTAATGCTGTTAAGATGATAAAGTACAAGTTAAAGTGACAAATTTCGTGAGCGCTTTTTAAACTTTTATAAGATTCGGTTAGCTTGGTTTCAACAACGGTGTTTGGGATTTTTTTTTTTAAATTCGTTAAGTTTCAAACTTTTTTATGTTATCTTTTGCCTGCAAACTTTACTTTGAGATAATGTTATGTTTTGTTCGAAACTAATCCTCGGTGTTTATATACAATATCAAATAAGAAATGAATTACTTATTACGTTTGTAAAATTGTTTTTTAGTTTAAGTTTTATTGTGTTCATCTTTTTTTTTGCTATTTAATAGTCTTAGTAGGAAGTAGTATTTAAGATTTTTCTGTGTAAATAAATGTTTGACTATAGAAACTAGCGTGGTTTTGCACATCAATTGTAATGCACTAGCACGCGGGCTCGTCGCGTGCTAGTACCCCAACCTTGAAAAAGATCGCCAAATGAGACCGAAACTACCTATAGTAGCAGTTATCTACTAAAATTAAGCGTGAGTTACACCTGTGTTATACTTTAATTAAAATAAATAAATGTTATGTTTATAAATATAATTAAAATAGTAGTATGTAAATGTAAAATTAAAATGTATTAATACGTAGAAGAACCAAAGTAACCGACATAACCCAGCTGATTGGCAAGTTGAAAAGTGGGCAGGATCCATGGCATGGAGAACTGATGATCGATGGAGCAAAAGGTTCTAGAGTGAAGAGCATGTATCACTCAGCGTAGCGTGGGATATCTACCGTCAAAGTGGACTGATGATTTAATCAAGACAATATGATCAAGCTTAACGAAAGCCGCATTTAACTGATCTTATTATATACTAGCAGCGCCCCGCGGTTTTACCCGCGTTGTGCCCGTTCCCGTGGGAATTTCAGGAATTTTTATATATATAAACCTTCCTCTTGAATCACTCTATCCATTAAAAAAAACCGCATCAAAATCCGTTGCGTAGTTTTAAAGATTTAAGCATACAGACAGACAGACAAACAAATAAACAAACAAACGAAAATAGCGACTTTATTTTATACTATGTAAGGATTCATTTGGGAAGCCTATGACCACTAATGATTCATACTCAACTTATTTATAACCGTCTCTTTATTAGGTCGAGGCTTTGCAACGAACACATACGAGGTATTTCCAAGAACCTTTTGTACCACGTACTCGTACGTAAATACGTGGATACTCTCTAAAATCCTTTTCAAGACGTTTTGTACGTTATTCCAACACTGTAGTCATAAATAAATTATTGAAGGAATCCTCTTTGCTGTATTGATCGGCTTCAAAGCGATACGACTTTCTGTGCGAGGATAGGAGCATGTGAAGAATGGAAATACTTTAGACTTTTAGGCTTAGGATTTAGTTAGCTTAGTGTTTGAAATAGGTAAGTAACTTTATTTGTTTCTATTTTATTTGACAATAAAATATATTATGTTGTATGCTTAGACAATTTGATTTTGTTTTGTAATTTTACTGACCAACAAAAAAGAGAGTTTCTACAAATAATTATTTTTCGCAAAAAATGGTAAGACCGCCTTCCAACGTGTAAAAATTAGAATACTTTGCTCGAATCGTTTACATTATTGTTAATTTTTCAAAAACGGCTCAGCTGATTTCTGTAAATTTTTAATGGGACCACTTCGGGAGCATTGCCTTTTGAACTCAAAAATAATATTTCGATTCGGTTCTCAATTGGCGAAATTATCATACAGACGAACATACGAGAAGAACCTCCTCCTTTTTAGAATTCGGTTTATAAATCCCTAGAGATCTTTCAGTCTCAAACTGCACGCGCCCCTCGACAAACCTGATAGGTATTATAATTATAATTGGAAAAAGATATAAGATAATTATGGAAATGCCTACTTACCTAAATCAACACATATAAAAATGAATATTTGTCTGTATGTCCTTTCAGGAATCGTAAACTATGCATGTAATAATCATGTAATAATCGTTATAGCTAAGTTGTTGTGCATGAGTCAAAGAAGGTTTCTGAGTTCGTGCAACCAATTTGCGACCGATGTTGAGACGAAGTTCACCGGGTCAGCTAGTGTATTACATATAGATTGCTGCTATGCACACTGATAAAAAGTTGCTATATCATTAGAAATCGTGTTGGTTGTTGTAAGCATCTATTTATTATGTCTGTTTGTGGCATCATAGTATCTAACTAAACAGATGTACTGACTTCATATTGACGAGTTGGACTCGCGCACGAAGGGTTCCGTACCGTATGGGAGCCCCAATCCTCTTGCCGTTATTAATAGTCAGCAAAAAACTGCTAAAAATCGCTGCTGTTTGTTGTATGGGAGCCCCCCTTAAATATTTATTTTATTTTATTTTTAGTATTTGTTGTTAACGGCAACAGAAATACATCTTCTGTGAAAATTTCAGCTGCCTAGCTATCACGGTTCATGAGATACAGCCCGGTGACAGACAGACAGACGGACATCGAAGTCTTAGTAATAGGGTCCCGTTTTTACCCTTTGGGTACGGAACCCTAAGTACGTAATTATATTTTTAGTAATCATGCCCATTGTGTGATATGTTTGAATATTATACGTTATTCATTCATACAGATCGTTAAGAACAACTTTTACTACGGGATCAACTAGGAATACGAGAAAAAAGTCTGTTCCATACATTTTGTCGCCTCCGAGTTGCAACTATGTAATGGATAGCTCGAATTTCGGGTAAGCCCATGATAAAAGTCTTTGATAAAGATGCTCTGCACTGCCACCTAACGGCTAAGTACGAGTATAGGGCAAGCAGATCCCTGTTTCATTAACTACACATCCTAATAACTCGCTTATTCAAAACATCCGCATCAAATATTGTACGATACACTCATTTCATTTTCGACCGCAACATCGCTTACCATCAGGCGAGTTGGTGGCCAAGCGCGGACTTATACGCGATAAAAAAACACAGTAAGGATTAAAAACCACTTCTTTATTTAAAAATCGGCCAAATGCGAGTCGGACTCGCACACGAAGGGTTCCGTACAGTATGGGAGCCCCATTCCTCTTGCCGTTATTAATAGCGAGCAAAAAAACTTCTAAAAATCACGTTTGTTGTATGGGAGACCCCCTTAAATATTTATTTTAATTAGTTTTTAGTTGTTTTTATATTTGTTGTTTTGTTATTATTATTTGTTGTTATAGCGGCAACAGAAATACATCAACCGTGAAAATTTCAGCTGCCTAGCTATCATGGCTTATGAGATACAGCCCGGTGACAGACGGACAGACGGACAAAGAAGTCTTAGTAATAGGGTCCCGTTTTTACCCTTTGGGTACGGAACCCTAAAAACGTTATTTTAGTCGCAATAGTAAAGTGATTTATAGATACTTATAACCCGCTAAGCAAGCAAGAGTTGCAATAACATTGCTGAAAATAACTTTAAGGAACTTGTAACTTACTAATACCTATATATAGTTGCAACGTTCATGCAAGCTTACAGCGAGCTTGAAACGAAGCCCTAACGGCCACGCTGTTACTTGCCCATGGCTGATCACCAAAACTTTGTATAACTTTAAAACGTAAAGTTGCAGTATCATTACAGATAAGACATATCATTCCAAAACTCGCACATGGCTTGCATTTATTTAGTTATCACATAGTTACTTTTGTAGGTTTAAGGGAAGTTTGAAATTGATGCTTTCACCCACCGTTAATTTATTTATGCCTAATTTCACCGAGCGATGTCAAATATTTAATGCCTTGTTAGAGCTATTAACAGACTGTTTAAGTTATCGAGTGTCCCACCAGGCGATAATGGTGTGTTAGTTCTCTTGAAAATATGTTAAATCTAATCACTGCTTTTGAGGTCCGTTAAAAGTTGACATGCTGTTAGATGACAGATCTTAGGGGGAAAACAGGGTACAGATAAAACTGTAAAGGAATGTAAAATTCTCAAGTTAAGTAAGTTTATCTTCTGTTCTGTCCCACGGGATACAGACCGGAAGTTTCACTGTGGCGCAGGCCTTACTGTTACAACTGCGCGCCAACATGTCTCTGCCGGTTAATTCCACTGAAAAGAACCATGAATAGCCAAGGCTTTTTCCTTCGCCGAGTTAATTTATCACATTGATTAGTGGGAGGCGCGTTTTTGTTTCCGCGCAATGTGTGCTGGTAACTTCGTATGAATAGGAGTGGGAGTGATTTCACGGAGGATGCGGGCTGAATGATCAGCAGAAACATAAAGCTTTAAACCCTTAGTGTACTTGTATGCGTCCAATTTAGGGTTCCGTGCATTAAAAGGAAAAAACGGAACCCTTATAGAATGACTTTGTTGATGGTACGTCCGTGTGTCAAGGCCTACTATCTCAAGAATGTGTTGAGGTATCGAGCTGAAATTTAAACCATATACGTAAATCTATGGCTTCTTGCAGTGAAAAAATTAAACTTCTCGGCCGGACCGAGTCGCTCGGATTTTCGCGACTTCCCAGTTATCATAAAAATGTTAGAGTCGTATATGTCACAAAAAATTGCACATTTTGACACTCTCGTCCCATTTTTAGGGTTTTGTACCCAAAGGGAAAAACGGGACCCTATTACTAAGACTTCGATGTCCGTCTGTCCGTCTGTCCGTCTGTCTGTCTGTCTGTCTTTTACAGGGCTGTATCTCATGAACCATGATAGCTAGGCAGCTGAAATTTTCACAGATGATGTATTTCAGTTGCCGCTATAACAAACAAATACTAAAAACAAAATAAAATAAATATTAAAGGGAGGCTGACAACAAACCTGAATTTTTAGACGTTTTTCGCTCTATATTAATAATGGTACCAGGTAGATGCTTGAAATTTTCACAGAATGTTTAGTTTTATATTACCTTCAATAATACATATTAAAATTTAAAAAAAAATATTTAAGGGGGGCTCCCATACAGTACGGAACCCTCCGTGTGCGAGTCCGACTCGTACTTGGCCGATTGGCCCTTTGTGTACGGAACCATAAAAATTAAAATACCACGCGGGAAAAACCGTGGGTAAAAGCTAGTTGAACCATAGTGTCTATTGCGGACCTCAACTTGCTGACCAAAATATTTTCACAGCTAGCTACATAAATAGCTTCCTCATACGAAAGTGAGTTAGTGGTTAATGCTTGAGTGAATGCGTCCTTAGATTGTATGATTTGTGAAGATACTCGCCGCTTGAAGAAGGGCTTTTGTATTTCTGATGGGGGACAAAAAGGATGCTAACATGGAGGACGGAATTATGTATTTTTGTATGCAGGAAGTTGAGCAAGATTTGTGGTTAGATTTTGGTAGAGATAAGGATTTGTGTTATTGTGGTGTAACAAGAAACATTGCTTTTAATTTGGGTTACACAGATTTTAAAAAAAAATTATGTGCCAAGTACGAGTCGGACTCGCGCATGAAGGGTTCCGTACTGTATGGGAGCCCCCTTACATATTTATTTTATTTTAATTTGATTATTTATTATTAAAGTAGGTATGCAGCTAAATATTTTGTGAATATTTCAAGCATCTATCTATTACCATTTTTGATAACGAGCGAAAAACAGCTAAAAAAATAGATTTTTAAAGGGTCCCGTTATTACCCTTTGGGTACGGAACCCTAATTAAGTAGGTAACTAATACTGAACTAAAGCGGTCAAGAGCGAGTCGAAATATGGGATTATAAAGATTCAGTTAAGAATAATCGTCAAATTATTGTTCTTTAAGAAACCTTCATTATATTTCTCCAGGAGAAGAATTTTAATGACGTATGTCGTAATTTTCGTATACTGGGTTATTTTTGATCAATTGGCATTCTTTTTAGAGGCTTATATTCTGTACATCAAAACTTACAACTTTTGTTCTACGAATTTTAATAATTCTCAAAAAAAAAATTTGTTGTTCCGTAGAAAAATATTGTTCACCAACGACAAAATGTATGGAACTGCTGATTTTTTTTTTTTGAGTTTACACAAAAGTCGCAAAACAATAGTTGGTAGTTATTATGTACAGAATAAGCCCCTAAGAGGATAGGATTGATTAGAAATAACCCTGTAAATGTGATTCTGAGATGTGATTGCGGGTTAGACAGCAGCAGCATCGTGAATCGCTGAACATGGACAAAATACAATTAGGCCATACCTAATTGTCTCTTGTCTATGTTCAGCAGAGGACGATGCGGATGAGGACTTTCAACAAAACCGTTCATTTGAAACGTGACGATCCACCCTACGCGCATAATAATACATAGTAAATATGTATACAGGATTATTGGTAGGTACTCAATTAGCATTCATTTAAAGGCATATTCTGTACATCGAAACAAACAACTTTTGTTCTACAACTTTTCTCAAATATAAAACAAATTTCGCAATTTTTAAAAAGTGAATCAGCTTAAGAACAAATGATTGTATTTCAGGTAATATAAAGGCCAACGGGACCGCCGTATTCTGGTATTCCATGGTTCTGTTGTCCTGGTGGAACCGATCTCCTTGTTCCTCACTGTAATCACCAATATTGTTTAGGAATCCGTCCAAATTGCTATTTATTAATAAAGCAAATTAAATGCTCCTACTATCTAAAAAAAAAGTCAATCCCAACAAAGTAAACACATACACCCTAGTGTGGGATCCTGTGCACTATGAATGTTGATTTATATTGTAAAGTAATTTTGTTTTTGTTATCATAAAGAAAGAGCGTAGATCTCACGACACAGGTCGCCCTAGAGTGGGATCTAGTGTACAACTTGTTTTGTGTTAACTTTTAAGAACAATAAACGTTTTATTTAGTTATTTTATTTATTTATTTACATACTTATTTACTTATATACATTAGGTGTTATCAAAAACTATAGTCAAAATTATTGCCGCAGGTTTTTTCCGCAGTGATCAAATCATTGAGTTCTATTACCTACTACGTAAAGAATTGCGTAATTATTCAAAGTTTAGCTCAGCTCAGAGCAAGTGAGTCGTAGCGATGAATTATTTATGTAAAGCAACTACTCATTCGCGATCAGTATGCTAATCCAGTTGCTGACTAGAACAGTTTTAAGACGCGCCCGAGGAATCACTGATGCTGCAGTAAAAGTGGAACCTGATAAATTGCTATTTTTGCCGACTTCCAAAAAGGCGGAGTATATATGTTTGTTTTTTTTTTCTTTTTTATGTATGTTCATCGATATTTTCGCCAATTGTGAACCGATTTTAAATAAATGTTGTTTGATTCGGGAGAGTATATTTTTGAGCTGGTCTCATTTCAATTTTAACGGAATCGGCTAAGTCGTTTTTGATAAATTATCAAAAATATACCTACATGGATGTCTTAAATCGATTCGTGCAAATTATTCGTATTCAGTACATGGTGGAAGTCGGTGTTGCAATTTTTTGCAAATAATAATTATGAACTGTTAACGTCTTATAAATCGATGAACGCCATCTGCATGCACAATAAAGTGTCACGTTCCGCCTTAGCCGAGCGTGCAATAGAGAGCGCGGAATAAGCGATAGAGGGGCACGTTCGGCCTAAGCGTTCGGCTTGTTTCTATTGTTGATTTTCTTATGGTGTTATCACATAAAATTATCGTCCGTTAAACGAACCGACAACCAATTTTTTTAGCATTTTTCCTTAAAAGCCAGATTACTTGATTAGTTATGGGTATGTTATTTATTGCACGTATTTCGTATAGCTATCTTTCATCCAACTATTAAGTAATTTTGTTTTGATGTTACTTTATGATGAACATTTAACCTTATTCATTTAGGGTATGTTATGAATGTAGTTAGGTTAGGTCGCAGTGTTACTCACATGTGATCACGCTACTAGCGACGCACACACACACACTCTCACTCTCTCTCACACACACACACGTACACACACACACACACATGAATTTTGAATGTAGTTAGTTTTGAGTTTTGAATGTACAGGTGCAGCAGACTAAATCTGTGCTCGAAATTCATAATTTGTACATGCTAAAGTACTCGTATTCTTATAGTATTTTTCAAATAGCTAGTCACTTATGACACTTCCGAAATGTCAGCTGTCAAACATACATTGACCATTTTAATGATGTACCGCACCCATATTCGATTTGTAATTACCGATTATTATCGATTTTACGTACTTATCGAAGTTATCGAACAATATACCTAAAACTGTTTTGGTGAATTTATCTACAAGTCAGTAGCACTTACTTAGACGATAGGTATAGAGGAATCAAAAAGAAATAAAAAAGTGACAGGGAAAAAAAGACTTATTTGGGAAATAATGTCCTCGTCACTTCGTTATCGGAGCTATCAACATTATCATCATTTGACAAATCTTCCAGATTTATAATCATTTGATTATCCGTTATATTGTCTATGTGAACATCGGAGGTAAATGGAAACTAAGTTTTTCATACAGTTTTGTATCCAATACGCACTACATATTTTATAATTTTTGTACTAGGGGTACAGATTAACGATAACCCTTGCCTAAATCAAGTCGATTAATATATTTTGTTTTCGATATTCTTCGATTTCAACAATAGTCGATTTCCCCGCCCTCTTATCATGACGTCACGATCGGCAATAGCACGTAACATAACAATTTAACGAATATAATATTTTATTAAATTGAAAAGTGAATGCGAATATGTTTACGCCAATCAATAACCTGTATTCTATTTCTTGCGTCCTTTGTCGTTTATTTTAGTAGTTTTTCTTGTAAGTTTGCTTAATGTTTTCACTGATAAATAGAAATATTCAACTATTGGTGTGACGTCACATGATGTATTTACGTAATATTTTACGTTCTATGGACCTGTCATAAGTGACTTGCTATTTGAAAAAGACTATAAGTGCAGTGTTTGTGAAGTTAAATTTTACGGCACATTTTTTAATCGAAAAACCAGTATAATTATGGCAAAGCAGAAACAGTTTTTTTTACGGTAATGAAAAGAATAAAACAAGTTCAAATGAAGATAACTTGATTCGCACAGAAATTGACAATGAACCCCCAAAGCGTCGCCCACTAAGGAAATAAATAAACGTGTGCGAAATGAAAACAAACACCACACAGCGTAGTATAGGGATGTCAATTTAGACACGATTCAGCGAGTCGACAAGAAAAGTTGGTGCAGCTTCATTGGCCAGCGATGAATGTTGTTTGGTCAGCAAAGTGTGGTCACAAAATAGTTAGATGGACTTCGATAAAGTAATGCATGATTCTGAATTATTTCTAGTCTTTATCTACGGATATTTTTGTCCTACTGCTTGAAATGTTGGTTTTTCACAGTAGCTTTTTTAACCGTATCAGGTCTACTAGTCGTCAAACTAGTCATGAAACTTAGTTGGTATATGTTCAAAGTTTTTACAAACTATAACAAATTATATCGTTTGGCATCAAAATAAATTGTACCGATTTGATTAAGACGCTAAACCTAATTGTTTTTATGTAAAACGGAAACCTCACACCAAGTATGGTATGAACACGGAAACATAACAATTCCTCACTCTATGTACAAATATATACGTTTCATGCCAGCTTTTGCAAAGCTAACCTAGGAATGAAATTCATATTCGCTCCAGTTATGTTACTCATATGACGCAAATGACCTGCAGCCCGAATCTGGGCCATGATGACTTTAAGACGACGATATTACTGCAAACCATTTAAGTAACTCCCAAGGAAAAACGCCCCGGGTGACGTAGCAACAAAGCATTTCTCGGGAAGTTGGCATGTTGTGTTTAGATATAACTAATAGCCTGTCTCGAGTCTTACTTATTCTCTCTGCCAGGGATCTTCGCATCAAAGGAGCCTGAAATTAGGTGTTCTAATTAGACATTGTCCGTGATATTTCTTATTAGCAATTAGTGTCAGAAGTTATGAATTAGGAATTAGTGTCAAAGACCGGGTGGCTACTAGCTAGCCCTGTTGTCAGAGTTTTTAGGTTTAATTCGCCTCTGACACTACGAAATGGTTAAATCAACAGAGACCCACAATTTAACACATTTCAAAAATCATCATAATATTTGGTTGGTGAAGAACAAAACACTTTTGTAAGAAGAATGGGTGTGATTTAGTCATCAAGATTACCGTTTGAATTGACACCATTACCATGGAAAACAAGAAAAACATTAAATCATGTTTACACAAATTATTACTTTTTGATCAGTGGTATTTTGTACAATAATCTTATTTAATTAATTTAATTTTCCCGATTGCTTGGATTGGCCAATCGTAGTCGTATGACAAATTTTTATTCTAAATGATAAAAACGTTTAGCCAATCGGCCAAATACGAGTAGGACTCGCGTATGGGAGCCCCCCTTAAGTATTTATTTTAAGTTAATTTCATTATTTATTATTGAATTGTATATACAACTAAACATTCTGTGTATATTCCAAGCATTTACCTGTTACCTTTATTAATATCGAACGAAAAACGTTTAAAAAATTCAGGTTTGTTGTATTGAAGCCCACCTTGAATATGTATTTATTTCTGTTTTTAGTATTTGTTATTATAGCGGCAACAGAAATACATCAAATGGGAAAATTTCAACGTTTTAGCTAAAACCGTTCATGAGATACAGCCTGGAGACAGACAGATGGACAGCGGAGTCTTAGTAATAGGGTCCCATTTTTGCCCTTTGGGTACGGAACCTTAAAAATCAGTTATAACTGTATCTGCTATTTGAAACTTCCGTTTTAAAATCAACCAGAAACTACTCTAAAATAGCTGGCGAGTCCGTCTGTTTATAAATAAACTAAGCTGGTTTTCGGCTCGATTCGGACACTGGAAAAAAAAAAAGAATGTTCATTATTTTAGGAATATGCGATTTGAGCACATTATTCTTGTACTATGTGACTTATGGCTGTGAACAATATCAGAGTTGCACAGAGAGCCATGAAGAGGTCCATGCTTGGCATTAAACTCCAAGATCGAGTTTACAATACGGAAATCCGAAAACTAAAGTTCGGGACGTTAGAACTGTGGTCATGAAACCGAAGTAGAGTTGGGCAGGACAGATAGCGAGGCGAAGTGACGACAGGTGGAGTAAGGCTGTCACAGAATGGTGGCCGAGGCAGGGTATGCGGAACGTTGGTCTTCAGGCTGCAAGATGGATCGACGATATAGTTGAAATCGCTGGTTGAACCTGGTCACGATTGGCACAGGACCGAGGCAGATGGCAGAAAGAGAGGTCTTTACCCAGCAGTGGGACAAAGAAGGCTGTGGATGATGATTATGGGACTTATCGTGCAATAGAGTACATTATAAGATAAATAAATACCTATAACTGATACAACTCAGTTCAAAACGTTAAAAAAAAGACATATTTATTTATCACATATTTCATTGCGCGATAAACCGCGTAGTAAGTATAAAATTAATAGGAATATATTTACTGTTACTTTAATGGCTTTTCAATCGAACACAGCTGTCTAACTAGGACACTTGAAAGTTCAAGTATAAAGCCATATTGTAAGATTTCAAAACGAAAAAATGCTACAAACCCTGTATAATTCAACGATAAATATTCATATTCATATTCATTTTATTCATAAAAAATATTACACGTCAAACAATGTTTGTTTTAACACAAAAACAATTACATTCAAGATTATAGAATTACATACACATTGATAAATAATTTAAATTCAACTGTCAACAGTCAACTGTCAACTGTCAACAGTCAAATTATAATAAATTAATTAATTATGTCACGGCAAAAAACTAAAACTAAAACAAGTCTTTAAAAATAAAATACAACTGAAATTACATCATTGTAAAAATAATAAATAAATACTTACATATTATTATCTATCTATCTTTGTTGCCGCAGCGACCCAAAGTGGGTCTTGGCCTCCGATTCCAAGGTCCGCCATCTGTCTCTATTCTGTACTTACATATTATTATGTTAAACTTTTTTTTTGTATATGACAAATCAAAAATATTGGCGGTAGCGAAATTACCTACTGCAAAAGACCCAATCCTCGCGCATCAGGATTGGGTTATCTGCAGCTTGTAGCTAACATCACAACCACTAAGATGTTTAATTCGACTTATAGGCTATGAGCGCTACCAAAACGAAAAGTTGGATACCGTGGTGGTCTAGTGGTGACACTCTCTTTACAATCGTGAGAATGTGGGTTCAAATTCCGGTCCCCAATTTATGTACCTACGGAATCTCACACCACTGGCTTTTCAGTAAAGGAAACATCCTGAGGCAACCTGCATAAGTCCTGAGAAGAAATTCCATGGCGTATGTGAATCCACCAACCTGCATAGTGCCAGTGTGGTGGATTTGGCCCAATAACCATTTGTGGGTAGTATTCGACCTGCAACGGACTATAAAACAGGCTGGAACAGTACATCACAGTAAAGTAACTTTTCGTGCTTCCTCCGCTCGAGCTTTCTCGGAACTGTTTTGATTGTGTCTACTTTATTGTTGTAGAACAGGATACCATTTTTTTTACAATTACTTTTAATAATTTTTATAAAAGACTCAACTGCTTTCTTTTTCCGTGTACATATAGATACGGGCAGCTATAGGTTGTAACCTTTTTGGAAGTAAAAAATAACCGGGGTAAGACTGTGGTTATAATGTGCCACAAAGTTATATAATATTTTAGACTGCTGCCCCACCCTGAGCCCATGGCTGGCTACGCCCATGGTAAAGTTGGATATTCTGGAAGTTTTTTAAATGGGCAAAAGTGCCTTTATTAACTACAACAAAATACAATACTATTTTATTAGCCAAAACACCATTAAAGGTCTATAGATAATCCAAAGTTAAAGTAAAGTTAAATCCATTAGGGGATTTATCAATCAAACCGTCGGAAGAAGTCAGGAAAGAATCTGTCAAGTGGATTGGGATAAGTTAAGGGATGGGAAAATGAAATCAGATTGCGAGATCAGTGACTTCTGCGATAAAATATTACACGGTTTTATGTCAATGGAATATATGGCTGGGGGAACGTGTTTTATTGAATCGAAATGTGTGGAAATATAACGAGAGTTAAGCAGCGTTCGGCATGGTCAGTTTTAGGATGGGAAGCTGCGGATGGCATTTACAACTGAGCGCTGCTATGGCTCGGATGACACGTTAAAATGTAGGTCTCCGTTGCTTTTACTGTTTAGCCATGTCAGAACTCTTCAGGCGGCTTAAAAATTTTGACGTTAGGAGTAGACGTCCGGTCTTTGCTAACTTACTAGAGAGAGTATTAAGTTTTTGGGTGCAAAATTCGAGCAAATATCCACAGAGCCACAGTTCCTAAGTGAAAGTAGTAAAAATGTCCGAGCGCCGTCATACATACTTACTTAGATATTATATACAATAAATAATTCCCAATGGCCCGTTTTCTCGAATCTCGACGTTATGTCACCTAATTAGTGCTCGGTTTTATCGAGCACTTTTGCATCGCGCGGCGTTGTAGTCGGCTTGCAATCACCTTACGACTAACTAAACAGCCTGCCCACTAGGTAGCTTGGGCAAAGTTTTGTCTTGGACACTTTTTTTTCCCCGTTGGTGAGTCCATAGATACTTTATTATTATGTACTACGGGACTAATCGCGCACTAAATTACGAGATAAATAAAATCGTGGTCACGGATAGACCAGTCTAGTCGTGACCACGTCAACGTCGGGATGATGAGGTATTTATTTATCTATTAATTTTAGTACGCGATTAGTCCCGTAGTACATAACAATAATGTGTTAAAATCGTGAAAGTTTAAAACTACATCTATAGATACTTGCTCGATGGATGCAAATGATTATTATTAGATACAGAAGTTTTTTCTGTGCAAAGTACTAAGGAATTTTACTATGGGACCAAACTAGAAATCAGGTAATAAATATCAGTTGTTAAATTCATTTTCTCGGAATTCTTTTAAATATTTGCAAACAACCGATGTTTTTTTTATACTATTTCGGAGTTGGTACCATATTAAAAGACGATTTTATTGATGGGTCTTGAGATAATTTATGGGATAGATGCATGAAATCACTTTAAAACAAAACCACCAAGATGTTTAATTCGACGTATAAGCTATGAACGCAACCAAAAATTAAATTCTCTACGCAATCATAACAATTTGTGATTCTCAAAAGCAACTCGATCGTGATTAATGTAATGTTATGCTTATAAATTCTTTATTTCTACTGTAACCTTATTATATTGTATGTTTGTTTGACATTCACAAGTATACATAATAGTATACATCTATGTTGAGAAGTAAATGAAAAGGATATTTTGGTGATTTGCGCGATAAAAATTTATTTGTCAATGGCTCAATATAATTATGGCTGGGATGAACGTGTTTTAATGGATCTAAATAATATGTGGAAACAAAACAGATCATGTTTGATACTTGAGAACAGATTATTATTTAGCCTATTTCTAAATGATTTTTATATCACACTTTAGTGTGTGGCCTTATGTAAAGTGTAGGTTAATTAAGCAGCTGCTTTAGTTACTTAACAGTATTTTGAGTTGTCCAGGCCAAAATCATAAAATAAATCCAACAAATATTTTCATTAAACTCTGCCATACCAACAAAACGAAAATTACTAAATATAATTAAGTCATTACAATAAATTGCCCTGCCCACTGTCATTTCAACTTTCTGATCCGCTGTGGCTATGTCGGTAACCTTGGTAATTCTACGGATCTCCTCATTTCTGATACGATCTCGCAGAGAGACTCCGAGAATAGCCCTTTCCATAGCTCTTTGGGCTTACTAATAAGGCCCATCGTGAGAGACCACTTTTCTGTGCTATAAGTCATCACTGGCAGCACACACTGGTCGAAAACTTTCGACTTGAGCCACTGAGGTATGTCAGACTAGAAGACGAGAAGAGCAGTTACGCAATTGTCCGAACGCTGCCCATTTTTTGCATATTGTATTGTACCGGCCTTTTTAATAGCTCACTGCAGGACGTAGGCCTATCCACGAAGGGTGGTTAGGCCATCTCCACCACGCTGGACCAATGTGGGTTGGTGGATTCACATACGCCATCTGATTTCTTCTACAGACGTACGCAGGTTGCCTCAGGATGTTCCACTATTTGTATCATACAACTACTGTACATTCTTCCTTGTTTTAATTTGTTCATTGAGGAATTTGCAAAATAGCTCCTTAAAAATACGTTAGATTAGTAGTTTTAAAACATTTTTCTAATACAAATATTTAAAGATGGTTCTTTTACAACTTTTATTAAAGCTTATTTTTTTCTTAATACGGTTATTAAAGGGTTATTGTTAATTTGGGTTTTTTGATGTCGGCTGTTAGATTTTGTCAAGGATTCATTATACTATAATCAGCCGTTTTGAAGTAATAAAATCTAGACCTACATCTAAACTCACGTGAGATTATTGCAAACAAAGAAAATCTTCTAACTTAATCACACAAATTGAATATATTAGTAATAAACTTGTGCAGTACTTACAAAGTTGTTTGAAACTGAATACAAAATAGCTCTGAGTTCAAGCCATGTAAAGATTACCATATTTGTCTTGATTGTCTATATTAAACGAGGTACAAGTAATAACTTTAATGACCTAAATTTAATGCTCAGGATCTACTGAAGGGGAATGAAGCTGGGCGAATCTCGCAGGCGAGACTACTGCAAAAATTAATCAGCCGTTTGGCCATGTCAGAGGCATTCGGGCGGCCTAAAATATCTGACACCAGGGCTAGGCACCCGATTTATATGAACTTACTTACTTACTGCAAAAATTCCATAAATTACTTAATCTCTGGTAACCCAGGATAGCGGTGCCACGATATATAGCGCCCACAGAGATACCATAGGGGTAATTTGGTGCACGTTCTATACATTTTGTGAAAAGCCCGGACGGGGCCCGTCCGTGCCACTACAAAAATGTATGGAACATGCGTCGTACGGTATGAGCCCGTCCCGTGCCTGACCCGTTCTAATATAAATCAACCCTAACTCTTCTCCGCTTTGGTGGAGTCTATGCCTAGTTAATCTTAGCTAAGCCAGATTATTGCGTGTTTGTTAAAATTAATTCCACTACAACTTGGGTTTTAAACGCCTGAGCTCGAAACTTTTACTAAAGATGATGGTTTTGGCCTAAACCAACAATGTAAGTGAGTTAAGTAAGATATTTATCTTTGAAAGAAATACAGTACAGATATACACTATTTTATTACCCATAGAGCATATTAAGCTATTACCTAGGTTATTGAGAAAGGGTTACTAAGCCGACTTGGTTCATCATTTAGAATAATTTTTACTTTGGGCTCTATTCGGAATTTGAGGAACAAAATAGCTGTTCTTACATTTTATCAAAAAAAATAATCTAAAAATCGAAATTTGCTTTATTCTTTAGACATATGGAAATGCGCTTAGAATGGTCTTTTTACATAGGTTTTCGATAGCGAAATATAATTATAAAAGGTGCAAATTTACGTATTCACCAAATTACTAATAACAATTCAATTAGTAACATAAAATACTACAAATTAGATTACCCCAACTTACCATAATCAATAAAATATTGTCGATTCTTAGTAGTAATTTTGTATAGGATAGCTGTTTTGTTTTGTTTGTTTTTTCAATTTTGTAATACGAGTAGGGCTAACGATATTGGCTATGATATTTCTCTATCTTACTGAAAATAGTTAGAATTTTTGCATAAAAACGTTAACGAACGTTTAAAAACGTAAACGAATTTTTGCTTTAGTAACATTTGATAACCAATGTCTAATCATCCGGGTTTTAGCAAAAAACGGCTTATCAAATGTTTCTACGACATCGATATAGTGGTAAAAATTCAATAAAATCTGTTTGATTTTAAGCCAAGGAAGGGTAGTTGGATGATAAAAAAAAAATTTCTGTTTTTGTAGCTTAAATTGAAGACGTTATCGGTCCTTCATCGAAATAGCGAGTGCTAAATATAGCTTCATTAATATTTGAAATAAACACCAACTCTCTGTAAAGTCAAAGTTTGTTTTGGTTTCAGTTCGTGTTGATTGTTACTAAGGCTATAACGATAATTGTCTTTTAGAATAATTGTTTTACAATTCGAAGTAAACCTATCAAATATTTTGATATCCTTAAATAGTATTAGCTGCCATATCAGTTTAGCAAGTTGAAATGGTAATGACCTGGGTGCATAGCAATCAGGACTGATAAGTGAAATTGCAAAGTTCTCGAATGGAGACCACGAACCGCCAATATAATGTAAAACATAATATAGCGTAGAGTATGTGTAACGTAAGAAAAAAGATGACTTACGTGTAAAATATTTAAAATTTTCAAACGTTGGAAATGGATGACAATGAATTATATGAATATACAGGGTTACTGGTAATTAATCCTTCAAACCAAAAAAATATTTTATCTACACTAATGTTGTAACATTCTACTTATGTTTCCAATACTTGACTTATAATGACTACTGTCATAGCGCAGACAACAAAACACTCAATTTAAGCAATTTCACATGATGTTATAATATCCACATCGATATCGTAAAATCTCATTATAACATCGCGCGCTCGCTCCTGATCGGCCCTGCGCGCGCAGCTGCGCTCTCATTGGTTAGATTTTAATGGCGCCAAGTTCACTGTGACAATACACGTACGCGTGAATTTAATGTTTCGCAATATGTTTTTTATTTTTATTTTTATTAGTGAAGATAAAGTAGTGTATGCAACTGCATATAACACGGGTATTAAAACACGAGTGTGAGTTTATGAAACGAGCGCAGCGAGTTTCATAATAGTAACGAGTGTTCGAGAGCTTCATTATATGACAGTTGCATAAACTACTATTATTCAATCATAACTAAAAACACACACCATAATATATGTCACACAACTCTGTGCGTTTTGTTTGTCACCACCGTATTCTAGTCAATGTCAATGTATGTCAACCCATTGTGGGTTTTGAACAGTCTACAACTTAAAGAATTGTGAGGCGCCAACTTGTACAAAAATATAATGTAAAAATATATAAAAACAATAAGTATCAATGTTCCTCTAAGTATTATCCGACTTGAGTAGTTTTTTTTATGTAATCAGCACTTCAATCGCTAGGCTTATACGTCTTAGTTATTACAGTTTTTAAATGAACTTATGTTAATAGCCTCTAAAAAGTTATATGTTTACGCGAAACTTTGTCTGAAAGTATACATAAACGTATATAAGACGAGCAAGCGTGCAATATTTCTTACTCGAGCCACTGACACCAAAAATATAACATTTTGTTACAATTTAGGAGGCAAAAAGAGTTTTCATCAGGAACGTAAGTTTTATCAAAAATGTACCGTGAAAATTTGCGATGTTCTACAGAAAACGCGGAAATACTTGTCGATTCAGAATCCTCATAGCCATAGAGCAGCAATAGATAGCTCAATCATTCTCCAAAAATCTTCTATTCAGTGACATACGCAATTATAATTACAACCACTCTATGGCTATTTGCATTCAACGTTCTGCTTTTACTTTATAATGTTTGTCTGTGGGACACGTGATGAGATAATGTCTTTTTTATACAACTGTCAAAGAACAAAATAGTATCCTTTAATTAATTTGACCGACTTCATCGTCGTAGTCGTTGTTTCAGCCATAGGACGTCCACTGCTGGACCTAGGCCTCCGCCATAGATCTTTAAAAAGCCCGGGTGGTAGCGGCTTACTTATCCTGCGGTCTTAATGAGGTCATTTTTCCTACATTGTGTGTAGACGTCCTACGCTGCGCTTCCGGTACATAGTCTCCACTCAAGAACTTTTCAACTCCATCAGTCATCAGTCCTCCGTGCTATGTGCCCTGTCCACTGCCATTTTAACTTGCCAATCCGCCAAAATATTTAGCACATTTCCACAAGTTTTCACTGAACTTATAATTAGTTCTATTGCCATCTTTTACTATGAGAAAAATAAAGAAAGCTATATGGAAAATAAAAAAAAGATATAGATAAGTGCTTTGAAATGTTGTCACAAAGTCAAGTATTAGTTTTTCACGCAAGATTAGAACGACACAGAAGTCGACTTCTAAAAAGCAGATGCCATTTTTACTTAAGTAGGTACGAGTATCAGCAGAAAAACATTTTATCAAAGATGAGACTTGGCAAGCGTCAGTGGTGGGGAATCTTGCGCAGGTACAATCGTGTACAAAGTAATTATCCAGAATTTGTATATTTATTAAACGTTTTTTTAACGTTTGTACCTTTTTCTATTATCCAGAATTTGTAAATATATTACAAACCAAAGTGGTTTCTCTCCATCTTGCCATCTTGTGTGGCACGTACTATAATATCAATTATTTCATTTATCAATTGAAAAGCCACACAATCTCTTTTGCCCTGACCCACACCCCAACCGTTTTCATTCGCTTATCTTCCATGACTCGGCAAACGTCCTGAATGGAGTTCGAGTTCCATGCGTCATGGCCGTCATTACCTGAACGTCACGAATGTTAAATGGGAACATGTACATGTTTAACGTGTATGTTAAATTTCACTCCGTGTGTTAAATTTACGCTTGTGTATGTTAAAATTTCAAGGTGCGCCTTATCTTGGGAAATTGCGTGCCATGTTCAGATTTGGGGTGTTATATGGGAGTAATGGTGTTGAAATTGAAGACCGTGTAATAAACAGGTTAGGAAGTGATGATTTCAGTTTTCCAGGCTACTGCGCTTTTATGAATGTTGAATGATTGAGCACAAAACTGATGTTGTTCGTTTGAATTGACAATCGTACTAAAATAGCAAGCTATATACATCACGTTGTCTCATTTTAAATATGAAATTTAAAAGGTGTTAGAAAAAGGTGCACATACCTACACCCGAACCTACGTAATTTCGAAGGGTTTCACAGATTGGCATTGAGCCATCTCGGCTGTCCAAATTCAAAAAGGTAAAAAGTATAGGAAGGTAAAATGATCAGAGATTTGAACCTTCTGCTGAAACTAGAGGGTTCAAATTTCCGATCATATCGCAAAAGACAAAGTGAACCAAATTTTAACCATTTTGACATTCCAAATTGTGATTTTGACATATGCCGACAGACAATGCGTTTTTTTGTTCCACTTACTCTCGCGTATGCTGAATTACTAGATATGAATAAGACAACTGTAATGTAGTTTTTATTTGAGTAATGTAGCAAGGCTTCTATTACCTTGTCATTATTCTGAGTTGACAAACTGTTTTAATGTGATGCCAAATGACAAAGAGATAAATTAAATTTTTGACTATGTTGTGATTTATTTGTGAAAGAGTGAATGTGAAATTGGTACCTTATTAATTTAGAAGCTTTTAGCTAGAGCCCGTTCTAATAAAGTGCAAAATTTGGGATCTTGTTCCAAAGTTGACCGTTTTTACATAGTGTTTATTTTGTGAAATTTTGTAATTACTCATTCGTAACCAAAATATGTGCCTTAATGGCCTTAAATTTTGAGCCAAAAGCCGAAAGTGATATTAAAGTGACGTATATCAGCGAGTACCTATTTGATAATATAATGAACTTGCGACCCACCCCGGCTTCGCACAGGTGTATTATACATATATACACCAAAATATGTTGCGTAGTTTTAGAGCTATAAGCATATATAGGGATAGACAGAGGGAAGTGACTATGTTTTATACTATGTAGTGTTGTACTGATTTAAAAATCTACGTACGTCCTTTGAAGAAATTTTAATGCCCTTGCAAATCTAACAACACACGGTGAACCATTTTAAACCAACTTCCAAAAAGGAGGAGGTTCTATGTTCGTGTGTATGTATTTTTTGTTTTGTGTATGTTCATCGATAATTTCGCCAATTGTGAACCGAATCAAAAAAATATTTTTTAGTTCAAAAGGGTATACTCCCGAGGTGGTCCCATTTAAATTTTATAGAAATCAGCTGAGCCGTTTTTGATAAATCAACAATAATGTAAACAATTCGAGCGAAAATTTTGTACACGATGGAAGGCGGTTTTGCCATTTTTTGCAAAAAGATTTATTGCAAATGCCCTTCTGGGATGTTTAACCATCAATATGGAATGTAAATGCCATGTAGATGGGTTTAAATAATACTAGACTATTAAAATACCAATACAATACAACTAAAGAAAAGAATCAAGTCAAGTTAAGAACACAAATAAGTTACAAATCTATCCACCAAGGAACACGTATCGAAATAAATAAACGTGCCACGATCAGTACAATTATATCTGAGCGTGACAATTACTCCAGAGAATTCCCTCGGCACATTCACGTGCAATTTTCTCAGGGGTTCTATAATCGAATCATTAAAACAGTCGACCGTATACGTAAAATGGTCATAACCTAGTAAGAGCAGGAGCAAGCATTGAAAATCTATGCTTGTAAGAAAAGGAGAGCATAGCATGCGATCATTTGCGAACGTTAGAAATGATTCTATCGTTTCGAAAATTGAGCTCCTGGCTCAATTGAGCTCTCCTTGAGCTGATATTTGATGGCTGTACGCGTCGTAATAACATTTTAATGGCTCTTAGTGGTTTTCTTTCTTCTAGAATTCTTATAAGCGTTATTTTTCTTGAAATTAAGTTACTCTCCAATTTACTACCGTTCTTGTAACAGGTATTCTTGTTAAAATTACGTTGCTCGTAGTTCAATTTGCTAGAAAAGGTGTTTATTTTATTCTTGTTCACATTAGACAAAGAAAATTGCAAAACCGCCTTATCAACCTGACAGAGAGTCCAACTAGCTTAGCATACAAGACCACGACAAGAGTTTATCGACGTGTGCAAAGGTGACAGATATATGCTTCATCATAACTCTGTCACGTTCTGACACGTCGATAGTATTATTTTATGGTCCGTATGCTAAGCCCGCTGGTAAATAAAATTTAGATAAAATTTATTTATCTCATTTTTTATTTTAGTGCTATTAGGTAAATAAATTTATTCGCAATCAAAATATTGAAAAGTTATGTATAAAAACGTGTAATAAAAGTTAGAGTTACTACACACGTATTCGGTTCGGCACGATCGGCACTGCTGGGCGGTAAAGCCGAATTTATGTAGATTAATTATTCGGTTCGGCAAATGCGGAACTTGCCAAACGGCTTTCGCTAGGCCAGGCGGCCGGCACAAAATGAGCCGAACTACTGTAGTAGCTGTTTCGGGTTGGCTTTTCCGTTCGTCAAATCCAGCCAAACCAAAAGTGCCGACCCGAACATAATAATGTGTAGTAAGCCTTACTTTGAAGTAGTCTTTTACGAGTTCTTCACAGTGAATCAAAATTGTCAATGAAGGAAAAAGGCAAAACATGGGCTAATTAAATCCTTACTAATATTATAAATCCGAAAAGTTTGTTGGTTTGTTGGTTTGTTACTCTTGCACGCACCAACGGAGCAACGGATTGACTTGATTTTTGGCATGGACATAGTTTAAAAGGCGGAAGGAGCTTTAGGATACTTTTTATCCCGAAAAATTGCATAGTTCCTGTAGGACAGGACAAAAACCATCGAAAGCGAAACTGTCGCCACTATCACAAAGACGCTAAGTGATTAATTCCTCTATGACGCTAATATGGACTAACGAAACGTCACAGCCAAACGTATTTAGATGACAGGTGACATTGTCTGCAGACTTTTATAAATCACAAGTAGCATGGCAAGGGGACAAATTGTTTTTCCACCATTATATCCCCTTGAAGAGGAAAGAAAGTATGGATTGAAAATGACAACTGACATTAAAATTAGATAAAATGTTATTTTTCCTCTGCATGCTACATGTTGCTATGACGTTTAATACCAGGCCGTCATTTTGTCTGACATTAAAAATATTTTTAAATCTTTTATCATTAGAGGTTTAACATGTTTCTTTATTCTACCTTTATGGTACAGAATCATCATACTTTAAAATTATCAATCCGAAAAGTTTGTTGGTTTGTTCCTCTTTGACGCAGCAACGGAGCAAAAGATTGACCTGATTTTTGGAATGGATACCTATGGTTTAAAAGACAGAAAGTGATAATAGGATACTTTTTTATCTCGAGAAAATTCGTGATTCCCATGGGATAGGACAATAACTGTTTCTCAGCAATGGAGCAACGGATTGACTTGATATTTGGGGTGGGCATAGTTTGGAGGACGGAAAGTGACATAGGATACTTTCCATCCCGAAAAAATTGTGGTTCCCGTAGGACTTAACAATATTTTTTTCTCAGCAACGGAGCAACTTGCCTTGGCTTATTGCATGAATATAGTTTGAAAGACGAAAAGTGACATAGGTCACTTTTTATCGCAAAAACTTTAACAGTTCCCGTAGGATAGGATAAAAACTAAGTGAGCGGGCTGCGGCAGCAGCCGTCTAAGCGCCAGAAATAACCTGTCATGGCAAGTTTAGGACGTTCCTACATTTTTCGCACTCCTTCGCGGCACTCAACAGCGCTAGCCCAGACTCGGGCTCCATAACAGAGCTTGCGCTCTCGCCATACGGACGGAGTGTTACGGAGCACAAGACACATCGTCATCCACCACTCGGGACTAACCAGTACTGAACGTCAGACAGCATTCCAACGCCCTGGTCCCAGTGCAGCGGGTCAGTCATAGTAGCCCAGCGCCTGCCTCTTCAACTGCAGAGGGCAGTGAGAACGGCCATCGCGATACCGACACCTCTCTTCCCCTGCAGCTCCACTGCGTCTGCCAACACGTTGACGGCCTAGCGGAAGGTAGGGTAGGTGGCGGCACCCACACCACCAGTTCCATATATCCCACCGCGGCCCCTAATCCTCGGCTGTCATATCAGAGTCCAGGAAGCAGCCTTGCTTTATGAAACTAAGAAAGGTTATTCCCAGCAATTAACTGGAGATAGAGAGACAGATAAGAAGCCACACTCAGCGCAGCAGGAGGTGCTGGAGTTCATATGCCTGGCAGACGGAGCAGCACTAGAGCAAAACCTTAACCGAGAAATTAACATATTTACAGACGGCAGCAAAATTAAAGGGAAAGTTGGGGCGGCATTATCCATTTGGGATGATGCCGCTGAGATCAGTACCTACCCGCAAGCTGAAAAAGTACCAGGCCGAGTTATTGGCACTTCTTGAGGCTACCGAAACAGCAAAAATCTTTTGTGACTCCAGGTCTGCACTGGAAACGGTAGTTGGCGTATCTTCCCTCCATCCCATAGCAGTAAATTCAAAGCTAACATAAAGTTACTACACGCACAAAATAAAATGGTGAAACTTTATTGGATTAAAGCGCACGCGGGGATGGAGGGAAATGAGAGAGCGGACCAGCTAGCAAAGGAAGCAGCACTGCACTTGAAGTGCAGACCTATTTACGATAACTGCCCCGTTTCATTCGTCAAGCGAGAAATCCGAAAGGACTCTCTTGACGAGTGGAACCGGCGGTATCAGGAATAATCAGGATGGACACACAGCGGCGGTAACCAAAACATATTTTCCGGATGCAAGGGCGGCATACAAGATCGTAAGAGAAATAGCACCAGTGGGAATCATAACTCAAGTGCTGACGGGGCATGGTGAGTTTTCCCAATACTTACATCGATTTAAGTTGAGGGAAAGCTCATCGTGGATCTGTGAACCCACAAAAGAGGAGACTCTACTGCACATAATCTTGGAATGCCCAGTTTATGGAAAGCAGAGATTTGATTTAGAACAAAAAATTGGAATTAATCTAACACGTAAAACCTTAGAAACAATTTTATCGAATTTTTGCACAAATATTTGTAAAAAGGCAATAATTAGGAACAAGTAGGTATACACTTTGCTGTACCATTGTAATGTTTACTATAACTGCAAACAGCCAAAAACATTGAAATATAGGTATAGTTTTTATTCATTTGTAATTAAGACCACTGATCATGTCAGGGATATTTCGCGACATAAAAAAAAAAATCCTCGGATGCAGCGTCGCAAGAGCGGCACTGCAGCCCGCCTAAGTTGCGACACTCCTCATAAGGCATGCAACCTACCGGCCATCCTCTCCACCTCGAGTGCCAGCCTCTAAGCTTCCTTGGGGGAAAAGACCCAAAGAAGAGTGAGACTTCGAGCACCGCCTTTTCAGCTGCCTCAGACCTCCCCCACGACAAGGCGGGAATACACTGGGGGTTGTATAATTATACACTCCAACCGTAACTTAACCAACAAAAGCATTCCTCTAAGGTATTTTGATATTTGTCATTTGTCATTTTGACATAAACATAAGCCAAAATCAAAATATATCGCAGGCGAAGCCGCGGGTAAAAGCTAGTATGTATATATATAGTAACTCTACGTTTATTAATAAGGTGGGAAGTGCATCAACAACAGCTTAACGATTTTATTTTATCACAATTTAATAAAGTAATTTTCCTCTATAGTCTTCCTAGTCTTATAGAAAATCTTTAGGAAAGACCTTTGTCCAGCAATGGACGTTTTAAGGCTAAAATGATGATGATAATAGTTTAATTAACTGACATAATAATTCTAAAAACTTAAACAAAAAATCACATAAATGACAGAAGATTATATGAAGTCCTAATTTTGTAACCAAAGTCGACTGAATCATGCTCAGTTATGGCGCTACCTGTCCTCGGATTACGATCTTAGTCGTACCTTCGTCATAGTGGGGTCATTAATAAAATTACACCTAATCTGTCCCTGCGCCTGTCACTCTGACAGCTGTCATGTTTGGGCAATCATTTTATTAAAAGGGTTGCTTCAAAAATGGGTCAGACGAACTAGGTCAGATGAGTTTTAAAAACCGATACAGTATGGTTGCTATTTTTAACCGACAAAAAAACGGAGGAGGTTCTCAATAAAAACGCCAATATTCTTGGGGAAGGGTTCACTCTATTTTCAACTTTGGCGACCTATATCTAACAAATAGTCTTTACATGTTACAAAAATTGACCATGAAACGTAACATCTTCTTATCTTTTCTAATAAGTAAAATTCCCGTGTCACAATGTTAGTTACTTTACTCCTCCGAAAGGGCTTTACTGATTTTTACCAAATTTTATATGTATATTCAGTAGGTCTGAGAACCGGCTACTTTATATTTTTCATAACCCTAAGTGATAAGGGTTGTTCACCCCTGCCGGCGAAGCCGGGAAGGTCAGCTAGTTTATTTAAAAAATCCTACTCAACGATACCCCACATGATGGGATGTGCCGGAAAAAACATTTCATCCTCACTTATTACAATGTTTGGGAGTTGACCAAATGGCATGAAATTTGATATTATGATACTCGTAGTACCTAATCATTCGTTTTAGAATAGTTTTCTAGTTCTTATACTTAAAAACTTGAAAATTATTCTAAAACGAGCGCGATCAGGTACTATCATATTATCACATTTCATGCCATTTGGTTTAGAAATCTGGAAGTTATAACATTTTGTAACATAAGGACGGACGGACCCTAATAAAATAATAAAGAAATGTAAGTATGTTATTTCATATTCTGCTAACTGTATTCTCTCCATATGTTTCGTTACAAAAACATGGGACAATTTGGTAACATGCGTAATTGGTACCACGGAGCAGGAAGCGCACGTACCGTCTTCAGCGCAATTCAATTTAACCTCATGAACATTACGGTTTGCTCGCTCACGAATGGCACATTTTTATTACTCTTTTATCGTAGAAGTAGTAGTTTGAAATGGGATATGAGAAGCTGAAAGAACATTTTCTATTAATTTGAACGTGATAACCACACAAACAGCTCTTAATAGCCTAACGCGCTATTTGTATGGAGTCACTCAGGGACCAACTGGAGTCAACTCTGACACTGGAGTCAACTCTGACACTGGTGTCAGAGTTGACTCCAGTAAGTTTGTATAGGCCGGGTGGCTAGCCCCAGGGCTAGCCACACTTACAAACCTATACAAACTTACTTACTAACTCAGGGAGATCGAATCAGCAATAAGGACCACAAAGAAACCAAAGCTATCGATACAGTCGAGCCACTTGGCAAGTAGAAATGGCAGTAGGCATGACACATAGTGCAAAAAATGGATGACCGATGGGGCTGTAATGTCCTGGAATAGAAATCACACACAGTCATGTAAGTGCAGCGTCGATGTACACTGGCTAGGTAGGCCTATTATACGTATAATGAAGACCGCAAGAACGAGAAAAAAACAAACTGGATGCAAGCTGGTTCCAATCTGGTTTGTTAGAAATTCAAAGGCCTATGTACAGCAATAGATGCCCTACTGCTGATAGATGGATGGATAGAACTTCAAAAAATTAAAGTTATAAAAGAGACGTCCACAAATGGTACCTATATTATTCAGAGAAAATCTTACCAAAAAGACATAATTATGCATCATTTGAAAGCTTGCTTTATGGGCTTTTTTTAAATATTTAATTTATATTTTAACATCCCTCCATTTTTTTTTTAAATGATAAAAATAAATTGTATGGAAAATCGAAATAAAGCTCAGTTTTTTTTTGTTTTAGCCTTGTTAATGTTGTTTCTATCGTTCTTTAACGTACATTACTACCTGATTATTCCATATTTATGTCATATTTTGCTAACATTATAGAATTCATAAAAATTTAGTGCATCCCGTTGGAGCAATATTTCAAGAAAATTATTGAGAATGGGATTTAATTGTTACAAATGATTTGGTTTTAGCTTTTTCAGGGTTACTTAATCAGAGTTGCCAGAAATAATCTAGGTACTAGAAATAATCTGTTGCTGTCCGACGCCCAGTGCTGGTTGGTCCCAGGTGGTGGGTGGCGATGGGTCTGGTCACATCTTCATTCTGGCAGGTGCGTAAGCAGTGGTGGGGCCCGAGTTGGGCCAGCGCTGTCGGGTGCCGCGGAGGAGTGCGGAAGCGTGCCCGTAGCCCCGACAACAGGCGCAGTGGTGGAACACCCAGAGGTTTTGGTGGGTATACCGTCCAGTCGGCGGGACTCCCACATAATCTGCCCACGAGGCGTGGTGGTATCTATAAAAGATTTCCCCTGGCTAAAAAAAAAAGGTACCTACCTATTCTGTCAGTTATATTTATCTAACCAAAGAAATTATTTTCTTCAAATCGGAGAGCTCTTATTTATTTTAAATGATGTAATAATAGACTGAGAATAAGGGATACTTTCTTGAGATGTAACGCATGCTGTGGTTAGATTTTTTGATTATCATTCGACCAGCCTCCATAAATTTTGTGGACGTGTCCTTTTTATGTAATCTTTGCTTTTTTGGTATTCGATGGCGTACGAGAAACCACGAACCCAAACTAGATCAGCATGGTAGATATAGCTTTATCACCCTTAATGGACAGAAAAATTGATTATAAGGTAAGTTAGCCAAGACGTGATCGTCATAACAAATGCTATAAAGTCTCAATGTAAAACAGATAAATTTTGCTAAAATCAACCTCCGATATTAACCTCCTCTTTCATAAATCTAAGTCAAGGCCCGTCAAAATTTGTGTAACAAAATAACAAGACTAAAGATTAATTGCAAAAAGAACGTACTTAATTGAGTTCTCCGCCTGAAAACACTCCAAAGCTCATCAGCAAAGTTTGAAAAGATTTCGCCCCGGATTGTTTTTATCATTTGTCAAAAAATAAAAATAAAAAGTTCATAGACGTCAGGAACGTGCCGTGGCAGCCTATGATAGAGGTCCTTCTAAGATGACCATGGGTGCCATTAGTAGTATTCTATTATAACATTATTTTATGCCAAAAACGCCAAAACATTAAGTTGTCTCATCAGTTGTCATTAACGTGTCTCGGCATGCGTATGATAGGGTTCCGTAGATGGTGACGATGATTATGATGTTGTTTTTAAAGTTTCGCGATTTGTACACATTATTATTATAAAGTACTACGGGACTTTTTTCGATAGTTGTGTGTTGCCAGTGATGACATATGGAACTGAAACGTGGTCTTTTACTGTGGGCCTTATGAATAAGCTCAGGATAGCCCAACGTGCTATGGAGAGGGCTATGCTCGGCGTCTCTCTGCGAGATCGAATCAGAAATGAGGAGATCCGCAGACGAACCAAAGTTACCGACATAGCCCAGCGGATTAGCAAATTAAAGTGGCATTGGGCAGGGCACATAGTTCGGAGAACGGATGGCCGATGGGGCAGTAAAGTTCTCGAATGGAGACCACGGACCAGCAAGCGCAGCGTAGGACGTCCACCGACTAGGTGGACTGACGATATAATAAAGATTGCAGGAACGCGCTGGATGCAGGCCGCTTCCAACCGGCCTTATTGGAAATCCATTGGGGAGGCCTATGTCCAGCAGTGGACGTCTTACGGCTGATGGATGGATGGAAACTACGGGACTAAGAGATATTTACTAGGTATTTATTTATCTCGCAATTGGAGTGCGCGATTAGTCCCGTAGTATTTAATAATAATTATGATCATGATAAAAATTTTATTTTTATGATGTTATTAGATGGTAAACTGCTAGAAAAACATATTTGGTTAAGAAATATGTTTCCGAAGCCTGAAAAAATATCTGCAGATATATCTGCAAATTAAAAAAAAAAAAAACAATTTTCTTTTGTAACTCAAATAGTTGTTATCACAAAGTGCTCAAATAATGTTGAGAGATAGTTTTCAATATATAAACTAGCTATAGCTATATATACACAATACATTTTTCGACTTGAATAATTATACAATATTAATTTTAACTTGACATCTGCTAATTATAAAAGAAAACCGAACATGTGAAAGTCAGACTCGCCCACAGAGGGTTCCGTACAAATCCAGAAAATTGCACGAAACCGGGAATTAAGTTTACTAAGAAACCTTAGGACGATGTTGATCATAAATTGTTCACGCGATTGTCTATGTGAATTAGATGGCGTTAGTTGTCACTTGAACCGCATAAAAAGGTGTTTTTAGGGTTCCGTACCCAAAGGGAAAAAGGGTCCGTCTGTCCGTCTGTCTGTCTGTCTGTCTGTCTGTCTGTCTGTCTGTCTGTCACCGGGCTGTATCTCTTAAACCATGATAGCTAGGCAGCTGAAATTTTCACAGATGATGTATTTCGGTTGCCGCTATAACAACAAATACTAAAAACAAAATTAAATAAATATTTAATTATTCCCATACAACAAACCTGAATTTTAGACGGTTTTCGCTCTATATTAATAATGGTACCAGGTAGATGCTTGAAATTTTCACAGAATATTTAGTTTTATTTTTCCTTCAATAATAAACAATAAAATTAAAATAAAGTATATATTTAAGGGGGGCTCCCATACAGTACGGAACCCTCCGTGCGCGAGTCCGACTCGTACTTGGCCGATTTTTTTGACATTTCTCGTGACAAATCGAAAATCACGTGTTGTAAGAATCATTAAATACAAGTTTTAGGTTTAAGTAGTAAATTTCATATGATACTATTAACTCACTTTAAAATTTCGACTCATAGGAGTCGAAATGTGAAAATAACGTTTGGATTTGTAACTAGTAAGCGTTCGATTTATGTTTTTCCTCGTACTACCGTTTACTACCGAACCCAAAAACATCAAAAAAACAAATATTTATTTTTATTCAACGTTTCTTTTTCTTTCAAAATGAACGACTTTTTTGTAATAAATATGATATTTTTACATCATAACAGAAGGAAGAAAGTGAAGTTTTCGGTGAAGGAAAACATCGTGAGGCAACCTGCATATGTCCGTTGAAGAAATTCAATGGCGTATGTGAATCCACCAAACCACACTGGGCTAGCGTGGTGGATATGGCCCAATCACCTTTCGTGGGTAGGCCTACGTCATGCAGTGGACTATTAAAAAGACTGGTACAGTACATAATAGATAGAAACTTGAGTACGTAAAGTAGATGAAATTGAAATACTGAAGGCGGGCAGCCCAAGCGCGGGATACTTTCGGGATGTGGTGACGAGGCTCTGTAGGTTATTTCAAGGACAGGGCCGAGTCGCAATACTGTTAGATATCATCACCGTGCTTTGGGGCTTGTGGCTTTAGTCACTTGCGACCTAGTCGAATTGCCATTTAGGCACGAGACAAATACAAAAGGCGCGTGGCGAAGGCGCGGCACGGGCGAGGCGCCGGAGCAGCGCTAAAGAAGCGCTCAAAGCAGTGACGGAATGGCGTGGCGCGGGCGAATACAGGGGATCCGTTTGAAGCATGCAGGACAGGAGCATAGATTTTTCATTCAAATAGAAGATTTAATACACCATCTATCCAGATCGTTTTCAAGACGTGTATAAGATATCACCACAATGTTCTTCTACAATTATATCCAAATAAATAAATAAATAAGTAAGATATGACCTAAAAAAAATGTACATATTAGAAAATGCATATTGATCTAGAAGATTGACTACTGATAACTTTAAAATAGTATGTTAAACAAGTTCGTTATGTTTTTAACCAAATTGAAACTGTAAAACGTATAGGTAAACTGATTTCAAGGTTTTTTAATTAATTCACGACGTATTATTATAACATGGTCTATAATAATGTCAATTATTAATTATTCAAGATTAATGATTAGAATTTTTACATTCAATTCAACATCGTCACGAATTGTTACTTGGTCCACTGTGCGCATGCCACTAGTAACTGCGGGTGCGCCGAGGGCGAAGAACCGGCGCCCGCGCTTCGCCAGCGCCGTGCCTTCTCTGTTTGTGCGGCGCCACGCTACTCCTATACCATACATCAGCCGTAAGACGTCCACTGCTGGACATAGGCCTCCCCAATGGATTTCCAATAAGGCCGGTTGGAAGCGGCCTGCATCCAGCGCGTTCCTGCGATCTTTATTATATCGTCAGTCCATCTAGTCGGTGGACGTCCTACACTGCGCTTGCTAGTCCGTGGTCTCCATTCGAGAACTTTACTGCCCCATCGGCTATCCGTTCTCCGAACTATGTGCCCTCCCATTGCTAATCCGCTGTGCTATGTCGGTAACTTTGGTTCGTCTACGGATCTCCTCATTTCTGATTCGATTTCGCAGAGAGACGCCGAGCATAGCCCTCTCCATAGCACGTTGGGCTATCCTGAGCTTATTCATAAGGCCCACAGTAAACATTTTGAATGAAATATCATAGTAGCCCGCACCGCGCCACCGCCACACGCCACTTGTATGTATTTGTCCCGCGTCTTAGACGGTAAATTTGCGCCGCGTGGCAAAAATCGTGCGGCTTTAGTCACCCGTGTAAATTCCTCTTTATAGGTACAAATTTAGATAGACGAACTGACAACAGAGTAAAGGTGGGCATACACGATGCGATGATTTGATCAAATTTTCGCTTCATGCCAACTGGGAGCTCATTCAGTTAATGAAAAGGTAGGAATTGGTGGTTCACGATTTGAACCACTACCTGAAGCTGGGCTCACACGAAACTATGATCGCATCTGTTCATCAGATCAGTGCAGCAGGGGCCATGTAGTATCATCATGTACTTAACCATTGCTGGTAGGTAGTTATTGAAGAAACAAAATGACACCACCCATCTTATTCGAAAAATATAGATCATACAAAATGTTGATGGGAATCAAAGTTGTAGGAAATCAAATTTCAAACCATTTCGGCTCTGATAATATCTCATAAAAATTTAAATGACACCTGTTATTAAAGAAATAAAATGGCACCACTATCTTGTTAGAAAAATATCAATCCTAGAAAAAGTTGATGGGAATCAAACTTGTAAAAAATAGAATTTCAAACTACTTTGGATCCCATATCTCATGAAAAATTCAAATAACACAAGTTTTTAAAGAAACAAAATGGCACCACTATCCTATTCGAAAAATATTGTCGGAACAAAAGTTGTTTGAGATTTGATTTTCTACAATTTTGATTCCAACAACTTTTTGTAGGATCGATATTTTTTTAAATAGAGAGTTGTACCATTTCATTTCTTCAATAACTTGTGTTATTTCAATTTTACAGCAGAAGCTATAGAACCAAAAGTTGTTTGAAATTAGATTTTCTACAACTTTGATTCCCATCAACTTTTTGTAGGATCGATATTTTTTTTTAATAGTTGGTGGTACCATTTCATATCTTCAATAACTTATGTTATTTAAATTTTACAGAAGAAGTTATAGGAATAAAAGTTGTTTAAAATTTGATTTTCTACAACTTTATATCCCGTCACCTTTTTGTAGGATCGATATTTTTTTTTAATAGTTGGTGGTGCCATTTCATTTCTTCAATAACTTGTGTTATTTCAATTTTACAGCAGAAGTTATGGGAACTAAAGTTGTTTGAAATTTGATTTTCTACAACTTTGATTCCCATCAACTTTTTGTAGGATCGATATTTTTTTTAAATAGTTGGTGGTGCCATTTCATTTCTTCAATAACTTGTGTTATTTCAATTTTACAGCAGAAGTTATAGGAACTAAAGTTGTTTGAAATTTGATTTTCTACAACTTTGATTCCCATCAACTTTTTGTAGGATCGATATTTTTTTTAAATAGTTGGTGGTACCATTTCATTTCTTCAATAACTTGTGTTATTTCAATTTTACAGCAGAAGTTATGGGAACAAAAGTTGTTTAAAATTTGATTTTCTACAACTTTGATTCCCATCAACTTTTTGTAGGATTGATAGTTTTTTTAAATAGTTGGTTGTACCATTTCATTTCTTCAATAACTTGTGTTATTTCAATTTTTCATGAGAAATCATCGGAATCAAAGTTGTTTGAAATTTGATTTTCTGCAACTTTGATACCCATCATTTTTTTGTTAATACATTTTCGAATAAAATAGGGGTGTCATTTTGATTCCTCAATACGAGTAACTACCTACCTACCGGCAATGCAACTATATTAGGACCTCGCTGGACTGATCTGATGAATTGATGCGATCATCGCATCGTGTGTGCCCAGCTTCAGGTAGTAGTTCAAATCGTGAACAACCAACTACTACCGTTTGAATTAGTTAAATGAGCCCCCAGTGACGATAACTTCGCCGTTGGGCGAAGAGAATTATAGGTTGGCGTACCTATATCAGATCATAGAGCTATTACAATTACACCCAGAGGGATAATCTGATTGTCATGAAAAATACCTATCTCATTTCAGTGACTGTTGCCGTATTATTCTCCCGATAACCCTGTTTGCCGCCTACGCAAAAACGACAGGGCGTTATAGTTAAAGAAGAAAGAAAATTGCACATCTAGATACCTTTTTCGTTTTATTTGAAAAATATCAATCATAGAAAAAGTTAATGGGAAACAAAAATGTAGGAAATCAAATTATAAGCAACTTTAGTTCTGACCATTTCTCGCGTAAAATTAAAATTACAAGAGTTAATCAACATTCAGGAAGTGGTTCAAATCGTGAACCACCAATTCCTGCCTTTTCTTTAACTGAATGAGTGCCCAGTTGGCATGAAGCGAAAATTTGATCAAATCATCGCATCGTGTATGTCAAACTTTATGTTTCTGAAAGTCATGGTAAATTAGTGTCATTTCCTCCTTTAGTGGTTTATTACCTTTTAAAATACGGGCCCCAAAATGAAAACAGGTGAAGATAAAACCTCGAAGTTCGGGACAAAGTTCGGGAACATTTCACAGTAGCGAATCCATCTCGGCTTAGAAAGTTCCTTGTTCCGGGAAAACTTGCTCCTTGCTCGTCGATGTCATGAAAAATTGATTTTATTTTTCGTTCGTGTCCTTGAGTTCAAATGTAAGAGGCAGTAAAATTTGTTTCTTGAAGTAAGATCGATAATGCGAGTACCTATCGTCGTTGTCGTCGATTCGGATGTATTACATTCAACTCAGGCTAAACAGACGTTGGCCTTTCATATAGATCTTCAGTAAGACCAGTTGGAAGTTTTTTGCATTTAGCGCAATCCTGCGGATTTAATTAGGTTTATACTACACCTGCTCGGAAAGTACCTTGATACTTTATTAAATTTACGGTAGAAAGTACGTCATTGCATATCGAACAAATATGCGGGGAGAAAACGCATCTGAGCGGGAGAGAAAAGTGTATGAAAATCCATTTCTTACGTGGTTTTTCTTTTTTAATTTTGGGTAAGACTATGCGCTGGTAACCTAAATATCAAAAGCCAAAAAGTTTTTACAGTGAGTTTTTATCTCCAAGTTCGCAAAATGACACTGGCCACTAGCTGTGTGTTGGATGGTGTCAAACAATTTGAAAAAAGAACATGTGCAAATTGCAGACGCCATTGGCGCCATTTTCAAGTGTTACATTAAGCTTCACTATCTGCAACAATTTCAATATAAATTTCAATTAGAAAAGATTTAGTTTTTTATTTTCCTCGTAGGTGTAGTATAAAGCACTATGTATCACTCGAGAGAAAGTGCGATTCCCGATCTCGGGTGTTTTAAAGCCCTCGCCACCCTCGACGGTAATCGGTCACTTTCTCCTCTCGGTGAACAATGTACTATTACCTGCTTAGTGTATAGACGTCTTACACTGCTCTTACTGGTACGTAGTCTTCGCGATAACAGCACTTAATAATATCGACAAAAGGAATCTATTTCAGGCAACCTCAAGTCACTAAATAATACATAATCTATGTATCCTATGTTCATCTCCTATGATATCCACTGATTTTAAAAGTTCCACAAGATGGGCCAACCATCATCGTCATCAGTAAGATCCACATTGTCTGAATCGGGAACTAGCTCCATTTCACCCATCATCCACTATAATCCCCGCTATGACCGACTTCCTAGCTCTTCAAACTTTGCCTATTAACTCAACTGCTATGAGATAGTCAAAGTCAAAGTCAAAGTCAAATTCTCTTTATTTCGTAGACACATTACATGTTCTTGAAAACGTCCGATAACAATGCTTTTAATTATATTATGTTTATAAAATTATTTCTTAAAAATTAAATTTTATTTCAAAACAACCTAAAAATTATCAAAATGCAACAAATTAAAAATAGAACAAAATAAATTACCAAATAAATACTATACAAGAAAAAAATAAATGTCAGTGTCATTTGAAGTGACAATTTGAATGTCAACAGGTACCGCTAAGAAACAAGTAGCATTTAAAATACGTTATGTTATCGTTATATAACATACTAATAACAGTTACGTTATCTGCAACAGTATGCAATATGCCAGAAATTACTAATAATTATTTAAAAAATCATTCAAAAGATCAACCATGAATGCACTAAAAATGATCGGTTTCTCCATATCTACATTTTATCAAAAAGCCAATGAGATTTTTGTATGAACAGATGTGCTTTTAGCGATTCTGGGGTTTGCCTAAATTGTTCACAAAGATTTCGAAAATGTCACTTTGTCATTTCTAGAGCCTGACAAGGTATATTCATATCATTTTTGTAATATGTTGTACTTTAATACATTAGTTACTTTAAAAGTACGTAGTTACCTTAACTATGGTAGTAGTAAAATCACAATACATTTCAACCCCTATTTACTCGCACGAAGAAAATCCCGTAATTACTAGCATGGCTAATGGATGGATGGATTAAGATTTTACACCTGTACACTTCATACAAAGTATCATGGCACTTGATGTAAGCAATATATCTATAGGATACAAATAATAATATGTTTTGGTTTCTACCATAGATTTCATTTTACTTATTATTCTGAGATTCTGATGAAGTTTTGTTCTTATTGGACCAACATTCAAATCGTAACAGTAAATTAACGGCTCCAAAGGAAACAAAAATTCCAACTAAACGGTTATTCGACTAAATACGTGTTACAGCTAATTGTATTTCTTTCGTGATTATTATTTGATCCTATAGTGGCTGAGATATTGGTTAAAGTTTGAAGAGTCAGGATGTTGGCCATAGCGGGGATTACGGACTATAGGTGCGTTCGGATAGCCTACTGGTGGCAAAAAAACAATTAAAAACGCTAAGAACGATCACATTCAGCGTTCGGTTTGGGAAAGTGTGAGCAAAAGTTGCATTTTTATATGTTTTCATTCACCGTTCGGATAGCTCGAAAACAGCTAAGAATGCCATCGTGAACTGTTAATTTTGACCCACGTGCTGAGGTGGGTTCTTTGTGATCGTTTTCTGACATTATAGAGTTTGACGTTTGAAACTTACGCGAGTAATCTAAAGTTTAATGTAGTTTAAATGGTTTAAAGCTTTTTAATAATTTGCACGGTGGTATACAATAATTATATACGGTGTTTCAGACAAAACAAATTAATCAATTTAATTAATAAATGAAATAAATATAAAATAAATAAAAATTAAACAAATAAATTTAATCAATTCAATTCTTGTGTTCTGGCTTCTTGGCTTCTGTCACAGATCTCTATTATTTTTAATTTTACTACTGCAAGTGCCCTATTCTATTCCTATTGCCACGAGTGACGCATGTAATGATAGATCGGAGTGTTGAAATCATGTTGTTTGACATTTGACGCACCGCTGTTTGTTACTTTTGCGTTCGTTTTTGGGAAGTGAGCAAAAGTAGCATTGTTGGCGAAATGGGCGAAAATCCCAAACCGAACGCTTTACATCAACGCTAATTTTGCAAACGCCAAAAACGCCACCGAGCCCAAACCGAACGCACCTTATAATGGATGATATGGAGCCAGTTCCCAACTTGGACAATGTGAACCTTACTGATGGCGATGATGATTACTCGGATTGGTGGAACTATTAAAAATTATGACCTCTAAGTAAATGTAAAGACGAATATCTATTCGACTTTAGATGCGCTTCGCACGCGTTAGGAACATTGGATCATGACCTACATGCCGAATACCTGCACAATCATTTTCTCCCAAGTTTTTTGCTTACAATGTTATGTCCATCAGAATCATTTATGACGCTTTTAAAACTGTTCAGATTATGTTCTATTTGGTTTAAAATCAAGTTAAAATAAGAAAAAAACGAAAACAATTTTCAGCTATACTTATGAGTTAGGTATATTTTACAAGTACTACGCAATTTTATTAAATAGAGACTTCTATAGTCAACAAATAAGCGGCCCATTGGACATCACCACGATGTGTCGCCATCTGCCATTTTAATTTTCTGATCTGTTGGGCTATATCGGATGACTTAGCGTTACTGCTGCTATGATGACACGTTAAATCTAGTTCTAGGCTGTTTTGGCTGTATAGCCATGTCAGGGGCATTTTTGCTGCAAACGAATAAAAAGGCTAGATACCTATAACTTACAGGTCTTATTAAAATCCATAGGGGAGATCGACATCTGTAGCAAGGTGATTCTCTGTGAAAACAGTAAGTTAAGTTTAGATTTTAATAACTGAAAATAAAAAATAAATATACATAGACAGAAGAAAATGTACTTACAGACTATGATAAAAATGTATTGTCTTATGTTTACGAGTATTAAAAGTTCTGCAAAACATGGTACCGCAATGTCCGCACTAGGCTTAGCCTTCATAATTATAATAAATAAAATGTAGGTGTAGGCCGAATTATAGAAAGGCGGATGTGAAGTTAGCTACAAGCTGCTCAATATCCAATCCTGACTGAAGCTCACATAAAGCTGCGCGTTGATTGGTTTTCGCGCAGCTTGTAGCTAACTTCACATCCGCCGACGTGTATGATTCGACCTATACCTATAGTCTAAACAATAAGTTTGCCTAAAATATATTTCAATATTATACTCGTAACTTAGGTTTTATTTAATTTTAACGTTAAAACTGACTTCAAAATATTGTTCCAAAAGAAATTCACTACTAAGGAAAATACGTAGGAAAATAAATTGTTATGTAAATAAGGAATCAGGGCCTAGGAGTGAATATCTTACGGCTGACACTATGATGATGATAAAACTATAGGTCAACAAAAGGCTATAAAAGCAGCGTAAAAATACCGCTATTATCTCAAAGCACACATAATAGCAGTATGTAATAATTTACGCGGGAGCCAGCTGAGGTAATAGGGAAAGTTTGAAGAGCCAGGAAGCCGGCCATAGCGGGGATTATGGTGTATGATGGATGATATGGAGCCAGTTTCCAACTTGGACAATGTGGAGCTTACTGATGGCGATGATGATTACCTCGGATTGATAGAACTGTTAAAAGTAATGACCTCTGAGTATATTATAGGTATAAAGATGAATAAATATTGTTGACGCGCTTCGTGCACTATACAGGGTTATTTCTAATCAATAAGCATCCTTTTAGAGGATTATTCTGTACATCAAAACTAACAACTTTTGTTCTGCAACTTTTGTCAAAACTAAAAAAGAAACAGCTGTTCCATACATTTTGTCGAGGGTAAACGATATTTTTCTATGGAACAACAACTTTTGTTTTTGAGAATTAATAAAAGTCGTAAATTTAAAGTTGTTAGTTTTGATGTACAGAATAAGCCCGAAAGATGCTTAATGATTAGAAATAACCCTGTATAACCTTTTTGACATATTCCGTTGGATCCTGACCTACTCGACAATCTATTGAATCGTGACCTACTCGAATTGTTTATTAGTTTTGAGAAAAATTGAAGGCAAACTCCATGCATCGCGCAAACAACGTGTAATAAAATTAGGTAGACATAATTGAACTGTATTGTGACTGCAAGATTGAATCAGAAATGAGGAGCTCCGTAGAACCAAAGTTACCGACATAGCCCAGCCGGCAGTGGGCAGGGCACATAGTTCGGGGGACTGATGACCGATGGGGTTGAAAATTTCTCGAGTAGAGACGACGTACCGGTAAGCGATGCGTAAGACGTCTACCTACAAGGTGGATCGAAGACTTCACTGAGACCGCAGGATCGCGCTGGATGCAAGCCGCTTCCGACTGGTCTTATTGGAGATTCGTAGGGGAGGCCTATGTCTAGCAGTGGACTTCGTGGATAGATAATAATAACCACATACAGAGTTAGCACCTAAGTTCGTCAGATAAATATTTGCCCTTGGTGGGAAAAATTCTGCTCTTCTCCACTGTGAAAGAGTCTGTCCTAAAGTTAGTAATTAATAAATTCTAATTTACTATTTTTTTGTTTCAGGTAAATTTGCAGCTAAGCTGTTTGTGTAAAGTATTTTTTTTTTAATTATGTGTGATAAAATAGCAATCTAAGTTATTAATTCTAATCTAAAAAAAATCTCTGTAATAAAATACACGTAGTTCATTTGTTACAAAAACTGCTCAGCTACTGGAGTTAACTAAATATTATTATTTCTAACAAAACTACGTTGTATAATATGTACACGCTTACTAGACTACGTCGTAGAGGCTTACGTAGCTATGTAGAGCTTCATAGGCCTCTACAGCGTAGATGCCTACGAAACTCGACACAGGTTTCCAACGTCTATAGGTCCGTGGTAGTCCTATTTTCACCATTTTTCATATCTTAGACATAATACCACATTTTTAACTCTCTTAATTAGTCGATTCAAATTGGTATAACCAAGTATAAAAGCTAAGGCGAAGGATGTAACACGCAAATCTCCCAACGAAAGCTAGTAATCTCAAAAGCACCATTTATCCACTCAAGTGGTAAAGAATAAAGAGGTTAGTTGTTAATATGCACAGGTTTATTTTCAGACGGTGCGCTAGCTTACAGATCGATATTATGAGTTCATTGATACGAAACGCTGAGTACTGAGAGTCAACTTGCGATTTGGTTGACAGTGGAAACTTGAATTAGCTATTCATCCATTCATTTTAGTCTTAGGACGTAGCTCAGAATAGGACTAAAGCGATAGGAACCGTACTAAAGTAGCAAGATTTATACATAACTTTGTCCCATTTTAAATATGAAATTTTAAAAGCGTTAGAAAAAGATGCAAATACACTCGAACTTATGTAATTTCGAAGGGTTTCACAAACTAGCATTGAGTTATCTCGGCTGCCCAAATTCGAAAAGGAAAAAAGTAGGCAGGTTTAAAGATTAGAAATTTGAACCTTGTGCTGAATCTAGAGGGTTCGAATTTCCGATCATATCGCAAAAGTCAAAGTGAACCAAATTTTTACCATTGCCACATTCCACTTTGTGATTTTGACGGATGCCGAAAGACATTGTGTTTCTTTTTGTTCAACTCACTCTCGCGTATTCTGTAAAATCAGATATACTCGTAAACATGAAAGCTGTAACGTAGTTTTTATTTGAGTAAAATTTAGCAAAGTTCTATTACTTGTAATTATTCTGAGGAACATAGCCCACAGCACGTACTTTTAGACGTAGACTTTTATAGATTTCCATTAAGACTTGTCAGAAGCGGTTTGCATACAGCGCGATCCTGAGGTCTTAAAAAAGTAATCAGTCTACTTTGTGGCAACTTATGACACTGGAATGTTGAATAAATTGTGAACGCAAGCTAAGCATTTCTCCTGGTCACACTGGCACTGTCATCCGGCTGTCATGGTGGCGCCACTTCCGCCTCCCTTTTTTACTTGTCTCATGTCAGTTCAGTGAACCCTACATTGTGCATAATTATTTTACTTACTTAACTCTGCGTAACATTACTATTTAAATAAACAATTGTAAACTATCTCAAACGTGCCTTTTCTTCAGGTTATGGGCCGTCCCGTACCTATCGTGAATAATATCAAAGTTTTGCAAAAAAAAGTTTAAAGTATAAAGCCACGCGGTCGCGGCGCGGGAGTGTTCTTTTCAGCCATTCTTTTCAGCAAATACAATGGCAAATCAAAATATAGCAATAGAAAAGCTAATTGGCCGGGAAAATTACCAAACCTGGTGCTTTGCTGTCAAAGCATACCTGCAATTGGACGACCTTTGGGATTCTATAGACGTTCCTGCAGGAAAAATGGTGGATGAACGCAAAGACACCAAGGCGCGATCCAAACTTATTTTACTCGTGGATCCAACGATCTACGTGCATATAAGAGAAGCAACAACTGCTAAAGACATGTGGGACAGTTTGGCACGTGCTTTTGAAGATTCCGGTCTATGTCGTAAGGTTGGTCTGTTACGAAACCTAATCAATACTACGCTTGAAAATAGTAATTCCGTCGAAGAATATGTAAGTAAAATCATGTCATCTGCTCATCGTTTCAGAAATATTGGGTTTAAAGTAGACGATGAATGGCTCGGTACTCTGATGTTGGCCGGTTTGCCGGATCATTACAAGCCTATGATCATGGCATTGGAAAGTTCGGGTGTTAGCATTTCTGCAGACGCAATTAAAAGTAAATTGCTCCAAGAAGTAAAAACAGATAACACAAATGCTTTCTATTCCAACATGAAAAATCAAAAAAATAAAGGTAGTTATCAAAACGGGCATAAAAATCAAGGACAATCGAAGGGGCCTAGATGTTTTAATTGTAATAAACATGGCCACCTCAGCAAAAATTGTTGGCATAAAAAGGATAAAAATGATAATAAAAATAATGGATTTATTGCTGCTTTTTCAGCTTCAGCGCACAACGATGGCAACAGCTGGTACATCGATTCAGGTGCTTCGATGCACATGACATCTCACAGAGAATGGATAGAGGAAGAAACTGCTCCACCTGTTACAAGTATTAGAATTGCAAACGACAAAATGCTGCGAGTTGAGTGCTCTGGTAATGTAACAATCTCGGTACCGGACACACAAGGCAAAATCAACAAAATACAGGTGAGAGACGTTCTCTATGTACCAGACTTATCAACAAACTTATTATCAGTTAGTAAAATGATAAAAAATGGCTGTAAAGTTGAATTTAATGATAATGGATGCAAAATATTAAATCAAAATGGCCAGAAAATCGCCAGCGCTAACTTATTGAATAGTATGTACAGATTAAATGCCACAAATGAAATAGTTCATGCTATGCCCGCTATGACTGAAAATGATACCTATTTATGGCACCAACGTATGGGTCACCTGAACTTCACTGATGTAATGAAAATCCCAAATTGCACTACCGGTGTTAAATTGTCTCCGTTGAAAGAAAACATAACTTGCATAAGTTGTATAGAAGGAAAACAAACTAGACAGCCATTTCCAAGTGAAGGCTCCCGAGCAACAGAATTGCTAGAAGTCATCCACTCCGATGTATGTGGTCCGTTCCAGAATGTATCTCTTGGAGGCGCTAGGTACTTTGTAACCTTCATAGACGATTTCTCACGTAAAGTGTTTGTTTATCCAATAAAAAACAAATCAGATGTCTTTGAAAAATTTGTTGAATTTAAAAATAGAGTTGAAAATGAACTGGATAAGAAAATTAAAAAACTACGAACTGATAATGGCAAGGAATACATGAATAATAATTTTGATAAATTTTTGAAACGATTTGGCATATTGCACCAACATTCAAATCCGTACACTCCGGAGCAAAATGGCTTAAGTGAACGCATGAATCGAACTCTCATTGAACGGTCAAAATGCATGATTTTAAATGCTGGTTTACAGAATGTTTTCTGGGGAGAAGCAGTCGTGACGGCGGCGCACATCATCAATCGATCGCCCACAGGAACGCTCTCATACATCACCCCAGAGGAGGTATGGACTGGCGAAAAGCCTGACATGAGTCACTTGAAAATATTTGGATGCCGAGCTATGGTGCATATACCTAAAGAGTGTCGCCGAAAACTGGATTCTAAATCACGTGAGTTGATTTTTGTCGGCTACAGTGAAGGCGTAAAGGGCTACCGATTTATAGACCCTCAGAGCAAGCTAGCTATCACTAGCAGAGATGTTGTATTCCTCGAGGCCACTGTTAATAGAAATTTTATGAAAAATCTCTCCGTTCCTGAAAAAGAGAAAGAAATAATAAAGAAAAATGTAGAAGAAAAATTACAAGTAAGTGAAAAACAAATAACAAAAAATGAACCAAAAATGTTCAACTTACCGTTATTTTCTGAAGATATTGTAAACGAACAAATTCAAGCTCCTGAAAATTCAGAAAATACTGAAAATGAAGACTCAGACACAACAAGGAAGTATAGGGCTGCATCATCAACATCATCATGTTATATTGATCCGAATGATGAAACATACACACCCAGCGACAGTTTGGATTCTTCACAACGTGAGCACAATTTTCAGCAAAGAAGAAAAGAAATATATTTGAATGAATCATCCAGCGAAAATACATCTTTTATGTGCATGAATGGTGAGTCAGCTATGGTCATGCTAGACCATGATCCACAGAGTCTTTCTGAAGCACTTGAAAGTGATAATGCTGAAAAATGGAAAGAAGCAATGAATGAGGAATACCAATCTCTACTTCTGAACAATACATGGACACTGGTGGATGTACCAAAAAATAAGAAGGTTATCCCTTGTAAATGGGTTTTCAAGACTAAATTGGATGAGAATGGCAATATCGCAAGATACAAAGCTCGACTTGTTGTCAAAGGCTACCAACAGAAAAAAGAGATAGACTATCACGAAATTTATGCTCCTGTGATAAGGTACTCTTCTCTCAGATATGTTATTGGTTTAGCTGCAAAATACAGCTTGAAAATACATCAAATGGTCTCTGTATCAGCATTTTTACAGGGGGTCATTGAGGAAGACATATATATATCACAACCTCCGCATTTTGAAGAAAGTGAACAAGTATGTAAACTCAATAAGTCCATATATGGCCTCAAACAGGCTAAGAAGAAAAAGTTAAAAAAAAATTAAATGAAAAATTTCACATGAAGGACTTGGATGAAGCAAGACAATGCATAGGTTTCAGAATAAACCAAAACAAAAAAATGAAATTTAATACTAATAATTAATACAGCAATACATATTTAATACAGCAGAGGCAAATTTAATACTGAAAAAGGCAGAAAATGAAGCTGAAGTACTTCAAAACATACCATATCAAGAAATTATAGGATGTTTGCTATATCTGTCACAAGGAACCAGGCCAGATATTTCATATATAGTGAACCAGTTAAGCCGATTTAACACCAAACCAACAGCACAGCACTGGACAGCAGCAGAGAGAGTTTTAAGATATTTAAAGGGCACAAAGTATTACAAATTAATTTTTAAGAAAAATTGTGCTAATATAATTGGCTACTGTGATGCAGATTGGGCAACGGATACAGAAGACCGGCGATCTTGTTCGGGATATATATTTATGTTTCAGGGTGCTGCTATCAGCTGGTGCTCAAAAAGGCAACTCACCATAGCCTTATCCAGCACAGAGGCTGAGTTTATGTCTCTAGCCACCGCCATTCAAGAGGCTATTTGGCTAAAGCAATTAGAAGAAGATTTTTATCCATCTCTCTCAGGTTTCCCTATTATGATGTTCTGCGATAATCAAAGCGCACTTAAGATTTCAGGTAACGATGTATACCACGCCCGCAGCAAACATATTGATGTACGATACCATTTTGTGAGGGAGCGCATCGCACTCAAACAAGTCGCAGTCCAGTACATAAGCACTCGAGACATGGTTGCTGATGCTCTAACGAAGGGACTACACCGGCCTAAGCATGAAGCTCTAGCGAAGGCAATGGGTTTGCGTTCAGAGGAGGGTGTTGAATAAATTGTGAACGCAAGCTAAGCATTTCTCCTGGTCACACTGGCACTGTCATCCGGCTGTCATGGTGGCGCCACTTCCGCCTCCCTTTTTTACTTGTCTCATGTGTGTTCAGTGAACCCTACATTGTGCATAATTATTTTACTTACTTAACTCTGCGTAACATTACTATTTAAATAAACAATTGTAAACTATCTCAAACGTGCCTTTTCCTTCGTCGTGGTCTTTCACTGTGAGTCTTTTGTGAAAGCTCGAAGTACCCCCGACGAGCTATGGAGAAGGCTATGCTCAGAGATTCTACGTGATCAAATACTGAATGAGAAGATTCATAAACGATCTAAAGTTATCGTCATTTCCCAGCAATTGATTAGCAAGCAAGCCGCTTCCTATAAGGCTAATAAGGCTAACTGGAAATCATAGTGAACGTTTATGTACAGCAATGGATATCTAACGGCTAATAATGAAGAAGGCATATATTTCGTAGAACAGATGGCGGATGAGTCCGTAACGTTCTCGAATGGTAACCACAAACCGGTTCTCAGGCCTCGTCCTAGTAAACCGTTGAATGAAAAAGATAACAATTTCCAAATATTAACAGTGCCGTGACAAATTTACTGTAGTTTTACGATTTGTTGTGATAACTGTGTATTATAATAACAAATAAATAAATAAAAATAAAAGGAATTCGAAAATATTTTTTAATTATGACATTAACAACTAGCGATTCTAATTCTTTTAGCGCAACTGTGAGATAATCTAGTTACGTCATAAAAGCCCTGAAAAGATGGAACTCAGCCAAGCGAACAATGTTCAATTAAGGCTCATATGCTGAGATAATTAACGTTCAAAATTAAACTTTGATGTCGGCCTGATACGCAGCAATTTATCATGCAGAAGCTTTGTTCTCTTTGGCATTAAAACGTAATTCGCTTGAGTTTGTGGTGAGAGGAAATATGTAACTCTAATGAGTACGTAATATGTTAGCGTTTAGATAATTATAAATACTACACACAAGAAAAGATGAGCAAGTGAAATCACGCACACTCGATTGCCTATAATAGTTCAGAGCTACCACATTGTAGTAACTGTATTTTTTAACTGACGAAAAAAACGAAGGAGGTTCTCAAGTCAACGCATACATTTGTGTTGTGTAGTTATATTATGTGAGACCACCCATAACTTTTTACAGAGTAGTCTGATTTCGATAATTATTTTTTATTGGAAATGTTATATTTCGAAAATTGTTTTCGTTCAATATCAAAATTGGGTGGTTCGTTTTTTAAAAATCAACAACAATCTAAAAATGGCATACATCGATTCGAAAGAAATATTCAAATTTTGTAGGTAGTTTGCACTATGTGAAGTTGGTTGTGTTATTTTTGGCGAAAAATAACTATAGTTATTTATGTTTACACTGCCGTTCACGTAGTTTGCACTTTACCATTCAACTAAAAATTTTAATTAGGCAAAACACAGGTGTTACTCACGTTTGATTTTAGTAGGATACTACTATAGTAATTAAAATGTACGAAAACCACGTTAGTTTTCATAGTGCAACTAAAAATTGTCTGGAAAAGATCGTTCTAAGCGATAAGACCGCCGTAAGTGATTTTTTTTTATTTTCTTTTACTTGTGTTCTTATTTTTCGTTTCAATAAAGTCTTGTTGTATTGTATTGCATTTTTAACGACATAGGCTCAACCTTGCGTATAAAAATTGCGCTGTGCAATTATAAATATATCATAAGTGCGACACCCATTTAGATACTATTAAACCTACGGTATAAACTACTAAGAAAGACCTCCCCATACTTTAATAGGATATTTAATACAAACTTATGCTTAGTTCAGACGTGTGCAGCTCATATTTTAATGTGTACCATTGAATTCTCGAAAAACTTACGGCGCAATTCGCCACTAATCCTACAAACTATGTGATGTTACTACTGCTACTCTCAATTAATATTTTAGCGCTCTCAAGAGTCTATTTTAGCTAAAAGAATATAGAGTCTGCATAATACTATATAATAATAATCTTCAACCAGAGCTCTCTGTTTTACAATTCCACGATAAGGTCCAACTATAATAAGATCTTCGCTCTACAACATGAAAAGAAAAATATCCCTGCTCTTTGTACCCACAACTACACAAGCTAGTATCTTCAGGCGATGCACAGATACAAAGAGACCGAGTAAACTGTACGATAACATAGACGTTAACATACCGCTCTCTGGGGAGCCCTGACTCTAACACATTCCCATGAACTGGGATTTCATACTCGTACCGTTTGATGTTAATACTTGTGTGTCAGTAGGTCGTGCAGTTATTTGCTAGGATTATAATTAAAGCTGTTAAATTAATTTGGTTCAAGTTATTTGATGCTCAGAGTGGTTTTGAGTAATTTATTGAAGAGACACGTGTTTCTAAAGATCCTAGGATAGTACAGAGCTTTTTAGGGTTCCGTACCCAAAGGGAAAAACGGGACCCTATTACTAAGACTTCGATGTCCGTCTGTCCGTCTGTCCATCTGTCCGTCTGTCCGTCTGTCTGTCTGTCTGTATGTCTGTCACCGGGCTGTATCTCATGAACCATGATAGCTAGGCAGCTGAAATTTTCACAGATTATGTATTTCTGTTGCCGCTTAATACTAAAATAAAAATAAAATAAATATTTAAGGGGGGCTCCCATACAACAAACCTGATTTTTTTGACGTTTTACGCTCTATATTAATAATGGTAACAGGTAGATGCTTGAAATTTTCACAGAATATTTAGTTTTATGTTCACTTTAATAATAAATAGTAAAATTAAAATAAAATAAATATTTAAGGGGGGCTCCCATACAGTACAGAACCCTCCGTGTGCGAGTCCGACTCGTACTTGGCCGATTATTTTCAGTTTAAAAACTTAGCATTCGTGTTTAGTAAATAAGTTCTATGATCGCAAGTTTTTTTAATGATTAAGTGATTAGCTACAAGTTCGTTCGATGTTATACGTTATGCTTACCCATAAAAAGCCTGTACTAACCTGAATTTCGAGCAATACCAACATCTTCAATATAATTAATCTTATGTTTTCCAGTTATTACACTAGAAACATTGCTTCATTGTAAAGTTGTTCACGGAATAATTGAACAACTTATCATCAGTTCTGGATAACCCTGTATATCAGTTTATAAACCAAAATAAAACGAATTGTAATTGGTTCATTGTTTTGGGAGAGACGAGAAGTGTAAAGTGTTGATGCCATAGATAGACATTACGTGTCCTTATTTACGTCCCGTTTTTGTTGGAGGTGAAAGTCATAGTATCCTTTACATAGTCACTGGTAACTTACGATCAATCTCTTAAAGACGGATAGAAAGCACTAAAGCCTTTAAGAGGTAGCGTGTAACTTAACAGTGGCCCTGTATTTTTACTATGTTTATTTTTATTTATTTCATTACTTAGTCCGCCTACACTAAGTAAATCAACACATTCACAAAAAAAAAAAACTTAGCATGGTAAAATAAACAGAGTCAAATGTCACAGTCATTACAGGCGAAGACAACTTGCAATAAAACTAAACGAAAAATATTAATTAAAAAAAAAAACATTAATGAAAAATTACAAATACGAAACATAAGAATAAAATAATAATATTAATGTCAGTACCTTGACTTGGCTCAAGAGATTACTGCCATGTGGGATGTGGACTGGGCGATCATTGTCCCGATAGTCGTTTCGGTAAACGGCTTAATAGCGAAGAGTCTCGACCACCACCTTAAGACGCTCTCGCTAGACAGTTGGGTCAAGGGTCAGATACAGCAGGCAGTAATCCTGGACACGGCGCGCATTGTCAGGAGGTTCCTCTCGCTGTAGCCCCAACCACCTAGAAAATAAGAAATTGAATAAATGTATGTATAATAATGTCCAAAGCAAACAAAAAACTAAAAAATGTTTGGTCCGAAAAAAGCGAAATAAATAAACAGAAGCGCGTGTTGCTCTAGAATAACTCCGTCACGACGGAAAGCAATCACGAAAGCATAAAAATGAAAAAACGTTGCTCCAGTAACAAATGCACGCACTTAATCTCCGGCAAAACGGCCGGTTTCCGCAACACTCATGTCGCTTATTTTCCGTCAATGAGCCCGCGGTTTACGGCTCGTTTTTTTTCGCAGGTTAGTTTTAAATGGTCAGCAAAAAAATCGGTGTTAGCTTCTACGGTCAGCAAAAAACATATGGTTGGTCCAATTTTAAATAGTCTCTACAATGAGCAGCTAAATGTGTGATAATGATCTCCTTTCAAACAAATTTCGTTAACAAGTAGACTGCTTGTAATCCATTTTATTCATGACAACTAAATAACTTAATAATACATTAAATAAATCAATTTTTCAACATATAAAGTTAGCCAATGTCATTACTTTGTGTCTACACGGACACTTGCTGAATTTTACCTGCATCAATGAGTATTTTGTAGACACATAATTATGACATTGGCTAATTTTAAAGCATTTTAATGAAAACGTAGTTTTATGTCGTCAATTAAAAATAGTCAATAACCTATCCGATATAAATTTGTCACTGGAAAAATTCATTGACACCCCAAATTAAATTTCTTTAATGTATCGCTAGAGCAGTGCAATTACTTCTATGATATCAGCAAAATGTACTTCCATCGTTAACCCATCATAACCTCGTTTTACGACATCATACTCGTCGATTAAACTTTCAAACTAAAGAAATGACCTGAGATGAGAAACATTTGGTATTTTACCGATCATTATTTAGTTATTCCTAAAAGTACGTTAAATTTATAAATAAATATTAGGGGATATCTTACACACGGTCCATGACCCCAAACTAAGCATAGCATAGTCATAAAGCTGCCAGATACTGATTTATTACATACTTATGTAATATTATAATACAAATCCACTTTTTGCTGAACACCCTGTTTATTACGTTTCCGCGAACCATTCAACAATTCCCCTTTTTCAGCAACACACGGCATGTAACAATAAGTCATTGTGAAGCTCCTCACGCAGTTCCGTGCGTAGATTCCGATATATATGTACGGAGATGTCGCCAGAGGCTATATCAAAAAAACGTCGAGACGGCCCCGTCTGGCACCGAGCAGTCTTGCCTTTACGATTGCCCGTAAATCATGTACCGCCTAACGTTTCGCCTTATGCCAAAACCCGGTTACACCAAATCCTCATGGATTATCAGGGCATAACTGCCTTCTTTCGACTTTTTCGCTAGTCCAATGCGTATATGCCCCTAATAAAATGGGAGGGACGCTGTATAAAAAACTGTATAAAAATATAAAACTTGACCTTTCGTGAATAGTTGATATAAAAATGGGGCGCGTTTGAGTTTGGATAAATATTTGGGGTTATTTAGGGCGGTATAATAAAGCTATCGGTCGGGTAAATGGATGTCTATCAAGTAATAGGGCAAATATGTTTTGTTTTATTGCCGAGCATCTATCAAATATCGGAGCAAAGATGGAGTCAAGCCCGGGATGACGACGCGAGCAGATTTTTAATGAGAAGTATTATGATGGTTCAGTACAAGGTCATATGATATGAGAGTTGGTTTTATGGTATTTTTATTGCTAGTTTTATTTTCTAAATAGAGCTAAAACGGATTTATCTAGCTCCTAGTTAAATCAACTGTAGTAGGTACCTAATAGTGTTGTTCTGTTGTAAATCACTTATTCAAAATGGAGGCCTAAACTTTAGATCTGTAGACACTCTCAATTCTAGCTTTATATACGTAAATACAAATAATGACCTATTTTGCCCCAAGATTAATTTGATGACCTAATATAAAGGTGTAAAGGTACAATTTTTCAACTCAACAACCTTTGCCGAACCTGAATTGGTCAAATATAGGACTGCGAAAAAATAGCTCTAGATGAAAGTCAATGAGAATTTTGCAAATAACTATTGCTTTTTCATGTAGCAAGGTTGATTTACAGTAAAAGTTATTTTAACAAGTGAAAAACTTTATCAAATATTTTCGTTCAAAATTGAGAGCTATCAGCGGGCAAAAGTACAAAAGAAATAATGCACTTTCAAAAAATATCAAACCTAACGTTTCACATGAAATCAATATTTTTATTCCATTTTATCTACGATCAGACCCAATCAGTCGAGCTACCAGAGATAACATTATTCACACAAAGCTATACGAGTACGTCAATATTTGTTTCCAATCACTGATTGTTAGTTCGATTTCAGAATAAATCTCTAGGCTAAGGCTGTATAGTGCTCAATATAAGTTCAGTGAGTTTATTTTGCTGAATTCGAACTAATCTTTCAATTTACTTATTTGCTTATTTAGTAAGCAGTTGGTTTACTAAATTGTATGATGAGATTGAATAAATATTAAACGCACAGTCAGATTAATAACAACGATCTCTATGCTTCGTAAGCTTATCTTTGCAAGCAGTCGATTGATGAAATGAGGATCGCTTTGTTTCTTTATCTCACGGGTCCCATCCACAAAGATATCTAGGCTTACTGGTTATTGAACTCATTGCTTCTAGTGACTTAAAGGAGGGGTTATTACCATCAAAATTGACGCCATATATCTCGATGCACATGTTAACCATTTCTGAAAAAAATTGAGTTAAAGTATTTTTTTTTTCATTTAGTGATGCAAGGTGACTTAAAGGTTAATAAAGAAAGTTTCATGCTTTTGCATGCAGCTTATTACACAAATTGCTTACCATCGTAAGCAATTTGTGTAATAAGCTACACAGGGTTATTTCTAATCAATTAGCATCCTTATAGGGGCTTATTCTGTTCATCAAAACTAACAACTTTTGTTTTATGACTTTCGTTAATTCATAAAAAAAAAATTTGTTGTTCCATAGAAAAATATCGTTCACTCTCGACAAAATGTATGGAACAGCTGAATTTTTTTAAAGTTTTGACAAAAGTCGCAGAACAAAAGTTGTTAGTTTTGATGTACAGAATGAGCCCCTAAAAGGATGCTAATTAATTGATTAGAAATAACCCTGTAAATTAAGTCCAAGTATTTAAAATTTTAATTTTTCAGTGTTGTGAACGGCATTGATTCATAGCGGCAAGAGAAATACATCATCTGTTCAACTGTCTAGCTATCACGGTTCATGAGATACAGCCTGCTGACAGATAAACGAACAGTAGAAAATTAGTAATAGCGTTCCAGTTTTCACCTTTGTGTACGGAACCATAAAATCATGATTATCAAAGTACGACTAAGTATAACATTTTTCCTAATCGCTTGTAATAATACAGCCTAACCTTGTAATATTTTATCCGTATTACATTTTTCTTCTCATATAATCTTTCCACTACAATCTTAGGCATGTTCTACATACGTCCCCTGACAGAGCGTTTTCACAATTTTCCGGTCGGTCGACCGCCAACGTCTATCAGATCAACGTGTCACGGACACGAACCGCAGTGCTGTAATTCCCTCACATTATAATCCTTACTCATAATAAAAATCAGAAAGTGTGTTTGTTGGTTTGTTCTTCTTTCACGCGGCAACGGAGCCGATTTTTCACATGGATATTATAGTTCATAGATTTTATGTCTTTTTTTTGCAGTTTACCGTTACTTTTAACATCGCTAAAATTATCAAATAAAAAAAAAAAACAAAAAAAAAAATAAAAGAAAAAAATTATTTTATTTATTTCGGTTCACAAGTTTTTAGAATAATAACACATTGGGGATTCCCGCTAAGCAAGATATGCCTGTAATAGGAGTCCCCGCTCTTCCTTAGTATAGCACATCGTAACACGAAATAATTAAATTTTTGATGAAAGTTATTTAGTTATACAATGCTAGCAAGTTAAACATATACAACAACTAATTAAGGATCAACAACTAATTAACTTATCAATTGCACGAAACACTTTAGTGCTGAACACGGCTTTTTTAAAAGAAACGGTAAATTGCAAAAGACAAGTGCGTCAACTGAAACTTAGATAGGGCATATACCGTCGAAGTCTTATGTACTCGTACGTCGATCAGGGGCAAAAATAAGTTTTTCTATACACAAAGTTCATTGACTCCCGACGAAATATATAGAACAGCTGTTTGTTTTTTTCTGTTGATAGTAAACCTCTACAAATATTTGAAGTCGGTTCAAAAAGGTAAGTACCTAAGTTCGTACTCGTACAGGCCGGGTGGCTAGCTCTAGTGTCAAAGTTTTAAGCCGCCTGAAGGCATTTGACGTGTCTGAATGGTTAAAACAACCGGGGCCTACAACTTAACGTATCATCTGAGGCACGAGAGCGCTCAGTCGTGAATGCCACCCGCGGTCACCCATGCGATGACTATAATAATCATAATCATTTTATTGGTAATATGTCTTAAATTACAGGTCATACATTAAAGAATTTAATTACAAAAGCTTGTAATTAATAACATCGCATTACTCATTGCACACGAAAGCAATTAAATTTAAATATAATATATCAAACATTTTAAATGTAATAAAAAGTGACTGTGCTGAACGTTGCTTGGTTGAAAATAATCTGAGTAATTATAATGAGAGAGGTAGGAAACTACCTCTATAAGCTCCGTTAGGTAGAGACCTACTCGTAGTTCGGGTATTTATATGATCGCTAGCTATTTATTATTAAACCACACACACCCTAGGAGGCTGATATTAACCTACTTACGCTCTACGGCCATATTCCACAACTCCACACGGGCCATTTACCGCGAGTGCTATGTTGGTCTTATCCGGTAGACGCACTGAGGAAGCCATTCTAGTGGAAAATTATTGATAACAGTAAGTACTTGAAGGTTAATTCTGGACTGCTATAGCCAATACTCAATCATTTATTTCAACATAATATATGTAATAATTACATGCGGTTCATAATTAACGTGTTTTGTATAGTTTATATGACCCTTTACTGGTACTTGTGCTTGTACCAGGCTTTTTAATAGTCCACTGCAGAACGTAGGCCTACCCTCGAAGGGTGATTGGGCCATATACACCATGCTGGCCCAGTGCGGGTTGGTGGATTCACATACTCCATCGAATTTCTTCTACGGACGTATGCAGGTTGCCTCACGATGTTTTCCTTCACCGAAAAGCCAGTGGTGAGAAAATCTATCAAAATCTATAATGGTATGGCAATTTTATTGTTCGTATTGGAACGATTTATTATTATTAGTTTTTTAGAGTAACGTTAAAAAATTCGTCTAATGTGTGATATAATTTGGGTAATAGGATAATTCATAGCTGTTTTATAGAACAGTTCTTTTTTTTTGATATCTTTTAGATTATTTGGCAATTTATTGAATATTTTTATAGGTATAGAATTTGGGCTAGAACTGTGCAGTCTAAACTTAGACTTTATGTTTATGTGTATGTTTAGAGCTTTTTTTTTTATTTAACCTGTACTGTCCCACTGCTGGGCAAAAATCTCCCCCAATTCCTTCCATTCCTTTCAAGTTTATGTTTATGTGTATGTTTAGAACTTTTTTTTTATTTAACCTGTACTGTCCCACTGCTGGGCAAAGGTCTCCCCCAATTCCTTCCATTCCTTTCAAGTGTATGTTTATGTGTATGTTTAGAGCTTTTTTTTATTTAACCTGTACTGTCCCACTGCTGGGCAAAGGTCTCCCCCAATTCCTTCCATTCCTTTCAAGTTTATGTTTATGTGTATGTTTAGAGCTTTTTTTTATTTAACCTGTACTGTCCCACTGCTGGGCAAAGGTCTCCCCCAATTCCTTCCATTCCTTTCAAGTTTATGTTTATGTGTATGTTTAGAGCTTTTTTTTATTTAACCTGTACTGTCCCACTGCTGGGCAAAGGTCTCCCCCAATTCCTTCCATTCCTTTCAAGTTTATGTTTATGTGTATGTTTAGAGCTTTTTTTTATTTAACCTGTACTGTCCCACTGCTGGGCAAAGGTCTCCCCCAATTCCTTCCATTCCTTTCAAGTTTATGTTTATGTGTATGTTTAGAGCTTTTTTTTATTTAACCTGTACTGTCCCACTGCTGGGCAAAGGTCTCCCCCAATTCCTTCCATTCCTTTCAAGTTTATGTTTATGTGTATGTTTAGAGCTTTTTTTTATTTAACCTGTACTGTCCCACTGCTGGGCAAAGGTCTCCCCCAATTCCTTCCATTCCTTTCAAGTTTATGTTTATGTGTATGTTTAGAGCTTTTTTTTATTTAACCTGTACTGTCCCACTGCTGGGCAAAGGTCTCCCCCAATTCCTTCCATTCCTTTCAAGTTTATGTTTATGTGTATGTTTAGAGCTTTTTTTTATTTAACCTGTACTGTCCCACTGCTGGGCAAAGGTCTCCCCCAATTCCTTCCATTCCTTTCAAGTTTATGTTTATGTGTATGTTTAGAGCTTTTTTTTATTTAACCTGTACTGTCCCACTGCTGGGCAAAGGTCTCCCCCAATTCCTTCCATTCCTTTCAAGTTTATGTTTATGTGTATGTTTAGAGCTTTTTTTTATTTAACCTGTACTGTCCCACTGCTGGGCAAAGGTCTCCCCCAATTCCTTCCATTCCTTTCAAGTTTATGTTTATGTGTATGTTTAGAGCTTTTTTTTATTTAACCTGTACTGTCCCACTGCTGGGCAAAGGTCTCCCCCAATTCCTTCCATTCCTTTCAAGTTTATGTTTATGTGTATGTTTAGAGCTTTTTTTTTATTTAACCTGTACTGTCCCACTGCTGGGCAAAAGTCTCCCCCAATTCCTTCCATTCCTTCCTTAACAGATTATTAGAGCTTAAACTCTAATAATCTGTTAATGTAGTCAGGGTGCTTTTTGACACATTTACATATTTCGAATATATAAATAGTAGTCGATCGCTAAAAGCTATTACTAAGACTAACTTAACTACTTACTTAGACTGCTTGATAATTGACATGGATTGCGATCTAATTATGTGCGTTTTATGAGACGCTCTGGTAAAATAGTTAGGGTGCTTTTTGACACATTTACATATTTCGAATATATAAATAGTAGTCGATCGCTAAAAGCTAGACTTGAATACTTACTTAGGCTACTTGATAATTACTCTTAATTCTGGCTACAGAAACGGTACATTTTCTTTCTTCTCTTGTTATCTGCAGTCCGAATTGTACTTGACTTACTTGAAAAAGATTAGTTTAAATTGACAGTGAAAACCGAACATACTCTTTCATTGAATATCTTTGATTAATACATTTTGCAACTTCGTCCTGGCAACGTTTTCGATTTTTATAAGGAGTAAATCCGCTTAATAAAAAAATTCAGTACTAGTTTTTGCCCACGGCTTCGCCTGCGTGAAATTTTGATTTTTGTTCAAACTATGACCATGCTACATCTGTTGCTCTGTTTCTGCGTGTAAGAGGAAAAAACCAGCAAATACATTTCGGATTTATAAAATTACGAAGAATAAGAATTGTTTCTTCAATAAAAATATTGTGTATTAATTATATTAATATGTATGCTACAGGTTGTAGTTAAGTAGTTGCTACAGATGTATGTTAAAATCACAGATTTACGACTTGTGAGTTATTATTGCAAGCCGTAACTTATCATTATGAATGTAACCTTAAAATTTAAGTGAAATAAACGTATAACCAATATACTTAACAGCTACACTTAAGCCATTAAATCTACAAAAATTAACAAATTTAATGTCTCGTCATAATTCCACTAAATAGCCTATTACAAACGGGCCATAAACCCCGAGGTTCGCAATAACAGTTTTAAATCAAAACTTAATCACGGCAAGCGTAAATAGCGGTTAATCTTGCGCTAACGGTTTCAACCCATTTCAGCTTGGAGCTGTAAATCATAGTTATTCTTTGTACTATGATAGATAGGGCTAGGTCTGGGACGTAATAAGTATTTAATAACAGGGGTACTGTAAACTAAGTTTCTTTAAATTGATGGTTTGGGTTAAGTATGTTTAACTAAATAGTCCAATCACGGTAAGTGAAAATAGCGGTTAATCTTGCGCTAACGGTTTCAACCCATTTCAGCTTGGAGCTGTAAATCATAGTTATTCTTTGTACTATGATAGATAGGGCTAGGTCTGGGACGTAATAAGTATTTAATAACAGGGGTACTGTAAACTAAGTTTCTTTAAATTGATGGTTTGGGTTAAGTATGTTTAACTAAATAGTCCAATCACGGTAAGTGAAAATAGCGGTTAATCTTGCGCTAACGGTTTCAACCCATTTCAGCTTGGAGCTGTAAATCCTAGTTATTCTTTGTACTATGATAGATAGGGCTGGGTCTGGGACGTAATAAGTGTTTAATAACAGAGGTACTGTAAATTAAGTTTCTTTGAATTGATGGTTTGGGTTGAGTAAATTTAACAAAACAGTCCAATCACGGTAAGTGAAAATAGCGGTTAATCTTACGCTAACGGTTTCAACCCATTTCAGCTTGGAGCTGTAAATCATAGTTATTCTTTGTACTATGATAGATAGGGCTGGGTCTGGGACGTAATAAGTGTTTAATAACAGAGGTACTGTAAATTAAGTTTCTTAAAATTGATGGTTTGGGTTAAGTATGTTTAACTAAATAGTCAAATCACGGTAAGTGGAAATAGCGGTTAATCTTGCGCTAACGGTTTCAACCCATTTCAGCTTGGAGCTGTAAACCCTAGTTATTCTTTGTTCTATGATAGATAGGGCTGGGTCTGGGACGTAATGAGTGTTAAATGACAGGAGTACTGTAAATTAAGTTTCCTTGAATTAATGGTTTGGGTTAAGTATGTTTAACTAAATAGTCCAATCACGGTAAGTGAAACTAGCGGTTAGCCTTGCTCTAACGGTTTCAACTTATTTAACTAAAACGGTAAGTCAGTTATTTTTTGTAGTTTGATAGATAGTGCTACGTATACGACATAGTGTGGAAATTAGTAGGGGTACATAATTTTAAGACATTATTTTAATTGTTTTTTAGGTTAAGTGTGTTAACTACATGGTCCAATCACGGCGACCGTAAATAAATACGTTTTATAGTAACGATTCTGTAATTTTTTAGTAAAATAATCCTAATCGGTAAGGATATGTACGTGTAGGTACATCTTGCACAACTCTGACAACCTCACATTGGTCAAGCTATCAAGTTTTTAAAATGGGTCATCCACATTTTAATATCCTTGATTCCGTCCCTGTCCTCATATAAGTTCATTTAGTTGTAATGGCTTTATACCTTGACATAAAAGAGAACCATTATTTTAAAAGCGTTAAACTGTTACGGGGCTAGTTAAACGTTAAAATGGGACAAGGGGGGAGGGGGGATGACACTGATATGGGCGGAGAATATTGCACAGTTTTATGTTCTGTGTGTAATATCATTTTATGTCTCCGTTGTTCAAGGAAGCAGAAGTGAAGTTGCGATATGACATGACGTTTTATATTGTGTTTTGCCTCTGTGAGATGATTCTTATTAGCTAAGTAGGCATGAGCGTTTACTTTTATTGCTAGCGGAATGACCGCAACTTTGGTTGCAAGTTTGAACGTCCTCCCTAGACGTTTTCGATGTTAGAAATATCCTTACATAGTATAAAATAAAGTCGCTATTTTCGTTTGTTTATTTGTTTGTCTGTATGCTTAAATCTTTAAAACTACGCAACGGATTTTGATGCGGTTTTTTTTAATGGATAGAGTGATTCAAGAGGAAGGTTTATATGTATAAAAATTCCCAAAATTCCCACGGGAACGGGCACAACGCGGGTAAAACCGCGGGGCGCTGCTAGTTACAGAATAAAACCAGGTTAACTGCGTATTTGGCTTCGCGGTAGGTTCCGTTATTGTCTCATTCAAAATGTGCTTCGGTAGTGCGGTTCGACGATTTTTACTTGGTTTTGTAACCAATTAATCATAATGCTATTAACCACACTAATACCAGAATACCAAGATCCCGCATACCGTTTCCGTGATTGATTTCGTTGGATAAAAATCAATAAAATCAGTTATTGCAACACATGTAGCACAATTTACATGCAGGTCTGAAATAACATGTTCAGTACATGTTATACAAATGACCCTATTAAGGTATAGCAATACTAGTTTGCTATTTTATGATCGTCCAATAGATACTCGTTTAACGTATAATAGCATTTTTTGATAAGCAGTAGTTCTGCAATACTTTTGCAAATTCAACTTTGTCTTCAATTTTCTTAATTTCAACTGGAAGTTTATTAAATATTTTAACAGACATCGAGCTTGGCCCGGAGCTGTGATAGTTTTGATTTGGGTAAAATCAAAGGTGATATTGCAAAAAGGGCTAAGACTAGGTACAGTAGCTCAAAAAATCCGATAAACTATGATAAATAAATGCGCAGAGTAAAACAACCGCATTAAATGCTTAATTTATGAGTACTTTCACATTTTCCAATTTGATTTTTTCTCAGTTATTGAATTACTGCCATTTTGATCACATATAACCTTTTTTATATAACCTACATAGAATTAATAGCCTACATGTAAAAAATGCACTGAAGAGTTTAGTTTTGTTAGCAAAACTTCTCAGACGTTAATGATGCATCAAATTGATGCATCATTAACGTCTGAGAAGTTTATAGTACTATAGTACCAACACGTTTATAGGTACTTTATACTTCGAACAAGACTTTATACGTTTCTTTTATTTCATTTATTTTTTTATTATGGGGCCAACAGCAATCTTTAGTTGTTCCTAATAACGTAGGTACTACATATAAGTGGTTTCAGTATTATTAGGGGTCTTACTCATAAACCCCTCTTAACTTTTAAGCATTTGCTTAGCAGCTGCTTAACCAAAATCTCACTCATAAACGCGTCTTAGTGTTAAGAAGTGGCTAAGTAACGATTAAATAGCTGTCAAAATTAAACAACGTCGGGACCTTGTTTAAAATAGTTAAGAGGCAAGATGGCGGATTTCAATCAGCTGGTTGACGTTGAAAAGTTTGGTGTTGTAAAAATATCTTACTTGTGTGGTGTAGCTAGGAAGGTTTTAAACATGGACCTGGACTTTAATAATATACAAAATTATAAGGACGACGTGGAAGATCTGGAATCGGTTGCATCTCCGCCGCCGACTAGAAGAAGAAACACCTACAGGACTCGTTTCCATCCGCTAAACGAATTTTCGGATGACGAGTTTCGGCTTAGGTACAGGTTCACCAAAGCAAATATGCGCCGCATTATAGAACTCCTAAGTTCTGATCTGCAAGCAGATACAAGAGGAGCCGGTATGCCTTGCTGGAACTGCAAGTAATGCCAGTGGTACGTTACTGGGGTCGCCATGAGGTAGGTATGTTGCATTGCTCCAAAGACTCTTCCTTGCTTATCTAAGCAAAGTATAACTAACGTTTATGAGTGAAAAAAAGTTAAGCATTGCTTAAGTATTTAAGAGCCTCTTAATTAAGCAGCGGCTAAGCAACGGTTATCGATATTTTTATAAGTAAGACCCTCAATCTCTGAGAGACACACGGTATATGTATGTATCTACCTTTCATGTATCTGTAATTTTTAAAAGTATACTGCTGAACATAGGCTAGGCCTATCCACTCATATCCACTGCGCTGGCCCTGAGGAGGATTAAGTTGTTACTTGGTGAAGTCGCGGGTCACCGAGAAAGTCGAAGGCAAACGTGTAAGAGGTTTGTTTTTATTTTCCTGTTTTCGTAAATAATCAAGAAAATTTTGTCGTTATATTATTATTATTATTTTGCGCCTGTATTGTCCCACTGCTGGGCAAAGGCCTCCCTTCCCTTCTTCCAGACTGCGCGATCGTTATATTAATTTTGTAAAACCATCATTAATAGTTTGATGAGTGTAATGTTGTTTATATTCTGTTAAAAGTATTATATTATATCATATTTCTGTATAAATGGATCTAAACAACTGTGAATTATTTCGAAGTAACTTGCCCCGCATTCACATTGCTGTATTCTTATAATGGTGTATGAAGATCACGTAGCTCATAGAAACCTCTTTAGTAATCAAACTCATGGGACAAGTTAGATCTATATATTTAAAAAAAAAAAGGAGAATGAAGGATGAATACTTACTTTTTGGCGGGAAAGAAACTAAGGAGGATCAATGGTGTGAAAATGGAGCGAAGAATAAAAAAATGTTTGTAACCATATATTTCTAAGATCGGAGAATGCTGAATAAAATATTTTGACTACGAGGTGTTTAAATCCTGTAATAGTTAACAATAAAAAATCATCCAACGAATTGCAATGAAACGTGTTCTTTTCGTTGTTATAAGAATCCAGGATAATACAGAAATCGGTTTTAAACAGGCCTTTAGCCTATTTTTGTTATTTGTGACATTTTATTAATTTTTCAAGTCGAGTATGGCCGGGTGGTTTTTGGCGGGAACGGGGAAAAATCATGTCGCCGCATTTTATTATTTTGTGAAATATGTTTCTATCAGTGATAATTAGTTTGCCGATGCTTTACTGAGGTCTAACTTGACCGCGACTTTTTCGGACTATGACGTGACTTAGACTGTAACTATTTTGATAAAATACAAAAAAAAAAGGTTCAATACTTATAGGTAACATTAGCAAATGCATAAACCATGCGACACCAAAATATAAAAGGAGAAGAGTATGACTGCCTTATTTTTAAACAATGTCAATGTAATTTTCAATCAGAATACATGAAATTACTTTTGATGGACACTGTTATTGTAAAAAATAACTGGAAAATAATTATCCGAAAGAAACGAAGCAAATTATGAAATACTGTACCCTTTGGTGGCCCAATTTCTATATACTTTTGCAATATCTCCTTTTGTTTATATTGGGAATTATTATTTAGGTTCTGGCAAGATGGACACGTGCACTAGATAGTTTATAAAATCCTGGGGGTATTTTTTTTTTTGCAAATTGAACGTTCAATGATATATTGACACCACTGTTTGTGATCAAACTGTCAAACTGATCGAAATATGCCAGTAAATTGAATTCAATACATTTAGGAGAGTCCATCGGCTCATCAAATACGGTTTAACAAGTTCAAGCAGGAGCTTTTGAGAAAACTATTATCTGTATACTTGAGACGCTTACCTAGAAGATACTTATTTACTCGGTATTCGAAGACAACGTTGTTCTTTAGCGAAGACAGACTCATGTTCAGAAAACGTTCCACATTCTGGCTGTTCGTATGAGGAATGTGGATTTGAAACGCTTGGTTCTAACGCGCGGAATGCTAACCATAAAAGGGTCTGTCTAGCCGTACGATTGAAGAATGGGGCGGGCGGGACGAGACTATGCAGCTCCTAGAGGGCCAGCATGCAACCACGTAAAGCCACGAAAAGAACTCTTGTCGACGTGTTAAAAAGTGACAGATAAGTAAATATTTTGCCATAACGCTGTCTCTTTCTGACACGTCAAAAGAAATATTACTTCGTGCGCATCCTAGCCTGGCTGGGCGCACTCTCTGAAGTGTATCCGATAGAGAGCTAATAGACACGCCACCTTATCTCGATGCTCAAGATTTTACACTTGCAACTTAGACCAGGTTTCATTGTCTATCAGCCTCCTGGCTCGCCGTACTAGCTCCAACACACACTAGTAATTACTAATTTGACTAAATAACACTGTGTTGACTGCCTCGGTGGCTCAGTGGTTAGCGATCCTAACTTCTAGGTCAGAGAGGCGTTGGGTTCGATCCCCACCCAGGGCAAATTTTTAAGTGATGAACGTAAGTTTTAAATTTTAAATTTTTATGTGTTTGCTCTGTGTCTGGGTATTATTTAGTTACTATTTATATAAGTATGTATTTAAAAATAAGTATATGTAGTATATCAGTCTCTGGCAGCCATATCACAAGCTATGCTTAGTTTGGGGTCAGAGGCCGTGTGTAAGATGTCCCCAAAATATATATTTATTTATTTATTTGTATTCAGTCAAATTAGTCCCACTGCTGGGCAAAGAGAGACCTGACTCCTCTAGTTTCGACGGTAAAGTGCTGTACGTACTATGAAACCGTAAAAACAACGCCTACCATAAAACTACCCAAATACATAAGTCACGTATCGCACATCAAAATGTCACTGCAAAAGAGGCAAAGGGTTCGTGCTCGCGTCAACGTCACATTGTTATTCGGTTTGATTTCCCCGGGCTCGAATGATTAATTCTGCCAAATCTATTGGGAAATTATTTATTGGTTACGCTGCTGGAATAGGCAACGGTTTGATGAAGGTTAAGAGGTTGGCCATTGGACGGATCAAGCGTCGAATGCGTTGATTGAAGCTTAAGTGTGTGGTTTAGACGGTTGAAAGTTTGCTTGTTCGAAAGACTACGAATGGTAAGGACTGTTAAATAACATACTTTTATGACAGTTCAATATTATTATTAAGCAAAAAAAAAGGAAATCAAAAAGTTTTATTGTCGTAAATGTTGTAAATTAATAACTTAACTCAATACTCAATCGTTTATTTAATTATAACATAACATGCAACATTTACATGTTATATATTACATGTTATAAATATATATGTATAGAACATATATGTTCTATACATATGACCCTAATTTAGTGTGGCATATTGTACGGAGTGAATTATTTTAGTGTGCTGTTATAAAATCGTTCAAAAGGTAATCGTTTAGTGTACAATAACATTTTTCTATATGTAGATCTTTCAGTACTTTTATGGATTTGGCCTCGTCATCAATTTCTTTAATTTAAACCAGACAAAAAAGATAATATAATATACTCCATCCCAAAGCTCAGATCACAAACGCTTAGTTTAAAAAAAAAAGTAAGCCAAGCAGTGTAATTTATATTTTCAATTTCAATACAGCTAGATTGGCAGAAGTTAATTACTTGTCTAGAGTGTACGTAGGTAGCATATTCTAAAAAGTAACATTCGTACGCGTAACTCCGTCCTAATCAAAATATTTCCATACCCGCGGGCTTTGGGCTGCCTTTCCAAGTATTTTAATTTATTCCACCGCCAGAACTATCTCAAAATATTAAAACAAGGTTTCCCAAACTTTTTTTGGTTCACGAAATAGAGTACTACTGTGTACTATATGTACAGAGATATCACAAACTTACCTACCTTTTTTCTCCAGGGAAAATTATTTGAGTTTAAAAGCCACCGCTCATTGTCTGACTCTTTGTTTTCTCGCTTGCCCAAGATTTACTGAGTTTTTTTTTCTAGAAAGATTTTCTAAGTTGGTCCACATAAATGATGATTAGTTGCAGATGCAAACTAAATGAAATGATCTAGGTGTTGTACTCGTAAATACTGTTCAGTTTGGTTGCCAGCTTCGACCTAATGTTTTTAGCCCATTTTACCTAACTTTTAAGGTTGCTAAGAAGAAATCTTTAAAAGCGTTATGGCCCCCAGTTTTTCATAAACAATTTTTTTTTTGTATTTTTCTATAATTGGCTTAAATTAGGTATTGTGATTTAGAAGCAAATTCTGAAGCAATAAGCAGTTAATCAATGCCAACTTTTGCAAATAGATGCCAAAAATTGTGGTGTCTTAAATTATAATGCTAATTGTCCTTGCGTAATTGTGTATGTATCTAAGTTAAGTATGTAACGTTATAATTGTTACTTAAGTTTGTACTCGCTGCGCCCTCAATACAGGGTATATATGCCATATATTTAGTTAATCTAGTTTTTAACTGAATTAGGTATATATTTGCAATAAATGAATAAATAAATAAAAAAGGAATGAAACCAAATTTCAATTATGTTTTTAAAACAATAATATTGGTCACACGTTTTTTTTTAAAGAAAACTCAATTTAAAGCATGTTACGCTCACATTTTATACAGAATCACCCTGCAGATTTGAAACATGTTGTAAAAAATAAAATCTGTTGTAAAAATGTTCTATTAAACACTATTTAAAGCGTAGTATAATCACAAATACATACTCCATCTTCGGCTACAACTTCGCTTTCCATCAGGTGAGTTAGTGGGCAAATGTAGAAAAATTGGGAAGAGGAGCACCTCCGGATACTTGCGCCACACGCCCCTACTTAACTTCAAAGTTTGGGAACCCCTGTCTCAATGTATTATCTTACTCGTAGTTGTAGGTGTATCAATCTAAATTCTAAATTCCGGCCCTCGTCGGAATTCTACGAGAATACCTCGTAAGAGGCATGCTGAGATGAACGCATACCGATGTCGCTTAGTATCGTTGTTACTATCAAAGCGTTTGAAGCTCAAAGGTGTAGATTGGAAAATAAATTTACAGACAGCTTTACGCGAGTATAGTAAAGCTTTGCCTGTAAATTGCATTTATTTTAAGCGGTTATAATCATCATCATTTTAGCAGTATGTCTTCTGTTTAGCATAAGCTTGCAGCAGGAATTTAGCAATAAGACCGGTTGGAAGCGGAATACATAGAGCCCGTCCCTGTGGTCATTATTTTCAGATTTATTATCAACCTGGTCTTATGTTGCGCTTGTCAGTGCATGGTCCGTACCGTACAGTACCAACCTTTTTAATAGTCCACTGCAGCTCGAAGGCCTACCCATGAAGGGCGATAGGGCCATTTCCACCACGCTGGCCCAGTGCGGGTTGGTGCATTCACACACGCCATCGAATTTCTTCTACGGACGTATGCAGGTTGCCTCACGATGTTTTCTTTCACCGAAAAGCCAGTGGTGTGGAATTCCGTACGTAAGTTCTACGGAAACTCATAGGTACAGGACCAGGACTTGAACCCACGACCTCAAGAATGACAGGCCAGCGTTACAATCACTAGACCACCACGGCTTGTCATGCCACCAGTGCATGGTCATAATTCGAGAACTTTATAATCCTATTTCCCATCAGCTCTGTATGCTATGTGCCCTTCCCTCTGCGATCTGCTTTATTTTTTTTCCGATTGACTTGCGATCCGCGAGGCTATGCTGGTAACATGCGAAATAAGATTGCAAAATACACAATGCAGAACAATCTACTTAGCCATTGTATCTACCACTAGACACAGGCTTTCACTTGTATTGCCAACAATACCAGTTCTAAGTAGAAACTATTTTGTAAAAACAATAATAACGAAAGTAGGTTTTCTTTTCATATAAAAATATAACTATTACAGTATTTTCATAGCAGTGAATTTCGCCATAACATTTGTCTAAATAAACCATCAATTAACACAAAATAATCTATTTTATACTCTACAGTTTCGTGTAAAGGTCTATAATAGCACGTTCGAATATCTAAAAGAATAATGTTCCGATTTTATTGTGCGTTGGACTTTTCCGTTTCCGGTAGAGTCCGCACAAATGTACACTTTGCTATGATATTTCTCATGTTGGACCAGAGTTGGCACTGTCTCAAATTCGAAAAGGCAAAATATCGAGAGATTAAAATAATCGGCCAAGTACGAGTTGGACTCGCGCTTAGAGGGTTCCGTAACGTATGGAGCCCCTCGGCAAAAAAAAAAACACGATTGTTGTGTGGGATCCTCCCTTAAATATTTATATAATTCTGTTTTTAGTATTTGTTGTTATAGCGGCAACCGAAATACATCATCTGTGAAAATTTCTACTGCCTAGCTATCATGGTTCATGAGATACAGCCCGGTGACAGACGGACAGACAGACAGACGGACAGACGGACATCGAAGTCTTAGTAATAGGGCCCCTTTTTTCCCTTTGGGTACGGAACCCTAAAAACAACGTGGGTGAATACTCGTAACATCCAATATGATATAATTATTATAGCTGAACTGTTCTGCTTCTCTAGAAAATATTTGCTTCGGGCTGTACCTATAGTTTATGTAAACGTATTTACGTAATTAACGACCTTACGCCCGGGAAACAGCTAATATTCACAAACCAACTGGCATTAGGCTCTTGTGGCCAGATATTAATCTAGGCTAAATGTTTTGCGATAATTTAGACCGAAATTACAGGCTACGTCGTTTTGCCGTAGACCTAGTTAGCTACAATTATTTGGGATACGCCATTTTCAACAATTGTCGGTGTACAAGTAGTATGGTAGTTGACTGGTATTTTATTTATTAAAAATATTAAGATCAGTGAATTATGCAATTAAATAATATGATTCGTAAACTGAAAAAATCGTTAAAATTGGCTTATCAAGTTCAGAAATATAAGCTTGTTAAGGATTTTGTAGGGATAAGGAGGGGATGTCTTGTCCCATTGTCCCTTTTTCACAAAGCATAAAATTGTATGACACTTACAGGCAGTGACGTTATAGTCTGCTATAGTGCGCTCTTTGTCTAGCAAGAAAATAAATATGTAGTATGCTTTGAAATTCTTTATTTTTAAGTTGATTTTATTTTTGTTTTGTTTAATGGGCTCTTTTTAAAGAAGACATCAAAAAATATTGTCTAACTAACGGACTAGTTAATAATGATTTTATACCCATGCAAATTGTATCATTATATATATATAGGTAGGTAGGTAGGTTGTCTTTGAACATAATTTTATATCACGTGCGAAATCATTAAAATTTATTATTTTTGGAAAAGCATTTCCATACAAAATGTTCAGTTGCACTGGACAAAACGTATGGAACAGCTGTTTTTCTTTTTTGCTTTCGGGCTTGGTGCTATGCTAAAAGTTTACATTGATAAAATATATACATCTTTGTATGTATCAAAATAAAAGTTTTTCTCGCTTGCCTTTTCCAGAATTTCTAAGTCTGTGAACTCGGTTGAGGTTCGAGAGAGCAGATGGCGGTGCAAAAACAAACACCAGATGCGCTAGTATTGGAAATGTCTAATGTAGTGGACGAAATAATTTAGGTCCACAGCGCCACGGAATAATACAGAATTAATTACGTATCCTTTGATACGTAATACATTTGTATAAACATCAATTACAAAGAAAATGGACCAGATCTTTGACATTGTGCTTGCACATATTACGTCTAAGCTGTCAAAATTTGTATGCCAAAATAATTATATAGCACAGAGCTATCACAACCAGAGGGATAATGTGGTTGAAAATTGAAAATTAACTCGATTTAGTGGCTTTTCATGTTTGACAGTTTTGACAGCTCTGGGCAAGATTTGTCATACATTTTTAAACGGTTCCATTTAGCTTACCCCGTTTGTTTTCTTAGCTCAAATTTAGTAATTGAAATTTCAACCTTTTACTGTCAACCGGTTGATCTGAAATATAGAATACGCCTTTGGTTGTGGTGACAATACAATTGGCTACTTGCCAATTTTCTGAAATAAATTTTATATTTTTTGTAGACTTATTTTAAACCCCCTACAATTATCTTTTTTTTTTCAAAAAAACTTTATTGATGGGGAAAACATGATTTTTTTATCTTTTGGTTAGAAGTTCGCGCTAAAACACTGTGTCACATGACATTTCCGAGCTATGACGTCATATTTCAATAAACAAGACAATGCTAATACGGCGCTCTAACTGTTTTGAGTGATAAGTATACAGATTTAAATGGAATTGTGAAAATAACAAGCTACAAAGCATGTGCGGTGTCTATGTGTCAAAGTACGACAATTAAATGTCCCAACAAATTGTTTTTATACACGTTCCTAAATGCCCAAAACGTCGAAAGCAATGGTTACGATTGTATACCTACACTGCCTTTACTACACACAAATTTCCTTTCCTTTTCAGCTGGACATATCCTATGGCGTCATCGCCGTACGACTGTCGCGAAGATCTAGAATTAAAAACGTAAACTATAAGTATTTTGAAACGTTTTATTAAATTTTGAAGTAGGTATTTGATTCATTTAAAAATTATATACAACGTCTTGTACAGATATAATAATGTACTTTATTTCGGTAGGTACTTACACGGAAGTTTTTGCATTCCGAAATTCGGCAGAACAAAAATCAGGAATACAGGCAATGAAATTTGCGATCATAAACGAATCGATCTTGGGCAGATTTGCACTATCCGCTTTAAAGCCTAACTCCATTTCGTGAAACTCTTTAGACAGCACAAATTGAAATATTTGAGCGATTTTTCTCCACTTTTTCTCAGCAAACTATAGAACATCACAGTTGGGCGTAACAAAATAAAAACTAATAACACAAAAATAATATTGGTAAAACACTTTTTAAAACTAAACGGTTTTATTACTAAAAGCTAAAAATAATAACTCAAAAATAAAATCATGGGGCCCAACGTACAAAACGAAATCTTCCAGACGAAGGCCCCACGATTTTATTTTTGAATTATTATTTTTTAGCTGTTAGCATATAAAACTGATTAATTAATAAAAAAAATTACCAATTTTATTGTGGTTGAGAATTGCCTCAAGCAACAACAGCGCTATCTCTGTGATATATAGGTGATATTTTTGGGTCGTTGTGCTTAGCCGATTCGGTATCTAGACAGATACATAATCAAAGTAGGTAGGTACATATCTATAGTAGATAAAAAAGAGAGATTTTTTCTAGTAATCGAGCTTGAATGAACTCAGGATTATTTTGCTTTGTTTTTTCGGGAACATCGGTAATTAATGGTAGGTAAGTAATAGCATAGGACAGTAATTAAATATCTGTGAGACAGTTTATAAGTACTATTCTTCAGAGCGTATTCTTGTTATTATGTTATACTAACATTATTGTCCAAGAAAAAAAGAAGGTAGGTACTTAATTTATGTGTGTAATTTACCTGTACATAATATATTTTTACGGCTTCAGTGACCGGCCACAGTAAGTTGTCTTACCTCTACTTGCACATTTACAAGGCAATGAATTTTTAAAAACTCTATTCAGCACTTATTAATCATAACACGTATAATGGTATTTAAGAAGAGTTGGTAATGATTTTTATTTCCATTTTTTGCTTCAACTTGAGATGTTAGAACAAAAAAACACTATAAGTTATGTAATTTTATTACGCTACACACAGTTTTTGGAAATTCTCAGGTTGTGATTTTATTTTATTTAATGTGGGATTGCGCAATGTGGAAATTTAGCGTATTGTAATCCCTTTAAATCACTTCTTGGACCTTGACTTACCTACTAATCTTTTGACGTGATAATGATAATAATCGGCCAAGTACGAGTCGGACTCGCGCATGGAGGGTTCCGTACTGAATGGGAGCCCTCCTTAAATAAATATATAAGGGGGGCGGGCTCCCATACAGTACGGAACCCTCCGTGAGCGAGTCCGACTCGTACTTGCCCGATTATTATTTTTAATTATAAATATAGTGCACGCTTGTAGGTCGATTATTTCTGTCGTTATTATCGATGTTTCAGGCCTTTTATGTCTCTTGCTCGATTTAGGCCTCTCCTTATATTTTTAGTGGATTATTTTAAATTTTAGTGCGTAGCGCTCATAGCGTATATTGACTAGGTGTTCGTTAGCGATCATCGAAGTTAAGCAGCGTTCATCACGGTCAGTTTTCGGATGAGTGACCGCGGGTGGCCATTACGGCTGAGTGCTACTGTACTCGACACTTTAAATTTTAGGCTGCGGTTGTTTAAACCGTTTAGCCATGTCAGAGGCCTTCAGACGGTTTAAAAACTCTGACACCAGGGCCAGCCACCCGGCCTACACGTAATTACTGATTTATTTCGAGCGTATTGACCATTGTTGCTTGCTGGTATCTGAAAAATGTCGTCTATCTAGTCGGAGATTTTTTCAGTTTTTCAGATAAATTACGTAAAATTTGTCAAAGACTTCCCCTATAAATTTTCAATCGTTAGTTGGAATCAAATGCTTAAATCCGCAATTATTTTGTAGAATGCAATCCTTAGGTACTAATATTCTTAAGAGATATCTTTGTGATAAGCATTTCGAAAATCTGAAACAAACGCCGGATTTGAACCTGCCCCTTCGGATCACTAGCCCGACGCTCACCCAACTGAGCTAGCCCGCATCCCACGATTTTTTTTAAAGTGCTTATCATTACTACCATTACATTACTACTTACTAATATTATAAATCCGAAAGTGTGTTTGTTAGTTTGTTCCCCTTTCACGCAGCAATGGATTAATGGATTAACTTTATTTTTGACGTAGACATAGTTCGAAAGACGGCAAACGACATGGACTACTTTTTATCCAGGAACATTAAACGGTTCCTATGGAGTAGCACAAAAATCAAAATACCACGCGCTCGAAGCCGCGGGCAAAAGCCAGTTTTATATAAATTCATAATTTGGCTTTCTCTGATTCCAGCCATCTATCCATCAAACACATGACGTCCACTGCTGGACATAGGCCTCCCCTATGGATCTCAAATAAGACTCGTTGAAGTGACTTGCATCCAGCGTGATCCTGCGGCCTTGATGAGATTATCTGTCCACCTCGAAGGTGGACGTCCTACGCTGCGCTTGCCGGTACGTGGCCTCCACTCGAGTACTTTTCGACCCCACCGGTCATCAGTTAACACAAATCAGCGGCAAAGTTAATACAGTGAAATTTTAACTAGCAAACATACCTTTAAATAAACTCACAAAGCAATTTCAATTTATTTTCGCGGAATTTCAGAATACCGAATATTTTGAAATTATTCACAGAATTGCTTTGTGGGTAACGTGTTAGTAAACAGATGTGAGCTATGTAGATTAAATGGATACTAAACCGTTTCAGCTAATTACAAGCTTTTATTAAACTTACTGGATGTACCTATGTACGAGTCAATCAATCCGGGTTCTTCTCCCCCCGTGTTTGGCGGGAGTGAGGATGCCAACTCGAGATTGATTCTCTTTTTGGCGGCTGGACGCCTCAGCCAACTAAGGGCCGAGGGGCAATGTTTGGAGGGTGCGAGTACCCTTCCCAGTCCGCGAGGACGGGCGGCTTCTCTCAGCACCCTCGTTAGCCATTGATATGGCCATCGTTGGCTATCTCTTGGCTTGGTAGAATTGGGTTGGCCATCTTATGGCTTGGTGGATTTATGTTTATTTGAGCCTCATCTTCTACTTCTATGTTGCCGCTTGGTCCCTCTCGCTTTCCTCTGCTTCGTCGTCCGAGCCAGCCAGTAGGAGATCTCGAGGGAGGGCACTATGTACGAGTATGAAGGTCTTAGTATGTATGTAAGTACCATGGAGCTGATCTGGTGATGGAGTCTGAAGGGGGCTATATGGACTCCTGTACTAAACAAGATAAACCTATCGTGTTTGGGCACGTTTTACTTGTTTTGGCTAGCACTCTGCGGCTACATGATATCCGCTTTTTATTTTCATAAAGTTATTTTTTGTAATAAATAATTTATTTTTAGATGAAAAGAATTTTAAAGGTACTATCAGATCTCCAAACAGATCTCGCGGGTATTCATTTAATATAATTTATGTATTGATAACCCAAGATGATAGGTACCTAAACCTCGATATCCGTTCTTGACCAATTTGGTTTATGTTAATGTGGGAGCATACATCGAGCGTGGGCCGTGGGCATGAAATATTTACTGGAAGCCGCGGCGGAATTTCATCTATACTTATAGTTCGCGAGAGAGACGGAAGATGGGACTGCTCGCACGCACGGCTGCACTGATTGCAGATTAGAAATATAAGATGCTCGGTTTACGACCTATGCTTGTAGATAGTTAATTTAGTACATTAGTAACATGATTTGAAATGGTTTGGAATAATTATTTGGATTTATTATTACAACATTATTTTTAAACTTTCGCGATTTGAGCACATTATCCTACGAACTTAGGATACTTATCGCGCAATAAAACTTGAGGTAACTCTTTTTCTCCCAACGTTTCGGCCAAGTTGCATTGGTCGTGGTCACGTATATTTTCAATCCTTGTTAGGATTTGGATATCAAACTGATAAATAATACTTCAACATTTTCTTACAAAAAAATGAAGTATTTACTCAACAAAAAAAACCAACTGTTTCTGTTGAATATTCATTTATGTTTTATTTCTTACATAAAACCTATAACTTTTCGAACTTTTTTATCTCATATTAACTTAAATTTACTTTTTACCCGGCACCTCTATTTAATACTAGAATGGAGCGTAAGCCTACAAAATCCCAGATTTAGGTATAATCTGGATAAGACAAGGTTTCAGATACAAACTGTGGAGAAATAATATGCTTGAAATACAGAGTTTTGCAAGGGTGTGTATGAACTTTAAGATAAGAGTAAGTAAGCAGCATTTTCGAAAAAAAATTAACTTAGAAATAGTTAGGGATAGGTGTTGCAAGATTGAATGAAATTGTAGGATAAGTCAGGTTTTGCTAGTAAACTGATTGATTGGCAAACTCTTTATCGATTCACATACACAGAAAACACAAAATACAGAAAAATAGATTAGCTTAAATATGTGAAGCAAAATGGCCTTAACACTAAAGTTGTTTTTGGCAATTTCATGCCTTTAATTTCACGTATTTTATAAAAAAGTCTCAAAAATTGAATTCCTGTTTTTTCGCAATCTCAAAATTGGCACCTACAATATAATTATAATACAATTAGTAAAGCTGCAAACGCTGAGCAAATTAGTAGAGCTCACAAAATGACACCCAATTATTTTTGAGTTGAGAATTAATAATGATTTTTCGCAAAAAAACAAATTAAAACCTTTTAAGGGCGATTAAATATCTTCAAGTAATTATTTAAGGTGAAACAAATGACACTAATTTGTTCAGAGAAGGCTTTTAATAATGATTTTTTGCTAAAAAATAGCATGACCGACTTTCCCGTTTACAGAATTCGCGAATATTTCGCACAGATCGATATAGCATTTTCACATTATTGTTGATTTATCAAAAATGTCTCAGCCCATTCCGATAAAATTTAAATGGGACCGATTCCGAAATATACTCTTTCCAGTAAAAAAGAATTATTTCAATCGAACTACAACAAAAAAAGTTATGCGTGGTTACACATAAAAAAAAAAAATATACGCGTCGAATGGAATACCTCTTATGGTGGTATTTTTTTTTACTTATTTCCTGAAATAATACTGTAATTAGTATAACATTAACATTATCAAGCTGTTTACTTAAACCTTGTGACATCCAAAGGTTGAGATTTTTTACTTCAACGTTTAAATTTTTAGCGAAAATAACTAAATAGATACTAACTATAATTCAAATATAACGAACATAATGTCTCCTGCTTTTTGGAAGTCGGTAAAAATTTAAATCTCGAGAAATTTAAACTAGAGTATACATGGAAGCTTTGTTTAATACGTCGACTATAAAACTCGCATTTTATCCGCCATCTCGACGGTTTCGAGGACACACAGGCTCGGGCCATCAGGTTTTTAAGAGATTTACTTACAACTAGTGTTGTGATTTCAGTTAATCGAAAACATATCGATATTTTTTTTAGCATCAAATAACGAGAAAGACGTGATTTAGACCAAAAACAATCGCAATTTTTGTCATAAAAAATTTCTGTTAAAATAACAAAAAAGGGACACCTTGACTTAGATCACCCATCACAGGAAGCACAAAAACATGTTTTTAAAAATGCCTTCAAAAGAACACATAATCACAACACATATTATAGCTAGTTACTTTTAAAAAAAAATACTTTCAAAACACACAGAAAAAAATTAAAAATAAAATTTACAAAAAGTTACACAAATACTTAAAAACTTTACATAGTTCTTTTCGCTAAAAATTTAAACGTTGAAGCACGATAAAATATCATTATCGTGGTTGAAGTATAAAATCTCAACCTCTGGGTGTCACAGGGTTTAAAAGTAAACTGCTTGAAAGTGTTAATTTTACTAATTACAGTTATTTTTCTAGGTAAAGATAAAAAGTAGAAATTTAGGTATAAATCTACATAGGATTCAAGTAATTTTTAAAAGCTTTCTTTGAACAAATTAGTGTCATTTATTTTTCCTTAAATAATTACCTAAAATATTTAATCACCCTCCGACGACGTTTTAATTTGATAATTTGTAATTTCAGCTCTAGTTTCAGAATTATGTTTAAGATTTGTAGCCTAGATTAAGGTTGTAAATTATAATATTATTTAATTAGATTTATACTGAAATTGCTTCTTCGTATAATAAATTCTATGAATAAGTAGCATTAGCATGTAAAAACGAAAGTGTTAAAGTTGATCGCGAGTTATTTTCGTCCAATTAGACAGTAAAAAAATGTAGATAGGAGTATATTTTTTTAACAAAATTAAAAAATAACTTCGTCTAATCTGTTTCTATCGAATAAAATTGATGATCGATAGTTTTAAATTCGACTTTAGCCGTGTTAGTAATGTTTTAAAAGGTGACCTTAGCCTATAAAACGAACTATTATGAAGCTAATTTGTTGGAATTTATTTATTTTTATTAACAATTCCTAACTTAAAAAAAATCAAATTTAAATAAATTACTTTTCAAAAGTTATATCAACATTACAAATAACATAAATTGTTTCTTAGTTTATTAACGATGAGTTTTACAATAAAGATCTTTAGAAATCAAATCAGTAACGTGTTGTCAGGTTTACATTCAGGTTAGAATAACGTTACGTACGACACGGCGCAACTTGCGGATTTGTAAAGCGTTAACTATGTATCGATTTTTTAATCGAATAATAGACATCACTAGTAACGCACTTAGCGCAATGGTCCGTGAACGGGACGTGAGCTTCAGCTTCAGGTTAGGATAACATACGACACGGCGAGGCTTGCGCGTCGTGTACGCTTAGTTACTACATGGTAACTTTTTACATAGAGCTCGTGAAGCTAAATAGACTTGTCAACTTGGATTGTTAGAAAAACTGTGATGTGTTTCTTTAGTAAATACAGGAGAAGGCGCTCCCATAGCACAGTCCTTGGCTAGGTCCAAAACCACAGAGGCTTCATTATTTTTCATGTAGGTTATTTTATGTCATCAAAAACTTTTGATTGATTGATTGAGAGTTTCTTCAAGACCTACATTATTTTAAAGTTAGCTACATTATTATGAAATTTCCATTAAAGGTTTCATATAAACGAAGATGAGATATTCTAATTTCGTAAATACTAGCGACCCGCCACGGTTTCGCACAGGTTTATGATACATGTAAACCTTCCGCTTGAATTACTCTATCTATTAAAAAAACCGCATCAAAATCCGTTATGTAGTTTTAAAGACATAAGCATACATAGGGACATGGAGACAGCGGCAGCGACTTTGTTTTATATGATAAGTTGTCTGTTTTTAAGAAAGTCTAGGCTTTTATATAATTATGTATCTACCTGCCTACGTACATCCATGCTTGAAATTAATTGTAATTTTTATATTTACCCGCTAATTTTGTACAATTTTAAGATTTAAAATTTGCCATAGCTGCAGGGTTTGAACCTACAGAACTGTCATACAGTATGGGTTTGTCTAATGGGATGGGTAACCAAAAAACCAAGGGCTTTACTAATTAGAACGATATTTTCTACTACTCACGCTAAATTTATTGATTTCTAATAACAAGCGTTGGTCATGATACCCTTGTATGTAATAAATTCAGCTTGCTATTTTTTTGATTGAATTAAGTTGTAAACAATTAATAATAAGTCGTTAAATCGACTCCGGACCCAAGTGGGCCGCTGCAGGGATAACCTCGTGAAATGGGGATACTCAGAGAGCGCTCAGTGCGAGTGTGGAGCCCCGGTGCAAAACATGCAGCACTTGCTAGCATGCCCTCAAGGCCCAACCTGCACTCTCCAGGACCTGTACCAAGCATCTCCTCGCGGAGTTGCAGTGGCGAAGCGTTGGGAAAAGGCCTTGTAAACAGACATTTGGATCATCGATACGACGAAGAAGAAGAACAATTAATAAATTTAACCATTTTATATACCATTTTCTAACAGGAATAATATTTAGTATACAGGGTTGTCCAGAAATGGTGTACTAAGCCGAAAGGTGATATAGGCAATCATTTTAAACAACTTTTGCTTATTAACAACCAAACAGAAATTCGATAAAAAAATTCATGTGTTTCATACATTTCGTCGATTGCGAATTGCAGTTTTGAGAGAAACAGCTGATATATTGTCTTAAATTTGTGTTGGCCCTATTGTAAAAGTTGTACACAATGATGGTCTTAAACTCTTAATCGCCTTCTTTTGACTTAGTACACGGTAATAAGATAACCAAGTATGAAAATAAAACGACAACTGACTGGCCACTTTATCGATATGTAAAATCATTATCATACTACTACACGAGACTTGAGAAAAAGTGGTACTTAATTAGCTCATATCTCAAGTTTTATTGCGCGATAAGTCCCGTGTAGTAGTATGATAATGTGTTGAAATCGCGAAAGTTTAAAAATGACATGTAAAATCATGGTAAGTTTGTTTAGTTAACTAAAGAAAATTTACCTAATTAGCCTCCCTCCTGCCGATATATAGAATTACATATGTGAATATTCCTAACATACAATCAACCATCCATAATTATACAGGGTTATTTCATCAATTAGCATCCTCTTAGGGGTTTATTCTGTACATCAAAACTAACAACTTTTGTTCTGCGACTTTAGTCAAAACTCAAAAAATAAATTGTTTTTCCATAGAAAAATGTCGTTCGCCCGCGACAAAATGTATGGAACAGCTGATTTTTAGGGTTCCGTACCCAAAGGGAAAAACGGGATTCTATTACTAAGACTTCGATGTCCGTCTGTCCGTCTGTCTGTCACCGGGCTGTATCTCATAAACCATGATAGCTAGGCAGCTGAAATTTTCACAGGTGATGTATTTCTGTTGCCGCTATAATAAAAAATACTAAAAACGAAATAAAATAAATATTTAAGGGGGCCTTCCATACAATGCATTTTAGACGTTTTTCGCTCTATATTAATAATGGTATTAGGTAGATGCTTGAAATTTTCACAGAATATTTTGTTTTATATTCACTTCAATAATATATAATAAAATTAAAATAAAATTAATATTTAAGGGGGGCTCCCATACAGTACGGAACCCTCCGTGCGCGAGTCCGACTCGTACTTGGCCGATAATTTTTTCGAGTTTTGACAAATGTTGCAGAACAAAAGTTGTTAGTTTTGATGTACAGAATAAGCCCTTAAAAGGATGCTTATTGATAAGAAATAACCCTGTATAGGCAAACATAGCATACGAGTACGTGGAATGGTCTGACCCACCGGCTTTGAATAATACCGTCTTGGCAGACACCTCCCACGCTACTGCCAACCAGGTCACTTGCAATCGCAACTTGGGACTTCATTGTGGTGAAATATATACCATTTTTAGGGTTCCGTAGTTTCAAGTTTAAAAAAAAATACGAAATTAGAATATGCAAAAAAAAAAGGGAAAAGACTCTGTGTTATATTTTTAAATCTTATATAATTCGTTGTAATAAAACATACACAAAAACCTGTCTATAATATGCAAAAAAATATATTTCTTTAAAAAATCACAAAAACCTTGTTTTTTTAATCTAGTACACTAAATATTCACAAAGTATTCTAGGAGCAAACTATGTACATTCAAAATTAATGTAACACAAAACTTACCTACTGGTTACGATATGAATATTACAAACAAAAAACCTATGTACGTAACTTATGAAACATTGTATTTCTACACTAAATAAAATACCTACCTAAAATTATCTGCAAAAACAACGGCTTAAAATCAAAATAAAAAGACACAGTATTTTCCTTGTCGAAGGGTGCGAAGAAAGCAGACTGCATGCAAAAAAAAAACTAGATAATACTGACTATCCCATCAAACCCAGGAAACGTGAGTCTGAAAAAAGATATTTGATAGCGCATGTAAATCCATCAACCCGTAAGTAAATTTATTGGCGTGTCAGATATGTCCGCAAATAAATGTACTCATAGTAGATATGCCCATATTCTTCAATATAATATTGAAGACTAGCAACCCGCCCCGGCTTCGCACAAGTTTATTATACATATAAACCTTCCTCTTGAATCACTCTATCTATTAAAAAAAATGCATCAAAATACGTAGTGTAGTTTTAAAGATATAAGCATACATGGGGACATGGGGACAGCGGAAGCGACTTTGTTTTATACTATGTAGTGATGAAACGTTCAAAAAATTCTTATTCATCTACGGAACCACAGCTACATTGGATGTTAAACGTACAATTCAATTTATTTGGCTTGACGTCCCGTTTTTGGCTTCAAACTGGTAACTTTTAAAATTGCTAGCGTAAAATGGTGAGCCGGTGAAGTGTGAAACTTAGTTTATGCCGCCGGTCAGCCGAGTCGAATCGTAAAAGGTCTCGGTTCGACAGTTTAAAGTTACATTTAAACTAAAATAAAGGGAATAATTTATATAGTACTAAAATAAAGGGAATAGATTTGTTGGCTGGGAAGGGTAACGTACTTATTAGATAACAAACAATAGGAGCCGTGAGATTATGGAGGTTGAATTTAGGTTAATCGAAAGGTAAAATACTCAAATAGGTATATAAGGGACCATGATACCTAGACCAGCCCATAGTACGCCTTTTTGTTCAGGGCAAAGTGGAATGCACAAAACCGCGCAAAGCTCACACATAAAAGTAAGTTCGTATAGGTCGAATGGCTAGCCCTGGTGTCAGAGTTTTTAGGCCGCCTGAAGGCCTCTGACTTGGCTAAACGGTTTGAATTTTTTTTTCATTTGAATAAGTGACCTACAATTTAATGTGTCATCCGAGCCACGGTAGCGCTCAGTTGGAAAATGCCACCCGCGATCACCCATCGAAATACTGACCGTGCGAAACGTTGCTTAATTTCGGTGATCGCTGACAAACAACTAATTATAGTACGCTACGAGCGCTAAGTCCCGTCCCTCATGAGATGGACTGACCAGATAAAATTTGTTGAGGGCAGGGTTGAATCGAAGATAACCTCCTTGCAGAGAAATAGAAATCAATGGCTAACTTTAATAAATTATGGGTAAGAGTAACCAAATAATTATGTAATGTAAAAAAAATACGCTACAAAAAAAAATACAGAAAAAATATGTAAAAAAGGAAAAGAAAAAAGAAATCAAGAAAAAAGAGGAAAAAGCAAACTTGTTTGCGTCTTTTATTTCATCCCACGAAAATAGCATACACGTTTATAAAACCATGTATTGCTCGACTTATACCATAGTAAATTAGCATAAATCGACTGACGTCTGACGAACATACATAAAAAAAACATCCTTGCTGAAGCCGGGCGCTGGAAGACACTGCGAGGAATTATAGGGCGGGCCCGATTACCCAATTGACCTTCAGGAGAAAAAGGTGACGAGACATCGTGAGGCGCATTACATCTGTCTCTACCGGAGATCGATACTACGTGATGATCACGACCGCTCTGCCAGGTAGCGATCAAGAAAAATACTGTTAAAATTTTCATGCGTTACTCGTTGTGCGTAAATAATATGACAGACGTACACATTGGATAGAAATATTGGATAAAATTAAGGAGCATAAAATATCATTGCCATTCAGATTAATGATAAATTAGGTAGCTAATAAAAATATCAGAACGTCGTTTAAGGCCAAAGCGCCACCCTTTTTATGGTGGACATTCCGCGCGTTAGAACCAAACGTTTCGAATCCTCATTTCTCACACGAACAGCTAGCATGTGGAACACTTTGCCTGGGTCTGTCTTCATGCTAAAGTACATCGTGGGTGTCTTCAAATCCCGAGTAAATGGGTACCTATCTTCTAGGTAAGCGTGCTACACCCTAGACCGAAAATCTGCTCAACATCAGGCAGTATGTAGTCAAATGCAAACCTATTCGGAATAAAAAAAAAGGTAAGTATTGTTATTGGATACATAATTAACACCAATGACTTAAAAACCTATGATAGAGAAAACCAAAAATCTCTACTAAGATTAATAAAATAGGTACACTGTTTAATTGTATAAAATCCTTACATTTTTAGCAGAAATCGCACTCGCTACCATCACAATATAACCTCTAATGACACTTTGAAAAATGTTCCAGTTACGGAACTACGTGCCTACAAACTGTCGTTATCTTAGGAGATATAAGCTAGTCAAACCTACACGACTGCAAAGTTGGACCATTTCATTTCCTTCTTTTTAATATTTTATCATATTAAATTATGAAGTATGCAGTGCACACACTATATGTACAGTGAATAAAATCGATCATGTGTGACTCAGACTCGCGCAAAATAGGTTTTATACCTTAAGGGTTATTCTTTACCTCTTCATTTATTTAATTTTAATCATTTATTTATGAAGTGAATATACAACTAAATATTCTATTAATATTTTAAATTATCGTTATGAATATCGAGCAAAAATGGCATAGAAATCACGTTTGTTTATGGCAGCCAAACTTTTATTTTATTTAATCCGGTTTTTAAATGCTGATATAGCCGCAACAGAAATACATCAACTGGGAAAATTTAAACTGTCTAGCTGTCACGGTTCATGTGATACAGCCTGGTTACAAACAGACAAAGACTAAGACACCATTGTCTCAGTCTGTCTCTGATAAAACGGGACCCTATTACTATGACACCATTGTCTTAGTAATAGGGTTTCGTTTTTTACCCTTTAGGTACGGAATCCTAAAAATTGCATCAGTGATTCGATTTAGATGTATGATATGGTTGTTTTAGCTATTTATGAATTACTTCTGTGGATTCAATATAGCAGTTGCAATACGTTCTGATACGTTGCAACCCTGAAGCAAAAATAATTGACCTGATCATCCCGTACAGCTAATAATACGTTCTATGCGCAATATTCCTAAATGTAAGATTTTTTTGCAATTAAGTTTTACACAGAAATTCCGATATACCTAATCCACTCCTACACAGAAGTTTGACACACCTTGGTCTGCTCGCTTCGTTCCGATACATCTAGGTAGCAATATTATTGGCCTATGAAGCGTCCGTGAACGCTACTGACAATATGATATGATTTTTATTTAGAGTGTTATCCACACTAGATGTTATCTCATAGAGTTACCAGTTGGTAGAGTGTCGGGCTAGTGACCCAAAAGGGCAGGTTCAAATCATGCGTTCGCTTCACATTTTTAACCGACTTCCAAAAAGAAGGAGGTTCTACGTTCGTGTGTATGTATTTTTTTTTGTGTATGTTCATCGATAATTTCGCCAATTGTGAACCGAATCGAAAAATTCTTTTTTAATTCGAAAGGGTATACTCCCAAAGTGGTCCCAATTAAATTTTACAGAAATCGGCTAAGCCGTTTTTGAAAAAACCAATAATAATGTAAGCAATTCGAGCGAAATATCCGAATTTTGTACACGATGAACATCGATAATTTCGCCAATTGTGAACCGAATCGAAAAATTTTTTTTTAGTTCAAAATAGTATACTCCCAAAGTGGTCCCAATTAAATTTTACAGAAATCGGCTGAGCCGTTTTTGATAAATCAACTATAATGTAAACAATTTGAGCGAAATATTCGAATTTTGTACACGATGGAAGGCGGTTTTGCCATTTTTTGCGAAACATAATTATTGAAATGCTTATCACAAAGACAACTACTTTCAATATCTTCGTTCAGGTCTGACTTCCTTTCTAAATGGAAGGCGCGTGCGGCGGACACCTTGCGGGATGACGGAGATGGGCCATAACTCAACAACCCATTTGTTGAGGTTACTAGATTTATTCTTCGTAAGATAATGTCCTTTCATACGAAGGTTGCGATAATGTGGCGGAGGTGGGAGATTTGTAGAGGATGCGAGGTAAAGTCGGGGATAAAGACATATTTTGTTAGACAGGTATGCATTTATGTTACGCTTGAGATAGAGACTGACTTATTTGTGACACTGCACATTGTTATTAATTATTGATTCTTAATGGTGATTAATAATTTCATTGAATCAATTATTAGTTTTGATAATTTACAAATATTAATACATTAGTTTTGTGTAACTTATTATTATAAATAAATGAGTATGAGATTTAAATCAATAGTTACGGTGCAATAGTTCTTGGAATGGTGTTTTGTTTATCTTATTTAGCTTTTGTTAGATTTATTTTTTATCTTTGCCATTATCGCGCCAATAAATTATTTATTATTATTGAGAAGACTTTGAGGAACATTAGCTTAGGGTTGGGATTTTGAGTTCGACATAAAATTATATTCAACTGCCTAGTAGGAGTCGTTGTCAGCCATAAGAAGATTTAATTTAATAATAGTAAAATAATATTAGGAAAGACGGAAGGACACAATAAAGTTCCCTATAAGAGTTCGTCGTTTACCTACGGAACCGTAAAAAGTGACTTTTAACCCTAAAAAGTAAGTTAATTGACGATGCGGAATTAAATGCCATCAAAGAATAGCAAATTAAAAATAAACAAAAGATTCATCCACGGAAAGTTAATATTAAAATACGTAAATGACAAAATTATAATGGAAGCACAAACGAAACTCAATTAACGAAGAAATACCTAAGTGTGGGTCAGTAATAATTTGCTTGATCGTTTCACTAAAATATTGTAACTAATTGAAATTATTGCACTTTTTTCCAAGTAGTTCAACTATTTTAAAAGTTTAAAAAAATTGGTTAAAATACTTCTAATTTGTTCAACGGTTGAACAGATCGTAGAACATATCGGAATAGACGGACCGTGTGACTGTGTCGACCATTAAAACACTACAGTGTTTTTATTACAGTAGGTACAGTGAAAATTCGAATTCCTTTAGTTACCGTTTAAACTAAAACGTACCAACCTACCTAAACAGCATAAACAGGTGTATTACACTGGCAACACGAGGCTACATGAAATACGGCCGGTAGCTTTGTGCAAGGCATGTAATGTAACTGCTACTAATAATTCTGGTAGTTTGTATGCAAAGTAATGCATTCACACGTTTATTGGTAACACGCGGCGTTGGTATGTAGGTAAACATCGGCTTTGGCAAAAGATCATATTATTACTCTTTATGGCCTATGAAGATTAAGTTATAGATATCATAATACGCTACAAGTATACCTCTATTATAAAAAATATTTTTTAGTCGTTAAAATAAAAAATCGCCAACGACTAAAAAAATGCAAGTGGAGTCCCTCCGCGCCGAAGAAGTGAAACTTCGACGCAACAGTGCTTTCATACCCCATCCATGGAAGCGTTAAACGTTTGACGCAACCTTGTTGGAAGTAGCATTGGAAGTTTCAGTTCAAAAAACATTGACATATCAAACCTGTGTACCAAGAATCGTCGTGATTTTTTGAATAATGCTAGAAAAATCAACATCTGGACAGATAAAAGCAAAATCGAGAGCGGAGACCTCTCTTACTTCGCTCCCTCACTCCTTCGCTTCAATAACGCTAATTCATACTACTTTAAGCCGCCTCAATTTTGAGTAGAACAGCATTCGTTTTCCATTTCAGAATAACATGAAGGTATGCTCAGTTCCTTGTAAGGATCAATAAATTCAAATGTAACCTGACATTACCTCTCAAGATTGTCTGCAGTATCAATGAATACAAAACAGCTTCTTGTCTCCTTAGAATTTTAAATCGCGACAAGGCTAAACGAGTTAAGTGTCTGTAGATCTGGGGTGGCTAGAGGGTAGGAAGTGCGGTGGGGGAAGGAAGGGAGAACGTGCTTATTATAAGTGGGGAGATGCTTGAGCATGAGCGTGAGAATGTATGTAGTGTGTAGTGTTTGAAAAATTATACAGGGTTGTTGGACATCTATCAGCAACCTTTAAAGGGCATATTCTGTTTATCAAAACAAACAACTTTTGTTTTGTAACTTTTCCCAAATCTCACCCGTATTTTTTTATATAATGTGTAGTCAGCATAAGCTGAAGCAGCTGAGTGCAACTTACCGACATTGAGTGGCAATTGCCACCTAATCGATTATTTTATTTTTGAATTTATTTATTTATTTGTAATGTATCTGGATCTTAAGAGTCTAAAATAAAGAATTATTATTATATCTTTTATTCACGTAAAACTTACAAGCGTAACTTGGTAAATTGGTCGGCATCAGTGGAGCCGCGGCTAACACTGAGTGACCGTTTTACACAATAATCGGCCAAGTACGAGTCGGACTCGCGCACGGAGGGTTCCGTACTTTATGGGAATAAATATTTATTTTATTTTAATTTTATTATTTATCATTGAAGTGAATATACAAGTAAATTTTCTGTGAAAATTTCATGCATCTACCTGTTACCATTATAAATATAGAGCAAAAAACGGCTAAAAAATCAGGTTTGGTGTATGGGAGCCCCCCTTAATTAATACTTTTTTTGTTTTTAGTATTTGTGGTTATAGCGGCAACAGAAATACATCATCTGTGAAAATTTCAGCTTTCTAGCTATCACGGTTCATGAGATACAGTCTGGAGACGGACAGACAGACAGACAGACGGACAGCGGAGTCTTAGTAATAGGGTCCCGTTTTTACCCTTTGGGTATGGAACCCTAAAAATTATAAAACTTATATGTTAAGTACATATTATATGCAGGAGAATGATTATATGAACTATTGCTAGATATGATTTACAGTATTTCGGGCTATGGTGATGTGCTGTTATAATTATTCAATCGAATTCATAGAGTTGGCTTGGTCCTTTATTAGGAATAAATGGAGCCTAAGCCAACATTGACAGGCCCCTTTTACAATTTTGAAATATAAAAATACCAGTAACCCTGTATTATCCTAGGAAAGCAGCTTTAAAGTACAATTTTACAGTCGGCTGTACGCAGCATCACTGTAAAGTGAAGTGTGTGTGAAGTGATGCTGCGTACAGCCGACACTCTGTAAAGCGATGCTGCGTACAGCCGACACACTGTAAAGTGATGCTGCGTACAGCCGACACACTGTAAAATGATGCTGCGTACAGCCGACACACTGTAAAGTGATGCTGCATAAATCCGGCACACTACAAAGTGATGCTGCGCACAGCCGACACACTGTAAAGTGATGCTGCATACATCCGGCACACTGTAAAGTGATGATGCGTACAGCCGACACACTGTAAAGTGATGCTGCATACATCCGGCACACTGTAAAGTGATGCTGCGTACAGCCGACACACTGTAAAGTGATGCTGCATACATCCGACACACTGTAAAGTGATGCTGCGTACAGCCGACACACTGTAAAGTGATGCTGCGTACAGCCGACACACTGTAAAGTGATGCTGCATACATCCGACACACTGTAAAGTGATGCTGCGTACAGCCGACACACTGTAAAGTGATGCTGCATACATCCGGCACACTGTAAAGTGATGCTGCATACATCCGGCACACTGTAAAGTGATGATGCGTACATCCGACACACTGTAAAGTGACGCTGTGGACAAAAAAATGACTCTTTAAGTAATACGATATGAAAAAAAATACTCGAACGAGTGCGTGACGTCACAATGTTACGCCTTATTGCTAAGTGATACATTGTGACGTCACACGCTTGTTCGAGTCAATTTTAAATATATAACAATTTTGTAATTATATGGGAAAATAAAAAAAATAGTGTTGAATGGAAACTTCTATTATGATTATTACGTATTAATTTTTAGATAAAGAAAAAAAAATCAAAAGATGAAATTAGCGGAATGATCGCGTAATATAGGTAGTACATAAAAAAACACACGCATACATTCTAATTAAAAAAGTTCTCTTTTTAAAGTCGGTTTAAAGGTATGAAGTTCTCAAGTTTCAATTGCTATTTGTAGTTGAACACCATTAGATTTTTTTATAATCAAATTAATTTTATTAACAACATTCAGTTACAATGTTAAATGTAACTGAATGTTGTTAAAGATGCTAGGTATGTTATTTTATGATTTTTAATTTAATTAATTATTGTTTTAATTAATTCAATTTTAAGTTTTTTCTTATCATTTTAGAGTATTACTAGCTGCCCGACCTGGCTTCGCCCGGGGGTGAAGAAATAAATAAATATTAGACCTACTGAATATGCATTCAAATTTTGGTAAAATTCAGTGAAGTCGTTTCGGAGGTGTAAGGTAACTAACATTGTGACACAAAAATTTATATCTATATACAGTGAAACCTGGATAAGAGAGATTTCGTTCTCGCTTATAGAGGTTTTTCACTTATCCAGGTTTCTCACTTATCCAGTTTCGGAAGTGGCTACTCTCTCTTATAGAGGTTAAAAAATACGTCTAATTAGTATGTAGGTATCTACATGCGTAAAGAATGATAAATATGTTCATAATGAGTACATGGGTACTAACTGTTTGGGTTGTGTTGATTAGAATTGAACATAGATGATAGTTTGTTTCATTCATTCTAAAAGACACATTTAAATATTGGGAAAGTCAAAAAACGACTTTTTTAAATATTTCCATGCCCTTTAAAGCACTGAGACCTTATAGGGACCGTATATCTTTTATAATTTTATAAAAGTAATTCTAATAAGTCAAATTCATTGCGTATTTCATTTCGAGATTTTCCACCTTTGAACGCATACAATAGCTTATTGCATAACGACTTATTTATTTATTCCTAAAGATTTATTTACTAACACCGAACTTTCTCCTCAATTAATACTTATCAACTGGAGTAAGTTTGACCAATAAGATAGTGTAAACGCACGTACACTATTTCAAGAACACTATTTCAACAAACAGGATAGTTTAGACGCACGTGTGGCCATTCCAAAAAAATGCGATGCAAAAACAATGTTACTTATTTCCAAAAATATGTTTGGATAGAACACGATCCGAAACCAACGGTAGTTAGTTCCACGAAATTTAAGAATGGATCATAAAGTGCAGATGTTTCATTACCCTCAACTCTCGCTAATAGAGGTTCAGACAAGAAGTACTCTCAGTTATAGAGGTCCATGAGGGAAAAACGACTCTCTCTTATAGAGGTTTTGGTCTCTCACTTATAGAGGTATTTGAGGGGTAAAATGACGGGACCTGGCAATTACTCTCACTTATAGAGGTTTCTCACTTATCCAGTTCTCAGTTAGCCAGGTTTGACTGTATATAAAAATGAAACGTAGTTGTTAGTCTCGCTAAAACTCGAGAACGGCTGAACCGATTTGGCAAATTTTGTTCTTGAAATATTGGGAAGGTTTAAACGGTGAGAAATTTTATAACAGTTGCGAGAAAAATAACAACAACATGGATTTCATTTTCCCATACAAAATTTTCCGGCATGTACAAAATGTCATTGACACTTGACAGATGGTGAGATGAAGTTCATCGGGACCGCTAGTTTATGATAAAAACCAGACAAATATGAACAGGTATTTTATAAGTCAGCGTGCTTCATCTTCGATCACAACGTCTCTTTCGAGATGTGTTGGTGGACAAGCGCGGCATTATTCGCAAGAGAAAAAATAGTTTTGTAATAATAATGTTAATATAACTGCAATTCTCTGTGCTCAAATGTAACCAAGTCTTATAAATGTTTCTCTACGTACCTACGTTATCCATTGAAAAATAGATTACATTAAAATCTGTCCGTCCGTTGCCGAAGGGATGATCGGGTAGAGTAGAGCCGCGTTTCGTGCCGGATTACTGCCCACATCAAATATGGATTTTCATTAAAATTGTATGTTTGTAGTCAAACATTTTAGATTAAAATGTTTTACCATGGTTTTTAGGGCTCCGTAGTAAAACGAGGAACCCTTATAACTACATTGTATCCGTCCGCCGTCCGTCCGTCCCATTAATACAAAGCCTTGTAACTTCTACATTTATCAACCAAATTGCATGAAACTTAATATTATGATAGATTAAGTATAGACCTCAATTTTGAATTCTTAAAAAATTAAAACTATGTGTTTACGGGGTAGCTCCCATACATCTAAAGTGGGGATGAAAAATCGTTTTCAATGTGGGTTATCGTTGAATAGGGATTTTTAAATTGAATGCAAAGTTTAAATTAATTTGGTCGAAGGGTCAGATATATTAAATTCAACTTCGTCTCGTTTTGACACTTCGGTGAAATTATTTCGTGGTGTGTATGCTAGCTGTGCGAAAATACTTCTGACAAGAGATATAATTTGTATTTTACATAAACAGCCTACAAGCGAGAATATGAAATATGGCGTATGTAAAATATATCCCGAAATTTCTCCCCTCAATGTATCTTGTTTACAGTCGGTTTCATTTGGAGTCAATTGGGCTATAGGCGGTTAATACCTAATTAGTCCAATATACATTTGCCATCAGCGTTTTGGTGTATTTAAATTAAGCATACATCAGTGACTAAATTATGTATCTAGACTATAGTCTAGACACATAATTTAGTTGTCTAGATACATAATTTAGTCACTGATTTAGTCATAATTTATATAGTGTGATATACATGTCCTCTCTTATCGATTTCTTAGCCTGGTTGAAAACGGCTTGCATCTAGCGCGTTTCTACGATTTTAATTAGGTACTTGTCGGTGGACGTCCTACGCTGCGTTTGCCGGTGCCAGAAAGGTTTATTGACATACAATATTGAATACATAATATTATGTTTATATGTACAAAATACCATAGGGTAAAAGTGGGAGAGACACCATACTTTTTCTAAAAAGGAAATAATAAATGAAAAACATGTAAGTAATTAAACCGTTTATTTTTTGTACTGGAAATACACATTTAATATTTATTATTAAGACATTGTTTTGATTTTGACAAAAAATAATAATAATTAAAAAAAAAACTTAAGTCGGCAGCCATCTCTCCCACATCGTGTGGGACAGATGCCATAATGTATGTAATAAGACAAAAAAATAATTAGTAATAAAAAATAAATAAATACCTTGAGGACCTAATCCAGACTTCGTAGTAGTAGGTATTGCCGGTCTTAGGGCTCCTAGATAAAGTGCGAATTGGTATTCCAGCACCTCTGTGCCTCAGTTTTAGATTTTTCACCTTTTTAACGTTTTCCACGGCCAAAATTAAATTTTCTTCTGTCCACTGCCCTCTGACCACATTGTATTTCCTTAAATATTTTCTTGGTATCCTGTAATAAATAAAAATATTCCATAGATCGCACAAGAAAGCAGATTTGGCAAAAGGTGGCATCTCTCCTCATTTCGTGGGAGCAATGCCATATTACTAGAAATACTCAGTATTATACAAAAGTGAGATTAATCACATTTAAATAAGTTAAAAACAAACAAAACAACATATTAAAACTGATTCTTACCTTTACTGTGTCTTTATTTTACTTGCCAGAGTTACCGAAACCACATTCACACGAAATTTTGGCCAAAAAAATTGCGCGCGAAAAATGTTTCTCCTTAGTAGCACGTCAAACTCGAACGCAGCCGAGCAGGCACCGACAACTTTCTGTGACACCGTCTACAAGCTACTAAGTGCAGTGAGAAATATAGCCATCTCTTTCCCACACACTGAACTAGTGAGAGTATGGCGTCTCTCCTCATATGGCGTCTCTCCCACTTTTACCCTATTTATAATGTCACAATTTACCGAGCGAAGCGACTCGACTCGACGATGTTGATTTCGTCTATCCGGATATTGATTTTTGTCTACAGGTCGCATTTTTCAACGAATCTAGACGAAGCTTGGAAACATTTTTTAGGCGCCGGGCCGGTGTTTTTTTTTTTTTTTGGTAATGGTATTTCCTTCAAAAAGAGGGGAAATTTGCTGTCGCGCTATTTATCAGCCATGTCAAAATTTGGCAAGATTGTTTATTATCTAAATCTTAACAAGATACTCTTAAGTATGAATCAAATCGGTCAAGAGCGAGTCGAGATATAGGCTGATGAAGATTCAGTATAAAAATTTTTAGTTAATAAATATTTAGTGTATTTCCGCTATCTTGTTGTAGGCAAATAAGTTTAATGACCCTATTTAATACATTATTTAATCATTTAAAACCAAACTGGTAAGCATTACAATTAATTATTATAGGTACATTTAAAAGCATAATTTTACAAGATAGTGAAAATAATAAAAAAATAAGTTTTACTCATATATTCACTGCACTCTATTAGAAATAAATTGTAATTAATCCGTTAAAACTAAACTAAGAAATATATAAAATTTAAAAAAATAATGTAATCAAATAGTTAATGTATTGAATAGGCGCCTTAAACTTATTTGCCTACAAGATAGCAGAAATACACTAAATATTTATTCAAAACAAAGATTTGAAGATGAATTTCCGTGAAAACTGATGCTGATATAAAGTTATCGTATTAATAAATAAATCTTTACCAACAACCTATATCCACAATGATCCACTCATGTCTGTGAACTTGGCATATCATTGTCTAGCAGATCAGGAATAAATTAGAGTTCTATTCGCATGCAGCATAGTTCTGTAGTTCCTGATACTTTTTAGGAATAGTTCTGCTGATTTTCCTGAAAAAAAGTTAGTTGAAAAAATGATCTGCTAACTTCCGGCAGCAAATCATTTTTCAGATTTTCAAAAACAAATGCATGTTCTAGTCGCTTCCAAGTGTGTTCTATAGTTCCTGATACTTTTCAGGAATAGTTCTGCCGTTTTTCCTAAAAAAAAGTTACTTTGAAAAAATGATCTGCCAACTATCGGTAGCAGATCAATTTGCATCATTACTAAATTAAATGCAATCTTTTATTGCATGCAGGTAAGTTTGACAGTTCTTCATACTTTTCAGGCGTAGTTCTGCCAATTTCAGCTGAAAATCAATGTCAGGCGACGGTGATAACTGATGAATGTCTTAAATATAAAAATCAATTTTTTTACATCCTCAAATGAACAAGGAGGCTGGAACTCCTTGGTTTTGTATAGAAACAGATCTAATCTAGACTAACAATAACAATCTGGATACTAAAGTCACGCAACAATATCAGCAGATCAGGGGTCAAAGTCTGAAAAATGAAAAATGCTAATATATTTTTTTGGAATCTTAAAATTGTACTAGGAGGCCGGAACTCCTTGGTTTTGAATAGAATCTGATTAGTTCTAGAATAATAATTACAATCTAGACACAAAAGTCACGCGGCAATATCAGCAGATCAGGGGTCAAAGTCTGAAATATGAAAAATGCTAATATACTTTTTTGGAATCTTAAACTTGTACTAGGAGGCCGGAACTCCTTGGTTTTTAATAGAAACCAATCTAGTCTAGACAATCAATATCAATCTGGATACATAAGTCACGCGACAATATCAGCAGATCATGGGTGAAAGTCTAGAAAATAAAAAATGCTAATATATTTTTTTGGAATCTTAAACTTGTACTAGGAGGCCAGAACTCCTTGGTTTTGAATAGAATTTGATAAGTTCTAGAATAATGACTAAAATCTGGTCACAAAAGTCACGCGAAAATATCAGCAGATCAGGGGTCAAAGTCTGAAAAATGAAAAATGCTAATATATTTTTTTGGAACCTTCGAATTGTACTAGGAGGCCGGAACTCCTTGGTTTCGTATGAAATCTGATCAGTTCTATAATAATAACCACAATCTGGACACATAAGTCACGCGACAATATCAGCAGATCAGGGGTCAAAGTCTGAAAAATGAAAAATGCAATTTTTTTTTGTCTCTTAAATTGTACTAGGAGGCCGGAACTCCTTGGTTTTGAAAAGAATCTGATTAGTTCTAGAATAATGACTGAAATCTAGACACAAAAGTCACGCGGCAATATCAGCAGATCAGGGGTCAAAGTCTGAAAATTGAAAAATGCTAATTTATTTTTTTAGAATCTTAAAACTGTACTAGGAGGCCGGAACTCCTTGGTTTTGTATAGAAACAGGTCTGGTCTAGACAATCAATATCAATCTGGATACATAAGCCACGCGACAATATCAGCAGATCATGGGTGAAAGTCTAGAAAATGAAAAATGCTAATATATTTTTTTGGTATCTTAAAATTGTACTAGGAGGCCGGAACTCCTTGGTTTTGTATAGAAACAGGACTGATAAAGACTACCAACAACAATCTGAATAAAAAAGCCACGCGACAATATCAGCAGATCATGGGTGAAAGTCTAGAAAATGAAAAATGCTAATATATTTTTTTGGTATCTTAAAATTGTACTAGGAGGCCGGAACTCCTTGGTTTTGCATAGAATCTGATTAGTTCTAGAATAATAACTAAAATCTAGACACAAAAGTCACGCGACAATATCAGCAGATCAGGGGTCTAAGTCTGAAAAATGAAAAATGCTAATTTATTTTTTTAGAATCTTAAAACTGTACTAGGAGGCTGGAACTCCTTGGTTTTGTATAGAAACAGGTCTGGTCTAGACAATTAATATCAATCTGGATACATAAGCCACGCGACAGTATCAGCAGATCATGGCTGAAAGTCTAGAAAATGAAAAATGCTAATATATTTTTTTGGTATCTTAAAATTGTACTAGGAGGCCGGAACTCCTTGGTTTTTAATAGAAACTAATCTAGTCTAGACAATCAATATCAATCTGGATACATAAGTCACGCGACGATATCAGCAGATCATGGGTGAAAGTCTAGAAAATGAAAAATGCTAATATATTTTTTGGTATCTTAAAATTGTACTAGGAGGCCGGAACTCCTTGGTTTTGAATAGAATCTGATAAGTTCTAGAATAATGACTAAAATCTAGACACAAAAGTCACGCGACAATATCAGCAGATCAGGGGTCTAGGTCTGAAAATTGAAAAATGCTAATTTATTTTTTTAGAATTTTAAAACTGTACTAGGAGGCTGGAACTCCTTGGTTTTGTATAGAAACAGGTCTGCTCTAGACAACTAATATTAATCTGGATACATAAGCCACGCGACAATATCAGCAGATCATGGGTGAAAGTCTAGAAAATGAAAAATGCTAATATATTTTTTTGGTATCTTAAAATTGTACTAGGAGGCCGGAACTCCTTGGTTTTTAATAGAAACTAATCTAGTCTAGACAATCAATATCAATCTGGATACATAAGTCACGCGACGATATCAGCAGATCATGGGTGAAAGTCTAGAAAATGAAAAATGCTAATATATTTTTTTGGTATCTTAAAATTGTACTAGGAGGCCGGAACTCCTTGGTTTTTAATAGAAACTAATCTAGTCTAGACAATCAATATCAATCTGGATACATAAGTCACGCGACGATATCAGCAGATCATGGGTGAAAGTCTAGAAAATGAAAAATGCTAATATATTTTCTTGGTATCTTAAAATTGTACTAGGAGGCCGGAACTCCTTGGTTTTGTATAGAAACAGGACTGATCAAGACTACCAATAACAATCTGGATAAAAAAGCCACGCGACAATATCAGCAGATCATGGGTGAAAGTCTAGAAAATGAAAAATGCTAATATATTTTTTGGTATCTTAAAATTGTACTAGGAGGCAGGAACTCCTTGGTTTTGAATAGAATCTGATAAGTTCTAGAATAATGACTAAAATCTAGACACAAAAGTCACGCGACAATATCAGCAGATCAGGGGTCAAAGTCTTAAAATTGAAAAATGCTAATTTATTTTTTTAGAATCTTTAAACTGTACTAGGAGGCTGGACCTCCTTGGTTTTGTATAGAAACAGGTCTGGTCTAGACAATCAATACCAATCTGGATACATAAGTCGTGCGACAATATCAGCAGATCATGGGTGAAAGTCTAGAAAATGAAAAATGCTAATTTATTTTTTTGGAATCTTAAACTTGTACTAGGGTGCCGGAACTCCTTGGTTTTGAATAGAATCTGATGAGTTCTAGAATAATGACTGAAATCTAGACACAAAAGTCACGCGGCAATATCAGCAGATCAGGGGTCAAAGTCTGAAAATTGAAAAATACTAATTTATTTATTAGAATCTTTAAACTGTACTAGGAGGCCGGAACTCCTTGGTTTTGTATAGAAACAGGTCTGGTCTAGACAATCAATATCAATCTGGATACATAAGTCACGCGACGACATCAGCAGATCATGGGTGAAAGTCTAGAAAATGAGAAATGCTAACATATTTTTTCGGAATCCAAAAAATGTACTAGGAGTCCAGAACTCCTTCGTTTCGTATAGCATCTGATTAGTTCTAGAATAATGACTGAAATCTAGACATAAAAGTCACGCGGCAATATCAGCAGATCAGGGGTCAAAGTCTGAAAATTGAAAAATGCTAATATATTTTTTTAGAATCCTAAAACTGTATTAGGAGGCCAGAACTCCTTGGTTTTGTATAGAAACAGGTCTGGTCTAGACAATTAATATCAATCTGGATACATAAGCCACGCGACAATATCAGCAGATCATGGGTGAAAGTCTAGAAAATGAGAAATGCTAACATATTTTTTCGGAATCCAAAAATTGTACTAGGAGGCCGGAACTCTTACTTGGGTGCCGGAACTCCTTGGTTTTGAATAGAATCTGATTAGTTCTAGAATAATAACTGAAATCTAGACACAAAAGTCACGCGACAATATTAGCAGATCAGGGGTCAAAGTCTTAAAATTAAAAAATGCTAATTTATTTTTGTAGAATCTTAAAACTGTACTAGGAGGCCGGAACTCCTTGGTTTTGTATAGAAACAGGTCTGGTCTAGACAATCAATAACAATCTGGATACATAAGCCACGCGACAATATCAGCAGATCATGGGTGAAAGTCTAGAAAATGAGATATGCTAACATATTTTTTCGGAATCCAAAAAATGTACTAGGAGGCCGGAACTCCTTTGTTTCGTATAGCATCTGATTGGTTCTAGAATAATAACTAAAATGCAGATACATAAGCCACGCGACAATATCAGCAGATCATGGGTGAAAGTCTAGAAAATGAAAAATGCTAATTTATTTTTTTGGAATCTTAAACTTGTACTTGGGTGCCGGAACTCCTTGGTTTTGAATAGAATCTGATAAGTTCTAGAATAATAACTGAAATCTAGACACAAAAGTCACGCGACAATATCAGCAGATCAGGGGTCAAAGTCTTAAAATTGAAAAATGCTAATTTATTTTTGTAGAATCTTAAAACTGTACTAGGAGGCCGGAACTCCTTGGTTTTGTATAGAAACAGGTCTGTTCTAGACAATCAATATCAATCTGGATACATAAGCCACGCGACAATATCAGCAGATCATGGGTGAAAGTCTAGAAAATGAAAAATGCTAATATATTTTTTTGGTATCTTAAAATTGTACTAGGAGGCCGGAACTCCTTGGTTTTGAATAGAATCTGATAAGTTCTAGAATAATGACTAAAATCTAGACACTAAAGTCACGCGACAATATCAGCAGATCAGGGGTCTAGGTCTGAAAATTGAAAAATGCTAATTTATTTTTTTAGAATCTTAAAACTGTACAAGGAGGCTGGAACTCCGAGGCTTTGTATAGAAACAGGTCTGGTCTAGACAATTAATATCAATCTACACACACGCGACACTATCAGCAGATCATGGGTGAAAGTCTAGAAAATGAAAAATGCTAATATATTTTTTTGGTATCTTAAAATTGTACTAGGAGGCCGGAACTCCTTGGTTTTTAATAGAAACTAATCTAGTCTAGACAATCAATATCAATCTGGATACATAAGTCACGCGACGATATCAGCAGATCATGGGTGAAAGTCTAGAAAATGGAAAATGCTAATATATTTTCTTGGTATCTTAAAATTGTACTAGGAGGCCGGAACTCCTTGGTTTTTAATAGAAACTAATCTATTCTAGACAATAAATATCAATCTGGATACATAAGTCACGCGACGATATCAGCAGATCATGGGTGAAAGTCTAGAAAATGAAAAATGCTAATATTTTTTTTTGGTATTTTAAAATTGTACTAGGAGGCCGGAACTCCTTGGTTTTTAATAGAAACTTATCTAGTCTAGACAATCAATATCAATCTGGATACATAAGTCACGCGACAATATCAGCAGATCAGGGGTCAAAGTCTTAAAATTGAAAAATGCTAATTTATTTTTGTAGAATCTTAAAACTGTACTAGGAGGCCGGAACTCCTTGGTTTTGTATAGAAACAGGTCTGTTCTAGACAATCAATATCAATCTGGATACATAAGCCACGCGACAATATCAGCAGATCATGGGTGAAAGTCTAGAAAATGAGAAATGCTAATATATTTTTTTGGTATCTTAAAATTGTACTAGGAGGCCGGAACTCCTTGGTTTTGTATAGAAACAGGACTGATCAAGACTACCAATAACAATCTGGATAAAAAAGCCACGCGACAATATCAGCAGATCATGGTTGAAAGTCTAGAAAATGAAAAATGCTAATATATTTTTTTGGTATCTTAAAATTGTACTAGGAGGCCGGAACTTCTTGGTTTTGAATAGAATCTGATTAGTTCTAGAAAAATGACTAACATCTAGACACAAAAGTCACGCGACAATATCAGCAGATCAGGGGTCAAAGTCTGAAAATTGAAAAATGCTAATTTATTTTTTTAGAATCTTAAAACTGTACTAGGAGGCTGGAACTCCTTGGTTTTGTATAGAAACAGGTCTGGTCTAGACAATTAATATCAATCTGGATACATAAGCCACGCGACAGTATCAGCAGATCATGGCTGAAAGTCTAGAAAATGAAAAATGCTAATATATTTTTTTGGTATCTTAAAATTGTACTAGGAGGCCGGAACTCCTTGGTTTTTAATAGAAACTAATCTAGTCTAGACAATCAATATCAATCTGGATACATAAGTCACGCGACGATATCAGCAGATCATGGGTGAAAGTCTAGAAAATGAAAAATGCTAATATATTTTTTGGTATCTTAAAATTGTACTAGGAGGCCGGAACTCCTTGGTTTTGAATAGAATCTGATAAGTTCTAGAATAATGACTGAAATCTAGACACAAAAGTCACGCGACAATATCAGCAGATCAGGGGTCTAGGTCTGAAAATTGAAAAATGCTAATTTATTTTTTTAGAATCTTAAAACTGTACTAGGAGGCTGGAACTCCTTGGTTTTGTATAGAAACAGGTCTGGTCTAGACAATTAATATCAATCTGGATACATAAGCCACGCGACAATATCAGCAGATCATGGGTGAAAGTCTAGAAAATGAAAAATGCTAATATATTTTTTTGGTATCTTAAAATTGTACTAGGAGGCCGGAACTCCTTGGTTTTGAATAGAATCTGATAAGTTCTAGAATAATGACTGAAATCTAGACACAAAAGTCACGCGACAATATCAGCAGATCAGGGGTCTAGGTCTGAAAATTGAAAAATGCTAATTAATTTTTTTAGAATCTTAAAACTGTACTAGGAGGCTGGAACTCCTTGGTTTTGTATAGAAACAGGTCTGGTCTAGACAATTAATATCAATCTGGATACATAAGCCACGCGACAATATCAGCAGATCATGGGTGAAAGTCTAGAAAATAAAAAATGCTAATATATTTTTTGGTATCTTAAAATTGTACTAGGAGGCCGGAACTCCTTGGTTTTGAATAGAATCTGATTAGTTCTAGAATAATGACTAAAATCTAGACACAAAAGTCACGCGACAATATCAGCAGATCAGGGGTCTAAGTCTGAAAAATGAAAAATGCTAATATATTTTTTTGGTATCCTAAACTTGTACTAGGAGGCCGGAACTCCTTGGTTTTGTATAGAAACAGGTCTGTTCTAGACAATCAATAACAATCTGGATACATAAGCCACGCGACAATATCAGCAGATCATGGGTGAAAATCTAGAAAATGAAAAATGCTAATTTATTTTTTTGGAATCTTAAACTTGTACTTGGGTGCCGGAACTCCTTGGTTTTGAATAGAATCTGATTAGTTCTAGAATAATAACTGAAATCTAGACACAAAAGTCACGCGACAATATCAGCAGATCAGGGGTCAAAGTCTTAAAATTGAAAAATGCTAATTTATTTGTGTAGAATCTTAAAACTGTACTAGGAGGCCGGAACTCCTTGGTTTTGTATAGAAACAGGTCTGGTCTAGACAATCAATAACAATCTGGATACATAAGCCACGCGACAATATCAGCAGATCATGGGTGAAAGTCTAGAAAATGAAAAATGCTAATTTATTTTTTTGGAATCTTAAACTTGTACTTGGGTGCCGGAACTCCTTGGTTGTTTTGAATAGAATCTGATTAGTTCTAGAATAATAACTGAAATCTAGACACAAAAGTCACGCGACAATATCAGCAGATCAGGGGTCAAAGTCTTAAAATTGAAAAATGTTAATTTATTTTTGTAGAATCTTAAAACTGTACTAGGAGGCCGGGACTCCTTGGTTTTGTATAGAAACAGGTCTGTTCTAGACAATCAATATCAATCTGGATACATAAGCCACGCGACAATATCAGCAGATCATGGGTGAAAGTCTAGAAAATGAAAAATGCTAATATATTTTTTTGGTATCTTAAAATTGTACTAGGAGGCCGGAACTCCTTGGTTTTGAATAGAATCTGATTAGTTCTAGAATAATAACTAAAATCTAGATACAAAAGTCACGCGACGATATCAGCAGATCAGGGGTCAAAGTCTAGAAAATGATAATAATGCAACATTGGCTATTGATGCTACGGGTGGTATTGCAAAACGCGATAAGTCACAGAAGCCGCACATCTTCTTGTATCAGTGCGTGCTCATTACACGAGAAGGCAGCGTGCCTACATTCCAAATGGTTTCGGCTGACCAACGATCAATCATTGTTAGCTATTTTTTGAGCCATATTCTCGCTGCAAACGCTCCGATTCCGCCAATCGTCGTCACTGATTTCGGATGGTCCTTATTAATCGCTATAGCGCAAATATTTGGAGGCTGCGCCAGCTTAAACGAATATTTACAAAAGTGCTACGACGCCATTGTAAAAAAAACGACTTCATTGCCAAAGACATATATGAGATTAGACGTTTGTCATCTAATGTCAATGATCACTCGATGGCCTAGCTTAAAAGGAAATGACAAATTGTTAGTGAGAAGATTTTACAAGCGGTGCATCGGCAAAGCGGTTCAAATGACAAATATGGATGATTTGTCGTATTTTATAGAATCGGTTCTTGTCGTTGCTCTCAGCAAATGCATCGGCTCAGAACCGAATGGGAAGCTTTTACCATCTGTGGAACGATTGCAATTTTTAAATACCAAAATCAAAGGCATCGATATAAATAGTGACGATGATGATGAAAATGACGAAGAGAGCGACAAAGAAAATGTTGATTTGGACAATGACGATGATTTTGACCTTGGAGAAGAACAGGAGATCGTAGAGTCAGGAAGAGACGGATGGAAACTATGGCGTGATCAGATATATGATGCGGCTGTGGTAATAGCTGATCAATCATCCAATGGTGATACAATTAATGCGTGCTACAATAACGATTTAGCCAAAAGATTGAAGAGGTATCTTTTACCATATGTAGCTTTGTGGACCGGCGTGATGGTACCTATTTTTAAGCGAGGCTCAGTGACTCCCACTTCCGCTGCCGTTGAAGCAGAGTTTGCAGATCTAAAGCACCGCGAGTTCAGAGGTGAAATACCTATGCGCATTGATCGATTTGTTACGCAACACCTCGAAAAGCTTGAAAACAAAATAATGGAGCGTTGTAAAGCATCAGACTGTCCTCCAAAAAATGCACTATCAAAATCTTCTGAAGCTCCTAATGGGATAGATGAACAAACCTGCCTGGAATTCAACGATCCTGATCTCTCAATGCCTGAAATCGACAAAATATCAATAGCTGGAATATTTGACATTACGTCCTACGAAACGGGTCAAGACGAGTCAAGAGACGAAAATATTCCAGCAAATAATGATTGGAATGTTTGCGAAGAGTGGCGAGGCTTGGAAAAAAACAATAAACGAAGAGAGCCACAATATGAGTCCCCGAAAAAAAAACGAACCAAGCCAACATGTTTCGACGACTGTCCCGAATGGGATTTCATTAAAGAATCCATGGCGGCTAACATACCGATCCTCTTAAATGGGAATATTGCAGGATCGGTACATGTAGAAGGTGGAAATTTAAATGTGACTTCGACGTGTGCATTTGACTCGATTTTCCGGCCGATGATGGAGTTCCGGCCTCCTAGTACAAGTTTAAGATTCCAAAAAAATAAATTAGCATTTTTCATTTTCTAGACATTCACCCATGATCTGCTGATATTGTCGCGTGGCTTATGTATCCAGATTGATATTAATTGTCTAGACCAGACCTGTTTCTATACAAAACCAAGGAGTTCTGGCCTCCTAATACAGTTTTAGGATTCTAAAAAAATATATTAGCATTTTTCAATTTTAAGACTTTGACCCCTGATCTGCTGATATTGTCGCGTGACTTTTGTGTCTAGATTTCAGTTATTATTCTAGAACTAATCAGATTCTATTCAAAACCAAGGAGTTATGGCACCCAAGTACAAGTTTAAGATTCCAAAAAAATAAATTAGCATTTTTCATTTTCTAGACATTCACCCATGATCTGCTGATATTGTCGCGTGGCTTATGTATCCAGATTGATATTAATTGTCTAGACCAGACCTGTTTCTATACAAAACCAAGGAGTTCTGGCCTCCTAATACAGTTTTAGGATTCTAAAAAAATATATTAGCATTTTTCAATTTTCAGACTTTGACCCATGATCTGCTGATATTGTCGCGTGGCTTATGTATCCAGATTGATATTGATTGTCTAGAACAGACCTGTTTCTATACAAAACCAAGGAGTTCCGGCCTCCTAGTACAGTTTTAAGATTATACAAAAATAAATTAGCATTTTTCAATTTTAAGACTTTGACCCCTGATCTGCTGATATTGTCGCGTGACTTTTGTGTCTAGATTTCAGTTATTATTCTAGAACTAATCAGATTCTATTCAAAACCAAGGAGTTCCGGCACCCAAGTACAAGTTTAAGATTCCAAAAAAATAAATTAGCATTTTTCATTTTCTAGACATTCACCCATGATCTGCTGATATTGTCGCGTGGCTTATATATCCAGATTGATATTAATTTTCTAGACCAGACCTGTTTCTATACAAAACCAAGGAGTTCTGGCCTCCTAATACAGTTTTAGGATTCTAAAAAAATATATTAGCATTTTTCAATTTTCAGACTTTGACCCCTGATCTGCTGATATTGCCGCGTGACTTTTATGTCTAGATTTCAGTCATTATTCTAGAACTAATCAGATGCTATACGAAACGAAGGAGTTCTGGACTCCTAGTACATTTTTTGGATTCCGAAAAAATATGTTAGCATTTCTCATTTTCTAGACTTTCACCCATGATCTGCTGATGTCGTCGCGTGACTTATGTATCCAGATTGATATTGATTGTCTAGACCAGACCTGTTTCTATACAAAACCAAGGAGTTCCGGCCTCCTAGTACAAGTTTAAGATTCCGAAAAAATAAATTAGCATTTTTCATTTTCTAGACTTGCACCCATGATCTGCTGATATTGTCGCACGACTTATGTATCCAGATTGATATTGATTGTCTAGACCAGACCTGTTTCTATACAAAACCAAGGAGTTCCGGCCTCCTAGTACAGTTTATAGATTCTAAAAAAATAAATTAGCATTTTTCAATTTTCAGACTTTGACCCCTGATCTGCTGATATTACCGCGTGACTTTTGTGTCTTGATTTCAGTTATTATTCTAGAACTAATCAGATTCTATTCAAAACCAAGGAGTTCCGGCACCCAAGTACAAGTTTAAGATTCCAAAAAAATAAATTAGCATTTTTCATTTTCTAGACTTTCACCCATGATCTGCTGATATTGTCGCGTGGCTTATGTATCCAAATTGATATTGATTGCCTAGACCAGACCTGTTTCTATACAAAACCAAGGAGTTCCGGCCTCCTAGTACAGTTTTAAGATTCTAAAAAAATAAATTAGCATTTTTCAATTTTCAGATTTAGACCCCTGATCTGCTGATATTGTCGCGTGACTTTTGTGTCTAGATTTCAGTTATTATTCTAGAACTAATCAGATTTTATTCAAAACCAAGGAGTTCCGGCCTCCTAGTACAATTTTAAGATACCAAAAAAAAATATTAGCATTTTTAATTTTCTAGACTTTCACCCATGATCTGCTGATATTGTCGCGTGGCTTTTTTATCCAGATTGTTGTTGGTAGTCTTGATCAGTCCTGTTTCTATACAAAACCAAGGAGTTCCGGCCTCCTAGTACAATTTTAAGATACCAAAAAAATATATTAGCATTTTTCATTTTCTAGACTTTCACCAATGATCTGCTGATATTGTCGCGTGGCTTATGTATCCAGATTGATATTGATTGTCTAGACCTGACCTGTTTCTATACAAAACCAAGGAGTTCCGGCCTCCTAGTACAATTTTAAGATACCAAAAAAATATATTAGCATTTTTCATTTTCTAGACTTTCACCCATGATCTGCTGATATTGTCGCGTGGCTTATGTATCCAGATTGATATTGATTGTCTAGAACAGACCTCTTGCTATACAAAACCAAGGAGTTCCGGCCTCCTAGTACAGTTTTAAGATTCTAAAAAAATAAATTAGCATTTTTCAATTTTCAGACTTTGACCCCTGATCTGCTGATATTGCCGCGTGACTTTTGTATCTAGATTTCAGTCATTATTCTAGAACTAATCTGATTCTATTTAAAACCAAGGAGTTCCGGCCTCCTAGTACAAGTTTAAGATTCCAAAAAAATAAATTAGCATTTTTCATTTTCTAGACATTCACCCATGATCTGCTGATATTGTCGCGTGGCTTATGTATCCAGATTGATATTAATTGTCTAGACCAGACCTGTTTCTATACAAAACCAAGGAGTTCTGGCCTCCTTATACAGTTTTAGGATTCTAAAAAAATATATTAGCATTTTTCAATTTTCAGACTTTGACCCCTGATCTGCTGATATTGCCGCGTGACTTTTATGTCTAGATTTCAGTCATTATTCTAGAACTAATCAGATGCCATACGAAACGAAGGAGTTCTGGACTCCTAGTACATTTTTTGGATTCCGAAAAAATATGTTAGCATTTCTCATTTTCTAGACTTTCACCCATGATCTGCTGATGTCGTCGCGTGACTTATGTATCCAGATTGATATTGATTGTCTAGACCAGACCTGTTTCTATACAAAACCAAGGAGTTCCGGCCTCCTAGTACAGTTTAAAGATTCTAATAAATAAATTAGTATTTTTCAATTTTCAGACTTTGACCCCTGATCTGCTGATATTGCCGCGTGACTTTTGTGTCTAGATTTCTGTCATTATTCTAGAACTAATCAGATTCTATTCAAAACCAAGGAGTTCCGGCCTCCTAGTACAATTTTAAGATACCAAAAAAATATATTAGCATTTTTCATTTTCTAGACTTTCACCCATGATCTGCTGATATTGTCGCACGACTTATGTATCCAGATTGGTATTGATTGTCTAGACCAGACCTGTTTCTATACAAAACCAAGGAGTTCCGGCCTCCTAGTACAGTTTAAAGATTCTAATAAATAAATTAGTATTTTTCAATTTTCAGACTTTGACCCCTGATCTGCTGATATTGCCGCGTGACTTTTGTGTCTAGATTTCAGTCATTATTCTAGAACTAATCAGATTCTATTCAAAACCAAGGAGTTCCGGCCTCCTAGTACAATTTTAAGATACCAAAAAAATATATTAGCATTTTTCATTTTCTAGACTTTCACCCATGATCTGCTGATATTGTCGCGTGGCTTATGTATCCAGATTGATATTGATTGTCTAGAACAGACCTGTTTCTATACAAAACCAAGGAGTTCCGGCCTCCTAGTACAGTTTTAAGATTCTACAAAAATAAATTAGCATTTTTCAATTTTAAGACTTTGACCCCTGATCTGCTGATATTGTCGCGTGACTTTTGTGTCTAGATTTCAGTTATTATTCTAGAACTAATCAGATTCTATTCAAAACCAAGGAGTTCCGGCACCCAAGTACAAGTTTAAGATTCCAAAAAAATAAATTAGCATTTTTCATTTTCTAGACTTTCACCCATGATCTGCTGATATTGTCGCGTGGCTTATGTATCCAGATTGTTATTGATTGTCTAGACCAGACCTGTTTCTATACAAAACCAAGGAGTTCCGTCCTCCATGTACAGTTTTAAGATTCTAAAAAAATAAATTAGCATTTTTCAATTTTCAGACTTAGACCCCTGATCTGCTGATATTGTCGCGTGACTTTTGTGTCTAGATTTTAGTCATTATTCTAGAACTTATCAGATTCTATTCAAAACCAAGGAGTTTCGGCCTCCTAGTACAATTTTAGGATACCAAAAAAATATATTAGCATTTTTCATTTTTCAGACTTTGACCCCTGATCTGCTGATATTGTCGCGTGACTTTTGTGTCTAGATTTCAGTCATTATTCTAGAACTAATCAGATTCTATTCAAAACCAAGGAGTTCCGGCCTCCTAGTACAAGTTTAAGATTCCGAAAAAATAAATTAGCATTTTTCATTTTCTAGACTTTCACCCATGATCTGCTGATATTGTCGCACGACTTATGTATCCAGATTGATATTGATTGTCTAGACCAGACCTGTTTCTATACAAAACCAAGGAGTTCCGGCCTCCTAGTACAGTTTATAGATTCTAAAAAAAAAAATTAGCATTTTTCAATTTTCAGACTTTGACCCCTGATCTGCTGATATTACCGCGTGACTTTTGTGTCTTGATTTCAGTTATTATTCTAGAACTAATCAGATTCTATTCAAAACCAAGGAGTTCCGGCACCCAAGTACAAGTTTAAGATTCCAAAAAAATAAATTAGCATTTTTCATTTTCTAGACTTTCACCCATGATCTGCTGATATTGTCGCGTGGCTTATGTATCCAAATTGATATTGATTGCCTAGACCAGACCTGTTTCTATACAAAACCAAGGAGTTCCGGCCTCCTAGTACAGTTTTAAGATTCTAAAAAAATAAATTAGCATTTTTCAATTTTCAGATTTAGACCCCTGATCTGCTGATATTGTCGCGTGACTTTTGTGTCTAGATTTCAGTTATTATTCTAGAACTAATCAGATTCTATTCAAAACCAAGGAGTTCCGGCACCCAAGTACAAGTTTAAGATTCCAAAAAAATAAATTAGCATTTTTCATTTTCTAGACTTTCACCCATGATCTGCTGATATTGTCGCGTGGCTTATGTATCCATATTGATATTGATTGTCTAGACCAGACCTGTTTCTATACAAAACCAAGGAGTTTCGGCCTCCTAGTACAGTTTTAAGATTCTAAAAAAATAAATTAGCATTTTTCAATTTTCAGATTTAGACCCCTGATCTGCTGATATTGTCGCGTGACTTTTGTGTCTAGATTTCAGTTATTATTCTAGAACTAATCAGATTCTATTCAAAACCAAGGAGTTCCGGCACCCAAGTACAAGTTTAAGATTCCAAAAAAATAAATTAGCATTTTTCATTTTCTAGACTTTCACCCATGATCTGCTGATATTGTCGCGTGGCTTATGTATCCAGATTGATATTGATTGTCTAGACCAGACCTGTTTCTATACAAAACCAAGGAGTTTCGGCCTCCTAGTACAGTTTTAAGATTCTAAAAAAATAAATTAGCATTTTTCAATTTTCAGATTTAGACCCCTGATCTGCTGATATTGTCGCGTGACTTTTGTGTCTAGATTTTAGTCATCATTCTAGAACTAATCAGATTCTATTCAAAACCAAGGAGTTCCGGCCTCCTTGTACAATTTTAGGATACCAAAAAAATATATTAGCATTTTTCATTTTTCAGACTTTGATCCCTGATCTGCTGATATTGTCGCGTGACTTTTGTGTCTAGATTTTAGTCATTATTCTAGAACTTATCAGATTCTATTCAAAACCAAGGAGTTCTGGCCTCCTAGTACAATTTTAAGATACCAAAAAAAAATATTAGCATTTTTAATTTTCTAGACTTTCACCCATGATCTGCTGATATTGTCGCGTGGCTTTTTTATCCAGATTGTTGTTGGTAGTCTTGATCAGTCCTGTTTCTATACAAAACCAAGGAGTTCCGGCCTCCTAGTACAATTTTAAGATACCAAAAAAATATATTAGCATTTTTCATTTTCTAGACTTTCACCAATGATCTGCTGATATTGTCGCGTGGCTTATGTATCCAGATTGATATTGATTGTCTAGACCTGACCTGTTTCTATACAAAACCAAGGAGTTCCGGCCTCCTAGTACAATTTTAAGACACCAAAAAAATATATTAGCATTTTTCATTTTCTAGACTTTCACCCATGATCTGCTGATATTGTCGCGTGGCTTATGTATCCAGATTGATATTGATTGTCTAGAACAGACCTGTTGCTATACAAAACCAAGGAGTTCCGGCCTCCTAGTACAGTTTTAAGATTCTAAAAAAATAAATTAGCATTTTTCAATTTTCAGACTTTGACCCCTGATCTGCTGATATTGCCGCGTGACTTTTGTATCTAGATTTCAGTCATTATTCTAGAACTAATCAGATTCTATTTAAAACCAAGGAGTTTCGGCCTCCTAGTACAAGTTTAAGATTCCAAAAAAATAAATTAGCATTTTTCATTTTCTAGACATTCACCCATGATCTGCTGATATTGTCGCGTGGCTTATGTATCCAGATTGATATTAATTGTCTAGACCAGACCTGTTTCTATACAAAACCAAGGAGTTCTGGCCTCCTAATACAGTTTTAGGATTCTAAAAAAATATATTAGCATTTTTCAATTTTCAGACTTTGACCCCTGATCTGCTGATATTGCCGCGTGACTTTTATGTCTAGATTTCAGTCATTATTCTAGAACTAATCAGATGCCATACGAAACGAAGGAGTTCTGGACTCCTAGTACATTTTTTGGATTCCGAAAAAATATGTTAGCATTTCTCATTTTCTAGACTTTCACCCATGATCTGCTGATGTCGTCGCGTGACTTATGTATCCAGATTGATATTGATTGTCTAGACCAGACCTGTTTCTATACAAAACCAAGGAGTTCCGGCCTCCTAGTACAGTTTAAAGATTCTAATAAATAAATTAGTATTTTTCAATTTTCAGACTTTGACCCCTGATCTGCTGATATTGCCGCGTGACTTTTGTGTCTAGATTTCAGTCATTATTCTAGAACTAATCAGATTCTATTCAAAACCAAGGAGTTCCGGCACCCTAGTACAAGTTTAAGATTCCAAAAAAATAAATTAGCATTTTTCATTTTCTAGACTTTCACCCATGATCTGCTGATATTGTCGCACGACTTATGTATCCAGATTGGTATTGATTGTCTAGACCAGACCTGTTTCTATACAAAACCAAGGAGTTCCGGCCTCCTAGTACAGTTTTAAGATTCTACAAAAATAAATTAGCATTTTTCAATTTCAAGACTTTGACCCCTGATCTGCTGATATTGTCGCGTGGCTTATGTATCCATATTGATATTGATTGTCTAGACCAGACCTGTTTCTATACAAAACCAAGGAGTTTCGGCCTCCTAGTACAGTTTTAAGATTCTAAAAAAATAAATTAGCATTTTTCAATTTTCAGATTTAGACCCCTGATCTGCTGATATTGTCGCGTGACTTTTGTGTCTAGATTTTAGTCATTATTCTAGAACTAATCAGATTCTATTCAAAACCAAGGAGTTCCGGCACCCAAGTACAAGTTTAAGATTCCAAAAAAATAAATTAGCATTTTTCATTTTCTAGACTTTCACCCATGATCTGCTGATATTGTCGCGTGGCTTATGTATCCAAATTGATATTGATTGCCTAGACCAGACCTGTTTCTATACAAAACCAAGGAGTTCCGGCCTCCTAGTACAGTTTTAAGATTCTAAAAAAATAAATTAGCATTTTTCAATTTTCAGATTTAGACCCCTGATCTGCTGATATTGTCGCGTGACTTTTGTGTCTAGATTTCAGTTATTATTCTAGAACTAATCAGATTCTATTCAAAACCAAGGAGTTCCGGCACCCAAGTACAAGTTTAAGATTCCAAAAAAATAAATTAGCATTTTTCATTTTCTAGACTTTCACCCATGATCTGCTGATATTGTCGCGTGGCTTATGTATCCAGATTGTTATTGATTGTCTAGACCAGACCTGTTACTATACAAAACCAAGGAGTTCCGTCCTCCATGTACAGTTTTAAGATTCTAAAAAAATAAATTAGCATTTTTCAATTTTCAGACTTAGACCCCTGATCTGCTGATATTGTCGCGTGACTTTTGTGTCTAGATTTTAGTCATTATTCTAGAACTTATCAGATTCTATTCAAAACCAAGGAGTTCCGGCCTCCTAGTACAATTTTAGGATACCAAAAAAATATATTAGCATTTTTCATTTTTCAGACTTTGACCCCTGATCTGCTGATATTGTCGCGTGACTTTTTTGTCTAGATTTCAGTCATTATTCTAGAACTAATCAGATTCTATTCAAAACCAAGGAGTTCCGGCCTCCTAGTACAAGTTTAAGATTCCGAAAAAATAAATTAGCATTTTTCATTTTCTAGACTTTCACCCATGATCTGCTGATATTGTCGCACGACTTATGTATCCAGATTGATATTGATTGTCTAGACCAGACCTGTTTCTATACAAAACCAAGGAGTTCCGGCCTCCTAGTACAGTTTATAGATTCTAAAAAAATAAATTAGCATTTTTCAATTTTCAGACTTTGACCCCTGATCTGCTGATATTACCGCGTGACTTTTGTGTCTTGATTTCAGTCATTATTCTAGAACTAATCAGATTCTATTCAAAACCAAGGAGTTCCGGCCTCCTAGTACAAGTTTAAGATTCCGAAAAAATAAATTGGCATTTTTCATTTTCTAGACTTTCACCCATGATCTGCTGATATTGTCGCGTGACTTTTGTATCTGGATTTTAGTTATTATTCTAGATCTAATCAGATGCTATACGAAACGAAGGAGTTCCGGCCTCCTAGTACATTTTTTGGATTCCGAAAAAATATGTTAGCATTTCTCATTTTCTAGACTTTCACCCATGATCTGCTGATATCGTCGCGTGACTTATGTATCCAGATTGATATTGATTGTCTAGACTAGATTAGTTTCTATTAAAAACAAAGGAGTTCCGGCCTCCTAGTACAATTTTAGGATACCAAAAAAATATATTAGCATTTTTCATTTTTCAGACTTAGACCCCTGATCTGCTGATATTGTCGCGTGACTTTTGTGTCTAGATTTTAGTCATTATTCTTGAACTAATCAGATTCTATACAAAACCAAGGAGTTCCGGCCTCCTAGTACAATTTTAAGATACCAAAAAAATATATCAGCATTTTTCATTTTCTATACTTTCACCCATGATCTGCTGATATTGTCGCGTGGCTTATGTATCCAGATTGATATTGATTGTCTAGACCAGATCTGTTTCTATACAAATTCAAGGAGTTCCGGCCTCCTAGTACAGTTTCAAGATTCTAAAAAAATAAATTAGCATTTTTCAATTTTTAGACTTTGACCCCTGATCTGCTGATATTGCCGCGTGACTTTCGTGTCTAGTTTTCAGTTATTATTCTAGAACTTATCAGATTCTATTTAAAACCAAGGAGTTCCGGCCTCCTAGTACAAGTTTAAGATTCCCAAAAAATAAATTAGCATTTTTCATTTTCTAGACATTCACCCATGATCTGCTGATATTGTCGCGTGACTTTTGTATCTGCATTTTAGTTATTATTCTAGAACCAATCAGATGCTATACGAAACAAAGGAGTTCCGGCCTCCTAGTACATTTTTTGGATTCCGAAAAAATATGTTAGCATTTCTCATTTTCTAGACTTTCACCCATGATCTGCTGATATCGTCGCGTTACTTATGTATCCAGATTGATATTGATTGTCTAGACTAGATTAGTTTCTATTAAAAACCAAGGAGTTCCGGCCTCCTAGTACAAGTTTAGGATACCAAAAAAATATATTAGCATTTTTCATTTTTCAGACTTAGACCCCTGATCTGCTGATATTGTCGCGTGACTTTTGTGTCTAGATTTTAGTCATTATTCTAGAACTAATCAGATTCTATACAAAACCAAGGAGTTCCGGCCTCCTAGTACAATTTTAAGATACCAAAAAAATATATTAGCATTTTTCATTTTCTAGACTTTCACCCATGATCTGCTGATATTGTCGCGTGGCTTTTTTATTCAAATTGTTGTTGGTAGTCTTTATCAGTCCTGTTTCTATACAAAACCAAGGAGTTCCGGCCTCCTAGTACAATTTTAAGATACCAAAAAAATATATTAGCATTTTTCATTTTCTAGACTTTCACCCATGATCTGCTGATATTGTCGCGTGGCTTATGTATCCAGATTGATATTGATTGTCTAGACCAGACCTGTTTCTATACAAAACCAAGGAGTTCCGGCCTCCTAGTACAGTTTTAAGATTCTAAAAAAATAAATTAGCATTTTTCAATTTTCAGACTTTGACCCCTGATCTGCTGATATTGCCGCGTGACTTTTGTGTCTAGATTTCAGTCATTATTCTAGAACTAATCAGATTCTTTTCAAAACCAAGGAGTTCCGGCCTCCTAGTACAATTTAAGAGACAAAAAAAAATTGCATTTTTCATTTTTCAGACTTTGACCCCTGATCTGCTGATATTGTCGCGTGACTTATGTGTCCAGATTGTGGTTATTATTATAGAACTGATCAGATTTCATACGAAACCAAGGAGTTCCGGCCTCCTAGTACAATTTGAAGGTTCCAAAAAAATATATTAGTATTTTTCATTTTTCAGACTTTGACCCCTGATCTGCTGATATTTTCGCGTGACTTTTGTGACCAGATTTTAGTCATTATTCTAGAACTTATCAAATTCTATTCAAAACCAAGGAGTTCTGGCCTCCTAGTACAAGTTTAAGATTCCAAAAAAATATATTAGCATTTTTTATTTTCTAGACTTTCACCCATGATCTGCTGATATTGTCGCGTGACTTATGTATCCAGATTGATATTGATTGTCTAGACTAGATTGGTTTCTGTTAAAAACCAAGGAGTTCCGGCCTCCTAGTACAAGTTTAAGATTCCAAAAAAGTATATTAGCATTTTTCATATTTCAGACTTTGACCCCTGATCTGCTGATATTGCCGCGTGACTTTTGTGTCTAGATTGTAATTATTATTCTAGAACTAATCAGATTCTATTCAAAACCAAGGAGTTCCGGCCTCCTAGTACAATTTTAAGATTCCAAAAAAATATAGGTATTAGCATTTTTCATTTTTCAGACTTTGACCCCTGATCTGCTGATATTGTTGCGTGACTTTAGTATCCAGATTTTTATTGTTAGTCTAGATTAGATCTGTTTCTATACAAAACCAAGGAGTTCCAGCCTTCTTGTTCAATTTGAGGATGTAAAAAAATTGATTTTTATATTTAAGACATTCATCAGTTATCACCGTCGCCTGACATTGATTTTCAGCTGAAATTGGCAGAACTACGCCTGAAAAGTATGAAGAACTGTCAAACTTACCTGCATGCAATAAAATATTGCATTTAATTTAGTAATGATGCAAATTGATCTGCTACCGATAGTTGGCAGATCATTTTTTCAAAGTAACTTTTTTTTAGGAAAAACGGCAGAACTATTCCTGAAAAGTATCAGGAACTATAGAACACACTTGGAAGCGACTAGAACATGCATTTGTTTTTGAAAATCTGAAAAATGATTTGCTGCCGGAAGTTAGCAGATCATTTTTTCAACTAACTTTTTTTCAGGTAAATCAGCAGAACTATTCCTAAAAAGTATCAGGAACTACAGAACTATGCTGCATGCGAATAGAACTCTAATTTATTCCTGATCTGCTAGACAATGATATGCCAAGTTCACAGACATGATCCACTCTCCCCTCTGTCGAACCGCGGGGTAATAGACAAATTCGATGGTCCGATGACGTCGTCTTCGGAACTAACGACGTCATCTCCTTTTGTTACTCGACCTTAATGGACAACGATACGATTTACCCCGGTCTACCCAACGGGTAGTTGTGACTTGAGAACGGTCATTTGACACACGCAATGTGACCACTGAAATTGGTTTTGTGGTATATTAAAACTAGTAATATGGTTCTGCTTTACATTGAGTTATTCAGAAAGAGTGTACGATGGTGAATCAGACCACCATTATGAACAAGTTTTACTATGGAGATAAGACGGGATCCGGGAACAACAGTCAGATGTCAGTTACACTTTGTCGATTCCAATTTGCAATGTTGTAAGGGATAGCTGATTTTTTCAGGAATTTCAATTAGTTTTGACACACTATATGGAACAGCTGATTACTCATATGGCACAAGTTGTTACGGCTTGTACGGCTAAGCCGTTTTTAATAAATCAACAATAATCTGAAAAATGCTACATCGATCCGTGCGAAACATTCTCGAATTCTGTACAAGGTTGAAGTCATGCCATTTTTTTTGCGAAAAATAATTATTTCATATGAAACACCTAATCAAAAGCTAAAACAAGTAGACAAACCAGCAGATAGCTAAGGGGTGATATTATTGTATGTATTACACTTGCTACTTAGCAGAAAACTCTATAAACTACTTAAATTATCATCATGTCAACCGAAGGGCTTTCACAGCTGAGACTTTATCCAACCAACCAACGTTGGATTCTCAAAAGCAGAAATTGGACAGTGACTGTCCAAAAAGTACAAATTGGATGCATATCGCTACGGAGCCAACACAGTGCAATTTGGGTTTTGATTTGAAGCTGAAATTGGACAGTCACTGTTTAGACACTTTTGAGAGTTCAGCTTAAGTTGATGCGTCTCGCTGCGTTGCCAACCCAGTGTAATTTCAGTTTTGATTGTTGCTAGCTATTCACCGGTTCAAATGCACAGGTAGTTTCAGCTGTGAAAGCCCCTTTTTCAAGGTAAAAGAAGCGTTAGGAAACCACTAGCAACGACAGTGAAAAAAAACTTGATCGAAGTAGCATAAAACCGGAGAAAATGAAAGAAATTGGAGCAGGCCTATACCCAGTAAGGGATTCATAGAATTCAAGAAATATAGAAGAATTATACATATAAATATTGAAATACTGGAAAAACTTAATATTTAACTGCATGCTTACTTTAATAATAAATAATTAAATTGAAATAAAATAAATATTTAAGGGGGGCTCCCATACAGTACGGAACCCTTCGTGCGCGAGTCTGACTCGTACTTGGTAGATTATTTTATTTACTGGTTGACCCGGTGAACTTATTATCATCTTCATGGCGTTTAACGCCACCAACGATCAAATACGGCAACTTTTACATGTAGGAACATTTTGTATGGGAAAATTAAATTAATGTTTTTATAATTTCGTCGTAACTTTTTCATATATTATCTCACCGTTTAAGCTTATTTACTTCCACAAATATTTCAAGATCAAAATTAACCAAATCGGTTCAGTTTTTCTCGAGTTTTGGCGTAACTAACAACCACGATTTATTTTTATTCAGAAGAAAAAAAGAAGAATATGAGAACGTGTATGCGTCAAAGGACACAAGACCAAACAAGAGCAGAAGCGAGCCTATAAAACAGTCATTCTCAAAGTGCTTCGCGGACACCTAGAGGCAAAGTCTCTGAAGGGGCTCCACGAGAATACTGATAGTAATGAGAAAAAATATTCTACCTAATCAAAACTGTCTCAAAACGATAATTATATTTGAAGGATTTGGCCAACATCTCACTTAATGCGCGCTTCTTTTGAGACATTTTTAGTCAACAAAACTATAAATTTTTTTTGACTTTAGGGCTCCGTTAAATATTTTACATTCTAAAATTAAAGGACTCCGCCACCAAAAATATTTGAGAACTGCTGCTATAAAATATAAGTATGTTTGTACGGCTAGACGGACACGACCAAAGCGCCACCCTTTTATGGTGGACATTCCACGCGTTATAGAACCAAGCGTTTCGAATCCTCATTTTTCATACGAACAGCCAGAATGTGTTGCCTGGGTCTGTCTTCCCGCTAAAGTACAACTTGGGTTTCTTCAAATCCCGAGTAAATAGGTATCTTCTAGGTAAGCGTGCTACAACCTAGACCGCATTTCTGCTTAAGGCAGTATGTAGTCAAACGCAAACCTATACGAAATAAAAAAGTACAAACGAGATAGTATAGCACGCGATCATTAAGTTATTTTCTAACATAAATAGAGTTCCTAGCTAACTTCACTGAAAAACGATTCTTAATAAAATTTAGCTCAACTGAAAAACGTTTTTCAAATAATTTAAAAATACCGGAAGGTAAAACAACATAAAACAACTTGAAATGTTTCCACTCCAAAAACAGTGTAAGCGCCATATTTAAGAACGCACCTACAAAGAAGTAAATCGACGACTTTTTAAGTAACAACCTCCAAAGCTCTCAAGTTAAAAGCCCCGACATATCTTGCACCTGCCTTTTCAGCCCATTTCAGACTCAGCTACAACATTTTCCTTCTTACTAGCCATACTGTATTAGCTTAACTAAAAAAAAATAGTGTGTGGAGTCCTTCCGCGTGGAAGAAGTGAAACTTAGACGCCACAGTTTTTTATACCCCCTCCATGGTAGCGTTAAAACACACGCAACCTTGTTGGAAGTAGCATTAGAAGTTTCACTTCAAAAATCTTAACCCTGGAAACTTGACGGTAAATTCAAGGCCCAAATTGTTTGCCCAATTCACTTCGAGCAAATATCTATAGAGCTACAGTCCCTAAGTAAAAGTAATAAAAAAATGTCCGAACGCCGTCATACATACCGACTTAGATATTTACATTAAATAATTCACAATGATGATGAGTTGATGATGAGATGACGAATGATAGAGTGAAGTGGCGAAAGGAAACGTGCTGTGCCGACCCCACCTAGTGGGATAAGGGCAAGATGATGATGATGATGAATTCACAAGGACCCGTTTTCTCAAATCTCGACGTTGTATCACCAAATTAGTGCTTGTAACCGAGTACTTTGGCATCGCGCGGCATTGTAGTCGGCTTGCAATCGCCTTATGACTGCCTGCCCACTTGGCCACCAGCTTGGGCAAAGTTTTGGCTCGAACACATTTTTTTATGACTCTATAGATATTTGCTCGAAGCCAATTCATTTCCAAATGTTTTTTTAGGAGACAAAGATAGATCGAAAACTGCTTGTACCCATCGTTTTCTGTTGTCAGATCGACAGTTCACCTTGTTGGTGGGCGTCTTAAACTTCTTTGGCCGGTATTTACATGGTTGCAATAGACAACATCTTGCCGCCAAATACTTATCTTTTATTTTAATTTATTACGACCCTATTGGCCACCCATTCTGCGAACTACATGCGCTGCCTTGTATTGAAATTTTGTATCCCTTGGAATATGGTGAGTTTAGTTCGTCTGCTGATCTCCTAATTCCTGATTCGATTTCATAGGATGACTTTGAGCTAGAATATTTTTGACGTGAAAACGTTTAACTACTTACTGCTTGATGTTAAGCAGATATGCGGTCTGGAGTGTAGCACGCTTACCTAGAAAATATCTGTTTACTCGGGATCTGAAGACACCCACGTTGTAATATAGCGGGAATTCACACCCAGGCAAAGCGTTCCACATTCTGGCTCTTCGTATAGAGAATGCGGTTTCGAAATGTTTGGTTCTAACGCGCGGAACGTCTATAAATCGATGAACGTTGACTGCAAGCTCAAAAACTTATCACGTTCCGTCTAAGCCGAGCGTGCAAGCGAGAGCGCGGAAGAAGCGATAGAGAGGTACGGCCTAAGCGTTTGGCTTGTTTCAGTTGTTGAATAAACAATGTTTTCATAGGACCATATCACGTAAATGTCGTCTGTAAATCGACTTTATTTGTGTAGCACTGTATAGTTTGTGCTTTCTTATTTCTTACTCAATACAACGTATAAACATTGTAGCGTAGTATGAAGATGCTTTTATTGACACGTTGCGCGTTGGTGAAGATGTAGACCTTAGACATTGGCTCGTTTGTTTTTATGGCATGTTTTAAATGTCGTTTGAGGAGTTGTTAGTGTAATTTTAGACGCGCTTTCTTACTTTACTTGATGCTATTTGCTTCTTTAATGTTACAAATTTAAAGCCTGTTTCGGCGATAAAACAATGTTTTGTCAGAATTTATAATACAATTCAATGTATTTCTTTGACGTAATAACGTCTTATAAATCGATGAATGCCGGCTGCGAGCGCAAAAAGTGTCACGTTCCGACTGAGCCGAGCGTGCAAGCGAGAACGCGGTAAAATCGATAGAGAGGCACGATCGGCCTAAGCGTTTGGCTTGTTTCAATAAAATTGTTGATTCAATAATGTTTTCTCAGAATTTACAATTCAATGTACCTATATCATTTTTATAACATATTTGCTCGTAAAGTGGCTGTAATTACACCAATTTCAATATCGTAAAGTATTTCATTACGCACTTGTGCTTTATTGTAATGTAAAACGCACGCCGCCACCGACTGCAGAACTCTGTGGTCTCGTTTCTCCTACTTTCACTCAAGAGAGTGAGAGACATTACGGCACTTGTGCGGTAATGTAATGTAAAACGCACGATGCTTCGACTAATGCACAACATTCACTCAAAGTCAGAGTTTTATTAATTTCCTCGCAAATATGTTATAAAACGTCGTATGACATACGTGCGCTTTGAAAATTACAGCCTCTGCTTCCTTATAGCCCTAGCTAGCAATATCGCCTCGGCTGTAATTTTCAACTTACCTCACTTATATCATAATGTACTATTACAATTACCTATGTGCCCTATTTGCTATGTGCCCAGTTCACTGCCACTTCAATTTTCTTATTCATGCCCTACTAAGACCGAAGGATTACGCTAGATGTAGGCCGCGTCTAACAGGTCTGTTTGGACATTCACGAGGGAGGCCTATGTCTGGTGGACGTCCTATGGGTGATGGATGATATCAAAAACCATTATATTCGTCTGTTGGTAGTAAAATTATGTCAAATGATATTTAACACTTGAACTTTATGGCCTAAATGTTTATAGATAATTGAAAAATCCATTTTCATCGGTCATTTGAAACAAGTTCGTACCTAAAACAATGCTACACCTGGCAGAGATCGCTTTTAGCGATAAGGCCGCCTCTTGTTACACGCTATAGTTATTTTGTTTTTGTTATCTGATTTACTTGTGCTCTTTGTGTTTACAATAAAGAATATCTATCTATCTATCTATCTATCTACACAATCTTGAAACTTCCGTATCCAATGCCAAAATAAATTTTTATTTGCTGCAAATAATAATTATTTTTCGCAAAAAATTACAAAACCGCCTTCCATCGTGTACAAAATTTGAATATTTCGCTCGAATTGTTTACATTATTGTTAATTTATCAAAAACGGCTCCGCCGATTTCTATAAAATTAAATTGGGACCACCTTGAGATTTACCCTTTCGAACTAAAAAAGATTTTTTCGATTCGGTTCACAATTGGCAAAATTATCGATGTTCATCATGTACAAAATTCGGATATTTCGCGCGAATTGCTAATTCGTATGTAATTATTGTATAATTCGACTTTTTTAACTGTGCTCTAACTTTGCACATCTCGTCGTTTTTTCTTTCTTAACCGTCTCTCTCCATCCTAAGGTGCCTGGAAGAAATCACTTTCAGTGATAAGGCCGCCGGTTGCTTCACATATCTAAACATCTGTTTTCTGTATTATGTAATGTGTGTAAACTGTGAACCAAAAAAGAGAGCATAAATCTATGTATCTAACATTATTGTTGGTTTTTTCAAAAACGGCTAAGCCGATTTCTGTAAAATTTAAATGAGACCACTTCGGGAGTATATCCTTTCGAACTGAAAAAGAATTTTTCGATTAGGTTCACAATTGGCGAAATTATCGATGAACATACACAAAAAAAAAGAAATACATACACACTAACATGGAACCTCTTCCTTTTAGGAAGTCGGTTGCGAGTTTTTGCGAAAAATAATTATTGACTATTTGAAAATTGTATGTCCCCAAAAGTTACTACACGATCTTGAAACCTCCGTTTCTAATCCCAAAATAAATGTTTATTCGCTGCTAAATGAAACTAGAGGTCCAATAAAGTTTCAGAGCTAATAAGCTCACCAGCGGTGGCATGTGTGCAGTAGGCTGTCTGCCATTTTGATACCTACACTTACTTATTTCTAGTAAATAATGGGCTAAAATACAACATTTAATACTGTACTGTACCGTATCAAATAAAAATCCTTTATTTTTGACTATATATTTGAAACATGTATGGCTCCAAAAGTTGCTACGCGATCTTGAAACCTCCGTATCGAATTCCAAAATAAATGTTTATTCGCTGCTAACAGAAACTAGGGGTCCAATAAAGTTTCCGAGCTACCAGATTCGCCTCACGTATGTTTCTGCCCGCTCTATTAGTTCGAATAGAGTTGGTACTTGGACTAAGACACTTGTGTAATTTTCCTTCACTGATTGGATGAGAGTTTCGATTTTAAATTCTATCTTGTGGAATGCACGGAAGTTTGTGCTTTAATTTTGTGGTTTTTGAATTAAGAATAATAGAATGCGACGAATAGAGGCTACTGGCATTTTTTGGTAGATTTTATGTATTATTTTATTCTACAAAAATGTTACTGTAGCTTTTTGCTGGAGGCTTCGCACGCGTATTGTTATTTGACACTCTCACTCTCTCACACACTGTTTTAAATTTGTATCATTCAACAATATTAAACTGTCTTTATTATGTTTACATACCAACAACGCGTTTTGATATATATAACGGGACAATAGCTTTAAGTTTAATTTTAAATAGTGCCACTTAGTATAATTTCGAAGGACTAGGAATGGAAGTGGCAACATTCCTGGGGTAACGCTTGTGACAAACGCTGTTGATTGATTCTATGGAGGTTTTAAGTGACACTGACATCGCATGATCGGCCGATGGGCGGAAAAGTGCGAGGTGACATGTCAGACAGATGTCAGTGAGTTGTAAGTTGTAAACAGAGCTTGTTCGGAAGAGGTTGTGGAAAACTGAGATTAGAACGGTTCAAGCCTGGCCATTCTTGATAGAATGGTAGCAGCGTGCGTTACGCTGCGGAACGCCATGTCCTTCGCTTAAAGTTCTCTATAATTGTAATCATACGTAACCTTCTGTGAAATAAACTGATTGTTCGTGCCGTCGCCTTTATCTCCTCGCCCGCTAAACCCACGCCACGCCACACTGAAGCATTGTTGGGTCAGTCAGTGGTATAAAACATTACCACATTGAAGCAGAATCATAACTGATGCGGTGCCTCTTTTTATGAATCCGACATCAGAAGGTGGGATCGAAGGGCTAGATCCTGAGGAGATGCAGGAGAACAAGAAAAATCCTTCGACTGCATTAATCATTGTCGCCTATGAATTAGAGCAATATTATCAAGCAAATCACAAAAGAAAATGGCGAATGATAACAAAGAAGACCACTATGCTACAATACAATCTACACCGAAAGAAGAAGAAGAACAGAACTTGCTTCGTGTACTGTTAACCAGAACATATCGCTCCAGCCTGTTTGGAGAAGCGGGTCCAGGGTCCAGGGAAGCTGGGAAGGGTCACCTGCAATAACTACCTCTGCGAGAAGCTGTCTGACAAAACCCCGGGTGAGCTCGTCCAATTTAAGTTAGAAAGTAGTTCTGCATGTTTTTGACTAAATCTGACTTAGTTGTGTTAGGTTTTCTAGTACCGTGCACAATGATTGGACTTAAAGTGAACGTCGCGTCGCCCGGATCACGCATGTTAGATCAGATCGGAAATATTGGTCACTTTTAAGAGAATATAAAGAACCTTACACAATAATGAAGTAGACAAAGTCCTTTCGTACATACTTTAGAATAATGCGAACCGTTGTTAAATTTAATGATAGCCTGTTGTCATGGCGACCCTAGATCTATGATTGGCTTTTTCAACATTCGGTCAGTCAACTTTCAGTTTCCGCAAGGAGGTGGCAGTACCATGCAAGAAGTTTATTGTTGATTCAACAAACTTCTTGGTACAATGCTGCCACAGATTTTACTTTCGGAGGTAGGTCAAGGAAATATTTTAAGTGATTCTTAAATTCTCTGTAATAATAAAAGCGAGGGTAAGAAAAGCTGAACTCATTTAATTTTTGTTGGTGGGTAGTTCGAAAACTGCATATAGGCTGAGTCGAAGGGATGCAGTTGTCCGGTTCTCTGCGGAGATCGAAGGGACGCTGTTATCCGGTCTCATGCCTCGATCTGGTATCTGATAAGCGTAGGTGGGTTGTACGAAAGTTGCATCTGGGCTGAGTCGAAGGGATGCAGTTGTCCGGTTCTTGCGAAGATCGAAGGGACGCTGTTATCCGGTCTCATACCGATGGACTGGAGTCAAAGAGACGCAGTTGCCGATTCTCGCATTTACTGGGTGGTGAGTGCGGTTTGAGGGACACTGTTGTCCAATATTGGGTGTGCGATTTGGTAGTATTGGCAAAGAGTTGTCCTAGTGAGTGTTGATTTTCCTACCCTGCGCTAATGTAAAGAAACAATTAATGATTATTATTTACCTTGTCTAGTCATCTCTTGTTTACTATCTTATCTAGTCATCGTTTCGAACATGATTAGAAGTAACATTATGTCAGGAATGGACGAGCGGTAAACGAATATTCTATACCGACATTTTTGAATAGTCCAATGTTGAACATACGCCTCGCCACGCTAGCCCAGTGCGGGTTGGTGGATAAACAAACATTCACATTGCTCTTTTGTTACAGATACTGATGATAATCGCCCGAGGACGTGCGAATGTCAAGATGGCCGTAACGGGACAATAGCTTTAAGTTTAATTTTAAATAGTGCCACTTAGTATAATTTCGAAGGACTAGGAATGGAAGTGGCAACATTCCTGGGGTAACGCTTGTGACAAACGCTGTTGATTGATTCTATGGAGGTTTTAAGTGACACTGACATCGCATGATCGGCCGATGGGCGGAAAAGTGCGAGGTGACATGTCAGACAGATGTCAGTGAGTTGTAAGTTGTAAACAGAGCTTGTTCGGAAGAGGTTGTGGAAAACTGAGATTAGAACGGTTCAAGCCTGGCCATTCTTGATAGAATGGTAGCAGCGTGCGTTACGCTGCGGAACGCCATGTCCTTCGCTTAAAGTTCTCTATAATTGTAATCATACGTAACCTTCTGTGAAATAAACTGATTGTTCGTGCCGTCGCCTTTATCTCCTCGCCCGCTAAACCCACGCCACGCCACACTGAAGCATTGTTGGGTCAGTCAGTGGTATAAAACATTACCACATTGAAGCAGAATCATAACTGATGCGGTGCCTCTTTTTATGGATCCGACATATATATTGTAGAGTAATATACAAATTAAAACGAGTTGTCGGTACCAAATAGGTAGTTGTTGGTAGGTAAGAAGTGTATCTACCATGTTCTAACAAGTAAATAATCTTATTCTTAAACTTATATATCAGCATAAAGATTGGCAAATTCAATTTTCCAGGCTTTAATTGCACTAATGATGCAAAAGTGTGTCGGTAGGATCACTAATTAGTATCAATCAAAACTGACACTAAACCCTAACACAAGGTGTAATGGTACTTACCCTCCCTATGAGTTTAAAAGTCAGAGTAAGACCATTGCGAAAATTTACAATGGTCTCACTTCCAGAAATACTCAACATTTATTCACAAACCAAGCACTTTCAGGAATCGCAAACCTTTAACCCTTATATTTGCTGAACGCTTTGTATTCAAACGGATTTTTGTTTATTTAGTGGAATTTGATTACAAACAAATTCAGACCTTACAAACAGGATTTTGAAAGGGTTTATTGTGATTTTTATGTGAAAATTTATTTTTGTGAAATTAAAATATCGTGAAAACGGTTTGTAATCTTTGGATCTCAGATTTGTTTGTGCGAAACTCTCTGAAATTTAATTCTCTTGAAGTATTAAAATTCCTTTATCGTTTTATGTTAAAAGGCTGTAATAATAATGAAATTAATGGAGAGTTCTAATGTGTTTCCTGTTTCTATTTAATGTAATTGTTTTTTGATCTTAAAAATACGACACAAACATACCGGTTCGGGCTTTACAAAGGCCTGTTGTAAATAGAAGTAGCTTTTATAAGCTCTTTGAAATTAATTTATTGAAAAGTAAACAAAAACACACACGAAAAGCTTAAATGGCTTACACGGAAATGTTGTTTAACATAATTAAGGAGGTACAATGAAATGATATTCAGCCGAAGAAACTATTATTTCTTATGCTACAAAGTAAGTTAGAAAATAGTACATTGTTCACCGAGAGGAGAAAGTGACCGATTACCGTCGAGGGTGTCGTTTGAAGCCCGAGCCGTAGGCGAGGGCTTTAAAACACCCGAGATCGGGAATCGCACTTTCTCTCGAGTGATACATAGTGCTTTATACTACACCTACGAGGAAAATAAAAAACTAAATCTTTACTAATTGAAATTTATATTGAAATTGTTGCAGTTAGTGAAGCTTAATGTAACACTTGAAAATGGCGCCAATGGCGTCTGCAATTTTCACATGTTCTTTTTTCAAATTGTTTGACACCATCCAACACACAGCTAGTGGCCAGTGTCATTTTGCGAAATTGGAGATAAAAACTCACTGTAAAAACTTTTTGGCTTTTGATATTTAGGTTACCAGCGCATAGTCTTACCCAAAATTAAAAAAGAAAAACCACGTAAGAAATGGATTTTCATACACTTTTCTCTCCCGCTCAGGTGCGTTTTCTCCCCGCATATTTGTTCGATATGCAATGACGTACTTTTTACCGCAAATTCGATAAAGTATCAAGGTACTTTCTGAGCAGGTGTGGTATAAATATATAAACGTTGTGTCTATAAAATATACAACGTAATATACGTTGTTTGAGCGATTCGGTGTCCTATTTTTGACAAAATAATGTCAATTATTGTAAGTAGAAATACTTCATATTGGCAGTAAACAATTTTTTAATACTTTATTTTTGTACTAGTGAGCTATATACACACTAAATAGCTCCAGTTTCTTGGCACATAAAAATATTGGGATTAATAAAGTGAGTAGTGTAAAAACGTGCGTGAATAGTGCGCTACTCTGGTTCTTAATGAAATGCAACAGTGAACACCCTATGGCTTATATGATTACGATAATAAAATTATTCACTGAAAATAAAAACCTAAAAGAGTACAGCGCAGTTACGCTCTTAAAATACACGCTTAATCAATTTAATTACACAAAATCCTTGTTCTGAATTCTATACGCATTTCCAATGTGCATTTAGCAACGTAAAACCTTTCATAAAATTTTTATTAAATCCGCTTAAGCTCGATATGGAGTCAATAAAATGCCTACCTGACCACCCTTTTAAATACGGCCAGTAATTTTATACCTTCATCCCTGCAATTAACCTGGATACTGGTAGATGGGTCTCTCAACCCTTAAGTATATTCTTCAGATTTCTTCCAAACATTGTTTGAAGTTTTAAATTAACTGACATTTATTGTGGTGTGTGATTTTTTTAAATTAATTGGTTCTCCTCGATTTTGTATAGAATCCTTTTGTGGTGTATGAATTTGTTTCTCAATTGGTTCTCTTCAGCCTTGTATAGAATTCTTTTGCAAATATTAATGTACACCTAATTAAACATTAGCAAGTAAATAATTAATTAAAAAACTTCCCTAATTATATTGGGGATACGGAGTATACAGGGTTATTTCTAATCAATTAGCATCCTTTTAGGGGCTAATTCTGTACATCAAAACTGCAACTGCTCTGCAACTTTTGTCCAAAAAAAACTAAGCTGTTTTATAAATTTTCTTGCGGGTGAACGATATTTTAAATGGAACAACATTTTTTTTGAGTTTTGACAAAAGTCGCAGAACAAAAGTTGTTAGTTTTCATGTACAGAATAAGCTCCTAAAAGGATTCTTATTGATTAGAAATAACCCTGCATACTGATGTAGGTAATATTCTTTTAGCTTAACTTTTAGGATTTTCTACAGAACACTTGACCCCCGTGTAGATCTTAATTTTTTTTGGTGGCGACACTTTGGCTACCAATTTACATTTATGTTTTTGATGAGATATCATAACTTTTTGTTCAGAAATAATTATCAGTTAGGTACATCACGATTATCATAGTACACTTATCTCTGAAAAAGTTATCTTGTATTTATTATATTACTATCACAAATGGCATGGTTCATCTATCGAAAATCTCAGTGCCTCGCGACGCTACCGCCATTTATTGGAGTATTGGTTAGGTAAATTGTACAATTACTTAGTTAATAGTACTATCAATAATTTTCAGTTCTTAGATTTTTTCCTTTGTAAATGCCCAATAGTCTACCTTGCTGCCAAATATCAAAATTCTAGGTCATGTGGAAGTGGGTTGGGTTTTTCATCTATAAATCAGTCAGTGAGTGAATCAGTCAATGAAACACGAGTTTTTAAACGTTAATATATCATCAACTGATTGAGCAAAGATTATGAAATTTTGGATTCTTGATAAACTAAAAGACTTTAGTAAATGTGCCAAATTCCATGTATGTAGGCTAAATAGTTTTCGAATCGTGAGGGGGTCAAAAGTAGCTCCAAATGGTTCGTATAACATTACACACGGCCGCTGCGTCGCCAGTTTTCTTTGAACACTTTGGCTGGACACGCTGCCGCGTGTCTAGATAAGCTAAAGAACTTTAGTAAATATGCTACATAGATAAAATAGTTTTCGAGTTATGAAAGGGTCAAAAGTGGCTCGAAATGGTTCGTGTAATATTACACAACGTCGCGTCGCCAGTTCCTTTTTCTTAGTCTTGGCTGGACACGCATACGCGTATCTAGATAACTAATTTCAGGAAACCGAATTGAAAAAATACAAGCATCAACGGGCACAAACAACGAATTAGTATATAGAATAAGATAACATTTTATTTACTTTTATATTATAAGTACGGGTTCAATAATATATATTTTTTTTTGTCGTCGGTGATTTTTGATTTGGGTGGTATTTCTTTCAAAAAGGAGGGAAGCGAAATTTGCTGCAGCGCTTTTTATCAACCGATTTTGACAATATTTGGTAAAATCGTTTAGTATTTAAATCCCAACAAGATTAACGAGAATGTCTTCTATAGTCGAGATATAGGTACGCTTATGAAGATTCAGTTGAACAGACGCGAGTTCTACTGTTCGGAAAACTACTCTCTAAATTAATGTACACCTCGTACAAAAGATTGTGTCACAGCGTGCTTCTTATTTGTTGTGCTCGACAGGACAGGACGTGGGACAGATTGTGACCTGAAAAATGCCAGAATGACATGTTTAACGTAAGGAAAATTATAGCCTTTTATAAAAAAAAAGTTGTCAGTTTAAAAAATGGACCAAGATTACATTTAGATTACAGACATAGGTTTATTTTTTACTAGCGATCCGCGCCGGCTTCGCACAGGTGTATTATAGATTATAAACCTTTGTCTCGAATCACTCTATCTTTTAAAAAAACCGCATCTATATCCGTTGCGTAGTTTTATAGATATAAACATACATAGGGACAGACAGACAGGGAAGCGACTTTGTTTTATAATATGTAGTGATTTTACATTTTACCTTCAACCAATAATAACCGTTGAGCATTTTATGATATTATTTTCTGAAAAAAATCTTCTTTTAGTAATTAATAATTATTTTTCGCTAAAACTGGCACAACCAGCTTCAATCGGCTCTTCAAGTTTAAATTCAGCTCGCTCGACTGTAATCTTAAAATCATCCTTGAGTACATCAAAAAAACCTTACTAGTTTTGACTAGTAAGGTTTTTTGAGAACCTTTGTTATACTTAATTTAATTTATTAAATAATACATACCACTATAGGGATCGCATATCGATGATTATTTTTTCTTGTTGGGGTCAGACGATACTGAAGAGTGCACTTTTTCCAGTCACCATCACGATAGCATATTTTTTTTCCACGCCATCATGCTAAAATACAAATAAATTTATTTAAATCGGGAAAAATGTACAGCAGTTTAGTAAGCTGTTCATTTCGTTAGGTTGTTGACCTCGTATGATAAGAACAGAAACCATCAAAAAAGTTCATAAGTTCTGAAATATAATGTAAACAAACATATAATATCTTCGCTGTTTTCTCATCGAAATGTCACAATTCAGCAAGGCACTGGTCTCTGATCACAGAAGGAACATTTATGCATTAGATACATCACCAAAATCCATCGTTATGTTGTTGTTTTTTCCCTTAAATAACACGAAAACAATAATAAAAAAGTTCCGCGGTCAAAACATTAAACTAATGTTTTACAATGGTTATGCGATTGTAGCGTTGCGTTTGTTTGCGTTTTTATTTGCCACAATGAACGAATGCTCTTCTAAAAAATAAGAAGTCTTTCTCTCTCTCTTGAAAGACTATAAACTTGACAAAAAGATAGGCTAGCCTAAAACTTTGCTATGTCGTTAAACGCATGAAATTGCAAAAAATACGTGAACTGTAAATAAACAATTGTTTTCGATCTACCTTATATGATTTCATGAGTGGGTACTTTTTTATTTTAAGAATAAATGATTACATGTAAGTATTGATAGATGATTTTAACCTACAAAATAAAGTAAAGTGGCCACTAACATTGTAGTAGGTATATTGGAATTGGAACATAGTTAGCGCTGAGTTTTTCAAAATATCACATCATATAATTGACTATTTCTCAAAAAGTTGTCCACTTTTAGAAATTTTAATTGTCCACTCATGAAAAACGTAATTTTTTAATAAAATGAAGTTTCTTTTTAGAAATTGTTTTACTTAAATTGTTGTGCGGGTATATACTGTTTTAATAAGATTATATTTACATCCATAAAAGTAAAAACAAATAAAAAAAATGAATTTGTTTCGGACATTAAATTAGCCCGCCATACAAAAAAAAAAGTCTCCCTCCTTCTCAAGAGGTAAAAAGTCTTCATAAAACTTATATTTGAAAATACTTAGAATGGGGTTTATTTTTTTCTACATTTAAATAATATCTGACACTATTTAAAAACACAACTAAGCTTCTAATTGTCTTTTCTATTATTTAAAATTCAAAAATAATATAAGTCTCACAATTTTTAAATGAATTTTGTGACACATTTCTTGACGCTTTTTAACAACACCAAACCATTTCCCGAAGTTTAAGTTTGTTTTTTGCGGATGGCAACCGTGTTAGATTCCATAGACAATGAGGAAATCGTGCCACAATTTTGTTTTTAGCTGTCAGTTAGCCAAACAGTCGGAGCGTCTGAAGTGGAATTCATTTATAAAATATTTCCTGACGTGATTTGGACCCAAAAAGTAAGTAATATTATGATCATATACATGCAAAACTATGTGAGTAAAGTGATAAGCAGTCACAAAACCTTTGCTGTTAGATCCAATAGATAATTTCGATGTAATTACAAAAATACGATTGCATGTTTGATTTTCCTCACAAAATTTCGTGATAATTTCCTGACGTTTCTTGACAAATTTCTTGACGTTTCTTGACAAACTGATTTCTTGACGGGACACTTTTTTGAGAAATAGTCAATTATGTTACCAAACGATTCATAAAATCGAATCAATTTGATAGTATTTTAGATCAAGTGTATTTTCCCAGAATTACAAATCAATAGATTAGGCAATTAAAAAAAAAAAAACATCAGATACCGCACCGAATCGGTCAGTACTTGTAGAAACCATAACAATGGCAAAGAATAATCTTTATTTCTACCATAATAAGAGTTATTTTTGTAGACATTTGCACTTGACCGCACTTTGCCAATAAAGGTTTTATTTGATTCGTTTTATTGCTTTTGCTATCGGAATATGATATGGAGTTTTATGAGTAGATGAATGGAAGATGAATAGACAAAAATCTGAGTTGCGATTGGACGAAAATGACGAGGATTTGATTGGTTCTAGTTTTATAGCTTTGTTGTAAGTATTATTGAACATGAAAGAATGAGATATTTTGTAGATGTTAGAACGAGTATTCCATTTTATCGTACCCAGATGAATCAGCGGGGAGTTGAATACTTACCTTCGGCAGGCAACGTTTTTTTCCATACATAAAAGGCAACAGGGGTTTCAAATCATCCCTTAATTTTAAATTCAAATAAATCATCAATATCTAAGATAATCAAACTTATTTATTATCAAACCAATATCTTATACAATAAAAAATCCGAAAGTAATGTTTCAGGCACTTTTATTCTGGAATGATGATTTTTTTACATTAAATGCATTTCAAACAAAAGAAGGATGCACAGACTCGACCTCCTTCAATTTTTTGGAAATTTCCATTGCTAAAAATAAGCAGTGCTTTAAAAATTGCTGTTATATTGTTATTTTCATGTCACTAACTAAAATTCAATTATAATGGATTGATTAAAAGAAAATGAATTTTCACCGATTTCTCCGTTAACTTGACCATGATTTTCCATTACAGTTAGCAAATGTCATTAGACTGCGAAGCCAAACTGACTGAATAAATGAAAAATAAATAATTTTTAATCTAAATGTCACTGTCAATTTCAAAAGATATCAAATGTCACGTCAAGTTGGAACGTTGTGCTGCCATCGACGGAGTTCCACAGCCAGATTTAGCAATTTTCGATTTATGTCAAACACGCTATTTTAATTTTTAACTACTATCACAAAGCCTAATGCTTTGCACTTAGCTTCGTACAAAGCTACTTTTCCTTGACATAGTACGTATTTTGACATATTTTGATTGTTCACAAGTAGTTTATGATGATGTTTTGAGCATCTTGAAGCGCATTTTCGTTTCTTTTTGCTAAATAACAGAGAATTGTTAGAGGAAATGCATAAATATTGCATAGATTGAAATTAAATGAATGATCTAGCGCTGTCTGAAGTTCATAATTTAGATATTTTTTAGCCAATTTAGCACCTCATTACAAAATAATGCTGGCGGCACTTCTAGCTATGTAAATATACCTAACGGGTAGGTACGTACTGATATAGCTTGAAATTTTTTTTCTTTATTTCTTATTTTAACTTCATTTTTAACCAAATTGTGCATATCTGAATAGTTTTAAAGCGTCATAAATAACTCTGATGAACATAAAATTCTTAGAAACAAACTTGGGAGAAAACGAGTGTACAGGTATTCGTATGTATGAGCTGCCGGCATCCTTCTTTGCGGTGTTTACAGTAAGTGAGCAAACGGCATCTTCTGCAAAAAGTTTGTACTATTACGTTCTATTTTCTTAGAAAGGTACAGTGTACATCTTGCTCGTTTGTTTGTTATTTTACGAGGGGTTCACTTTCAGGCAGGTCTTAGATCGTATTTAGAATATCACATGTATTGACTCTCGATTCTCAAGGAAAATGTGTACTCAAACCATGCTTCATGTGATGTTTCGCTAATCATAAAGCTAATGATTGCTACAGAACTAGTTAACATTCACAATAACAATGATTAACACATTTTTGGATGATTCAACAAAAAGTACTATATAGACCTAGTACCAACTCGGTCCAAAATGCATACGTAAACAGCAATAGGGGTACTGCCTTCACCCCAGCACTATGAATTTAGCAAAAACGATGACTTACCGCGACAAGTAAATTTATGCGACTGATTGTACTGACTCTGATTATAGAAAAGAATGAGCTTTAAAATGAGACAAAAATAACGTCAAAGAAATATTGAAACGTTTTGCAAGTGTCGGTTACCCCTGTTGCCTTCCTGAGGTTAAGTTTAGTCGGAGTGAGAAATTTAGTTACTAAACATCATAAATTAACTATGGCCTAGTTTTTATAGCACGTAGTAATTGAATTTAAAACACGTTTGTTGTATGGGAGCCCCATAAAACAAACTAGGTGGGAGTATTGGTTGCCTGTAAAGTCGGTATACGGGCGAAAGTTTTACGTGACAACGACTTTGAGACGAATGAGACGAATGAGAGCGCATAACGTGAGCGAAGCGTAACGCAGTTTCTTGAAGTGTCACCCGGCAAACCAATTTATAAGACGTTGTCACGTCAAAAAGTGATCGTCTTGTACCTGCTATAAATTTTACTAAATATTTTAAAAACGAATTAGGACGTCTATCGTTTGGTTGACTCTACATCATTATTTTTTGCAAAAAATAGCATGACCGACTTCACCCTTGATCGATGTAGAATTTTTCACACTACTGTTGATTTATCAGAAATAGCTCAGCCGATTTCAATAAAATTTAAATGGGACCAATTTCGAAGAATACTCTTTCCAATAAAAAAAATATTGAAATAGGACTACTATGAAAAAAGTTATGCGTGGTAAAAAAGTCATAAATAAATAAAATACACGTCGAATTGAGTACCTCCTTCAGTTCGTCGGTCAAAAATATGTTCGTAGAGGCCTAGCCCTGGTGTCAGACAGAACCCACCTGAATACATCTGACATGGCTAAACAGCTAAAACAACCAGCACAGAAACCACCATCAGAAACACGGCAGCGGTGATTGCCACCCACGGTTACCCATCCAAAGCCTGACTGTGTCTAGCATTGCTTAAACCGGTGATCGTTAAGTAAAACTTAGTCAAACTACGCTTTTAGCGCTACAAGAACGCTACAGACAGACATAATTATTTTAACTCCTCAATATCATGAAAACTACGTAAGAACGTAGCGTTACTCTTGCACAAAATCCCAACCAGCTGAAAATTTTGATGGAAGTTAGAGAAACTATAACAATAAAATTGTGAAAGTTCAAGTGTGCAAATTTTTTTTTCAAGGTTAAATGTCACAAAGATGGGTTTTTTCATTTTTTTAGCAAAATTGATAGTTTTATGATAATACCTTGTACAATATTGTAGATTGTGCAATTATCTACAAAAACTATTCCGACATTTTTATTCATAACATTAGCTATTTCTAAGAAAAAGCGATTCCAAAGTTTACTTTAGTACTTATTATTTACCCGACCCGGATTCGCACAAGTGTACTATACGTTATTCACCTTCACCTTGAATCACTATCTGTTAAAAAAACCGCATCAAAATCCGTTGCGTAGTTTTAAAGATATAAGCATACATGGGGACAGACAGCGGGAGCGACTTTGTTTTATACTATGTAACGGGTGTCCCAAAATTAACGCAAGATTTGAATTTGCCGCTATTTGTGCAGTGAAGTGTTGGCAACCCTGAAAAAAAAGCAATTTGACAGCTAACAGTATAGGGTTATTAAAAATGGAGCAATAGTATTTAGAGAAATGAAAAAAAAGATGGCTCCCGAACAAAAAAACATGGCCGCCATACAAAATTGAATCGTCAATAGCTCGGGAACGGTACAACTTGGATGGGGAGTGTTTAACCAAATGTCATAGGGAATCGAGAGAGCTACCTGGACTGGTGGGGTCGATGAAAATTCAAGATGGCGTTTTTTCTTTTTTTTTTAACTATTGAATTTCAATTAACACAACAATTGAAGCCTAATGACCATGTACAGAGAAGAGAGATCGTTGAATGGATTATTGAACATCAACAAATGGACCCTGATTTTTCGAGCAAAATCATCCTAAGCGATGAAGCACATTTTCATCTTGATGGCTATGTTCGACCATATTTTGTATGAAATTTTCGAACTACAGCCGCCAAGCTTTCACTAATATTCTTTAATAATGAAGACACGTTGTTCTATCGTATAACGCTCCATTTTTAATAACCCTATACTGTTAACTGTCAAATTGCTTTTTTTTCAGGGTTGCCAACACTTCACTGCACAAATGGCGGCAAATTCAAATCTTGCGTTAATTTTGGGACACCCTTTACTTATAGTGATCAACAATCAATATGCACGCACACGTTTCCATGCCACCTACGAGGTAGTGTACTTAGGGCGAAGTTTTAACGTGGTTTTCTCGGTAGACCGTAGTTGAACCCTGTAAAATCTATTGAAATATCAGATTTTCTTATTCATCATCATCATCGTCATCATCTGTTTCTTCTTATTTTTCGTGAGTTGACGGTAACTACCGTCGAAACAACTGATGTATCGCTGTCTGAACAGACAGCGACTGGTTCAGACAGCGATACATCAGTTGTTTCGACGTTGCTATAATTGTACTTGACTGTAATTTGACTATGCTATACAGTATACGTCTCAGGACATCGTTACTTAACTACTCTTTGTTCTTCATTACTTTAGTAAAACTTAAAGTACCTATTACTACTCGTACCGTGGTTTTACGATTTGTGACCTATCACATTGCGGAAACAAAATAAATAACTATGAATATGAACATAATTATCTTTTTATCAGGGCCTTACTTATCACCCCTCACTAGTTTTCACCATAAAAGAATAAACTGAAAATAAATTGGCAGCTTTTGGCTTTATCAGAAACATTCGTTTACCCAATTTGTTACCAACAAAAATCCAATGGGATTTTCTTCTTTACACAAGTAAAAAGTATCAGCGCAAAATAAATAAACATTACTTACCAGAAAAAAATCTCAAGTAAAGTAATCTCAGATATTGAATAAGGAGTAGGTAGCTAAGCCCGTAAGCTGCTACATTCAGAACATTTTCAAGCAAACATGGGCATTGACTTAATAGTACGTATATCTTAAGGATATGACCTAAAAACTTGCAAAGTTGTTAATAGGATTGATAGAATGAGAAGATAATTAAAATTAATGTGTGTGTTAAGGTATGTAACCGAGAGTTACCGTTTTATTTCAAAAATTAAATAGCTATTTTCACTTCTATTTTCACACATTCCTTATTTATGCTCTATTATACAAACCCTTCCTTAAGAACTAATTTTGTTTTGAAACTACCAATTTCGGGTATAAGTTTTAGCCATGACTGACATTTCATCTATTTCCTTCCTGAAACAGCTTCAAAACTACACTATCAGAGTAAATTTTAAACAAATGAAATTCTTTTAAACGGAGATTGTTAGGAAAAAAATGAAAGGAAAATCTTTTTCCAAAACAAATAAAGCAAATTAATACTGTACAGGGTAATGGCCTAAACTCGATATATTTTTGCATTATCTCTCTTTAGAAGATCATATCCTCACTTGAAACATCTTTGTAAAATATACTCGTACCGCAAATGAAACGAACAAAGAGTTGGCAACGACAAGCGTATCAAATATATCAAAGAGATTACAGAGAGGGGAAATTGGTAGATATAATATAAGTAATAATATGTTACAGTAAAAACCCAGTCTAAATGAAAACACGTTATGTCTATTTAGAAGTAGAACATCTTTGGAAGAATGTGATAGTATACGAGTAGTCGAGTACATAATTAATATATTACTTTTGTTCCGCAACAACTTTGTAGAACTAACGTGATGTTTTCTTTTCATTTTATTAACCGACTTCCAAAAAGGAGAAGGTTCTATGTTTGTCTGTATGTATTTTTTTAGTGAATGTTCATCGACATTTTCGTCAATATTGTGAACCGAATCAACAAATTATTTTTTTAGATGAAAGAGTTGACTCCCGAGGTAGTTACGTTTATTTTTTATCGAAACCGGCTGAGACGTTTGTGAAAAATCAACAATAATGTAAAAATTGTGTACCTAATCAATTAGAGTGAACTATTCGAATTTCGCATGGTTTTACCATTTCTTGCGAAAAAATATTATTTTTGTATTGATTAACATGATCGAATAATGTTCATACCTAATCTAATGGGCTCATGAAAGACTATCCACCAAAATTCAGGTGTCATACCTAACTTGTGTTAGTGCAATATTCAGTGACTGTACTTACCATGCAAAAAAAAAAAACATTTTAATTATTTTTACCCCTACCGAGTAAACGTCTACTTAGAGCAGTAACTTTGGTTTACCTACGACCTACCTACGTACCTCCGGATTTCTTTCTACTGTAGTATAGCTTTGCTTAGTTTGGGGTCAGACACCGTGTGTAATATGTCCCCTAATATTCTTGTTATTAAAATCCGAAAGTATACTTGTTGGTTCATTGATTTATTCCTCTTTCACACAGCAACAGTATGACTTGATTTTTGACATGGACATACTTTGAAAGACGGAAAATGACACATGTACGAATAGTAGTAGGCTACTTTTTATCCCGAAAATGAAAGGTTTCTATGGGATAACACAAAAACCTAAATATCACGCGGGTGAAGCCGCGGACAGAAGCTAGTTCATTTATTCATCCTTAGTTGGTCTGTAATGTTAGGCTTTTTGTTTACCTACGAAATTATGTCAATGGAATCGATAAAGAGCTATCTGCTTATTTATCTCCTTACTGTACATTTTTGTATATGTTCTCATGTAATATCTCTGACAAGGTTAGTGGTTTTGGATACAACACAGAGGTCACTGTACATTAAAATCTTAAAAAAACAGCATCAATGTTGTCCAAGACCAAAGGCACTAACCAAGCTTTATTTTGTGTGTACCATTTCATTGTCACTGAGCTTTATGTTTCTGGAGCACGCGACTCGCCCATTTCTGTAGTGATACTGATAGCATTACATTAAAAACGGCTTAGTGTTTCCGTTGTTTAAAACCAACTTTAGATTTAGGGATAATTATCCTCTTACTGTGTACCTACTGACAACCATAGCGTAGTAGGTAACTCCATCCATCCATCAGCCAAAGGACGTCCACTGCTGGACATAGGCCTCCCCTATGGATCTCCAATAAGACCGGTTGAAAGCGGCTTGCATCCAGCGCGATCCTGCGGTCTTAATGTCAATAAGGTCATCCGTCCACCTTGTGGGTGGACGTCCTACGCTGCGCTTGCCGGTACGTGGTCTCCACTCGAGAACTTTTCGACTCCACCTGTCATCAGTCCTCCGCGCTATGTGCCCTGCCCATTGCCATTTCAACTTGCTAATCCGTTGGGCTATGTCGGTAACCTTGGTTCTTCTACGGATCTCCTCATTTCTGATTCGATCCCGTAGAGAAACTCCGAGCATAGCCCTCTCCATAGCTCGTTGGGCTACTTGGAGTTTATTAATAAGGCCCATGGTAAGAGACCACGTTTCAGTGCCATAAGTCATCACTGGTAGCACACACTGATCGAACACTTTCGTCTTGAGGCACTGAGGTATGTCGGACGAGAAGACATTACGCAATTTTCCGAACGCTGCCCAACCGAGTTGGATTCGGCGATTGGCCTCTTTCTTGAAGTCGGACCTACCTAACAGGTAACTCCATAACGTTATAACCACGAGCAGCTTCCTACCGGTCTAAATGATTTTCTGAAGATATTTTCAAGCAGTGGGCGTTGTCCTGCAGATGTTATTATGAAAGTGAATATTTACACAAAAAACAATTTTACGGATTTACGGATTTATATTCGTTTACTGCACAAACAACACGGAGTAAATACAAAATTAGCGTAGGATAAGAAGGATATAGTTCTGCTCGTCATAGTTTCCCCCTTCAACTTTCACCGACCCGAAATCGCAAATAATCGGCCCAGTACGAGTCCGACTCGCGCACGGAGGGTTCCGTACTGTATAGGAAATTTAATTTATTATTGACGTGACAACGTCTTATAAATTGGTTTGCCGGGTGACACTTCAAGAAACTGCGTTACGCTCCGCTCACGTTATGCGCTCGCAATGAGAGCGAGTGAGAGGCACGTAAGTGCCTCTCATTCGCTCTCATTCGTCTCATTCGTCTCAAAGTCGTTGTCACGTAAAACTTTCGCCCGTATACCGACTTTACAGGCAACCAATTTTTTTTATCAAATGTTAATTTAATTTCAATTTTATTATTTATTATTAAAGTGAATATACAACTTAATATTCCGTGAATATTTCAAGCATCTACCTCTTACCATTATTAATATAGAGCGAAAAACGGCTAAAATATCAGGTTTGTTGTATGGGAGCCCCCGTTAATTATTTATTTTATTTAGTTTTTAGTATTTGTTGTTATAGCGGCAACATAAATACATCATTTGTTGAAAATTTCAGCTTTCTAGCTATAACGGTTCATGAGATACAGCTTGGAGACGAACAGACAGACAGACGGACAGCGGAGTCTTAGTAATAGGGTCCCGTTCTTACCCTTTGGGTACGGAACCCTAAAAATAAAGTTTTCCACACACATGAAAAATTTTCCTTTAGGATTGAACATTTTTTTACGCGCTTGAAGAGTTAGTCCCTGAGTCTTGGTTGTTCATAATGATGAAACCCCCAGAAATTCCCTGCACTTGTCACTGTCAAAATACAAGGTGTTGGAAAGCAAAATGCTGGTGGCGCCACCTTCGTGTCCTAGTGAGATAAAGCCTTTAGTGCTTAGTGCTTACTTAATGCTATTCCTGGAACATAGATCTTAGGTCTTTAGGACAAGGCTGTGGTGATCAGTTTAATTTAGGTCCGAATCTTGTGGACCTTGTAATTAAATCGGGGCGGCCTCTGTTCGTGCCTAAACTTGACAGTCTGTAATTTTAATTAGGTCCAAGCTAGGGGTGGGACAAATCCGACAGTGTTCAATTCATTTTTAACCGACTTCCAAAAAGGAGGAGGTTCTATTTTCGTCTGTAAGTTTTTTTTTTATGTTTAATTAATTAATATTTTCACTTCTATTTTCACACAAGGCAGTGGCCTTATGCTCTCTAACCCTTCCTCAGTGGCAAGAACCGATTTTTAACTGACTTCCATAAAGAAGAAGGTTCTATGTTTGGCTGTATGTATTTTTTTTTGTCTATGTTCATCGATATTTTCGCCAATTGGGAACTGAATCAAAAAAAAATATTTTTAGTTCGAAAAGGTACCTATACTCTCGAGCTGATCCAATTTAAATTTTACAGGCTAAAGCATTTTTGAAAAATCAACAATAATGTAAATAATTTGAGCGAAATATTTAATTTTTGTGCATGATGGAAGGCGGTTTTGCCATTTTTTGCGAAAAATAATTATCTCACTAGTTTTCCGCAGTTTTTCCCGCGTGATATTTTGGTTTGTGTGCTGTCGTTCAGGAACATAAGTATTTATTTTTCTGGAGTATTAATAAATCTATGACACTTTCCGACTTTCAGACCAAATCTATGCATAAAATAAAGTCGATCCCTTTCTCTGTTGCTGCGAAAAAGAGTAACAAATAAACCAATCAACCAATAAACACCCTCTTAGATAAACAATATTATTCTTCTTAGTCGTTTTCTTCATTACTGAAGGTCGCGTCTAATTTGGAGCGGTTTGATCCTGGATAATTTTTGGACAATGTTCTTCCACTTGGACCTATCTGCCACGGATCTCATGGCGTCAGGGATGGACAACAATATTATAGGAATGTATAATTTCAATATTTTATGTTGTAAAAAATAAATTATTATAAAAATGAAACTTTTTAAATACAGGCTCGCGAGATCCTGAATATCATGTAGCAGCAGAGTGCTAGTTGCCAAGACAAATAAAACGAGCCTAAACACTTGTTCTTGTGTCTTGTTTATTGTGGATTTCCTATGTCCACCTTCCGACTCCATCATCAGATCAGCTCCATGGTACCATATTATTGCATTGTCACGCAATATACATAAGCATTAAAATTTCAGCTCAAACGATAACCGGGAAGTTGATGAAATTTGACTTACTATGCTTACCTATACATAGGTACATAAATAAAAGCTTGTAAAATACGTGCTACGCAATCACATTGGCCCAATAGGTAGGTAGATTAATACCATCTTCATTATTTCAGCTATAGAATGCCCACTGCTAAACATAGGTTTTCGTTACAGATCGACTAAAAGACCGGTTTCCAGCGATTTTCATCTCGTCCGTCCATCTTATGGATTTATATGCGTCATTGACTGTTTCTACAGATGTACAACCCGGTCACAATATCTGTGCACCTGACTTCGTGACGTCATATCGAATTATCGGGACGTATATACATTACCTGACGTCTAGTATACCGTCCGGACGTAAATTATTATCGGGACGTGTATCGGCAACGAAGATGCTAACCGTACTGTCGCACCGGGGAGTGCGCGGAGAGGTGACAGGGGAAGCGGGAGAGGCGCCGCATTCCAGCGAGGTGCACAGATATTCTGACCAGGTTATAGCTATGTAGTTGATTCACAATTTTTTCTTCAGTGATATTCTCCGATAAGGCTCCGGCCAAACTATCACTAGCCGCCTCACTACTACTGTTTCCAAAAACTTTTCGTGTAGGCTTAATGAATTCGAGAGTTATTCTAAGCATTATTTTCTAGAAACAGCACTCGGAAAATACCAACAGAAAATTCGTGAAATACGTTCACGAATTACTTGGAGTTTGGTTCAAAACATTTTGTTGGGTATTCAGTGCCTCACTGAACACTTTTACAGTTCAAAACAATGTTCGACTCGAATAACATTTGAGTTTCGAACTTTCGAAGTTTGAATATTTAGAAGTTGGTTGTCTGTTTAAGATTTTGTTAAATAATTATTTAGCTGTTTACGTTGTAATGGGTTTTGGGTAGTAGCTTTGGTTTAACGTAAGGAAGATCTTGCAAAGGCCCAGACTATGTACAGAAGCCCAAAAATGCGTTAAAATTTGGTGAGCAAATTCACAGAAAAAGGTAACGGTATTTAATTCATATTTAAGGAATTTAATATTTTCTAATCTGATTTATGTCCAGACCCCTCGGACCCCCCTTATACATTTTCAAATATTTTTATTTGTGAATCCTAGTAAAATAACGACTAGCAAATGTCATCTCTGCAAATGTGACACAAAGAAAAATAAGCTATTTCTAGATGTAACATTGCACCAATGTAACTACAGTCCAATTCATAAAAAGAAGTTCTACGGAAATTAATAGAACTGATTTTGATAGATAGGGCATGAGACTGTAGCGCCGTATCTGCGGGACTTCTTTCGTGGATTTAATTCTAGTAAAATTATACCTAATCAGTTTGCCGACAACGGAACTTAGGTGCTTACTCCGTCACACTTATGCTCTTCTTATTTGAGCAGTCAAATACACATTTTTGGACCCCCTTGCAAGACGACACGACACATGTCGTGTCCTCCGCCAGTGTGCTCCCATCCCTGGATCTGGATCCCTGTACGACATGACCACGAACTTATACACAGGGTTATTCCTAATCAATTAACATCCTTGGTTTAGTTTGTACATCAAAAGTAACAATTTTTTTTCTGCGACTTTTGTCAAAACTAGAAAGAAATGTTTTTTCATAGAAAAATATCGCTCACCCGCGACAATATACATGGAACAGCTGATTTTTTTTGAGTCTTGACAAAAGTCGCTGAGCAAAAGTTGTTGGTTTTGATGTACAGAATAAGCCCCTAAAATGATGCTAATTAATTAGGAATACCTTGTACAGAAGTTCGTGGTCATGTCGTACAGGGATCGGATCACACCGACATCCAAGCTCACAATTTATGAATGAATTAATGAACACATTTTTAAATAACCCTTTAAGTGTATCCATACATCAGCCATAACACGTCTACTAACTGTTGGACATAGGCCTCTTCTATGGATCTGCAATAGGACCGGTTGGAAGCGGCTCGCATACAGCGCAATCCTGCAGTCTTAATGAGGTCATCCGTCCATCTTGTAGGCGGACGTCCTACACTGCGCTTGCCGGTACGTGGTCTCCACTCGAGAACTTTTCGATCCCATCGGTTATCAGTCCTTCGCGCTATGTGCCCTGCCTACTACCATTTCAACTTGCCAATCCGTTGGGCACTGAGGTATGTTAGACGAAAAGACACTTAACTTAAGTGTATTGGTATAATAATCAATTATTGGTACCTAACCTATCCATTAAGTGTTATCCTTGTAGATGCAGACACATCTGTTTCTTTCCTCTAAGTACCGCGAGAAAGCGCATCTGTCTTCCAGATATTAATTGAGATCGATCGTATACTGAGTTCGCAATTTCCTGTAGCCGTACCGCCATCGGTTACTATCAAAACTGCCATAGACTGATGTGTTTGTAATCTTTTTTATTTATTTTTATGTAGGTCAGTACTTGCATAAAATTTAATAAAAAAGATTGCAATTGTACTGCCCTAGCCTTTTTAATAGTCCACTGCAGGACGTCTACTCAAGAAGAGTGATATTTTTGAAGAGATGATTGACATGGTGGTATTTTGAAAACAGGTGGGACAATATAGCCTAAAAGCTGTCATTTTATTTAAAGGTAAATCATAACTACAAATTATAAAACAGTCGCCTTTTTAACCGACTTCCAAATAAGTTCTAAGTTCGTCTGTATGTATTTTTTTTGTGTATGTTCATCGATTATTTCGCCATTTGTGAACCGAATCGAAAAATTATTTGTCAGTTCGAAAGAGTATACTCCAGTGGTGGTTTCATTTAAATATTACAGAAATCGGCTGAACGGTTTTTGAAAAATCAACAATAATGTAAGCAATACCAGCGAAATATCCGAATTTTGTACACGATGAATATCCATAATTTCGCCAATTGTGAACCGAATCGAATTTTTTTTTTTAATTCGATAAGGTATCCTCCTCAGATGGTCCCATTTAAATTTTACAGATATCGGCTGAGCCGTTTTTGAAAAATCAACAATAATGTAAACAATTCTAGCGAAATATTCAACTTTTGTACACGATGGAAGGAAGTTTTGACATTTTTTGCGAAAAATAATTATCTGTCTATCTATCTGTACCTACCTGTGCTTAGATCTTCTAACTAAATATACACATAGCAGATTGTAATGCAGTTTACAATATACCAATTTTACGTGGATGCCCTATGTTGCGCCTGCCGGTACGTAGTCTCCACTTTTTAGGGCTCCGTACCCAAAGGGTAAAAACGGGACCCTATTACTAAGACTCTGCTGTCCGTCTGTCTGTCACCAGGCTGTATCTCATGAACCGTTATGGCTAGAAAGCTGACATTTTCACAAATGATGTGTTTCTGTTGCCGCTATTACAACAAATACTAAAAATAGAATATAATTAATATTTAAGGGGGGCTTCCATACAACAAACCTGATTTTTTAGCCGTTTTTTGCTAGATATTTATAATAGTAACAGTTAGATGCTTGAAATGTTCACAGAATATTTAGTTGCACATTCACTTTAATAATAAATAATAACATTAAAATAAAATAAATATTTAAGGGGGGTTCCCATACAGTATCATCCCTCCGTGCGCGAGTCCGACTCGTACTTGGCCGATTATTCAACCCCACGGTCATCAGTCATCCATGCTAAGAGCCCTACCCACTGCCATTTAAACTAGCCAATCCGCTGGGCTATGTCGGTAACTTTGGTTCTTCGACATCTCCTCATTCGATCTCGCAGAGATACTCCGAGCTCTTTTAGTTACACTCAAATTTACTAACCTGCCACTTTAGGCAGCACTGCGGGCGCCGGTCCGCTGGTGGCATTTCCGCAATGCACCGACTCAATAACTTAGGCTAAGATTTACTATGTACTAACTCTTTCTGTACAGTAAGATCAAATAATAGTAAAATTATTGTTAACAAAGGGCACAGATCCTGGAGACTGTGGTTAGTAATTTTTCAATAAAAAAAAACTTCGAGCAAATATCTACAGAGCCACATTCCCTAAGTGAAAGTAGTAAAAAAATATCCGAGCGCCGTCATACATACTTAGATATATACATTAAATAATTCACAATGACTCATTTTCTCGAATCTCGACGTTACGTAACCTAATTAGTGGTTGTAATCGAGCACTTTAGCATCACGCGGCGTTGTAGTCGGCTTGCAATCACCTTACGACTAACTAAAAAGACTGCCACTACGTTGCTTGGGCAAGGTTTTGGCTCGGACACTTTTTTGCACGTTTGTGACTCTATAGATACTTGCTCGATGTACAAAAATAGAAAAAAACTTGCCAGTTACCTTGATCGACAGAATAGTAAAAGGTGTGTGCAAGTTGGGAGTGTTCCGCTAAAATTCACGTAATGCACACGCAGCTTCCGCATCACTAGCACTCACTCACTCCTTCACTCCTCGTAACGTTCAAAGAACATGCAGTGGGGGTCGGGCCATGAAATCTGTTTTCTAGCTGCAAAGGAATTAATCATTTTAGATAAAAACTTAGCATTTAAATGCTATTTTTTTGAGAACTTATGTGAGGAAATACGAATCTTTTAATTTAAAATATACATCAATAGTAGGAATTGTAATCCTATTTTATTAGTATCAGATAATAGTAATATTTATTAATTTGAAAACAACTAATTAATACATTTGACTGTCTCGGTGGCTCAGTGGTTAGTGATCCTAACTTCTGGGTCAGAGAGGCGTGGGTTCGATCCCCACTCAGGGCAAATATTTATGTGATGAACATAAGTGTTTGCTCTGTGTCTGGGTGTTATTTAGTTACAATGTATAAAAGTATGTATTTAAAAATAAGTATATGTAGTTTATCAGTCTTTGTCAGTCCATATCAGTCCATATCACAAGCTATGCTTAGTTTGGGGTCAGAGGCCATATGTAAGATGTCCCCAAAAAAATATTATATTATTTATATTCAATAAAATTAACCTAAACATTTAATCACTATCACTGCGTAGTATAAAACAAAGTCGCTTTCTGTTATCTGTCCTCATGTATGCTAATATCTTTAAAACTACGCAACGGATTTTAATGCAATTTTTTTTAGTAGATATTGTAATTCAAAAGGAAGGTTTATATGCATAATAAACCTGCGCAAAGCCGGGGCGAGTCGCTAGTTAAATTATAATTAGGCAATAGATATCAAAGTGCTATGGAGAAAGCCATGCTGATAGTCTCTTTGCTAGATCAATTGACAGATTTCAATTGTAATCTACTAGTGACCCGCCCCAGCTTCGTACAGGTGATTTATATTATACATATTAAAAACCTTCCTCTTGAATCTTTCTATCTATTAAAAAAACCGCATCGAAATCCGTTGCGAAGTTTTAAAGATATAAGCATACATAGGGACAGACAGAGAGGAAAGCGACATTGTTTTAACTATGTAGTGATGATGCATTTTATTGGACATTCACAGGTATAAATCATTATATATATATGTTGAGAAATAAATGAAGTGAAATGATCGAATCAGGAATGAAAAGATCTACAGACGAACTAAACAAATACTGGAAAAATAGACGTTTTTTTTTGTCAACTTTGCACTACATTTCCGATCGATTTTTATTGATAACCCTAGCGCGTTCTACGTTAGAGTGATACGTTGTGCGTGCCCACGTGGCTGTAGGTATATATTTAAAGGACAGAGCCGAGTCACAAAAATGTTAGATATCATTACCGTGACGCAGAGAAACTTCGAGCAAAAACCTCTCCACAGCTCATTTTAGTACTAAACATTAGAACGTAATATTAAATTCCCTTCTAAATTTAAATAAAGATAAGAGATACCTAATCCAATTTAACTTAACCTTGTTACCTTAAGCAGTGTGTGTGTGTATAATAGGCGGTATTGCGTAGGCGTTATTATTACGTAGCGGCAAGTTAATAAATTAGCTGGCTGAAGCGGGATACACAATCTGTTGTGGCAGATTAGCTCGCTGGTGATGTATGGGTTAGACTCATAGATTTTAGGAGTTTTAGAAGGTAGATGTAGGACTTTATTTTTGAACCTGTAAATATGCGTAAATAGTCACGAGACTGAATAAGAACAGAGGTGAGAATTGAAGATCAAAATGTTCTCTATTCCGTTACTAGACAGTATGCGATTTATAAAGTCGATTTCAATTCTATTTTGACTACCTCGGTGGCTCAGTGGTAAGTGTAGTTATTATCTCTCTAAGAATTTATTTAAAAATATGTATATGTAATATATCAGTCTCTGGCAGCCATATCACAAGCGTTGCTTAGTTTGGGGTCAGAGACCGTGTGTAAGATATCCCAATATATATATATATATATATTATTGGTTGACCTGTGGCCTAACCATGTAATTCCCGAGCTCGGTGGATCGGTTTCCCGAGCTTAGGCTTCGGCTTCCCGCAAGCAGATTTCTGAGGTCATTCACCCCCTTTTCAGTTTCAACTGCCGATGCTCACCGTTGTCGCCTCTCAAACCGGATGAATGAACAAAACTGCGTGTTTTGGTTTAAAATCGGTACCATCTATCTCCCGGTGACAGATGAAAGCGGATCTAAACGTCAAATGAAGCCGGACTCTGTCTCCTCGCCGTAAACAGAGTTTTGCATAGAAGTCCTCGTGAATAAACATTATTTATTTATGTTAGACTCCATACGTGAGGAGATATTTGGACAAATATTAAACATCCTGAAGTAAATGTTAATACAGATGTACAATTACATGATAAAATCACCTGTGGTTATAGTTATAGACGCGACAAAGTTACTTGCGTATTTCAGTGAAAAACTAAGTTAAAGTGAGAGTGGACAAGACAAATATCACGTTAAACACTATAACTGATGAAGCCGTAAAGTTCACGAATGGAAACCACGTACCGACAAGTCAAGTAAGTAACACTTCAAACAACAAGGTCAACAGCAATGATTTTTTGTAAAAATGTCTACAACAGGGACAAGTCGAATGCAAGCCATTTCCAATCCATATTGCTCGAAATCTGTATGCATATTTCCAGTATCTAGTTAAAATTTTAAGCCTGAATGATATAGGCACATATATACTTTTAATGGTTAATGACAAACATCTTAAGTTTTTATCATAAAAATTGAGGCTTACTACTCATAACCTTGATCTCTCTTCAATAGCTGTTTCTAGGTGCCTGAGGGATATGTTGTAGAGATGCTTTTAACTACCCTAGCATTCAAAGAAAGTTCATTGTCTTTTGATGGAACCAAAGTCTTACTTCGTAAGCTCTAGTCTAAATTATGGCTAAAAATATTTGGTAAATTGCCATACACTTTGATACAGATATTATATCAAAATAGTACTTTATCTACCTACTATTCAAGAAGATACTTAGGCATATAATAAATGTATATTTCAGAGAAACTATGAATTGAAAAACAACGCACGATAGCTAGATTTAAGTAGACAAAAATACTATTTTCCTGATTTCAATTTTTCATGTTTTATATTGTTGTTAGTCCTCTGTTATGTATGTAGCGTTTTAACTTTGTTTATAATGTAGCATAGGTAGTACCTATTGGATTTCTTTTAAGCTATAAGGTTATTTACTATTAATAATGAATTGAATGATGTATTTTAAAACTTAAAAAATTGTTGCAGATTCATGGAAAAATATGGCATTCAGTAAACAATGTACCTACCCGATTCGTTTTAGATTTGAGATGCTTAGCTGCTTGTTGATGTACTTTGAGAACCAAAACTATAACTCCAACGTCTGGAAATAATTTCCAATAAGACAAACAGGTAATGGAGACTATGAATGTTATAAGCCCACTTTCAGGTGATAAAATTGCTTTATATTTTGTACAATAATTTGAACATAAAGTCAAGCCCTAAAGTACAAGTTATTGTACAAAAAATAGTATGTTGTCTAAGCTTGGGCCGAAAGAGTAACATAATTATATTATTTACCAAATTGTGTACTGAGGGTCTTAGGAGGTATCAGAAGTATGTCGGTTTCTGAATAAGTAATAAAGTAAGTAGTATTAATTGAGAAGCTGATAAAGAAATCGTATATGTTACATGTACAGCCGTGGCGGTCGAGAGGTAGGTACTAACATCCGCCTTACAATCGTGAGGTCATGGGTTCAAATCCTGGCCCATACCAATGAGTTCCTTGGAATTTGTATACAGAATTTTACACCACTGGCTTTTTGGTGAAGGAAAACATTGTGAGGCAACCTGCATACATCCGTAGAAGAAATTTGATGACATAAATGTGAATCTACCAACCCACACTGGGCCAGCATGGTGGATATGCCCCAATCACCCTTTGTGGATAGGCCCACGTCCTGCCCGGGTAGCACGGCAAAGGGAAAAAAACCATTTTATCCACTCTTAATGTCAGATGTCATTGTCAATCCATACTTTATTTCCTCTTCGAGGGGATATAATGGTGGAAAGACTATTAGTCCCTTTGCCATGCTTCCCGTGCAGCAGTAGACTTACTAAGTACTTACCTACAGTACAATTCAATAATTTACATTTCAGGTGATCCTGCCTGTGTTCAGAGCCCTTGGTTGATGATTGATGACAGCAATTCTCAACGCAGATCGCAAAGCCAGGGTCGCCAGAAGATGACTAGACATATTACCTACATATTAATTTATTGTGGTATCATGCCTATATCCATTTAATAAAATATTGCTAAAAGTAATGAGTGTATAATTTAGTACCTACTCATAGTATTAACTATGAAAGTTCCTCTGTTCCATGGCAACCTACGTGAAACCGGTTCGTCGCCACTAGTACGATAATCAGTTCCATGATGGAACTACTCTTAGAAATTTACAACACTAGTTCCATTTGAAATGGATCTCGAAGTAATGGAACTAGTGTTAATTTCGAGTTTACACTAGTACCATTCACAGTTCCATGATGGAACTACCCACTGATTATGATTTTTAACCCCAGCACCATCCATATAGTTAAATGGAGAAACAGACAATTTTGCAGCTTTTTTAAACCATGATTTGTTATATGAACCAAGCTCCGCTTACAAATCCTAGGAGCATGTTCTTTGCCCTACGCAACTTCTTGGCAGGCTTCTTTTATTTGAAAATCTATGATATTTTGAGTTTGGTATGGCTCACAATTTTTCTTGTATAGTTTTTGTTTTATAATAATTGTTTGGTCCTGAAAGAAAACATAAAACGAAACAAGCACATGTAAAGTAACATTAATTAAACAATCTTTAAAGAAAGATGCCTTGTTGTATTACTATAAATCAAACGCAAATTATTTATGGTAGCTTATCGAATCAAATACTACAGATCCTGCTCATAACAAATTTAAAAAAAGCTTTAAAATATTTTTTTAAATAAATACCCAAGGCAAATTGTGAGCCACGCCAAACTCAAACCTTCATAGATTTAGATTAGATTTAGCTGCACAAATGTATGTTCCTCCATTTAACTACATAAATGTAGATGATACTAGTATTCAAAATCATTATCAGTAGGCAATAGGTAGTTCCATCATGGAACTGTGAACGGTACTGGTATAAACTCAAAATTAACACTCGTTCTATTATTTCGAGTTCCATTTTTTGAAACTAGTGGCGACGAACCGTGAAACGGTTTTCCCTCCCGTTCAATGAAAGATATAGTGTGCTGAGTATGTTTTAATTATTTTGTATTCACAATCACATTTGTATACGATACGATAGTTTAAACTAGGTTCATAATTTTGTTTATCATTACATTTTCGGGTTAATTACTCAAAATCGTAATGCGGCTATAATGGTGCTACTATTATCGCTGAGCGGCGCGCGAGAGGAAACGGTAAACACGTGCAGTAAACGGAGGCTGGCGGCAGGCAGACCCACGTGCGCTGAACATAGCATAACAACGTAGCGGGTGGAAACCGGTGAAGGCAGAGAGACGCGCGCGCTGGAGTGGCGCGCAGCAGGCAGCGGGACGCGCGCTCAGTGGGTGTGGAAACCGGTGAAGGCAGCAGGCAGCAGCAAGCGCCCTAAATGGCGCGCGTAGCGGGTGGAAACCGGTGAAGGCAGCGAAACGCGCGCGCTGGAGTGGCGCTTAGCAGGCTGCACGACGCGCGCTAAGTGGCGCGTGTAGCGGGCGGAAATCGGTGACGGCAAAGATATACGCGCGCTGGAGTGGCGCGCAGCAGGCCGCGCGCGCTGAAGCGGCGTGCAACAGGCAGCGGGACGCGCTGAGCGGCGCGCACAGCGGGACGCGCCGAGTGACGCACGCAGCTGGTGACATCGGTGAGGGCAGAGAGACGCGCGCGCCGGAGTGGCTGCAGGACGCGCGCTAAGAGCCGCGCAAGGCGTGTGGTAGCCGGTGAAGGCAGGGAGACGCGCGCTGGAGTGGCGAGCAGCAGGTAGCGGGACGCGCGCTAAGCGGCACGCGTAGCGGGCGGAAATCGGTGACGGCAGAGACACGCGCGCTGGAGTGGCGCGCAGCAGGCAGCGGGGACGCGCGCTCAGCGACGCGCGCACGCAGCGGGTGGAATCCGGTGTCGGCAGAGAGACACGCGCGCTGGAGTGGCGCGCAGCAGGCCGCGCGCGCTGAAGCGGCGTGCAACAGGCAGCGGGACGTGCTGAGCGGCGCGCACAGAAGGACGCGCTGAGCGGCGCGTACAGCGGGACGCGCCGAGTGACGCACGCAGCTGGTGACATCGGTGAGGGCAGAGAGACGCGCGCGCTGGAGTGGCGCGCAGCAGGCAGCGGGACGCGCGCTCAGTGAGTGTGGAAACCGGTGAAGGCAGCAGGCAGCAACAAGCGCCCTAAATGGCGCGCGTAGCGGGCGGAAACCGGTGAATGCAGCGAAACGCGCGCGCTGGAGTGGCGCGCAGCAGGCTGCACGACGGTGAAGGCAGCGAAAAGCGCGCACTGGAGTGGCTGCAGGACGCGCGCTAAGAGCCGCGCAAGGCGTGTGGTAACCGGTGAAGGCAGGGAGACGCGCGCTGGCTTGGCGAGCAGCAGGTAGCGGGACGCGCGCTAAGCGGCACGCGTAGCGGGTGGAAATCGGTGACGGCAGAGACACGCGCGCTGGAGTGGCGCGCAGCAGGCAGCGGGGACGCGCGCTCAGCGACGCGCGCACGCAGCAGGTGGAATCCGGTGTCGGCAGAGAGACACGCGCGCTGGAGTGGCGCGCAGCAGGCCGCGCGCGCTGAAGCGGCGTGCAACAGGCAGCGGGACGCGCTGAGCGGCGCGCACAGAAGGACGCACTGAGCGGCGCGTACAGCGGGACGCGCCGAGTGACGCACGCAGCTGGTGACATCGGTGAGGGCAGAGAGACGCGCGCGCTGGAATGGCGCGCAGCAGGCAGCGGGACGCGCGCTCAGTGAGTGTGGAAACCGGTGAAGGCAGCAGGCAGCAACAAGCGCCCTAAATGGCGCGCGTAGCGGGCGGAAACCGGTGAATGCAGCGAAACGCGCGCGCTGGAGTGGCGCGCAGCAGGCTGCACGACGGTGAAGGCAGCGAAAAGCGCGCGCTGGAGTGGCGAGCAGCAGGTAGCGGGACGCGCGCTAAGCGGCGCGCGTAGCGGGTGGAATCCGGTGACGGCAGAGAGACACGCGCGCTGGAGTGGCGCGCAGCAGGCCGCGCGCGCTGAAGCGGCGTGCAACAGGCAGCGGGACGCGCTGAGCGGCGCGCACAGAAGGACGCGCTGAGCGGCGCGTACAGCGGGACGCGCCGAGTGACGCACGCAGCTGGTGACATCGGTGAGGGCAGAGAGACGCGCGCGCTGGAGTGGCGCGCAGCAGGCAGCGGGACGCGCGCTCAGTGAGTGTGGAAACCGGTGAAGGCAGCAGGCAGCAACAAGCGCCCTAAATGGCGCGCGTAGCGGGCGGAAACCGGTGAAGGCAGCGAAACGCGCGCGCTGGAGTGGCGCGCAGCAGGCTGCACGACGGTGGCGCGCGTAGCGAGCGGAAACCGGTGTAGGCAGCGAGAAGCGCGCACTGGAGTGGCTGCAGGACGCGCGCTAAGAGCCGCGCAAGGCGTGAGGTAACCGGTGAAGGCAGGGAGACGCGCGCTGGCTTGGCGAGCAGCAGGTAGCGGGACGCGCGCTAAGCGGCACGCGTAGCGGGTGGAAATCGGTGACGGCAGAGACACGCGCGCTGGAGTGGCGCGCAGCAGGCCGCGCGCGCTGGAGTGGCGCGCAGCAGGCAGCGGGGACGCGCGCTCAGCGACGCGCGCACGCAGCAGGTGGAATCCGGTGTCGGCAGAGAGACACGCGCGCTGGAGTGGCGCGCAGCAGGCCGCGCGCGCTGAAGCGGCGCGCAGCAGGCAGCGGGGATGCGCGCTCAGCGACGCGCGCACGCAGCGGGTGGAATCCGGTGTCGGCAGAAAGACGCGAGCGCTGGAGTGGCGCGCAGCAGGCAGCGGGGATGCGCGCTCAGCGACGCGCGCACGCAGCGGGTGGAATCCGGTGTCGGCAGAAAGACGCGAGCGCTGGAGTGGCGCGCAGCAGGCAGCGGGGATGCGCGCTCAGCGACGCGCGCACGCAGCGGGTGGAATCCGGTGTCGGCAGAAAGACGCGAGCGCTGGAGTGGCGCGCAGCAGGCAGCGGGGATGCGCACTCAGCGACGCGCGCACGCAGCGGGTGGAATCCGGTGTCGGCAGAAAGACGTGAGCGCTGGAGTGGCGCATAGCAGGCAGACGGACAGTTCATTGGCTGTTCTCTCTTATCATGTCAGGCAGATGGACAGTCATTAGCCGTTTCCTCTTGTCACGTAATTACAACCACTTCGGAGCTGAAAATAAGAAATAAGTATCTTCATTTTATTTTTGTTCAATGTTCTTCATTCATATTTAAATTGGTAAAAAACTTTTTTAAATTAAACGATTTTATGTAATAAAAGCCTAAAATAATAACTCTAAAATAAAATCGTGGAGCCTTCGCCTGGAAGATTTCATTATGTACATTGCGCCCCACGATTTCATTTAAGTTATTATTATTAGCTTTAAGTACATAAAATAGTTTAATTAAAAAAAGTTTTTTACCAATTTTATTTTTGTGTTTCTATTTTATTTTGTTATAAAAACTTTTGTTCTACATAAAAAGCCCTTTCATTTGATACCCATATTGAGGGAGTTGTGTCATATGGTCATCTTATTATTATGTCAATACTGGATACAAAATATTGTATTGCCATCAAAACTAAAACTGTGTATCAAATATCATATCAATCTGTCAATGGAAAGGGGATCGAATTTCTATTACTACATTTCACCCAAAAACGGGCAAGTGAAGTTAAATAAAACAGTTTTAAAAGTTACCTACAACCGTCGTTAGCACAAAAAATAATACTTTGTCCTAATATCCACCAGTGATATCTATTGGGAATAAACCATGTTCAATGTTCGGCACGGTCAGTCTTTGAATGGGTGATTGCGGGTGGCACTTACAACTAAGCACTATCTTGGCTCTGATGACACATTAAATTGTAGGCTCTGGTGATATTACCTATTTAGCCATGTCAAGGGCCTTCAGGTGGCTTAACAACTCTGACACTAGGGCTAGCCACCCGGCCTATACTTACTTATAAACACAGCTTATTCTATGTCTTGGACAAGTCGCTGCTAGACATCAATCCGAGGCACATTTAGATATCACCAATAATATTGGGTTTGGAAAACAGCTCTTCTATTTCTTAGTTTTTAGGGTTCCGTACCCAAAAGGTAAAAATGGGACCCTATTACTAAGACTCCGCTGTCCATCTGTCAGTCTATCATCAGGCTGTATCTCATAAACCGTTGTAGCTAGAAAGCTGAAATTTTCGCAGATGATGCATTTCTGTTGCAGCTATTACAACAAATACTAAAAACAGAATAAAACTAATATTTAAGGGGGCTCCCATACAACAAACCTCAATTTTTAAACATTTTTCACTCGATATTAATAAGGGTAACAGGTAGATGCTTGAAATATTCACAGAATGTTTAGTTGTATATATAATTCAATAATACATAATTTACTTAATTAAAATAAAATGTGTATTTAAGGGAGGCTCCCATACAGTACGGAACATTGCATGCGCGAGTCCTACTCGTACTTAGCCGATTATTGAAAATCGTCTGACTACTGTCTTTGCGCCAGGTAAGCCTATACGAACTTACTAATTTGTTCTTCTTCGTTGGCTGTTTCTCCAAACATATTAGGGCATGCAGTGATTCCCAAAGTTGTCTGGGCTACAGCCCATCTAATACAAGTTTACATACAATTGAAACATACAATTTTTTGCCATTATTAATGATTCATCGATTAGTGATGTTTCTATTTTTCGATTTCATACCGATTGTATTTGTTGAAAAGTTAAATCTAAGAACATGTTTGACGACAAAAGTTATCTTAATAGTTAGGGATCTGTGGTGTAGATGAAATATCGTTTATTGTTCCAAACTAAGTATGTACATGAAGAGGTTATAAGTACCTATAATAAAAAGTAAGTTAATGCGTATAGGCCGAGGCTAGCCCTGGTGTCAGAGTTTTTAGGCCGCCTGAAGACTCTGACATGGCTAAGCGGTTAGAAAAAACGGTTTTAACAACGAGAAAGTTGTGTGATACATACCTTTCTAATTTGTTGAGGTTTTCGTCATCACTCATAATCACCTTCTCTCTGAAGTTTTTCAAGTTGCATAACACTGTTTTTAGCTATAATTCATCACAACAACTTAATCTTAACATTCTTAACAAATTAACACAAACTAAAGGATACCACGTATTAAATTATGTAATCGTTTCATCAAAATTATTTTATTTTGTTTTGAATTTGCTGGCTGACTGCCAGGTCGAACTTTACATTCTCCCTAAATATTAACAAAAAAATATTTCTCCCTAAAATTACAGTTCCTAAAAAAATAATTCAAATTAGTTTAAGTACCTATAAGAATAAACAATTTGTGGCTAATTATATTATGAGCATTGAAAGGGTTATGAAAATTGTGATAAAATCAATTTGATTTCGCTTATATCTCACTCGTGTCATATTACCATTCGGCATATTACCTATGTGCTCACCACATTTCTGTAGTACCGCATATTCAATGTATTTCTGTAAGTATCCAATATGTATCAAAGCCTACTCAATACCTTAACTTAGATGAAGTTTTATTTGATAATTTTTATATGTCGTAATTACGAATTAAATAGCGTGAATTTAATTTAACGGATAGACCAACGGACGCACACAACGGTCTTATATGGGTTTCTCGTTTTAAGTTGTTTGGTTTTGTAATTTGTAGTTTTACGGTAGTGACACGGGTAATTTTTTTTGCTGTTCTAACAACTTTCAACTGCAGTAGTGAGAAGAGTCATTCATTTACTGTTCTTACTACTGGTAGTAAGATTGGTAGTAACACTGGCAACAAACGGTAGTGATAATTATAATGTACCTAGTAAATCAACTTTACATGATCAGTAGCATTCAAAAAATAACTTTTACAGTATATCCAAAGACGAGAAGCATAAATGTACATATTTCACTACAAAATCGGGACGCTTTGCATTGCTAGCAACACATAACTCTTAGACACATTTTACGTTCCGTTTTGTTTTTATCTTCATTTTTTAAATATATCTTGTTAGCTATGTTTACTCGTTTCTATTGTGTTTAAATATAAAAATACTCTTGAAATTACTATTGTCATACATTTTACCTAGTAAATGTGTTGTACCAAGGCAAATGATAAGCTGCATCGAGTTGCATCAAGTTTTAAAAACGGAACGCAGGAAAGACCGATTCAGGGCTCCATTGCCTTCAATTTTGATAGTTCGTTCGAAATCCATGCTCACCGTAAAAGTTACATAGTACCAAAGCTTCAGCGGTGGAATACCACCCACCGAGCTTAGAATTGATACCGATCCACCGAGCTCGGGAATTACATGGTAAGGCAGCAGATTTTAACCCGGCGTGAATGAGGTGAAACTTTGTTACACCAGCTATGAGGTGACTATGACATACTCGGGTATGTCATACCCGAATACTAAATCGGCAATTTATATTACATTCGGATACATAAATTGCCGATTTTTATTACTGATATGACCTTAAAATAACATTTGTTGCTGAAATATATTGATTGACATTAAGCTTAATAAAGTGATGTGAGAAAATAACACATTAATATCATAATAAAAGTATTTATGTTTGTATAAAAAACAAAGCAGTGTTAGTTACGCACAAAACCACAGCGTGTGGAAACTATGACTTAAAATCTACAAGTGATTTTTATGATCAACTATGGACACAAAATTAAAGGATAAATTGGTCTTATATCATTTATTTTCGACATAACGAAAATTTACATAGAACATGTTAATATCTTGTTTTACCTCCTACCTAAAAAAACACTACTCTTTTTTGAATCAGTTTTCAACAACAAGACTATCATGCTGCCTATAAATTGGCTTTTACATGTGATTCCTTGTCTTTAGTAGGGTAAACGGCCCAATACTCGTGAATTTCTGAACTTCGGTGACTTTGCAGCTCTGTCATGCTGAAGGTAATTAACTTTGAGGTCTGAAAATTTTTGGAGAGGTCATACACTTATCATTCTGTACGTGGAATATATTATTATTATAATATAATACCAATAAGATCGATATAAATATTAAAATAGTAAAAAAGACCCATATGTCCCAATGCCCGTCACGTTTGAGGTAATTATCGTCAAAGTGACCCAAAAGTCGTGATTTTTTTTACTGAATTTGAACCTTATTCGCTATTAAATAGAGTCATTCTACCGGATTATTGTTAGATTAGTCCCTTGTCCTATATCTAACAATAATCCGGTTGTTAGGCACATGTAATACAATAAATAAACATTTTTACTAAAACAACATTGTCATAATTGTATATATTAACACCAGCTAAAGAAACTGTATGGTAGCGACACTCAAAAAAAATCTGAGATCTGGTGATCTATAATATGAAACGTTATCACCCAATGAGTAAGCTCATTGTGAGAGGGGTAATATTTATTTTATTGCACTTATAATTTATAGGTTCTTAGAATACATAGTCTTGATTCTACGCGGATAGTCTATTCTTTATTGCAATGCTTCTCTAAGTGCCCGCCAAAATCAGTTTATAAAACATAATAAATTAAATATATATAATTCAACAGTATTTTGCTACTATGGCCTATGACTTTTGTTTTACAAAACCTTAAGTTTCAGTTTCACTTTTATCATATTAAAAAATGTGGATTTCTTTTTTTCAAATGCTCTTCTTCTTCTTTTGTCAACACAGTAGGCGGTCCTTTTGAGCAGTCGACCGAACTTCTGCCATTAATTTTATCAATCAAAGTCGATCCTGGTACGTCAAATTCTTTTGCAGCAGAAGAAGGAGGTATGCTGAAGTCGCGCCCTACTGAGGTCAACCATGATAAATATGTTCAGGCCCGAAATCGCTGCAATAAGGTGTGTAGGGATGCAATGCGTCGCTATGTTCATGCATCAGTTGATGATGGGAATCCAGCTAAAGTCTGGAAATTTCTCAAGTCTGTGGGAATTGGCAAATCTCTCAATCAGACACTTCTGCTAACAATATTGACTTTAATTCCTTAAATTTATATTTCTCATCAGCTACCATTATGTCGGATGTTGACAAAAGCTATACTCTACGTTATCTTGCTGCCATTACTCCTCCCGACTTTCCTCCTTTTGAGTTCAATCGTTTCACTGAATGTGATGTTAGGAGGATTGTAATGTCGATATCCTCCAACGCGGTTGGCGGTGACAATGTGAGCCGGAACATGCTTTTGCCTATTTTAGACATCATCGTTCCTATCCTGTGTACCATTTTTAATAATTCCATCTCTTGTGGAATATTTCCTACAGCCTGGAAAGATGCACAGATTATACCACTACCAAAACAATCCAATCCCAAATCCTTTTCCGAATACCGACCTATCTCTATCCTTCCATTCTTATCCAAAGTTCTGGAGCGTCTTGTCCACAGACAGATGAACGATTACCTTAATAGACATGATCTCCACAATCCTTTCCAATCTGGTTTCCGTCCTGGGCATAGCACTGTGTCTGCGCTCATTAAGATCACCGACGACATACGCTTGGGTATGGATGACGGTAAGCTTACTGTTCTAACCCTGTTAGACTTCAGTGATGCTTTCAATACCGTTGACTACGACATTTTATTTGTATTATTGCGCTCTTCTAACATGTCTCCATCAGCAATCGACTGACTTTACAGTTATCTGTACGGACGCTGGCAGCAGGTTCGCCTTGGAGATACTTTTTCTTCCTGGTGTGACACTACTGCTGGTGTTCCACAAGGCGGCGTGCTATCTCCTCTTCTTTTTGCTTTTTTCATTAATTCTATATCGCAACGGCTTACTTCTTCCCCTCATCTTTATGCAGACGATCTCCAAATTTATTCGCAAGCTTGGCTAGATGATCTAGATTCAGCGATAGCTGCTATAAATTCTGATCTCTACCAAGTAACAGAGTGGAGCAGATCATTTGGCTTGAAGATCAACCCCGCAAAGTCACAAGTTATCATAATTGGCAGCTCTTATAATATTACAAGAATTGACTGGTCCGAAATTCCTTGCGTAGAGTTCGATGGAGTCACTCTGCCATATAATAAATCTGTAAAAAACCTCGGTGTCATGTTTGATCGTACGATATGCTGGGATATTCATATTAAAACAATCAGCTGCAAGTTGTTTGCTGCTGGTAGCTCTCTTAGACGGCTCCGAAACTTCCTGCCTACTGCTACTAAAGTTGTGCTCGCAAAGTCTCTTCTTCTTCCTATTTTAGATTATGCTGACGCCAGCTTTTTAGATCTCACTGAAGTCCAACTTAATAAGCTTGAGCGTCTCCAAAATTATTGCAATAGGTTTATATTTGGGTTACGCAAATATGACCGCGTCTCTCATTTTCGTACTAAGCTCAAGTGGCTTCCAATTCGTCTTCATCGGAATGCTCATATCCTTAATCTCCTTGATAATATCCTCTTCAATCCTTCTACTCCATGCTATCTTAAAGACTCTTTTTCCTTCTGGCAAGATGCAATTTCCTTCCCCTCCGATCCAAGGATAACCTTTCCCATAAGACCCCTACCGCACGGTGTGAAACTTTTTACGGACGGTCTTTTGCCTTTCAAGCAGTCCAGTTATGGAATGCCTTGCCGGTTACTGTCAGAAAAGCTTAATCACTGAACGTATTTAAAGATCAGGATAAAAACCATTACCTGCAGAAATTGTCAATTCTTTAACTATGTAACTGTTGTTGTTGTTGTTATTTATGTTGTTTTATGTAAGTAGTATATTGTAATGTATTGTGTATTAGTTTATTATTTAGTCATAGGTTTCTTTTATAATTTTTATATGTATTGTTTTCTTTAATTTTAGGTATTTTAAGTATTTATATCAATTTTATTAGTATGTATGTTTGTGATGTATAATCAAACTTATATTTTTAACTAATTCGCACCCCGTCCATTATTTATACGCTTTCTGTCTTCTCCATCCTAAGGTTGTCTGGCAGAGATCGCTATCAGCGATAAGGCCGCCCATTGTTACACTGTTTATTAGGGTTCCGTACCCAAAGGGAAAAACGGGACCCTATTACTAAGACTTCGATGTCGTCTGTCCGTCTGTCTTTCTGTCCGTCTGTCACCGGGCTGTATCTCATGAACCATGGTAGCTAGGCAGCTGAAATTTTCACAAATGATGTATTTCTGTTGCCGCTATAACAACAAATACTAAAAAGAGAATTAAATAAATATTTAAGGGGTACTTCCATACAACAAACCTGAATTTTTAGACGTTTTTCGCTCTACATTAATAATGATACCAGGTAGATGCTTCAAATTTTCACAGAATATTTAGTTTTATATTCCCATCAATAATAAAATTAAAATAAAATAAATATTTAAGGGGGGCTACCATACAGTATGGAACCCTCCGTGTGCAAGTCCGATACTTGACCGATTATGTATCTTTGTTTCTTATTTTTGTTTATTTCTTGGTGTGCAATTTAGAGTTTATCTATCTATGCCTTTTGCAACAGCTTCCATAGCTTTTATCATAGCCTCTGTTGTGTATTTTCTTTCGGCCATGATGATCTGTAAATTTTCATTCCAGCAACCTGATGTATTTAAATGTTGTCAATCAATGCTTAGGTATAAATTGCACATAAATTAAGAAACATCATAAATTAGTCTGATGCACATAACATTGTCATGAGAAACTTTTAGAGAAAACACGTGTGTCAGGTAGGGTTGATTTGTCCGGGTTCTGGACTCTAAAATCCGGGATTTTCACGCGACTTGTCCTGGTTGCCGAATTTTAGAGTTGGCAACCCTAGTGTCAGATCATGATATGTATAAGCTACGGGCATCCTTTTTTCTGGGTTAAACTAAAAAACTAAAAATCTTATTACGTCAAACGTTGATCACAAGGTGGCTCTGACGAATGTACCTACAAGTAGGTACGGTGCTCTGATTAAAACTGTAAGAACAGACCAGATTCAAGCTGCTTCCGCAGGAATACACTAGATGCAATCTACTTCCGACTGGTTTTGGTATTGGAAATCTGTATCCAGCAGCAAATATTCGGACCTACGGCCTAAATCCTAAGACTTAGAAAAGATTTGCACGTCCTATTCTAACACAAAGCTTGCTTTATACGTAACCGCCAAGTACCGAGTATTTGTAATAACTTTCTTCATTTTTTAACTTTTTTTTTTTACGTTTACACCGTCCTTGTCGTCTTTATGTTTCCTTGCATCCAAGAGAGGTTGTCTGGAAGAAATCGCTTTTAGCGATAAGACCGCCTTTTGTGCCTTTTCTGTCTTTGTTTCTTTTGTTATGTTTTCTTGTTGGTGTCAATAAAGTGTTGTTGTATTGTATTGTATTGTACCGAAATACAAACGAAAAGCTTGATAGATGATAGGTCAAAAATATTCCGACAAAATGCATTAAAACACAATAGGCGCGCGCATTTTGTAAACGTCAGTATAATTATTCATATCTAGATCAAAAATAGCTTATAAAATTATAAATTATCTTATGTATATTTTTGACACTGAGCCATAAAAAAATGTACCTTATGTCGTCACTTTTAAAGTTTAATTTTCAAAAAATAACGACATAAGGTGCACCTTTGAAAGTGAATATCAAGTGTGTCCCGATAGCCGTTAATTTATTAATTATTATGACGAGCATTGGGACAAATCGGAGTTACGGCGCACCATTACCTGACACACGTAATTAAAAAATCTATGATTAAAGAAAGCACAATTTTATAGGTTATAATGTTAGAATATTAATCAAGCTTTAATCTCATTATAATTTCGCTTACAAAAACGAACAACTGATCCAGTAAACATTGGATCGAACACGGCAAGTCAGTCGTCAGGTTCAGGAGCTAAACTTTGCAAAAAACACAAAATTTCGGAGCGCTGCACTTTAGATAAACACTGCGCCTACGCCATAACAGATATGACTAAGAGTTTCCATTGAAATTAAAGCTAATATTACCGAGAATTTGTTGCCATAAAAAGTTTTGATGTAAGTTTAGGTATAATTTAGTAAAAGTCTTTTTAATTCATTTTAACGGGCATTGGGACATTGTCGACTTTGTGTACACTTACCCTACTTAATTATGATGCAAATCCCAACATTTGACAAACTTTTCTACTTTATTTGGAGGATACATTGATAAAACTCAATCGATTTCTCTACGAGTATCACTTACTAATTCGCCACTTTCAACATTAGAACATGCTTTTAAAAAATTGAGCAATCCGTTTCTGAGTTTTATAAAAATAAACTCTTCTTCTTCTTCTTTTATGATTTGGCGTCACTTTATTGTGCATTTGCCAGTGTCAAGTATTTTAAAATATTTTTATATTTTATCAAAATAGTCAGTCGTAGTCACGTCATAGTCCAATAAAGTCGCGGTCAAACACAGTCCAAGTCATACCTCAGTAAAGCAGTGGAGACTTTACTAGAGGCATCTTTGGAGTTTTGGTAACAACACGGAACAACATGATACGTCACATTATATCACTTGCCTACAGTCATACACGTAAATCAGCTCATAATCAACGAAATACCACAATTTTTCACTAATTATCACTGATAAAAACACAAGTTTAACAAAATAATACAATGCGGCGACATGATTTTTCCGCGTTCCCGCCAAAAACTCCTAATTCTTCGTTTGAAAATAAACTCCGTCGTTAAGTCATTTGACATCTGTCTTGCGAAAATGACAATTGAAATTTAGTTCAAAAATTTCATGTACGTCAAGTTATATCGTAGATTACATAGCAGTTTTTTTACGTTTTCTTTCTCAAACAAAACTCAAACGGGTGAGGGGTAACGAATGACCGTTCTATATGTAGTACCATTATATTTTCTTTGCCGTAAATAAGCTTGTGAGATAACCAATTATAGCAGATTAGGCAGCAAGCAGGTGATGTATGAGTGACTTACTGGAAATGTATAAGGCTGCAAGTCCTGCAGTTTTATTTTTGAACTTCGAACAAACAGTTCTTTGAATGTATACTGCCTCGATGACTCAGTTGACTGCCTCGATGGCTCAGAGATTAGTGACCCTGACTCCTGGGTCAAAGAGGCGAGGGTTCGATTCCCACCCAGGGAAAATATTTATGTGATGAACATAGGTGTTTGCTCTGTGTCTGGGTGTTATTTAGGTATTATCTATATAAGTATTTATATTTAAAAATATTTATATGTAGAATATCAGTCTCTGGCAGCCATATCACAAGCTCTCATTACTTTGGGGTCAGAGACCGTGTGTAAGAAGTCCCCTAATTTATTTTTTATTTTATTTTTTTACTTACTTATCTTTACGGATGTCTTTTCTGGGAACACTATATTTTTTTTCTCGAAATATATTAAAATTATCCATTCCACGTTTAGTACTGGACATGGCAATTTTAAAAGAAAACGTAGTCTGCAAAGGGGAAATTATGAAATGTAACGTTAAATAAAAAGAAAACTAACAACACAAATAATCAAAGCTTCGTTCACAAATCACATTCCTAGGCGTTCGAATTTCAAAAATAATGCCCCAGGCGGTTTTTGAACTGCGCACGGTTTACTCGTATAGGGAACTTGTATGGAGTAGTCGCAATTTCCATAGACAACACAAAGAGTCTCCATACAATCTGTCAAATATACCTATACGCTCCTGGGCGTTCTAAGTTCAAAAAACCGTCCCCAGAACACCGACAGATATTTCGTCGAGTTTGAGCTAACTGATCAAAGTACGCTATGAGCGCTAGGTATATAGTATTTCAGTTATACTGTACTGTATCAGCCTTTTTAATAGACTACTGTTGAACATAGGCCCACCCACGAAGGGCCTAATGAAAACCGCATAGAAATCCTTTCACACATTCCATCGAATTTTACACTTTGCTTAGCGTTTGTGGACTATGAGAAAGCCTTTGATTCGGTCGAGACTTGGGCTGTGCTCGAGTCTCTCCAACGATGCCGTATTGACTATCGGTACATCGAAGTGTTGAAGTGCTTGTATAATAACGCCACTATGTCGGTCCGAGTACAGGAAGAGAGCTCCAAGGCGATCCCTTTAAAAAGAGGCGTAAGACAGGGAGACGTAATTTCTCCGAAACTGTTTACGGCATCTTTGGAGAACGCCTTCAAGCTCCTGGAATGGAAAGGATTCGGCATCAATGTCAACGGCGAATACCTCACTCACTTTCGGTTTGCCGACGATATAGTAGTCATGGCAAAATCGATGGAAGAGCTCAGCACGATGCTCGAAGGCCTCAATCGGGTTTCTCAACAGGTGGGTCTTAAGATGAACATGGACAAGACGAAAGTTATGTGTAATTCCCATGTTGTACCCACCCCGATCTCTGTTGGGAACTCGGTTCTTGAAGTCGTTGACTCGTACGTCTACCTAGGACAAGTAGTCCAGTTAGGTAGGTCCGACTTCAAGAAAGAGGCCAATCGCCGAATCCAACTCGGCTGGGCAGCGTTCGGAAAATTGCGTAGCGTCTTCTCGTCCGACATACCTCAGTGCCTCAAGTCGAAAGTTTTCGACCAGTGTGTGTTGCCAGTGATGACTTATGGCACAGAAACGTGGTCTCTCACTATGGGCCTTATTGGTAAGCTCCAAGTAGCCCAACGAGCTATGGAGAGGGCTATGCTCGGAGTCTCTCTGCGAGATCGAATCAGAAATGAGGAGATCCGTAGAAGAACCAAAGTTACCGACATAGCCCAACGGATTGGCAAGTTGAAATGGCAATGGGCAGGGCACATAGCGCGGAGGACTGATGACCGATGGGGTCGGAAAGTTCTCGAGTGGAGACCACGTACCGGCAAGCGCAGCGTAGGACGTCCACCCACAAGGTGGACGGATGACCTCATTAAGACCGCAGGATCGCGCTGGATGCAAGCCGCTTCCAACCGGTCTTATTGGAGATCCATAGGGGAGGCCTATGTCCAGCAGTGGACTTCTTATGGCTGATGGATGGATGGATGATTCCATCGAATTTATTCTACGAACGTACCCAGGTTGCCTCAAGATGTTTTTCTTTCCGAAAAGCCAGTGATGTGAAATCCGAAGGTACATTAGCTCTTTCTAACGAATTCATTGGTGCGGGACCGGGGTTTGAACCGACTACACGTTCGTAAAGCGAGTCTTACTACCTACCATTAGACCATCACGGTTTTTTAGTTATATTTGTAATCCTACTTAATATTATAAATGCAATGTTTGTGAGTATGTATGGATGTTTGTTAATCTTTCACGCCGAAACGGCTGAACCGATTTGAATAAAATTCGGTGTGAAGGTAGCTTAGACCTAGGATTAACACAAAGGCTACCTTTTATCTCGGGCTAACGCGGGTAACACCGCGGGGCACAGCTAGTCACTACATAGTAAAAAACAAAGTCGCTTCCCGCTGTCTGTCCCCAAGTATGCTTATATCTTTAACTAGCGACCCGCCCCGGCTTCGCACAGGTGTATTATACATATAAACCTTCCTCTTGAATCACTCTATCCATTAAAAAAAACCGCATCAAAATCCGTTGCGTAGTTTTAAAGATTTAAGCATACAGACAAACAAACAGACAAAAATAGCGACTTTATTTTATACTATGTATAAGGAAACTACGCAACGGATTTTGATGCGGTTTTTTTAATAGATAAAGTAATTCAAGGGAAAGGTTTGTATGTATAATACACCTGTGCAAAGCCGAGGCGGATTGCTAGTTTATTATAATTCACAAAGTACCTAAGTCACGTAGTCACTTAAAAGACACGTCGTATAGCATTTCTACTATCAGAAACTTACAGCCTTTTTGTTCTAAATAGGTTAAAGAATGTCAAAGGCACTTTCAACTTTATGAGTACGTGCTTGGAACGAAATTGTTTTGCACAAATAAATTAGGAGAATGAGTTATTTTTTACTATGCTAAAAATATTAGCACACGCAGTCTCGTACTGAACATACATTATGTAAGTGCTTACAAGATTTTTTGTTTACTTTGGCTTTGTAGCGATGTTACTTTTTGTACATAGACAAGTTTTTAAGTTTTTAAAATTACGTGTCGACAATATTTTGGATGTAAAGAAGGTCGAATGAGATGTGAGTAATGTAGATTATAAAATAATAAATAAAAATCATTTTATTGCTTGGTAGGTACAATCATAGGAAATCATTCAGCCATGGCCACGAAACTAGATATGACACCTGTATTTTGGTGACTAGCCTTCCCTTATGTATTGTATAGACATACAATATTTAAAATAAAATGATTAGTCAGATGAAAATTAGAAAAGATGTTGGAATATTTACATTACATTTTCATATTTATTAGCTAATAATATTATATATCTGTTAATATCAAATAGTACATTGAATAAAAACATTAACATACTAAAATTATATTACAAATATAATTAATATATTAATTATTATTATTTTGCAAAAATTGTTATCTCGAAGTTTTAAGAACTTCGGTAGTAAAACATGAGATTCACGGGCTTAAGCCAAGTGAAAATCATTTTCGGGTATTATGTCTGCAGAAAGTTCTTCCTGCAAAAATTTTCTTACAATTCGACATGTATTTAGTATCGCGGCCTTTTGCATTGTCATATATATGTTTTTAGGTAAGTAATTCTAATAATTTGTTATTATTATTATTATATTTATTTTCCTAAATTATAAATACTAAATATTCTTGAAAATTGAAAATAATTAAAAACAAAATTAAAATTAAATATAATATTCAATAAAAGATCATTGATAGGGTAAAAACTGACACTTATTTAAAAAAAATGATTAGCCTAAAAGAAACGATTCTCAAATGTTAAATTTTCGCCATATTTGTGAATATTATTATGAATGAAATTTTAAAATCGCTTTAACACTGGCCGCACACATTTTATCACAATACCACTTGGAGCTGTCCGCACGTTACTGCACTCCACCGGACATGTCCAGCTGGAGACATCGGTTTTAGAGCTACCTTCTAGATTTACTCCTCTATTCAACAAAGGTTATTTAAACAGCGAAGAGATTAAACTGACTATCTAGAACTGAGTGCTTGATAATTATTTTTCGCAAAAAATAGCATGACCGACTTCACCCGTGTACAGAATTCGCGAATATTTCGCACGGATCAATGTTACATGTTTCACATTATTCATGTTTTATCAAAAATGGCTCAGCTGATTTCAATAAAATTTTAATGAAACCAATAGCATATATTCTTTCCAATAACAAAAAAGCATTATTGAAATCGGACAACTACGAAAAAACCGGCCAAGTGCGAGTCGGACTCGCGCACCGAGGGTTCCGTACAAACCTGCAAGGTTTACAAAGTTCGTTCATTACGACAAAAAAAGTAGTAAGTTTATATTTATTAAAAAATATATATTTTGTAATGTAACTAAAAATTTAAGGTTTTCGGAATTTTTCCTTTATGTGTGCTATAAAACGTTGCTTCATGCCAAATTTCAAGATTCTAGGTCGACTGGAAGTACCCTTTAGGTTTTGATTCCCTTGCGAGTACTTACGAGTTTCAAAATATGCAGCTTAAATTGCTGTATCTTTTGATTGCGTTGGCTTAGAAGTTTGATTTTTTCACAGCTTCAAGGGACAGTAGACCTGAGTAATTGATATAAATTTCAGCTTCATACCTCCACGCGTTCCTGAGAAAAAGGGTCTTGACAGACGGACGGACGGACAAACGGACAACAAAGTGATCCTATAAGGGTTCCGTTTTTTCCTTTTGAGGTACGGAACCCTAAAAAGTTATGCGTAGATACACATAAGAAAATATTATACTCGTGGAATTGAGTACCTCCTCCGGTTTGGTTCGTCGGTCAAAAAGTACAACAAAAGCCTTAGCTATCTACAGGATGCGAAAACTTCTGGTATATACACGTATATTTTGCAGGCGCATCCGCTCACAATCAAGCTCTGCCGACTCATGTTGAAAAGTTTCTCAGTGTTTGTCACTCACGGAGCGCAGACGTGACACAGAGTAAACTAGCGATTTATTGCGTGTTTTGTGTGAGGGAAATTTCCCAAATAGGTATCAAAGGCTGTAAAAATTCTACCAAAATGTTGATTGCTCTTAGAATATGGCACAAAACCTAATCTATCTCACGCCAACAAGTAATAAAGTAATGTTTGTGAGTGTTGTTCTTTCCTTCGCTATATTTAAAGGAAATAATGGAGCTTTGCTTCACGGCGCTCACACCTATCCCACCAAATATCGGCCGTCAATAAATGATTCATTTCTTAAATAGTAAAACAAAGTATTTTATTTTTGGCGTCCAAACTATTCAATTGCATTTAATTTTTCAAAACTTGCAGCGATTGGAACATTTTGCAAAATATTAGTTGATCGGTGGATTATTGTATAAAATTATACGTGCGTACTGTTATTCCGCGACGAATTTTTCCATATTTAAGTTTCGTTTTTAGTATTCCGTACCTCAAAAAGAAAAAACGGAACCCTTATAGGATTACATTGTTGTCCGTCTGTCCGTATGTCAAGACGTTTTATCTCAAGAACGCGTTAAGGAGTTGAAATTTAAACCATATACGTATAACTGTAGTCTCTTACAGTTGTGAAAAATCAAACTTCTCAGTTACCATAAAAATAAGTTAGAGCCGTTTACGTCGTAAACAAACGCATATTTTGACACGCACAAGGGACCACGCACAATCAAAACCTGCAGGGTACTTCCAGTTGACCTAGAACTATGAAATTTGGCAGTAAGTATTGTCTTAGAGTAAACATATAGAAATAAATCTGAAAACTGTAGATTTTTAACTAAAACACACAAAAATAGAAAAATACTAAATACAAAACATATAGGCCCAAAATTCAAAGTGAGTAAATCGTATCATGTGGGATATCTGAAAGTGCTGCATTAGCATATGCTTAAACAGGTTTACAATTTGTAATATTCGATGTATGACGAGAAAAGCAAAAAAACCTTTTTTCGATGATTATTTATTTACCTATTCTATAGAGATTTCAACATTTTTACAATTTTGTGAAAGTTCCAGGAATTTTACTGAACCCTCGGTGTGCGAGCTTAACTCGTAATTGCCCGGTTATTACTTAAAATCTAAGAGCGCATATTATTATGTAGAATAAATATTCAGTGATAAAATAATATTACAAATTAAATCTTGGTTAACTTTGCTGTTTCCTTCATCCAAGCCCCTAACACTACAACTGTATTAGTATAACACTTATTACCTAGAAATACGACCAATTTCCAGCGATATTTCACTCAAGTTGTCTATAAAAAGCGGAGCGTAGAAGCCATATTCCCGGGCGGATAAAACGATAACTACAAATTTATGAGGTGACTTAAACACTTCTCGATACGCCGTTTTTCCAACGAAATAGCTCCAGAATTAATTCCCATTCCATCAAGAGCAAAGAAATTGTCTGGAAAAAAATTACTTCGTAAATATCCTTCGGTAGTTTCGTAGAAAATATTTAAAAGATCGTCGAAAGATGTTTGAACTAAAAATGGTTTTGATGAAATATTTTTGAAGGTTAGGTACTTTAATTTTTTTTTTGTCGCGGAAAAGTACCCGTACTTTGGACAAGCCTAATTAGTATTGTAACCTTTCCAAATTTTTGTATTAAAATGGAAAATGAGTTTATTTCAAACGAATATAAGATGAAGATTTAGGCCCCTTATTACCGAGACGGTTTCTACCGGATCTGGGAACGGGCCGGCTAAGCTTCTTAAGGAGATAATTTTTGATAGTTCCGTAGCCGTGCGTACATCCAGTCGTCAGTTATGTATTGAAAACTATGATCTATTAATGACGGCGGCATTCGCGGCGTGAGCACGTGGTTCAAGCAAGCCGGTTAATAAACTTGATTGTAAACAAGCTTTCGGCACCCAACCCGGCGCCGGATCGGGTAGAAACCGTCTCGTTAACAAGATGCCTCAGGGTACAAACTGTGCTCGTTAACAAGCTTAGCCGGCACCGGACCGTCGCCGGTCGAAGCCGTCTCGTTAATAAGGTGCCTAAATCTTCATCTTTTATTCGCTTGAAATAAACATATTTTTTATTTTATTAAAAATTTTTGCAATGGTTACAATACTAAATAGACTTAGGTCAGGTAAGAACCGCCTCGTTAACAAGGGGCCTACAACGTAACAAGAACGTGTCAGGTTTTTTTTTTAATTCGAGTATGGGACTAGTCCCACTAGCTAGACCGTTCCGTTACCAACCAGGGGAGCCTTTTTAGGGTTCCGTACACAAAGGGTAAAAACGGGACCCTATTACTAAGACTCCGCTTTCCGTCTGTCCGTCTGTCTGTCTGTCACCAGGCTGTATCTCATAAACGGTTATAGCAGAAAGCTGAAATTTTCACAGAATATGATGTATTTCTGTTGTTGCTATAACAACAATGTTTACGAAGAAAATCTAAGGATTCGTTGTTTATTGAACTAGAAATAGACCAGGGAGCACAATAAGTAATAGGCTTACTTACTTAAATTTTATACCAAGAAACAATTATTTAGAAGTCTTTTGTCGCAGTAGGTCTAGGGTCACAGTAGCCAAATATTGGGAGAAAATAATTTAACTACTTTGAACCATTGACACGACGAAGAAGAAGAAGAAGTCTTTTCAAGTAATACAAAAAATCCATACCTATTTAATATTTGAAGCAGCAAATAATATTGGCTAAGCGTAATTATTACAAATATAAACATAGTTATAGTCAGGATTTGAACTCATGTTGCGCAAAAAGAACTTTGAAATATCTTCTTTTTAGGGTTCCGTACCCAAAGGGTAAAAACGGGACCCTATTACTAAGACTCCGATGTCCGTCTGTCCGTCCGTCTGTCACCAGGCTTTATCTCATGAACCGTGATAGCTACGAGTAGAACGCTGATATTTTCACAGGTGCTGTATTTCTATTGCCGCTATAACAACAAATACTAAAAACAGAATAAAAAAATTTAAGGGGGGGGGCTCCCATACAACAAACCTGATTTTTTTGCCGTTTTTCGCTTGATATTAATAACGGTGACGGGTAGATGCATCAAATATTCACGGAATATTTAGGTATATATGCACTTATATAGACAGTATCTGAGTTTGTATTCAATACCTACATCAAATATTGTTCCACAACCTTCGACCTTGATAAATGAGCATGTAATCTTGGAGCATAAAACTATTAAGTCTTCCCTTTTAACTATAATGACGTGTTACCTGGAAAGGGTTAGTGAGCCGAAAGGGGGTGATTTAGTTAATACTAGACGACCCGCCCCGGCTTCGCACAGGTGTATTATACATATAAACCTTCCTCTTGAATCACTCTATCCATTAAAAAAACCGCATCAAAATCCGTTGCATAGTTTTAAAGATTTAAGCATACAGACAAACAAACAGACAAAAATAGCGACTTTATTTTATCCTATGTAAGGATAAGGATATGCCCCGCACCCCCGCCAAGGTCAGAGGTTGTTTGTTTTGCTCCGTCTATTTTAGTAATTAGTAATGTCTGACAAACCTGAAGACACTGCAATCCGTGAACTCACAAAATCTGTGCTGTCTATGCAGAAAATAATTATATCACTAGAGAAGATACGAGTAGATCAAAATGTGCTCATAAAGAAACTTATCGCCGATCATTGTACAATAAATACGTCGTCAGGTAACGTTGAATCATCTGAAGAGGGTAGATCTGTCAGTGAATCTGCGCAGTACAAAGTGCGAAACGACCCGTGCGTGAAGCAAAGCTCCGGGCTACGTCATCGCTCGATTGTTGGTGGTATGGTGGGCATCGAACCGTTAGAGTTGAGAAGGAAATGTGTCCTACTGATGCACTATTTCCAGTTGCTAAATGGTTTGATTGACAACCCTTCCACGCTGGCTCGCTGCCCGCTAGCGGTGCCGGACCGGATGCGGCAGTCGCGCGCGTGCGCGTGCGGAATCTCCCAGTGTGCGCACTGCGCACTGACACTGCTTGGTACGCTCCTACGGCCCAAGCCATTCATTTGCTCAACGCCAGATGTAGATGTATTTGCTGATAAATTTAAATCCTTTAGGATGTCGGTGATAACCTTCGTGGGCGATCACTGTATGTAAGGTTAAGATAATATTCGTGTTTGTTTTTGTGTATAAAATGTGTTTATGTATGCATTGTAACTTGGCTTTCTGTGCGTTTTGGTGTACACTGTAAGCGCAGAAAGCATTTGAATTAAAAAAAAATATTATGAGCAATTTTTACATAGGGGCCATCCCAAAATTCGAGAAAAACATATCGGCTGTACCATACAAAATTTCAACTCAAAACCGACTAGATGTATGAAGTATGTAAGTTAATGTAGTAGGTGATATTATTCTTAAATATTCATAAGAGATGATTATAATGAGGTTGTGATGATCCAATTTAATTCCTATTCAGTGCACTCTCTTTGAATGAATATAATATTTTAATACTTACGTAATCTAATATTACAATAGCTTGTTCGGCCTTGATCTACTTGCCAATATTAATATTTGTATCGCGGAGACAAAAATAATAGCCCATTGCTTGTACTATGAAGTATCCTATAGGAAACCGTAAACTATGGCATCCCATAACTCCGGTCGAAGGCTCGATCTTCACTAAAGCGGATTAGAGCGTAGATATAATGGGGAATCATTTAGTCCGTGAGTCCACTGCGTAAATTTGGCACTGGAAAAGGGAAAAAGACACAAAGCACTGATAAAAGTAGTAATTCTCCAAACAGTAGATTTTGCAAAACATTTCTAACTGAATCTTCATAGGCCTATATCTCGACTCACTCTTGACTGATTTGGTTCATACTCACAAATCTTGTTAGGATTTAGATACTTAACAATCTAGCCAAATACTATTGAAATCGTCTCATAAATAGCGCACAGCAAATTTCCCCCCTTTTTTGAGAGAAATAGCCGACCAAAATCGCCAACGGCAAAAAATCTATTTTTAATATATAAAACCTGTGAACCAAGTTTTGTCGAGTTCCATTAAAAAATGCGACCTTTAGAAGACGATAACCTACATCTGGACAGAAGAAAGCAAAATCACCGTGTTAAAACGGAGATCTTTGCTCACAAATATTAATAAACATTTACATATGGTTGGATCTTTGACACTGAGAAGAACAATGCCTCATTTGCGGTCTAACACTCAATGGGTACTCAATCATTTATTGCAACATAACATTACGGGATATTTAAATGCGGTTCATAGCCTCTCTACCGAGCCCTGCAGTGTGATTTTTTATGAAAGCAACTAACGTGCTATTTAATTTTAAGAAAATTCGTGTAAAAAACATTTATTTTTCAAATAACATCACTGAAACTCGGTTAACAATTAATTTTAACGTAATTTTACATTTAAAAACATTTTTCCAAACGAAATTCGCGGAAAAGAAAAACTTAACGCATTACTTACGTGACGTTTTGTAGAATCAGAATCAGAAGAGAATCACATCTCCGCTTCGCATCAGTGGAGTCTAGACCTAAATAACAATGAGTTAGTATATTGTAATATTTGCAATATTCTGCCCAGTTTTATGGCATTTTTATCGAGGAATTTTCATAAGGACATTGACAATAGAATATTAAAAGTCTTGTAATGAGATTCTGAGAAAATTTGGATCTAAATTAATTTGCTTGTATTAACATGTTCTGGTAAATAACGTCTAAGATTGTGTAGGCTTTTACGAACTAAGTGGATCAGGGTGAGTTTTGTTTTAATACAAATAAGCTCAAAGTTCCAGTTCAGTTAACATACTCAGTGAGACACAATTTAGTATACTTACAAACCAAAAGGGGCTAGACATCGTCAAGGAATACGAACAATACATTGAAAACAGAAGCGGAAAATGTTTTACCACTCTGTACGATATGATAATCTATTGAAAACCAGAATGGAAGGAAATGTAGACAGACAAAGAAGAAGGGGAAGACCGCAGATGGCATTCTTAGATAAAATTAAGGAGAAGTTTGATGTCATGTCGTAAAAGGAGGTGAAAACACTGGCAGAGTACCGCGAGATGTGGAAGTTGCTCCACCGATAAATTACAAACCACGAGTTTTACATGTGTTTGTTGCGTTTGTGTATATGTGCATAGTTTATTGAATCAGGCGTTACTTTGCGGAAGTTCATCTTCAAATTCTTGTTTTGAATAAATATTTAGTGTATTTCCGCTCTGTCGTAGGCATATAAGTTAAGGGTACCATTCAAAATCCAAATTAAATTAGTTTCATGGTTCGGCTATGGTTAGGTTAAGGTTAGGCTAGGTTAGGTAAGGAAAAAGGGTAGGTAGTAGGTAGGTAGGTATGTCTACAACATATTAATGATCCTGAAACAAAATAAGAATTAATCCGTTAAAAATAATATCACTAATCACTATTTCTGTTACAGGTTTAATTATTTTTAACGGATTATTTCTAATTTTATTTCAGGTTCATTAATATTTTGTAAACATACCTAAGCCTAACCTAACATTTTTTTTTCTTGCCTTAACCTAACCTACCCTAACCTTAACCTAACCATAGTCGAACCATGATACAGTTTGATGATTACTTACTGATTTTGTTTGTGATTTAATTTGCTTTTTGAATGGGACCCTTACCTTATATGCCTACGACAGAGCGGAAATACACCAAATATTTATTCAAAACAAGAATTTGTAAATGTGTATATACAACTGATCTCTACGCCTGGTAAACAGACTAATAATAATAATATTATGTAATTCATTAGTTAGTTACAATAGTTTACTTTAAAATACCTTATCACCCCTAGCACATGGTCAATCAATGTTAATCAAAGAGCGCCTCTCAATGTAGCCCGTGAGGTGTAAACGAAATAATGCGATCATATTATGCAATATGCTATAATAATGTATTGTAAATGCCACGTTGCGTTGCGCACCTGGTTTGAAACCAATGCGCAAGGTCGATAAGGTCTGCAGCATTAACACCCCAGCTACCATGATAAAGGGATTAAACCATTTTTACCTTAGAATAAGGACTTTGACATCATTTTAACGTCAGGTGTGAATTTTACTTTATTTCCTCTTCGAGGGGATACATTGTTGGAAATACAATTTGTCTATTTGCCACGATAGGGATGCTGACTTGTGTTTAAATTTATCCGTAGTGTATAGTTATGAAGTCAGCTAGAAAATATTGGTAAAATTTATTATTCTAATAAAACTTTAAAAAAAACATTTCACATATTATTATAACTATTAAAATTATTAACCTACCTACTTAAAATAAAAAATAATACTAAAAAAACTTACACCAAAACTTGTACTAAATTAAAAATACTAACTTATCTAAAAGACCCGAAAATATTTGGCAAAAATCGTAAAAAAATATAATCTTCACAATATTCTCGAAAAGCTTTTACAACTAAAGTCTAAACATTATCTCCTGGCCAGTACTAAGTATCTACCTATGTGAATATAAAATATTTCGCCGAAAAAACTACTTGCTCTGAAAATTCTAGAAAATTCTGCTAAAATCTACAGTCAAAATGGCGAACATTTACAAAAACCCAGGAAACATTACAAGGTAACGTTCGGGTACCTACCTTAAATGTTTGGTGGCAGACTATTTTAATAGAAGAATGGACAAGTCTTGCAAAAGTGTTTTGGATTAAAGGTATGCAATGTTAAGTTTTTTTATTGTATTGACCATTTTTGTCCAATTAAATTGACTATTTTTTGTAATAAATATTAGCGTTGTTTTTACCATAAACACTTCGTCTTTTTGGAAAAGATTAATTTTATAGCAGATATACGAGAAAGTAGGTAGTTAAGTAGGTACTTAATCACTTAGAGCAGACATGAATAGTATCGAGATTTCACATTACACAGAAACTTATTTGGATAAAAACCGTACAAATGCGAGTCTGACTAGTCACCGAGGGTTTCGTACAAATTCTATAAAGTCTACAAAAACTGGAACTAAGTTAAAAATTTTACGTCAATGTGTACACCTAAAAGATTACTATAGACTATTAACCCTCTGTATCATACGTTGGGCTGTAGGCAACATACCGTTCGAAGCCCTGCCAAAAGGAAACCCGTAGGAAACTCGTAGAAAACCCGTAGGAAAGGCACATTTACACATTTTAAAAACGTCTCTTTTATATGAGTCAGTGAGATTGAGCGGTGGGGTTCTGAAAGTTTGACTTGACACGACTCGTCACGAGTTAGCCTTCTGACCTTTCATGACCCGCGTTCCATTGCCTAGTTTGTTTGAGAAACGTGGAGTGGCGAGGATGGGGAAGTTCCGTTGACTTTGTGTCCCTCGTTCAAATAGAAGCACGTGCTTTGTGGGACACACAGGCTCTCAAACTTGGACCCTTTGTGTCCGCTGAATGGGAGCTGATGGAAAGATTGGTTTGGTTAACGTTTTTAGTGGTAAACGTGATGAACATTGTGTTTTACTGACTTGTTTAAAATAATAAATTTTTGAATATTTACTCTCCAGCTGAAGCGCATTTCAGAGTCGCTAAACATGAAGTTAATGCAAATGTTGACGCGGCACGTTCTATAAGATTTGAAGCGACTAAACCCAAGTTAGTTTTCTGACCTTTCATGATCCGCGTTCCAATGTCTAGTTTGTTTGAAAAACGTGGAGTGGTGAGGATGGGAAAGTTCTGTTGACTTTGTGTCCTTTGCTCAAATAAGAGCACGTGCTTTGTGGGCCGCGCAGGCTCTCAAACTTGGGCTCTTTGTGTCTCTCCTGTTTAGACGACTTCTACAATTAAGACGGTATGGATTTTATTTACAATAATTTAAATCGAAATCGATAATCGAAGCCCACGTCAAATTGTAGGTTCTTTTTGTTTCCACTCTTTAGGCATGTTAGAAGCTTTCAGGTGGCCTTAAAATCTCTGAAACTTTTTTTTTTATTTACTTCACCAGTTATCCCTAACAATTCAGTGTCAGAGGTATTTACAACAGATTTATTGACACTTGGGTTAGCCTGGTCCATACTAACTTAGTTAAGGCACTTTCAAGGAGAAAAAAGCTACAAATAATGTAATCCTCATATGGGTACGTCAATATGTACGTGCACCAAACTAAAATTTGTTTGGTACACTAAGGCTCGGTTGCACCATATTGGTAGTTATAGTTAAGATTATTGTCAAATTTAACAATAACAATAACGCTGACTTAAACAGTGACTGCGAAATGTGTTGCACCACCGTATTCCTTGGAATAGTTAAAGTTATCAGGACTATACAATTCTAACAGACAATTAACGTTAACAATAACATTGACCAGTGAGTCGTGGGTGGTTACGGTTACAGTTGAAATTATGACGTCATCTTACAAATTGTCAAATGGTGCAACACATTATTTTCCCTAACCATTACTTTAACATGTTTGTCATTGCTAAAGTAACATGGTGCAACCAAGCCTAAACATCCTGTAGGTAAAGCCAAAAGTTTGAACACCGCACCGTTTCAAACTCAGCTACGCTCCAACATTTGTACATTTGTAACCTACAGTGCGTTTGAATTATTTAAACACCCGAGCATTTCACGTAGCTGGGTTAAAATTAAGGTTAGCAGGGATTTTCATTATTAAAGGAGTAATTTTTAGCTAATTGGACTTTGCAAAAGCACCAGTATTATGTTACCTGTGTTTCTAATGGCAACACAAAATGGCGGCGTAGACGTAACTATTTACGCTCTTGCTACAATTTACAGCTGCGAGCTGTACCTACTGCTGGAATACGTGAGCGTGATTAGTGATTAAAAATAATACGCGTGGTTATTGACTTTCTTGAATGTTTCGGCTTTTCAAGCCACAACTGTCTCACTAGCAGGTTTGCAAGTTTCAGTGAATCTACAGGGATATTCCTAATCAATTAGATGTACTTACATCAAAACTATGTGCCTTGTCCACTGCCACTGAGCCATTTTTGTCAAAACTAAAAAAAAACAGCAGTTCCACACATTTTGTCGAGGGTTATCGATATTTTTCTATGAAACAACAATTTTTTTCAGAGTTTCTAAAAGTCGTAGTACAAAAGTTGTTAGTTTTGATGTACAGAATAAGCCCCTAAAAGGATGCTGATTGATTAGAAATAACCCTGTCTATTAGTACCTAACTCTCTACAAAATTATCCTTACTCAGATAGCTATTACCGACTGCTATTAAATACCTATACATGTATAATCGTTACATGTATATTCGTTATAAGTTGTAAGATACTCGGAAAAATAAATTAAATGAACATAATTTTTTGATACCCGGAAAAAAGTTTTGTTGGTATTGTAAGAAAACCTTTCTATATTCCTTTATCTCATTCGTACACTACTTAGGGATGATTGCCTTGGTCAACGCGCAAAATATTTATTTTGGATTTTTTGCCTTTTGCAGATTAACTACTCATTTTAAGTTTACAAAAAAATCATTTGGCTGCCATGAATAGGTGGCGTTTACTAGTAACATACGTCTAGTAATCAAATTAGTGGTTAAATCAAATTTTCACCATAGTTTGATTCTTGTACTTTATAAGTATACTAGCGACCCGCCCCGGCTTCGCACAGGCAGTTGTATTATACAAATAAACCTTCCTATTTAATCATTCTATCTATTAAAAAAACCGCATCAAAATCCGTTGCGTAGTTTTAAAGATTTAAGCATACATAGGGATATAGGGACAGAGAAAGCGACTTTGTTTTATACTATGTTGTGATAGTGAAGTGATACCTCGTTAACACTGTCTATTCATGGCCGCTAAATAAGATTGTTTGTCTGTAAATGATAATAATAATCGGCTAAGTACGAGTCGTAATCGCGCACGGAGGGTTCTGTACTGTATGGGAATGGCCCCCCTTAAATATTTATTTTATTTTAATTTTATTCTTAAATTGAATATACAACTAAATATTCTGTGAAAACTTTAAGCATCTACCTGTTACCATTATAAATATCTAGCGAAAAACGGCTAAAAATCAGGTTTGTTGTATGGGAGCCCCCCTTAAATATTTATTTTATTTTGTTTTATTTTTGTTGTTATAGCGGCAAAAGAAATACATCATTTGTATAAATTTCAGCTTTCTAGCTATAATGGTTCATGAGATACAGCCTGGTTACAGACAGACGGACAGACGGATAGCGGAGTCTTAGTAATAAGTACGGTTCCGTTTTTACCCTTTGGGTACGGAACCCTAAAAAAAATAAAAAAAAAATTGTGCGCTGACCTAGTGAATCCATATTAAAAGGTCTTCATTAACAATTCCAGTATTCCGTGGGTGTCAAGGTTACCGGAATAACGGATTTCCATCCAGATTGGAATGAATTAACAAGACGCAAATCTAAAACACTAGAAACTTTTGAATGGAGTTGTTAATTAATAATAATTAATAATTTTAACGCCGAGAAGAAGATAATTATAATATAGATTGATATGAAAAAGATCGTCAATTGCGGTTGGATATAGTACCTAAATTAGCTGTCCGCCATAAAAAAAAAAAACTACGCGTACGTAAAACCTGTGTTAAGTAGGTATACATGTATTAATAATCCGTTCCGTACTGTTTTAGAGCCCCCCTTGAAAATTTATTTTACTTTAATTTTATAATTAATTATTGATGTAAACATTTAACTAAATATTCTGTGAATATATCAAGCGTCTACCTGTTTCCCTTATTAATATCGAGCGAAAAAAGGCTACAAATTTAGGTTTGTTGTATGGAAGCCCCCCTCAAATATTTATTTTGTTTTTAGAATTTGTTTGTTTGTTGTTATAGCGGCAATGGAAATACATCATCTGTGAAAATTTCAAAATTATAGCTATCACGGTTCATGAGATACAGTCTGGTGACAGACAGACAGACAGACAAACGGACAGACGGACGGATGACGGAGTCTTAGTAATAGGCTCCCGTTTTTAGCCTTTGGGTACGGAACCCTATAAATGTGCAAAAACCTCACTTCATAATGGATTCGAAGCGGCTTGAATTCGGCGCGATATTGCGGTCTTCTGGTCTTCTTTTAACAGTTCTACGATATAATGTAATAGGATCGGGAATCGGGATCTCTATCCAAGGAATTTACATTTCACAATTTGAATTTAAAAAATTTGAATAAAAATGATAATTTGTACAGATTATAAATTATTAGCTCTGACCGCTGCCATTTTAATTAGAAAATTCACTGGGCCCTTTCAATAACTTTTTCGTTTCCATATCGCTACGTTTGTATGGTCATTGTTTGCTAATTTTGCCATCAATGTAATCCAGGTAATAATTATTGTCATCATGTTTCCTTTAAACCAATAGGTGGGGTAGACAAAACACGTTTTCTTTCACCACTTCACTCTATTAACATCTAGATAATTTAGATAAGAATAATAAAACCAAGAATACTGTCAATTCACGTTACTTATGTTTCTTTATACTAAATCACTCTTACCAAAACAACTTTAATTTCCATCTTTTAAAACAGCCACCAAACGCAGCTTCTAAAAGGGAATTTCCCCAACATGTTCACTTGCAGTCTTCCAAGCCCCGTTTTTTCATTTCCCATAAAGCGGCGAAAGAGAGCGCGAGTTCTAAGAATTCCTCAACCCCCAAACTGGCATGCTTAATTAATCTACATTCAGATAAAGTCTTTTATCTCGAGAACTCCGCTTACAACATAATTTCTGGATAAACAAGGAAGGTCTCGTAATTAGCGATACAAAATCTCGACTTTTCTTTTGGGTAATTTATCGTTGAGCGTCTAATTACTTTGCTAATATAGCTGCCGGGTCTTGTTCTTCCAGTCATGTTTGAGCTGTTATTATGGCAGAAACGCTAATTATGTTTTAGACATATTAATTTTTGTAGAGTACTTTAAATTTTCTTTGATAACATCAGAAAATTTGTTTGCGAGCATGTTGGGAAATATTTAATGTAGTGGTGAATTCAACAAATTGATCTTTTAGGATGAAAGCGTATAATATGTTCTCGGCGCATGAGCCCAACGTGCCGCAGTAATAAATATTTTTATGAAATCTTATATAATGACGCACGGATGTCTGCGCCGCACATCAATATGTTTAAAACAGAAAAAAATGCCAAGTCGATGGTGCCACACGATCCGTATTTCTGTCAATCACCATTTGCGTATGACATTTCCTCGCGCTTCGATTTTGTAAAATATTATTCGCAATTACCTTTACGGATTATTTACTCGCTATCTTCGTAATAATTACAATAATAAGTGAAACTGTTAAAGGGCATAACGCAGCTAGTAGCTTTTTAGTGAACGCACAGCACACCTCTCGACACCCTAAGCCATTCTCACCAAAGTTGCTCATCCGGTGCCAGCTTACGGTAGCCTTTATGGGGGCCCATTTAGTAGATGGAAGGTCACCACCCGCCTAAATATTTCGAATTGAGGCATTGCTTGGCGGGTGCCGCACCTCATTCCATAGACCAGCGTACAATAACGTAATAATTCATTCCAATAGCCCAGACCTGTACAAATTCCACGTCATTATAATAGTTTTTCTCTTCCTACCATCCAAAAACTGTATTTTCGTATGATTTTATGTTTGTAAAAGGCCCTCTTGTCTTGGTGATGGTTTTGGTCCCACCAATGCCCTTCCAAGATTCGGGGCAACCGGAGAGGTGTCAAACAATAATGAGTCTTATCACATAACGTCTTATAAACATATTATAATATTAAATTGAACTAAATGAAAAGGTCAAAAGATGAAAAAATAACTTACTGGCGTATAAAGAGAAACCTTAAACGTGGAATACAAATACATTTACAAATTTTACGAAAAAGATCAATCCCACTTTTATTCCTAACTGCGGACAATTTACCCAACACGGTCGCCAATGAATTGAAAAAATGTCCACAGGCATAATCTTTCAAAGGTCGTTTCCACAGATCTCCGCGTACGAGTAAATTTTTTTCAATTAATTTAATCAAAATTCAATTGTAACGGAAGCTCCATTTAAACCTTTTTCAAGGGATGGATTCCCGGAAAAATCAGTCGCCCTTAAATAATTTGAGGGTTGCAGTGGAGCTGTACCGCGGTTTATCATAAAAGTGGAAAGGGTACAAAGGAAGAATTTGACTGACACAAATGTGTGATTACACTTGAATCGTTTTGTAGTTGGAAAATGTGAAAAAAGGTGAGAATACTTCAGTAGCACTTACATTTTATAGGTAGGTGCTCAAATTTGTTAATACAGTAATCGAACGAGCACAAAACGTTGTTTATAAAAAAGATACTGACATACCTAACCCTCGACATGACAAGCTAAGCGTAGCGAAGCGCAACGCATGGGCACTACCTACCTTTTCTCGATCTAATATTGCCAATATAAACTTACTCGAAATTTGCCAATGATTACGCATCGATTACCTATGTGTATCAAAAGAACGAAGTTGTATTTTATGATCTTTTAGTGTTACCACAAAATACACAATCGTTTGACAACCTCCAGTACATTTAAATTTGTTTCGACATAGCTTTTCAAGTCTCTAGAATTCAAATAAAGCATTCTGTTTGTCGAAATGTAGAAACACTTTGTTTTGCACAATAAAGCGAATACAAACGAATTTGAAATTAGATTTGAGTTTGTTTAGTGGGGTGAGGTAAGTAAGTTCATATAAGTCGGGCGGCTAGCCCTGGTGTCAGAGTTTTAAGCCGCCTGAAGGCCTCTGACATGGCTTAACGGTTAAAACTACCGGGAAATACAATTTAACTTGTAATTCGAGCCACGGTAGCGCTGAGCTGTAAATGCTACCCGTGGTCACCCATCCGAAGACTGGCCGTACTAAAAGTTGCGTAACTAGCGTTGGTAGCGCTATAGCGTAATTTGACTAGGTGTTTGTCAGCGATCACCAAAGTGGACTGAGGTGATTTGGATTTAGGTAATGAGCGCATATTATTCTTTTACGCTATTTTACAGAGCCTCTTTAGTCTAATCATAAATTGAACCTTACGTTATGAATACAAACCAACTAGAATTTGCCAGTGCACGGTTGACAGGCGTAAAACAAGGTGCCATTCAGCTTGTCCAATGTCACCATGGAAAATCTCTACGATTTTAGAGAAAATAAATCTCTGGCGAAAACTGTACTGACACGAAACGGCTCTTGTAAAAAAAAAGGCTCGCAAGACCTCAACCCTGACAGAAAGTTCTTCCAGCGGGGCAATTCTGTCAACCGATCTCGTTACCGAAGTGATACGCTCCCGAACCCCACTCGCTTTTCTGACAGTTTTGATAGCTTAAAGCTGTCAAAAAAACAAGAGAAGCTCAAGAACGCGTCACCTCAGCAACGAGATCGGTTAAGTTTGGATTTTATGACTAAACGTCATTCTGTTACGCTGTTTACAAAGATTCGTTAGTATACTCATAAATTAAACCTCCAGTTCTGAACACAAACCGGCAACGATCTGTCAGTGTACGATTGACAGGTATCGAACAGGTGCATTCAGCTTATCTTGAGCTTATCTATCGGATGTCACTGTGGAAAATGTCGCAGATTTTAAAGAAAATGATTTTTTGGTGAAAACTGTGGTGAAATTTAATACGAAGTGGCAACGCAATTAATTTAAAGGCGTAGTTTGGCATGCCCAGGCTCCAAGTTATTGACGAAAACATGACAAGCACTACACTGTTTGTAGGCATACCGTTTTGAAACTAGAAATAGAACTAACGTACGACAATAATCATGTGAAAGCCACAATGGAACTCGTGGGGCCAACGCCACCGTACGAAGAGTTATTGGAGGTTCCCATTGAGGATCCACTGGAGGATGACGTGACGCCGAACTTCATTTGAATCACTGCATACCCGTCGAACCCATGCCCCATAATAATTCTGAGACCGCCAAATTCGAATGTAATACGACGGCTTTTGGCTAATGGTAACTAATGGAACCATTGGATTGTGGTACTCCAGTAGATATAGGTCGTTTGGTGAAGCTGTCCTTTTCCACTGATACGAAGAAATTTCTGTCGTGCAGGAAGGATGCCACTATTTTGACATAAGCCGAGGGTGCTGGTGTTTTGATCATCTTGTACAGCACTCCTTTTTGCCAGACCCTATCAAATGCTTTCTCAACGTCCAAAAATACACAAACTGAGTGGTGACCTTTGTTTTGTTCCTCAGTAAGGTGATGAATTACTCTGGTGAGCTATAGTGTAGTGGAATGCCTAGTGCGAAACCCGTTTTGTTCCTTTCGCGGTTGTATGAATGGCGATAGCCTCCGCAATACCAGTCGTTCAAATAGCTTTGCTACATGGGGGAGCAACGTAATAGGGCGGTAGCTGGCAGCTAGTCTACGGTCTTTTCCTGGTTTTGGTAAAGTTCTCACTTTCCCCGTCTTCCATTGGGTAGGGAAGTGCTGGGTGCGCAGGATTCCATTAAACAAGCGTGATAACGACACCATACCTTTCCTGGGCATTTCTTTTAGGGTGGCATTGGTAATACCATCTGGCCCTGGTGCTTTTTTCCCTGGAAGTCGTCGAACAGCTCTTGCTACTTCTGCGGGGGATATGAAGTCTGAGCCATATAGGGGTGCCGCCGGCAGTTTCAAATATTTTTCGACTGTAGCACTCATGATCCGATGATGTTCTCAAATGTTGTCTGATACATCAGCTGGTGTAGTATGAAGCTGAAATTGTTTTTCTAGGTGGTCAGCCAGAATCGATGCTCTGTCTATAGCTAAGTATCGGCGTTGACCAGTTGAGTCGAGAAGCGGACATACCGGTATTTTGGCTTGCGTGAGCTGGCGGTTTAGAAGATGAAGACTAGCCTGCGTAGGGTCTTCGGCTATTTCTTCGATTCTTTTGTCCCATGTCAACCCCCTCCAGGTATGAACTTCTGCTACCAATCTTTCTGTTAGATTGTTTAGCTCTTGTTTGACTCGGGGGCATCTGGTATTACATATTTTAATTGGGGCTATCAAAATGAAACGTCATTTTATTGACATTGACAGCTAATCTAGCAATTGATTGACAGATAACTGGTCGCTCGCTCGACAATTCATTTCGTTATTTTCGAGTTTTCGTGAATGTGTTTTCATGTTAAAAATAATAACAAAGTGTAATTTAAAGCGGCGAGAGCTAGAAACTTAAAGAAGGATCTGAGTGTCGCTGCGCCAGAGGAGCTTGACTAGACTTGTTAAATTGGCAGTGGGCAGAGCACATAGTTCACAGAAAGGATGCCTGATGGGGCCGAAAAGTTCGCGAATGGAGACCACAAGCCATCAAGCCCAGAGTAGGACTTCCGCTGACGATACGCCGAGGTAGACTGACGATGTAATAAGGATCGCAGGAACATGCTGGGCACAGGCCGTTTCCAACCGGTTTTATTGGAAATCTTTAAGGGAGTACTATGTCCGGCAGTGATACGTCCTACGGCTGATGGATGAATGGATTCTTCGCAAAATATATTGCATGTTGTCTATTTCGCGATCAAAATTATTACTGACACTATTGACCAAAATAATTGGCTGGAACTAATGAAGTCATTTTGGCGAAACATGCAATCAATGTTAAATTAGATTAGCTTTAGCTAATTTGGCAATGTACCAGTTTTGTTTTGATATCATAATATGTTTTATTTTATGGTGATTAGGGACTAGTGTTAGGCGAACCGAGGATTCGATGCAGTAGAAACACCATTATTAAAATAATACTTTGTAGATTTATTTCTTCCATCACAGTCTTCCTTAAGCTTTACAAATAATTAATCTAGACTTGTTCTTCGCTCCGACGGCTCGACCAGAATGGTCTTCAAAACCCCTGCTAGTCTCTGACCATGAATTCTTTTTAAATTTATTAATTAATTCTTACGACTTCCTCAGTAATAGCCAACCACAGCTCGTTTCCTGTTGCATTTACTTTTTAAAAGTCTGTGGTTAACTACTACCCTCGAACCATCGTGTCCGTTCAAAAACCGCACATTATTTAAAATATGCAATTTTTGCCCAAAACCCAACACTAGACAAGACTTGCTGTCGATATTTTCCCTGCATGTGTGTTTGCGCGTGCAGGTTTTCCACAATGATTGTCCTCGCCAAATAACTAGTGGTAAGAAAGTCGCAAATATACTGTAAAGGACTATTAGGTACAGGTTCGAGATTTAATTTAAAACTGCACCATTTAATGACTAGTTTAAAGACTAGATTCGTTTTATCTACTAGGCCAATGTAGCGATTGTTGATCGCATTACTATAATAGCAGTCAAATAGCTATGAAGTGTCACACCACACTTTTTCTTCTTCTGTATTTTTCTATTTCATGTGTTGTTAATAAAGTGTTATAATAGTAGTTAGGCCTGCCGGTAAAAACTAACTTTGAAGATTGTTTTTGCTATCACAGACTTAAGTCTATAATATCGATTTTACTGAGGCTACTTATGATCGAAACAATACAAAAAGATAAACAAACCACTGCGTTTCTTTTTACTATAGTAGAGGAGTGCGCGAAGACGCTCTTCTATACTACCACAATTTCTGCATAATTGATCGAATTTTAGCGGAATTTTGAATTGAAGCAAAGCAAGATCTGTGCTTCGACATGACGATTTTGCTTTCGTCTGTACAAATGTTGATTTTAGTCGATAGGTCGCATTTTTCAACGAATCGCAACGAAATTTATATACACAGGTTCTATAAATTAATTGATTTTTTTTTGTCGGCGGCGATTTTTGTTTGGGAGTATTTCTCTCAAAAAGATGGAAAAAATCTTTAGCACTATTTATCAACCAACTTGAATAATATTTGGCAAGATTGTTTTCGAATCCTAACATGTTCGTAAATCCTAACATGGTTGCGAGTATAAACCAAATCGGTCCATAATGAGTCAAGATATAGGTTTATGAAGACTCGGTTAAATAGCTGTGTTCGCGAGGTTTAATGTTCGGAGAACGACTAGTATTAAAGTTGAATTGTTGTATTGTTTCAGATGATCCCCTGTGCGGGGCGCGGCCTCGTCCTGGCGACATGTGGAGGGCTGGGGTGTTCTTCCTCACACAGATAGTCGTCTGCCAGGTCACTACAGGTCAGAATTAGACATTGTTGAATAACGCTACTTTATAGGGTTCCATACCTAAAGGGTAAAAACAGGACCCTATTACTAAGACTCCGCTCCGACTCCGTCCGTCCGTCCGTTTGTCTGTCTGTCGCCAGGCTATATCTTATGAAGCGAGTTTCTTTTCAGACATCAAAAATGTCACAAAAACAGGTCTATATTTTTCTAGGTAATTTGTGATAAAATAAAACCTAATAATTCTACATGGAGTAAGCTGTCTCTTCATTTTTTTTATCAATCATGTAAAATATCAAGCAATTCGATACCTTTGTTCTCAAAAGAATTAACTACAAAGGCATGACTGAAGATAAATTCTCTAAAAATTTGATATGCTCTAAGTGAAAGCTATTGTCTAGAAGCATTTTGGTTCACGTAAATTGAGTTGGTATTTGAAGAATCACAATGTAAATTTTGAATTAACTAAAATTGATATTCAATTTTTTGTCCAGTTTGATTTTACGCTCAAAAGTATTATAATCGGACCTTCTTTTTTCTACAAACTCAAAGTATATAATTAGTTCATGGTGACATTGCTGGTAAAACAACGAATTGTTAAATCACCGATCAATTTTATTAAGTGAAGACTTTAAAAGAATAAACAGTGGACAATAAGGGATAATATTTCTCTAGTCTAACCTTTTTGCCGGTCTATTTCGTAAATAATGTACTTCTTGAACATTAAAAGTTCCTGAATAAGAATTTAGAAACAGAAATAGATCAGTTACAAAAAAAAAACTTCTGTATCAATATAATAATCTCATCCAGATTTTAGGTACGATTGATGCTGTAAGTATAAGACTGACTGGAACCGCTTTGCATCCAGCGTGTTTCTGTGGTCATCTATGGACCTCGTCAGGAGACAATAACGAATATGTGATAGTAATGATCATGAAATGAAAGTAGGTACGTCGTCAAATATTACTTTAACCATAGGACACTATTATTGAAATCTCTCTCCCATTTCCAGAGAACCCACCATCGTCGACGACAGAAGAAGTCCAAGTTCAAACGGTGACGTCATTCTACGCTCTCAGCACCAACATCGCGCCAGCACCAGTCATGCTCCGCCTCGGCAACTCAACCATCGACAGCACCAAGTCCTTCAAAGTCCCACAGCCTTCAGAACCAAGTCAAACCAAGTCCAACCTGGATATGGTTCCACACGTGATCTCAGTGAAGAACACGTATTTTGACCATGATAGGAAATATGGACCGACTTTTGAGGATTCTTCAAATGGGAATGTGACGAAGGTTACTGTTCAGTTGGGAGAAGATGCTCATCTGAATTGTAGAATCAGCCTACTGCAGGATAAGACGGTAAGTTTGATTTTGTATTTTATAAATTATGATTCCTGATACTTGAACACAGAACCTGTCGTTTTGCAAATTTGGGGCTTGTGTCTAAATAAAAATTGTTGATACATTGAGTAACAAAAAATTCATATATTATGAGTCAATGTGAGTGCGTGACTGGTTCTGCTTAGTTTATATGGCGTAGAATTCTCGAGGTATAAAGATCGAGCCCTCAATAGATGAAGATCAAGCCAGCAATCGTTTTGCGAATGGAGACAATCGCTTTACAAAAAGATTTACGCATTTGAATACCAACAAAGGCGCGATCTAGGTGCGAAAAGAGAACAACTTAAAAACAGATTGCCTGCACACATAATTTACAATAACGTTGATGGTGTCTACACCTGTAGCACCTGTTCTCAAACTTTCACCGCTAAAATTGGTTACTTTAGTCATGTGAGGACCCATCAAGTAACCTAAGAATAAACTATGCAGTCGCCGTGGCCGAAAACGGCCTGGAAAATGTCGGGGCGTAATCGCTCTTTGAGACTATGCTTATATGTAATTTTTAATCAACATTGGATGCTTACAGACTGATTAAGTACGGTATGTTCATCATCATTCCAATGTCAGCCGTAGCGGATTTCTAATAAGCTCGGTTTTAAGTGGCTTGCATAATTTATTAAATCAGGCGTTACTTTGCAGAAGTTCATCTACAAATCCTTGTGTTGATGATGATGTTTATTTTGTTCTTGTAATTGCTTGGCAACCTTTGCGCATGTGCGATCTTTTCAGGCTGTCTGGTTATCATGTCGGTGTATGTCTTACGCTGCGCTTACGCTATGCGCAGTCTTCAAAGACCATCGTATGGGAACTTAGGCTACAGTAGTAATTTATTAATGATGTCTACCTTGTACGGTATACCAGTAATCACGGTGTACAGTACCTGTCAGATTATCTTCGTATTTCCATGAGTGATGACTGAATCTATCAGTTTGCCTTGCGGTGTGATATTGTGTAAACGAAGATGCATGAAGATGGATTGTGATTCACGCTGAATAAATATTAATGTTGTACCATGCGTCTTGTTCAGGATTCTTTTTAATACGTCAAATACGTTTCTAGCTTCCTGGTATCAGAAAGAAATGTCCCTTTTTTCCTTATTTTACCTTTTGCTAGTATTTTGTGCCTGTACCATGAGGTTTTGGGTTGTATTGAGATTGGACCTCGTTAGTTTTTGTCTCATTTCTTCACTAGAGTGCCATATAAATCTAATTTAGGCACTTGGTTAGACGTCATGGTTTATCATGGGAAATAATTGGAAGATACCAATTTGGCATGCGTGCCAATATAGATTTTAATTGATCGTCATTATCACACGTAGAAAATCGGTTGATAAACATAGGCCTATCCAATACATTTGTTGAATTGAATTAGAAAATTATCATTAGTACAAAGTTTGAAGCTAATTTCTTTTCCCAAATTCCTATTCCCATCCTTGCCTTCCCCTCCCCCCCTTTATAACCTAGGTAGAATCCTGTGCATGATTAAAATGTTTTAATATATTTTATTAACAAATATTATTTTTCCAAATTTGCATGATTTTATTACTGTTTTTAATTAATTAATTCATCATGCTGTTGTTAAGAAGTTAAATATAAATTCTCTATTGTTTTGTTTTAGACTGTTTATACTCGTATGTATAGGCGGAGGGCCCTGGTATGCCATAACACAGGTTATTCCTAGTTTGGGTACCCCTTGGTACATTCTACATGGAATATTATTAAATTTGTCTATATCACATTGATTGTAAGTGAAAAATTGATGTTTGTAAATTTATTTATTATTTATTTATTTAATCTCTTAATCTCATTTGTTGATTTTATGTCGAGCACTTACTAAAGTAAGTTCGTATAGGCCGGTTAATACAACTGGGGCCTACAATTTAACAAAACATGTACTGTACTGCGATGATGACGATGAAATTACTAAACGTTAATACTCCGGACTTACACGATATGTGGGACCAAGCAATGGCAGCGTACCGCGTCCAGGTTTAGCTTTGCATTTTTCAAAATATAAACCTACAGAAGACATGTGTAAATACATTTTTATTTATCGTAAACCGAGTGTGTACTTCTTATGAAATTAATCCTACACGAAACACGCTTGAATTTGTCGTAAATCGAACACGGTGATGCGCGCGGTAATCAAACTTAAAACCTCGTATCTCCGAATTCGCGTAAAACGGGATATTACTATTATATTACGTCAGGGTATTACTATATCGCTGTAACGAGAACACGGCGAGGTGGGGCTTCTTAAATAAGGAACCATGTAAATGCGGTGCTGCCATTCAAATGGTACATCTCTTAGTCTGCCTGATGTACCCAAAACGCTGTACCCAAACCGACCTCAATCTGGTGACGGAGGGCGTGGTCAAGATTGCCAGATTTTGGACACTAAAGCACATTTGATACCACTGAAACCTCATAGCTATGTAAATCTTGTAAATATATATAACCTAGGCAAAAAAATACTACACAACTTGACTGCCTCGACTGACACTCTCAGTGGTTAGTGACCCTATTTTCTGGGTCAAAAAGGCGTGGGTTCGATCCCCACCCAGGGCAAGTATTTATGTGATGAACATAGGTGTTTGCTCTGTGTCTGGATGTTATTTAGGTACTCTCTATAAAAGTATGTATTTAAAATATGTATATGTAGTATATCAGTCTCTGGCAGCCATATCACAAGATTTGCTTAATTTGGGGTCAGAGCCCGTGTGTAAGATGTCCCCTAAATATTTATTTAACTACAACTTATCCATTGAAACGAAATGATGATGATTACTACTACCGTTAGTATTCATCTTTCAATTGATTCAAAAAGCGTATCATATAACCTTGGCCCTACCTTTCAGACTGTCTCAAAAAGTGACAAGAAATTCTAAAAGATTAAAGCTTGAAACTGAGACCCTAAAAGACAATTTACATAAGGACTGTTGTTGCTTTCTTCTCAGATATCAGAGCTCTCAAAGAAGTAAAAAATACACGCAGTTTTATCTCGTCAAACAAACGACCCCGTCTTAATGGCGAAACGAGAGCGCTCATGTTTTATCCATAGAAGTGTCCTGATAATGCTTTTAAATCTCATCACGTTTACATTATCTTTTGTTGAAAAGTTTCGCAGAGAGGGCTGTAATGCTCGAACGACAGAGGTTATTATTTTTTAAATGAACATGCTTTGTATTTTGTACTTGTTCTTTATCTCATTTAAATTGTTCATTGCTGCTACGATATTAGTTGTTGTTATATTTAGGTAGGATAAAAATCGGCCAAGTGCGAGTCGGAATCGCCAACGGAGGGTTCCGTACCGTATGGGAGCCCCATTCCTCTTGTCGTTATTAATAGCGAGCAAAAAACTCCTAAAAATCACGTTTGTTGTATGGGAGCCCCTCTTAAATATTTATTTTATTCTGTTTTTAGTATTTGTTGTTATAGCGGCAACAGAAATACATCATCTATGAAAATTTCAGCTGCCTACCTATCGTGGTTCATGAGATCTGTATCTCATGACAGACAGACAGACAGACGGACAGACGGACATCGAAGTCTTAGTAATAGGGTCCCGTTTTTACCCTTTGGGTACGGAACCCTAAAAATGAACAGATTTAGATATTTGCTAAGCATTTCTATTATAAAGGAAAGCCGCTTATTGATTTTCGCTTAATAAGTGACAGACATTTTAAATTTTATTAGTTTTGTGGTTTCCGGATATTATTTTTCAAAACTACTGGCTTTAAGTTTTTTTTTTGCTGACTGATATCAAAGAGAAATTAGGTAATTGGCCAAAACGTAAAAATCGCGAGACTAAATAAATGTAATTTTGAAGCTCTCACTACAGATGCTGTAGGAATGTAGGTAAAATTGCATCTTAATTGCTTTTTTAGTACAGAAGCTGGGAGAAAATTTTATAAATTATCATTTTTTAACCATTGACTCGACCTCAATTCTTCTGAGGACTTGACAAAGAAGAAGAAATACAGAAACTGTGATTCTAGAAGTAGACATACAGATAATCAGACAGTAGGCCCAATTATGAAGGCGCATTTAGTACCAACATAAAATGTGTTCTCTCTATCGAATGCCTAAAGTGAAAAAGAAACAGAAATAGTCTAAATAGCTATTATAAGTAACACCAATGCTCATATGATTATTTTGATCTCACTGCATACTCACAGGAGTAAGACCCCCCTTATTTTTAACCGACTTCCAAAAAGGAGAAGGTTCTATGTTCGTGTGTATGTTCATAGATAATTTCGCCAATTGTGAACCGAATCGAAAAATTATTTTTTAGTTCGAAAGGGTATACTCATAGAAAAATTACGTACAATTTTTCTATGGGTATATCCCCGAGGTGGTCCCATTTAAATCTTACAGAAATCGGCTGAGCCGTTTTAAAAACCAACAATAATGTAAGCAATTCGAGCGAAATATCCGAATTTTGTACACGATGAACATCGATAATTGCGCCAATTGTGAACCGAATTAAAAAAATCTTTTTTTAGTTTCTTGTTAGTTTTTTATGGTTCCGTACCCAAAGGGAAAAACGGGACCCTATTACTAAGACTTCGATGTCCGTCTGTCCGTCTGTCCTACTGTCACCGGGCTGTATCTCATAAACCATGATAGCTAGGCAGCTGAAATTTTCACAGATGATGCATTTCGGTTGCCGCTATAACAACAAATACTAAAAACAAAATAAAATAAATACACAAATTTAAGGGGGGCTCCCATACAGTACGGAACCCTCCGTGCGCGAGTCCGACTCGTACTTGACCGATTATTTTTTTTTTAGTTTGTATAGATGAGTTGATGGTTCCATTGAAATATTACAAAAATCGGCTGAGCCGTTTTTGATAAATCAACAATAATGTAAACAATTCGACCGAAATATTCGAATTTTTTTCACGACGGAGGGCGGTTTTGCCATTTTTTGCGAAAAAATATTTTAAAACAAAATTATTATTTATTGCTCGTTAAAAAATAACGTACTTACGGGTAGGTATAGGCCAAATAAAGTTTCTTGGCCGCTGTGAAGTTAGCTACAAAGTACGGATAACCCAATCCTTTTTTTTTTTTTTTTTTTTTTTTAGCCAGGGGAAATCTTTTATAGATACCACCACACCTCGTGGGCAGGCGGGTGGTTATGTGGGAGTCCTGCCGACTGGACAGTATACCCACCAAAACCCCTGGGTGTTCCACCACTGCGCCTGGTGTCGGGGCTACGGGCACGCTTGCGCACTCCTCCGCGGCACCCGACAGCGCTGGCCCAACTCGGGCCCCACCACGGAGCTTCGGCTCCCGCCAGAATGACGATGTGCCGAACACCAGACACATCGTCATCCACCACCTAGGACCAACCAGCACTGGGCGTCAGACAGCACCCGTATCCGACAGCCCTGGTCCCGATGCAACGGGTCAATGAAAGTGGCCCCGCGCCTGCCACTACGGCTGCAGAGGATAGGAAGAACGGCCGTCGCGATACCGACACTCCTCTTCCCCTGCAGCCCCACCGCCTCCGCCAACACGTTGGCGGCACCCGTTAGGGCCGCTGGCAGGACGGATAGGCAGCGGTCGGATAACCCAATCCTGACTGAAGCTCAGTTAATATCTGCAAAAATAATTCTGCAGATAATTAATGCATAAATTAGTTGCTTTATTTTATAAACCTACTTTTAATACTTTACACTTAACTAAAACGAAAACGCATACCTTGTTTTTTGGTGATTTGCGTATTTTGTTTAATTAGCGAGTAGGTACTATTGTTTGATTGAACATGTTATTAACCCCCGACGCAAAAGAGGGGTGTTATAAGTTTGACGTGTCTGTCTGTCTGTGGCATCATAGCGCCCGAACCACTGAACCGATTTCAGTTTAGTTTTTTTGGATGAAAGGAGACTTAATCGAGAGTGTTCTTAGCTATGTTTTATAAAAATTGATTGAGCCGTTTAAGAGTTATGGTGGGTTAAAGTAAGAATAAGAATAAGAATATATTTTATTTACCAAAAGAAACCTTAACAAAATTCGCGCAAATGATACATAAAAGTTGCTTAAAATTACGTTAAAAAGATTGGTACTACTAATAAAATATATCGTAAACATTTGCCGATGTTGCGCAGTGCCGGTGGGCCCCAAACTAGGCGATGCCTGTATCTTGGTGGCCCGGTGAAATACAATTACTATGGAAGAATTTGCGCGGCTTCGTCATTGAGATAATTTAAATTGCTTGTTCTCGTAAATAACATGCCAGTTTTGCAGGAACGAGAGATGAAGAGTTCCATTTCATGTGAGAGATATGAAGAGGGCGTGTGTGTGAGTGTGTGTATATGTGAGGGATTGTGAGAACACCGCAATACACGAGATAATATATAAGTATAAATATATATATATGTAATATGTATATGAGTATAAGTATATGTGTGTGTATGATTACGTCAGCGAAGGATTGTGAGTAACACCGCAATACACGAGATCTCATGAGAGCCAAGGTTTGCGGCGTTACTCATGTGAAGGTGTGTGTGTGTATGAGTAACCATTAACTGCTATTATCGTAGACTTTGGTGAATGATTCTATTTCCTCATAGGATTTGGTCAGCATCCACTGTTTTATCTTATCTCGAGCCATCCTGTGCGAAAAATCTTTGATGGAGCAAGCTTTACTTATTGAGTTGTATGCGAAAATGTGAATGAAAGGAGGTAAGCGAGAGGCGAACACAGTTTTAACTTGGGGCAGACGCAGTGTCTCCGTGCGTGTATGTCGCTTCGTCTTATTTTTTGGCTTTGTAGTGCCCTCTGAAACAGGTGCTTGTTTATGAGCCTTGGCTACTGCACGCATCAAAAACAATTGTCTTGCGCTAAGGACATCTATTTCCTGATATAGCAGCTGAGTGGGGTAGCGGCGAGGTTTCCCGGTCATCACTTTCAAGACAGCTCTTTGTGCTCGTTCTAAGTCAATCATGACAGATTTAGCCGCACCTCCCCATACTCCTATACAATATTGTATGAGAGACTGACATAGCGATGTGTATACCAGTTTTTTAATTCTTAACTTCGTTACTGTTCTCAGAGTTTTCATGAGGAATATTAACTTCCGGACTCTCTTAGAGACAACTATTATATGAGACTCAAACGACAGGTTCTTATCAATCGTTACTCCTAGATATTTTGTAAAGGACACTCTTTCAATGCAGTGACACGAGCATCCACGATTGCAAACAGAACTGCGGGCTGGACAGGAATTCAGATGAATTTTTATGTTTTCAATTTTGGGTTCGGTCGCTCGGGTAATGTGAAAAGCGATAAAATTAGTTTTTTTAATGTTTAAGGTAAGCAAATTACGATCCAGCCAATCTAAAATTACAGAAATGCCTTCTTCCACAGAGCAGATCGCATTTTGCCAGGTTTCGCCGCGGAATATGGCTACTGTATCATCTGCATAACAAATGAGTTCTGCATTTGGTATCTTCAGCTTAAGGATATCGTTCATGTAAATGACAAACAGAATGGGCGATAAAAAAAGTGGGATGGAAGAACCAAAATTCTACAAATGTGCCCAAAATGGTTGTCAATGTGTCGGGGGTTTTATAAATTTTTAATTTATTTTGATAAAAATGTTAATAAGTATATTTTAGATCTTATAATATGTAACTGTTTAAATTTAATTTGATAAGTAACTCATAATTACGACTGATTGAAGCACATTACTTGTACTGTAGTGATTAAGTTCTCACATAAGTGAAATTGTTAATTTCTTGTTTAGAAATAAATTCTTTAACCAGATATCTGCGCGAGGGTAGGGAAACATCAACTTAGCATTTTTTTGTTTTGGGTTATCCGCAGCTTGTAGTTAACGTCACAGCCGCCAAGGAGTTTGATTCAGCAAGATACATATCACAAACTATTAAATCGACAGTCACAACAGTCGCGCAGGTGCGTCTCCTCACATAATAAGCCTAAAGCTGGGAAAAGAGGTCAAGGAACGGATATATCTTCGTTTTGTCTTTGCATGATTTATTGCATTGATCTGGGTATCCCGGGTGCGAAGAGTGCAAAATTTATATTTTATTATGGAGCTTTTAGTGGAATTATAGCATTAGCTTTTATTTTATTTGTATGGAACTCTCATGAGTTATGTTGGTTACGTAAATAACTAATCACTATATAGTATAAAACAAAATGCTTCCCGTTGTCTATCTATCCTTTCGATGCGGTTTTTTTAATAGATAGATTGATTCAAGAGGAAAGTTTATATGTATAGGTACATATAATACACTTGTGCGAAGCCGGGGCGGGTCGCTAGTTTAACATATAACAATTTATATTCACAGTGATGCGGAAGATATGACCCATGGATATGACACAATGAATAGCGCGGTTAGTCTTAGGATGGGTGACCAGGAATTGAATATGTCTCAGAGGTTTAGTGTCAAACGCCTTAGACTCAAATTTAGAAATCAGTTTCCAAATAAGCACAAACCATTCTACCACTGATTCAATATTATAGATAACTAATGTAAAGTAGGGTTTTAAAGGCAAGATTGTTTACTTTTACTGTGGGCCTTATTAATAAGCTCTGATTAGGCAAACGAGCCATGAAGAGGGCTATCCTCGGAGTTTCTCTGAGAGATCGAATCAGAAATGAGGAGATCCGTAGAAGAACCTAGGTTACCGACATAGCCCAGCGGATTGGCAGGTTGAAGTGGCAATGGGCAGGGCACATTGCGCGGAGGACTGATGACCGATGGGGTCGAAAAGTTCACGAGTGAGACCACGTACCGACAAGCACAGTGTTGGACGTCCACGTACAACAGTGGATAGATCACCTCATTAGAACCGTAGGATCGCGCTGTATGCAAGCCGCTACCAACCGGTCTTATTGGAGATCTTTAGGGAAGGCCTATGCCCAGCAGTGGACGTCCTATGGCTGATGGATGGATGGTTTTATTGAAAAATTATAAAGATAGGGCTTGTTAATAAACTACTGAAACTGAACCAAATAATATAAATACCTAATACAAAATAATGATATAATGAATAAACTAATTTTAGAGCTTTTTAAAACACAAAAATGTTTCTTGTCAATCATTTGAATTTTTCTTTCAAAGGTTAGAGTTAAAAGGTCAATTGAAATTAGAACCTAATTATATATAATCGGCGCAATATCTTTTAAATAAAAAAAAAATAAGCTATACAATCATAATTACGAACAAACCTACAGTTAAAAATTTTGATATTTCTATTATTTTTTGAAATACGAAATAAAAACAATTCAATAAATCATACTATTTTCAGAAAAATAGTGTCCTAAAATGTATCCTTCTCAATTAAAAACTTAATAAAGAATCTAAACTTAATTTTACACAAAAATCCTCAATGAGAAAATTCTAAGCAAAACGGAATCCAATTTTAATTTTCAAGACTGAAATAAGCTCAACAAAACCCACAAGTCTAAGAATTTAGCTCATCTTTTTGTGCCTTTGGGCGCTAACATTTCTCTTCATATAACACCATCCTTTGAATCTGTAATGACAAAACAAATTGGACCTTGTTACTTCTAAGTTACGGTGTGCTTTTAATTACCTACTTGCTGCTGAGTTTTGACGTGTCGCACTTTGTTAAATACTAGATTTTCCGTTTCTTTTATTTTACTTGGCTGAACAGAACTAGGTCTGTTACTTTGTGAGCAGTAATTGAAGTTGAAATTACTTAGGGATCTGAGTTTTAGTTGCTACCCGTATTGAAAGGTTCGTTCGTGGCTTTTATCGTAAAAATGCTAAAACTAACTATAGAATGTATTTTAAAAATTTGGCTTTATAATAAAATAGCAGCAAAATAGCAATGTTGATTCAACGTGGAAACGTTTTTAATTACTCTTTCATACTAAAAACGATATAGAGGCGGTGAAACTATAAATGTTGCCGAAAAATGCGGTATGTTCTGTACATTCAAAGTTTATTGAACAAAGCAATTTGTGTATTTATTGTGGACATAAATGAATTCAATTCTATCGTACGGTTCTCTTTGTTGGATACAGATTTCTCTTTTACTCTTTACTTTCCTAATAAGTCTGATCGTAACCGTAACAGGGTCGCACTAAATACAGGGCTCCGGCGGAATCCCGTGGTTTTAATTAAGTCATCAGCCTGTCTTTTGTGAACTTCATCTGAACTTTGTGAATGGAGGCTTCTAGGAATGAAGTCCTATGCTACGCTTATCAATATATACATAGTACTAGTTTGAAAACTTTACCACTTCATCTGGTATTAGATCGTTGTGCTATGTGCTTTGCTCAGTGAAGTTTCTATGTCAGTTTATTCATCTTTTTTACTATGGAAACTAACGTGGGTTTCACACATTATACTTTGTATTACGGGACTGAATTGACGTACATAGATAGTCATAACAACTATTGTTTCGACCGCGTTAGGCGATCTTTCTCAAGTTGGCGAGTACTAGCACGCGGAGCCGTCTCGCAATGATTGAAACTATAGTCGTTATGACTATCGGAGCACGTGAGTTTAGTCCCGTTTTATAAAGGAAAAAAAGTTTAAGTCTTGCAGCCATAAAACATGCACTCTTTCGTATGAGACCGGTTAGAAGTGGCTTGTATCCAGCGAGATTTGGTGGTATTATACCAGCCTTCCACTGCTAACGGAATTGACCCATTTCGGACTCCGTTTATGACGTCTGGAATGGCTTCCACTGAAGAAGAGTCAACTTGTATAAACTTCTTTGCAAATTAAGCGTAGTATGAAAAAGGTCCGTCCTGCTAGCAGTGGAAAGCGTGCATAAATGATCAGGTCATCTGTCTATCTTGTTGGTGGACATCCATACGACTTGCAATAAATAAAATGTACTTACTACGACATAAATATTTTATATCCAGGTTTCCTGGGTACGTCGAAGAGGCAAGGATGAGATGCCAGAGCTCCTGACGGTCGGTGCCGGCACCTACGCAGCTGACAACCGGGTGACTGTCGCCCGGAGGTACCCTGGCAACTGGAGACTGCTCATCAGGGAGGTGAAGCCTGATGACGAGGGGCTTTATGAGTGCCAGATATCCACCCATCCGCCAAGAGTTAGCAAGATTTACCTACATGTCAATAGTAAGTTTATGATAATGATTATTTGATGAACCGGCGAACTAACAGATTTTATTGAATTAACTTTCCAATAGTTTAAAATTATTCAATTGTTTGTATTATATAGGGGACAATCAAATAAGCTGTGGTAGTCTAGTGGTAGTGACACCCGCTTTACAATAGCAAGGTCTTGGATTCATATCCCGGTCCCTCACCTATGAGTTCTTTTAAATTTAATTGATTAATTTGTGCTTTTTGCTATGAACAAAAAGTTTGTAATGCAAAGTTGCCACGAAAATTAAAGATGCGTTACGTCGTATTTAGGTCCTGATTTACCAAATCTACCACGCTTTACAATGGTGAGGTCTAGGGTTCATATCTCGGCCTGTACCAATGAGTTCTTTGGAATTTATTTACGGATTTTCAAACCACTGGTTTTTCGGTGAAGGAAAAACATCGTGAGGAAACCCGCGTATGTCCGTAGAAAAAAATCGATGGCGTATGTGAATCCACCAACCCGCACTGGGCCAGTGTGGCCACTATTAAAAAAACGGCTGGTACAGAGAGTAAAAAGGTTGGTAAAGTACAACGTGGGTGTCTTTAAATCCCGAGTAAATAGGTATCTTCTAGGTAAGCGTGATACACCCTAGCCCGCATATTTGCTTAGCATCAGGCAGTATGTCAAATTCAAATTCAAATTAATTCAAATTCAAATTAATTTATTGACATTAAAACAAATAATACTATGTAGCCAAACGCAAACATATACGAGATAAAAAAAAACAGAGAGCAAATAAATCGCAAATCATAAAAATCAGTCGAGTAATTCTTGAGTTCATTTCACTACTTAGTTTTACATAGGTACTGTATAAAAGAAAAAAGTAACTAAAACTAAAGTTAAAACTTATCCTAGCTGAGAACAACTATGTTTTTAAAATGCCAAACAACTAATTTATACACCTTTTACCCTTTTAAAATTATGTTCGCTCCTAGTTTCAAACGGCTATTGTTTTTTCTCCTAGTTTCTAACGGTGAGAAAAACATCATAAGAAACTGTTTATAACATCTGCGTAATGTTAAATGTATTGCTATAAATTATTAACTTTTTAACAAAATTTAGTACGTATTCTAATTTTCAATCAAATATTTTTGAAAACAGAAGATAAACGATTGTTATTACGACTCCGTCCAAAAAAATTAAAACTAAAATATAGAACCCATTTGTTTCGTCTGTGCCCGTAAAAAGCTTAAAATATAAAGCGTCGAAATTTTTAGTTTTCATCCCCAGAAAATAAATTTTCGCCAGATGTTCAATTACCTAGTTTCCCCTCACTCTGTATTTAAAAGCAAAACCTTGTTCTGGTAACAAAATATGCCTTTAATCTAGGCCTGAAAGACAGTTCCTGGAACCCTATGCTCTGAATATTCTGTCTGAAATTCATCAACATTGATCGACGAGGTGTCAAAGGCTACAATATATCTTGGTTTAATACACAATAAGCTGATATACTGCTGAAAATGTATGCAAGTCACGATTATTTTGAAATAAAACTATGACATATGCAAGTAAGAGAGATATGATTTTGACCATTTTTACCGACTACCAAAAAGGAGGAGGTAGGTGCAATGTTCGTCTGTATGTATTTTTTTGTGTATGTTCATCGATAATTTTACCAATTGTGAACCGATTATTGGTAATTATACTGAAATCTGCTGAACCATTTTTGATAAACAACTACAATAAGTAAGCAATGTAAGTAAGTAATGTAAATGGATTTCACATTGATTTATGCAAACTATTCGAATTCTGTACACGGTGGAAGTCGATACCATTTTTTTCCAAAATAAATATTTCCGTAACATTGTAAGATAAGTTATCTACCCACTTGGTGGACTTGATCAAGACTGACCGAAAAGATAACATCACGAAGTACTAACCACTTAGAACCTGTATAGTTGGAAGAAACACGACAGTCCTAAGTTTAGCAGTGGACGTCCTATGGCTGATATGAAGACAATGCGAGATTCTGATAAATAAAATAAAAAATGCCGATGTTAACTTTTTCATTCACTAAAATATTTGATTTGCACGTAAAATATTACTATCGTAGTTTAATACATTTAATAAGAGATTATAAACAACACTACCCTGCATCAGTAACCAAAATTTTACAACAAAAAGATAATTTTTTAGTCGTTATTGATGATTTTACTTTCGACTAACGATATAAAATCATTAATAACTGCCAAAGCACACCTTATCATCAACTCTATCATCACATATTTATGCACGAATGCGCATTAAAAATCTCGAGAAGTCAATTTTGGATATCTTCTTTCGCTTTAACCTAAAAAGTGTTTCAAAACAGTAAACAATATTAAAAACCTAATCACGATCCTCGTTTTCGTCACACGACTGTGCTTCATAAATAATAAATTGCTGCAGTATCCTCTGAAGTATTTTTACCGGAAAAAGGCAAGTACCTAATTTGTCACCGCGGTCATCTGTGACCCTCTGGGGAGGGTGGGGGGTATTTTAGGCCCACTGATTTTTGCCTAAAGAAAATACTACAAAAAATATGTTTCGGTAAAGGATGATATACGAGTACTGGTAGATGTTCGGATTTCGTGTCTAAGGATACGCAATTTGATGTTAGACGAAGTTTGAGCTTACAATACAGTACGAGTACGTAGGTGTTGTGATCAACTCAAAGTATAGGTATAATATATGTCAACAGCGAAACCAAATGACCAAAAGTGTTTGATTGAAATGAAAACCTTTTAACAGTAATAAAAATGCTGGCTTTTATTTGGCTAAACGCATAAGAATTGCCATTCAGCGTGGTAATGCAGCCAGCATGCACGCTACCAACTGGCAGTGGGCTTGAGCACTTGGATTATCTTTAGACCTTCAAGGGTCTGTGGATGATCCAATTGCTTTTTATGTAGTAGTAGTGTATGTACCTAGTTTTAGCATATAAAGCAGTATTATATTTTGTCGTAGTAAATGAACGATTAAATATAATATACTATATAATAGATAATACTTCGTTATTTATATTGGTTTCTCAGCAACTTAGTAACATTTACCCACATCTGGTGATTAGTGAGAGATAGGTTATAGTTATGAAAAGTATAATATGCGGTATACTTAAAAATCAGTTCTGCATTTCTGCTCTCGAGTACAACCTGCGATATTTTATTTTTTCTAACAATAAATCATTCAACAGTACACAAAAAGCTATTTGTTTGTCACAAAACTAAAAAGATCATTCGTAGTTTTCTCAACTCTCCATTTTCAATTAAATACATGATTATCGAGCGAAATTTTCTTTTTTAACTTTCAGTAAATTAACTCACATCGATTTATGGCACAAACGTTTTCAATATAATTCACCTAGAACAGCATTTATGATTGTTAACGGTAATATCGAAAGTAACAAATGGATTTTGGACTAATATTTAAACTACAAAAATATTTTACTTTGTGACTAAAATTCAACTGCAGCTCTAAGTAAATCATTTAAATAAATAATCGGCCAAGTACGAGAGTCCGACTCGCGCACGGAGGGTTCCGTACTGTATAGGAGCCCCCCTTAAATTTTTATTTTATTTTGTTTTTAGTATTTGTTGTTATAGCGGCAACCGAAATACATCATCTGTGAAAATTTCAGCTGCCTAGCTATCATGGTTCATGAGATACAGCCCGGTGACAGACAGACAGACAGACGGACATCGAAGCCTTAGTAATAGGGTCCCGTTTTTCTCTTTGGGTACGGAACCCTAAAAACGTGTTTAATTTTTCTAGATAGGTATTGGAACTTCTACTAAAATTCTAGACACAAGCATATTTTTACATTTCGGAACAATATCAGCTATATAAATCACTTATCCTCTGTATCAGGGGATGTGAAACGAATTCTAATGCCTTCCGGCCCTAGCCTTCCGTCGTCGAGTCAATCGCGAAACCTTTTATGAACAGCTTTCCGACCCAAATGTTCCTATAAAACGGATAGAACTTAGTCCGGAAGTGTCTCTAGTCATTCAGTAGGATTTTTAGAGGTATTATTACTTTCCCGACCTTACTTTGTCAGTTGTTTCACTCAGATAGTCTACAAAGTTTCCATCGTTAGTAAGAAGTTTTATGTACCCGTTTTTTATACAGGGTTATTTCTAATCAATTAGCATCATTTTAGGGGCTTATTCTGTACATCAAAACTTAAATTTTTTGTTCTGCGACTTTTGTCAAAACTAAAAAAAAATACAGCTGTTCCAAACATTTTGTCGAGGGTGAACGATATTTTTCTATGGACAACAACTTTTTTGTTTGAGAATTAGTAAAAGTCGTAGAACAAAAGTTGTTAGTTTTGGTGTACAGAATAAGCCTCTAAAAGGATGCTGATTTATTAGAAATAACCCTGTATAATCTCATGTTCTAGATGGTGAGCGTTTGGATTTGTTCTCTGCAGTCAGATGTAGCTATTCATCTTGGAAGTTAGTAGTCGTGAAATTAGTTATGAACAGGGTAGAAACATGGCTCTAAGTTTGCAAATATCGCTAAGAGCCATGTGTAGTAAAAGTTTGGAATAGTGATCATATTGTAACATCGTTTCGGTAAATTTTATTCATGTGGACTCCAACTTTGTTACGCTATAACTACACCTGTAAAGGAATTGTGGTTTAAAAAGTATTAGGTGCATGCTGATAAATGAGTTCTAAAACTAGACAAAAGGTTTATACGGTGACTTAGTCTTCGTTTAGAAATCTTACGCTTTCCTACTCTATTTACATTCCATTTAAAGGTTGAATTGAACCTGAATATGATAAACATACTGTTAAGCAGATAATATGGTCTAGTCTAGTGTGTAACACGTTAACCTAGAAAGACGATTACACTGCCTTTGCATTGTATTAAATTATGACTTAGATCATTTCTCCGGCGGAGGGTATTGCTATACCAAAACACAGGTTAGTTCCTACCTTGGATAGCAATGCTTCTCAACCTGCAACATACAGTTTATTGTGATGAGTTCGAATTCATTTTAGGAAATTGTGGTAATTTAGGTTGATCAAATGTTGACTAAAGAGCTTCTATTGGCATATGAAGCTTTTGAATGCAATATATTGCTAAAATTAATTCTCTAAACGCATATCTATTGTTATTTCTTGGGGTAGTTCATTGATGATCATGGATTTAAGGCTCCATCGGGACATATCAAAGAAGAAAAAGCGTCACCAGAGTAAAGGGTTTCAGGATGTTGGGCAACTATTTCTGGACCGTCAAATGGGTCAATTTGAAGCTAAATATGCCAAAAAAGATTAGATTTTTAACTTATACCTCAATCATTTATTTTTCATGTTTCATTGTGTAATCGAAATTGGATTTTCAAAAAAATTAAATCAGACGTGATTAAAAAATAACAATATATTTTTATTCAGTACTTCATAAACAAACAAAAATATCCAAAAATAGTGTGACAAAAATGTTGAAATGTTGTAGACCAGTGTTACCTATTCAAAAATTTAAGAGTTACTTTGTGTCTCTAGACAAGCTTTACAAATTACTTAAAAGTCTCAAAACCAATTTCTCTTCTCAGCTCCACAAGTCTGGGTGGTAGACGAAGCCGGAGCACCTCTTTTGGAGAAGTACTACGAAGCGGAGTCAACCCTCGCGTTGGTCTGTCGAGCGCGCCACGTCGAGACTCCCGCCATGCTGACGTGGCTTCATGAGGGCAGAGCGCTCAATGCTGACGTCACAAGAGGAGGCATCAGGTATAGGACCTCTTGATTTAGATTAGAAGACAATCAGGAGTTTACATCGAACAGCCAGAATGCGGAACGCTTTGCCTGTGTTTGTCTTTCCGCTAAAGTACAACGTGGGCGTCTTCAAATCCCGAGTAAATAGGTATCTTCTAGGTAAGCGTGTTACAACCTAGACCGCTTATCTGCTCAACATCAGGCAGATTGTGGTCAAACGCAAACCTACTCAGAATAAAAAAAAAATGCATAGGATCGAGACTACTATGAAATTAAATCGACTTAATTCGCAAAAGTCTGCCGAACGTGTTACGTCGAGACTTCCTTTTACCTTGTCGTGGATTCACGAGGGCAGAACGCTCAATACTAACGTGACCAGAAGAAGCATCAGGTATTGTAACACTTAATATTCTTTAGTGGACAAGGCAAGAGCTTCCTTATTAGGGAGTACTACGAAGCGGAGTCGACCCTCGAGGTCTACCGAGAACGTCATGTCGAGACCCCCGCCATGTTGACGTGGTTTCATTAGAGACAGAGCTCTTAATGCTTACGTCATCAGAGAAGGCATCAGGTATTTGACCACTTGACATAGAGAATACTGCGAAGTGAAATCTACCGCTGATTAACAGAGCAAATTCTCAAGCTTTAAGTTATGGAGATGTAGTTTTATATACAGAAATCCATCCCTCCATTCATTAGCCATAGGACGTCTACTGCTGGACCCCTCCACCCCCTAAAAATCTCAAATAAAACCGGTTGGTAGCGGCTTGCATCCAGCGCGATCCTGCGGTTTTAATTAGGTCATCCGTGCACCTTGTGGGTGAAAGTCATGTACAGGAATAGAGCTTACTATTAATACCTCCTCAACATCCAAAGTTGCCCTACGCTGACATTCTTCTATGCGCTCTGTTAAAGCTCATCAGTGGACGCATCAGATTTTGAATAGGCTAGCTAGATGATTAAAAAATCTAATAATCTGTCAGATCGATAATCAAAAAATATTAGACACGTATTTTTTCTTTTGTCAATTAAACCAAAATTGATGAAGATTATTATAGCCCTTTAAAGTTCCGCGTAACGTCACTTCTACTTGAAAAGTATAGCACTTTGTCGTAGAAGTGATGCCACGAACGAATTTTAGGGAACTTTGACAAGGTTTATTTTGTCATTTCTTGTTTGATTGACTTGGTGGAGGAGAGGGCGGCGGGTTCCTGCCGCCCGTACCCGTCTCTGTCCACTTTGTCGTCTACCCCCGCGCCCCTGTATCCGTTCAGGCGAGGACTGAGTTAAGCGGTCGGATTATAGCGGACAAATTATAATAATGATTTTTACACAGTCATCATGCCTATTTCGCCTATTCAGTAAAAAGTAGTGAGATCAAAATGTAAGCACAAGTCGGTTTATGTATTCAATACTTGTCTATGGAGGCAGAATCTGGGCGCATCTTTACTTTGATTACTAGATACTGAACTTTGATGCTCTCATAGATAAGTACTGAATAATAAACCGACTTGTGCTTACATTTTGATCTCACTACTTTTTACTGAATAATAATTGCTCGACTTGTTGTACTTTTTACATGCCATGTTTTTGTTAGGATTTACTTTTGTTCTAGCCCACAGAGCATCTTAGGTCCAGTTTTTTACAGTCTTAATCTAATTATTTTTTTACAGAAACACATTTTTCACAAGAATACGTACTATTATTTATCACTGATCCATAACGTAAATTGAAGAACTATAATACTAAACTTAACCAAATCAATATTGTTTCATTTCACCGTCATTTTCAAATCGATGCTCCACTTCCTCACAACTCAAATCTATTATTAAGAGAGCGCACAAATACGACGTAATAACAGGCTTGTAGATGTCTATTGAAATATTTCACTTCACTTTTCTATAGGACCCTATAGCGTCCTATGCCAGTCGGATTGCTTATAAATAAACAATGATACCTTCCTCCCTTCCCACGCAAGTATATTACCCGAAGTTTCAAGTCTACCAGACATTTATGAAATTTTAATACAGCTCTCAAAACACGGTTAGTTGACAGGGTAATAGAAGTTGATGGTATTACTATTTTAAAACTGTACCTAATGGATATGATTATTTTAGGCTAAGGACGTGGGTAGTTCTTTGCGGTATATTGTAATTGATTTACTCGATTGGTCGACGACATCAGACTTATTGCGGGTTATTTGTGGATAAAATTAGCTCGACACAAAAGGAACAATGCCGGCTGTCTTGTTTCCGGAGAGATAATTATACCTAGTAATCTGAAGCATTTCAAAGACACAATAGATTTATCTTAATTAAGTATTATCTGCGTGTTTCAACTTCATTTACAACGTCGCTTACCATTAAGCAAGCTAGTGGTCAATCTCAGACTTATTTGCTACAAAAAAATGACGCCACCGATATCTAGCAATTCATAGTATAGCTTGACTAGGTATTTCTAAGCAGTGTATGTGAGGTGACGGTGAGCAAGTTCAGTCTTTGGATGTCTGACTGCGGGTACCATCTTTTATAGCTCAAGTTGCAAGTTATATTGTGGTGTTGATTATTTCTTTCCCGTGTCAAAGACCCTTGGGGCGGCTAAAAATAGACGCCAGGGATATCCTAACATTTCTTTTCAATTCTTCCAATAAAAAATGGGAGTTTTTCAAGTTTGAATTAAGTTTGTGGCATTGTAGGTCTTATGTCGCTCCAAAACGAGTAGCATAATATTAATAGTGCCGTTATAGCGGTCGTTGAAATGTTACTATTTGAATGAAATTTGTTGCCGAAAATTGTTTGGTTTCATTCAGTTTACTTGTTAAGTTGTCACAATATGTCGCCTCTTGTTTCATATATTATAGGGAGAATTTACGGAGAGATTGTTACAACAAATAATGTTCAACCAGGAAAAGTTTTTCAACAAACGAGCTTCATAAAAATACGCCACGCAACTTTTTGCATTTGTATCTGTAATGTGGCGTCAAGTCGCAACATTTATTATTCGTTTTATTCGAAAAACATACACGTATTTAGGGTTATTTTAGAGTTCCGTGTTTATGAATAAAAGCAATTATACAGAAAAAAAAATGGTCATCACTTTTTTAAATTAAACGGTTATAAGTAATAAAAGCTAAAAAAATAATATCTCTAAAATAAAATCGTGGGCCTTCGCCTGGAAGACTACATTATGTACGTTGCGCCCCACGATTTTATTTTTGAGTTATTATTTTTTAATCATTGACAGAAAGAGAGTGAAATTTTTACTTAAGAAAACAAACTGAGTGAGTTAATAAAACCGTTAAAACAATCTAAAAAGAACACTAATGGGATCAACTTTATTGGGTAAAGAACTATGAATAAATATTACTCTATTTGTTCGAAATTACATTTGGTTTTCATCTGTCCATTTGAAAAAAAAATCTTTAATTTCATGAACAAAAGCGTAAAGATTAGTAAAATCAAGTCATTCTAAAATACGTCTCAATTCACCAAAATTCAGTTTTTTGACCGACGGACCAAACCGGAGGAGATACTCAATTCGACGCGTATATATTTTTTTTTTATGTGTAATCACGCATAACTTTTTTCGTAGACGTCCGATCTTTATAACTATTTTTTTATTGGAAACAGCATACTTCGAAATTGGTCCCATTAAAATTTTATTGAAATCGGCTGAACCAATTTTGATAAATCAACAATAATGTGAAAAATGTAACATCGATCCGTGCAAAATATTCGCGACTTCTATGTACACGGGTGAAGTCGGTCATGCTATTTTTTGCGAAAAATATTTTTTTCAAATTAATTTGTAGTCCTCACAACGTAGATTGATTCAAATTATTTAATTTATTCATTAATTAATCAATATTATTTTATTAAATTAAGTGCTTCATCGACACCATAAATGGTAAAAACGCCGATGACTATTATTTGAATTCTAAAAAATCAGACCCATTTATTTTAAAGATTCCTTACATATTTCTGCAAATCTGAACTTCAAATAACAATAAAAACTCATTAAATCAGCTTAAGATTTCCCCTTTGCCATTATCTGATTAAAACTCCACTTGAAAAACTTTAAATCTGTTAGAAAAGTTTTATCATTCCTCATCTTCTCTCGGGAGTTAAAGTTAAACCCGGTTTAAATGTTTGGGCAATCGTTTTGTCCCAAGGGATAAGTCAATTCAAGAAATAACTCATTGGTTGGTTGATAACAGATATTGTAACGGTTTTTTTGGTCTGAATCTTTTCTGAAAATGGTCTTAATTACCGAAGTTTGTGCGAGCTGTTTACCAATAGTCCGCTCAAAATAACTTTGTCATCATGGTGGTTTTTTTCTTTGTTCACAACATAAAAGATACTAGCTGCCCATCCTGGCTTTACGCGGATACTAATGAATTATAGCTATAAACCTTCCGGAAGAAAAATACTAAAAGATAATGAAATCTGTTGAGTAGTTTGGAAATTTAAGCGAAAACACATACAGACACACATATATAACGGTTTTGCTCACACTATGTAGTGATTAGTATAAGATAATAAAAGCTGCATTAGCTGCAGATTTTCATGCATAGAAGAAGGGATGGGTACAGACTCGTGGTTACACCGCTTTGTTACACCAGTGTGACTACGAGTAAACTTTTTTACTCGTGGTTACACTACTCTAAAAGGATCGCGCTTGACCAAACAATATATTAGGTAGGTAGTGATGTGCCTGATAGTTGAAAATCTTTTTAAGGTCAAGATGTTATGCTGTTGCAAACTGTTTAGTAATGTCATGGTAAATAAAATGTATCCACTAACATTGTAGTATGGAGTTTTTAGTGTTTTAGCTTCTTTTCAAAGAAAACCAAGTGAAACAACAAATGGTAAAAATAATTAAAAAAATTCGGATGGAAACCGGAAAAGATCCATCTAGATTTTGAACTAGCAATCTCCAAAGCTATCAAAATAATTTTCCTAAACATCGTAATAAAAAAATGCCACTAGCATTTCACAAATAGTTTGTGGCGAAAAACAAAATTTATAGGCATAAAGACAAAACTTCATCGCCGAATTGTAGGTTTGTGCACTGCTCTTTCACAATGCGCTCTTTTAAACTACAATAAAATTAACGCTTTCATAACGTTTGTTAAAATCACGACGCTGTGCCGTTATCGGCGTGTGTTTCAATATGTATCTGCATTATTTAGCTACACACACACATATTCGATTCATTTAAAAAACGATGAAGCGGGGGAGAGGCGACTCGGCGATCCGCGGCTGATTGGCGATCCCTTACGCAGTGCGCGGTTACGTAGTAAAGTTTTTATTTTTTGCAGAAAGGTGTCTTTTTAATTTCAATTTTACTAAAAAAAAAATATAATATTGTTTGTTTTGTTTTTAATAATTTGAATATATATATGTTACTCTAACATTTATACAAAAAGAATTAAATGCATTCCTATTATAGTTACTTTTCTATGAATTTATAATAATGACGAAAATGGCCGGCGCACAGGTGGATACGGGTTATTCATATTTCGCAATATTTCATAATTGTTTTATTTTTGTTTCTTAAAAGACCTACAATTACTTATTATTTTTGTTACTTACAAATGACATATTTTTTTTATTGCTGAGTAGGGATCGGAAATTCTTTGAATTTAGTTAAACACGTAGTATGTACTAGCAAAGAAAATATAGTATGGTACTAGTATCCTACGTATTCTGTGTAGTATGGTATAGTATGGTACTAGTATCCTATATATTCTGAGCAATATATATTAAGTCTCTGGGTTTACAAGGTCATCTTATACATAGTACAGATTTATTTTATTTCCCCACACTAGCGGTGTTACCACGAGTCCTACGTTTTATTAGTTTACTTGTGGTTACACCACTCGGTGTAACCACGAGTAAAAAAGTTTACTCGTAGTCACACTGGTGTAACGAAGCGGTGTAACCACGAGTCTGGACCCGAAGGGATATAACTAATAAAAAACCCCCGACACATTGACAACCATTTTGGGCACATTTGTAGAATTTTGGTTCTTCCATCCCCACCATAACTCTTAAACGGCTCAATCGATTTTTATAAAACATAGCTAAGAACACTTTCGATTAAGTCTCCTTTCATCCAAAAAAAACTAAACTGAAATCGGTTCAGTGGTTCGGGCGCTATGATGCCACAGACAGACAGACAGACAGACAGACAGACACACAGACAGACAAACAGACACGTCAAACTTATAACACCCCTCTTTTGCGTCGGGGGTTAAAAAGGGAAATAATCACCACATTACCAATAGCGTTGATAATGCATAGAAATCGATTTTGTACAAGCAAGAGATTTTTTTTATGGGAAAGTATAACAATCAAAAAAAGATGCGGGCGAAACCGCGGGTAGAAGCTAGTATCACATAAAACCTGATACCTAATTTCAGTCGAGGAAACTATAACCACGTCTTAACTTAACTGTAAACTTTCACATGCACAAAAAGCACCAAATTCACATTTAAACTTCACATTTTCATCAAAACACAATACGGGTAATAAAAGGAGTTTACATAAAAAGTAACGCATAACATTATGAATACGCAGTATCTTTTATAACTCTGTAACTTCATAAAAAGCTCTGATATCACATATTGAATGGGGCCCACTGTTTACATACGTACTTGGCCATGAAACATCCCGTCCCTTTGCTAAATTATGCAGACGTATACAAAATGCAAGCTAAGATGTTTAAGCAGGTTCCGTTTGGGTCTTTTTGTATAGTTGGAGAGTAACAGTAGGTCAAGTCTATTTTTATTGTGGGCTAGCTTACTCTGTGAAGTTCATATATTATTCATCTTCATCTCACTATAAATAATTTCGTCGATTCCAATTTTGATGGCCTTTAGCGCTACGAATGACGATTCTATTGCAGATATCTACTATATTGTTTTAATTTTTTTAGATTATTTTAAGTTAGGGTGTTTTAATTTGTAGTAAATTATTTTATGTAATTAATTGAATTGTTATTAATAATTTGGTGAATATGTAAATTTGCACCTATAATTATATTATGTTTGTAAAAAGGCGATTCTAAGCGCATTTCCATGTGCATTTTGCTTTATTCTAAAGAATAAAGCAAATTTTGATTTTTTGATTTTTTGACGAATGCCGAGATACGGCAACTTTTACATTTAGGATCATTTTGTACGGGACAATTAAATTGATGTTTTTTTATTAATTTTGTGAGCAATTTTCTTAATATTTTCTTTCATTAGATCCTTCTCCTGACAATAACAAAAACAACGAAAAAATAAAAAGCCAAATCGGTCCAGCCGTTCACACGTGATGCCGTGACCAAGTGAAATAGGGATTCATTTTTAGGGTTTCGAACCCAAAAGATAAAAACGGGACTCTATTACTACGAATCCGGTGTCCGTCCGTCTGTCTGTCTGTCTGTCACCAGGCTGTATCTCACCAACCGTGATAGCTAAAACGTTTTCACAGATGACTTATTTATGTTGCCGCAATAACAAGAAATACTACAAACAGAAATAAATATTTAAGGGGGGCTCCCCACACAACAAATCTGATTTTTTAGCCGTTTTTTGCTTGATAAAATAATAACCGCAACAGAAAAATGCTTAAAATTTTCACAGAATATTTATATTTATATGAATATTTAGTTTTAAATTCTTTTAAATTTTTTTTAACTAAAATGTAAGGGAAGCTTCCATACGGTACGGAAACCTTTTTGTGCGAGTCCGATTCGCACTTAACCGATTATTATTTATATAGATCTCACGAATATTACGTAGTTTTTTTAATGTTTGCTAGTGATATGGAAGTGCAAATGAGTGTTTCTATTTAACTTTGTAAAGGGAGAATTTTTTTAATGTCGCCCTATTGTATATCCTAGAAAACTTTTCATAGAATCGAAACAAGATCCAAAGAAAATTCATTAAACGTCTACTTTCATAGAAAACGTGAGGTGGTCTAAGTTCAGCAGTCTTAAATTCAGAAAGCAGCAGTCAAGAAGTCTTATAGCTGAAACGAAGAACAATGACAACAAGTGCGTAGAAATGCAACAGGATAAATAACATAAGATAAATAATAGCTAACAGAATGCATGCCACTAAGTATGTTTTAGTTTATATAATACAATACATCAATGCATGCCACTGAAAGTTAAAATAATTACATCTTATTCTATTTATCATTAATAGACGTCACATATCAAAGTTCATTGGCTACTTAGTTGGATCATAACATTATTAAGTTGCAATCCGTAGGTATCCTACCATTTTTTTTTCATGGGCATCGTATTTTTATATCCATCTTGTCCATTTTTCTCTTCCTTCTAATATCTCTCAATTGAAATCTCATTGGCTTGAAATATGGCTAGTTTTTAAATTAAGCATAATTGAAAACTTACTACATAGGTGCTTAACATGTTGGCTACATAGTCGGGCCATACTGTCAAGCTGCAACCTATAAGTATCTTTCCTTCCATTTTCCGGTAACCATAAGTAGATAATATATTTATCCTGTATCAAAATGCCCTACTCCTTCTTCCCTACTATATCCTGCCCTATTTCACCCTCGTAAGTGGATCAGAGTGTAGATTAATTGTCATGCGTAAACACGAGTTGTGTGTGTACGTTATTGTTTCGTCCAGAATAGGTGATAGTCACGTGGGATAACAATTAGGTGTTTGCTGTAGAGCCTTACGTAAATACACTTTACGACATTGAGTGATGTAAAATGGGGTATAGAAAACAGTAATAGATGTTTTGGCTTAATCATCATCAGCCGTAAGACGTCCACTGCTGGACATAGGCCTCCCCTATGGATCCAATAAGCTCGGTTAGAAGCCGCCTGCATCCAGCGCGTTCCTGGCTATAAAGCATGCGACCACGAAAAGCAACGAAAAGAACTCATTTCGACGTGTGAAAAAGTGACAGTTAAATATTTTTGCCATAACGCTGTCTCGTTCTGACACTACGAACGAAATAATTCGTGGCTCACATACTGGCCCGGCAGGTGTCTTAATTATATCGTCGGTCCTAGTCGTTGGACGTCCTACGCTGCGCTTATCAGTGCGTGGTTTCCATTCGAGAAATTTACTGCCCCATCTGCCATCAGTTCTCCGAACCATGTGCCCTGCCCACGGCCATTTAAACTTACTAATCGGCTGGCCTATGTCGGTAACTTTGGTTCGTCTTTGGATTTCTTCGTTTCTGATTCGATCTCGCAGCGAGACTACGAGCATAGCCTTCTCCATAGCGCATTGGGCTACTTTGAGCATATTTATAAGGCCCACAAAATTTTGTTTAATTATATGTGGCAAGTGTTAGTTTAAACCTTCAACCAGGGGATGAAAATAATTTAAGCCACCTCATATTGCTGAATGTCAAAAATGATCTTGGTCAATAATTTAGAGGGTTATTCTAGAAATGATTTTGCTAAGTACCAAATGCTATCCAAGATAACCTGTTCAAATATTGACCGCTCTGACTTTTGCTTCACTTCAGCAACGCCTTAGGAAAAAGGAAGATATCCAGTCATGTTATCTTAGCATGTAACTTTATACCAGACAAAAAGTAAAATTGTTACTCATAAAGGGATTTAAATTTCATAATACCTCTATATCATTAAAAATCTAATTCTCCATTGTAAAAATTAGAAAGCCACTTACAGAATAGGTATTCTTTACGTAAGCTTGTGAAAAAATCGAAGTGGTGGAATTCAATATGTTATGTTATAATACCTATCTTCTAATATATGTTTATATCCTATGTTTATTTTTAATTATTTTTTTGCATTAGTCAAATCTAGGTAGGTATACAATAAAGCTCCAATCTCATTTTACAATTTTCCCTGTATATAAATATGCGTGTTAACTTTTTTTGCAGTGTGAAAACGGAGCAAGTCCCGGGTGGCGCTGACAGCCTGCTCCGGCTAGCACGCGTCAACAGCAGTGATGCTGGCAACTATACCTGCGCTGTCCGCGGTGCACGGTCACACACTGTCTCGGTACACGTTCTCAACGGTACGCTATACGTTTTATTTCAATAAAACTTGCTTTATTGATAGCTCACTTGAGCTAGTATGCATCTACAGAAGGACTGCGGAGAATTAAACATGGGCTGTCCGCGGTGCCACGTTCGGTTTACGTTTACATTCTCAACGGTACGCTGCACGTTCTATTTCAATAAAACTTGCTTTACTCATAGCTCACTTGAGCTAGCATGCATCTACAGAAAGACTGCTGAGAATTATACATGGGCTGTCCGCGGCACCTCGTTCAGTTTACGTATACATTCTCAACGGTACGCTGCACGTTCTATTTCAATAAAACTTGCTATACTCACAGCTCGCTTCAGCTATTATGCATATAGCATAGTATGGGCTGCTGAGAAATATACATGAGCTGTCCGCGGCGCCAGGTAACACACTGTTTCGGTATACGTTCTCAACGGTACGCTACACGTTCTATTTCAATAAAACTTGCTTTACTCACAGCTCGCTTGAGCTAGCATGCATCTAAAGGACTGCTGAGAAATATACATGAGCGGTCCGCGGCACCACGTTCGGTGTATGTTTATATTTTCAGCAGTACGCTACACCTACCATTATTAAAAATATGACACGCTATGCTGACAGCGTACTCTGGCTAGCACGCGTCAACAGCAGTGACGCCGGCAACTATAGGTGCCTGCGCTGTCCGCGGCGCCAGGTCACTGTATCGGTACATGCTCTCAACGGTACGCTACACGTTCTGTTTTTATGACACGCTATGCTGACAGCTTACTCTGGCTATAATGCGTCAACAGCAGCGATGCTTGCCATAACTGCGCTGTCCATGGGGCCAGGTCACACATTCTAACTGGGACACGTTTACAGATCTGAAAGTACACTTGCGCTGGACACTTAGCTTCTCAATAGATTAAAACAATAGCTATGATTAATTAACGTAATCGGTGTTAGTACCGTGTAAATTGAAATAAATGAATCGAAATTGAAAACAAACATACTAAATATCTGAAATTTAACGTGGTTAATAACAATGAATTAATTTACGTTTATTGCCACAAGCATTTTGCAGTTGCGCACACCGTGGTTACAATTTCGCTTCAAATATTTATCAGTGGGTTACAGAGTATTTAATATGTCAAAGCTACTGAAAGCATAATGTAAGAATTTCAAAATGCTGTTGAATAATTAATTAAGTCATAACTTAGCAAAGTGACGTTGTCGCACCGCCTAGAAGCAGCTCTTAACGCCTAACTTAGTTATAACTTGCAACTTGAGCACTTCTAATTATGCTTGACTCGATAATTAATTCAAACTTTTAAAAATATGCCAGATTAAATGAACTGCACAGAATATTTAGTTTTAACTAATTTAAGTTTGCAAAGAAGTTATTTGTAATTTAGAATTTTACTATGCTAATCAAGATAATAATTATAATATATTTTAGATTAGGATAATTTCAGTTGATAGGGTAGGCATAATTTGAGTAACTGTATATCTGTCTAGCAAAGTCTATAAATTTAAAGCAAAGCATTGAATAACTAGAACTTAGATAACCTACATAAAACAAACTGAAATCATTGCATCAAAGTTAAACAATACACCTTATAATAAAATTGCTATCCAGTGCTGATGTGCGTGCTAATCAACCTATAGTCTGACCGTTTAACTGAGTCCTCGCCGGCGGCGGGCCCGCCGCTCGCACCTGTCTCAGTCCCCTTTGTCGTCTACCCCCGCGCCTATGTACCGCGCAGGCGAGGACTCAGTTAAACGGTCAGACTATAGTTAGTATAAATAAATTACTCAGTGTAGTTTGACTAGGCGATTGTGAGCGATCACCGAAATTAAGCAACTTTCCGCCCGGTCAGTATTTGGATGGGTGACCGCGGGTGGCATTTTCCAACTGAGCGCTACTGTAGCTAGGTTGACACGTTTAATTGTAGATCCCGGTTGTTTTAACCGTTAAGCTATGTCAGAGGCCTTCAGGCGGCCTAAAAACTGTGACACCAGGGCCAGCCATTCGAACTTACTTACTTAATTACTTAATTAATTACGACTAAACAGTTTTTCTACGTTTTTGACAGCACTGTTATATCTTTCATTTTAACCCTGCTATTACCTTAAACCAAACACCAGTACCTTAGCTAAGCTAGGGTGTTTTAACCATCTAGCCAGGTCAGAGGCCTTTAGGCGGCTTAAAAACTCTGACACCAGGGCTAGCCACCCGGCCCAAAGGAACTTTTAGTAGCTTGGCTCAGCAGTACATCATAACCACTATTTTATTTAACTTGTAAGTCTCAAGAATAAAAAAGGTTATAGTGCTTAAGTTTTCATACCGCGATAAAGATTTGATAGGTGAATTAAGTGCTCATTTGCCGTAAACCTCAGTTTTACTATTGTGCCTCATTATACTTTTACATGAATCTGATGAGGGTATGAAGCATAAAATTATTCTCATGACTGTATAAAACAAGATTTATGTCATGGGACTATAAATTAATATTGAGTTGGTTAAGGCCCGCCAGTTTTTGGCTTTTGAAAAGGCTATATCAAAATGTAAAAAAAAAAAACCGTAATGAATTTGAAAAAATCGTAGGTACATTATGCATTGTTTTAGACATTGGCTAGTCTTTAGCAATAGTGCCTTAGCCGACATTCTAATTTCAATGCTAATCCTAATTTATACTCTTAATTAAAGTAAAACTTCCAATGCGACTTCCAACAAGGTTGCTTTAAACTTTTAACGCTACCACGGAGGGGGTATGAAAGCATTGTTCCGTCGAAGTTTCACTTTTTCCGCGTAGAGGGATTCCACATGCACTTTTTTATAATTTATATTTGACCAAAATATTTTCGCCCAATTTTAAGTAAATAACAAAAAGACAACATCATTATTATGTCCTTAAAATTACACACTTTTGTTATCAGGAATAGCTTAAAAAACATAAAAACGAATTTAAAAACCAAGAATCAAACTAAGAACAGTTTAACACTTTTTGATAGGCACGATACTTTACTAGTCCAATTCCTCTGACCAAATAAAAAAATCAAGAAAGAATGTTGTGATCAAACAAATGAGGCCGGCAAAACTACGCCTCGCCGTGTACAGATACCATTACACGTACAACGAAACTACGTCTTGGCTTATCAGTCGAACTATGGCGGCGCAACACCGAGGCACACACCACATGTATAAAAAACCGGCCTCACTTGTCTGTTCATGACGTTCTGTCTTAATTTTTTATTTGGTCTGAGTCCAATACATTCAAAAAATTCCAAGTCGATGAATACATGAAATTCTAGTAGTTCTCGGAACAGTAGATCTTGCGACAAGTCATAATCTCTTTAGCTGAATCATCATAATCTCGACTCGCTCTTTACTAATCAGTAACTAAATCTAGTTTACTCACAAATCTTGTTAGAATTTACATACTAAACAATCTTGCCACATATTATCGAAATCGGCTGATAACAGCAAATTTCCTTTCTTTGTCAGAGTAATATCAAAAGTAGCCGACGCCAGACAAAACTGTTAAAAGATAAAATCTGTTTACCAAATTTTGTCGAGATTAGTTGAAAAATGCGATCTGTATACGAAAACAAACATCTAGACAGACGAAAACCAAATCGCCATGTCTAAAACAGAAATTTTTGCTTACGCTCAATGAATTATATTTTTTCTAACACGTGTCGTTTGTTCCAGAAGAAAGCCTCGCCGAGCTCCACGCAGCAGCAACGATAGAAAAACCTACAACGCTTATCGTCGCAACACTGCTCATAACCGCTTTTTTAATAACGGAGCGCCCAACGCTATTTTTCACAACTGTGATTTTTTTCGCAGCCCTAGCTCAAATCTTTATGGCCCAAGGCCCGATACTTAACAAACAGTTCATCGTGCTGCTACCTACGTGATATAAAAACATTGATTGTACATAAATACGTTATAAAATTACAAATAGTTACTCAGAAATAAAATTTCATTGTATAATTTTGGAGTTTCATTTACTGCCCGACAAAGATAAACATGATTTATGGACGTTGACTACAGAGTAATAGAGGCGTAATCTAACGTCATTGCACTTGCGTCGAATGTAAAATCGATTGTAAAAATTAACGAATATCCATTTTTAGCCGACGAAACGGTGGAGGATTACAGGTCGCGGCAAATAAATGTAGCGCTGAGGGAAGTGTAGAGTGGATGACTGCGCATGCGTTTAGTACGGCGGTCACCATGCGCAGAAATCCCCTCCACACTGCCCTCAACGCTAGACTTACGTGCCGCTACCTATTCAAGTCGCCGTGTATTTTTTTATGTATTTACGCATAGTTTTTTACAAAGTAGGTAGTCCAGTTTCAATAATTATTTTATTGTTTGGTAGAGCATACTTCAAATATGGTTTCGTTTCAATTTTATTGAAATTGTCTAAGCCATTTTTGAAATATCAACAATAATGTGAATTTTTTTTTATCGGGCAAAAGTGCCTTTATTAACTACAACAAAACTACACTACTATAACACAAAAAGCACCGGATCATCCTCAGACCCTTGAAGGTCTAAAGATAATCCAAATGCTCAAGCCCACTGCCAATTGGCAGCGTGCCCAGCATGCTGGCTGCATTGCCACGCTGAATGGCAATGCTTATGCGTTGAGCCAAATAAACACCAGCATTTTGGTCACGCGTCGCGTCTACCAGACGCCCAGAAAGACTTTTGAAAACGATATGAGCTCCCGGCCCCCACGGACCCAATGTCTCAACTCCAAATGGCTCAAATATGTAACCACTGCCGAGGTTGAAAAATTACTACATCGATTCGTGCGAACTATTCGAATTCTGTATACGGTTGAAGTCGGGTCATTTTTGGCGAAAAATAATTATTTACAATCAATTTCACGTCGATAAATGATTTGTTTTTTTTTTAGATGCATTAGTCTAAGCCAATGCTTTTAATGTACAAACCCCAAGGCACAAACCTATATCTAACTAAAATCCTGTGCTGTAGTGCAATAGTCCACTGGCTGAACAAATGCTGATACTTGAAAGGTGACTGAACAATATCTACCTCGCTGACCCAGAACGTTTTTGTGGATTTATCATTGTGATTTATCATTTATACTGGCCTGACAAAACCTGCATATGCTATAATTATAAGCTAACATAAATCGAAGATTTATGTGAAGTCTGCTCAGCCATATTATGACCGCATGTGACGGATATGACACAGCTCTTCTATTGATAAGAAGAGATATTGAGCATTTGAATTATCTTTAGACCTTCAAAGGTCTGAGGATGACCCAATGCTTTTTATGTAATAGTAGTGTAGTTTTTTTGTAGTTAATAAAGGCCCTTTTGCCCGTTTAAAAAAAAAGAAGAGATAAATAAAAAATGTACCTAGATATATAGAAAATCAGCTTAACTTAAAAAATAACCCAAAATCCGAAAAATTTTATATCATTCTATTTTCTATAAAGCTTTGTCATGTCTACGAAACAGTAGTCGCCGGTTTCTGTAAAATAATTCATAGCCTGTTATTGACTCGTTCAATCAAGTCAATCTGTAAGAAGGAAATTGTTTCTCAGAACGGTCTATTTGAAAATTTAACTATTGCTACGTTAGAAAATTATCTTTTAAAAACTCTATTAGCTCTACTCTATTTAGATTGAGTAAAGGTACCTGACAGCGTAATTCAACCATTTCTGGTCAATTTCTGCAAGACAGTTTTGGAGGAAACATCATCATCGGGAGGAGACGTTTTTTTCGTGAAGAAGTCTGCGCTTGATCACCAATTCGCCTGATGATAAGCGTTGTCGAGGTCGAAGATACAACACGCCAACTTAGAAGATACCTATTCACTCTGACTGTGAAAAACTTCACATTGATTAAATAAGAATATTTCTCAGGACAGATTAGAAAAGCCGGCTGTATGTTCCAATCCCTGGCCAACCCGTTTCACGGTTTGAAAGAAAGGGAGAAACTGGCGCAAGACAGGCGTAAAAGGAAGGAGGCCTAGTACTCTGCGTAGGAAGCTAGCCGTAACGATGATAATGAGGAGGCTGCCAATCTTAGGCTAAGTGAACTTAGATTTAATGAGCTTTGTAGCGTAGGTCTCAGCTATGAACTACGTAACAACCTCTGAAACCTTCAGGCTTTTTAAGAAATGTGTTTGAAAAACATGTAACTACTAACAGGTTTCAATTCTAGCATTGAAAAAGTGTTTTGCAAAAGGCATACAATTTCTGAGGTGCATCATTGTACTCCAGCTGACTGACTGATTTTTATAGATCTTTTTTTAATTTCATTGTAGGCTTTTTAAAAGTTGTTTGTAATGAAAATAATAAAATCCTTTGTAAGTTTGTGTACTTGACAAAGCAACAACAACAAGCTACTGGATGAGTTATGCCAGCGGCCCAGAGCCACGCTCCGCTACTTTAAGGAGCTGGCGGGCTTAGCATAAGGACCATAAAATAACTCTATTGACGTGTCAGAGCGTGACAGAGTTATGATGAAGTATATATCTGTCACCTTTGCACACGTCGGTAAACTCTTGTCGTGGTCTTGTATGCTAAGCTAGCTGGGCTGGCTCGGGTAGATGCTGGAGGGGGAAATTCACACAACACCCCATGCGGGACGTCAGTGCAAGACTTATCGCACCCACTTCGAATTTGATTAGGATTAGAAAGAGAAACTTGTAAAATTATTTATTTTATTTAATTATTTCGGTTCACAAGTTTTTAGAATTATAATACATTGGGGATTCCCTTTAAGCAAGATATGCCAGTAATAGGAGTCCCCGTTCTTCCTTAGTATAGCACATCGTAACACGAAACAATTAAATTTTTGATTAAAGTTATTTAGTTATACAATGCAAAGCAATTTAAACAAATACAACAACTTACGTTTTATACAAATTCTTAGTGTGTGCGGTTGTATGTGTATGTGTATGAGTGCACATTAAATTTATGGAACCTGTATCAGTTTTTCAACTTCACTATAACTAAGTGAAGTTACCCACTTGCTGATAAAGTAAGTGTACATATTCTAGGTGTAGAGTTTTAATACAGCTCAGTTTTTAGGGTTCTGTACCCAAAGGGTAAAAACGGGACCCTATTACTAAGACTCCGCTGTCTGTCTGTCTGTCTTCAGGCTGTATTTCATGAACCACTATAGCTGGAAAGCTGAAATTTTCTCAGCTGATGTATTTCTGTTGCCGCTATAACAACAAATACTAAAACAGAACAAAAACAATATTTAAGTGGGGCTCCCATACAACAAATCTATATCTTTAGCCGTTTTACGCTCGATATCAATAATGGTACCAAGTAGATGCTTGCTTGTACAGAATATTTAATTGCATGCTTACTTTAATAATAAATAATTAAAATAAATTAAGGGGGGCTCCCATATAGTACAGACTTCGTGCGCGAGACCGACTCGAACTTGGCAGATTATTTCTAATAAAAGACGTTCATATTGAAGAGCTTAGTACAATTTTTTAGAGCTTGTAGTCTTAAATATCACCGCTCGTCGCATCCAATATGCGAGGAGCGGATCAAGTGATGGCGCGACGAAATTGACTTGCGTGCGTTATCTAGCCACGTTCTACCCGCATTTTCTCGCAGCTAACGCACTGGGGATATCATGTGTGTAATGTCTGATCATATTACACCCATCATATTCCCAGTATGTTAGTTATCTATGTAGAAGTTATATTCTGTCTGGGTGTTATTTAGGTGCTATCTATATGAGTAAAATATGTATGTGTAAGTAAATCAGTATATTTAAAAATATGTATGTGTAGTATATCAGTCTCTGGCAGCCATATCACAAACTTTGCTTAGTTTGGGGTCAGAGACCGTGTGTAAGATGTCCCCTAATATTTATTTTTTATTTATATTATTTATTCATATTAATTTTTTTCATAAAAAGAAATACCTACTACACGTCAAACAATGTATGTTTTCAACAACCACAAAAAAGTCTCTTTTTGGTGTGACATAGACCTACATTTTAAAACAGCAACGTACAGTCGTATTGAGAACCTCCTTTTTTGAAGACGGTTGAAAATATATGAAAAGTGTTAAACTATTCTATTGACTCTCAGAAGAATTACAAAAAATAGAATATTGCTAAATTTTATTCAAATAAAAACTGCATTACAGCTGTCTTATTTGTATCTGGCTATACAGCATACGCAAGAGCGAGTGGAACAAAAAAAAACGCAATGTCTGTCGCATACGTCAAAATCACCAGTTGGAATGTCAAAATGGTTAAAATTTGGTTACACTTGGTCAGTTGTCTTTTTCGGAAATTTGAACTCTCTAGTTCCAGTAAGAAGGTTCAAATCTCTGATGATTTCACCTTCCTACTTTTTACCTTTTTTAATTTGGACACCCGAGTTAGCTCAATGCTAGTTTGTGAAACCCTCCAAAATTGCGTGAGTTCGGGTGTATGTGCATCTTTTTCTAACACCTTTTAAATTTCATATTTAAAATGGGACAAAGTGATGTATATCTCTTGCTATTTTAGTACTGTTTCTATTACTATAGTTCTTTCTTATTCTATGTAGAGGCTCAACCATTGTAAGCTGTAAGCTCTAAGCAAGAATAATATTACATCTCAATAAGCAGAAATATGGCATTTACGCACTGGACTTAAGGAATACAATAGATCTACTCATTTTCCCACAGTTTCGGTAGAATAGGTATACATTTACGTTAACACATTAATCTACAAAATCTTCGTATTTCGTCAGACGTAAAAAAGTAAGTTCAAATAGACCAGGCAGAAAATCCTGCTCTTAAGTATTTAAGCCGCTTACAGAGGCATCGGTATAAGTTTGTACAGTAAACGAAAACTAACGTTTTCGTGTCCTTTCATTTTTGTAACAAAAAAGATCTTACAAAGTGGAACAGTAGCTCAAAAAATCCGTTAAAATATGGTAAACCTGCGTTAGCCAGAGATAAAAAGTAGCCTATGTGTTAATCCAAGATCTAAGCTGCTTTCATACCGAATTTCATCCAAATCGGTTCAGCGATTTGTGCTTGAAAGAGTAACAAACATCCTCACTCTCAAACTCACAAACTTTCGCGTTTATAATATTAGTAGGAAGTAGGATAAATGCGCAGAGTAAAACAACCACATTGAATGCTTAATTTAAATGGAATTTCAAATTTTCTTATTTAATTTTTGTTGTTGGCCGCTATCAAGGCGCCATATTTTCTAAGAAATGTTAAAAGATACTACCATATATACATACAGGGTGATTTTATTTCCAGTGCACAAACTTTGCAAACGGAAAGTATAATAAATAAACAATTAAACCTCTACTTTACTTTCACTCCCTTTAGTAGAAAAATATTGAAATAACTTCAAGAGAAAGTATATAGATAAACGGGATAATCAATGTCACCCTACGTCTGAATACCTACGGCTGCTTCGCGAGACGTAGGTATTGTACCTACTAAGAACCGAGGGGGGCGAGTTGTACGCCGCGCCGACTATTTACCTACGGTGAGGGGCCATTGACCGGTAGCACTGACCTTGAGAGAGCTAGCTATACGTTTTATGTAGTGGTTATTGTCTGGAGTGTAAGGTGCATTCATCAATTATGTTTGGGATAGTTTGACAAAAAATTGATGAAAAAAAGTTGATCTTTTTATGAGCGAAATAAGTTCTATTAATGATATCTATTGCGCTATAAAAATTTGTGCACTGAATAAAAAGTCTTGCTGTATTATAGATCGATTCTATTTTTTTATGACACGAAACTATGACATTTCTTATACTAAGATTGTCTTGAAAGAAAATGATAGGAAAATCATTTTCCAAAACAAATAAATTGAATATTGCACAAGGTAATGGTCTCTCTGTCTATCTCTTTTCGTCCTCATGGAAACTGCTGTTGTTTCGTTTACTAAAAACTCAAACTATAGGCCTATGTGACAGAACAACCAAGGCTTATAATATAAACTTTAGAGTCACGCTAGAGTTCAATCGCAAAGCCTACAAGATGGGTGACCGCTACCTGCGGTCACCCATCCGAATCGTTCACTTCTGTGTCTGGTAAGAAACACCTAGTCATGTTACGATTCAGGAGTACAATTTTTAAATGATAGAATCATTTCAAACTTCCTTAGAGGATAGCATGCTACGGGCTACGGGAGAATTCCCAAGTCAAAGTTCCCAAGGGTTCGAATCCATGGGGTTCGAATTTGAAAAATAGAGCCCTAGCATAGATTTTCAATGCTCTCTCGTGCTTTTACTTGGTCTCGTGATCATTTACGCAAACGTTCAGCCGTTCTAATGACTCAGTTTTAAAGCTGCAAGGTAGCGCCACACAAAGAAGCCATATTCCGGTTAATTTATTTGTTTAAAAAACTACAAGCTTACCGTTAAAGTCACATTACTTTTTATGGCCCAGTTTATGATAGTTTTTCATTTCAGCTGGTGTCATAAAATAAAATAATAGATGTTTCCATATTGTGTCATCGTAAAATAATTTTATACGGCTTTGTGTTATTTTAAAAGGTTGTTTCAGCAAAAACTTTGGATTCATGTCTGGTGCTAATTCGGAGCTAGTCGTAAATTTGTAAAAACTATACGTAATTCGTTGAAAGCGGAAATGTCAATTTTCAACAGAACAATACATAGTAAGTAATTAAGTTCGGATAGGCCGAGTGGCTAGCCCTGGTGTCAAAGTTTATAAGCCGTTTGAAGGCCTCTGACATGGCTATTCAGAATTTACCGTGTCATCCGAGCCATGGTAGCGCTCAGTTGTAAATGCCATCCACGGTCACCCATCCGAAAACTTACCGTGCCGAACGATAACAAAACAATACAAGAATAATAACAATACATACACTTTTGTTTTATTTTGAGAAGCAACCAAGCGTCCTTAAAATGGAGACTCTCCCACACTTAATAACAGTTTGTAGTTTCTTCTCGTATAATGGAAAAATATTCACATCTTTTAACTCACATTAACAACTAATAAATTAAAATAGTAATAGATAAGTACCTAATTAATAAGTAAGCTCAAACCCAACGATTATGGAGAGGGCTACGCTCGGAGTCTCACTACGTGATCAGATCAGGAATGAGAGATTCGTAAAGTTGAAACACAGCCTAGAATTTGCAAGTTGTAATGGCAGTGAGTAGTCCAGATAACTTGAAGAACGAATGGCCAATGGGGTCGTGAAGTTTTCGTACGATCAACACTTACCGGCAAATACAGCATAGGCTGTCTACCTACCGTAGACCCATGATCAGTCTGGATGCAAGTCGCAATCTTAATAGTGGATCTTATAGGAAATCTATAGAGGAGATTTATTTCCGGCTGTGGGTATCCTGAAGTTGATAATGATGATGAAGACCAGAGGCGACGCTACTTGCGTGATAAAATAGAGGTAAGCCGTTGTTATAGTAAATCTAAAAACAACGAAAATATTTTCTGCCTCGGTGGCTTAGTGAGAACCTGACTATGAGATCAAAGAGGCATGGGTGCGATTCCCATTCAGGGCAAGTATTTATGTGGTAAACATAGGTGTTTGCTCTGTGTCTGGGTGTTATTTAGGTATTATCTATATGATTATGTATTTATAAATATGTATTTGTAGTATATCAGTCTCTGGCAGCCATATTACAAGCTTTGCTTAGTTTGGGGTCAGAGACTGTGCATAAGATGCCCCCTGATATTTATTTATTTATACTTGTAAGAAGAAAAGAACTTTCGCTTCCACGCTAGCTAATAAGACTTCTAGTTGAACAGTGAATTTGTTTGTGAATATTTCCCTTTAACAGCAACGATATTTAATATTAGCTCAGTCATATCAGATAACTGTATTAATCAGGACCTGTTAAAGATTCGTTCTCATGGTTTACATTACGCCTTCACATAGTACTACTAATATTACCTACCTACCTACTAACTATTCTATACATATATCAGGGGTTCTCAAAGTGGAATAATATTACTAAAGCCCCTAATCGACGTACAAAATAAAACAGCGGTTTTAAAGTTTTCTTTGTGATTATACTGTGACGGTATGACGGTATAACCACTATTATTTTGTAAGTCAATCAGGGGCTTTATACCATTATACCGTCATACTGTCACAGTATAATCACAGAGAAAAGATTAAAACCGTGAAAAGAAAATACAGAAATACGAGATAGTAAATCTAAAATTGGTAAAAAAAAATCGGCAATTGGTTCCATTTGCGCTCCAAATGCGCCTGTTGAAATATACATAAATATACTGTTGAATTTATGGTACACTTTTTTATTGCGTCTTAATAAAATAAGTTATTTGTTTTATCGGTGGTCAGTTTTCCGTGTAAGTTTAAGAGGATTACCGTGGTTTTCAAAATTTAGTAGGGGCACGTAGAGCCAAAGTTGGAAATACTCCGTTAAACGTGAGTCCGGAACAGAACCTGTTCTAAAATTAACCGATACTTTCGACAGTAAATTATTTATTACACATCCAAATACCTAAATTATTCAACCCTCTACTTGAGTATTGAAAACACTTTGAATTTCCGCCGGAATTGTTTTCTAAACCAACTCTTAACACGCTGAAAGAATCTAAAATATGCTTTATTGTGTCGGGTTAGAATTTAATTTCGAAGCGCAAATTCCGAATTTCGGAAGTTTTAAACAGACGTGTTCGTAAATATGTTTCTTGTTTGATATTTTATTAATTCCATCGTGTCCTCGGGCTTGTAAAAAAGTTTGGGAAGCAAACATCCGTGCCCTTTATTTATTCATTGAGCTGGAGCTGAAAATAGACGTCTTTGTGAACCTCACGTAGGTACCTACTCTACACACCTTTCTACGATTTGAAAACATGCGGTGACCTGCTAAGGCTACCAATAATGTTAATAAAATTGTATGTTGGACACGGAAATGCAATAGATATCTGTTCTAACATTCATTTTTAGACTTCCGTACCCAAAGGGTAAAAACGGGGCCCTATTACTAAGACTCCGCTGTCCATTTGTCTGTCACCAGGCTGAATCTAATAAACCGTTATAGCTAGAAAACTGAAATTTTCACAGATGATGTGTTTCTGTTGCTACTATAACAACAATTACTAAAAACAGAATAATATTAATATTTAAGGGGAGCATCCGTACAACAAACCTAAATTTTTAAACGTTTTTCGCTCGATTTTACTAATGGTAATAAAGTAGCTTGAAATATTCACAGAATTTTTGGTTGTATATACAATTCAATAATAATAATTGCCCGCTGATTACTGTTACGTAGATGTGGCAACGTTTTAATGGTAAAATATTTATTTTTAATCATTTATCTGATAGAAAATAAAGCTTATAAGATGGAAAAAGTAGATCGATAATCGGCCAAGTACGAGTCGGACTCGCGCACGGAGGGTTCCGTACTGTATGGGAGCCCCCCTTAAACATTTATTTTATTTTTAATATTTGTTATTGAAGTGAGTATACTACTTAATACGAGTATTCTGTGAAAATTTCAAGCATCTACCTGTTACCATTATAAATATCGAGCGAAAAACGGCATAAAAAACAGGTTTGTTGTATGGGAGCCCCATCATCTGTGAAAGTGTTAGCTTTCTAGCTATAACGATTGATGAGATTACAGCCTGGTGACAGACAGACGGACAGCGGAGTCTAAGTAACAGGTTTTTACCCGATTTTACCTTATGGGTACGGAACCCTAAAAGGCACTTGCAAACGTTTTAGTTTGAGATTGAACTTTCAAAGCTATCTAAAACCCTGTATCGGAGACTTTCCTATTAATAAATACGTTTTAGGCGTTTCCTCTCAATATTCTGCCTATTTCACACCATTTCCCGCGCGTTAGGGCGGAAAACTGCTTCGTCCACGTGTTGGGATCCAATACGGATTCAATTTCAGTTTCATTCAGCTGGATTTTTATTATAAGTGAGGAAAGACATGTTATTATTACTAGAGTCACCGACCAGCTAAACATAATTATTCTTGACTATCTTGTACTATATTCTACTATAATTAGGCCACTTACCGCCACTTATTAAGAATACTAAGTAAAAAAAAATCTAAGGTTTGTAGTGGTTATTTATCACTGAATATCATCAGTCTGTTTATGACACCGTAACCCTGAAAAGAAAAAAATTGTTTTAGCTCTAAAATTGGTGCATATTTTAATCATGTAGGTGTCTTCAAATCCCGGGTAAATAGGTATCTTCTAGGTAAGCGTGTTACATCCTAAACTGCATATCTGCTTAACATCAGGCAGTGTAGTCAAACGCAAACCTATACGAAAAAAAATGTAGAATAGGCTTGTTTACTAAAAAAGTACAAATAGTCCGTCGAAATAGATTATCAAAAAATGTTAGACATGTATTTTATCTCTTGTCAATTTAACAATAAATGATGAAGATATATTAAAGCCTGTTTAATTTCTGCGGAACGTCACTAACCTACTACAAATGTACCGGTACTGGCTAGTGACGTCACGAGCCTCCACTCTCTTTGACAAAGCTTATCTTTGTCATTAACTGTTTGATTGACAAAAAAAAAAAATACGTGTCCAATTTTTTTAATAATCTAATAAACAGAGCTATTCTAATTATGATTTTTATACCCAGTTAATGTATGTAGGTGAATGTATGTGTTTTTGGTATATTTATTAATTAACAACATCTTTTGCCGATCCTGAAATTGTGACAAAAATCTGTTGTTCCATACAAAAATATGTACATATTTTTAGATGCTACCCAGCTTTTTTGTTAAGCTCTCTGAATTCTTTGCAGAACCTCCCAGAACAAAGTGCAATGCAGTTTACATTATTTTGTCTCACAGAGCTAAAAGTGAATAAAAATTTGCACACAACAAAGTTGCGTTAGTACAGCACTAAAACGACAAGGTGTAAAAGTGTAGGAGAGAATATGCTATGTCACACTTTATGTTTAAGATCTGCAAGTTTCATAGTAAGTACATATTAAGCCGAGAACAGCTTTGGCACAAGCTCTGTATATATTTTATTGCGAGCATGTCTTGTTTACTTGTACTCATTATTTATGGACTTAGAACTTAATATATATTTATTTTATATCATTCTCCGAGGCAACGGCATGATAAACTGAAAATTTTAAAAAGATACAAGATAAAAGTATGTTTTTGAAATTTTCTGTTTATCCTGTGGTTGCCTGAAAAAGAATACTATTTGCGATAAAGCCGCTAATTGAAGTCAAAGTCAAAAGTATTTATTCGTTTGTTATGTTCAAGTTTTAACTATTTTTAAATTTTATTTCCCTAAATATTTATTTTTTAAATTGTATGGGTGTAAACAATAAAGAGTACTAGATCTAACCATTTTTATTGACCCAAGAAAATTATTTATGGATACCACCAGGCTTAGGGAGGCTAGTGGTTATGTGGGAGTCCCAACCGCTAGTCGGCGGTATACCCACTAAAACCTGGGTTGTTTCCGCCACTGCGCTATGTGTCGGGCTACGGGCACGCTTCCGCACCCCTCCGCGGCACCAGATCTAACCCAGCCCATGTATACACACTTATTCACTTACGAGTACAAGTAACTGAATAAAATATTTTTCTCCTCCAGCAATTATCGAAATGAAAGCGTAATTTACGTCATAATATAAGCAATTAAGTATAAATGTTCGGTGAATTACCAGAACTTTACCTCACGCGAACGTAGAAATAATTATCCGAAAGAAAGGAAACAGTAGTGCCGTTCGAAGCTTTTGTCGCAGTAGCTTTCGGTCACTTTACTAATAAGAAATAATGAGGATTTAGGTATACGGCTACAAAGTAAATTATTATTATTATTTTGAGCCTGTATTGTCCCACTGCTGGGCAAATGCCTCCCTTCCCTCCTTCAAAGTAAATACTATAGTTATATTTTTTGGGTATTTATTTAGGCTCTGTGCATGTATAAGACTAACCTTTCGCGTACAAGGTGAAAAAAACTCCTTCCGTTTAGGTACTACGTGGGGCATACATTGTCCCATTTTAACGTTGTCAATTTCAGAAAAATATAGGAATGTATAAGCACCTATTTAGCTACGCGCCTTACAACTTACCCTACTTTACCGCTCTTAATAGAGGAGGTGGAAAATAAAAAAAACTAAAACATTAGATTTGACATTTGTTTGATTTGACAGTTCTTTTTTGACATTTCTTGGAGCGCACGCTAGAATAGCTCGCAGAAGGCAGAATTTCTCCTACTTACTTAACTCTTATTGTTATAATACGAAAAATTTACGCAATTTCATTATAACTTATAGCCTATGTGTTATTCTGATGTATAAGCTTTATAATTGTAAAGTTTCATCTCAATCCGTTCAGTAGTTTTTGCGTGAAAGAGTAACAAACATCCATACATCCATCCCTCCTTACAAACTTTCACGTTTATAATATTAGTAGGATTGTTCTATCCCATAGGTGTTTTTTTTTATTTTTGTGTGAAAAAAATTAGCCAAAATTCAAGTAAATTTATTGCTCTGTTGCTGCGTGAAAGAGAAACAAAACAACAAACACACTTTCGGATTTATAATATTTAGTAAAAGACATTTTCACGCATTTTTACGCCATTACAAAGGCCGTATAACAAAACGTTTTTGTATCACATTTGCATTGAGCGCCGTAAATCGCGACCACTCATACATTACGTTGATTTATGTTAGAATAAAAGAAATATATATTCAGAATACATTACAAGCCTTTTTTCTGCGTATATTACTAGCAATAAACACTGGTGGAATGCCAGAAATCTGTGTTTGGGCTGGGAGATTAAATGCTAGGCTTGTTACATTACATTGCCTAACAAATGTTTGTAGGGCAATGTAGCACTAAGGAAAATGAAATTGAAGGTTGAAGTTTTTGTTGCTGATTTGAAAGTATTTTTGGTTATTTTTTTATGGTAGAAATAATTATTCAGAAAGGATGTACTAAGAGGCTGGTGATAAAGACCATCATTACGAATTACAAAAAAAAAACGTTTGTACATACCACATTAATGCTACGCAGCTGCTACACGAGTGCTACGTAAGTCTATGCTGATTATACTATGACCTGATTATTACTTGAATCGTACAAAAACACGACATAAGGCCTAATTATAAAGGCGCCATCGTAAATTTCATAGCAACGTAATAAGGTGTTCACTCTATCGAATGCCAACAGTGAAATAGAAACAGAAATATGCTAATTTGATATTATAACTACGATGGTGCTTTTATATTTGGGTCTATTAATCAATCAAAATTTCACTCTGATCAAAGTCAGAGGAAATAGGTACCTTTAAAGTTTGCGTGCTTTATCTTTGACCACAGCGTTACTTACTGTCAGGCAAGTAGTTGGTCAACCAACTTTAAAATAATATTATGATATGTGAATGCTACGCGTGTGCATACTCGTAGCAGGAGCTACGCAGATGCTACACGAGTGCTACACAAGACTACGCTACAACGAGTATGATGTAATTATTATTGGCGGAATCAGATATCTTGGCAGCTGTGATGTTTGCTACAAGCTGCGGATAGCCCAATCCTGACTGAAGCTCACTGAACTGCTCCAGGACTGGGTTATCAACAGCTTGTAGCTAACATCCCAGCCACTAAAATGTTTGATATAGGTACATAGCCTATACATGAATCACGAAAAAACACGACATCAACCCGGCATAAATTCACATAAATTATTAAGCTGGAGTTACATTCCGATATTAGTGACATAAAATTAATTTCACGACAATAGTTTAATTAACAATTTCAATTGTAAATATCAAATTTTACATTAATTTCATACCACTAATATAGTTTTGTGCCCTGCGCATTTTTTGGTAAAACTAATGTCACGCAACTAATTTCAAACGCAAAACGCAAAGAAACTAGTTTTACGAAAGCGCATGCGAATAATGGATATCAATTTAAAATGGCTAATTTTGCAATGTAACCCTGGCTTAATGTATGTAAACTTTAGCCTTTACAGGCACACCAATCACCTCAGTCCTCGTCACGATATTTATATCCCAATTTATAGCTTCCTAAAAATTTATTGTGGCCATTTCGTTCGGCTGACGCTGATGCGTCAAGCCCTTATCTGTAGCAAGACGTCATAACCATCGAAATCATCTCAAGGATTATGTGACTCTCTTCAAAGAATTTTATGAGGTTATTTGATTGATTTTTGCTATGTTACCTTGCGGCGTGTATTTGTAGAGACAAGTACATAAAATGCTGTATAAATTGTATTTGCTCGTTGACCTTCTGTATCATGACTGATTATGACATTGAATTTTTTTTTTGACATCTAAATACTTAAAATCTGATTGATCTACTGTTTAATTGATGTAATTTTAAACAAATTATGGTTATATAGCTTCAAACAACCAATTGTCTATATGCCATTGATGGCAGAGGCAAGAGAACTTTACAAATAATTTATTCGGACATCTATGTATCTACATATATACCTAGTTTCACAGACTAATAAATCATTGTTTCATTGTTTCATATTTTAAGTGTAGGCATCTCTGTGAGAATGAATCAGCAATGACGAGATCCGTAAAAGGACCAAAGTAGCCCTACATAACCCAACCGGAAAGTTGAAAGTCGCCACGTTATCGCCCCTACACTGTCGATTTTCGTTCGAAACGTACGAAGAGGTTTGACTCAACATTTCTGATTCTTACCGCCAAGGAATGGAACAGTCTTCCTGCTTTCTTGTTTTCTAAGAGATATTTTTACTGTTAACAATTTTCTTAATTTTCTCTCACATATTTGATTATGTTGTGAAGGGACATAAATTTTATGATGTTTGCGGTTTTGTTTATAGATTTTATATTGTACACTGATGTTATTATTGCATGCCAAACAGGTATAATGTAAGCCATATTCTATGGTGGTTGTGCACAGGGGTACAAATAAAAGGTCTGATCTCCAGTATACAGCGTTTATTCACACTGGACCGCGGATGTACAAACAATTTTCCAAACGAGGCACCCTAGATGGCTTGAACCAAACACCATCGCGATTTAATTTTACCACTAGCGCCATCTAGTGAGTGATACGTGTAACAATTTACGTGAACAGTGGATGATTGTTATTAACTTACCATCTTTTATTACCCATATATGCAATAAAGATATGTGACCATGACTATGCTTATTTTCATATTTTAAAATCATTCGTAAAAGCCCGTCGCAATAATTCGTTCAGTCAAGCCAAAGAGCAACCTTACACGAAACATCAAAAACGAACGTCTGTACAATTTCCACTATTTGCTGCCTGAACAATTTTTAACAAGTTGCGTCGTGTAAGGATTTTCATAGAAATGTTGATTTGCCTTGATTGCGTAACGTCTTCTCGTCCGACATACCTCAGTGCCGCAAGTCGAAAGTGTTCGACCAGTGTGTGTTACCAGTGATGAATGACTTATGGCACTGAAACGTGGTCTCATACTATGGGCCTTATAAATAAGCTCCAAGTAGCACAACGAGTCTGCCAGCCTTTGGCCCCTGGGGTTCCGTTGCCCATATCCAAATTGCCCCACTCTCAACTCATCATCGCTTTTGTTGCCCAACTTTGCGTTGAAGTCTCCCATAACAACCGTGAAGCGGGTCTTAGACGTATGTATGGCCCGACTTACGTCCTCATACATAGCCTCTACTTCATCATCTGGGTGTGCCGATGTCGGTGCGTATACTTGAATGACCTTCAACGAATATCGTTTGGATATTCTGAGTATTAGGTATACAACCCTGCTCGACACACTTTCGATGGTAATAATGTTGTTAACAAGAGACTTGTGAACGAGAAAGCCGACACCACCTTGGGACCGCTGGTCACCTTCCCGGTAGTAAAGTAGGTTGCCAGATTTCAGGGTTATCGTGTCCTCGCCCTCTTTACGGACTTCAGACAACCCCATAATATCCCATCGCAACCTACTCAGCTCTTCTTCCAGTTCAGCAATCTTCTCATCAGCCCTCATCGTGCGCACGTTATATGTTGCCAGGGCCAGTCGTCGTCGGTTGGGGTGGCAGCCGGATCTCTGCCGGAGATTCTTAGCACCCCTTGTTCCGCCGTTACCGTGGTCGCTGCCGTAACCAGGACTAGCGGAGCTGCCGGGGACTGGGGGCCTGGTTTTATTGCGTACAGTCATTTAGGGGGATTTCATCCAGAAGCCACCTCACAGGAAATGGACCTGGATGAGCCCCGATGGTTCTACGAGAAATGAGATAGACTTCATCATGACTAGCGAGAAACGGATATTTAACGATGTCTCCGTGATCCACGGGATAAAAACCGGTAGTGATCACAGAATCGTGCGAGGCAAACTGAATATTAACGTTAAACTCGAAAGGTCCCGTCTGATGAAGTCTACGCTCCGACCTACTCATGCTCATATACAAAACCCCGAGAACTTTCAGCTCGAGCTCTCAAATCGCTTTGCTTGCCTGGAGAACTTTGCGTCGGTGGACGAGATCAATAACGGGCTCGTAGAAACTGTCCAAACGGTGGGTTCTAAGTTCTTTAGACCCCGCCGTTCAGATAGACCTCAGAAATTTTCCGATCATACTCAAAATCTCATGACCGAACAACGCTCGCTAAGACTGCAGTCTTCCGATGATGCAAAGTCATACAGGCGGCTCAATAGACAAATTTCGAAATCAGTGCGGTGCGACATTCGTCTCTTTAATACCAAACATATTAAGGAGACGATAGAGCGGAACAAAGGCTCCAAAGTGTTCGCAAGGCATTTGTCTATTGGGAAAAGCCAGTTGACAAAGCTGAAGAGAGAAGATGGCAGTATAACGTCGACCAAGGCAGAGGTATTGGAGTAGATCGAAAAGTTCTACGGACAGTTATACGCCTCGGTAGCAAAGCCTGTAAACAGCGCGGCTAAAGACCCAAGAGCCAAGCTGACCCGACACTTCACCGAAGACATCCCGGACATCAGTCTGTACGAGATTAGAATGGCTCTGAACCAACTTAAGAACAACGAGGCGCCGGGTGACGACGGAATCACTTCAGAGCTTCTGAAAGCGGGTGGTAAACCGGTACTTAAAGTCCTTCAGAAGCTTTTCAACACCGTCGTCCTCGAGGGCATAACGCCTGAAGCATGGAACAGAAGCGTGGTGGTGCTATTCTTTAAAAAAGGTGACAACACCTTATTGAAGAATTACAGACCCATCTCGCTGCTGAGCCATGTTTATAAGTTGTTTTCAAGAGTCATTACGAATCGTCTCGAACGCAGGCTTGATGACTTCCAGCCTTCCGAACAAGCCGGCTTCCGAAAAGGCTTTAGTACCATGGATCACATACATACGCTGCGGCAGGTTATACAGAAGACCGAGGAGTATAACCTGCCACTTTGCTTAGCGTTTGTGGACTATGAGAAAGCCTTTGATTCGGTCGAGACATGGGCTGTGCTTGAGTCTCTTCAACGATGCCGTATTGACTATCGGTATATCGAAGTGTTGAAGTGTTTGTATAATAACGCCACTATGTCGGTCCGAGTACAGGAAGAGAGCTCCAAGGCGATCCCATTGAAGAGAGGCGTAAGACAGGGAGATGTAATATCTCCGAAACTGTTTACTGCTAATCTGGAGAACGCTTTTAAGCTCCTGGAATGGAAAGGATTCGGCATCAACATCAATGGCGAATACCTCACTTACCTTCGGTTTGCCGACGATATCGTGGTCATGGCAAAGTCGATGGAGGAACTCAGTACGATGCTCGAAGGCCTAAATCGAGTCTCTCAACAGGTGGGTCTTAAAATGAACATGGACAAGACAAAGGTCATGTGTAATTCCCATGTTGTACCCACCCCTATTTCAGTTGGGAACTCGGTTCTTGAAGTCGTTGACTCGTACGTCTACCTAGGACAAGTAGTCCAGTTAGGTAAGTCCGACTTCAAGAAAGAGGCCAATCGCCGAATCCAACTCGGCTGGGCAGCGTTCGGAAAATTGCGTAACGTCTTCTCGTCCGACATACCTCAGTGCCTCAAGTCGAAAGTTTTCGACCAGTGTGTGTTGCCAGTGATGACTTATGGCACAGAAACGTGGTCTCTCACTATGGGCCTTATTAGTAAGCTTCAAGTAGCCCAACGAGCCATGGAGAGGGCTATGCTCGGAGTTTCTCTGCGAGATCGAATCAGGAATGAGGAGATCCGTAGAAGAACCAAGGTCACCGACATAGCCCAGCGGATTGGCAGGTTGAAGTGGCAATGGGCAGGGCACATAGCGCGGAGGACTGATGACCGATGGGGTCGAAAAGTCCTCGAGTGGAGACCACGTACCGGCAAGCGCAGCGTAGGACGTCCACCCACAAGGTGGAAGGACGACCTCATTAAGACCGCAGGATCGCGCTGGATGCAAGCCGCTACCAACCGGTCTTATTGGAGGTCTTTAGGGGAGGCCTATGTCCAGCAGTGGACGTCCTATGGCTGAAAAGAAGAAGAAGAGCACAACGAGCTGTGGAGAGGGCTATACTCGGAGTCTCTTTGTGAGATCAAATCAGGAATGAGGACATACGTAGAAGAACAAAAGTTACCGACATAGCCCAGCGTTTTGGCAAGTTGAAGTGGCAATAGGCAGGGCAAGTAGCGCGAAGGACTGATGACCGATGGGGTCGACAATTTCTAGAGTGGAGACCACGCACCAGCAAGCACAGCGTAGGACGTCCACCCACAAGGTTGACGGATGACCTCATTAAGACCACAGAATCGCGCTGGATGCAAGCTGCTACCAACCGGTCTGATCGGGGATCTATCGGGGAGGCCAATGTCCAGCAGTGGACGTGTTATGGCTGTGGGATGTTGATTTGATACATTTTGAACACTCTTATTTTGCAAATGGGAATCGTTTCAAGGTGTATTGGCTTTCACTTAAATTTTTTGTATCGTGAGTGTACAAAAACCACCTTATTACTGTTAAGTGACGTAAAAATTTTTGAAAAAAATATATTCAAAAGACCAATTTACTATTGCAGTTGCCTAGTATGAGATTGGCCTAAAAGTACAGCGATATTTCTTTCACAGAAACCATGAAAAGTGAGAACTATTCGTATTCATTACAACGGCAATAACATTAACGTGAATGATTCCCATTATTGTTGAATGGTATTCATCGCAGGTGGGGAACATGAAATATTAATGTGAAACCTTAATCCGTTGGATTAAATGTGAGTTAGAAATTAGGGTAATCATGTAGTTCACGGAAGGTTTATTGATAAAGTTGTTTTTGTTGAGACGGTACAGTTTTAGACGAGGTAATAAACATTCTGGCGTATTTTGCAGTGGTATTTACTATACATTTTTTAAGTGAAACTTTTACTCATGTTTATTTTGTAATATAGTTTTCATAGAGTATTTCATGTACTTACTTACAATCCACATGTCAATACGATAGGTTTAATTATTCACCATCTAACCAATTCTACTAAACAAACAGTATGTCAATTCAATATAAGGATGTCAATTAAACAGATAAACAGTTCGCTGCGCTGAACTTAAACTCAAGTGCTAAGTTATATTTTTTTAATGAAAATAAATAGCAAATACAGTGATATAAAAATACGAACTGCAAAGCAGTTATAAAAGTTAATTATGTGGTCAGAATAATTTAAATTTATTGATAGTAGACAATACAATTACTTCGCTAATAAATTTACCCTCTGGTAGGGACAGTTGGAGACATTTGTTTGTTTTTCCTATCATTCTATTATGTCAATTTTCTACATAAATACTTATTTTAAATTCTAAAGATATTGTTATCATCCCTCAATTTGCAGTGAGAAACATAGTATAAAACTAATTATTAATTAAAACATGACTTGACTTGATAATTAAATAAATAGTTTACATGTTATAAATAATTTCATTTCAATACATCACACTACTTTATTTTTATCCGTAGCTCATTAAAAACATTTACCTACTATAAAAGTGACACAGTCTTTAGAGAATAAATGATTTCATTTCAGTTTATTGGACAATTCATCATTATTCATAACTCTTTTAAAACATTTACTACATAATTATTTTTCGCAAAAAATGGCAAAACTGCCTTCCATCGTTTACGAAATTCAAATATTTCGTTCGAATTGTATATATTATTGTTGATTTTTTTAAACAGGCTTATCCGATTTCTGTTAAATTTAAAAAGGACCACCGCGAGATTATACCCTTTCGAACTAAAAAAGGATTGTTCATTCGGTTTACGATTGGCAAAATTATCGATGTACATACACAAAAAAATACAATATAGACGAACATAGAACTTTCTCCTTTTTGGAAGTCGGTTAAAAAGTGACACGAAGTAGTGTATTGTCTCAAAATAAGAGAAAAATTACTCCACCAACATAATCCTCTCAAGCCAACCGGTAACGAAATCAAATAGAATAAAGATAACCGTCGATCACACGAGCGAATGAACATCCTATCTGCGGATCTACTATCTCATTGTCTCACGCACCTGCGACTCGCAAACAACTCGAATAAATATTATCAGGGAGCAAAAAACGTGCAGAAAAACATCTCATCCGGAAACCATTTTTTTATTCTCAGATAATTCAGTTATATACAAAAGAAGAAAAATATATTCTAGAGAGCTAAAAACGTGCATTGAAACATCTCGAAAACTGATTACTAGCCCCAAAAAATCCTATGACAATGAACGAAAAGTATTATTAGAAAAGTATATTATTAAAAGTATTATATTACAATGAAGAAAAATCTATTAAAAAATATCTCGTCTTGAAACCAATTTATGATCCCCTAAAAACACCATGTTAATGAATGAGTAAATAATTATTATCGAATTGGAAATCGTGCATAAAAACATTTTTGCAAAAAAAGAAAAAAATCTTTCTTATGTATAATACAAAAGGGAGAATGACTAATAGGTGATTGCTAATCTGAAAACTAGAAACCAAAAATAGTAAAAATTCAATTATAAATCAACGACTAAGACCAAATAAAAAAATAAAGACGGAACGTTGTGAACAGACAAGTGAGGCCGGTTTTTTATACATGTCGTGAGTGAGTCAGTGTCACACCATTACCTTGTCAGTGTTGCGCCGCCATTGTTCAACTGACGAGCCAAGGCGTAGTTTGTTCACAACATTCTGTCTTCATTTTTTTTTTGGTCTGAGATCGACGACATAAAATTGCGATCGTAAATGTAACTGTGTGATTTTTGCATTGACATTTTTTATTTGCCTTTTAACGGCTGACGTTTAAATAATCAACAAGGTGTTCTATTTATATATTTTTGAGATGTAATCAATTTTATAATCGTTAAATAATTAATTGACTACGCTGGTAAAAATACCCTTAAATTTTATTGAAATATTACATTCTCACAACAAATCATTTTCAAACTGTAACATAACCCGTTTATAAATAAAATCTACTCAACCCTGTGGGGACGACTGGGAACCAACCAACTCACGCACAAATCTCTGTGGATGCAGTGAGATCTAATGCTAAGCTTTGTATTTGTAATTTTACGAGATGTATTTCTGGCGGTTACCTTCTCTGTGATATTATCGAGAACAATAATAGTAGTTGTGAGTAGTAGAGCTTAGTTGTCTGTTATTTCTGGTAGTGTGGGTGAATAAACTTATTGGCTTAACAGGTGGATTGGACGATTTAGTAAGGATTGTTTGGTTGTAAATATGCTTAGGTATTTTTTTATTATGTGACATTATGTGATTATTATCTGAAATGGAACTGTATTCACATAAATATTAACGTACTCAACTATTTTTTATGTAACACAGTTCGACAGTATATATCTGAATTCTAGTTTCATTTGGGATATGCAGTGTAATTTGTTCGTACGTGCGTACTCAGCTACTCACGTCACCTGGATAACGTCGATTGCTGCTCATATCTATAATAAGTCCTGATATAGAGCAAATAATTTTACAGGTCAAGTGATAAGCTTTGTTATTGATGGTCTAGCTGAACTAACGTGAGTAAAATGTGGCTATCATTTAAGAACTGTTCATTTTTTTCACTTTTATGTTCAGTTTGGTGTTAAAAATCTTCAATGTAAACTTTTTGTAATTTGTCATTTTGTTCCGATAGAGTTAAAATGCTGTTAACTTTATATTTGTTACTTAAAATCTGACAAAGGAAGGGGAAGTAGGATCACTCTCTCTTGCGGTAAATTAAAAATACTTATAATTATCGACAAGCACTAAGTATACTCAGCATTGCACAATGGTACCTATAATGATAATGATTCTGATAAATCGTTATTATATTAGTTTTAGCCAGTCCAATTCCACTGCAGGATAAAGGATCTGACAAATGTATTTATTTTTATTTTTATTCAAGTTAGGTATGTTGAGAGCTGTCTCCAACGTGTACAGAATTCCCGAATATTTCGCACGGATCGACGTTACATTTTTTACATCATTGTTGATTTATCAAAAATGGCTCAGCCGATTTTTATAATATTTTCATGAGACCAATTTAGAAGTGTATTCTTTCTAATAAAAAAAGAATTATTAAAATCGGACTACAACAAAAAAAGTTATGCGTGGTTATACATAAAAAAAAATGTACGCGTCGAATTGAGTACCTCCTCCGGTTTGGTTCGTCGGTCGAAAATCAAAGCCAAAGCCCCCACGTGTAATCAAAAAGACAATTGAATTTTACCTAAACATTTTTCCAGTCTCCTGAAATGAAATATGTAAATATATGCATAAATGCATACAGCTATGTCACGGTATATTAAACGTGATTGAATTATTCATGATTTTTGCATATCTACCTTGATAAACGGTTGTTCTTGTTTATCTGGCATGTGGAATCTGTTGTAAATGCTAGCTGATATTTTTGTGTCATAGTGATATGATTTAGGTTTTAGTTTATTGAAATGATAGGTATAATTGAGAAATAAACATGAATAATTATTTGTATTTTAAAATTAAAGATAAACACTATGAAATATGACGAGACATTTGTAATTGAGAGTGGATTCAGAGATGATCACGAATCATCCATCCATCACCCATAGGACGTGCACTGCTGAACATAGGCCTCCCCTATAGAGCTATGGTTATAAATGGCAGATATGAACGGATGAAACGTGTATGCCAATATAGCAAATAGAAACGAGTTAGATAAAACAAGTTTTATATTTATAATAAAACCTGTTTTTTTTTAAAAACAAGCTTTTACTGAACCAGTACTTGCCAAGACGAATCAAAAGAGCCGAGAGACTCGATAGAGTTGCGTCGTTTCATTACAAAGTTCTTATGATCATCTTCCAGCTCCATCATCAGATCCTGGTTACCGTTGAAAGACAAACTACCTGCCAAGACGATTCCAATGAGCCCAAACTCGATGAGGTTGAGTTGTTTTATTGCATTGTCATGCGATTTATAGATATCAGCAAATCTTCCGCTCAATCGGTAACCGGGAAGTGGATTCAAAAATTTGCATGATTTGATTACCTACAGACCGACAGACAGACAACAGACAGGCAAAACTAAATAAAAGCCTGTAATAAAAAAAGGGAAATAGTGATGAAATTATTTTTTAATATATTACCTAGTTGCTATTATGTATGTTGCTTTGGCAAACTTTATTACTATGAACGGTTTTTGAATTTACAGTGTTGTTCCATTGTACGAGTACAACTCGTAACGTAACATTGTGTTTAGCTTTTGTAGGTATTCTCTTGCCTATTACTTGGTATCAAAATATAAGTAAATACGTTCCAAGAATCACACACATTTATTTGCAATTAAATGTATCTACATGAACCTAAAAAGTATTACACTTCAGGAGTGGAATAAAAACATTCATTGCAATCACAAACACACGTCATAAGCAGAAATTGTATGAGGCATCCGACTAAAATATTCTGTTACAGAGAGGTTCTTTTTATTTTCATCACTGATATGAATACACGGATTTACTATAAAATACTTCAAAGACCTTGGTTTTACCTCAAGCCCTAGAGAAAAGCCTGATAAAGTATGCATAATAACAACTCAATCTAGCTCCTAACCCACCGAACTTATAAATAATACTCTAGGGATATAAAAAGTTATACTCGTGCCAAATTATTACGTAAAATTACTATTACTATTGTTTTTGGTCGGTGAATGTTACTTTAAATTTTTAAGCTCTTGGGTAAGTACAAAAAATTCGGGAACTAAACTAAAATTTTAAATTTTATTAGGCTCTTCTCGCATGCATAGCTTCAGAGCCCGCGTGCTATGCGATCGAAACCATAGTAGAACGTCTATTTCCTTAGTTGAGAGTGAGTAACACGTGTGTTAAATTTAATTAAACTGTGTTAAACCACGTTAACAATATCAGTGCCTAACTTTAGACTGGCATCACAGTTTTGTAGAGCTCAGCGGCGTGGAGGAGCATGTATTTTAGTGAAAAATGACATTGAATTTGAAAATGTATCTAGTTTTAGTGATTTTTTATCGGTTCCTAACGTCATCGAATGCTGTGCTATAGAATTAAAAAAACACAAAACATATATATTATGTGTATATAGACCGCCAAGAAATAATGCCAATGATGTAGAATTATTTTTTCAACAGTTTGAAAATATTTTAGATTTTCAAACTGGTAAAATATTTATTTATTTAAATATTTATTCAAAACAAGAATTTGAAGATGAACTTCCGCAAAGTAACGCCTGATTCAATAAACTAAATATTTTAGATCAATGTTGTTTCAAAAGTAATTACAAAGTCATCGTTTGCGGAGATTATAACATCAACATACTTGAAAAAAATTCTCGCGTTAGTAAGTTTTCTGAATTGGTAGCAAGCTATAATCTGAAGTTTTGCTTTAATGAACCAACTCGTTCAACTAGTGGCACATGCATCGATAATATCATACACAATGTCCGAGGGCGAAATGGAGAGATAATCGAATTAGCACTGTCAGATCATACAGCTCAATTTTTTAAATGTCCAATCAAAAAAAGCTGTCGGATCAAATCGTGGTATGTTATAAAACGTGACTTTAGCTCTGAAAACAGAAGTAAATTTTATAAGTGTATTAGCAGTCTTAGTTTTCCGGATGTGTATGATGATCCTGACCCAAATACGGCCTTTAAAACCTTCTATGATCTATTTCTCCTTTTTTACAACTTATGTTTCCCTGAGATTAAGGTAAAATGTTTTCATACCAAAAAGCCAAAATGGGTTTCAAAAGGAGTAAAAACATGCGCGAAGAGAAAGATTAGTCTGTTATGGAAGCATAGAACATGTAAAACTCCCGCAACCAAAGAAGCGTTCAAAACGTACTCTAAAAGATTTAAAAAAATAATCAATTTAAATAAAAAATCGCAAAATAATTATTATATTAAAAACGCTCAAAACAAGTCCAAAGCTATATGGGACATCATAAATAATCAAAAAGCCTGCTACCCTCCGGAAACTATCTCTCATGTTTGTACTTCTGAAGGTGAAACTCTCACTGAACCTACGAAAATAGCAAATCACTTCAATGACTATTATGTTAGCGTAGCACAAAGCAGTTCAGCCTCCATCAATAATTGCACAGATGATAGGAAATCACTTGGGAATCAACATTCAAAGACGCTCTTTCTAACACCGACAATTCCTTTTGACATATTAAAGATAATATGCGGACTAAAAAATACGAATAGCGTAGGGGTAGATGGCGTTACGACTAAAATAGTTAAAGATGTTTCGATACTCATAGCCCCAGTGCTCAGCTATGTCATTAATACCTGTATGGAACATGGTGTATTCCCAGAACCTCTCAAAACATCGATAGTGAAACCACTTTACAAGAAAGGTAACAGAAGCCAGGTTGAAAACTATCGCCCCATTGCTTTGATTCCGGTATTTTCTAAAATTATAGAGAAAGTAATGTTTGGTAAATTATATTATTATTTTGAACAGCAAAAACTATTTACAGAAAAACAATATGGATTTAGAAAAGGGAAATCTATTAGCATGGCCATATTTGATTTTCTGAAAGCGGTTATGACTAATTTAGATAAAAATAAACAAGCAGTAGCATTATATATGGATATGTCAAAGGCGTTTGATAGAGTTCGTCATGACATTCTCTTAAAAAAACTATATAGATATGGAATTAGAGGCAATGCATATTATCTAATTAAATCATGTTTGGAAAACCGATATCAAATAACACAAATAAACAGAATGTGTCCAAAGACAGCGACTATGATGACGTATCAATCAAAGGCAAAACTAATCCAATATGGTGTTCCCCAGGGTAGTGTCCTAGGCCCTTTATTGTTTTTAATTTATATTAATGACTTTCCAAACACTATTGACCACCAAATGACATTATTTGCTGATGACAGCACTATATTATTTATAAAAAATAAATATGACGACTTAGAATCTGAAATAAAATCTACCTTGACATCACTCTTGACATGGTTAAATAATAATAATTTAAATATTAATTTTGACAAAACACATATCATGGACTTCAGGATAAAACAGAATAATTTATCAAGACTTAACATAAATTACGAAGGTCACAAGGTTACTGACGTAGTACATACACGATTTCTAGGTTTGACAATCGATAACAAACTGACCTGGACAACTCACGTGGACAATGTTTCCAAAAGGCTGCACAAATTTGCGTATGCACTTTTTCAACTTAGGAAAGTAGTCAATGAAGAAGCTTTGCTAACGGCTTACCACGGACATGCCGCGTCAATACTTCGGTACGGGGTAATGTTTTGGGGAAATTCCGTGGACCGCTTAAAGGTTTTTAGAGCCCAAAAACGCTGTATACGATCGATTTGTGGACTAAAAAAGAAGGATTCTTGTAAAAAGCATTTCATTCGATTAAAAATCTTAACATTACCTTCCTTGTACATTGGTGACATTGCTATGTTCGTGAAATCCCACCCTGAGCTCTTTAAAATGTGGCCTGTTGGTAGTAGACATGAAGGTAATGTGTATTGTTTACCGTCCAAAACGGCATTTCTTAATAAAAGTGTGTTCTGCATGGCATCTATTATTTATAACAGGATACCAAAAGTCATTCGATGCAAACAGGACTTAAATATTTTCAAGAATCAATTGAACAATTTCTTAGTTGACAAAGCCTATTATAGTGTAAATGATTTTTTAAATGACAAGAGCATCAATGACTATAAATTGTAATTGTAATATCCTGACATTATCGAAGTATTTTGACATTATATAACTAAATCCATTGACATTGACATTATCATACTTTTAACATCAATTTACTAATAATTCTATTGTTTAATAATATGTAACGTAAACGTCTGTACACCTATTTAGGTTGAAGCTAGAGAGCATAACTTTAATTTAAGACCTTTGTATTTCACCTAGTTTTACAGACAAATAAATCATTCATTCATTCATTCATTCAATACAATGACAAAAATTTTACTCATGTACAGTGGACGGTGTCAATTCCTAATCTCGCCTAATTTTTAATACTATACTTACTTAAAATTAGGAATCTGAAAATGAATTTTTCTTAGTTACTTATTCACGCAAAGCGATGTATCTTTTATACTAACTTGATGAATGGTTCAGATATACGTAGTTTAAATGTTATAGAGTGAGTTGAATAGTATGTCATGACGACTTCAACTGTGTACAAAATTCGCGAATAGTTCGCATGGATTGATGTAGCAATTTTTACATTTTTGTTGATCTATTAAAAAATAGCTCAGTCGATTTCGATACAATTTCGAACTATACTCTTTCCAATAAAAATCTCAAATCGGACTATTTAGTAATTATTTTTCGCAAAAAAATCGCAACATCGACTTCCACTGCGTACAAAATTCGAATACTATGCACGAATCGATGTGACATCCATGTACATTTTTGTTGATTTATCAAAAACGGCTCAGCCGATTTCGTTAAAATTAAAATGGGCCCACCTCGGAATATGCTCTTTCGAACTAAGAGAATCTTTTAAATCGGTTCACAATTAGCGAAAATATTAATGAACATAGAAAATAAAGACCACCTCCTTTTTGGAAGTAAATAAAAAAAGTATCACCTTTATTCTAAGCACGAAACAAAGCTTACAAAAACCTCAAAACCAGCTTTTTATCTCACTTTTGACAAAAATAATGAATGACATCTAGGGCGAAGCCAAGAATTCTGATCGTTAGGTACGTTCTTTGTGAAGTTCTTATATTGAATTGAAAAATAATATTAGTTTAGGCGACAAAATTCACTTTACACAGAATTTGTCCAATTAGAATGTAAAGTTCTTCGTACACAAAGTTATACAAGTCTATGACTCGACTAGCATTACGACATATTAATTTATTCAGTTCAAATTTAGTAGTAAATTTCTAAAAAAAGCAAAACTCTACGTACTCAGTCACTTGCTCTCAAAATACAAACAAACGTAGGTAACGCTGTTGGCCAGTGGCAGATCGATATTTATTACCTTTTCGACGTGATAACGTCTTATAAATCGATGAACGCCGGCTACACGCACGACAAATTTTCACGTTCCACCTGAGCCCAGCGTGCAAGCGAGAGCGAGGCACAAGCGATAGAGAGACACGACCAGCCTAAGCGTTCAGTTTGTTTCAGTTGTTTTTTCAACAATGTTTTCTTATGACGTGAAATTATCGTTCGTAATCCGACTTTACGGACAACGCTTTAATTAAATGTTGCGACGGTTTATTACCAGTGTTACAGCTGTCCAGAATGACAGCTGTCACTTTGATTTCTGTCATATTTGACTTGATCTATGACCTGAAAAAAACATATTTCAGTTTGACAGCTGTCAGTTTGACACCTGTCTGAATGACAGGTGTCAAAGGGTGACCTTAGTATATTTTGTTTCTTTTTGTTATTTTAGTTTTACGGTATTAACACGGGTAATTTATTTTTACTGTTCTAACAATTTTCAACTGCAGTAGTAACAACGGTAATTCATTTAACGTTCTTACTACTAGTAGTAAGATTGGTAGTAACACTGGTAATATACCGTTGCGACCTTTACAGGGCCGGATAGCCTGCCGCGACGGTGTGAAAAAACTCATCTGAATGATCTTATGTCAAAAACTTACTAATAGATATAGTATAACCACAGAGACACTAGAGGGATAATGCGGTCGATCTAAAAATCTGTAAGAGATGCATTGATTTATAATTATTTTTCGCAAAAAATGGCAAAACCGCCTTAAATCGTTCACGAAATTCGAATATTTCGCTCGAATTGCTTACATTATTGTCGGTTTTTTCAAAAATGACTCAGCCGATTTCTGTAAAATTTAAATTGGACCATTTTAAGGGTATATTCTTTCGAATAAAAAATAATTTTTCGATTCGCTTCACAATTGGTGAAATTATCGATGAGCATACACAAAAAAATACATAAACACGAACATAGAACCTCTTCCTTTTTGGAAGTCGGTTAAAAATAGCACGCGTTAGAAATAGACATGAAATATATCTCGATTCGGTGGCTTATTAGTGACATATTTGAAAGCAGCTTTGCTAGATTTTCCATGCATTTATGTAGTGGAGAATTGCCTGATGTGACAATAGTAGTTTATGCAACTGTCATATAATGAAGGGTATTAAAACACGAGTGTGAGTTTATGAAACGAGCGCAGCAAGTTTCATAATAGTAACGAGTGTTTTAATACCCGTGTTATATGTAGTTGCATACACTACTTTATCTTCACTAATAAAAATAAAATAAAAAACATATTGCGAAACATTAAATTCACGCGTACGTGTATTGTCACAGTGAACTTGGCGCCATTAAAATCTAACCAATGAGAGCGCAGCTGCGCGCGCAGGGCCAATCAGGAGCGAGCGCGCGATGTTATAATGAGATTTTACGATATCGATGTGGATATTATAACATCATGTGAAATTGCTTAAATTGAGTGTTTTGTTGTCTGCGCTATAACAGTAGTCATTATAGTCAAGTATTGGAAACATAAGTAGAATGTTACAACATTAGTGTAGATAAAAGAATTTATCAATATCCTACTAATATTATAAACGTGAAACTTTGTAAGGATGGATGGATGGATGGATGTATGGATGTTTGTTACTCTTTCACGCAAAAACTACTGAACGTATTGAGATGAAACTTTGCACTTATATGGCTTATATATAGCTATAAGCTATATAAGCTGATATATAGCTTATATATCAGAATAACACATAGGCTATAAAATATAATGATATTGCGTAAATTTTCCATATTATAACAATAAGTGTTAACTAAGTAGGAAAAATTCTGCCATCTGCGAGCCATTCTAGCGTGCGCTCCAAGAAATGTCAAAAAAGAACTGTCGAATCGAACAAATGTCAAATCAATTTTTTGTTTTTTATTTTCCACCTTCTTTACTAAGGGTGGTAAGGTAGGGCCTCGAAATATCATGCGGGCGAAGCCGCGGGCAAAATCTTGTGTCTATATAAATCTTTGAGTATAATACTAGCTAGTCACCTTGTGTAGATACGCCCTAAAATTCTGTAAGGTCGTCTTGACTTAATATTTATTCCACGATAGCATTTTTAGTTTAGGCAAAGGCAAGGATTTTTTACCAAACGGTAGAAAGTTTTTCTGAGAATATTTTTTCACAATCAAATTAAGCATTTTACGTAGCAAAAGCTTGAAATATGTCACTCTAATTCACAACATTGATTTAAGATCTTAAAATATCAGTGTGATGCTTGGTTTTTAGATACTCGTAGCCTATTTTTTTTCTTACATTTTACATGCTTTTTAATAGAGCTACTTTATTTACACAGAAAAACAATAAAAAACTTAAAAAATAGACTGCCTCGGTGGCTCAGTGGCTAGTGACCCTGACTTCTGGGTCAAAGAGGCGTGGGTTCGATCCCCACACAGGGCAAACATTTGTGTGATGAACATAAGTGTTTGCTCTGTGTCTGGGTGTTATTTAGGTACTATCTATACAAGTATGTATTTAAAAATAAGTATATGTAGTATATCAGTCTCTGGCAGCCATATCACAAGTTTTGCTTAGTTTGGGGTCAGAGACCGTGTGTAAGATGTCCCTAAAATATTTATTATTAATTTATTTATTTTATAATAATGCAGAATTGCGTAGCCTCTAGTAAAAAAAAATGGGTAGCTCTGTCTTGTCATAAGGACACACTTTACCTACTAAAATATGGAAATTAACTTGAATTTGTGCTTTAAGTTGTTCAAGACAATCCTCAAATACAAAATACAAATACAAAATAATTTATTTTTACTTGTATTTTAAACTAGACTAATTGAACTGAAAACTGATATAAAAAGAATATTTCTTATCAATATCGCGTAATGAGTAGATAACTTAAAAGGCAGAACAAAACTCCACTAAAATCACAATGATAATTGCCACTCAAGTAAGCATTTCGTTTTGAAGACAGACACTTTTGTAAAAGCAAAAGGACCCCTGTCAGAGACGCTTTTTCCTTCGTTTCCTGAATCGCCCTCATTGTCTCAGTGTCAATAAATTGACTTTGATCGACGAGGTACTTTGACAAAAGATGTAGCTATACGAAGGTACCCATAGAAGGTATTTCTTTGTGACGGTAATAGTATTCTGTGTTATTGCCTGTGGCTGGCTAGTTAATTATCCTTACTTTCTTAAAGATAGTTGATTGAGGTTTCTTGCGAGCGAGCTCGAAGAGTCAACACGTCCTGAAGGTGCCTCGTCGAGAGGTGAAAATCGTGTCGAATAGAGTGTAGTGTCGAGTAGAAGTTTTTTTTTTTCTTAAAACCGGATTGGTTTATTTAAATGATTAATTAATGTATTGAATAGGACCCTTAATCTTATTCATCTATAACAACATATTTATTCAAAACAAAGACTTCCTTAAGAATATTATAAATCCGAAAGTGTGTTTGTTGATTGGTTTGTTCATCTTTCACGCAACAATATAGCAACGGATTGACTTCATTTTTGGTATGGTCATAGCTTGAAGGACGGAAAATGACAAGAGCTTCTTTTTATCTCAGAAAAATAAAATGTTCCCAATAGAATAGCAGAAAAATGAAAATACCACCAAAAGCTAGTTTTTAAATAAATAGTTGGACATCAACTGATAAACATAAACTTACCTTTAATCAATTTTTTGAGCGCCAACATGGCACGGATGACACGTGAAATTGTAGGTCCTGGTTGTTCAAACCGTTAAGCCATGTAGAAAGCCTTCAGGTGGCTTGATAACTCGGACAATAGGGATAGCAACCCGGTCTGTACCCAATGACCTAGGTAAGATCACTTGGTAAGATACATATTGTTTCAGTAATTCACATAATTATTGTGATTTTTTTATGTTCTTCATCATCATCATTTCGTTTCAATGGTTGAGTTGTACAGTTTTTTATATCATTATTAATGCCAAATTGTGCTAGCGCTAAAATTAGCGTGCTAAATCCCTACAACGTGTCATTCTCATATGAAATGCCAAGTTATAGGCTCGGTAGACGCAATCACCTAGATAACATATCTATAGACTTACCGTAGATATAAGTATTCCTGATATCATATTTCTTAAAACGCCTAAGATAAACACTAAAAGTTGGACTTATTAAGACCCAAGTTCACCAACGCTTGATTAAGTTAAACGTAAGATTACTGTATTTAAACAACGATTTAACTCGGGTATAAATACAGTAAACGGTTTAATTCGACCCTAGTTCACCAACAGATGTTAATTTATCAACCGTTAGCTAAATCTTAAACAGCTGTTTAGCAAGCAAAAACCATTGGTTGAATGCAGTAATCACGCGTTTAACTTAAACAAGTGTTGGTGAACTCGGGGCTAACCATTCTATCTATTTAAAAACGGTTACTTCATTGTCATTCAAAAACCTTCCATGTAAAGTCCCAACAATCTGTCCGTCCCGCTCCCGGCCGCCGGGGTAGGATTAACCTGCAATTATCGCGATTTACGAGTCTCCCGCGACCGACGCGGAATACTGATTGATTTGCGACTTTATTGTGCGTTTTAAACCTTTGTTGTACGTTGTAAGCCGATACAAAAACAACAGTAAACTCAGTGGTGAATTTTCGTTAAAGAGAACTTGGCACGTGCCTAGGAGAGTGAGGCTACGTTGAGACATGCGCGATCATTCTCTTAGCGTTGAATAAGAAACAGAGAAGAGAGAGAGTGAAAAACGTGTTTTTTTACTATGAGCCTTATTAATAAGCCCCAAATAGCATAATGAGCTATGGAGAGGCTATGCTCGAGTCTCTGTGCGAGATTGAATCAGGAATGAGGAGATCTGTAGAATAATAATTTTCCAACATGGCCCAGCAGATTGGCAAGTTAAAATGACAGTGGGCGTAGCGATTAGCATGGAGGACTGATGACCGATGGGGTCGAAAAGTTCTCGAGTGAAGACTACGTATCTGTGGACACAATTTGAAGTTAATATTTAAAGATCGACTTAAAGTAAAACGATACTAAACGATTTAACAATTATTCACTAAATATACTCTTACAAAATACCTGTGTCCTTTACAATTCTAAGCTACAGACATCAAAGCGAAAACAATTTTAAGGACAGTAAAGTTGAAACAGTTTAACAGACATCGTAATGAAGATCCCAGAAAAGCAATTCAGGGTGAACCTAATAGAAGCATCCAATCAGCTCTTTGATTGATCGGGCCACCCTTGTGAAGGTCCTTTACAGTGTAATACTAGTAAGGGTTGTAGGAAAACTGAAATGGCCTACATTTTTCATGAATGGCAGATTTTTTGTTCACGAAACTAACGATTTAAAGCTAGGTTTTTGAAAGCCTTAGTTGTGATAAAAAGTAGGAAACTAGAGGAGTTTTTCAAATTTGGTTTTGTAAAGAATGTAGGTTTTACTCACGTCTGACATAAATAGCCAATATAGTCTTTTTTAACCCCCGACGCAAAAGAGGGGTGTTATAAGTTTGACGTGTCTGTTTGTCTGTCTGTCTGTGGCATCATAGCGCCCGAACCACTGAACCGATTTCAGTTTAGTTTTTTTTTATGAAAGGAGACTTAATCGAGAGTGTTCTTAGCTGTTTTATAAAAATCGATTGAGCCGTTTAAGAGTTATGGTGGGTTAAAGTGGGGATGGAAGAACCAAAATTCTACAATAATTTATATTATCTAAAAATATTACAAAAATAGTTCATAATTTTGATTCCTGTTTTCCGATTTTGATGCGAATAGTTTATCTTAGAACTTAGGTTTCCCAAATTAATATTCAAAAAAATCATAGGGAAACGATGTTAGTATTATTGAATCTATATCTGCTTGTTTGTATAAAATTTAGATCTTGGTAACAGTACCGTTAGAGCTAGAGTTGTGTAAGTAGTACGCAAGATTCCATTCTGATTTGATGTATTGATAGTTCAGAGCTCTGTCAAAGGCCTTGATAACCTCTGGAGGTTCGATAAACAAATTACACGGGGCTATTTAAGAGTTTATTGGGATAGAAAGAGCCCCTTATTCATTTAGTATCCAGAGGGGCCATTTTGTGATACATTAATTTAATGTTGCGCCGTTTCAAGTTGATTAATATTAGTTGAAAATATTTTAAAATGTTTGGTTATTATTATTATTTGGAATGAATCTTCGAACATTGCATGGATTTAATAAAATATTATTAAGTTACAAATGCTCGCGGCTAAATTTCGCAAGGCTCTCTGTATAAATATGTTCTCCTATTCATATAACTACGTTAAAAAACGCTATCATCCTGCACTGGGCTCTCGGGCTATTCGAGCCGGAACGTTAGTTACTGACCGGGCCGTACCCGGAAAATCCCCGATACCCGACTCGGGTTCAGCCGGATGACCGGTTTCCGCTCACTATTGTGGTCATAAAGAAACTGATCTTATTACCAGTTTGTTTATAACTGGTTATTATCCTTTGGTTTATGTTAGAATCTGATGCGTACATATTTTTTACGTGATATCATTTTATTTAAAGTTCAGCCCTTTAAAGGACTTTAGTTAGAGATAATTTAGAGTATCTCTAATATTAAAGGATAAGTACGCTAATGGATTAGAGCCGGAACGTTAGTTACTGACCGGGCCGCACCCGGTAAATCCCCGATACCCGACTCGTGTCCAGCCAGATGACCGGTTTCTGGACACAATTGTGGTCATAAAGAAACTGATCTTATTACCAGTTTGTTTATACTGTTCCTTTGGTTTATGTTAGAATCTGATGCGTACATATTTTTTTACGTGATATCATTTTATTTAAAGTTCAGCCCTTTCAATGACTTTAATTAGAGATAATTTAGAGTTTCTCTAATATTAAAGGATAAGTACGCTTATGGATTAAAGCCGGAACGTTAGTTACTGACCGGTCCGCACCCGGAAAATCCCCAATACCCGACTCGTGTCCAGCCAGATGACCGGTTTCTGGACACAATTGTGGTCATAAAGACACTGATCTGATTACCAGTTTATTTATTACTGTCGCTTTAGTTTATTTTAGAATCTGATGCGTACATATTTTTTACGTGACACACTTTTGTATTTCATTTTATTTGAAGTTCAGTAATCTGAAAACTCTCTAATTTTAAAGGATAAGTACTCTAATGGATTAGAGCCGGAACGTTGGTTACCGACCGGACCGGACCCGGAAAATCCCCGATACCCGACTCGTGTCTAGACGGATGACCGGTTTTCGCACTCTGTTGCGGTCACAAGGACACTGATCTGATAACAAGTTAATTTATTACTGTCGCTTTAGTTTATCTTAGAATCTGATGCGTACATATTTTTTTACGTGATATCATTTTATTTAAAGTTCAGCCCTTTCAATGACTTTAATTAGAGATAATTTAGAGTTTCTCTAATATTAAAGGATAAGTACGCTTATGGATTAGAGCCGGAACGTTAGTTACTGACCGGTCCGCACCCGGAAAATCCCCAATACCCGACTCGTGTCCAGCCAGATGACCGGTTTCTGGACACAATTGTGGTCATAAAGACACTGATCTGATTACCAGTTTATTTATTACTGTCGCTTTAGTTTATCTTAGAATCTGATGCGTACATATTTTTTACGTGACACACTTTTGTATTTCATTTTATTTGAAGTTCAGTAATCTGAAAACTCTCTAATTTTAAAGGATAAGTACTCTAATGGATTCGAGCCGGAACGTTGGTTACCGACCGGGCCGGACCCGGAAAATCCCCGATACCCGACTCGAGTCCAGACGGATGACCGGTTTTCGCACTCTGTTACGGTCTCAAGGACACTGATCTGATAACAAGTTAGTTTATTGCTGTCGCTTTGAGTTAGGGATAAATTTGATAAATACACATTATTAGTTTTTAAAATTTGTACTCTGTATTGTATACCGGCCTTTTTTTTAAGCCCACCGTTGTACGTATTCCTGTCCAATCAGATCTACCTATTTTAATGCCCAAATCTACTACAGTAGTCCGATGCAGATAGGTGGAGTATGAGATACTTCAGTATGAGATACTTCATTGATTTTATTCTACACTTGTTTTGAAGTCTTATAGTGATATTTTCTTTTACCAAAAGCCTGGGGTGTAAATCTGTTTGTTTGTAAGTACCAAAGAACGCATGTCTGTGAATACTCCAGTAATAATAAGCTTTGTTATGTTATGTTATGTAGTAGTAGTTTAAGCCTGAGTACCTATGTAGTATTGGATTTTATCGTAGTTGATTATTACTAAGGCACTTGCTGTTTTTAATATTTATTTTTTGCAAAAAAATAGCACGACCGACTTCAACCGTGTACAGAATTCGCGAATAGTTCGCACGGATCGATGTAGCATTTTTCACATTATTGTTGATTTAGCAAAAATGGCTCAGCCGATTTCAATAAAATTTAAATGGGACCAATTTCGATGTATACTCTTTCCAATATAAGAAGAATTACTAAAATCGTACTACTATGTAAAAAATTATGCGTGTTTATACAAAAATATATATGTTTAAAAAAAAAAAAAAATTGTTTAATTGTTTATTGAGATATAAACGATTCACACCATTTACATATACCTCACAAGAATTATTAGAAACAAATCGAAAATAGAATTAACTTAAAAAAGATACCATAATTATTAATACTATTACAATACAATGCTAAAATATGTCAAAAATGTCAAGATTAAAAATTTCAATACAAAATGTCATACAATTTCTAAAATTTCAATTGTGCCGTCTATTCGACGGCACCTGTCCCATTGGTCGGTCAAATTTTCGCAATATGTCAAAAAGGTAGATAATACATTGTTCCAATTGTCAAACATTAAATCAAATTCGGTGTTGACGGCCAGGAGTGTATTGAAGTGTCTGCGCGTTCGTATCAACGGAGACATGGAACGCGCCACGGTACGACATGGCTCTACGTGGAGCAGGTCCGGCAACCGGCCACGCCTATTCACCGGCACACCTGGCTCATCGGGCACGAATAGAGCACACAGCAGGTCATGCAACTCTATGCTGTCCACAGACCCCCTGAGCACCTTACAACATATGATGAGCTGGTCTCTTATCCTCCTCACTTCTAGTGAGTTGTAGCCTAGCTGGCCGAGCAAGAATTTAGTAGGGTACAAGAATGGGTAATACCCGTACCGCTTCTTATACAGGGCTCTTAAAAAGGCTTTTTGGACCTTCTCTAGCATTCGTGTATACGTAACATGATGGGGGTTCCATACGCATGCGCTGGACTCTAATTTACTCCTAACTAGGGATTTATATAAGGTTTCTACAACTAGTGGATTTTCAAAATCCCTTGAATTTCTTATAATGAAACCCAGTCGACGATAAGCTTCCTTAGCGAGATCTGATACATGGTCATTAAAGGTTAATCCCCTATCAAATATTACTCCCAAGTCTTTGACCGTGTGTACTCTATTCATGACCGAGTCATTCAACCGATAATTATAATGAATAGCACTTTTTTTGCGGTCAAAGGTCATGATATTACATTTTTTAATATTAAATGTCATTTTGTTTTTAATGCTCCATTCAAAAATACTATTAATATCTTCCTGTAAGCTAAGACAATCCTCAGCTGATTTTATTTCATGATAGAGCTTGAGGTCGTCCGCGTACAATAGACACTGAGCAGTTGATAATACTTTCGGTAAGTCGTGTAACATCATTTGGAAATACAATTTTCGCTGTGCAATATATACTCAAATACCTTAGCCGGTGCACACAGTATCGCTACCGGGCGGTATTCTATATACGCGTCGAATTGAGTACCTCCTCTGTTTCGTCGGTCAAAAAATAATTCATTGCTTAAAGACCGAAATTTAAACCCATAAACTTCAAAATTGAAAAATTGTTACCACTAGACCGCTACAGTTCATACATTTTAAGACTACAAAAAAAAAATGTTTTATTTATCAGAAGATTACATAGATACAGAAATACCAGTGGACCCTGCACTAGGATGACCTGTATCGCAGGGCCCGACTCAGGAGTGCTTACATTTCAAATAGTATCTGATGTACGTACGGCGCGGCTAAAAAAAAATATTATAATAATACATTTTATAGTCTAAATAAGTATATATAATTTTTTAAATTTGAAAAATATTTGAAAAATAACTAACACGTATGTGTGTGTGTGTGTGTTGTCCGTGAAATGAGTGTGGGAAGTATGTCCTCTGCGATACACAAGTCCTCGTAAGAGTCAGGGTTCGCAGAGGTGGTGTGTGTGCGTGTGTGTTTGTGTGTGTATGTATGAAATATATGTACATATATATTCGTATATGGGTGTTTGTGGCAAATTTAGGATATTATTTTAAGTAATTCCTCTGTTTCTTTATATGTAAGAGAACATAAGTACTCAAATAACATTTTTTTGCATTCCTTTGCCGATTTGTTTCGAAAGGAGCACTTTTTGCTCATTTTGTTATATATATATGGGTAGCTGAATTCCGGATGACGTGTTGCAAAGGCAGTGCAGACTCTGGGTTCAGCAGCACGCGGGGGTCTTCTTTTGGGTGAATTGGAATTGGGGTCGGCAATGCCGGATTGAGTACGGTGCACAGCCAGGGTTACTTTTAGTATGTACAGTTGTCGAACACTTAGCACTCTTGCCTTAGCATGTAGACTTAAGGTATATTTTGTATACCTACCTCTCGCTATAGTTTATACCCATTGCAAGTTGAAAACACTGCACGGCACAGCACTGGGCGTCGCGTTGCTGGGAAACAACTGGGTATTCTATTTTTATACTTACCAATCTAATTGTTATTTTTTTATTTTATTCATTGTTTAGAGTTCACCAACATTGTGTAGGTACATCAATATGTAAGATTATACATAAAAATAGGAACTAAATGTCACAATAATTATAGGTGAAGACAACATGTGTTACAGCGCCTGGATATTGACAAAATGATGTGAAAATTAGTAGCAAACTTCCTAACGTACCACCAAAGCCACTCGTAGCTCTGCCTAACCTTCGCCGTTCATTACACGACCGAGGATAAGCGAACAGGAGACATGCCAAAGAAGGTTCCAATTAGTACACTGTTCAACGTAGGGTTGTCAATTTCGCAAAGCAATATTTTTTGGCACTATTCAGTAGAAAAGCGTTTCCCGTTAGCCGGGTCACGACCCGGTACCGGGCCATCAAAATAAAATACAGGGTCGCTACATTCCCGCCTTGTTTTAAAAATAATACCTACTAGAGTCTGGCCAACGAAAGCTGTCCAAGAAAAAAGGCGGGAATTTTAAAAAATCAAGAGCTGTTAGCTTGTTTTCTAGTACCGCTCAGCTGATCTCCATGAAATTTAGCATGCACGTAGTTCTATAAACTACGTAGTTCTATAACTGTACTGTAGTACTCTACCGTAACTGTACTGTACTGTAGTTTATAGAACTACGTGCATTCTAAATTTCATGGAGATCAGCTGAGCGGTACTAGAAAACAAGCTAACAGCTCTTGATTTTTTAAAATTCCCGCCATTTTTCTTGGACAGCTTTCGTTGGCCAGACTCTATCAATCAACGCATCGTAAAGTTCAGTAACTAAATAGGCGATACCAAAATATGTAGAATAAATAAATAATTTTTAGGTACTTACTGTTAATAAATGCGTAACGCTCATGGCATAGTTTGACTAGGTGTTTGTCAGAGATCACCAAAGTTAAGCAACGTTCAGCATGGTCAGTCTTCGGATGGGTGACCGCGGGTGGCATTTACAACTGAGTGCTACCGTGGCTCGGATAATACGTTAAATTGTAGGTCACGGTTGTTTTAACCGTTTAGCCACGTCAGAGGCCTTCAGGCAGTTTAAAAACTTTGACACCAGGGCTTGCCACCCGGCCTTTACATACTTACATCCTTACTTTAATAAATGCTTATCATTTTACCTGATGGAGCCAGCTTGGGAAGTATCAAGTGGGTCAGGAAGGCGTGATTAGTGGTGTGAAATTTACCATGGCAAAGCGATGTTTGGGAAACACTGCAATAGATAGACCATAGATCATCTGCTATAAGGTCCACTGAGCCCTACCTGTACCTACAACAAACAAACTCTAAGAGACCAACACCACTGCAGTGCCCTTGGCCTCTCATTGTTCAAACAATATCTAGCCAATTGTCGATGGAATCGCTGTCTTATAAAAAAAGTAATAAAAAGTGAAAAAAAAAAATAGTGAGTTGCTGATAGTTGCAGTCGACCGTTAACAGTTTACCGACAGTTTACCTTTAATCTTTGGATTGTTAAAATATTTGTTATGGAGTAATTTCGATATTAAAAAATTAGCTTGGTAAAATTTTGAGACTCTTAGAGGTGTCCGAGTCAAATCAAGGACTTTTTAGTTAGTCGTAAGGCGGTTGTAAATCGACTACAACACCGCGCGATGCCAAAGAGCTCGGTTACAAGCACTAATTAGGTGACATAACGTCGAGATTCGAGAAAACGGGTCATTGTGAAATATTTCATGTAAATATCTAAGTTGGTATGTATGACGGCACTCGAACATTTTTTTACTACTTTCACTTAGGGACTTGGCTCTGTAGATATTTGCTCGAAGATGTAATTTCATTTTTTCATCAATTACAGGTCAACCCCCGAATCGCAAAAAACTGATCATACAAAAAGTACACTGTCATACTGGTAGTAGTAGTAGTATTATACTGGTACTCAATGTATAAATACTAAATGTAGGTAGTGTACATATTTTTTTAAACCATTGTTACAATTTTAGATATATTCTCCAAGTGTAAGCGCCAACCCTAAGTACTTGTCCAATTAACTGTCTCTCCCCTGTATTGTGGCGATGCGCCGCCGCTCTATTACCCACTCTTTGATAATATTGGCAACGGCTCTCTGTAACGTAGTAGCTTCTGATGTCGATGTCTTTCTATCTGATACATTAAGTCAATGGAAAAAAGCAGATAAGTTTGTAAAAGACGGGTTGCTAACTATGGCGATGGAAGACTAAGTCCCAAGTTCACCAACGCTTGATTATGTTAAACGTGTGATTACTGTATTTAATAACGATTAAACTCGGGTTTTAGACCCTAGTTCACCAACAGATGTTTAATTTATCAACCGTTGGTTAAATCTTAAACAACTTTATAACGAAATTTTGCTGTTCAGCAAGCAAAAACCGTTGGTTAAATACAGTAATCACACATTTAACTCAAACAAGCGTTGGTGAACTCGGGGCTAAAACAATTGATAATCGGGATCAATAGACGATTCACAAACACGGTCTTTAAGGTGGCCATACACGATGCGATGATTTGATCAAAGAAGGATGTCGATAGCTCATACATACGAATACCTGTTGTGTACGAATACACTCAGTTTCTCCCAAGCTCATTTATAAAAATGTTATCTTCACCAGAGTAATTTATGACGCTTCTAAAACTGTTCTGATATGTACAAGTTTGTTTAAAATGAAGTTAAAATAAGAAAAACCTGTTTGCGCGGATTAAGCTAAAGTTAAGTGGACTGTATAATTTTGGTTGATGCATGCGGTGGATGAAAAAACGAAACTGCGCGGGAGTAGCCAAAGAAAGATGCAGTTTTCGAAGGGAAAAGGAGTGCACAGTACCTTGAGATTCCTTGGAGATGGCCAGGGTGGATTGTTGCACAGGTAAACACACACAGCGATGACAATTATTGATTTTGAACCGGGTTTTCGAATTTTTACACGACAGCGAAAGCGGTTGCCGCCATTCAGTTTTCGATCGAATTTTGTACTTCCACTTCTCCACACCAGCGCGAGAGGCAGCACTGTCCATAGAATCCGCGCTTGTGTGTAGCGGTCTTGCTCGTACACACGCAAGTAGGTATGTGCAGGAGCGGGATAAAAGGTAGGGAAATGTTGCATCAACCAAACGTTACAATTTACGAAGATTACGAAAAAATATATTGAATCGGCGCATACATTTCCCCGGGCTTGAAGGGATGCCTTCAAAACAACTGAGACTAGTGTTTAGCCACATTTCTAAATTATGATCTACAAATACTAAACGAATGTAACTTACGATAATTTCCTAACCTAAACATGCAAGTTTACCAAATTATTGATTAGGTAAGGGACAGAGACGTACAACTGGACGCAAATATGAGCCAGTTGCAGTCCTAACACGCACTATCCGTGTAACTCCATCGGAACCAGGAAAAACTTCATCTACGATAGCCAAAGGCCAGTGAAGGGGAGGGCAGTTGTCTGTTAGAAGAATAACAACAGTCCCGACAGTGATGGGATCGACTGGTGTATTCCACTTACATCTCTCAACTCAACATCTAAGCATGCCCAGGGAGGGCCATCAAACCAAAGCGGATGTCCAATTAATTGAGAAGGTTTCAGTCCACGAGAGAGGCAATCCGCTGGATTTTCTCTACCGGACACGTGATACAAATCATGTGGTGACAAGTGATTTTGTATTTTTGTCACTCTATTGGCCACAAACGTATCCCATCGATGAGGCGATGAATGCGCCCAACAGAGTGCGACAGTCGAATCCGAAAAAGCGAAAACTTTATTAATATGAAAGCGGGATTGGCAAGCGACAATTATGTTATTCAAGAGCTGAGCAAGAACGAGTATAGCGCAAAGCTCAAGACGAGCAAGAGATACGACCTTCTGAGGAGAAACCCTTGACTTTGCGCTAATGAGGCTTACGGTATTTCCGTCCCGATTGTGGACGTGAAAATAAACTACTCCACCGTAGGCCTTTTCACTGGCGTCAGCGAAGCCAAGTAGTGTAACGACACTATCAGCGATGATTCCGACATGACGAGGAATTTTTATATTAGAGAGTAAATGGAGTTCTTCTCTAAATTGAGCCCAAGCATGAACAATTTCATCGGGTGGTGTGTCATCCCAATCGCACTCACACAGCCAAAGCTGTTTAATAAGCAATTTCGCATGAAGAACTACAGGGGCCACAAATCCCGTTATGTCCCATATTTTCGCGACACATGATAATATGGTGCGTTTCGTACAAGCTTGTGTGGGTACGCTAAGCTTTAAGCTAAAGCAATCAGATGCGGGTGACCAACACAAGCCAAGAATCTTGTGTTGTTCCGATTCATCGAATTCTTTGACAGATGAAAGACGATGCGACAGTGGAATCGAATTAAGAACAGTTTGCGAATTACTAGTCCATTTTACTAATTCAAACTGACCGGCTTTCATCAGACCTATCATTTCAGATGAGGTAGATATGCCTTCCGTCTCATCTAGAACTGAGTAGACGAAGTCGTCCACGTAGAGTCCGTGGTCAATGATGGCTTTAGCTTTTGGAAAAGAGTCGCCTTCATCGACAGCGAGTTGTTTGATTGTTCGTAGCGCATGAAACGGACTAGATTTCAGGCCAAATACGACACGATTAAATTCAAAAACCTGTAAAGGCTGTTGCGGAGAGAAGCGATACAATATACGTTGAAATCGGCGATCACATTCGCGAATACCAATGCTGAGAAACATTTGGCGAATGTCAGCTGAAAGCGCGACAGGAAACAAGCGAAAATTGACGATTATATTGAACAAGTTCCCTTGAAGATTTTGTCCACTATAGAGGAGGTCGTTAAGAGAGACGCGAGTGCTTGTCTTGCAACTACCATCTAAGACGATTCTTAACTTAGACGTGACCTTGTCCTCTCTTACAACTCCATGATGCGGTATGAAATACGATTGATCCGAAGATTTTGTGTCTGCAGGTACAGGCGAAATATAACCCTTGTCTAAGTATTCGTTGATGACACCGTCGTAGGCCGTCTTCAACTTCGGAGAGGTCAGCAATTTTTTCTCTAAGCAAAGAAACCTTCGCTCACTTGCTTGTCGAGAATCACCAAGAGAATGTTCATCTCCTTTAAAGGGCAGCGCTACTACATATCGGCCATCATCAACGCGAGAGGTCGTGCGAGTGTAAATTTCTTCACAGGTTTTGTCGTCTGGGCTGAGTATGGGTGGGGCGATCAGCTCTTCCAACTCCCAGAATTTACGCACAGCAGAATCTAGAGGATCCGCAATACAACAAAACGAAGCGGTTTCGAAACGATTGATATGAGTTGGTATCTCACCAACAATCACATAGCCAAGGACAGTTTCCAATGCGAGCGGGGAGGGACGAGAAGGTTGTCCTTGAACCTTGTGCGACAAAAGAAGATGCGGGAAGATCGCGGCTCCGATCAGTAAATCGATCGGACCTGAGACGGAGTACGTATCGTCCGAGAGCGGTAAGGTTTCAAAGTTCGACAAATGCGAAACATCGACAGAGACAGTCGGCAAGCATTCAGTTATCTTATCTATAACCAGTGATTCCATGTCGTAATTAATGTTACGATCGAAACGAGAAAAAAATCTAATATTTACCGACCCTTGAACACTTTTAGTCGAACCACCTATTCCCTTAACGGTAGGAACAGCGCAGTTGCGATTCGTATTCAATCCTAAACGTTGGCAGCAACTACGAGTTATAAAATTGCTTTGTGAAGCGCTGTCCAACAAAGCACGGACGAGGTGTTCATTACCACGAGAATCAACGATAACGACACGCGCAGTTGCGAGCAAGATCGTGGTAGGGCCACGCGGAACGAGTTTGTTATCTGATAACGCACAAAGAGTGACGTCACCAGTGCGAGCGGGGCTAGCGAATGCGATGGACGTGTCGTCTTGTCCCGCGGACTGCGGCGGGGGGGGCGGCAGCGAGGCGGGCGCCAATGTGCGCGCGCGCAATAAGCGAATTACTATTATTACTAGCTACAGATGCATCCCGAAAACACAACAATGTATGGTGTTTCAAATTACATTTTTTACACAAAGAATTCGACCCGCAAGTTGATAGACGATGTCCAGAACTGAGACAATTAATGCACAAATTATTTGCCTTAACGAATTTAAAGCGTTCATTTGGATTATAGTTATGAAACACAGAACATTTGTAAAGGTGATCGTGTTTACTATTGCACAAGGAGCATGAAGATTGCTGAGAACTGGATGCGGCATTTACATAGACTTGCGTAGTGTAAGCGGTATGTGACTTAGATGCCGTGTCCATTCTACGATCGACATTCTTCTTCGATGCTTCATGTCTTACCGACGAAGTGCGCTGCAATATTTTTATGTGATCGCGAACAAATAATGATAGATCATCGAATGTGGGCATTTTACAAGTTCGTTTGTATGACTCGAATGAGCGAGCGGTTTCTGGGTCTAATTTCTTGAGTGCGATATACAAAAACACGAAATCTGATAGGTCATCGATCTTTAGGTTTTTCAATGCGGCGACTGAGCATGCAAATTTATCTAGAAATTGTTCGAGATTGTTAGGATTTGCGGACGAAATACCTTTGAGATCGAACATTTGATCTAAATACGAAGTAGCCACTAGCCGTTTATCTTCATATTTACTTTTTAGCAAATCGAAAATTAATGAGTAATTTTCGTCACAAGGAGTTATGCCGGCACAGACTGATCGCGCCTTGCCAGTTAACTTGCCTATCAAATAATACAACTTTTCCGATTCGGTTAACGAGCTATTGTTATGTACAGCATTTTGAAAACTAGCGAAAAATAGCGGCCAATTCTTTATATCCCCGTTAAATTCAGGAATTTCGATCGGTGGTAATCTAGGCGATTTGTGTTGAGATTGCGTCACGGGTTTGACGTCATTAGCCTGCAATTGCAATTTTTTGGCGGCGCGTCGAACGCTGCCCAATAGGTCCTCAAACGCGGAAAGCGGCTGGTAATCAATCATATAGTCTGGATTTAATTTAAGTTCGCAGCTAATTATTTTGTCCAACATACTTTGAAAGTCACCATACAAATCATCTACGGTTTCCATTTCAATCAAAAATGATTCCCTAGATGCTTCCGATTGAAGGTCACTCGAGTGATGACAAATCCTTTGCATACGAGCGAAAATCCTGTCTCTCTTAGCATAAAGCATCTTTAACTGTGAATCGAACTCAGTTGTAGGTGCCATTTCAATAAGATAAATACCTATTAAGAATGCTAGCTTCTGCAATTATGTAAACAAATAAGCGGCGGAGAAACGAGTAGGTACCTACCTGTGTACAGCTGTTAGCGATAGCGAGTAGATGTGAAGGTATTTGATGCGACGTGATAGAACAAATAATATGGGTATATACCTAGCTAGGTTTTAATATTGCGAGTTGCTGGCTTATTACTTCCGAATGGAACAACTTTTTATTTTAAGAATGTAAACAAACTATTTACGTACTAAGTAAGTGGAGTCATGAACACTTAATTGATATAATATAGTAACGATTTACTTATAAGCGGGATGAGCGACAATAAGATAAATTAATGTATGATTTATGCGAATTAATCGATTAAGAAATGACAACAAATTTTACGAAAGCAAGTACCTACCTACCTACTTATTATGAAACGAAATTAGCGATGCGGGTTAGACGAATTTTATGTAGGCAGGTGCCTAGTTGAGATGAAAGCGAAACGACACTAATTTTTATTTTAAAGCATGTACCTATCTAGATATATGTATAATATTCTGGATAGAATTACGAGATTTGCTAGTAGCGATGGAGTTACATTGTATGTATTGATGCGGGTCAAGCGAAACGACTAATCGAATATTTAGGTAAACCGATATAGGTTTAGGTGATTATCACAAACAAATCTTATTGTTTTTGTGACTATGTACGAATATTAAAACAAGATGCAAATAAAGCGAACGAATGAGATTGAGCAAAATATGATAAAAAAAACGAAATATAGGAGGTAGGTAGGTTGAACGCGGCAACCGAGCGATTTTGTTCAACGAAATTTATGATTTTAGAGAAATACCAGAGTGATAGCTAACACCGATTCAATATCCGGCAGAAGGATCACAAATGTTTGCGCGGATTAAGCTAAAGTTAAGTGGACTGTATAATTTTGGTTGATGCATGCGGTGGATGAAAAAACGAAACTGCGCGGGAGTAGCCAAAGAAAGATGCAGTTTTCGAAGGGAAAAGGAGTGCACAGTACCTTGAGATTCCTTGGAGATGGCCAGGGTGGATTGTTGCACAGGTAAACACACACAGCGATGACAATTATTGATTTTGAACCGGGTTTTCGAATTTTTACACGACAGCGAAAGCGGTTGCCGCCATTCAGTTTTCGATCGAATTTTGTACTTCCACTTCTCCACACCAGCGCGAGAGGCAGCACTGTCCATAGAATCCGCGCTTGTGTGTAGCGGTCTTGCTCGTACACACGCAAGTAGGTATGTGCAGGAGCGGGATAAAAGGTAGGGAAATGTTGCATCAACCAAACGTTACAATTTACGAAGATTACGAAAAAATATATTGAATCGGCGCATACAAAACCGAAATCAATTTTCAAGCTATAGGTACCTACTTTGATTTAAAGAATTATAGACCATAGCAGTGCTACCAACTCCTTTTGGCAAAAATTCGCTATCAGCACGTCAAAAACGCGCCAGAAGCGCTAAATGGTAACTACGACGACTGGTACTACGAAAAAATGAATGATAATGAATTTCGGTATTCATCCACTTCATTAGCAATAGTATAAGAACCACAACTTGCTGCTATTCGAACTTCGGCCGCAGCCTGCGGATGCAGGTCGCGATTGCAGGTAACACACATCTGAAATGCAGCCACTGCCTGCTTCCGCAGTCGAGAGTGATTCCGAGGTTGGCTACACGTGCTGCGACAGGCAGCACGTCGGACTTGTCTAAACAGGTGAACAACACTCGCAGCTGAGGCTCGGTAGCACGTGCTGCCGGAGCCGCAATCGGAATCTTTTTTGCAGAAATTCATATTACTACATAGATAACCAGAGCCCTTACTCGTAGTCCAGGCTTTGCGAAGTTTACTCAAACTTTCGCGTTCGCGTGTGGCTCCATAGATTTTGGTTAGTTCTTCCTCGTTTCTGCTAGGGGCGCTTTACAAAAATGTATAGGGCCATACCGAAACAGCTGTAGTTTCAATTTACGTGTAAACCTGGATTAACCCCTCAGTTGTGCAGCACAGCCGACTTTGCGCAGCTGCTGCAAGTGCTGTTTGTAGCTGTAGCCTGCTGCCGAGATTCGAATAGCACCTTTAAGGATTATTACGAGCAATATCAAAATAATCAGGAATATCTCGGATAATTTCAACTGCAGCTTTTTGTTAGTAGTAAAGTGAGTGAAACCTAAAAATATAAGTATTCTTTCTTTTTGATAATCTTTTAGTTTACAAAAATGTATGTTTCTATAAAATATGTAAAAAGACACCTCAGTTCGTAAAATTACTAGTTGAAACACTTAAAACGAGTTAAGGAAGGAGCATGTACCAACTGTTGAAAAAGAAAATAATTATATCAACCCCTCCAAAAAATTGCTAAGTCGGAATACCAAAAACGAAATCTGCCAATACTGAATACATCATCTGATCGACTGAATTTGACATTTCCTTTTTTTTGACAGCAACAGTAATAAAATAGTGATTTTTTTAAATAATGTGCCCATTTTTGGACAGGCCTTTAAGCTCATACCGCCACTTCTTATGTATGTAATCTATAATGTAAAAACAATAAAAAATCATTGTAATTTTTCTGGTGGTCTAATATTAATTTTAATTAGTGATATGAAAACAGCAAAAAATCACTAAATTTTTGAAGCACATCTCATTATTATAAATGATGTTTTGTTTTCTACCTACTTGCAAAAAAAAAAAAACGACAGGTCCATTCGCTGCATCCTTCTTTTCGCTTCATGCCAAGTGGGAGCTCTCGAATCAGTCAAACCATATGAAAATACAATCAATTATACTAGACTGAACACATAAATAAACTGACAATCAAAACCATTATTTTATTAGATTGATTAGAAACTATTGACACCAGTAAAAGTAGGTAAAAATGCAATGGTAACGCCACTCATGTTGTGAATTCCATAACGGTGAACTTTTACTATCATAAAATCCGTCAAACTCCTCGCCACTCTAAAACATGTAAAAACACCTACTTAGCTGCTAATAAGAACATTATTACAGTACTTTTTTATCCCATCTATTCGAAAAGGACGACTTGGTTCGCTTTTAAGTGCACCCAAAGGTGGTGTTTTCTAGAAGAAACTTTTAGCGGGCAGTAATGAGTTTTTAATCATTTTTATAAGTACGCCGCAATTATCTTGCTGCGCACTTTTTAAATTTGGAAAATGTTAGTGTTCAGCGCTAAAGAAATTTGATTTTGCAAAATGAAACCTATTTGCGATGTCCTTAAATGTTCTAAGTTGAGAAATTTTGATACGAATTAGAAGTTCCGAATTTAAATGACTTTAACCCCTAGGGAGTTTCTTACAACATTATTGACTTGCTAAAGCCCTCGAGATTGTGTTAAGATAATAATGGCTCGTTTTACGATGAGATTATATGACATATAATGGGTCATTTTCAAGCAGGTGGTAGAAAAATAGATTTTTGCATCGGGCGACGTACTTTGAATCCCTCGCTACGTATAGGATTCTACTAAAGAATCCCTTACTTCGCTCTGGATAAAAAAAAAGCGGCCTCGCGGCAAAATATTATTTTGCTCCCTTATGATGCAATTTACTATTTTTGCCGCCATAACTAGGTACATATTATGTAAACAAAAATATGAATTCAACATCAATCTATTCGGAAAAGTTTTTCTTAAACAAAATAGAGATTTCGATCAACGCGGCGCATTTCAAGCCCGATATATCGTAACTTTGAAATTGAGAGCCTTCGAAATTGGTTCACGCACACCACAACAAGCTTGCTGGTGAACACGCACACTTGCTCATTGTCACATCCAATTACGGTCATGTGCATGTTACCGCAACAATGCGAAATATTGGACTTTGACGAATTTCTGTGTTAACTAAATAACAATAATCTTTTAGATTGTATTATGATAACCTACCTACCTATGGTAACCTACGAGTACATAGGTCTTTAGAAGAAATTTTGACAAACCCAATCGATTTTAGTCGGTAGGCCTATATTCAGCAGTTGACTATTAAAAAGCCGGTATCAAAACGTGAATAACTTGCGATCGTTAATTAATATCACTGTAGTAAATATCAGTTATACCACAAAAGTTTTACGCACGCTTTAGACAATGTTTAACAGTACAGATTGCACTGTTAAACAGTGTTTAAAGCGTGTTTAAATTTCTTGTGGTAGGGCGGTATATGTTTGATTATTTCTAAACACGTACTGTCAAAAATATGTACTAAGAAACCACTTTGGCCACCTTTGGCAATCTTGCGTGAGGTTCGACTATAGGCATATATGTCATATATGTCATTATGAATATTTATGAATAATTTTGTATAAGAGTATTGTTTCAATGAAGTTCCTAAAAATGTGTATTTGACTTAATTTTTTTTTTCTCTTGTTTGTATTATGTACTTCTATATGTTTTTTTAGATACCTTGATCTGTTAATAGTTGTTGATGTTTTAAGCGCTCTGTCACATATTTGTTAATTTTGTATGTTAATATTTTATATGCTTTTTAAATCTACCCTTGAATTAAAGGGGCTCACCAGAATACCAGCGTTGAGTGCTGGGTCCTCCCAGCACTCAACATTTATAGCTGAGGTGGGTCCCTTTCGACGCTTTTTATTTCTTTTTAATTTTATAAGTTCTTTGTACCTACCTATAAGTATGTCGAATAAAAAATATTTCATTTCATTTCATTTCATATATTCAAAATATGTTCTTAGTGGGAAAATTTGATACAGGACAATAACTGTTTAATCAAATTCCACGAAATGAAAATATTCCAGGTAAAAATCTACTAGATACAGCCCAAGGATTTGACAATGCGAAATATTGTGGAAATAATGGACATTGATGAATTTCTGTGTCAACGAAATTACAATTATCTTTCAGATGGTATCATGGATGTGTTACATAAACATTACGTTTGGACAAAAAATCCTTGGTTTGTGTCCAGTAGCTTTTTTCCCAAACGTAATGTTCTGTTTTTGAAGTTAAATATTATACTCGTACGGCTGGAGCGACGGCCAATGCGGCGGAGCAGCACAAGCGGCGCAAATATGCTAACTTCAGTAGTGTTTACATAATTGAGCCATTTGGAGTTGAGACATTGGTTCCGTGGGGGCCGGGAGCTCATCTTATTTTCAAAAGTCTTTCTGAGCGTCTGATGGACGCGACGCGTGACCAAAATGCTGGTGTTCATTTGGCTCAACGCATAAGCATTGCCATTCAGCATGGCAATGCTGCCAGCATGCTGGGCACGCTGCCAACTGGCAGTGGGCTTGAGCATTTGGATTATCTTTAGACCTTCAAGGGTCTGTGGATGATCCAATGCTTTTTTATGTAGTAGTAGTGTAGGTAGTTTTAGCATATAAGGTAGTACCTATTGTAGTTTGTTGTAGTTATAAAGGCTTTTTTCCCGTTTAAAAAAAATATTAAACGCTAGTTTCAAGCAGTCGATATTTTCTCTGACAAAGTTCAAACCCTATCAGCTACAAGAAAAACCCAGCATCATTCAGATACCACTGTTTACGATTGGAAACAAAATGGCCTCAAACGGTTCACTCACTTGATTTGTTTAAACATAGAAAACCGACTATTATAGAAAAAAGCTGCCGATTTTCATATAAAAGTGTTCAAACACTACTGATTATGTGAATCAACCAAATCAACAATTTGCGAGAAAAGCATGTAGGGGAGATGTGGCATGAAAGGGACATTTTTGATTTTGAGGTACTAATAAGTTATTTGGAACTGGTAAAAGTCAAATAGAAAGCGTTTTTTTATTTAATTATTGAAATAAAACAGAATATTTGTCATTAATCAATAATAAGGTGTTTAGTTTTGCATTACAAAAATGTATTTTGTGCCTTTCATGAATTAACAGTATTGAAAAGGACACAGTAATTTAAGAAAGGGACAGTACATAATTTCGAAGAAATAATAATATGTATACAATAACAACACAAATCAAATTTAAAAGTGTCTGAAACTATCAAATTAGTGCCATTATTAAATTCTACCGTTTTGATTTTGAAAATGAATGCAACTATACACTTTTGTATCAAATTTAAACTTGAACAGAAATCAAAAATATTAAAAGGTTTTGTCAGATGTAATGAACTTAAAAATTGTTAATAGCTTTGCTTATAATCAGTCAAGAGAGTTTATAATCAGTTGCTTTATAATTTACAAGAAAGGAAACACTTATTCACTCGTAACAATGATGAAAATTTGTATAAATCAAGGAGTAATTAAAAACTTTATCAATATTTTTTTATTTTTAGACTTTTACTGCACTTGTAACTTAACGTAAAAACTTGATACTTACGAAACTTGCGCGCGTGCTGCCACTCGCCATATTTGGACCTCAAGGGAGATAGAATTGTACCTACGTACATACATATATATGTTGATTCCACTTTTAAAATTATTTTTTGGAAAATTTGTTGAGATTTGGGATAAGTTGTAGAACAAAAGTTGTTTGTTTTGAAGTACACAATATGCCCTTAAAAGGATACTTATAGATTTCCAATAACCCTGTATAGTAGTTTAGAAGTCAATGAAGTTGTTGTTTGTATGACAGAGATAATGGACAATGAAATTTGTGAACAAAATTGAATGTAATATAGTAGTTTATGCAACTGTCATATAATGAAGGGTATTAAAACACGAGTGTGAGTTGCATCGCTCTCTCGCTGCGCTCGTTTCATAATAGTAACAAGTGTTTTAATACCCGTGTTATATGCAGTTGCATACACTACTTTATCTTTACTAATAAAAAATAAAATAAAAAAAAACATATTGCGAAACATTAAATTCACGCGTACGTGTATTGTCACAGTGAACTTGGCGCCATTAAAATCTAACCAATGATAGCGCAGCTGCGCGCGCAGGGCCAATCAGGAGCGAGCGCGCGATGTTATAATGAGATTTTACGATATCGATGTGGATATTATAACATCATGTGAAATTGCATAAATTGAGTGTTTTGTTGTCTGCGCTATAACAGTAGTCATTATAAGTCAAGTATTGGAAACATAAGTAGAATGTTACAACATTAGTGTAGATAAAATAAATAATTATTTGTTTAAATTTATGAGTACAATGAACTCTTACGAAATGTCTGATGTCAAGAAAAACGTTCCATGTCTTCGCAAGCCAACTGTAACATTAAACCAACAAGTTAGTTTATATTCCTAGTATTACCTCTTACTTTACCGATTGGCATCGTCAAAGCAACCATTTTAAAAGCAGTATTTGAGTGCCTCGACATGATGAGGGCTCGTTTCGAAACGGAGAGACTTTGAACGCACTGTCGCATTGAAAGCTTACGGAATGTGATACCCATGGAGGTCAATATAGAGGTTCCTTTAAACCGACGCCAAGCGGGAAAATTATATGCGCCGGGCGATACATGCTCTTTTACGATACTTGCATGAACGCTTAAGACAAAGGATTTTCAAAGATATAATTTAATTCTAAAGTTGAAATGTCTTCCTCCTCCCTGGTGAACCGCGTGCTCCAATAGATGCCTTCAGCTGATCGCTTCGGAGATGGATTTGAGCTGGTGATGGTGATGAATAATGCTACACTAAACGAGGTTGCATGTTGAGCACTCTGCATCCAAGTCAAATATAGGTTAGGATATAACATCATTTGTATTTATTTTTTATTTGACCGAAGCAGACAGAGTGAGGCGTTTTAATGTTGCGCTATTTATTAGCCGATTTCGATAATATTTATTCAAATCGTTTAATATCTAAACTCTAACAAGATTTGCGATGACTCAAATCAGTCAAAAGTGAGTCGAGATATAGACTTTAACATTAAGTCAAAGAGATGTGCCGCAAGGTCTACTGTTCGGAGAACTACAAGCTTTAATGTTTAGTTGATATTTAAATTTTGTGTGAAATTTTGTATGTGATATGGACATCAGACATAATTTATTATTGTTTTTAAGCTTTCGCGATTTGAACACATTATGTTTATGTACTACGGGACTAATCGCACACTAAAATTACGAGATAAATAAATACCTCATCATCGCGACGTTTCGACCGAGTTGCATCGATCGTGGTCATGGCTAGACCGATGGGTAATGAGGTATCTCGTAATTTTAGTGCGCGATTAGTGCCGTAGTACATAAACATAGTAATTTATTATGTCTGTATCAAAGAAAATAAATGATGATGATGCTATAGGCGTTTACGCGATAGTAGTAATGTTTTTAGCGTAGTGTTTCATGAGACATTACGTCCCTGCTAGACTGAGGCGTCACGCCCTATCTCCAGGCATCTGTGGTGCTACCAATATGCAGTATACGGGTAAAGGCATGTGACGGGAATAAACATGGAATTTATACCGAAACGTATCAGAACTTTAGCTTTGAATACACACTGAAATTCAGGTAATATAAACCTGTGAGAGGTAGTTGAATGTTTAGTGAATGTGGTCTCAAGTAAGGAAATATTGAGGTGGACTATTGTTTGGCAGAGGAAATGAAAACGAACGATTATATTATGAACACAATTATTATCCAGATTTTTTTTTATCTAGTTTTATTGTATATATCGGTTCACAATTGGCGAAATTATCGATGAACATACACAAAAAATACATACAGACGAACACAGAACCTCCTCATATTTGGAAGTCGGTTAAAAATCTCACAAATTTTCCTATCTACAGCTTAGAGCTTTCTGAATTGTTTATATTTTTATTACTCTTGCTTTGTACAGTAAACGTCTCTAAATTACGTACTAGCACCCATAGCAGATCCGGAACCGTAATGCCGAAGTGTACCACAGAAGTCGTATAATATCCGATTCGCATAAAGCCAAGGTTGTCGTATTCGATTCCAATATGCAATATACAGGCGTATGGCGCTCAAGCAGGACATAAAGTGGGATCGGGAGCGAAGTGGGATTCGCGCTTACAAATCCGCAGGCCGAACCGCGCTAGACAATGTGGCGACGAAGAGGGTGAGAGTGTGTTAGCTGTGGAACCGCGAGACACTGAAAACGCGTCAATTAAAATGCATACTGTGTCTACCTATATAGACCGTAACAATAATTTACAGGGTTATTCCTAATCAATTAACATCCTTTTAGATGCTTATTCTGTACATCAAAACTAACAACTTTTGTTCAACGAATTTTGTCAAATCTCCAAAAAAAGTTGTTGTTCCATAAAAAAATATCGTTCACCCTCGACAAAATGTATGGAACAGCTGATTACTTTTTGAGTTTTGGCAAAAGTCCTAGTACAAAAGTTATTAGTTTTGATGTACAAAATAAGTCCCTAAAAGGATGCTAATTGATTAGGAATAATCCTGTATAGAAGGAGTAAGATCACAACCAGGACATAAAGCGGGATCGGGAGCGAAGCAGGATCTGCTCTTTTAAATCCGAACCGCATTAGACAATGTAGCGAAGGAGAGGGATGTACAACCCGGTCAGAATATCTGTGTTCCTCGCTGGAATGCGGCGCCTCTCCCGCTTCCCCTGTCACCTCTCCGCGCACTCCCCGGTGCGACAGTACTGTTAGCATCTTTGTTGCCGATATACGTCCCGATAATAATTTACGCCCGGACGGTATACTAGACGTCCGGTAATGTATATACGTCCCGATAATTCGATATGACGTCACGAAGTCAGGTGCACAGATATTGTGACCGGGTTGTATCAGTTTGTACACAATGCAGATTAAAATTTATGTTTTTTTTTGGAAAGTTGTCGAGATTTGGGGAAAGTTGTAGAACAAAAGTTGTTTGTTTTGATGTACAGAATATGCCCTTAAAAGAAAGCTCATTGAACACCAATAACCCTATAATGTTGTGGAACACCTATTACGTATGTAATAGGAGTTTTCATTTCCTTGTGCGCAGCTTGAGACTCCAGCATCATTATAAAGTGAAGCGAGACGTATATTTTCATTGTTGATTTTATTGCCACCCCTATTATAGGTCCCCTATCACGTAAAACATCAACAAAAATTGTGCTACTTTTTTGTTAAAATTTACGTTCCGGGAGAAAACTCTTTTCATCCCTTAAATTACAACATTTTATATTTTATTATGTTTTTGGTGTCAATCGCTTAAGTAAAAAGTATTGTACGTTCGTACGTGCTACATTTTTTTTTCAGTAATGTTTTAACTTTATGTATACTTTTCAGCCAAAGTTTTGCATTTAATACGACTTTCTAGGGGACCTTTTATATCCTTATACTGTACCAGCCTTTTTAATAGTCCACTGCAGGACGTAGGCCTACCCACGAAGGATGATTGGGCCATATCCACCACGCTGGCCCAGTGCGGGTTGGTGGATTCACATACGGCATATAATTTCTTCTACGACCGTATGCAGGTTGCCTCACGATGTTTTCCTTCACCGAAAAGCCAGTGGTGTGGAACTCCGTACATAAATTCCAAAGAGCTCATTGGTACGGGACCGGGGATTTGAACCCACGTACTCGCGATTGTAAGGCGGGTGTCACTACCTCTTGACCACCATGGCTTAAAGTTATTTAAAAAACTGTAAAAACTAAGACGTATATAATAAACCTAGCGATTCAAGTGCTTATTATAATTATGAAAACCAACACTCAAATTGTTTAATATTTAGAGGTGATAACAGCTTATTGTTTTTGTATGGACAAGTTGGCGCTCAAAAAAGTAAATAGCGCGGGTAATTCTCTGATATTCAAAATTTCTTTTTGTGTCAAGAATTATTATTGAATAGATATCTAAATCGCTCGCGCTCATGCATCTTTACAGCCTAATTCTAAACAGGATCTTTATAAATAAGGTTAGCGCGACGATGCATGCCTTATTTGTCTATTGCACTACTCCGCCAAACTACTATCTTTACTTCCAAAATATTCATACTTGCTCTCGTAAAAACGAAAAAGAGAGTATTTCCCTCTCAAGAATGCTTCCAATTGGCGATCCACCTAAGCGACTTACATGACGGCATGTTACGTATGCTATTATTGCGTTTTGTTTTGCTGCACTAATCCAACAAATCTTTAATTTAATTGGTATAATATTTACGACGTAAGTACGTGTGATTATGTGAGTCAGCATAAGAGGATGTTTAATTTAAGACAAATTTTTAGCGTGTTTATTGTTTGCTTTTTAGAAGTTTGTCTTATATTAAACATAATACTACGGAACCATAATAATAAACTTTTATGGTTCCGTAGTAAAACGAGGAACCCTTATAACTTCGTTGTGTCTGTCCGTCGTCCGTCCTCCGCCCGCCCGTCTTTCCATCCGTCCGTCTGTCCGTCTCTCTGCCCTAATAATACAAAGCCTTCCACAAATACAAACTAAATTGCATGAAAGTTGATGTAACAATAGTGTAAGTATAGATCTCAATTTTAAATACTTAAAATTTCAGAACTGTATACTTAAGGGGTAGCTCGTGTACATGTGAAGTGAGGATGAAACATTTTTTTCAACCCTTTCTTTGAATAGTATTTCTAAAATGAATGTAAGGTTTTCTAAACGATTTTTTGTCCCATGTAAGTACTATTTTGTGAGATATAGGTCGCCAAAGTAGAAATAATCGGCCAAGTGCGAGTCGGACTCGGGCAGGAAGGGTTCTGTACCGTATGGTAGCCACTCTTAATATATTTTAATTATTTATTTTATCTAAGAACCCCACGTAATTATTAGAACTATTTATGTCCTACCATTTATTTTTGAAGTATTAAATAACATAAAACAATAAACTAAAATAACTTATCTAAACTTAAATATCCTTTCTAAACTAAACTAATTTAAAAAATAGACATTGTTTAACCTACAATGTATAGAACACATTTTTCCGCTTATTTACGCTGCAGTCGCTAAGTCTGTCTAGGTTTCCCTACATTCATACAATCGTGTTTTCGACAGAGGTTTTCACTTGAATAAAACATTTTTTCGGTTCAACGGCCAGCTTTTGTTGTGTCTCATTTTAATTTCAAAGGCTTTGTTAATTTATTTGTCGCATAAAGCACTTTCTTGTTGAAATAATTCAGTTAATTCCAACTTTTTGAGTATTAAGTTTCAAGTTGGAACGAGTGTTTCCATCTGAAAGTTAATTAAAAATGAAGAGTAGGTACCTAGTTTTCGAGACTTTTTGTAAATGCTAACTAAGATCTGCACTAATTCAATGAAGTGAATTGTCTGAAGTTATTTCTTTTATTTCTTTGCTAACTACCGAATTTTTCTAGAATGTTTGCTGTGGAGACGAATAATAGGTACCTATTCACTTACGAAACTAACAAGTGAAATAGTTAGTGAAAAGTCATAGATATATCATATTGATTTCCATTACTCCATAGCAACTTATTGACATGAATCGAAGTTAACCAAATCTGTTTACTGGATTTCAGCAGTAAAAGACTACAGAGAGAATACTAAAGAGTTCAATAGACTACATTCACCTATAGATACGAGTACAATAAACTTAAAAATAAGTTCACTACTCGATACTATGGCAAATACTTGAGATTGCAACGCCAATATCCTCCTACTGTAACGTAAAGAAAAAAAACACGTCTAAATTAAATCATCCCTGTCCACAGCAATCCAGAGCTGTTAGTTTTGCGTAATTGTCCGTCTACCCATGTAGATAGCATCGGACATGGACCACCATTCATATTCATAAGGCTCTGCCTTGCCAACATTGTTCTTGAACATAGATTGGTTCAGATTATACGTGGATATACGATCTTGGACACGTCCCATGTTGGATTTGGGACAATTGGGCCAATGTTACGATTATTTGTGCCAGTTATGAAGAAACAATATTTGTTTTTTTTTTAATGACCTGTGTGTGTGTGTGTGTCTGTGTGTAGCTGTTTATTGTATTAGATACTAGAGCTCTTTGGAAGAACCAACCTAAAGGAAGACTTCAATATTGTTATAGTGCTTATGGCGTAGATGGTTGACAAAGCCCAAAAGATTGTCAAGTTGAAATAGCAGTGGGCAGGGCACACAGGACTGATGACCGAAGGGATCGAAAAATCTTCGAGTGCAGACCACGTACCGGCAAGCGCAGCGTAGGAAGTCCACCCACAAGGTGGACGGATGAAATGAAATTAAGACAGAGGGTCGCGCTGGGTGCAAACCGCTTTCAACCGCAACGTTAAGCAACGTTCGACACGGTCAGTCTTCAGATGGGTGACCTCAGGTAGCATTTATAGCTGAAAGATGCCGTGACTCGCATGACACTTAAAATTGTAGGTCCCAGTGGTTTTAACCTTTTAGCCATGTCGGGGGCATTAGGGCGGCTTAAAAATGTATTATCATTTGTGTCTGTGGCGACACTCACTAGCAATGTCTCTTAAACGTTGCTATCCTATTGTGTCTCTCGGGTTGCTCACGTCGGTAAAATTTGAGTTTATGGCGGTTTCAGACTAGCGTTTTATACGGACGTATAAGCTCGATCTTGGAAGCGTATGTAGGCGCGTTTTTTTGCACATGTGCAACTTGTACAAGCGTTGACGCTCTTGTAAGCTCGCTCGTTCTATCACGGTACCACTGCCGGTACGAGCGAACAAGCCGAAATATGCCCGTTTACGCGAGTACGGTTTTTTGAAGCGCGCGTATGCCGAAACGTCCGTATCCGCGAAAAAAAGTACGCTAATCTAAAACAGCTCTTAGTCTACTCTTAGCCATACTCGTACCCGTAAATGGGAAGTTTTCAGACCTAATTAAGGTATCTATATTCTGTAAAATTATACTGAATAGCCACGACACAGACGCGGTCTAAGTGTAACCAGCTATCAAGCCATTAATATTGCCATAAAGCTCGGACTCCACCAAAATGCAGTGGAGCGGAGCTGACAGAAGCTCTGTATATTAAGATAAGATAAGATAATATATTTATTTGACCAAAAAATTTTTACAATTGCTGTTGGAAGATATGCCATAAAGTATATTAAAGACAAGAGTTTTACACTTTACAGTGGGTTCCAAACTCGGCTAGGCCTGTATTTTGGTAACCCATGAAGTTTAGAATTGCCAGAGTATAGTTGTGCGCGCTCTCGTTTACAGTAGATAGATAGGTATATAGTGTAATTATAGTGAACCGTTTTGGATACAATCATAAAATAAATTAGATAAGATAACATTATGATAATATGATAGACAACTATAATTATATTAAAGTTCGTGAGATTATTGCCAAAATAAGGTAATTAAATTTAGAATAGGTACATAAAAAAAAAAAAAAAAAATAGTAATACTCAAAATCTTTCAAAAATTCAAGAAGCATTCAATCCACGGGTCGCCATCTGCCCTTAGGCATTAAACCTATAAGCTTACAACCAATATCACAAATGGGTATGTATGTTGGAGTAACGCTGCAATACACGAGATCTCTTGAGAGTCAAGGTTTGCATATTATGTATACTGAAGGAATGGCGAATTTTATTTTCTTAGCAAAACCCACAGATCTCACGAGTGTAATCATGTTGTCTCGATCTAGCGCAGCACTAATATCCCACGAAACTCTCTGCTTTAAATTGAATTATTTTTCGTCAAATATGACGAACCGATTTCAATCCTGAACAAAATTCGAACAGTTTGCTCGAATAATTGAGTCATCAATGTATGCCATTTTTATACTATATTGATGATTTTTCATACGCAATGATACAAACGTCTCGCACGTCGTATAGATACGAGTATAAAGCCTCCCTACATCACTTTTGAAACTGGGTGGACGTCTCTTTATCGCTAAGGACTTAAGTATTAGATCTCTGTATATCTTCTCAAGGTGGAGTTTGGCTTGTTGATATCAAGAACAAAGGCAGTCTAGATAGTTTGCAGACATGCTCTAAACGAAATGTGGGAAGTTTTGCAAAAGTTTCGTTATCGCTAAAGAAATATGGTAAGCAGTTGGCGTAAGGACTAGATCGCTGTCTTGCCCAGCTCCGTTCTGATGGAGTTTGGTCTTTAAGGCACGTCAAGAACAAAGACAGTCTAGATCGCTCGCAGACATGTTCTAAGCTAAATGTGGGAAGTTCTAAGTTATGCGAGGCTGCTAGCTTATTATATGCTGTTCGTGCATAAGCTGACGGATGTTGCAAAACGATAAGTTGAGTCAGTTGTGAGTTTCAATATTATGTTTATGATAGGTTAAAAATTTTTTCATCATTAGGCGTTCAAAAAATTATTATTATTTTATTAAACCATGCAATGAATAACATATTCAAATTGCGGATATTTAAGAAATCCAATATTATTATTATTCTCAATCAATGATAATAAAATTCTGGTCCCAAAATATTTTATCCTTGTATACTTATAAATTGTTTAAAAAATCAAAAAAAAAAATAAAAAAATTATGTTAAAAAAAATCCATTGACACGAGATGAATAAATAATAATGCTTGGAGGGTTGCTTGCCCAAATACCAAGCTCCCAAAGACTTTGTCGTCGCAGAGATTGTGGGATTAACCGATCTGCGAACTAGCAAATCTCTTCAAGAGACGTGTCTGCGTCGCGGATTGTGCTCGTATCCTGGTGGTCTCTGTATGTCCGGTCTTTGGTTGTAAGCTTTGTCCTCTTTCAATACTGGTAACCTTTATACCCAACTGCATTTCGTCTAGCTGTCAGCTTTCGCTTTGGTTGCAAGCTTTGCTCTCTTGTGAGACTGGTAACCTTTTAGACCCAACTGCATTTCGTCTAGCTGTCAGCTTACAAGCGTAAGCTCGCCACGTCACTCTGAACGAACTCATTAGCAGGGCTTTTGCCATCGCCAATATTGCAGCCGTACCCGAACCTGTGTTTAATAGGCTCAACATATACCTAAGCATTGCCATTCATCATGGCAATATTGCCAACATGCTAGGCACGCTGCCAGCTGGCAGTGGGCTTAAACATTAGAATCTTTGGACCGTCAAGGGTCTTCTAGACTCTTTTGTACTACTTTAGTGTTAATGGTATATAACAGTATTCAGTTTTTTATACAAATGGTCAGGACGCGAATCATACCTACCTACGCGTTTAGAGTTCGGTACACTCGGTACACAGTCGCGCATCTGCGACAGTAGTGACGAACGGACGTGTGAGGTTGTAATCAGTAAGCGTGCATTTTACCTACCAGACGGGCAGCCCTAGCACGTGTTACGCACTGCGTGGCCACGTGGGGCTGTAGATATTTATTTAAAGGACAGGGCCGAGTCACAATATGGACCGTAACCATCGTATTGTGTTTTTATTTAGTCAAAGCAAGAGATATTTAACTCAACTCAAGCAGTTGTACTCAATATCCTAGTGACCTTGTGTACGAACGATATATAGGTATTAGTTTATGAATAAGTTATAACTTTGACGGAGGTCAATTGGGATATTACTAAGTCACTTTGTAGACGATACATGACTGGCCAACTTTCATAGACCAAGAACATCTAACGGAAATCAAACTATTCGTTTATAATATGGCTTACAGATAATTTGTGAAGCATAAGTAAGATTGTGGAGAAAAAATTAATGTTGGAAAACAAAACAAAATGCCTACTGAAAGAGACCAAATGAACCACGGGATCAATAAATAATGATTTTCAATCCCCGTTAAAAATATTATAAGTTCATTAAGGAGCTGCGGTGGCATAGACTATTCTTTTTCTTATATAAGTCGTTTTCTTCATGAATGAAAGCCGTGTCTAAGTTGGATCGGATTGACCTTGGATCATTGTTTGGTCATTGTTCTCCCACTTGAACTTGCAGATCTTATGGCGTCAAGGATGGGTATTTTGGTCAAAGATTTAATTTGATCCGTTCATCTCGTAGGTGATCAACCGCGCGGTCTTTTCCCGTTGACCTTTCCTACTACTATTAACTTCTCCAGGTTATTTGGGTCTTTGCGAGCAATAATGTAACCAAAGTAGTTAAGTATGCGCTGGAGGCAAGTTTTATTATTATATGGAGCTCTATAAGAATGGATACGGCGCGCAGTCCAAGGAATAAGAAGCATTCACCTCCAACGCCACATTTCAAATGCGTCTATCTTGGTTCTTTCTTCCTTCCGTAACGTCGAGGGTTCTACACCATACTTAAAGGAAAATTGAGAAAAATAATGTCCAAACCAGTCTCATTTTAGTATTGTCCAGATTGTCCTGATCTTTCCTAATTCCTGTGAGTTTAGTCATCGCTGATTTGGACATCTGTATTCTCCTTGTGATTTCCTTACATAGGCATTCGGGTGCATAGCATAGACTAGTACCGTCCTAATTTTGTTCATAACACTACTCATTAACCGACTTCCAAAAGGAGGAGGTTCTATGTTCGTCTCTATTTGATTTGATATAATGTGTTTTATTATTTATTGTGACATTCAATCTATACTCTTTGACATTATAATTTTAATCATGAATTTCATATACGATGTATATGACATTGAAGTATTCTGTATGTATAAAATATATTATTGCTATTTGTATTTAAAATTTGACTTGTAACAGTGGTGTTATCAATAAATGACTATGACTATGACTATGTATTTTTTTGTGTATGTTCATCGATAATTCCGCCAAATATGAACCCATTAAAAAAAAATAGTTCATAAGGCGTATTTTTCCAAGGTGATTTTCCCATTTATAGAGCCGTTTTTTAAAAATCAGCAATAATTAAAAAAAATCGAAATTTTCGTATTTTGTACACGATGGAACGCGGTTTTGCCATTTTTTGCGATAAATAATTATTTTACGTCAGTAGTCGAAAGACCTAATCGATAGATAGATAAAATACAGTCATAGACAACTCGCAAACCACTAATCTATTTGAAGTATAACCCTTTTTAGAGTTCCATACCCAAAGGGAAAAACTGGACCCTATTACTAAGACTTCGATGTCCGTCTGTCCGTCTGTCTGTCTGTCACCTGTATCTCATGAACCATGATAGCTAGGCAGCTGAAATTTTTACGGATGATGTATTTCTGTAGCCGCTATAACAAAAAATACTAAAAAGAAAATAAAATAAATATTTTAAATATTTAAATATTTAATTCCCATACAGTACGGAACCCTCCGTGCGCGAGTCCAACTCGCACTTGGCCGATTATTATTTGTCCAATGTTTTACTACGAAAGTACAAGTTTGGTCCTTTCCGCAAAGAAAAAGGCTGTTTGCTCTGCGGCCCAACGTTAGGTAAGTACTCAAAAATAAATATTTTTTGCCGACGAAAAATTATAAAAGGAAAACTTTTATGAAATAGCTATAGAATAAAAACCGGTTTTTAATGATTAACCTAATATTTTAAGAGTTATCGGCCGCGATAGAAAAACCAGTTCATTAAATGGGCCATAAATCGTAAACGATAGGTTTTACAAAACAAATTGCAGGAAACAAAAGATGCGAATTTTTATGTTTTACAATAATGGTGTCCATAATTTTTGCCCTAAAGTGCATAGTTTCCGAGATATTAGCCAAAAACGTTTTTTCAAGATCTGGATGTATCAGCATGTTGCTATTTTATGCTCAGTATGAATTACTATACTTAGAATAGGTACGTTTTTCTTTGTCTGCGTGCTTCATCTTCAGTCAAATCGTCGCTTACTACCAGCAGACATGATAAGATTAAACACAAACGTACGCGCAATGACCATGTACCGGCAAGCGCAGCGTAGGATGTCCACCCACGAGGTGGACGGATAACCTCATCAAGACCGCAGGATCGCACTGAATGCAAGCCGCTTCTATCTAACCTGTTTTATAAGAGATCCATGGGGAGGCTTTTGTCCAGCAGTGGACGTCCTATGGCTTATGGATGGATGAATACGCGCGATAAAAATAAAAATGTTACTATATCATCACTAATACGATTATTTGGTAAAACCAACTTTTTCTAACTTATATTTTTAAAGTATCTTGGAGAACTAGACACTTTTCCAGGTCATTTAGTTTTACGCTTTTCCACCTCGTTTCAGGCCTATTCTTAGAACTTGTGATCTTGACCGGTTTTCAAAAGTTTCTGCTTGAATAACTTCCAAGCAATTCAATTTTAATAACCATAGATAATAAGACTGCTTCTAGGGTTCCGTACCCAAAGGGTAAAAACGGGAACCTATTACTAAGACTCCGCTCTCCGTCTGCCCGTCTGTCTGTCTATCACCAGGCTGTATCTCAAAAGCCGTTATAGCTAGAAAGTTGAAATTTTTACAGATGGTGTATTTTTGTATGAAACATTTAAGGGGGTATACAAGAAACGTGATTTTTTGTTCGATATCAATAACGGCAACAGGTAGACGCTTGATATATTCAAAAAAATATTTAGAAGCATATTCACTTTAAAATCAAGTAATTGAAATAAAATAATATATTCCAGGGAGGCTCCCAGGCGGTACGGAACCCTTAATGCTTCATGTGAGTCCGACTCGCACTTGGCGGATTATTTAACAATTTATGACCTACGGTGGGCTGGGAGAATGGACTTATGCAAAAGACAACTACTCCAAAGTAACTCTCCTTTATAACTACATCTGCTTTTATGTATTTAGGTATTTATGTAATATTTTATTGTACCTTTAGTTAAGTACTAAAAGCATTTGTCGTGTATTAAGAAAAATGTTTCAGTTTTCTAAAGCTTAAGAAACTTTATCTAAATCAAAAATTGATTTCCAATTTCTTAAACTTTCATATTCGCATGCCCTCTAAATCATTTTCATTTTAATCAAGTCAGAAAAGGGTTGGAGCGTTGTATGAAATATACAGCGGCAATTTCGGAGGTGTTGCCGTCACTCTTCATATCACATTCTTGACAAAAGTGCCACGGCGACAACGGGCCCGGGAGCAGTATGCATTGATGTGGCATTTTAAATTGACACGTGAACTCAATAACGTACGAGTAGATTACGACTTTATATTAGATAGAAAACGCTCGAACCGTTGGCTAGAACGCAATGCTATAAAATGAGAATCAATTAAAACCAAAGATAAATAATAATGATCATACCAGAAAATTGGAAAAGAGTTTTGTCGCATTTTATTTCATATTGTAAAATTTGAGTTTCTTTCAGTGAAAATTAGTAAAAATTGTGGTAATTCGTTAATGATGAACTGAATTACGTTCATGAGTGTAGGTAAGTGATATAATGTCTATCGTGTTGTTTCGTGTTGTTACCATAACTTCATAGATGCATCTATTAAAGTTTCCACTGCTTTACTGAGGTATGACTTTGACTATGCTTGGACTTGACCGTGACTTTTTTGGTAAAATATCGACAATGGCAAATGCATAAACCATGTGATACCAAAATATAAAAGAAGAATTGGGAAGCTGTATGAAACTCGCTGGCTGTTCCTGGTAAGCACACGTATTTAAACAGATTGATAATGCTGTTGTTACTTGAGGCAATTCTCAACCTCAATGCATGGAAAATATTTTCAAGCTTCTGTCAAATCTGTCAAATAATAATATGTAGGTATTGGAATTTGACGTTATCTGTCTAAAAAAAAACCTGAAAGATCCACCAAATCGTCAGGCGTCCCAGGGGGTCTTTGGCTTCACCAAATGTACCTACCTCCCTCGAAGTTCTCCAAAATCACAATTCTAGAGAGAATCTCAGCGCAGAGCTGAGCGGTTTCTAGCTTTACCAAATGTACCTAGTCGTGCATCCTTTAAAATAGTTATTTAATGTGGTCCCCGCTTGAAAATAGTATTTATGAATTCTACTCAAATCTACTGATTTTTCATAAACTACTGAAAATCTACAGCACTGCTAAAATTTACTAAAACATTAGGCAATCTACGGTCACACTGGCTCTAAAGTACAATGCAATTAATAATATCGATCAGCTTCTATCCACCCACAGAGGTAATACAATCAGAGAGATAGCGCTGTTGTTAGCTGATAGCGATTGAGGCAATTTTCAACCACAAAAATGTATGGGAAATCTTGCCCAGAGTTGTCAAAACTGACAAATATGAATTGAAATTTGACACTATCAGGAGAAAAACACGGCAACAATAACTGAATCGCGATATTTTACATGTCTCTTTCTAGCTCATGCCACATTAAATCAATGCATCTCCTTCAAATTTTCTCGATCGGTCATATTATCCTTCTTGTTGTAATAACTCTGTGTATCTGTTAACGGCAAGTATGTAATCCGTCATTGTATACAATTCCTAGGAAATGTATGTAATTCCTAAAATCGCACGGAAATGTGTGAAATAAATTATATTAGACACATTTCCTAGGAAATCTATACATTTCCTATATAGCAATCGGAAATGTAAAACATTTGAGATTTCAAATTGATATCTCAAATATCAATAACAGGGATTTTAAAAATGCCTTTGCAAGAAGAATTGTACTACAGCAAGATGTCTCTGCTATAAATAGTAAATTATGTACTAAGAAAACCAAGTGGTGTCTTATGTCACGGGTGACAATTGGACCCTGAGCGTAGCGAGGGACTCTATAGTTAACTCCCGAGTGCAGCGAGGGTGTTTTAGAATTATTTAGAGTCCTGAGTGAAGCGAGGGGTTCAAGTTGCCCAAGGTGAAGACAAACTTGGTTCTAGAGGTCCATACTCTACTTTTACATAAAAAAATAAGACCATGGCCAGCTCGATTATCATGGCCTAGCACGGGCATTGCAAAGAGGTTTTATTTCATAAAATTGAACTGATACGGGCACCAAAGAGGTTTTATTCTGTAAAGTCGAGTAGAACCTCTTTACAACGCCAGTTGCCGTAAAGAGGTTATATTCGATTTTGCTAAATGAAACCTCTTTACGATGTCCATAAATGTTCTAAGTTGAAAAATTTTCATACGAATTAGACGTTCCAAATTTAAATCACATTAACCCCTAGGGAGTTTCATACAACATTATTGACCTGCCATAGCCCTCGAGATTGTGTTAAGACAATAATGACTCGTTTTACGTTGAGATTCTAAGACATATAATGGGTTATTTTCGAGCAGGTGGCATGAAAAATAAATTATTGTGTACTTCCAAGTGCCATTCCAGCTTACCCTGCAAAAATAAATAGCCATATGGACTGCCTCGTTTACATTTAACATAGTATAATAAAATAAGGAATGACTTTAATATTGTGATATTTATAATTACATAAATAACAGACTGATTACTTACCAAATGAAAGTTTGTCTTTATACGAGGGTCAAACTGAAAGTTCTTAGAACTGGCCACTTATAAACAATATAATAAAAAAATAATTCTATAATTTGAAAATAGAACTCTTTGCCAATATTACTGAGTATATACTTCATTCATTTGTCATTTGTTTTACGATTTGGCGGCAAATTGAAAATTGTCTGTGTCACGTCAACATGAATTTAACACGAGAAAATTTTCGTGCAATGATTTTTTATGACTTTCGATGTCATTTAAGTCAACAAGAAAGTTATGATAGACTACGATTGGCCTTTCACGATGAAGCCCCATCTCGTGCGACTGTTTACAACTGGTTTAATGAGTTTAAACGTGGTCGCACTAATCTCACTGATGATTTACGTGAGGGACGGCCTTCTACGGCGACGACTGAAGATAACATCTGTGTTGTGCGGCGTATGATAGAGACTGACAAAAGAGTGACCTATCAGCAGATTCGGACAAGCTTAGGCATCGGTATGAGTCAAGTGCACAAAATCCTACACGAACATTTAGCGGTCAGGAAGCTTTGCGCCCGGTGGATACCTCATAATTTGACTGAGGCTCAAAAACTCCATCGTGTGGATTGGTGCCGTAAAATGATTGAAAGATTTAACGGAGGTGACTCAAATGCTGTGTTCGACATACTAACAGGTGACGAAAGCTGGATTTACTGTTATGATCCTGAAACCAAAAGACAATCTGCTCAGTGGGTGTTTCCTTTCGAGGAGTTGCCAACTAAAGTGAAGAGAGATCGAAGTGCGGGGAAAAAAATGGTGGCCTCGTTCTTTGGAAGGATAGGTCATTTCGCGACAATTGTGTTAGAGGATCAAAAAACAGTTTCTGCAGAATGGTACACTACCAATTGTTTGCCACTTGTCTTGGAAAAAGTTCGAGAGAAACGACCTCGCAGTAGGATCCTCCTTCACCACGACAACGCCTCATCGCACACCGCCAAGCGAACGATCGACTATTTGGCGACATCAAACGTTGAATTACTGGGTCACCCGCCGTATAGCCCCGACCTCGCGCCTTGTGATTTTTATTTATTTTCAAAAATTAAAGAAAAACTTAAAGGAAAGCGGTTTATGAATGCTGAAGAAGCGGTGGCTGCGTATCGCGATGCCATTGAAGAGACCCCTAAGGACGAGTGGGCAAAGTGCTTTTCCCAGTGGTTCCATCGCATGCAGCGGTGTATTGACGTGAATGGACAATATTTTGAAAAGATATAATAAAACTAATAACTGGCTAATGTAATCAGTTTTTGATTTTCTAAGAACTTTCAGTTTGACCCTCGTAAGAATAAAAAATAAGTTGATTTTGTGAAGCTGTAATTAGTAAGATAATATGAAGATATTATATTTTACGGTATGATTGTTACCTGATTGTTTCAACGCGTGCTTTAATAAAAATTATTACTTATTCTCATTTTAACAACGTGTTTTATTACAGAAAGCATTCTTTTTATACATTTCCTAATACAATATCGGAATTACATACAATTCCTAGAAAATGTACACATTTCCCAGGATATCTAGTTTTTGAAACAAAATTTTTTACATTTCCTAAATAGCTTCGGAATTGTATACATTTCCTAGGATTTGTATACAATTCCTAGATTTCATACATTTCCGTTAACATATCCACTGATAGAGCTATCAGGGACAGGACATCCAAAATACGTATTCTTAATAGCACAACTACGTCCAACTAAGCACAACCGTGTACCATTAAAAAATTTAGCTATTCCTAGGCACCAATATGTTGTCATCTGGCCATAGATCTCCAGCAAGTACCGATCGCAGCAACAGGTACTTTGACAGTTCCTAGATCACAGATGGAGTTAGATGGCTACTTTCTAACAAACCAAGACTAACTCCTAACTTGTTTTTATTACTTTCATGAACGAAAGTAGTCGTACTCTGATAGTAGGTACAAGATTGTTTGGTAAAAACTAATTTAAGTATTTTTTTCGGTAGCCTAGAAATACATTGTTAGTTGATTAGTCATTTGATGTTTCTCTATACGACGGGCATAATAAAGGATATCAATGGAAAATTATGACCAACTTTCACTGTGGGGCCGAATAACCCCGAAATCGTGAAAAATTTCAGGAATTCCGTTCATTTTGTCTAAGGCATTAAACTAGTGATGTTTTTTTATGTTTCAGAGTTGGTCCCATAGCAAAATTTGTGAATTGTGTACCTTGCAAAGCAACATAATATTATAAGGGTTGATTCAGAGGACTATGAATCGATCACTGTTTTCGCGTTTTCTTTTGAACATCGAGATAACTTTAGGTATCACTACATAGTATAAAACAAAGTCACTTCCCGCTGTCTGTCCCCATGTATGCTTATATCTTTAAAACTACGCTACGGATTTTGATACGAATTTCTTTCATAGATAGAGTGATTCAAGAGGAAGGTTTACATGTATATTACACCTGTGCGAAGCCAGGGCGGATTGCTAGTTTTTGATAAAATTTACGTTCCGGGAGACAACTCTTCTCACCCCTTAAATTGTTTCGAAATGTTATATTTTTAGTTTCAATCGCTTGAGTAAGGAATTTTAAATTGCATGCTCATAAGTTTTTTTCAGAAAAGTTTTTAGTTTCTGTATAGTTTTCAGCTAAGTTTTTGTATAAAATATTACCATTTAGAGTCTTATAACTTTAACGTCATTAAAACAACTGTGAAAACTAAGACATTGAACGCTAGCGATTAAAGTGTTGATAAAATGAAAAACAAAATCACTGAAATCGGCTACTAATATTTAGGTTTAGATAACAGGTTATTGTTTTTGTATAGCCCAGTTCGCGGTTCACAATTACATTAAATACCGCATCTCCCACATTTTTCACCGACTTAGTGTCTTGGAGCAGCTCATAACTCGTTCTTAAGTCAATAGCCTCCAGTGGGATGTTTACCGTTTCACACCTGCGCGTGCTTTACTATGCGCTCTACACTTGCGACTTGTGGTAAGTACTTGAAATACTTGAATTATTACTTGTAGAGCAATTTCTTAGGAACGAGGAGTTGTAAGTGAGGGAAACTTATGAAATTATTTGAAACAGATTTCTTAAGCCATGCTTTGTATGGATAGCAATTTACTGAAGTAAGTCATATACAACGAACGGTCTCTGAAAACTTCTGGCATTTACCATGTACCGGCCGTTTTAAAAGTCAAATGCTGACCAAAATGCAAGAATTTTCCAAGGTCTATTCATCCGTCTGATCATTAAAACTTTTACTCAATAGCATCAAGTACGAAACCGCGAAAGAATTAGAATTAGAATCATTTATTGATGTATTGAAATTAATACTGACGAAAATCTACCAAATTAGATGGATCTGGTAGGTTTTCGTCATTCATACAACTGGCACCTTGTTGTGTCTACTTGTATTTATTATTAATTATCTAATGTGATTATTTGATTATTGTGATTTAATTGATGAGAATTAAGTTTAAAATAATGATTGATTGTATAGCTGCAATTAATATTTATCGTAAGTATTTACGAGTAGTTTCTTGGTAATTTTTTGCCATTATGTAGATTGTTGACTATTCAAAAGTGTGTCTCTGACACCCATTTGTCGAATAAATGAACTATGAACTATACTTAAATTAAATATACAACAGTTTGTATAATAATATGTATATGTATAATTGTATATATTTGCTAGCTATTGACACAAGATGAAAGAATAATATGTAGTACCGCAAAATAGATCTCGTCTTTTCACAATACATAAACACAAAATTCAATTTAAAAAATGATTAAAATAAGAATTAACAACTATCTACTTCAGCAATAAGATTAAATGCGTAGAGAGGCAATTGAATTCAAAATTAAATAATATTAGGTCAATTAAAATGTCACGGATTTTCGTCAACACATAGTTACAAAATTAAATTTTAAAAATGATTAGGTACAATTAAATAATAATTTTCAATAGTAGTGTTGAACCAAAAAAAAAATTGCTGTCCTGTTTTGCTGAAAGTCAATGAACTTTTTATATCGAACAATATTATTTTTTTTTTCACGATTTCGTTGTTGGTTCCATAGCAAAAAATTTAATGAATGATTTACGCCTCTAGATACTCTTGCACGTACCCCATAATTTGAATTAGGCGTATTTTCTCTGAAAGCTTACTCACTTTTCTTTTCTCTGCACTTAACAAAGTAAAATTTTGTAATTTCTATACTAGTTCGAAAATTCAGGCATGCATTTCGATGAGAAAGCCAAAACTCAAACACGTGGCAAACATTTCTCAACTGAAAGTCACCCTCGAAACTCGGAACAGAACTTACAAGTTCCAGAATTTGAAACTCGCCAACTAATATTCGATTTCCGCCGTCAGAACCCGAGGGTGGCACTTTAGTTTATTCCATATCGAGATTGAGATATCCCGGTACAAAGTTGCACGGACACTAAGTAAGAGGACTTAGCTACGATATTGTTGACGGAATGTTGAAGTAGTTGTTTAATTCAATTACAGTTTGACTGACAGATTGGCAGAATAGAAAAATTTAGCGTAGTAACTAGGTTTTCTCTATTCGTACATACATAAGAAAGGATTTTAGCCGTGGTGGTCCAGTGGAAATGACATTCGCCTTACAATCGTGAGGTCGTGGATTCAAATTCCGGTCCCGTACCAATGAGTTCATTGGAATTTAACACCACTGGCTTTTCGGTGAAGGTAAACATCGTGAGACAACCTGCATACGTCCGTAGAAGAAATTCGATGGTGTATGTGAATCACCAACCCGCACTGAGCCAGCGTGGTGGATATGGCCCAATCACCCTTCGTGTGTAAGCCTACGTCCTGCAGTGGACTATTAAAAAGGCTGGTAGTAGTATATGTGGTTTAAACCAAAAATAAAAACTTTAAATAACTCATATCTTTGTTGAAATGAACATAAAACAAAACTAGTGAATATTTAGCAACAAAATTACCCACATCATCTGTGATCAACTTTTTGGCTATCACGGTTCATGAGATACAGCCTGTGACAGATAGACGGACAGCTGAGTCTTAGTAATAGGGTTCCGTTTTTGCCTTGTACGGAAACCTAAAAACAACTACTTTTTTGGAGCGTCAAAATAATAAAATCAAACGATCTAAATAAGCAAATCAACTGATAGATTTTTGAAAGTGCTCCCCCAAGTAATGAAAATAAAAAAATTACTAGCAAGTTAGCAAGAAATACTCCGCATGTGAGATTTCACCCGTATCTCCTTTCGAATTCGGTGCCCATTTCCGGCAGAGCCCGTATTTACGACGCCCCTGTAATGGACTTTGCCCTCTTTTTCTGTTAAAATGTAGCAAGTTTTGTTTCTGATAAAATTAAACATTTTTTACCGCGGAGTTGGTAATGTTTTCAGCGGTGGAAATGGGGAATATTTTTTGGAAGTTCGTGTTGTAAGCTGCTAGTTTGGTTCATTGAATAATAATAGGCTTTTTATCGCTATGAGTTTGCATGTCTTTTGTTGGTTCAAAATAGATTGCCTGAGCCTGTCTTTGCGCTAAAGTATGATATACTAAGGTGTCTTCAAATCTCCACACGCTGGCCCGGTGCAGGTTGGTGGATTAATATACGCCATCGAATTTCTTCTACGGACGTATGCAGGTTGCCTCACGATATTTTCCTTCACCGAAAAGTCATTGGTGTGAAATTCCGTACATAAATTCCAAGGAATTCATTGGGGATTTGAACCTACGACCTCACGATTGTAAGGCGAATGTCATTACCACTAGACCACCACGGCTTACCATATATGAATACTTGAAATGTGGATTGAAATAACTCAAATAAAATAGCTTAGACGTTTTATGTTACACATAGGTTTCAGCTTTGCAGACGAAATTGCAAAATCGACTTGTACTTATGTGCTTAGTGTCGCGTTTCGCTCCGTGTCCCATTTCTTAGTCTTATACTGTAGAGCTGGAGATTTAGACTTTATTTTAAAATACACCTCACTCATTTATTTTATATCGTGTCATGTTTCTATTTCAATGCTTTCAGGTGATATTCAAAAAGACGTTGGTACATTTAATACTCTTAATTTATTACCTATCGTCAAAATGCCATTTAGTAAATAGGTAAGTATTTCATTTTTAGGGTTCCGTACCCAAAGGGTAAAAACGGGACCCTTAGTTATAAGACTCCGCTGTTCGTCTGTCTGTCTGTATGTCTGTCACCAAGCTGTATCTCATGAACGTTATCATCTGTAAAATTATAGCTAGAAAGCTGTAATTTTTACAGATGATGTACTTAGGTACCTATTTCAGTTGCCGCTACAACAAATACTAAAAACAGAAAAAAATATCCAGGCCCATCCAACAAACCTGATTTGTTTGTCGTTTTTCGCTCGTTAATAACGGTGACAGGTAGATGCTTGAAATTGTTTTTCTTCACTGCAAAGTCAGTGGTGCGAAATTCCGTACATAAATTCCAGGGAATTCATTGGTCTGGGACCGGGATTTGAACTTACGACCTCACGCTTGTAAGCAGGCTGTCATTACCACAAGACCACCACTGCTACGACACCTGTGCTAGTGTTTTTATTTATGTACCTCCGATTAATGACACATATTCCATTTCATAAAATTCAAATTAAGTAATTATTCACAGTCTAAAAGCTAGCTAAATGTCAAATTAAATTAGAAAATTTTCTATTACAAGTTTTAGTTGGGCAATATTTTATGAATTCTCGTATTTTCGTGTTTTCTAAAACTTGGCAAGTACAAATAACAGTGGTAAATAATGGTTGCTTTTTTTATAAAATGAACGCTAAATAAATCTCGTTTCTTTCACAAATATTTTATTCTTCGTTACTCGACTCTTTTGTTACCCACATGGCATTAAACAAATTGATTTATTTTCGTTGTCAATGCTACTTTCCATTTAAAATACTTATTCCAAATGAGCTTATATTAGAACTCCTTACGTTGCAATTCATAAGAATAAGGCTATTTTTAACCGACTTCCAAACAGGAGGAGGTTCTATGTTCGTGTGTATGTATTTTTTTATTTTAAATTTTAATAAATCATCGATATTTTCGCCAATTGTGAACTGAATCGAAAAATTCTTTTTTAGTTTTCCCAAAGTGCTTACATTTAAATTCTACAGAAATCGGCTGAGCCATTTTTGATAAATCAACAATAATGTAAATACCTATTCGAATTTTGTACACGATGGAAGGCGGTCTTGCCATGTTTTGTGAGAAATAATTATATTTATTATACATATAAAACATTACGTGAACCGATTCAAACCGCAAGAAAAATGTATAGCGGCGGGTTATGTTCAGTGGACGTTTTACGGATAAAATGATAATGGTGTCATTACAATTAGTAAGCCCATATAGGCTGAGTAGCTAGCCCTGGTGTCAGAGTTTTGAAGCCACCTGAAGGCATCTGACGAGGCTAAACGGTTGAAACAATCACCGCATTACCACGAAATATTTAAACACACTCTAAAAACTGTTAAAACGTCCAATTTGTACTGTTAAACATTGTCTAAAACGTGCGTAAAACTTTTGTGGTAAGACGGTCAGAATCTAAAATTTTATGTGTAAAATGAGCCACGTAGCGCTCTATTGAAAATGCCACCCTCGGTCACCTATTCGAAAACTGACCCTGAGAAACATCTAGTTAAACTATGCTAAGAATGCTATTTGATGCTATTATTATATTAAATAGGGTTATTGGTAATCAATTAACATCCTTTTAATGGCATAATATTCTGAACAAACAACTTTTGATTTACAAATTTTTTCAAATTTCAACATACTTGATTTAAAAAAAGTGGAATCGGCATATTATCTATATAGGTATAAATAATATGTAACTGCAAATAATTGGTTTTTAGAAAACTAAGTTATATTTAAACTTGTTTGCATAATTATCTGAGGTCGAAATCTCACAGGTAGCGGCGCGCGCGCTTTATGTTTAGAACGGTATTTTTTTTAAATTTTGTATTGAAGAGAATAAATACAAATTTTTAAAAGACGTAGAAAAGAAAAACATGTTTTGATGTACAGAATATGGCCTTAAAAGGATGCTAATTGATTACCAGCAACCCTGTGTTGTTTATTATTAAAAAGTCAAAACATTGAACCTATATTAGTAGCCGGAGTAACATTACTAGCTTTTGCCTATCCCATAGATTAGAGAAAATGGATCATTGTGAATTATTTAATGTAAATATTGTAAATATTTAAGTCGGTATGTATGATGGTGCTCGGACATTTTTACTACTTTCACTTAGGGATGGTGGCTCTGTAGATATTTGCTCGTAGGTTGTTACGTAAAAGAGTAACAAACCAACATACACACTTTTGGATTTATAATATTAGTAAGCAGAACGTTAATCGCAAAGTATAATAGATGCTATAGTTAGTGTTTGAATCTTACTTACTAAAATTTCAATAAAACTGTGTTGAGCAATGTACGAGTCCAGCAATCGTGCATCGGACTCCTGCGGGCTTAGCATACGGACCATAAAATAACTCTACCGACGTGTCAGAACGTGACAGAGTTATGATGAAGCATATATCTGTCACCTTTGCACAAGTCGATAAACTCTTGTCGTGGTCTCGTATGCTAAGCTAGCTAAGTGCAATGTTTTTGTTGGCGGTAATGACGCTACTATAAGCTATCTGCGTAATAACCACGAGACATGGAATAATCTTACAATGGAATATACAGTAAGGGGACATTCGATCTCTGAGATCAGGGAATTGAACATACTGCTTGCGTTTTTTTTTTCTTGAAAGATAGGTACATACATTTAATCTTAAGGCTCCACTACATTACTCGTTTTGACGTAAAATATTTTAGTTCGATAGGATATACCCCCCGAAGTGGTTCCATTTAAATTTTATTGAAATCAGCTCAGCCGTTTCTGAAAAATCAACCATAAAATTGTATTCACCGATTTGAGCGAACTATTCAAATTTTGTACACGATTAAAGTGGGTCATGCCAGTTAATGCGAAAAAAAATATTTTTCGGAAAAAATAGCAAAACCGCCTTCCATCGTGTACAAAATTCGAATATTTCGCTCGCATTGTTTATTTTATTATTGATTTATCAAAAACGGCTCAGCCGAATTCTGTAAAATTTAAATGGAACCACTTTGGGAGTATACACTTTCGAATTATAAAATATTTTTTCGATTCGGTTCACAATTGGCGAAATTATCGATGTTCATCGTGTACAAAATTCGGAAATTTCGCTCGAATTGCTAACATTATTGTTGGTTTTTTGAAAAACGGCTCAGCCGATTTCTGTAAAATTTAAATGGGACCACCTCGGGAGTATACTCTTTCGAAATAAATCAAAATATGCTTTATTCTTTAGACATTAATTAGAAATGCGCTTAGAATCGTCTTTTTACAAACATAATATAATTATAATAGGTGCAAATTTACATATTCACCAAATTATGAATACCTAACAATTCAATTAATTACATAAAATTATTTAAAACAAATTCAAACACCCTAACTTAAAATAATCTAAAAAAATTAAAACAATATAGTAGGTATCTGCAATAGCATCGTCATAAAAAGATCAAAAGTAAATAAAATTAAATTTAATTATAAAATTAAATTAAATTTTAATTTCCTCCTTTTTGGAAGTCGGTAAAAAAATATAAATTTTTTCTTACGTTGCATCATTCATGTTGCCTTACTGCCCATACGGAGTCTCGCTATCTCTCCGGACGACAGCGGTGAAGCCAGCTCGTTTGCCGATCCGGCTAATTCCGTCCTGCGGGTAAATGCATGCAAACAGCCATTTCAGAGGGCTCACTCGTTCTACCATCCTATCTATACTGGCATCTATTTTTAATGGGAATTAAATGAGACTCAGTGAAAACGGCGACTTTGTTGAGAAGAGCTCGGACGCTTGGAAAGGAAATTTTATAGTCTAAGAGCCGCTTAAGATCGACTTTCACCGATGTTATAACCAGATGAGACATATTTGACAAGACTTGGAGGGCATCATTGTCATTAGATGGCGCTTACGCGCTAGGGTTATTTGTGGGCGAGGAGACATAATTTGCTTGCAGAACTATATCACGGCCCGTTTTAATCTCAAATCACTTTCCTGTTCAAAAGTTCATAGTAATACCACTGTCACATTATAATTATCCGTAATTGTAATTTTTAAGCGATCCGCCGAGCACGAGATGCCCTTTTCGGGACCCGTTCCACTGTACCTGGATACAAGTCCGCCCGCGGTTCTCGGAGCATTGCTGGCTGCGCGTTCCGCTAGAGTGATTAATCACTCTTTATACACTATATGGCGCTACAGTCGATGCTCCCACATATTTTTATCAAATATTATATATTTACAAACCCGCCTATGATAGCTTACCTATCGAAAAGTTATCATGGCTATTTTATTGAATAAAAATAATGTTATGAACGAATTTTTGTAGAAAAGCCTGTAAGCTTAAATTTTAAATTAAAATATCTTTCTTATGATACCAATTCTGACCAGTTAACAGATCGTGTCGTACTCAAATTCACATATTTGTTCAAACTTGCTAGACAGGCGCCATGGGCAAAAATGAGTAAGAAAACCTACCAAATCATAATTATGATCTACGTTAAAAACAATATAAGTTGGGAAAAAAAAATACTGTCTATCAAAAGAGTGAAGTTAACAAATCCCATCAGTAAAAAAATCGAATTAAAAATATAGTCATGAACACTTATGTTAGGCAAGCTATCATAGGTGTGTTTGTGTGTTAATAACATTTTATAATAATCGGCCAAGTACGAGTCGGACTGCACTGGATGGGAGCCCCCCTTAATTATTTATTTTATTTAAATTTTATTATTTATTATTGAAGTGAAATTAAAACTAAATATTCTGTGAAAATTTCAAGCATATACCTGTTACCATTATTAATACAGACCGAAAAACGTCTGAAAAATCAGGTTTGTTGTATGGGAGCCCCCCTTAAATATTTATTTTATTTTCTTTTTAGTATTTGTTGTTATAGCGGCAACAGAAATACATCATCTGTGAAAATTTCAGCTGCTTAGCTATCATGGTTCATGAGATACAGCCCGGTGACAGACAGACAGATAGACAGACGGACAGACGGACATCGAAGTCTTTGTAATAGGTTCCCGTTTTTCCCTTTGGAACCCTAAAAAGTATAATTTGTCTCATCTGCACGGGAAGCACGGCAAAGGGATAAATTGTCTTTCCACCATTATATCCCCTCGAAGAGGAAATAAAGTATGGATTGACAATGACAACTGACATTAAAAGTGGATAAAATGGTTTTCTCCCTTTGCCGTGCTACCGGTGCTGGTTATCAGATGAGTGATGGTTATTCTTCTAAGTCTCTCCCTCTATTATCTCTCGGACTTGCGTTCCATAGAAAATTGTTTTTCGACGTACAATTAAAGCAAAGCCTTGTCATTTTTCCTGTAATTTGTTAGAATGAATATTGGTTTTCATAAAAAATGTAAATGAAATTTTGTGAGAGAAAAGAACGGATTTTAAAAATCCTTGCTAGTGTCATTTAGCTTTTTGTGTCAGACTTGAGACAGTATGATATTATATTCAGACGACCAATTTTTGTATACTATTGGATCAAAAACTTTGTACATAAATATTATTCCATCAATTAAAACACACTTACAAGAGATTGTGTTGGTGATAGCTCGACGGAAACAAGCTTGCAATAAGGATCATTTGTAGCCTGAAGAAAAAAACAGCATATCACATGTTTCGCATTCGCGTTTCAATCCTTGCTATAGGCCGTGTCCCACAAGCAATAATCGGCCAAGTACGAGTCGGACTCGCGCACGGAGGGTCCGTACTGTATGGGAGCCCCCTTTAAATAATTATTTTAATTTCAATTTTATTATTTATTATTAATGGGAATATAAAACTAAATATTCTGTGAACATTTCAAGCATCTACCTAGTACCATTATTAATATAGAGCGAAAAACGTCTAAAAATGCAGGTTTGTTTTATGGGAGCCCCCCTTAAATATTTTTTTTTATTTTGTTTTTGGTATTTGTTGTAATAGCGGCAACCGAAATACATCATCTGTGAATTTCAGCTGCCTAGCTATCAAGGTTCAAGAGATACAGCCCGGTGACAGACAGACAGACGGACACACGGACATCGAAGTCTTAGTAATAGGGTCCCGTTTTTCCCTTTGGGTACGGAACCCTAAAAATGAAGTTAGCTGCAAGCTGCGCAATATCCACTCAACGCGCGGCTTTATGTGAGCTTCAGTCAGGATTGGATATGGCGCAGCTTGTAGCTAACTTCATTTCCGCCAACTTGTGTGACGTGGCCTACAGTGTTATTTAGCTTTTTTCACTACCGACTCGTAGTCACACCAGATTATCACACCAGTATGACAAACAGGATTTATTTTCTCGTTTGTCACACTACTGATTTTTCAACAACATGTATACAATAAGTGCTAGTGGTGTACCTACATTATAAAGTCGGTTTGCTGACTTTCGTTTTTGCCGACTATTTTTTACTTTTAGTTATATTTCTGCCGAATTTTTCACAATTTGGTAGGTAGGTATTTTCGGATTCTTTTCTCAGTAAAAATAAAATAAAACTAGTACAAATGGAACAATATGTTATATTTGTAGTAAGTAGTGCAAGCTATAGGTACTATACATAAAAACAGAATCTAACGAATTGAGTGGGGAAAAAATTAAACAGTTCACACCATACATGGCCCGACAATGGCTAAATGATGAACAATATGTCGCCGACTGGAATAGAGTTGGTCAAAGGCACGGAACCAAGAATGTCTGTGAAAGTTGGCACTCCCAATTAAATAAAAAGATAAATAATAAAATCGGCCAAGTGCGAGTCGGTCTCGCGCACGAAGGGTTCCGTACCGTATGGGAGCCCCATTCCTCTTGCCGTTATTAATAGCGAGCAACAAAGTCCTAAAAATCACGTTTGTTGTATGGGAGCCCCCCTTAAATATTTATTTTATTCAGGTTTTAGTATTTGTTGTTATAGTGGCAACAGAAATACATCATCTGTGAAAATTTGATTATGTTATGTTCTGATTTATGAGATACAGCCCGGTGACAGACAGACGGACATCGAAGTCTTAGTAATAGGGTCCCGTTTTTACCCTTTGGGTACGGAACCCTAAAAACTAGGTAACCATACTCAAATTATTAACAGTATTATTCAATCAAAGGGAAATAATTAGGTATACAAAAAAAGAAGGGTCGACCAAACTGATAAAGATATTTTTTTAATTTCCTGCCAACTAAAACTCTTAAATGGTGAAATAACATTGGTACATTTCCTTGAAACATGCGATAAATAAATAAGCTAATACATAACTTGAAGGTTTTTTACAAACTAAGTAGTATAACTAGGACAGCACTAGTTAGGATAAAGGGTTCGGAAAAATCAGTAGTGTGACAAACGAGAAAAAAAATCCTGTTTGTCATACTGGTGTGATAATCTGGTGTGACTACGAGTCGGTACTGGCTTTTTTGTGTCAGATTTGGGACAGTATAATATTTCCAAGTGAGCATTTTTTTAAACTGTTAGACAAAATAGCTTTGTGAAAAAGCAAGACATAAATTGTATGTACGCAGAAATGTACGCAGAATCGCGAGTAGACTCATTCAACGCTATTCAGCGAGAACGATCCGGGTTCTTTAATATTTGAATTGAGATATCCGTTTCCTGATGTTACGAAGGTACGGCGTTGCCACTATATTGCTTTTTAAAATATGTGTATTTTATTTAACTACTGGTATTAATATCAGGCCCTGCCCGCCATAATACGGTGACTAAATATATATTATCATGCATTGAACCAACCTGTAGTACTCGAGTTGACTCACGCTGAAAAAGAGGCCGAGAAAAAACAATTTTGACAGTCATCGACTAATGAACCATAAAGCACATAGATGTATTGTGTTTACACGTGGTTTACACAGATAATATAATTTAGCAAAATCTATCGATTTGTGACTTATCGATTTCAAACAAAATATACCGATTTCCATCATATTTTTTTTTGCAAACAATGGCATAACCTAATTCAAGCGTGTACAGATTTCGCGAATATTTCGCACGGATCAATGTAGCATTTTTCACATTGTTGTTGATTTGTCAAAAATTTGCCTACATCGATTTCGATAAAATTTAAATGGGACCAATTTCAAAGTTTATTCTTTCCAATAATAAAATAATTATTGAAATCTACTACGTAAAAAGTTATGCGTGTAAAGTAATGCATTTTTTTTTTAATGTAGGTATAAACCTACATTTAAAAAAATATGTATGCGTCGAATTGAGTACCTCCTCCGTTTCGTCGGTCAAAATGAAAACATTTTAATCAGCCAACAGAAAACCGATCAATAACACGTTAATGGCACTCAATTTTCTCCAAAAATCGAAATTCCGAGAGTCCGCTCGTTTCCTCAAAAAATTAATCATCGTAAAGACAATATCCACATATTATGACGAAGCAGTACAGAGGTTAAGGCGTGACAAGTAATATTACAAATTGCCCCTTCTTACTAAGAACAACCCTCGTCAAGACTGGCAGGTCGCTGGTCATCAAAATGGCTGCTACTTTTGGTATTGGCTTTGATTTTCAGCCTTTTAAGAGACGAGGTGTATCGCTAACGAGTATCACCATTTCTTTTATATTGGTCTAGCAACTATAGTTAAGGCCGATTCACACATATCAGTCTATAAGTCACATTTACAGTCTCAGTTCCATCACAGTACCGGAACCGTACCGGCACAGTGAAAAATATTCTTTCATACATTTTTATGAACGTATCTCCACAGTGTCTATGACGGGACAGTGCTCTTCGTGTCAGTGCCGTCACCGGCAATCACGGCCGTATTCGTTAGCAACGATATTTTCATCGGATCAAGGACACCATGGCTTCACAAAATGAAATACGAGCAATTGATTGAATTTGTCGCTGAAAATAGGGTTTCGGATGATTTATTTCATACAAAGTAGATGGATTTCCATTCTTTGGAATAATGCTCTTATTGTCTTTTGAATGCCATGGTTCATGTTCATTATCTCTTTTTTACTTGATGCTGCTCAGCTTCTTTGTTTATAACAAAGCTATTATTGCTAGCTCCGTAGTACTGAACAGAGCAATAGCAACAATCACGATACCTGACAACGACGGACACGTTTTCACTGACTGAGTACTGAGTACATGTGTGAATAGTCATACTGTACCACTGATACTGAACTGTAACGGTACGGTGGCGGCCGGTACTGTGACGGAACTGAGACGTGACGGTGGATTGACTGATATGTGTAAATCGACCTTTAAGCTATTTTAACAAGTTAGACTCTAGCTTGTTAAGATAGCTTAACCAGCTATGCAAAGAGCAACGGAGCTAGACACCTTTTTAAAGAGACGATTTCTACCCGATCCTGCGCCAGGCCGGTGCCGGCTAAGCATGTTTACGAGCATGGTTTGTATCCGGTTTGTAATAACTGTAGACGCGGCGCGCCGTGTGCTCGCGTCGTCGCGTCGGTCGCTAGCACCGGCATCGTTAATAGACCTCTATAGTTATCAGTAACAAGTGTAAATCGCGTAGGTAGTAAGACATTATTAGATACCGTCAGTGTAGTGTCTCATGGTGTCGATTTTTCAAGTTCTTGTTATATTGGCGGTACAAGCTGTTCCACGATCGATGCAACTCGGTCGTAACGTCGGGATTATGAGGTATTTATTTATCTCGTAATTTTAGTGCGCGATTAGTCCCATAGTATATAGTAAAAAAATAAATAAATTGCGAAAGTTTAAAAACAACCTTAACGACGTTCACTTGCCGTGAGACAAACGATTTGCTTCCCTTGCAAAAATAAGTCAAATTAATTGCGCAGTCCAAAATAAACATACCATCTTTGTTCAAAATATCAAGGCGTTTTGGGAACCTAATGAATTTGCTCAGGTAGGCAAACACAGTGGAGTCCTAGGCAAATGCTAGGAGCTGGAGAGCGCTAGATAGTTAAGGAGTTTAACGCGATGTTCTACGCCGCAGCTTTGTGGGCTGTGTCTGCATTCTCTTCGTGTGTTTGACAGGTATAAGTAATTCAAGTCATTTGCGCTAACTGGCTAGCTGTAGTTAATTTTTTTTTGACCGAGCAAATGAAGACGTACATGCAGAGTCTCAGTTTTGACTCAACAATCTTGCTTTCGTCTGTCAGGACAGAGAAAATCAACATCCGGATATTAATTCTCCTCAAAAAGTAACATTTTTCAACGAATCTTGACAAAAATAAAATATTATAAAACTCGTGTTTTTCTAATTCTATGTATTTTTACGTTTTTGATTGGGGACTTTCCCTTTCAATTTGGTTCCTTCAAATTTCAAATTTCCTTCAAATTTGGTGAGATTTTTTTTTTAATTTATTTTTAGAAATTACAGTGTTATAAGTAAACACAAATCACAAAAAACCTTAGAGCACACTTTTCTTGGAACAGAATTGAATTGAAGCCCATTGATTTTCGCTTTCAAAGAGTTATACTTAGCGGAAAATTCCGATATCAGAATAATAAATTATTTAAAAAATCAAACAAGCAATATTTGGTCAAATCCACACCATTTGATACAATTTGAGTTGATTTATCTGTATTACAAAATGGGCGACCTTTTTATCTCTCCATTCAAAATCTTCCTAACTCCGGTCTTTAGAGAATATCCGTCTGATTTGGCCCATATTTGAAGGGAACTGTTGGAATGACCAGCTATAATTGTCTGTTCAACAACTTTTGATCTGCAGATAAAATTACATTTCAATCAACATATAGAAATATATTTCTACAACCTTTTCTTCACAGACTAAGCTAAACAACTGTTATGTTGCTAGATTTGATTAGGTATAACAGTATTTAGTAATGTGTTAACACTGCTGGTTGAAATGATGATGAAAATATTTATATCAAAAAGTTACATTAGATCTAGTCAACATTTTTTGGTTTATTTTGGTTGCTACCCTAAAAGATTTATTGGCAGCCAGTATTAGTTTAGAAGTCACAACATCTGATTTTCCATAGTATTCTTTGTAAACCGAGACTTTTAACTTGAACTTGAAACCGAGACTTTTGACTGCCTCAGTGGCTCAGTGGTTAGTGATCCTGACTCCTGGGTCAAAGAGGCGTGGGTTCGTCTCCCATCCAAGGCAAGCATTTGTGATGAATATAAGTGTTTGCTCTGTGCCAGGGTGTTAGTAATTGTTATTTGTATATGTATAAATTTAAAAATATTTGTATTTAGTAAATCAGGCTCTGGCAGCCATATCACAAGCTATGCTTAGTTTGGTTTCAGAGACCGTGTGTAAAATGTATCCTAATATTTATAACCCTCTGAATGCGAGGGCCTTTTTGCCAAAGGCTTTTGATGGGCAAGATTTGTTGCCTGGAAGAAATCGCTTAAAGCGATAAAGCCGCCAATTAGATACCTACCTATTGTTTTGTTTTTGTCCTTATTATCTGTTTTTTATGTAATGTGGTTGTCTATTAAAGTGTTGTTGTTTGTTTGTTTGATTTCGCAAATTTTAGGAAACATTTAACAATTAGTGAAATTATTGATAATCTTTTTTTTGAGCTAACTACAAGTTGCTGCTCATTAAAAATGTTGCTAGTCAGAGGTATTTTAGTAAACACGAAATATCGCTTACCGCTGACGATTTATTCCATTCTATTCAATATATATCGAGAGAACCCTCTGAACGCGAGAGCCTTTTTGCCACGATGGGCAAGATATCGCGGAATTTAGTAGAGATTTGACAAATAACTACGGCCGATCAGATTTATTTATTAAAGACTGACTAGAATTAGCTGGCCAACCAAACTACTGCTTACCAGAATTATTTAAAGTACGGCCTTTATGAGCGAAGATATCTCGAAATTTCATACGAAATTTGACAATGAATGGTTTTGTTGATACCTAGTCTCTTTTTACTATTGGGCAAACTACAAGTTGCTGCCCATCAGGAATATTGTTAGTCAGATATTTTAGTACGCACGAGTCAGAAGTACGCACGAAATCTGGTTTAAACGCCGAGGCTCGCTGACCATTTATTTCATTCTATTCAATGGAAACCGAGATAACCCTCTGAAAGCGAAGGCCTTTTTGCCAAAGGGCCTTGATGGGCAAGATATCCCGGAATTTAAGGAGACATTTGACATACTTACCGATACACGTCGCATGTAGATTTGATAAATTTATCCGGAATAAAATGTTTTTCGGGTTTTGCGGTCACAACAAAGGTTTATTTTTGTGGATTTCTTCTTTATACGTTTCGTTTGAATGATTCTTTAAACAAACGGAAATTTTCACTCTTTTCTGTTAGCGTCCTAAAGGAATTAATTTCTAAACAAACGCAACGTTAAACGCTAATGGGTGTTTTAGCATTTTGTGATTGTGCTTACATTGTTGGGCTAAGTCAGCTTAATTATTATTGTATACCTACTACGGAACTAATAGTGCATTAAAATTACGAGATAAATAAATACCTCATCATCCTGAGGTTTTTTAATCCCGTAGTAAATAATAATAATGTGTTCAAATCGTAACAACAAAGGTTAGCTTAAGTAATTTAGTCAGTACCTACAACCAATTCATTTTCAACCTGATAAATATCAATAATATTCCATTATCAAGGATGCGTTTATGTAATACATCCATGCCCATTTACCTACCTTAGGTAGGTAGGTTACTACAACTAATTATTTTCTTATATTTTTTGTAAATAACATAACATTTTGTGCCCTATTTATAAACAAGCGACCAGCCCCGGCTTCGTACAGGTGTATTATACAATTAAACCTTTTTCTTGAAACACTCTATCTATTAAAAAAAAACCGCATCAACATCCGTTTCGTAGTTTTAAAGATATAAGCATACATGGGGACGGACGCGGAAAGTGACTTTGTTTTATACTATGTAGTGATACTGTCAGATAGATTTTAAGCGAGCGAACCTGAAACCCACGAGATAATGTGGTCGATCGAGAAAAGAAAGAGATGCAATGATTTAATATGGCATGAGTTAGAAAGAGACATGATAAACATCTCGATTCAGTGACTAGTTGCCGTGTTTTTCTCAGTAGTGTCAAATTCCAATCCATATTAGAGAGTTTTGATAGCTCTCAGCAAGATTTTCCACCATGTACCACAAAAGTACATATTTAATGCCTACTCATTTTCAATAATTTGCCCACTGAAATAAAATCACGAAATGGGCATAAATTTAAAACTTCTCTTAAAAATTGGTTACTAGACAAAGTGTATTACAATCTGAAGGAGTACTACGACAAATAACTATTCGCAACTTATTATGACTCGACTCGAAGTTAGAATATGGTATATCAATTTAATAATTAAGAACTAAGCACCTAATAATATAGTATGTTGTCAATACTTAGTAATAAAATGACTCTCTAACCTATACCTAAGTAGGTAACTAATAAGTATTCAGTAAAATTCTATTGTACGTTCTTCATGAATACGACTGTTGTTACATTACAAGTTAATAAGACCGCTTTTGTAAGCACAGCCCACAGTTGAACAATAAAGTTTATTTCTATTTCTATTCCAAACATTTTTGTGGTTAAGATTTGCCTCAAGCGACAACAGCGCTATCCCTCTAGTTGTAATAGCTCTGTGCTAAAACTGTTCCTACTGTACCATATTACTCCCCACAATCACTGCAGATTGGAAGCCAGTAAGAAAAAAAGAAAAAAGCATAGATTAGAGCGCGGAAAAAAACCAAGTCAGGACTAGCTTCTGAACTTAGCAAAAACTATCCCGGCCCCGGCGTCTCATTAGAAAGTAATTCTAGACCGCGACCGCGGAAAGTTGCGCTAAACCAGTGTCATTTAACGGAACGACGAAGAAGATAAATGGATTTACTTCGCGTTAGTACTCTAACTTTTCTAATTTAACTCCAAATTTATAAGGCTGAAAAATTAAAACTAGTTACACTAAAATCGGTCTCCATGTTCCTAATTGAGAATATTGACTTTGATATATTAAGAAAAGATCACTATGAGGTGGATTTTATACCGTTTTTATCATTATAAGAAGGAAAACATCGTAAATTTCGTTGCAATCTATTAAGTAGTAACATCACTATCACTACATAGTATAAAACAAAGGCGCTTCCCGCTGTCTGTCCCTATGTATGCTTATATCTTTAAAACTACGCAACGGATTTTGATGCCTTTTTTTTAAATACATAGATAGAGTGATTCAAGATGAAGGTTATGTATAAAAAAGTGTGTGCAAAGCCGGGGTGGGATAACATTATTTAAAAAGACCTTCCAGAAGAAATATTTTAAAAGACAGTGAAAAACGTATTACAATCATTTGTCTAGTTTGGAAAATATAAGCAGATACACAGACTGACACACAAAAACAGCGGTTTTTCTTTATACCACCTATGTAGTGATTAGTAACATTTTAAATATAGGAAATATTATATATAAATAAACATGCGCCCGTAGAACAGAGCACCAAGGCGCACTGAGTCAGCATAGTAAATACGTCCCAACCATTCGAGAGTAGGTTTATTTTCAACAGGTGCCGTCCTCAGAAATATAACAAGTTATACTAAGAACAGATGCATTCCTTTTTTGTCAAAGTTAAAACAATATCTTTGACAGAATTCCAGCTAAAGCGATCGCGAAACAAAGCCCATGCCGATGTCGGGTAAAATTATTCAAAAACAACACGAGCAAGGTAAAAAGGCATCATTAAAATCACACACGGCATGTTATCGGGCCTCCAGGCGGCTACGTCTGCTCTATTTACGTTTTGTTGACAAAACGCGTTTTTGGTTGTGGCTTTTGTTTTAGTTAGGGTAACTATATGTTTTTTTTAGTTTTGTTTGTATAAAATGCTTGTTTTTGTGCGCGGTTCTACCCGCGTAATGTTAGCTCGTAATACTTCAACTTTGAAATTATATTCAAAGAAAAAAAAAATTGAAATCATACACGACACTTTATGAAGCCTCTGGGCGGAAACGTGGCCTTTATTTACGTTTTGTCGACATGACGCGTTTTTGTTGGTCGTTTTTGTTTTAGTAAGGGTAACTGTGTGTTTTTTTTAGTTTCGTTTGTATAAAATTCTAACTATTGTCTGCTGTTCTACCCGCGTCATATTAGGTCATACAACTCCAACTTTGAAATAATATCCTTGCAATAAAATGAATTAAAATTATGGTTTAGCCCCATAAAACAAATTGTTTGAATAAGCACGTCTCGGCTTTATAAACACTTTCGGAACAATGAACTAGAATAGCTGTTTCTTATTCGTAATAAATACCAAATTCATTTCACTCATTCAAGTAATCAGTTCCAGCCTCCGATTCACAAACTGAGGTACTGTATTCAGAACTTTGTAGTTTAGCTAGCAACATCTTCTATGAATATTAGGACTTTTGCCTCGCAAAATAAGAATAAGGTCATTTCATTTATTTTTCATAGCATTCCCCAATGACGCTCCATATTAAATAGATACGTTATGGACAAACAACAACAAAGTTTGTTGTTGTTCAGATTGTTTATTATTTTCTAGTCTAAGCTTTTTGTTATACTGGTGTGAAAATAAAGCTATTTTTTATTTGTATTTGTATAACTTCCAAAGAACTCATTAGTCCGGGACCGGGATTTGAACCCACGGCCTCACGATTGTAAGGCGTGCGTCACTACCACTAGACCACCACGAGAATGTAACGTATCTGTCGTAAAATATCATGGTCCTACGTTATCCCTGTATGCGTTTCTCAGCAGTTCTCGCGACATATCCCGGTTTACGTCCGACTTCTTCCCGGATGATATAGAGACGCGTCCGACTCGCATAACTGTATAATTTATCAAGATCCAATGATTTAAGGTCCAGCACTGGATCAGAGCGCAACTGGGACGAAGCGCAACCTAGTGGATAGATTTTATTCCGTATGTGCGAAGAATAAAGCGATTTGAATGACAAAAGGCTTTTAAAGTAATGTTACTTTTTACTTCGTTCTTTGTGAGGAATTGCACGACAGTTTTTGTTTTTTACCGACTTCCAAAAGGAGGAGGAACTATGTTCGTCTGTATGTATTTTTTTTGGGTATTTTCATCGATATTTTCTTTAATTGTAAACTGACTTAAAAAAACTTTTCCAATTTACATCCCATTTACATTTTGTAGAAATCAGCTGAGCCGTTTTTGATAAATCAACAAAAATAATGTACATGGATGTCACATCGATTTGTGTAAATTATTCGAATTCTGTTCATGGTGGAAGTCTGTGTTACGATTTTTCGCAAAAAAAAAAATAATTATATGAATTGTGATATTTAGGTATTACTTTGTCACTGGAGAACTATCCTACATAATAAAAATATAATTTGAGTTTAAATTAGGCATTTCAAAAGATTGAAAATAATTGCAGAATCATACTGACCTATAAATATAAGTAGGCTCTTTACGAGTATATGTAGCAAAAATATACAATTCTGTACATTTTTCTTCTTTTCAATAAAACAATTAGACGTAACGACACTTACGATTTAAGAACGAGCGTAACTACTGTTGGGTTTTGGGCAAATATTGCAAATTATAAATAATGTGTGTTCGATATCCGTTCGTTTATCCGTTTTACTTAGGTGGAGTCTGAGTTTTATTGACTTGTGGGCACACCTTGTAGAAGGCTCATAACGTTAAAAAACAAGGTTTTTGAGATTCTTAGGCCACGGTAATGGTATTTAGGCAATATTGCGACTCGGCCCTATTCTTGAAATAAATACTTACAGCCCGGCGTGGCCACTCAGTACGTAACACACGCTAGGGTTACCCGGTAGGTAAATCGCATGCTTACTGACTACAAACCCACACGTTCATTCGTAGCGGCGTAGCGTACTACGGCGTAGCGCCCCTGCGACGGTTGTGTATCAGTGGATACCAAACTCCGAGGCGCGTAGATATGATTCGCGTTCCGACCGTTTGCATGAAGACGGAATACTTTATAGATACCATTACCGTGCTAACACTTTTAATTATTTACTATAAATGCCATCAAAAGAAACAGCTGCAGTAGTGCAAAAGTGCCTGCAAAACATAAACTTAAAATAAATAAAGTTAAACTATCCCAAGTTTCATAACCAACGCGGTAAAAGTTATCGGAATTGACACTATCTCGCGTCCAGCGATGGCGTTCTTAACTCGACGTACATAAAATCAAACAACTTTCTTTACCGAGCTGATAACTGGCTGGTGACTTTATCCTACCTATAAGTGAACGTCCTCAGAATGGCTAAGCAATTTATATCTACCGACTTTTTAACTTAATTTTTAAGTCTTTATTGAAGTGAAACTTCTAATGCGACTTCCAACAAGGTTGCGTTAAACATTTAACGCTACCATGGAGGGGTTATGAAAGCACTGTTGCGCCGAAGATTCACTTCTTCTCATCCACTATTTATATTAAAAATTTACCTTCGATTAAGTAAGTTCGTATAGGCCGGGTGGCCGGGGTCAGAGTTTTTAGGCCGCCTGAAGGCCTCTGACATGGCTAAACGGTTAAAGCAATTGAAGTCGGAAAATTCCACCCGTGGTCACCCATCCAAATACTGACCGTGCAGAACGTTGCCTAATTTCGGTGATCGCTGATAAACACCTAGTCAAACTACGCTACGAGCGCTACTCATTCGGACTACAAATGCGGACCTTCGATCAAAACATAATTATTTTTCACAAAAAATAGCACAACCGCCTTCAATCCTGTACTAAATTGAAACAGATCGCTCGACTCGATCTATAAATTTGTACATTATGGTTGACTTTTCAAAAACGGTTCAGCCTATTTCGATAAAATTAATATGAACCCACCTAAAAAATATACTGAATCAAAATATAACTTTTGAAATTGGTTGACAATTGGCAAAAATATTGACGAATATACCTACATAAGAAAAAAATAACTATAAACGAACATAGAACCTCCTCCATTTTGGCATTTTGGAAGTCGATCAAGAATTAAAGGACGTGGCGGTAAGAATAACACTTTTGAGTACGATCACATGGGCTACAAATAGCTACATGCCCATACTACGTCTCACTCTATCTGAATATGTCGGAAAAGTGCCACATCTCTAATACATACCAATAAAAAAGTTTGAGATTTCACAATTCTGGCGCTCCATGAGATGTAAAGTAGTAGTATTCGCTCTTGAAAAATCTTGTAATACCTTGTAGAAAAAAAAAACAACCTGTTGCACTCCGGGGGTGCCGGCAGAAGTGAAAACTTGAATACATAAAGTACTATAATTTATGTGGTAAAATCTTCGAGCAAATATCTACCCTAGAGCCTCAATCTCTCAGTGAAAGTAGTAAAAAAATGTCCCAGCGCCGTCATACATACCGACTTCTATATTTACATTTAATAATTCACAATGACCCATTTTCTCGAAGCTCGATGTTATGTCACCTAATTAGTGCTTGTAACCGAGCACTTTCGCGCAGCGTTGTAGTCGGGTTGCAATTGCCTTACGACTAACTAAAAAGCCTGCCCACTACAAAGGTTGGGAAGAGTTTTGGCTTGGACACTTTTTTGGACGATTATGACTCTATAGATATTTGTTCGAAGGGTAAAATACAGTATTACACACGCACAAACGCGCAAGCGCCCTGCACCGTCTTACGAATTTTCGATCAGGTCATGTGTCCCGACTCGCCAAAAAGTGCACAACGCAGCTATAAAAGTTTGCACTCCAAAAATATCGTCCATTATAAACAGCTCGTGACCCTAGTTGTTCTTTTACCGCCAGTGCCGGCATCTAGTAGCAGTGTACTTAACTCGACGCTGTCGGTTTAAGAAAAATGGGGCAATGTGAAAATACACCGCAGCTCCTCTCGATATTTTTACAATGTAGCTGAAAGCGCTTGCTATTTTTTTTTTGTCATTTTAAAAGGTTTTATTTAACTTCACTTCCCCGTTTTTGGGTTACATTTAGTAACTCAAATTTGACCCCCTTCCCGTGGACAAATTGATATGATATTTGATACACAGCTTTAGTTTCGATGACAATACAATTTTTTGTATTCAGTATTGACGTAAATACAAGATGGTCACCGCCACAACATGGTGGATTACATTTTTTTTACAACTCCCTCAACATGGGTATCAAATGAAACTTTTCACGTAGAACACAGTTTGTAGTAACAAAATAAAATCACAAAAGTAATAAAGGTAAAAAACTTTTTCTTAAATTGAACGGTATTTGTACTAAAATCTAAAAAATAATAATTCAAAAAACAACGAAAAATAAGCGCAACGAAAATAATAAAATTATCCAATCGAAGGCCCCACGATTTTATATTTGAGTTATTATTTTTTAGCTTTCAGTACACAAGACCATTTAATTTTGAAAAGTTTTTAACTATTTTATAAAATCTTGTTTTTATAGATCGTAAAGAACACTATTTGGTGACCGTTTAAATGTTTGTACTACTGAGAATGTAATTGAATGTGACTATTATTTGGTAGCCGGGTAGCCTAATTTTGACTTGAATAGTAGAATAAATGTCTTGTTTGATTTGATATCTTAACATAATTCTAAAGTGATGCTCTCTTAGTCTATAGATCCAGTTTATGCAATTAAGAAAAAAAAAACCTAAATTTTTACTACTACCTACTACCTTCTAACTTAGCCTTCTAAATTGAACGCATTGTAATATGTTAAAAATGATTTTACGTAGATAGATTCATATACGTTAGTCTCGCAACTAAATATCTCAACCGATGTGTTTTTTTATTTGTCCCAAATAAATCCCAAAAACTAGCAAAAGACTTTGCAAAACTGATACGATTATTACTAAAGCGTTCTACCAAGTAAATAAATAAACAACCTTCTCGTTTCTTTTCATGGTTTCAATTGCCTCTCTACAGCATTTAATCTAATTGTTGAAGTAGATAGCTATTTATTTTAATCATTGTTTAAATTCGTTGCTATTATGTATTGTGAAATGACGAGATACATTTTGCGGTACTTTATATTATTGTACAAACTGTTGTATTTATAAATTTAGTATTAAGCTACATCAATAAACGATTCTAATTCTAATTCTACTTCATGCCAATTACATACAAAAAAGTGTAAACCACAGGAAAAATAAGCATTACTACCACAAGCCAAATTAAATGCCTTTTTTCTTTGTGTTCCGTGATGAAACACATAATAAAATTAAAAGCAATCACCCACCGGAAAAAAGCAACATTCTAACAAAGACAATTCAAATGTTTCGCGCAATTCTTGTTAACTTTCCCATAATATTGTCATCATGAAGCATTTCATATTTTTCAAACAATGAACATCACCCGACCACAAAAGAAAGGCATTGTATGGCCTCAGGGTGTAGATTATTACGCATAATAATTTGCTTCTGGAAATAACACTGAACAAGGTTGTTCCTTTATTCTTTTTGCTGCATTAATACAAAATAGGCGGAATACAAGCACGAAACATTGAAAGCCAAAATGAAAATAATTACATTATGAAAATATTTATAACTAAGAATTAAAAACCCATTGTGTTTCCGTTTAAAAAATATACAAAATGCCATCACCAGAGCAACTGTTTAGTCTGTATAAAGCTCAAGTCAGGTCGTGCATGGAATACTGTTCTCACCTTAGGGATGGCTCAAATATCAACTGGAGGCTCTAGAGTCGATTGAGAGGCGAGCCAGGAGGCTGATTGACAACGACACCTTGACTGTGTCGCAGCTGCAAAGTCTCGAGCATCGACGTAAGGTAGCGTGTTCATCAGCGTGTATATATTATTATTTTTTTTCATGTTCAAGAGTAAATAGGCCTTATTAATAAGCTCCAAGCAGAACAACGAGCTATGAAAACAGCTGTACTCGGAGTCTCTCTGCTAGATCGAATCAGAAATGAGGAGATTCATGGAAGAACCAAAATTACCGACAAAGCCCAACGAATTGGCAGGACGCATAGCACAGAGAACTGATGACCGATGGGGTCAAACTGTTCTCGAGGGACGAACCGGCTAGCGCAGCGTAGGACATCCACCCACAAAGTGGACGGATGACCTCATAATGACCGCAGGATCGCGCTGAATGCAAGCCGCTTCCAACTGGTCTTATTGAAGATCCATAGGAGAGGCCTATGTCCAGCAGTGACGTCCTATGGTTGATGGATGGATGCATGGATAGAAAAGTAAATGAGTAGGTAGGTACCTGTCCATCATATCACCCGCATATGCCCAGGAAGTGACAAAACTAGCACTTTACCAACGGACACTGAAAACCGTTACAAAAAGCTTTCCAAAACTACACTCCAGTACGAGTACAAAGGAAGCTAAAGGTCATTATTTGAGTTTTTACGATCACTAAAAAATCACAAAGAACAGTTTATGACGTCGTTTTAAGAAATAGCGTACGATACCGACTTGTACAGTTTTCCTAGTTGAAATTACATCGATTAGGGTTTTTAGATTTTAGTTAGTTGAATTTTGAACTCTATTTTGTTCTTGGAGTGTCTTTTTCACAATGTGGAGTTAAAATGCAAATTATAAAAACGTTTCTACAGAATATCTGCACCATGTATTCTAGATAGTAACTAGGTATTAACGTTTTTAAGATTATGTGTAGATAGGTATGTCCAGCAGATTTGATGAGGTAATCCGACCACTGTGGGTACGAGTACGTCTTACGCTTATAAGAAAAAAAACAGTTGAAAAATTGTATCGCGATAATACTCTCTCAACGAATAGCTCATACACATCTTTAGTGAGTTTAGTTTTATTATGAAAACTCATGTACCTACATGTTTCCGCACACAAAAAAATATATGATATTTACACCACAAATTTCTTAAAAGTTATTTTAAGGCTTTATTTTTTTAATTATGTTACTAGAATATTTAAGAATCATAGAAATATTTTTAAGACGATCTTAATAGCTTATTTTCTACAACTCATTTCTGTTTACTCTTCTGCTAAGTCACACCTTTCAGACTTATCAGCGACCATGCCTTTTTAACTGACTTCCAAAAAGGAGGAGGTTCTAAGTTCGTGTGTATGTATTTTTTTGTATAGGTTCATCGATAATTTTACCAATTGTGAACTGAATCGATTTTTTTTTAATTTACATGGGTATACCCCTGAGGTGGTCCCATTTAAATTTCACAGAAATCGCCTCAGCCGTTTTTGACAAAAACAACAATAATGTAAACAATTCGAGCGAAATATCTGAATTTAGTACTCGATGAACATCAATAATTTCGCCAATTATGAACCAAATCGAAAAATTATTTTTTGGTTCGAAAGGGTATACTCCTAAGGTAGTTCCATTTAAATTTTACAGAAATCGGCTGAGCCGTTTTTGATAAATCAACAATAATATAAACAATTCGGGGAAAATATTCGAATTTTGCACACGATGGAAGGCGGTTTTGCCATTTTTGCGAAAAATAATTATGTAATGGTTTATTTACCTAAACTACAGTAAACCTGCCCGGTTAAATCAGTGCCAAATAAGACTCTCAAGAACTTAAGAAGTTTTTAAAAGAACTCGTAAAAATGACACCAATGTTTTAAGATGTTCATCTCAAAACCCATTTCCTGTTTGTAAACGTAATGCTGGTTCAAATACCTCTGCACTACAGCCTGTACACTAAAAACGGGGGTTTTGAAAAATTCTAGATCTAGAGATAGATGCTAAATTTCTGTTTCTATAATCCTTTGAACGGATATACTTAATACATGGTTATAGCTATGAAATCTGAATCAAATTTATCTAATTTAAAACTAAACAAAAAAATCGTCCAAGTACGAGTTGGACTCGCGCATGAAGGGTTCGGTACCGCATGGGAGCCCCCCTTAAATATTTATATTATTCTGTATTTGATGTTATAGCGGCAATCGGAATACATCATCTGTGAAAATTTCAACTCTCTAGCTATTACGGTTCATGAGATATAGCCTGGTGACAGACAGACGGACAGACGGACGGACAGCGGGGTCTTACTAATGTTTACCCTTTGGGTACGGAACCCTAAATAGAGTGCTTTCGAAATGGCACCTACATCTAGATGATTGAAGTACCCTTTCGGATGAGACTGAAATGTATAATAGTAAAATTAACATGCGGGAATGCAGCCAGCGTTCTTGGCACCCTTCCACAAGGACACTCATTTTTTAATTCTTAGCCTCTGTTTTTGTATATATATAAGTTTGTATATAGAATGACAACTCAATGTTGCATGAGTTAAATTCAAATAGACTCAAAAATATTCGGAAATAAAATTGCTCGGTTAAGTACATGATATATACTTATTTGACAGTTACTTAATATCCGTAACAATATGCTTTCTCCTAACTAAAAGGAGATGGTATCCGACTTGCTTATAGATAGACATAGAATAATTATTTTTCGCAAAAAATGGCAAAACCGCCTTCAATCGCGTACAAAATTCGAAAATTTCGCTCGAATTGTTTACATTATTGTTGATTTATCAAATAAGTCATTAGTCATAACGGCTCAGCCAATTTCTGTAAAATTTAAATGGGACGGGACTACTTCGGAAGTATACCCTTTCGAACTAAAAAAGAATTTTTCGATTCGGTTCACAATTGGCGAAATTGACGATGTTCATCTTGTACAAAATTAGGATATTTCGCTCAAATTGCTAGAAATATTGTTGGTTTTTTCAAAGACGGCTTAGCCGATTTCTGTAAAATTTAAATGGGACCACTTCGGAAGTATACCCTTTTGAACCATCAAATATTTTTTCGATTCGGTTCACAATTGGCGAAATTATCGATGAACATACACAAAAAAAAATGCATACACCTGAACATAGAACCTTCTTCCTTTTGGAAGTTGGTTGAAAACCAGTCAATTTCGACAATTTTGACAATAGTCGCTGCTCAATCAAGCGAATATCTTACAAACATGCATGGATATTTGCAGCGAGAAAATTTCAATCTTACCTTGATTTGGTGCCAGGTAAATGTAACCAAATAAAAGGAAGTAACATCGTCAACAATTCAGGTATAGGACATCCATTGTTGAGCATAAGCCTTCCCTACACAGTTTCAATAAAACCGGCTGGAAGCGATTGGCGTCCAGTCTACCTTATGGGTGGTCGTTTTACGCTGCTTTTTCCAGTACGTAGTCTTTATTTGTGTACTTAACGCCCCTATCTCTAATACGTTCTTAAAACTAGTAAAATAGTTTTAAAACAATCTTAATAGCTTATTAGTTCGTATGACTGCATTTAAAACAGGCTCACTCATTTTTTATTGAGAACAAAATCAGAAAAACCCTTTTTTGGTAATTTATTTTAAACAAGAGTCTGAACTTAATTTAAAAAAAAAACTGTTATAATTAATTCTGAAGTATTCGTTATTTTTGTCTGTGTGTTTCATGATACAAAAAGCTGAGTTGAGTGCTACGAATATGAAGCGTTATAAAATAATTATTTTTCGCAAAAAATAGCATGACCGACTTCACCCGTGTACAGAATTCGCTAATATATTGCACACACACATACATTACACATTGCATTACATTTTTCACATTAATGTTGATTTATCAAAAATGGCTCAGCCAATTTCAATAAAAAACCAATTTCGAAGTTTACTCTATGTAATAAAAAATAATTATTGAAATCGGACTACTACAAAAAAAGTTATGCGTGGTTACACATACAAAAAAATAAATATACGCGTCGAATTGAGTACCTCTTCCTGTTTGGTTCGTCGGTAAAAACGCCTCAATAGTGATTACTTACTGTACTATATAATAGTAGTTTATGCAACTGTCATATAATGAAGGGTATTAAAACACGAGTGTGAGTTTATGAAACGAGTGCAGCGAGTTTCATAATAGTAACGAGTGTTTTAATACCCGTGTTATATGCAGTTGCATACACTACTTCATCTTCACTAATAAAAATAAAAATAAAATAAAAAACATATTGCGAAACATTAAATTTACGCGTACGTGTATTGTCACCTAAGATTGTCACAGTGAACTTGGCGCCATTAAAATCTAACCAATGAGAGCGCAGCTGCGCGCGCAGGGCCAATCAGGAGCGAGCGCGCGATGTTATAATGAGATTTTACGATATCGATGTGGATATTATAACATCATGTGAAATTGCTTAAATTGAGTGTTTTGTTGTCTGCGCTATAACAGTAGTCATTATAAGTCAAGTATTGGAAACATAAGTAGAATGTTACAACATTACTGTAGATAAAACCGTTTTATCTGTGTGCTACATTTCATAAGCGGATAAAATTGTAGCAATTTGCTACGACAACCGTAGCTTCGTAGTCTGCTACGCTGCTACGGAACTTCAGAACATGCTAGTTGTAGCTAATGACTACATTTCTATGACAAAGTCGCGATGCTAATAGCTAATGCGAAAATTAAATAAAGGTTGGTACATATTTGCGACATTTTAGAGAGCTTGTATACGTCCGTGTTTTTATCGGACAACGGAGCGTGTTTTTCACCGAATTTGCGGTGGTGTATAGTGTATGATGAAAGTGTTTAGATGCACCGGATATCGGTCCGGCGAACAAATTGAACAATCAGTTTATTGACGGTCCGTTATCCGATGTAAATAATCGTCCAAGTGCGAGTCGACCTCGCGCACGAAGGGTTCCGTGCTGTATGGGAGAATAATATATTTTACAGCCTGGTGACAGACAGACAGACAGATAGACAGACAGACGGACGGACAGTGGAGTCTTAGGGATAGGGTCCCGTTTTTACCCTTTGGGCACGGAACCCTAAAAACGAACGTGTAGAAGCGCTCGGCTCTTACTGTGAAATAGCTCTGTGATCGAGACATTGGTGAGACATTGCGTATGTATTCATGATCCATAGACAACAGAGAGATCTGATTTAGTTTTGCCATAGGTGTCAGTAACCAAATACATTTTAAACCAACATGGAAATTGAATTGAAATTGGTAAACTACGGCAGTGACCTACAAGTTACTTTTGATGTACAGAATATGCCCTTAAATGATGCTAATTACTAATAACCCTGTATATCACAGCCATAACAATTATGTTACAAACATTAACTAACACATCAACATTTCGTATTATTATTGTTTCCACAATATTATTTACGTGGCCAGTTACACATTGGGGTTTTTTCTGTCTACAGAATGTATTATTCAAAAAGGGTTTACTAAGCCAGAACTGGGCGATCCAGACTATCATCGCAAACAACATTGCTGTAGAGTCCACCAGATTCCAAAAAAAAATAATTTATTTTCCGTTCCGATAAATAAGTTTCATTCATTTTATCGATTGCGAGTGGAAATTTTATATTCGACAACGGTTTTTTTCCAATTCTGAGTTGGCCCATAGTGGTGATTTTAATAACCCATAGTACTGAATAACCACACTCTATCTGAATAGCCCTACATGATGAAGACGCATCTTTAAATGTCACAAAAGTATGGCCCCGCCTTAATACCTCCTTCAAACTTGTAAGATAAAGGTCTTTATCGTGTAAAACCCGCGTAATAATTAAAAGCAGAAGCACGAATGCAGGTGCAGTTCTCTTTGTTCCGGATAGTAAAACATACGTTTTAGTTGCTAATATTTGTTGCAGAACGCAACTTGTGTAACTCTTTTGAAGAATGTTTCACTATATTTCAGTTGTTAGCTTAGAGAGAAAATGCGTAAGCCATTTTGTTTTGCATGTGTTAGTTTGTGAGCCCGCTTAAGGCATGCTTACATTTATGTGGCATCCTTATGAGTGTATGCACCACGGTATAATCTGATCACAAAAGGATCACAAAATGACACCACGTGATGTATAAATTCAAAACAGATTTCAGAAAATAATTAAACTAGCTTTTGTCCGCGTAATAATTGTTATTTTTAAAATTTTCGCGATTTGAACACATTATCATACTACTACACGGGACTTATCGCGCAATAAAACTTGAAATATGTAAATGAGATCTCGTATACTTTATTCATTGTCAAATTACATTGCGTCATAATACAGAAATTACAAAAGTCAAATAAAATTACAATATAATATTAAATTAGGTACATTAAAAACCGAGAATCGAACCGAGATACGCCCCACGCTCAGCATCTCTACGCCCAAACGTGCCCATTATGCTGGCAGCGTTTCCGCGCTGAATAGCCAGTGAGATATTTTGGACCAAGTAATTCTTATCGTATCTTATATATATATATATATATATATATATATATCATATCTCAAGTTTTATTGCGCGATAAGTCCCGTGTAGTAGTATGATAACGCGTAACATTCGAGCGGGGACGATTGGCGAATAGAATCGGAGATATGTTGCGGGGGCCACAGCAAGTACGACGAAGATATTCTTCCCAGACGCCACCGAAGCCCACAAAGTCGTAAAGTACCTGCAGCCGACCGGAGTTCTGACTCAAGTCTTGACGGGGCACGGTGGGTTCTCCGAATACTTGCATCGTTTCAAGTGTAAAGAGAACCCATCGTGTATCTGCGAGCCAGACAAAACAGAGTCGATTGCTCACCTGCTGTTCGATTGCACGGTGTATTCAGCGGAACGGTTTGAGCTGGAACAAAGATTAAATATTGAGATAAACAAAGAAAACGCAAAAGAATTGACGCAAAACAAACAACTTTCAGGACACTTTTTAGAATTTTGTGTAGAAATAGCAACAAAAGCAATAATTAGAAATAAAGATAAATAACTTGTGCTGAGAAGCATATATTAAATTATGTTCTATCTCAGAACAGATGTAATATTAAAGCAATAAATTAATGTAAATAAATTGTTAAATAAATATTTGGAAATAGAAACCTCAATGTAAAAATATACTGTTTAAAGAACGTCATCCCACGTACAATAATAATTTACAAGTCGATAAATTGTACGTTGGAAAAGTACTCCAATTAACCATTTGGAGGAAACTTGGTGGAGGAGGTCGGCAAAAAAAAAAAAAAAAAGATAACGCGTAACAATTATCAAAATCATGACTACGCTTCAAAAAGTTATAATTGTTCATACTTATAAAAATACGTGTCGAAAAGTGTTCTTCTCATTTCTTTCTACATGGTGACGATATTGTTATTTTATCTAGAAAAAAAAAATGACATAGGATTAAGATCCTATAAGTAATTTTTTTTCTCTTCTACCTTAAGAGGTACAAATAAGGTAAAGAATTAATGAATTTTCTAAAACATTTTTTCCTCTCACTCAATGAAGTGATCACCTATAAAAAGATTAATTAATGAAAAGCCTTCATCTTATTGCGTAATGAAAAACCTTGGTAACCTAATTAAGTTAACAGGAATCCTCACTAAAATCTTTTATTCCCTAATCCCATAAAACCTTACTTTAATAGTCTTATCTCGTGTTGGAGATAAAATTTATCACAAATTATTATGCTCTTTTTCCTTCCTTGAAGTAGAAAGATCTTGGCTCTTTAAGATATTTAATGAATAATAATCGGCCAAGTGCGAGTAGAACTCGCGCACGAAGGGTTCCGTACCGTACAGAAGCCCCCCTTTGATATATTTTATTTTAATTTAACTGTTCACTTTTGAAGAAAATATACAACTTAATTTTCTGTGAATATTACAAGCATCTTCCTGTTGCCTTTATTAATATCGAGCAAAAAATCACGTTTCTTCTATGAAAGCCCCCCTTAAATATTTATTTAATTTTAATTTATAATTAACTTTTAAAATACGTATATAATTTAATATTCTGTGAATATTTCATGCATCTACTTGTCACAGTTATTAATGTTGAGCGAAAAACGGTTAAAAATAAAGATTTGTATAAGAGCCCCCTTATATATTGTCAAAACAGTGGTGTGTATATCCGTACACATGATTAGCATATTAAAACAGAGGCCTATACCTAGCAGCGGGCAACGTAGTGGTTAAATTCACTTTGCAGCGGGCAAAGGAAGTCTGTGGTTAATGATTATAACGATGTCTGAACCCGAAAATAAATGCCAAAGAATTCAAGCTACAAGTAGCCATATTGGCAAATCGTGGTGTCGGTGAAACATTATTATTTTTAAGGTTCCGCACCTAAAAACAGAACCCTATTACTAAGACTCCGCTGTCCGACTGTCCGTCTGTCCGTCTGTCTGTCTGTCTCCAGGCTGTATCTCATGAACCGCTATAGCTAGAAAGCTATTTTTTTTACAGGGCGATGTATTTCTGTTGCCGCTATAACAACAAATACTACAAAAAGAATAAAAATAATATTTAAGGGGGTCTCCCATACAACAAATCTAAATTTTTAGCCGTTTTTCGCTCGATATCACAGAATATTTAGCTGCATGTTTACTTTGATAATAAATAATTAAATTTAAACAAAATAATTATTTAAGGGCGGCTCCCATACATTACGGATCCCTTGTGCGCGAGTCCGACTCGTAGTTGGCAGATTTTTAATAATCTTTCGGTGAGCCGATCTGTTAGCAAAAAAAGTGTCAGTTTTTCTCTAATGATTTTCGTCAGTGTACCTATACCGATATAGATATTCTGTACCGATGATTGACAAATAGTCATTTCTATGAATGTACATGGTATAATTATACAGGGTTACTGGTGGTAATCAATTAGCATCATTTTTAAGGGCATATTTTGTCTATCAAAACAAACATCTCATGTTCAATTACTTCTAAAAATTCGTATTTATTTTATTCCTTACAACCTTAAATAAAAAAATATTTTACTGGTCTTAACATAAATAACTGTGTGTAAAAGCGCGCGCGCCGCCACCCGCGAGACTTAGACCTCAGAAGAGATACTGTGAAATATGCAAACAAGTGTTAACATAAGCAATGTATGTAAAACCTTGATATCTTTAATGATACCTTGATATCTTTAATGATTCTCGCTTTCAAAAATAAGAAACTCGTATCTGAGACGTTTAATGTTTAATTTTCAATTTATTTAAATTTTAATTTCTTTTTTTTTTTTAATATTTTGTTTTTCTAAAATGTGATAATAGTTTGTAACAACTAAATATGTCTAACCACTAAGTAGTTTTTTAAAAATGCTGTATACACATATTAAAGGTGATCACATCAGATCTTTGTATACCTACCAATGTAATAGTTTAAGATTGTATTCAATATGTTCACTGTTGGTGTTTCTATTTGAATAAAATAAAAAACACTTTTATTGGGAAATTTGTTGAGATTTGGGAAGTGTTGTGGAACAAAAGTTTTTTTTTGATGTATAAAAGATGCCCTTGAGGATGCTAATTGATTATCAATAACCCTGTATTGTTCAAGGGTAATTCTACATAAAGTTTGGAGACCAAATTATATTTCATTCGGCATAGTTGCAATTACGAGTAACATAATTACCATACAATGGTCAACTAGTAAATGGCGTTCGGTTGGCCGCTTAATGACTCGAAACTAAATTAGGTTCCATATAATTAGAAACCAAATTGCAAGCTAAAATTTGTTCACTAATAAAATGTTACAACACTTTTTTTCATCGCGAATAATTCCGCGCTTGACCACCAACTCGCATGATGGTAAGCGAAGTTGTGGTCAAAGATTAATCACGCAGACCTAGAAGATACCTTTTCACTCTGACCTTGAAAAGCTTTAGATTATATCTCATAAGAAACAGGAAAGGAGGAAGACTGTTCCATTCCCTGGCGGTACGAATCAGAAATGTTGAGTCAAACCGCTTCGTACGTATCGAAGGAAAATCGACAGTGTACTATTACATGTCTGTTATATCGATCGAATGCATTTATCATACGAATGGCCGGATAAGAGAAAGATACTAATATTATGGGTACCATCTTCACTATTAATCGTAGGACGTCAACAGCTGGACATAGGCCTCTTCTATGGATTTTTGATACGACTGGTTAGAAGCGACTTGCATACAACGCGTTCCTGGAGTTTGATTAGATCATCAGTCAACCTGATCTTGCACATCCGGTGCTGCGCTTGCCGATACGTGGTCTCCATTTGAAGACTTAATGCCTTCATTGACCATCCATTCAACGATCAATTTACCATGAAGACTGGCATTTCAACATGCTGGTCCGCTTGGCTATGTCGGTAAAAATAACAATGCACGGTTCGGTAACAATGCACGGTTATTTGCTTACCCTGTTGTACTAAGCTATAATATACCTAATTAAAAAACCCCCGACACAAAAATATTTGACAACAAACTTTCAATCGACAACCATTTTGGGCACATTTGTAGAATTTTGGTTCTTTCATCCCCACTTTAACCCACCATAACTCTTAAACGGCTCAATCGATTTTTATAAAACATAGCTAAGAACACTCTCGATTAAGTCTCCTTTCATCCAAAAAAAAACTAAACTCAAATCGGTTCAGTGGTTCGGGCGCTATGATGCCACAGACAGACAGACAGACAGACACACAGACAAACAGACACGTCAAACTTATAACACCCCTCTTTTTCGTCGGGGGTTAAAAAGGAGGTGATTTGGACTATCATTTTGAACAAATTTTACTATGTGTTCTGTACATCAAAACAAACAATTTTTTTGTACAACAACACAAAAAAATCTAAATTTTTTTAAAGTGGTATCGGCATTTTTACAATTTTTTTGATACCTAACTGATATTTACATAGTATGTCGTCTGAGGTCTATGTCCAGCGGGCGCAGCGCGTAGTGTTTTTAACATAGAGTTTATTATTTTTGATGTAAAAAATGTGCCCTTAAAAGGATGCAAACTGAAAACCAGTAACCGTATACTTATCAAAAAACTAACCACTCTCAATTCAGCGCTCCAAGTTCAGGTTTATACTAATAGTTATTGGCTACTTGCTGACCCTCTGTGATTTCGGTTTTAATTTAAATGTACAGCTAAATATTGATTGGATTGTAGCCAATAATCAAACTGTCGTCAGGTAGTGACAAAGTGACAAACGACTACCTTAGCATACGACCATGACAAGAGTTTAGTCGACGTGTGAAAAAGTGAGAGATATACTCGTATACTTCACCATACTATTATTATATTAACTCTGTCTCATTCTGACACGTCAACAAAATTATTTCGTTGTGCGTATAAAAAGGCAGTATAGACCGGCAGCTGTGATTACAGACTCGTATGTAAAGTAGACATATTAGAACCTATTTAAAAAAAAGTAAGTTCGTATAGGCCGGGTGGCTAGCCCTGGTGTCAGTTTTAGGCCACCTGAGGGCCTCTGACTTGGCGAAACGGTTAAAACAACCGGGAACATTGACCTACAATTTGACGTGTCGTCCGAGCCACGGTAGCGCTCAGTTGGAAAGTGCCACCCGCGGTCACCCATCCAAATACTGACCGTGCGGAATATTGCTTAATATCGGTGACCGTGACAAACACCTAGTCAAACTACGCACGAGCGCTATCTATTTTCATGGCTGTGTGTATATGAGTATCGTGTACAATAGGTATAATTATATAAGCTTTAACAATTTTTCACAGAGATGTATGAACCTGATGTCCGCTAGATACACAACTGAGGGCTTTATGTGCGGTCAAATTAGTGTTTTATGTGTTGGTAGGACTAAATACTCCATCAATAAGTGTAAGTATGAGATGTTCCTGGACTAATATTTTTGTAACTTATTTACGAAACATATTTATTGCAACATAAATTAGTATTATATCATATTTTCATGCGGTTCTTAAGTAGCATAGCATGTAAGGCTGATTTTAGTCTCACGCTCACCGTCGGCGCTCATAGCCCAGCGCGTAGTTCATCAGCGCTGAGGCTCCGCGTGGCTCGTTTTAGTATCGTACTGACCGCCTTACTGTACAGACGACGACAAAATGCGGAGTGTATTAATTATTGCTGCTTTGTACTACCTATCCCAAAAATAATAAAACCAGCGACGCCGAAGACTCTATCTGTATCCATTGATTGAGCATAGAGCCGTTCCAGGAGACTTTGTCTTGTTATATGGCACTTTGAGGGCCATAACTCGACCTGTAACCACTTCGCGATTCGCCATGACTGTACACGTTGATGACGTCGGCTCCGCTCGACACTAGAACGCTCGCTGAAAGCAGATGCGTTCGTGCGATTGTCGGCGCCTACAGCTACGCGACGCCGACGACGCGCCACGCGCACGGCCGCGTAGCTTTCGGCGCCGAGCGCCGTGCGCGCTGATAGCTACGCGTCATTCGAAAACGCTTCCTAGAAGTTCATAATATATCTCGGCCATCAGCGCCGACGGTGCGCGTGCCGTCGGTGTGAGACTAAAATCACACTTAGTAACATGACTTAGGTACAGAATTGACTTCGTACAAAATAAATCGAAACTATCCTATTTGCCCATTCAAAAGCAGTTAATATTTACACGTTTCTGAGCTTCATATTCTGAAAACTATTATTTGTTAGCGTATAGCAGCTCGCAAACAAAAATTATACATACCGTTGGGTAAACAGTTTATTTCTCGTAAACTCGAACAGACGTTCTACAAATTAGAGCAAAGTTTTAGGATCCTTTGAATTTGAAATGAACGGCTCAGTTCTCTCGAATGAAACTAATAGAATTAATTGATTAGATTATGTGGTCTTAGTTTATAATATAGCCTAAATAGATTTTCAAATTGGTACAAATGTTTATTTGGAAAACAAAAATATCTGTATAGACAATAGGCTTAATAAAATTAATCATTTTAAATAGGTATCTACTGTTTTTATAAATAGTTAAAACTGGCTGACAGCCACAATAATTTACTGCTAGTTTTTGATCTCAGCTGTGTCAATATAGTCCAGTCACAACAAAGATATTATTGAGTGTTCATAGATAAGGAGCAAACCGACACCTCCTCAGATCCCTGAAAATCAGGATGTGCGTTCCGCATGGTCAGTATTTGGATGAGTGACCGCGGGTGGCATTTTCCAACTGAGCGCTACCGTGGCTCGGATGACACGTAAAATTGTGGGTCACGGTTATTTTAACCGTAAAGCCATGTCAGAGGCCTTCAGGCGGCCTAAAAACTGACACCAGGGCTAGCTACCCGGACTATACGAACTTACCTTAGGATGTGCTGGGACACCTGGCTACGCTATTTGTGTCCGTAGCAATTCTGGGCTTGCTTTGAATTTAATACCATAATTGAGCCAGTGCACGAGTGGCTCGATATCCTGTTAGCCATTTACTAGATAGACAGATCGACAGCTACGGTAATTCACTGCAAGTCTTAGCTCGATCTACTGAGATATAGTATCGGTCTTAAAGTAGGGCAGTAAAGTACAGCGCACTATATTTTTAGGGTTTCGCACACAAAAAGTAAAAACGGGACCCTATTACTAAGAGTCCGCTGTACGTCTGTCTAATCATCATGGTCATCATTTGAAAATCATGTCATCAAGCTGAAATTTTCACAGATGATGTTTTTCCAAAAAATGTAAATACAAATACTAAAAACAGAATAAAAATGACATTTAAAGGGGGCTCCCATACAACAAAACATAACCAAAACCATATATGAGCATTGAGCATTTTGTTGTCAGTTGACAGGCTGTTTCTTCTAAGTAACCAGGATTAGCTGGTATAACTTAATTTGATTTCCTCTCCCTTAACTGCGATGTAGGCTTTCCAGTTTAGATGAACGGTCTGAGTGCATTCCCAAGTATTTCACTTTATCTTGCTGAGGCAGTGTCACAACTTTTCGGTTTATAATCCGACCGCTTAACTCAGTCCTTGCCTGCGCGGGTGCTTATATGGAAACTATACCTTCACACAACTCTCATGACGTCACGCGTCAGAGACCGCGTTGCCGTCGGGTATATTTTCAAAACCAGTAAACTAAAATCATTTCAATAAAGCGTACCTTTATCTAACATTTGTGACGTCACTGACGCGTGTTGATATCGGGTATACATTGAGATTTAGTATACGCCCCGCCTATTTTAAAACATACCCGACCGCAACGAAGCCATCGTTCGGTACGCCGCGCAGCAGCGGCCGGCGAAGTGCCAGAAGCGAACCGCCTTGATAGATTAGGTGTGAAACAAAATATAGGTTAGGTTAGGTTAGAACATGACAAACAAGGCACGAGCCGAGCGAGCGAAGCGAGCGTGCCGCGGCAGCGGCCGGCGAAGTGCCCGAAGCGAACCGCCTTGATAGATTAGGTGTGAAACATAACAAAAAATAAATAAACCTAACCTAACCTACAAAATACACGTCCCTTTATCTGATACCTACCCCAAACGGATGTTGCGGTCGGATTAATTTTGAAATCCTTAACACGACGTTTCATATTTTTAAAGTATCCCCAAAACGAATGTTGCAGTCAGGTATATTTTAAAATCCTCAACAAGGCGGTACATATTTTTATGGTATACCCGAACTCAACACTATAGAGCGTTGAGTAAAGGTATAGATTCCAAATAAGCTGCGCGGGTACAGGGGCGCGGGCTAGACGACAAAGGGGGACTGAGACAGGTGCGGGCGACGGGCCCCTGTACCAAGGCTAGGACTACGTTAAGCGGTCAGATTATACTGATGGGCAGTTTTCCTTTCTACGTGTGAATGTTACCTGGACTGATTTGGACGCGATCGCTTTTATCCTCCATTTTTTTATCCACGTACTATAATTATGGAGTTTTGCACATTGCAGTAAAGCTATAGTTGCTAAACAAAGAAAATAACAAAAGTTCCGCTTCCCTCACGATTGTGCTATATCTTAACAAGCAATGTTGACATTTATTATGATTGCCTATCTCTATTAGTAGTTTATGCAACTGTCATATAATGAAGGGTATTAAAACACGAGTGTGAGTTTATGAAACGAGCGCAGCGAGTTTCATAATAGTAACGAGTGTTTTAATACCCGTGTTATATGCAGTTGCACACACTACTTTATCTTCACTAATAAAAATTAAAAAAAACATATTGCGAAACATTAAATTCACGCGTACGTGTATTGTCACAGTGAACTTGGCGCCATTAAAATCTAACAAATGAGAGCGCAGCTGCGCGCCCAGGGCCAATCAGGAGCGAGCGCGCGATGTTATAATGAGATTTTTCGATATCTATGTGGATATTATAACATCATGTGAAATAGCTTAAATTGAGTGTTTTGTTGTCAGCGCTATAACAGTAGTCATTACAAGTCAAGTATTGGAAACATAAGTAGAATGTTACAACATTAGTGTAGATAAACATTTTTTTTACTCCGCTGAGATGAAATCTGAGTCACATAATCATTTCTTTATCTTATATTCGTTTTCCTTCGCGGCTTCGCTCGCGTGATATTTTGGTTTTTCTGTTATCCCATAGAAACCTTTTATTTTTTCGGGATAAAAAGTAAGATAATATATCTGTTTCCGTCTTTCAAAATATGTCCTTGCCAAAAATAAAGGCAATCCGTTGGTCCGTTGCTGCGTAAAAAGGACTAAACCAACAAAGCAGTAAACCAACAATTACACTTTCGGATTTATAATGTAAAGTAAGGATTAGTTAACTGCTAATATTTTTACTTCATTGAAACTAGCGTGAGGATTCATTATTAAATTTTTATATGAAAAACCGGATACACTCACGATAATATTTGAAACGGCCGAGCCGCTATGCGCCCGACCGGTTTCGAAGTAGTTAGTACTTCTTCATCAGGGAATACGCGCGCCCCCGATGACGGACGCCCGCGCACTGGAGTTGGCGGCGGCCGCGAGCTCGGCGGCGGCACGCGCCTCCCGCGCCACTGCCCTCTCCAAATGCTCAAATATTATCGTGAGTGTATCCGGTTTTTCATATAAAAATTTGCTAATTTTTTTTTTCAATAAAAGTTATTTTTCAAGCGAAGAACAATCTGACAAACTATAAAAATATATTACTCGGGTAGATAGTTGATATAAAAGCTTGTTCAACAAAAAGTACCTAATCTGTAGCTAACTTACGTCGTAATTGCCAGTAAGTATATTTTTTACGTTTGTAAGAAGCACTAAATAGGTTTCTAATGTTCTACTATAAATAGGGTGCTCTTCGATTTCTGAGTGCAAAAGCCGATTTTATCCTCTAGAGGATAAAGTAAAATTAAATTTAGAACATCGTGTCCACTATGTTTGTAAATTCAAAACATTATCAAACTTCTTCCTCCATGGTGCCGAATTTATCATACAACCTTTTTTAATTTGTTAACATCTCAGACTCAGAACCTTCTTGGTGTACGTTTTTATAATTTACTTTGCGCGCGCCATTTTTTTTCACGTCGTATTGATATTAACCTGTTATACACAAGAAACTTGAAAACAAGCAAAAAAAAAAAACCTAAAATTTGTGTGATTTTAGGTAAAAGATTCTTGGGTATAGAATATAATAGAATATATTTATTTGCATAATATACAGAGCATTCTTAAAAGCTAAGTGTACACCCTGCCTAGTAGGGCATAACAAAACATCATAATATTAGGTAAGTGAATATCTTAAAAATTAATTAATAAGCTAATCTTATTTTAAATGAAAATGTCTTTTTTTTGCATTTAGTCATTTCATTTAGAGGGATGAGAAGTTACTTGTTGCACTCGAGTGCAAAAATTTTTCACCTTGTGCTCCTTTGATTCCCTAGTAAATGCTCAGGATTCTAATTTTTAATTCACCCGCTGGACTTGTGATTCAATTTAAGAATTTTTTGCTTGCTCGGTCATCGAAATTGAGCACGTGAGTAAAAATCAACTTTCAACCAGTCGTAAGATAAATTCAGGTTTCCCTGATCTCTAATACCATGCCGGGCCTAATTGTTCCAGGGACGGAGACAAATGACCCTCGGATTGTGACGTCGTTCGTCTGAGAGATAGCGGGAAAAATCCCCCGATGCCGGGGGCGATAACCGATCTCAATTTGTGGGCGCATCGAGGATGAACGGGAAGGCTATAAAAACTGAAGATCATCCCTTTGTCAACTTATTAAACTAAAATTAGTGATGTTGCTGTTTTTCACTGAAATACGCAATACAATTTAGCCGAGTCAGAGGCCTTCAGGTGGCCTAAAAAACCAGGGCTTGCCACCCGGCATAAACGAACTTACTTACTGAAATATGAAATAGCAAACAATCGTGATGCAGTCAAACTATACCTAAGACTAATTTCAGGAGTGTAAAAAATCATATTCGGATATTTACTTTAGAAAATAGTGAGCAGGTACCACCTACCTGCTTTGGTTTGTCTAACTTGCATGTTAAACTAAGATTCTATTTATTTGACACCACTTTAATTCGTACTATCTGTCTGCTGTATCTAATTGTAAAATACAGCAATAAAACTTAATTTTGTTCAGATTAATTACGTAAAATAACCAGGCTATTGTCATTGACAAGTATTATTATAACAGGTCCTTATTTCGCGTGTCAACCATAACTACAACCAGTATTGAGATAGGTATATTTAAGTTTATCTGATCTCCAACACCAATAATTGGGCTCAAATTGTTCAAAGGAGATGAGGACTGTCCAGCGGTACTCCTCTTTTTTATTTTCCAAAAAGGCTGATTGGAAGCGGCCAGCATCCAGCGCGTTCCTGTGATCTTAATTATGTCGTCAGTCCACCTAGTCGGTGGACTAGATTTGGTGTTGGATTTAATAGAAATGCTTAACGTTGAATACTCTTAATACTTTAACTTTAACATACTTTTAAATCAACGCTAGACCTAAATAAGCGTTAGGCCACCGGACGTTCAAATAAATTTTGAAAACTAAATAATCTTCACGGAGACATAAGCTGAAGCTTACAACACCGAATCTAGTCCACCGACTAGGTGGACTGACGACATAATTAAGATCACAGGAACGCGCTGGATGCTGGCCGCTAATATTTATATGGTTTCTATTTCCTAAGTCTTTCTGTAACTTAAGTAAATGTAAATGACTATCTTAGGCTTTGTTTGTCCATTCGTGAGTTTCATTTTAACACTGTCTTCATTAGATCTTTGTCTAAGTAGCTTATCTCGGTTTTACACTAATCAAAAATATCTATTAGAACTTTTTTGCCCCAAACCTGAATACACTCCCTTACATTAAATCACCTCAGCAAAAATCTGCCAATATCTCCGCCTTATTCAATATAGCAATGATAGCCCAATAGTAATCTCGTTAGATTAATTCCTTTAAGGTCTTGGAATAAAATATAACAATGAATTTGGTTTTGCTATAGAAGGAAAAATAGTAAGAAAACCTTATTCAAGTAAACTACGTATTTGTTACAACAAATTTAAAGCTGTCGCTCTATTTGCAATACTTGACAACAGTGATAAGTAACACGACACGTGCAGGTCTTTAGTAAATAAATAATAGACACCCACAGCCAATTCTGGATGTTGTTTGGCCAAAAACAATCGTCAACATAGTCGTAATAGAGCCAATGCCACACATATCCTGTAGATATGCAAATACGACGCCGTAACATAACAACGGGACCGTACGATATATGTATATGGCTGGAGTAGCCACTCGTTGTACAGAGTTGGCCCCTATAACAAGGCACACTTCGGACTGGAAACTACAGAGGCGACTCAATAATTTATTTACCATGGTAAATCCTTTATGAATACCACCAGTACCACCACACCTCGAGAGCAAGCGGGTAGTTGTTGAGTCCGACTGGTATATCCACTAAAACTCCGGGGTGTGCCACCACTGCGCCTGGCGTCGGGGCTCGCTTCCGCACTCCTACGCGGCACCCGACAGCGCTGGCTCAACTCGGGCCCCACCACGGAGCTAAAGCTCCTCTCTGCCTAGATGGCGATATGTAGGAACACCAGTCACATCGTCATCAACCACTCGGGACTGGGCGTCGGATAGCGGCGATGCAAACCTGACCACCGCAGACAACAGAGAGAAATGGTGAAGCACTGTGTCAACACTCTACCCGCGACGTGGGGACTGATGAAAATAAGTACTTAAGTATTTTATTTACTAGTATATTTAACTTACAGTCAATTTTGTTTCATATTTTTTAATTTTACAATTCTCATCTCTTCAGAATTGTCTATAACATGATAGCCCGAAAAAGCCTATGAGTAAGTAGATCAAACAAAACAGGTAGATAGTTCATTTATATTTCCTATTTTCATTGTCATAAAAACTTTACCACAGTTGTTTCATCGCCTTCAATCAAACGTGGCCATAAATAAGAAGTTTCGAACCAGTAATAAAGTAGAACCCACTTTTTCGGCGATATAAAAATACGCGACTAGTTATGAACCCATTTTTCTTTCACCTATAATTCCATTTATACGCCTATACATCATGTTCTAACCATTACATAGTGAAAAACGTACAGAAAGCTAAGTATGTATCAAGCCAAGATTTCCGTATTACGTGTATTGATAAAATTTTGTTAGATACTTAATGAAACAATGTACATTTTCACCCAACTTCTCCATGAACATATTTTGTAATTTAGAGCATCTGTATGAAACCTTAGCATGTATGAAAATGGAGATCTAGAGGGGAGGCCTATGTCTAGCAGTAGACGTCCTATGGCCGAAAAGATTAACGACAAAATTATTTAAACTATCGGTAAGGAAACCACGTGTTCCACATACCGTACACGAGTTTTTTACGAACCGTGTAGGTACGTATCAACGGATTAATCGATACACTAATACGTAACTGTATAATTGCAATCATTTGTTATTATTTGATAAAACGGCATTAGTAGCCTGAATCAAAATTCAGGCGGACTGAAGATTTCTTTATCGAAAGTTTTCTCGAATTGTGACTCTAGCATCCATCCATTCCTTAAGGCGTCCACTACTAGACATAGGCCTCCCAGGCCTCCTTTATGGATTTTACTGTCACTTTAATTTGCTAATCCAGTGGCCTATTTATTGCTAATGTCGGTAACTTTGGTTTGGCTGCGTACCTCCTCATTTCTGATTCGATCTCGCAGAGAGACACCGAGCATAGCCCTTTCTATAATACTTTAGGCTATCTTGAGCTTATTCATAAGGCCCACAGTGAAAAACCACGTTTCAGTTCCATATATCATCACTATCGAAAACTTTTGTTTTGAGGCACTGAGATATACCGGAGGAGATTCCTAACTAGCATATTTTCACTGTGTTCAAAGGTCAGCCGAGTATTACTAACATCATTTATCAAGTTTTTGCCTCCATTGGCACGGAAAGTCAGAAAAGATGAGGACCTAGAGCTAGCCACTTATTAATGACCTGAGGTACCATTTCTGACGTCTGATGTAGGTCTGTGATGACTATATCTATAGGCTATTGTTGAGGAGTAATGTATTTACTTGATCTCTTCAATGCTTGAACTATGCTAGTTTTAAACTTGGACATTTTTATAGCACGACAAACAGTATTTATAAAAATATAATAGTAGTTTATGCAACTGTCATATAATTAAGGGTATTAAAACATGAGTGTGAGTTTATGAAACGAGCGCAGCGAGTTTCATAATAGTAACGAGTGTTTTAATACCTGTGTTATATGCAGTTGCATACACTACTTTATCTTCACTAAAAAAAATAAAAATTAAAAAAAAACATATTGCGAATCATTAAATTCACGCGTACGTGTATTGTCACAGTGAACTTGGCGCCATTAAAATCTAATTAATGAGAGCGCAGCTGCGCGCGCAGGGCCAATCAGGAGCGAGCGCGCGATGTTATAATGAGATTTTACGATATCGATGTGGATATTATAACATCATGTGAAATTGCTTAAATGTTGTCTGCGCTATAACAGTAGTCATTATAAGTCAAGTATTGGAAACATAAGTAGAATGTTACAACATTAGTGTAGATAAAGTTGATTTAAATTTGATTTTATGCAGACCCCACTACTTAGTGTAGGAAACCTACCTACCACTCAGAGTTTTAAGCGAACACTAAAATGAACGATGGTCAGATTTCATGGTCAGATTTTGGGTGACCACGGGTGGCATTTAGGTGGAACTAAGCGCTACCGGGGCTCGTAGCCGACGTCCGGTTATTTTATGTATTAAACTATCACAAAGGCTTTTATAGGTGACACTAATGCCAACTACCGGACCTATACGAACTTACTTACAGAAGCGTTAAAAGTTTAAGATTTTCAAGTTTTAGTAAGTTCATCTTAGACCTGACGGTATAAATATACCTACTTACTGTAATTTTAAGAATACCTATCTAGGTTATCATCATCTTCATCAGTTTATTTCAGCCCACTGCAGGACATAGCCTCCTCCTCCTTACTACAATTTTATCCCTGTCTTGTGCTAGTCTCATCCAGGTTTTGCCGCAAAACTTTTAAATGTCATCACTCCACCGTTGTATCGATCTACCGGGACTGCGCTCCCCGTCACGGAGCCACCATTCAGTCAGAAATCTAGGTAGCTTACTAGGTTTTTAACTACCTTTCTAGATAGTTCATTTTTTTATATAAGTAATATTACTTACATTAAATACGAGTATATTGTAATAGATTTCGCATGGAACGCAACTAGGCCGTGGCGTCCAATACATATACTCGTAATACAAAATAATAAATTTTAAGAAGATACTTAGTAGACACAATTATGAAGGCGCCATCGTAATTATAATAGCAATTAAGAATATTTCTGTTTCTTTTTTACTTTAGGCATTCGATGGAGAGATAACACTTATTACGTTGCTATTTAATTTACGATGGCTCCTTTATAATAGGGCCTAGTTGACAAGACTAAATTAAGAAATAACAAGCTACAAAATTATCTTACTAGGTACACTAATAAACTTGGCCTAGATAGGTGTACCATTCATCAACATCATCAGCCTGTATCGACCAACTGCTGGGTATAGGCCTCCTCTCCCTTGTGCCAGTTTTCCCATTGGTAGACCAGCCGGGCTAGGATGCGCACGATGTATTATTTCTTTCGACGTGTCAGAACGAGACAGCGTTATGGCAATGTATATATCTGTCACTTATTCACACGCCGAAAAGAGTTCATTTCGTGGTCGCATGCTGGACTAACTGGCGTACCAGGCGTTACCAGGTGTAACATTGGTGTAAGAAAAATAAAATCCATCCATCCATCAGTCATATGACATCCAATGCTGGACATAGGCCTCTCTTGTGGATCTCCAATAATACCGATTGAAAGCAACTTGTATCCAGCGCAATTCTGCTCATACCCTGTCCTGCGCATAAGTAAAATTACTTTATTGACTGCCTCGGTGGCTCAGTGGTTAGTGACCCTGACTTCTGCACCAAAGAGGCGTGGGCTCGATCCCCACCCAGGGCAAGCATTTATGTGATGAACATAGGTGTTTGCTCTTTGTCTGGCTGTTATTTAGGTACTATCTATATAAGTATGTATTTAAAATATTTATATGTAGTATATCAGTCTCTGGCAGCCATATCACAAGCTTTGCTTAGTTTGGGGTCAGAGACCGTGTGTAAGATGTCCCCATATTTATTTTCTTTTAATAGATTTTATCATGCAACGTGATCAAAAATTTACTGACGCCATAATAAAGTTCAATATAAACTTTTTCAACAGCCATTTTGTATTCAGCAAAACACGCCAGTACCAGCCGCCATACTAATCAAATCCAAAAGGGTGTAATCTAAATTACATACCCTTAATTACGTGTTACACCCTTTCTGAATATTTAACTGTTCACATTTATGGCGTCGGTTTGATTAAGAAGAAAGGAAGATGCGTTATCAATGGTATTTGTCGTTGAATGCTTATTACCGACTTCCAAAAAGGAGGAGGTACTATGTTCGTCTGTAGGTCTGTTTCTTTTTTGTGTATGTTCACCGATATTTTCGTCAATTGAGAACTGATTTAAAAAAATGTTTTTTGTTTCTTAGGGTATACTTCCGATGTGGTCCCATTTCAATTTTATCGAAATCGGCTTAGCTGTTTTTGATGAATCAAAAATAATTTACATGGATGTACTCGTAACATCAATTCATGCTTGGTGCCATTTTTTTTTTAACATATTATTTAGAATTCCACGATTCGTCCAAATGACACATGCCGCGTTTAGGCATAGGACATCCAGTGCTGGACAGCCTCCCCTTTGAATCTCCATGAAGACCGGTTATAAGTGGTTTGCATCTAGCACTATCCGACGGTCTTGATGAGGTCTATCCACCTCGTAAGTGGACGTCCTACGCTGCGCTTGCTGGTACTCAGTCTCCACTTGAGAAAGTTTCGACCTCATCGGTCATCAATCTAATAGAGTCAATTATAACTTCCCGTGAAAATAATGAAGTAACTGCTATATCACCAAACACAATACTCAATCCTGACTGCAGCTCACAGAACGCTGTGCGTTGATTGGATATTGCGCAGCTTGTAGCTAACTTCACATCCGCCGACTTGTATGATAAATGAGCAGCAGCAGCAATAGTAGAAGGAGCGCGCGAGTGGAAAGAACTTTTCTAAACCGGCTTATTCCGTTCAACCGATATGCGAACTTTATTGAACAAAAACTCTTAAAATCAAGCTCAATTAGAACAAAACCGGAAAATAAAGTTATCATGAACTTTAGGCCTGAACCGGTTTCGGGTTTTTAGCCTTGCTTTAAAGGCTCCTTTTAAAAAATTCGGCTAGAAGTTGAAATATAAGCAAAAGATAGGAGATGAACCTAAATGTGGCATATATTCCGCCAAAGATCAGAAGTTTTCAAAAAGACTTTTTTTTATTTGTATCGCTTCTATGTTCTATGTATTTGATGTATGTTTATGTCAGGATATGATATACTCGTAGGTATGTTTGTTTTTATTTTTTGTCATGTTGTGGTATTTAGTATTTTTTTTTGTATCTTCTTTTGCACCCCGTTCTTTTTTCTTTGCGGTATCTTTTCTGTTCTGAGGTTGCCTGGAAGAAATCGCTTTCAGCGTTTGTTTTAGATATGTTAAGTGTGTATTGTTTTTCTATTTTCTGTTTTCGGTGTGAAACAATAAAGAATTATCTATCTATCTATCGCAACGACGTATCTATTTCTACATCATCCGTGGTCTCAGGGGAGATCATATTCGACAAAGTGGTATTAAAATTTTATTCTGTCCGCTCCATTCGCGTCCGGATGTTAGCCGAAATAGAATTTTGTGTAAATAAATAGAATTTTTGTGAACATACGAGATTTTATTAACAATCACAAATGGATGTTTGTTCATCTCTGTAATTGAAACGAAAATTGAAAACAGTGAAATTTTTTAGAGTGCTACTATGAATAGAATGAAGAACCTTTATGTATTTTTTATAACGGACAAGAGTGCCTTTATTAACTACAACAACATACAATAGGTACTATATGCTAAAACTACCTACAATACTACTAACTATACATAAAAAGCATTGGATCATCCACAGACTCTTGAAGGTCTAAAGATTATCCAAATGCTTAAGCCCACTGCCAGTTGGCAGCGTGCCCAGCATGCTGGCTGCATTGCCACGCTGAATGGCAATGCTTATGTGTTGAGCTAAATAAACGCCAGCATTTTGGTCACGCGTCGCGTTCACCAGACGCTCAGAAAGACTTTTGAAATAAAGATGAGCTCCCGGCCCCCACCGACTCAAAGTCTCAACTCCAAATGGTTCAAATATGTAACCACTACCGAGGTTAGCATATTTGCGCCGCTTGTGCTGCTCCGCCGAATTGGCCTCCGCTCCAGCCCTACTCTGAGTCTCGGAAAGGTGCGATGGCGCCAAAGTATCTACGCAAGTTGCGTCCCATACTAAGGGCCGGCCACACCTCCATGGGACCAGCGTCATGTATATGTATTCATTCGGATATTAAATTGAATGGTCGGATAAAATTGTCGGAAGCCATCATTATGAGATACATTCTTCGATCAAATATCTATAGAGTCGCAATCGTGCAAAAAAAATGTCCAAACCCTACCCAAGCAACGTAGTGGGCAGGCTTTTTAGTTAGTAAGGCGAATGCAAGCCGACTACAACGTTGCGCGATGCCAAAGTGCTCGGTTACACGCACTAATTAGGTGACATAACGTCGAGATTCGAGAAAACGGGTCATAGTGAATGATGTAATGTAAATATCTAAGTAAGTCATTACGTATGACGGCACTCGAACATTTTTGCTACTTTCACTTAGGGGCTGTGGCTCTGTAGATATTTGCTTGAAGGACACATTCAATATAAATCACTTTCAATCAGTTTTTTTAGATAGGCCCTGTGCGGTACTGCACTCTTGTGTATAATAATAATAATAATAATAAAAACGTTTATTGTTCATAAAAGTTAACACAAAACAAGTTGTGCACTAGATCCCACACTAGGGTGACCTGTGTCGTGGGATCTAGGCTCTTCCTTACAGTACTAATCAAAACAAATTCACGATTACACTAATATACAAACTTAATTTAATATTCATAGTGCACTGGATCCCACACTAAAATGACTTGTGTCGTAGGATCCAGGCTCTTTCCCAGACGGGGAAGGTAATACTCACACAATGCTACATTTTAACTATGGAAACTAACTTAACATGATTATTTTATACGAATAGTACAGCACCTACCTACATAAATACTTATTTAACATTGTGGCTCAACATAATAATTTTAAAAAACTACGCCCATAATCAATCAATCTCTCTTGTTACCTTATTTCGCTAAAACATGTGTTTCAAAAGCATTAACTTTTGAATGCGAAACTCATTCAAACGTAGTATATACTGTTTGGCGGTTCAGTACCTAACTGGTAGATAGTTCCCTAGATGGGCTTATAAAAGAACGCCAAATACCACTACTGAAATACGTCAAATAGCAAGCTACTTGTTTAAGCATGTCGGAAGGCAATGAATGAGGAAAATAAGATAAGGCATATACCCAGCTGTGTATGAAACCTTCAGAGAAAATTGGTGGTTTAAATATAACTTTAAACCACCTTTTTTCTAGAAAAATAAAACAACTAAAACAAAAAAAAAAAAAAAAATTTTTACATATCTATACATATTTTTATTGATCAAGCGAAAGCGAAGATCTCCGTTTAAACACTGCGATTTTGCTTTCGTCTGTCTAGATGCAGATTTTCTCTACAGGTCACATTTTTCAACGAATCAACGACCAGGATTTTTTTATTTATTTAACCTGTACTGTCCCACTGCTAGGCAAAGGGGAGACCTTTGCCATTCCCAGAAAAAAAAATATTTTTTAAGTCGTCGGCTTTTTTCATGAAAAAATGAAAAATCGCATTTCGCATTCGTATTTCCCTTACCCTATACAGAGGGAGAAATTTGCTGTTACGCTATTTATCAACCGATTTCGATAATATTTGGCAAGATTGTTTATTAATATCTAATTCTAAGATTATACTCGCTTATAAAGCTAAAGAAGATTCAGTTAAAGAGATATATGTCGCTAGGGACGCTAAGTCTACCGTTATAGAACTTCTAGGCATATAATAAGTTGTAAGCGAATATAACTGGCATTACAAACTATTATTCCACAAGATTGATTACAAAACTGTTATCTAGTAATGGTATTGCGGCAAGGGTTGCGATAGCTCGACAAAAAGAGACATTACCCTCAAATTACCTCGTTTAAGGCGTTATATTGTGAAAACATTTTGAACGTGATAAAAAATTAAGTGGACTATTAAAACTAACCTTTTCAACGATTATTTTGCTGTTATCTTCTGAATGGGCAATGTGCCTTCAGAAAGGTGAGAAAGTATTTGCGAGGAGTGAAATTGACGGCTCTCTGTTTTCTCTTTTCATGTACCGCTTTACATGAAAAGACGGCTCTCTGTTTTCTCTTTTCATGTACCGCTTTACATGAAAAGACGGCTCTCTGTTTTTTTCTTTTCATGTTCCGCTTTACATGAAAAGAGAAAATAGAGAGCCGTGAACGTATGAAGTAGTGGATTTATACATTTGCTGCTAATATGCTTTTTAGGGTTCCGTACCCAAAGGGTAAAAACGGGACCCTATTACTTAGACTCCGCTGTCAGTCTATCTGTCTGTCTCCAACTGTATCTAATGACCGTTATAGCTAGAAAGCTGAAATTTTCACAGATAATATATTTCTATTGCCGCTATTACAACAAATACTAAAAATGTAAGCGTGCGATTTACGTTTTAGGGGTTCCTCGTTTTGCTACGGAACCCAAAAAGCGCAAAAGCATTTTTACTGAACGCTTCCTTTTTTATTTACAACCAATTTATTTTTAGTAATAAACATTATAATAATTTTACATCATAATAAGTACAATATGATTGTGTAGTAAATTTAATACACAAAACTAGAAAGAAACTCAAGTAGGTAAAGTAAGTAGACGAAATTAAAATACTAAAGGCGGGCAGCCCTAGCGCATGATACGTGGCTACGCGCCGTAGGTATATAATATTTCAAGGACAGGGCCGAGTCACAATGCTGTTTGATATCATTACCGTGCTCGAACCATCTCTCTGTCTACCCTCATTCCAAAACCTACTCACTGTCGCAACACCGAGGTGTGTTGCGACTATGTGTAGGTACCCTCATTAATAAGCAAAGCTAACATGTGTCAGTATTCAATCTACTGCAAACCGTCTCACTGCCAACAGTGGCGACCCACTGCTGGATCTAGACCACGACATACAGGCTGAAGATGATGATGACGGGATGCTATAAAAATAACAAAATTCTTCTGAACTTTATATTCATGACAATTTTTAAAGATTACCATTTCTCTCACGCTGTAAAAGGTAAACAAAGCCAAAGGGACGAAATAACGAAATTCTAGCGTAAATGACGTCATTAATTTTACGTCACACGTGAATCGAGCATATCTCGGAATTTATGTGGGACTTTCGGCCAAGAGGGAATTAAAATCTCTATGAAAGTTATGAACTTTGTTGTAAAATGTGTTATAGGCAGTGGTATCGGATTGGGACAGTATATAAGCTTTTTGCTATACCTATTTGAGCACCATTGAAAGTCGCGTGAATATTGGCTCAGCTAGGATTTTTTTCTAGAGGGGCAACTATTTACATTTGCCCACGCCTGTAAAATATAACGTATTGATAGTCACGTTTTCTGTGGTGAGTAATCTTCATTCTTGCTAGCGTATATTTTTCTCAAATTTAAAAATAAAATAAAAATTTCTTCTTTCTGACTTGTAGGTGGGTGTCTTACATTATTTTACATAAGTTTTGGATGCGGTCTTGGACGTCCACTGATAGACATAGGCCTCCCCCATGAATTTCCAAAAAGCCCGGTTGGAAGTGGCCTGTATCCAACGCGTTCCTGCGATCTTTATTATATCGTCGGTCCGACAAGTCGGTGAACGTCCTACGCTGCGCTTTCTGATCCGTGTTCTCCATTCGAGAATTTTACGGCCCCATCGGACATCCGTTCTTCGAACTATGTGCCCTACCCACTGCCATTTTAGTTTGCTTATCCGCTGGGCTATGTTGTAACTTTGGTTCGTCTGCGGATCACCTGATTTCTGATTCGATCTCGCAGAGAGATACCAAGCATAGGCAGGTTGGGCTATCTTGAGGTCATTGATAAGGTCCACAGTAAAAGACCTTGAATAAAGCTCATGAGTTCTGTTATTACTAAAATATCCGTAACTCTAGTGTTGTATTGGGTCGACTTTACTTACGAAAAATATATTTATTTCTCTCTCAAAACATGTGCCAAACGGACACAAAACGACGTAACATCCTCACACTTCTGAAAACTAAACTATTTTGTGAAAGTTACACTCGCATGAATGTCTTCCAAAGCGAAACTAACGACGCGGCTAAATTAGACTCTAAATATTAAACAAATAAAGAGGATAGTTCCATCCAGCTCCGAGCAAAATGCTGCACTTTATTGTCCTATATGGAGGTCAGCATTATCATGTGAAACTGTCCCCAAACGAAACCTAACTCTACATCCTGAAAATAAGACCCAAGTTTGATCTGCAGCTGTGTTAAAATCTCGAGCAAGGAAAGTAAACTTGCTAAGATTGGCAGTCTTATGTAATCTTCTTTTTTTTCCTCAATCATTATATTAAGATAATGGTAATAGACACTTCCCGGCATTCGAAAACAAGAATGATTTCGAGGTTTTTAGTAGATTCTTCGTTGTAATTCACGTAGTTTCTTGCACGGATTGTAATGTCTTCGCTGATGTTATCCTTAGTACTTATTGAAAGTTTGGAAGTGTTTTCAAGGAAGCGTGTTTTAGATGAAAAGTAACTTTGCCGATCTCTCTAGTACTAGGTTTTGCCCGCGGCTTTGTCCGCGTGATATTTTGATTTTTGTGCTATCCCATAGAAACCTTTTATTAACCCCCGACGCAAAAGAGGGGTGTTATAAGTTTGACGTGTCTGTTTGTCTGTGTGTCTGTCTGTCTGTCTGTGGCATCATAGCGCCCGAACCACTGAACCGATTTCAGTTTAGTTTTTTTTTTATGAAAGGAGACTTAATCGAGTGTTCTTAGCTATGTTTTATAAAAATCGATTGAGCCGTTTAAGAGTTATGGTGGGTTAAAGTGGGGATGGAATAATTTCGTACTTTTTTTAGGTAGGTTTTTGTGTCGGGGGTTTTTTAAATTTTTAATTTAATACTTGTGCAAGATCTTATTTTTATGTGATAAAAAGTAGCCACGTCACTTTCCAACCTTTGTACTATTTTTTTTTTGCATGCCAAAAATCAAGTCTATTTCTTGTTCTGTATCTGCGTGAATGTGTAACAAACTGACAAACACTTTTTTTTACAAGTAGAGACACTTTCGTATTTATAATATTAAGTAAGGATGTACACACAAAATGCCTTTATTAACTACAACAAAACTACACTACTATTACATAAAAAGCATTGGATCATCCACAGACCTTTAAAGATCTAAAGATAATCCAAATGCTCAAGCCCACTGCCAGTTGGCAGCGTGCCCAGCATGCTGGCTGCATTGCCACGCTGAATGGCAATGCTTATGAGTTGAGCCAAATAAACACCAGCATTTTGGTCACGCGTCGATACTATTTTAATTACTTAAAATTTTAATTACTGACAGAAAGAAAGTCAACGTAAGCAAAACATGGAAAAAACCTAAAATATTAAATATTCCATAATATTTCAATTAAAAAGAAGGGCTAAGCATATTTAAACTAAAATGTAGTTTCTGAAGTAGGTGGGGTGGTTAAAAAACTAATCCATGTTTCAATTTGCTTTTCGTTTCGACTGTATAATTGTTTCTCCATTGTTTATGGCAGTTTATTTAGTTTACAATTTTATAAGCTTTTTCTGACATAAAATTAAATTACTATTTTCAAAGTTCAACATAAAATTTTCAATCTCTGAAAATAGTAAGTTCCGCGGGATCCCGAAGGCTTATCAATATTATTCGCCACTGTGACTGCCTCGGTGGCTCAGTGGTTAATGACCCTGACTTCTGGATCAAAGAGGCGTGGGTTCGATATTAACCCAGACCAAGCTTTATATGATAAACATTGGTGTTTGCTCTGTGTCTGGGTGTTATTTAGGTACTATTTATATAAGTATGGATTTAAAATATGTGTATGATAATGTATCACAAGCTCTGCTTACTTTTGGAGTCAGATGCCGTGTGTAAGGTGTCCCTTAATATAATTTATAATTAATTGATATCACAAATTTGCAAATACTTAGAATTGAACTACTTATTACGACTCCTAGTCATGTCTTTGTTAAGTTCTTTGCAAGACGAGTTCATGCGCTAACTCATCAGCTTTAGAAGAATTGCTGAATGTGGTCGAAACTGTATACGTTGTGTCTAATCAATTACGTTAGATATACAAATTAAAAATGTGCTAAAACCACGTTAATTTCCATAATAAAACATGTCGTGACTAATCTGTTACTTTTACATGAGGATGGTGAGACAATCAGTTATCAGGTGAATTGGTCGTCAGACGCGTAGGTACCTACTTAAACCTATACGGTAAAAAAAAAGAAAGTAACTGAAAGTATTTTCTCTTAAAATGCTCTACGTACTTATTTTCTATAAAAAGCAAAAAAATAAACAACTGAACTGATTCTTTCGTATTTTAGGTGGTTTCTACACGTTACATTAAGCTTGGACAGGGTGAATAATGGAAAGGCCTTCAGACTTTTTTTTTATAAAAAAATAAACGTGCCGCATATTATTTACTAAGAAAAGGAATATTTTTAGTTTCTCAAATATAAATAATTTTGTTTTAACGCCAACCAAAGCCAAGACAAACACAAAAAAGAGAAGCTTTTCATACTCTGAAGCTTGTGATTTGACTGTTTCGGTTATCAAATGTTATAAAAAATTACCTAGTTTGACTGAATAAGTACACAATTTATTACCATTTCATTTCATATTTTCTGTAGCATCGGGGATAAAAATAGAAGGTATCTTAATACAAAAAGTTTATCTATGTGCCCATCAAATTCCACACAAAGAGACAAAGAATAAAAACCGGTAAGGCGCAAATCTGACGCATAGAGCGAGAGTTCCGTACCAAAAACTAGAGTTTGTGCAAAAAGAGAATTGTGTAAAATATTGCACGCCCGAAAAGGGTAGACTGTGACACTTATAATTTTTTAACAACTTACGTACCAGTTTTATGGCAATAAACGATATTCTGATTCTGATGTTCTGTGACGCGATCCGCATCTCCGAGCCGCGACCGCTAACACAGGATCAGTTAAGCTTGCTAACTGGCGTAAACTGGCGTAAATTGGCGTGAACTAGTTCTGCAAACAGTATTCCTCGCGAGACATTTCTTTAACTGAATCTCGATAACCCTAGGTAAATCTCAACAGCATCTTCTCTCGTGCCTGCAATGCCCAAATACTTGCACACTCAGGGACCTACACGATGCCTCCTCTCGTTGAGTGGTAGTGGTGAGCCACTGGGAAAATACTAGTTTATAATGTAGACTAATAAACTTTTGCATAAATATTAATACTTCGGAATCAGGCTTGACTTCTAAAATGCATTTTAGAAGTCAAGCCCGTGTCACATTCTAATTTTTAAGGTATCTGGGGTAGGTACCTATATTCTAGGGTAGAAAAAGTAAGTAGTAGGCCTCCTCAGTAAAAAAAAACTAGCTACGCCAATGGATATGAGGTCAGTTACGACCTACTAGAGAGATATGACCTACTTACTTTTTCTACCCTAGAATATAGGTACCTACCCCAGATACCTTAAAAATTAGAATGTGACACGGGCAAAGAGCCAGTATCAGAATAAAAACAAAAGAATTTGTGATTGTTAAAGGTTTTTTTTTGTTTTTCAGGCTAACTAAAGGATTCCCAAAAATGCCTCAGAAATAAAATGCAAAGATATCGATTTTACATAAACAAGAGAAATTTCCTATGAGATAGTTAAAAATGTGACACAGGCGAACCAGCGTGTAAAAGCTGGTATCAGAATAACAACAAAAACCTTTGTGATTGTCAAAGGCTTTTTTGTTTTTTAGGCTAGAAAAAGAACCCTAAAAATGCCCCAGAAGTACAAACATGCGGCCGCACTTTGAATGTATGATTGCGAGGTTGATTCGAGCGTGAGTTTTGTGCAAACTCGGCGCGGGATCGCTGGCTTAATGTGCAACGTTTTATGGTTACAGCTGTACGGATTTTCCCCGATTAATGCTGATGGATATGGCTTATTATCATCATTATCATGTCAACCGTAGGTGTTACCCATAAATGCACCCTGATCACTTAAGAGCGTATTGTGCGTAGACGCGCTCCGTGAAAAAAATGAGAAGGGACAAGGGCAGCGCATCTTCGGATGGTGAAATTAACAACAGAAATTCATATAACATTATCAAGTCAACTTTTAAACTATTTTATGTGATCTGCCAATACTTTAGCTACTACTTAATACAATAAATATAATTAAATAAATACTACTCATAAGAACTCTTTATTTATAATAATAGCTGTATGGATTCGTCCCAAATAATGCTGGCGGAAATGGCTTATCGTCATTATCATATCAGCCGGGGAACGTCGATGGTGCGAATTTCCATACGGTTTCCATCCGGTTGCGGCTTGTATCAGATCCTACTTTTTTTTTCTTTATCAGATCAATCAGGGAACAAGGTTAATATACCTACGTTATTCGCTGTGCTCCTCAATACGAAGTCTCAATTATTGACTTTACCCTAACTGACATGAGTTCTGCATATACTAGAGATGCCTAGCCTGCGCATATCATTTCTTACAAATATGTATGAGTTCAGTTGGTGTTATTCTAGTTGTGCAAGTTGTTTTCGTTGATTTAGCTAAACTGAAAGGTTCTTTGGTGCTTTTAAGAGTAGGTACGTGTTATGGTAAGTGTACTTTTCGTAATTAAAAAAAATAGCCTATACGCTGGGCTGGCTCTCACGTCATTGATTACTCGCAGTTACACCACTCGGTGTTACCACGAGTAAAAAAAATTACTTGTAGTCACATTGGTGTAGCAAAGCGGTGTAACCACGAGTCGGGACCCTCTTATTTAGGCAGATGATAGAGATGAGGCAACGTATGACCGGGATCAGTGACTTACTCTGGTGTCGGAGACTAAAAATCATTTTGGATCGCTGCGCCAGAGAATTCAACATTATTTTGATGCATTCAATCGAATACTTAAATAAATTTAGAGATATATGTAAAGGGAAAGCCCATAACCAGAAGCCAACGTCATAAAAAAAAGTTTGCCCATTTGTTTGAAAGATATGATGCCACAGACACAGGCCATTTTTACAACACCCCTCTTATTTCTTTGGGAGGTTGATAAACTCCTGATTTTGTTTACCCTGGTCATTGCAATAAAAAATTAAATTTAAATAGCTACAAAAATCTTTCTGTCCCTTAATTGTGAAATATCTGAACACACTAATCGTATTGAAAAGATTCGCTTCACAGAAAGTTAAGCAAGGTCCTTTGAAAAAGCAAGTTTTTGAGGAAAGTGGAGTTTTCAGCTAATTTTCCGCCTTCGATTGCCAAAAAAGACCCTGCCAAAACTTCTCAAAGAGAAACGTATAGACTTAGTTGTTTATTTGGTTAATTATCTCTTTACTCAGTAATGTTCTAATTCTGTTTCTTGGAATTGAATTTTAGTATGTTGTTTTCCCAAAACTAAATTGCTTTGAATTTCCGTATATTGAAAGTAAATGAAGTATTTTAGTAGGTCATAAAGTGTTTCCTTGCAATAAAATATTTTGTTTCAAAAGAAATGAAAGTATTTAATTAATAAAAAACCGGAGTTCCAAAGCATTTGGGTTACTTCTAGTTAAAACTTAATTATGTGGGGTTTTTAATCGTAAACTAGCGACCCGCCCTGACTTTGCACAGGTTTATTATAGTATAAACCTGCCTCTTGAATCACTCTATCTATAAAAAAACCGCATCAAAATCCGTTGTGTAGTTTTAAAGATATAAGCATACATGGGGACATGGGGACAGCGGAAGTAACTTTGTTTTATACTAATTGTAGTGATAGTGAAGTGATGATAAGAACAACCACCAACTAGATTTGCTATTTTTTGCTCTAGTAAATAGATGCAGTAGAACTCAACGGACTCTTTTTTTAGTGGATTTTAGTGGGTATACCGGTCAGTGGGCGGGAGTCTAGATATGTTGTTATGTACCAAGCCTGCCCCCAAAGCGAGTTGGTATAAAACATTTTCCTGGTAAAAAAAGAAGGACTCATCTTCCTAACGGGTACGCTTCCCCAAAAACAACTCCCAAAACTATTTTGATATCTCAACCAATAATTTTCTGAAACTGTCTACGAAACAATAACTCCTGCACTGTGCCTGCAGGTATATTAATTTATTAACCTAAATATCTTCTTTTTCTTCTTTTCAGCCATTGGACGTCCACTGCTGAACATAGGCCTCCCCTAAAGACCTCCAATAAGACCGGTTGGTAGCGGCTTGCATCCAGCGCGATCCTGCGGTCTTAGTGAGGTCGTCCGTCCACCTTGTGGGTGGACGTCCTACGCTGCGCTTGCCGGTACGTGGTCTCCACTCGAAGACTTTTCGACCCCATCGGTCATCAGTCCTCCGCGCTATGTGCCCTGCCCATTGCCACTTCAACCTGCCAATCCGCTGGGCTATGTCGGTAACCTTGGTTCTTCTACGGATCTCCTCATTCCTGATTCTCCCCATTCCTGACCCTAAATATCAAACCCAGCTATTTATACTTGATGTAATATATATTTATTTATTATACCGCTTGTTTACATTTCCAAATCTGATAAGTATTATTATAACAATCCCACCCCAACCCTGCTTCCACGATCGTTCATTGACTTGTTAGACTTTTTAAGGACAGGGTCGTGACCGTTTGATATCTTATAGGTATCTCAATTTTTCATTCGGTGCCATCTTCTGCAGACATCAGAATGAACTTATTTTTTTAATCTCCTATAAAATTTGTATACTTGTGTCTTGCAAACAGAAAATCTCGGAAGGTCACGGACGATGTATAGTTACGAAATCTGAAGTTGCTGAAAGAAGTATGTACAGCAATTCATATCTGACGGCTGATAGCATGATGATCAGCAAAAATAATATTGTTTTTAAATGAAAAATTAACAACTAACTTCAAAGAATCGTTCTAGGCGGTCACACTTTTTTTCCAAGTCATGTGACTTGTTAAACATTGTATCGAATTTAATTTCACTACATATAATTTTAATTTATTTAGTTATAAATTTAATATTGTAATTTTCACTGAATTCTAAATACCAGAAGTCCTAAAATATTGTATTTTTTTCGTATCAATCATGTTGAATTAGCGATAAAGATTGCTACTAATTAGTATTAGTAGTCCTTTACACGGAGGGCGCTGGTAGCCAGTAGCACAATTTAATTACTAGTACAGGCGCCATCCAGACCCATAGGCTATTATGTAATTATGTTTGATTCTGGATTTTGTATAATTACGTCTAGTATTTTGTAACTTTCAACGTATGTTATATTTAATAGTGTTTTTTGTTAAACCTACTGGTGTCAATAAATCATTTATTTATTTATTTATAATATTGTTCACATCAAAATTGTAACATAAACGTATGTGTAAATAAATACTATGTATTAAAGAAGCATTTTTCAATACTAGCTGGTCAGCTAGTATTCCTAGTAGCGGTGAACTTCGTTTCACGCAATATCTTTATAAATTATAGCCTATGTGTTATTCTGATTTATAAACATTACTATTGCAAAGTTTCATCTCAATCCGTTTAGCAGTTTTTGCGTGAAAGAGTAACAAACATACATACAAACTTTCGCGTTATAATATTATTAGGATGGATTTTTTTTTTTCGTAAAAATGACGTACTTATAAAAGTGTGAACACAATTGTGTACAACATATTTTTAACCGACTTCCAGAAAGGAGGAGGTTCTATGTTCGTGTGTGTGTATTTTTTGTGGATGTTCATCGATTATTTTGCCAATTGTGAACCGAATCGAAAAATTCCGTATGTAATTTGCAATGCCCGAAAAGGGCGACTAAGTTTGTAAGTGCAATTTTGACGTGACAACGTCTTATAAATTGGTTTGCCGGGTGACACTTCAAGAAACTGCGTTACGCTCCGCTCACACTTTTCTCGAACTACCCCCTACTTAAGATTTAATCAGTTATTGTCAATAATAATTACTAACACCTAATAATTACAAACAACGAGACGAATGAGACAATAATTACAAACAACGAGGCGAGTGAGAGGCACTTACGTGCCTCTCACTCGCTCTTACGTGCCTCTCACTCGCTCTCATTCGTCTCATTCGTCTCAAAGTCGTTGTCACGTAAAACTTTCGCCCGTATACCGACTTTACAGGCAACAGTTTTTTTTTACTATAAGACCTTTGTAACACTTAGAGGCAAATAAATGAATATGAATATTCTTTTTAGTTCAAAGGGGTATATTCCCAAGGTGGTTCCATTTAAATTTGAAAGAAATCGGCTTAGCCGTTTTTGAAAAATCAACAATAATGTGAACAATTCGAGCGAAATATTCGAATTATGCACACGATGAGAGGCAGTTTTGCCATTATTTGCGAAAAATAATTGTTGCCTAAAAATAATTATTACCTAAGTTACCCAGTATATTCCTATGGGTCCTATTGAACTATGGGGACATTGAAAACTCGGGCGATAAGAGGGAGGTGCCGGGAGGTGCCGGGCGGCTATATTCACCTGAATGGCTGGCAGCTGACAAGGACGCGTCACCGCGATCTGAAAGCAAGATGGATTGCCGCGCCGTGGACCGGTGTGTACCAAATAAAGTGGGATATATTGTCCCCGTATAGCTAGTCTAATACAGGTCGGTCCGGTGGGGCTGAAAGAATACTCAATCATTTTTATTCAGGACGGCATCGACAAGTGGACTGGACTGAGCATTTACCGCAGCACTGGTTAACGAAAACTCATTATCATCAAAGATAGCACCTGTTGATGATTTTTAACCGACTTCCTAAAAGGAGGAGGTTCTATGTACTATGTGTCTATATGTATTTTTTGTGTATGTTCGTCGATATTTTCGCCAATTGTGAACCGAATTAAAAACCTTTTTTTTAGTTTTTTAGAAGAGTACACTCCCGTTAAACATCTCGGTCACGTTCAAAATACACAAAAAATATAAATACAAAAGAACACAGTACCTCCTCCATTTTGGCAGTGGGTAAAAAAGGGGAAATTCGCTGTCGCGCTATTATCAGCCGATTTCGATAATATTTGGCAACATTAGTTAATCTAAATTGTAATCGGATTTGTGAGTATGAACTAAATAAGTCAAGAGCGAGTCGAGATATAGGTTTACTAGCCTATGCCCGCGGCTTTGCCCGCGCTTGTTTTATAGCCTATGACACTTTCAAATAATGTGGCTTTTTATTAGTAAAAGAATTTTTTAAATCGGTTCAGTAGATCCAGAGATTACCCCCTACAACCTCACAAACTCAAACTTAACCTCTTTATTATATTAGTATAGATGAAGATTCAGTTGACTTGAAGACTTATGGCACTGAAAAGAGATTTCTTACTATGTGCCTTATAAATTTTAATAAGCTCCAAGTAGCCCAACGAGCTATGGAGAGGGCTATGCTCAGAGTCTCTCTGCGAGATCGAATCAAAAATGAGGAGATCCGTAGAAGAACCAATGTTACCGACATAGCCCAACGGATTGGCAAGTTGAAATAGCGGTGGGCAGGTTACATAGCACGGAGGACTGATAACCGATGGGGTCGGAAAGTCCTCGAGTGAAGAGCAGGTACCGGTAACCGCAGCGTAGGACGTCCACTCAAAAGGTGAACGGATGACCTCATTAAGACCTCAGGATCACGCTGGATGCAACAGTCTTATTGGAGATCCATAGGGGAAGCCTATGACCAGCAGCGGACATCTTATGGCTGATGGATACACAAAGAGAAAATGAAAAAAACACATACAGACGAACATAGGAGGTACTATGTTCGTTTGTATGTGTTTTTTTTTCATTTTTGGAAGTCGGTAAAAAAGGGGAAAATTTGCTGTCGCGCTATAAATTGGCCGATTTCGATAATATTTGGCAACTATCTAAATTTTAACAAGATTTGCGAATTTGAACTAAATCGGTCAAAAGCAAACGGGCGCTACCGTGGCTCGGATTTATTTTCTTTATTTATTTTTATTATTGAAATACACAGTTAATACAAAGAATAAAACGATTAAGTGCCGTAAAACTACAGTAAGTTTGTCACGGCACTGTTATTCCCACGCACGCTGACTGTTACAAAGTGCGTGAACTAAAAATCTATCTATTATATAAAAGGCTTCCCTGAGTGACTGACTGACAGACAGCCTACAGCCCAAACCGCTAAAGATAGGAACATGAAATTTGGAACAAAGGTACATTGGACCATGTAATGGAGCACTAAGGACGGAATTTTGAAAAATCGACCTCTAAAGGGGTAAAACGGACCCTTTTCGTTTGTTTGTAACTTTTTATTCCGTTTACCGATTGACTTGAAACTTTGTATACATGCTACTCAAACAAAATAAAAGTTACGTTTGTTCCTGTTTTCCCGAATATTCCTTATCTAACGGGTCAAATTGGGTCCCAAAGTTGGTAAAAAAAGCATTAATTACATGCAACGAGCTGAACGGTTATGCATGAAATCTGGTATGGAGGAAGCACACAACATGTTTCAAAACAGGAACTATTATTATCCCGGAAAATCTATAGCTTTCCTTAGGGATAGCCAAAATTAATCAGTTTCGGCTGCCGCCCAAACCGCTAAAGATTTAAACTTTAAATTTGGAATATAGGTACATTGTATGACGTAATGGAGCACTAAAGACGAAAACTTTGAACTTTTGACCTTTGACGGGGTAAAACGGGCTCTTTTCGTTTGTAAGTATATTTTGTATTCCTGTACCGATTGACTTAATACTTTGTATACATGCTACTCAGACAAGATGAAAAATACGTTTGTTCCTGTTTTTCTGAATATTCTTTAACTAAGGGGTCAAAAAGGGTCCCAAAGTTGGTAAAAAAGCATTAATTACATGCAACGGGCTGAACGGTTATGCATGAAATCTGGTATGGAGGAAGCACACAACATGTTTCAAAACAGGAACTATTATTATCCCGGAAAATCTATAGCTTTCCTTAGGGATAGCCAAAATTAATCAGTTTCGGCTGCCGCCCAAACCGCTAAAGATTTAAACTTTAAATTTGGAATATAGGTAGGTACATTGTATGACGTAATGGAGCACTAAAGACGAAAACTTTGAACTTTTGACCTTTGACGGGGTAAAACGGGCTCTTTTCGTTTGTAAGTATATTTTGTATTCCTGTACCGATTGACTTAAAACTTTGTATACATGCTACTCAGACAAGATGAAAAATACGTTTGTTCCTGTTTTTCTGAATTTTCTTTAACTAAGGGGTTAAAAAGGGTCCCAAAGTTGGTGAATAAAACATAAATTACATCCAACGAGCGGAACGGTTATGAATTAAATCTGGTATGTAATATAGGAAGCACACAACATGTTTCAATACAGTAACTATTTTTATCCCGGAAAATCTATAGAGTCTCTTAGGGATAGCCAAAATTATCAGTTATAAAACGGGTAAACGAATTCTAACGAAATTTGGTACGATGCTAGACAGTAACACAAATTACCACTTGGGGTATATTACTGCTATCAAATTTCAGTAGGTCACGATAACAATTTCTTAAAAAAATGCTAAAAATCTTTTCGTAAATCGATGCAATATTGTTTAAAAATAGCCCACCCTTTAAACTAATAAATGACTCTATTGACGTTTTGGGAAAAGTCCCGGATTCCTTGGCGAAATCTAGACCAAACGTCCTATAAAAGCATAAATAATAACTTCAACGTGCTTTTTAAGTAATATAGTGAAGTATCTAGAGTAAAATGTAGATAATCATTCATCCTTCAATGGGGCAAAATGGGCCCCTAATAGTTTACGAAAGATTTTATTTTGTGAGCCAATAGACTTGAACTTAGGGTACATACGGATCAATAACTACTTACTTTACTATGGGAACTACCCTGAAAAAGCGAAAATTACCTATTCTTTACATTTTGCCGCGGGTCGATGAACTTTTTATGGAGAACAGCAGATTTTATTTACGTGATTTCGGGGTTCGTACCATAGTAAAAGTAAGTCAAATGATGAGTATAATAGAATCCTAGAATACGCCTGTCGCCTGCTATATATCTAGATATGGGTACAATATGTATTTCTCAAATAAAATATACCTACTTGTGTACTACTTTTTCATCTGTGCAGGGTCAGAGAATGCCTGAAAGTCCTACAAGTGTCTCGGTCACTTTTGACTGGGTGAACGGTTTTGGGCAATATTGTCATTGAGTTCAGGATAATCGAAATTAAATTTCTAACAACTTAATGAAACATATTGAATACCTGTACTGGGCTTTTTAATAGTCCACTACTTAACGAAGGCCTACCCACGAAGGGTGATTGAGCCATATCCATCACGCTGGCCGAGCGCGGGTTGCTGAATTCATATGCATCGATTTTTCTCTACGAACGTGCCTTTGCAGGTTGCTTCAATGTTTTCCATCAATAAAAAGCCAGTAGTGTAAATTCGGTACATAAGTTTCAAAGCTCAGTGGTCTGACCAGGATTAAGACCTTACGATTGTAATGTACTCGTAGACCATGACATGCGAATGGAGTTGGATAGAATTTGGTATGCGAGTGGGAAACTACCTACATGGGTCACATGAGTGAGCAATTTACCGAAAAATATTCTTTTTACCACATAAAGAATGAGTCGGTATTTTAAAATATAACTTTATTAAGTATTTATCTTCTGACAAGTTAAAAGGCAACGCGGGCCAAACCGTAGGCTATTAAAGTCAAAGAACATTTTTACTGTTGAACCGTGTTACATCTTAATACTAAGAACAAAAATATTGAATTAATCGTTAAGTCCAATGCGGCCATAAAATAGTTATTTGAACATGAAAAAATCATACAATTATTGTTATTTAATTAATTTCAAATATTTTGCAAATCAATATCATCTTAAAATTGTCGTACTCCGTAATAAGCTTTAGACACAAGCGAATTTAAGCAAATACTGAGACAAAGCAGGCTAATCCGTGGGATAATTATTATCCTTGCAAGTAATATGAAAACCCGGGCTAAACCACAAGCTAAAATTTTAAGCACGAAAGTACTAAGACAACGCGGGTCAAACTGTGGGGAATTACCATCTAAAGTAAGTACTAAGAAATGCAGACCAAACCGCGCACCATTATCATTTTGAGAAAATACTAAACAACGCTGGCCAGACCATGGGCTATTATCATTGCAAGTAATACGACAACGCAAGCCAAACGGCAGGCTATTATAATTTTAAGCAAGACAACGCGGGCCAAGCTACGTGCTATAAATTGCCATCTTAAGCAAGTACTAAGAATGTGCAGGCTAAACCGCGACCTATTGTCTTCTAGCCAAATACTGGGATAATTCAGGCCAAACCGTAGACATTATCCTTTCAAGTAATACGTTATACGATAATGCGGGCGAAACCACAAACTATTATTATTTTAAGCAAGTGCCAAGACGACGTGGGCCAAAGTGTCGTTTATTATCATTTTAAGCAATTACTAAAACAACGCGGCAAACAACGTGCGCTACTTTCAGACTTCTTCTAACATATCATTTCTAATCTTATCCATTCTTGTCACTCCGCACATCCATCTCAGCATTCGCATCTCCGCTGCATGCAAATGCAATTTCCTTTCATTCTCCCTATGGTGGCCGAACACTCTGATCCATACAATACGATTTATTATCCAGCCCAATACTAAGACGATTCAGGCCAAACCGTAGGCATTATCCTTGCAAGTAATACGTTATACGACAATGCTGGGCTACACGAGCTATTATTATATTAAGCAAGTGCCAAGACAACGCGGGCCAAACTGTGGGTTATTATAATTTTAAGCAATTACTAAAACAACGCGAGCCAGACCGTGGGCTATTATCATTGCAAGTATTAAGACAACGCAGGCCATCAGAAAGCCTTTTATAATTTTAAGCAAGTACGAATACAACGCGGGTCTAACCGCGAGCTATTTTCATTTTAAGCAAGTACCTATGTACTAAGACAACGCGGGCGAAGCCGCGGGTTTTAAGCTAGTAGTAAATAAACAAACAGAATTAGATTTTGAGTATTGACAATATGCAAATAATAACAGATTAAAAATGTAAAATTAGCATGCATCGATTCATCACATTTTCCTATCAGCCTAGTGAAGTTGCGCATAAATCACTAGGACTCGGGCGCTACTCACGGCAAAACCGGTTCCAATAAGCCGGCTCGGCGCGGCAGCGACGACGTAAACATCATATACAGTGGGCTGCAAAAACTTTATAAAGGCATGATTAACAATAACGGATGACACGTTAAATTAGAGCCCCGGTTGTTTTAACCGTTTAGCCAAGTCAGAGGCCTTCAGGCGGCCTAAAAACTCTAACACCAGGGCTAGTCCGCCCTATACGAACTTACTTACTGACTTATTGATAGTCCACTACTGAACATAGATCTAGGTACCTACAAAAGGCGATCGGTATATTAAAATTTATATTTGTAGCGCTCATAGCGTAGTTTGACTCGGTGTTTGTCAGCGATCACCGAAATTAAGCAACGTTCCGCACGGTCGGTATTTGGGTGGGTGACCGCGGGTGGCATTTTCCAACTGAGCTTCGTGGCTCGGATAACACGTTAAATTGTAGGCCCTGGTTGTTTTAACCGTTTAGTCAAGTCAGAAGCCTTCAGGTGGCATAAAAACTCTGACACCAGGGCTAGCCACTCGGCCTATACGAACTTACTTACCTATTTACCACGTTGACCCAATGCGAGTTTACTTAATTTAAATAAGGCAAAGAAACTTGAAAAATAGTTTTTACGAAGAGGCACCTTTAAAATATAGATACGAGAACAGTAAATTTTCCAAAGTTTGAATAAAATTACCTTTGAAATTTAAAATCTTTTGAAATTCAAGGTGACATTTGCGTAGTTTTCAGACAATCGGCCACCAGAGAGCGGTTATCTACTCTAAAGTGGGCCGATATTTGTTCAGCACATTTTGAAATGGGTTTAAAAATTAGATTTATTAATAGAACTGGTCATTGACTGCTTGATGTTTCTTATCAACTCATTGCAAATACATATAGGACGAATTAAACTTGTTGGCGCCTGTGAATACCTACTAGGCGAGTGGTTGTGCAGTTGCAATAATATACCTATAACATTTTATACAACTATACATATATTAGCTAATCCAAGCGGATTAGCTAATTAAAATGGCAATGGGCAGGGCACATAGTTCGGAGAACGGATGGCCGATGGGGCAGTAAAGTTCTCGAATGGAGACCACGGACCAGCAAGCGCAGCGTAGGACGTCCACCGACTAGGTGGACTGACGATATAATAAAGATCGCAGGAACGCGCTGGATGCAGGCCGCTTCCAACCGACCTTATTGGAAATCCATTGGGGAGGCCTATGTCCAGCAGTGGACGTCTTACGGCTGATGACGCACTCTGGACTGCCTCGGTGGCGCAGTGGTTAGTGAATCTGACTTCTGGATTAAAAAAGCGTGGGTTCGATCCCTACCCAGGGCAAGCATTTATGTGATGAAAATAGGTGTTTGTTCTGTGTCTGGGTGTTATTTAGGGTACTATCTATACCAATATATAAGTATGTATTTAAAATATGTAGTTACATGTAGTTTATCAGACGCTGGCAGCCATAACACAAGCTTTGCTTAGTTTGGGGTCAAAGACCTTGTGTAGGATGTCCCCTAATTTTTTTTTTATATTAGCGGCGCAAGAGAGGAAATGTGCGCAGCTTGTAGCTAACATCAGAGCCGCCCAGAAGTTTGAATCGGCCTATAATGAGATATAACGAAAAATGGCAAACCCGCCTTCCACAGAGTACAAAATTCAAATATTTCGCTCGAATCGAATTGTTTACATTATTGTTGATTTTGCAAAAACGGTTGAGCTGATTTCTGTGTAATTTAAATGGGACCATTTCGGCAGTATACCCTTTTGAACTTTAAAATAATTTTCCGAATCAGTTCACAATTGGCGAAATTATCGATGAACAATCATAAAAAAATACATATAGACGAATATAGGACCTCCTCCTTTTTGGAAGTCGGTTAAAAATATGTGTCGTTGTCGAGTTCATTCTTCATTCGTGTACGGCGCTATTTGCGTGTCCTAATTTTTGTTCATACGAAAAATAGCAGTTTCAATGAAAACTTAGGGAGATATTTCCCCCAAAAACTATTGAACCTTGTGATAGTCAACATTTAATTTAAGGAATAAAAATTAAAGATACATTTTAAAGGGTAGGCCACTTGCATACATTTTCCGAAATTATACAGCTTTGTTAAAAGAGCTCTTTATCATTCAAAAACCTTAGCATACCTTAAATAGGCTAGACCTCCATTTGGATATGAATTATGATTGAATGATCCCAGTTGAGCATTAACACTTAGCCTAAAAGCTTCTTGCCCAGCAATCTCTTGTAAATTTGGCCACTTAGAGCTATGAAATTGTCTCTAAGCTACCAAAATTTATCTTCTAAAACAATTAAGAACAGAGAATCTCCCAGAGCACCGCCATCTTTGAAATTACCTAGCGCTTAATTTAAAACATTTTGAGGAATTGTTCGTACACTAGGGTCTCTTTCAGAAAGACTCAAAGCTCTCTCAAAAAAGCCAACTAAATGCAATGTTAATAAGCAGTTACTGATGAATTTAACGGTACAAATTGAGTGTCACTATAAGCAATAACTCTAAAGAGACAACTATGAATATTTGACCTGATAATCTGAGAATTTCTGCATATTATTGTATTACCATACATACGAGTTTATACAACCCAGAAAAAAAATATCACCTTGTGTTCATATCATTGTTATTTATCCATCTTAAACACACAAGTTTTGCGCCTAAAATAATACATAGTATCGCACTCCTCTTCAGTTACCATATTCTTATTTGAATTGAATATGGATAGAAGCATATCTAATAATCTATTTATTTTTTGTATCAACTGAAGGCTCATTAATGTTTGTGTTCAAATCTTAAACTAGTGGTCCTCCACACATTAGATTTGGCATCTGGTTAACTGAATCTTCACGAGCCTATACCTCAACTCGCTCGTGAACTATTTTGTTCCTGAAATGAATTTAGTATTAAAGTGATCCCACACTAGGTTTATCTTAAAGAGTTATTTTTGTGATAAATATTTCAAAAATTCCTCGCGAATGCAGGTCTCGCACCTTGCGTCTTCGGATCACTAGCCCGACGGTCTGCCAACTCTCAATCTCTATCGTTAATATTCAGAAGTTCTTTTAACTTCAATTGAGTGATAACCTGTCTAATACGGGTATCACAGGTGGCGCCGCCAACGCTACAAGTTGGTTAAAATGATAAATATTTTGTTCCTACTTGCAAAAGCCTATATCTCGACTCGCTCGTGACCTACTTTGTTGCTACTTGCAAATCTTGTTCTAATTTACTCATAGATACTAAACAATTTGGCACATATTATGTAAACGGTTGATAAATAACGCTACAACAAACTCTCTTTTTTGAAAGAAATAACCCTCAGTCTCGTCAAATGTAGAGTCAAAACTGAGATGCTTCCTTCGCTCACTTTAACTCACAAAAATAATTAATTTTGCTGATGCTTTTCAAATACCATATTGGGTTTTAAAAAAACTGTCAACGCACAAATGTACTGCGCTATAAAAACACTGTTTGAGTGAGTGAAACCACTCACTCACTCAAGACTTCTTAACAGCTTAGTCGCCTTGTATATAAACAGCGTAATAGCTTAAACAATTCATTCCTAGAATTCTGTGAACGTTTTCTGTTGAAATAACTTTGTATGTGGAGAATTCAAGTTATTTATGTCACAACCGCTGATGAGTTAATACTCAAAGATACCTATTGCCAGAACCATTCATTACAGCAAAATACAGATAAAGCTGTTAAAATTATTCTGAAATGTTCATGTGTTCAATTCCTCTTTGTTGTCTTACCGAGGATTTGGAAGTGAATGGGTGATAGGTTTTAATAGGTTTAGTTGGATAAGTAGAACGTTGGTTTGTAGTTGGTAGCACTTCGAGAGAAACATTAAGTTATTACAAAATTTAAACTTAAAATTTATTATTTGTTCATCTGAAAGGACAACTTGCTTTTGATGGCTTTAGCTGCCTAACTGGGTATTGGAAACCTGTATTTTGAAAGCTCGTTTCTTTTACTTCTAGAAAGCTATCAGTCTGTCGTATCACTATCAGACAGAAGATACCGAGTTGGTTGAGCAAAACAGCCCAAAAAGTAATAGCTATATATGGTGTCAACGCATAAAAATTTTGACAGTTAAAACATAATACATATGTACGTGCACAATGTACGTGTACTGAACTGAAACGTAATGTAAACCTCGTTCGTTTCTCAGGCGTTTCTTCGCCGCTAGAAAACTGTCATAAAACAGATGAACTTCGACCGATTAGAAAAGGATCAAGGCAGATAGCACAATAAGAGGAAGTGCCCCCTATCAGTGACCAGTAGAGTCAATGGCCCCAGCAGTGCGACAGAGCTGAAATTTCAAAAATCTCGTTTATTACGAGACCAGCGACCCGCCGCGGCTTCGCACAGGTGTATTATATATATAAACCCTCCTCTTGAATCACTCTATCTATTTAAATAAACCGCATCAAAATCCGTTGTGTAGTTTTAAAGATATAAGCATACATGGGGACAGACAGCGGGAAGCGACTTCGTTTTATACTTTTAGTGATATTCTAGTGGACGTTGTTTGATCAATAAGCACGTTATTTATTTAATTAAAAGTTTTTAATTAACTTGCAATGGATGTAAGTTCGGATGGATCCGTGCGGATAATTGGGGATAGTAATCTGGTCGCTTCCAAACTGAAAAGCCTGGAACACAGGCGTAAAGTAGCGTGTTTGGCAATTTCTTATAGGCTCCATTTCGGCGAGTGTGCGCTAGAACTCCACGACCTAATTCCTTCATCTCCTTTTCACAACAGAAAAAGCCGGAAGTCGCATAAATACCATCCCTACATAGTCGCCGTACCACCTGCTCGTACTAAGCGATTTGCTTCTTCTTTCATAAAGCGAACCGCCAGGGATTGGAATGCCCTGCCTCTGTCATTGTTTCCTGACAATTCCAATTTGAATATCTTCAAGTCAAGAGTGAATAAGTATCTTCTAGGTCTACATACTCCACTTTGCATCAGTCGAGGTGGTGGCCAAATGTAGCCCTATTCTGTATAAAAAAAGAATTTTGCAAGTTAAATTTGACCAATTTCCCGGTTTCCGATTGAGCTGAAATTTTGCACGCATTTGGTGTAAGTATAGGTATATCGCGTGACAATGCAATAATATGGTACCATGGAGCTGATCTGATGATGGAGTCGGAAAGTAGCCATAAGAACTCCTGTACTAAACAAGATATGATAATGTTTGGGATCGTTTTACTTGTCTTGGCTAGCACTCTGCTGTTACATGATGTCCAGGATCTCAAACCTTGTATTTAAAAAAAGTTATAAATACACAATAATTAATTACTCAAAAATTTGTTTTTCCGTAAAATGTATCAAACTTAATGTCGTAGGTACGTTACCGTGACCTACACAAGCAAATTGAATTGCAATTTGCATCTGGCTAACCAAACCGAAGAAGCCATTGGTTGATTCATACTCTCAAGTCTTGTTAGGATTTAAAAATCTACTTGATACATTATTAATATCGAGCGAAAAACGGCTAAAACTTCAGGTTAAAGTGTGACAATTTCAGTTTTCTAGCTCTAACGGTTCATGAGATACAGCCTGGTGACAGACAGACAGACGGACAGCGGTATCTTTAAAATAGAGACCCGATTTTACTCTTTGGGTACAGAACCCTTAAAATCAACTCTATCAAACTTATCATTGCCGATGCTCTTAAGCATTAAGTAAATTTATATTTGAATGAAAATAACTTCGAGTTTGAAATTAAGTAGGTATACTTACTTACTGAACAATGGCTTTGAATTTAATACTTGTCATCCGTTCAAATAAATTCTCGCTATAAACAGGCAGTCTCGACTTCTTCTTAATAATTACACTTGTTTTGACTTTGGATATGGCGGAACCACTTGGAAGTTAAAGCTTTGTATTTGAACACAGATATCTATGGAGAGGAATGTCGAAAAATCTGTATTTATAGTAGGATACCTACTTACTATCTAGTGTTATTTCTAATCAATTGGCATCCTTTTAGGGCTTATTCTGTACATCAAAATTAAAAACTTTTGTTCTGCGATTTATGTCAAAACCAAAAAAAAACAGCTGTTCCATACATTTTTTCGAGGGTGAACGATACTATTCTATGGAACAACGATTTGTTTTTTTGAGTTTTGACAAAAGTCGTAGAACAATAGTTGTTAGTTTTGATGTATAGAATAAGCCCCTAAAAGGATGCTAATTGATTGGAAATAACTCTGTATAGTAGGAGACCTAATTACTATCTATAATTTGATGCCTAGGGACCTCGTGCAATCTATCGTCTAAGTTCACTTATTTCCAATAAATTATTTGTATTTGATTTTTTTTACAATGCAGGTTAGAGACTTATATGAAAATTTTATACGGCATAGTCTTAAAATTTTAAATACCTAGAATATTTTTTGTCTGAGACATTACTGTCACGGTCAGGGCAAACCATGGCATATTGTACTACTGATAAAACTTATGACATGTATTGTGAGACAAACAATTATGAATATGATTATGATGATGATTGTTACCCTTAGATACATTAAAGAGGGCAAAATCCTTAAGCAGAGAATTTTGTAGAACATTATGGTGGGGGTGGAGGACGCCACATTACCACCACTATACCGTCGATTTTCCTTCGATACGTACGAAGCGGTTTGACTCAACATTTCTGATTCGTACCGCCAGGGAATGGAACAGTCCTCCTGCTTTTCTGTTTCCTAAGAGAAATGATCTAAAGCTTTTCAAGGTCAGAGTGAATAGGTATCTTCTAGGCCTGCGTGCTTCATCTTTGACCACAACGTCGCTTACTATCAGGCGAGTTGGTGGTCAAGCGAGGAGTTATTCGCGATAAATAAAAAAAACATTAGGTTTCCTTTATATCGAGAAAACATGTCTAATTTAGTGACATCTGTGGCTTTAAGTTACATCGGGTTTTGTCTCGAAAAGTTTATTTATTGCAGTTTATTTATTTACGGAAACGTTTTGTGACTTTTCTGTGATACTTTACAGCTGTTACTACGAGTAGATGTTTGTACTGGTTACCTTCATTCCTGTTGTGAAATGTTATCTTGTCCTTGATTTTGTACATTTGTTAGAAAGATTTGGCAATTATGTAAGCCCTCGATCACTGCTATTCATCACCATCATCCGCAGCCTTCTCTATCCCACTGATGAGTATAGGCTTCTCTCTTACGGTGCCACTGCCAATATAGAAATATAATCGTGTAACTAAGAAACATTTTGATTACAATCAAATTGATATATCCTGCTTATCAAGAGTTAGTTGAATACAAAAATTATAATATACTAGTAGTCCGCCCCGGACTTGGACCTCGCGCTATTCCTATTTTGTATCATAAATACTGTGTAAAAATATTTCAAAAAATTATATTAATTTAAAGACATTAGAACCAAGCGTTTCGAATCCTCATTCCTCATTCGAACAGCCAGAATGTGGATCGCTTTGCCTGGGTAGACAGCCCGCTAAAGTACAATGTGGACGTCTTCAAATCCCGAGTAAATAGGTATCTTCTAGGTAAGCGTGCTACAACCTAGATCGCTTATCTGCTTAACATCAGGCAGTATGTGGTCAAATGCAAACCTATTCAGAAAAAAAGAAAAACAGTTAGGTGACTTCTTTTTAGGGTTCCGAACCCAAAGGGTAAAAACGGAACCCTATTACTAAGACTCCGCTGTCCGTCTGTCAAATGAGTTCTTCAGAATTTATGTACGGATTTCACACCACTGGCTTTTCGGTGAAGGAAAACATCGTGAGGCAACCTGCATACGTCCGTAGAAAAAATTCGATGGCGTAGGTGAATCCACCAACCCGCACTGTGCCAGCGTGTTAGATATGGCCCAATCATCCTTCATGGGTAGGCCTACGTCCTGCAGTGAACTATTAAAAAGGCTAGTACCTACAGTAGGTATTCGATACTAACGATAGCATTGCCAATATTCAAAACTATTGCATGATTTTTACAATCGATAGTAAACTGCTGACCTTCGATATTTTCAAACTATCGATAGTGTACGAGTTACTGAATTTGACAGAATATCGATAGCGAAACTATCACCTATCGCAGCAACGCTAGTCACAAGCAACATTTATTTAATGTGTGCTTGCGTTATTGCTTTTTTTTCTGTGATTTATGATCGATTGCAACCTTATTAAGGTTTTGCTTACAAAAAAGTTTATTTATTATCAAAATGTTAAACTTCACCCGCCTGTTTTTTGGGTCAAATCTAGTAATTGATATTTGACCCGCTTTCCTTTAATTTCGATGAAAATACACAAATACAGTATCATATAATTTTATGCAATTTTATCCTACTTTAAATGACTACTCATTCTTATCCGACTGGCAATAAATAGTACCTCCTTATTCAAAACCTCTGAATAAGGAAAAAAACCCTAATAATTAAAACTCTGACATTTCTGACAACTTGTCAAAACATCAAAATTTTCTCGGATTTCATATGGATGCAACCAGATGCAACTGTAAAACCTATGAAGATTTTAATGGTTTCTTTTCAACAGAACATTGAAAGTGATCGTAAAAATGTGATGGTCATTAGTAGACCTAATTTGTTTGAATATCGTCACCCCACCCCACCTTAACTGAGCATCGCGTGCAAATCAACGCGCCTCATTTTGTCGACGGACCAGCTCTCAAACGCTTCTACTATCACTGGGGTCTCCTGCAGTGACCTTTCCAGTTCCTGTGGTATCTACTGCTACAGGTGTCGCCCCTTCCATACCCATGTAATAAATGCCTAGATATAATGTACAGAATTAGGGTGACAAAAGGTAATAAATTAATTTAAGTAATATTCTGCTTCGCTTATCGTAACTCTGCGGGATGCAGTTATGATCCCGCCTAACTATGGCTTTGCCAAATACAGACTCGGCGGGATGCAGTAATGATCCCGCATAACTATGGCTTTGCCAAATACGAACTCGGCGGGATGCAGTAATGATCCCGCATAACTATGGCTTTGCCAGATACAGACTCGGCGGGATGCAGTAATGATCCCGCATAACTATGGCTTTGCCAAATACATTCCTAGGGTGTAAGTCTCAGCGGATTACACAGCGGCTTGCGGTCGACCAGCTCCGGTATGAACACAGTCTGTCTGTGTCCTGGTGCCAACGCTTCCATGTGAGACTGGTCTTCCCAGTAACCTCACTGCGGGGATCGTAGCCCCTACTCTGGCACCAACCGGACATGGGGCTTTGCCCCACGAGGACCTCCTCCATCCCCATAGTCCTGCCACGGTTGCTCCAACTTTTGGTCTACCGCTGCCAGTGTGCTTGTACAGCACACCTCTGGGTTAGCCGAAACTATTACCCTCCAATTTGTACGCTCCAAGTTTAAAACATTACCAAAGGTATTCAGTATAGCGTTTATTGGATTCAGTCGCGAGGATCTACATTATTATCGACCCTCACATCACATAGCTTATACAGTCAGCAGTAAGTTATAATCAGAACACTCACCGAGGATCCAGTCCGGCCAAGTACCGATTCCTGCCTGGTCCCTTACCAACACAATTGTCGAGGTGTGTTCACTGCTGCGTCTCGTCTTTGACTGCCGCCATTTCTGTCCCGCAAAGGGTGACCATATACAAATTCAATCTTTATACCAGAAAACACAATGTTGCCACATTATTAACATTGATTGATCTAGTATGAAACTTACCCAGTTTTATATGGCAATTCGCGTTACGCGACATTCTCAACAGTGAAAGAAGTTTAGTGAAGTAGAGTAAGGAGATGTTGTGTCCATTCCAGTATTTTCTCCCTGGCACAAATGGCCGCTCTCCATTTACTCCTCCCTTGCACTTCCTGACACGCTTCTGCAGGTGTATCTTCACTTTCACGGGTTATTCCCGACTTCTCTGGGCTGTCAGAGATAGTAGCGGGTACCTCCTTTGGCTCATCGGCTGCTACCAACTGTAGTGGGTCGGTTGTAACCATTACTGGACTTAAAACTCCCTGTGCCTGTGTTGTTTCTTCACATGGAGTCAACACTGCCTGCTCATCAGTCTGCCCTGTGACTTCAGAGTCTGAGCTAAACACTGGATTATTGGGAATAGACTTAGGCTTCCCTTCTATCTCAGTTTCCAACGGATAGAGATGACCAATAGAACGCGTGAAGATGGAGTCGCCTGCTTTGACCTTAGCGACTCTACATTCTTCATCAGAGCCCCTATAAAGCTCAATAATTTTTCCCACCTTCCAGTTGCTCCTGTTTCTCGCTTCAGACTTGATTTGTACTAGGTCACCAACCTGTGGCGTCCTGACTGTTCTAGTTCTTGGTTGCTTGGGAGTATGTCGAAACCTATCTCTCAAACTAGAGAGATATTGCCCGATGAACATATTTTTAAACTCTTCCACGATCTTGATTCCTCTTTTCCAGCTTCGAACCAGATCAACCTTTATAGCTGTGCTCGCTTGAGGTACTGATGAAGGTTCTATATTCACACATCTGCCTAGACTTAAGAAGTCAGCCGGTCTTAGGATGTGTTCCACTTCCGTACCTATTTTTGTTAATGGTCTGGAATTGACCACAGCCTCTACTTCTTTCATAACCGTCAGTAGTTCACTGTCACTCAATAGATGTTTATCCAAGGTGCGCTTCAGACAATGTTTCACCACTGCGACCAAACGTTCATAGAACCCACCATGCCATGGAGCCAACTGCGGAATAAATTTCCATTGGATTCCTCTCTCAGTGCAGTATGACTTTTCCAATACTTCTGCAGTGAGTTTGAAATACATTGCATTATCGGAGAACATTCTCTTTGGGGTATTCCTTGTCGCCGAGAATCGACGTAGCGCTAGTAGACACTCTTCAGCTGTCAAATTTTTTACCACCTCTAGATGAATTGCTCGGACAGCGAGACAGGTGTAGAGCGCTACCCACCTTTTCTCTTTTCTATTTGTTGTCTTCACATACATCTCTCCGAAATAATCCACACCCGTAAATGTATGGTAAATGTAAGTGTAAATGGTGTGCTATAGTTGACTCTCTCTGGAGTCAGTGCCGGCGTGGGTGGTAACTGGTACGGACCGCCACCGTGTTTGACACATTTCTCGCATTTTCTAATCACTTTTTTGTACTTGAACTTTTCCTTGCGGTATCCAGTACTTCTCTCGAATGATAGTAAGCGTATGAGAGGCACCAACATGATAATTATGCTCATGAACTTCTTTTATGATCTTATTAGACAATTCGCTGTCTTTGGGCAACAGAATCGAGTATTTCCTGTCGTAGCTCCAATTGGCATTTGCCATGCGACCTCTACATCTTAATATGCCATCCACGTCTAGAAACAAGTCGAGGTTTCTAGCTATATGAGTCCTTTTCCCAGCAATTTCCTCCGGAAAATGTTGCTGTTGCAGTTCTTTAATTTCCCGATTTAATGGATGCACCATGGTTTCCTTGTGCACCAAGTTCTCTGCATTTTCTTCTTGTACAGAGTCTTGCAGTTCTTGAGGCTCAACTACATCATCGATTTCCATCACAATATCCTTTGGTAGACTCTGATCCAGAGCCTCCCCATAAGAAAGAAGAGTCCTATGAGTATCATAGTGTCTATCAGCAGGCCAACATGATTCATCCAGTCTGAGGAACTTAGGACCATTGAACCACAGCTTCTTATTTTGCGTCCATGTACCAGGTTTTGTCGCGAAATCAGCTGGATTATTTTTTGTGTTTATGTAGTGCATTTGCATCTGTTTGTGGTTTCTTTTAATTTATTCCACTCTATTTGCTACGAACGGTGGTAGGAGCTTATCAGAGTTCATCCACCCCCGGACCACCTTCTATCTGTCCATAATGTTTCCTTCTTGATTGGAAGATCTATGTTTAATTTTACATATGTTAGCAGGTGACTAGCTATTAGAAATCCCAATAGTTCCAACCGTGGTATTTTTAGATCGTTTTTATCTTTGTTTTGAGCTAAACGTGACTTGGCCATTACAAAGGAGGCATTTGTTCTGATAAGGCTTGTTTATTTTATTTAAATAGATATTCCAACAGTGAACATATTGAAACAGTCTTAAACTATTACATTGGTAGGTATACAAAGATCTGATATGATCACCTTTAATAGGTGTATACAGCATTTTTTTTTTAGAAACTACTTAGTGGTTAGACATATTTAGTAATTGCAAACTATTATCACAATTTAGAAACAAAATATAAAAAATAAAGGTTAAGTTATTGAAAATTAAACATTAAACTTCTCAGGTAGAGACTTCAGTATTTTATTTTTGATAGCGGTGAGAGAATCATTAAAGATATCAAGGTAATCCAAAGTAGCATTAAAATCATTATGGGTACGACAATCTTTGTTGTCTTGTTGTCCTTAAGTATACAACAGCAGCGTAGGCATATTTATCTGAAGCGTCGGAAAAGCTATGCAGCTCGTACTGCACATCTGGGTCTATTACGCCTGCAAGGCGCCTTGGAATTTGAACTTCTGTTAGTGCCCTCCGATCCTCGAGGTTTTCTTTCAGTGACTGCAGAATTTCTGTAGGTAATTTATCATCCCATTTGTATTTTTTCTTCAAATACCCGGTGGTAAAGCAATTTAATTGGCAGAACCAATCCACAAAAGAATCCACATGGAACGTAGAATCGTGCTAGTGCCCGTAGTACACCTCGTTTTGTTTCTATAGGAGGGTTCGGTGTGAAGTGGGTCACGTCTACCTTCAGCTCTAAAGTATCCTTGTATATGTCCCAAGAGAGTCCAAGAATTTTGGCTTTTTCCATTTTCTTTCCCCTATACTCCGGTGGGACAGAATTTACAAAGTCTTTGTCGTTGGAACATTTTATTTAATTTCATTTATTTATTGCAACATATGTAATTTTTACATGCGGTTCTTAGATAACATGTTATATTAATGTCAAATACCTTTGACCCCTTAAGGGTATAGTAAATTATACATTCAAAATGGCTCAATACTAAATTAAATTTAAATTGTCATCACTAAAATCAACAGCAAATTATCATCACAAAATTAAATTGTCATAACAAAATTAGTTTTACAAATAATAAATTAACATTGCAAAGTTACGCAGTCGGCCACACACTATATTGTAAAAATTAGGGAAGAGGAGGACGCTATTAACCGACAGCCTCTGCCTGTGGGACCGGTATGAAGTCCTGAGAATTTTCCATAGCAGAAACGATCCTCTGTAGAGATCTTCTGATCGTTGGTATATTTTTCTCAGAGTCGAGGCGAGTCAGGTGATATTCGTGTACTACCTTTTCAGGGAATTTAGATAGTACTAATGCTCTAATTAACCGAAAACGTTTCATCAAGGTATCCAACGCTATTCCGTAGTTGTGGTGAGTTATGGTTAGGCCGGCTACCGCTTCTAAAGCTACTCCTTCTAGGCAGCTTATAAGGTAGGCCAATTTATCAGCATCTGCCATGTTCATCTCATGGATATTGGTGCTAAATCGGTCCCAGAACTCACTCCATCGCAGACTGTCGCCAGAATACTTGGGTAATTCTAACTATGGGAGCTTTGCTGCGCCCGGATTGTACGCGCTATTTCTTACTGGGGCCGCTCCCGACGTGACCTCGGTCAAGCTCGTTAGTAAATCTTCCGCCTTAAGCTGAACTTCCATAGCCTCGCTGACGGCGGCCGGCAGTGGGTTCGAAGATTTTTCCGTATAATACTTGATTTCTTCCTCTAATTTAGGCAGTAGTTGCCTTAAAGTGGTCATAGCTGATGTAGCTCGCTCGATAGATAACCCATTTTCGTCTATCTCCCCGTTAATAAGAACGACACACTGACAGAGCCTATCTTGTCGTAAACGGAGCCGATTCGTAAGGATTTCTTCCATTCTTTTTGATTTCGGATAAAATTTGCACTAGAAGAAGCAATACGACAAGATGAGCGCCTTTACATCGTTAAATATCACTACGTTAAGTGAAATTTGTGCAAAAACTCACCGGATTTGGTATGGGGTACCACCTTTGCCACGTGTCGGCTGCCGGGTGGAGGCGCGTCCACGTGCTGGCATTGTATTTTTCGCCAAAACCCGATGCCGCATCGCTATCACACTGCTTGGACTGCGACACGTTATTCTTATCTGAAAATTTCTCCGGTTAGTTTTGTCCTTTGCACTTCAATCACAAAAAAAAAAAACTCGTTCCATCCGCGATGATTTATCGCGAATTTCGGTTCTCACCTTTTCGTCTCGTTTTCCTTTTTATTTAACTGGTTTTATTTAAATTAAGTCACTGGCGGGGGAGTTATAAAGTGGGGTCGATGACCCAAAAACTGTTGGTGTATGTTAAGTCGCGGGAAGAGTGATTGATCTTTTAATCTGATATGTCAAATTGAAATGTAACCGGAAATTAGATGACCATAGATAAATCTCAATTCTAAGTCAGGGCCGCATGCGTTTACGCACGTTTTAGTTTGTGGGACGGTTTATATGTCAGGTCCGGAGGCCGCGCGATCCGATGCTGCGATAATCGTAATTTTGGCTTCTACCGAAGCTCTTAGCCCTTTAAAAAGACTAGCCATCGGTCTGGTAGTCTTCGCTCTCACTTTCAAAAATGCGTCCAGACTTAAACAAAGCATGATTTCGTATGTGACTAACACGCGTGTTGTGATTTGCGAGAAATTTAATTTCTTGTGAATAGTGCACGATTTTCATTAATCACAACGGTTCGATTTGAGTTTTGTACGTAAATACTCGTATAAAACATGGTGTTATATTATTAATTAGGCTGCGAAAGTATTAAGCCAAACTCTGAAAACATAACCTTTAATATTTTGTATGTACGAATTTTTCTTTACTTAAAAGTTCCCTCGAATTGTATTTAAATTCGTAGCTAGGGCATACGGTATATTCATTACGTTATATAGCACTCAAAATATGACTAAACAGTTAATTCTTATTCGCGGTATTATCCGACCAAATAAGTAGTAGTCACAAACTATAACTTTATTATACTTTTCAGATGTTTTTTGATTTGGGCGGGTTATATGAGTTCCGCTTCCTTACGAGTGTTTGCATGTAACCACAGAGTTATAAAAAATAAAATGATTTTATTGACACCAGTATTACAAATCACTATTAAATATAACTTATGTTGAAAGCTACTAAATACTAGTCGTAATTATACAATATCCAGTATCAAACATAGATTACACAAATAACTTATGGGTCTGGCTGGTGCCTGTACTAGTAATTAAACTGTGCTACTGGCTACCAGCGCCCTCCGTATACAGGAATAACTACTAATTATAATGCGTAGCAATCTTCATCGCAAATTCAACAAAATTTGAACGAAAGAATTGAAAAATTTGTTCAGAATTTAGTTAGCTCTGTTCATGTAACCGATCTAGTAGATACTTCATTTAAGTCCGGAATTTGTGTCCCTCACTTTTAAAATAGCTTATCGTACTTTAAAGGAGGTTTCATGCACATGAAAAAATAAAAAATCATATCTTGTAGTCTATGTACCTGATGTTCCAAAACTGGAATTAATCACTACGTTCAAAAAGGTTCAGTTTTGTAGTTTTAGTTCCGAAAAATATTTTTTTTTCTCCGACTCGAAAATGTCGGTAGTCGGTACTAAGACGTTTTTTACCGCTTTGTTGCAATGATGATTTGGGATCACGACCTCATCTACAAAGAATGTGCAAAATGTTTCTGATGCCTCAGGACTGAGATTAATATGTTCAATCACAAATCCCAGCATCTCCACCATTTTTGTCGCCCCTTCCATACCCATGTAATAAATGCCTAGATATAATGTACAGAATTAGGGTGACAAAAGGTAATAAATTAATTTAAGTAATATTCTGCTTCGCTTATCGTAACTCGGCGGGATGCAGTTATGATCCCGCCTAACTATGGCTTTGCCAAATACAGACTCGGCGGGATGCAGTAATGATCCCGCATAACTATGGCTTTGCCAAATACGAACTCGGCGGGATGCAGTAATGATCCCGCATAACTATGGCTTTGCCAGATACGGACTCGGCGGGATGCAGTAATGATCCCGCATAACTATGGCTTTGCCAAATACATTCCTAGGGTGTAAGTCTCAGCGGATTACACAGCGGCTTGCGGTCGACCAGCTCCGGTATGAACACAGTCTGTCTGTGTCCTGGTGCCAACGCTTCTATGTGAGACTGGTCTTCCCAGTAACCTCACTGCGGGGATCGTAGCCCCTACTCTGGCACCAACCGGACATGGGGCTTTGCCCCACGAGGACCTCCTCCATCCCCATAGTCCTGCCACGGTTGCTCCAACTTTTGGTCTACCGCTGCCAGTGTGCTTGTACAGCACACCTCTGGGTTAGCCGAAACTATTACCCTCCAATTTGTACGCTCCAAGTTTAAAACATTACCAAAGGTATTCAGTATAGCGTTTATTGGATTCAGTCGCGAGGATCTACATTATTATCGACCCTCACATCACATAGCTTATACAGTCAGCAGTAAGTTATAATCAGAACACTCACCGAGGATCCAGTCCGGCCAAGTACCGATTCCTGCCTGGTCCCTTACCAACACAATTGTCGAGGTGTGTTCACTGCTGCGTCTCGTCTTTGACTGCCGCCATTTCTGTCCCGCAAAGGGTGACCATATACAAATTCAATCTTTATACCAGAAAACACAATGTTGCCACATTATTAACATTGATTGATCTAGTATGAAACTTACCCAGTTTTATATGGCAATTCGCGTTACGCGACAACAGGGTGGGATCCGGCGGCCTTCCTGTGATGGACGGATCCTCACAAAGATATCAGTCGTAAACTTTCTTGTCAGAGTAGCTCGCGGAGTGCGTACGTTTAGGTTTGATGATATAAACAGTACATAACTGTTAGAATTACATATTTTTAAAATAATAATGTATCGCCGATTTTTGTTGGTTTAAATCATTAACTCTCAAACCAGGTAACGAATCCCAACCTATGGGTTGCTACACTGGTCATACTGAATGGAATATAACACTCGCAGAAGACGCATAATATAGCATATCGGGCTTCATAGAACAAAAATGTTTGCGACAACTCCTACTCTATCTGAACGCTCCTGCACGGGTAGCATGGCAAAGGGACAAATTGTCTTTCCACCTTTATATCCCCTCGAAGCGGAAATAAAGTATGCATTGACAATGACAACTGACATTAAAAGTGGATAAAATTGTTTGTTCCCTTAGCCATGCTACCCGTACTGACGTGAGATGAGAAATAATTAATTCCGAACAGTCGCGGAATCAGTCTAAAGCAAGCTATGAGTTTATTTCATACAAAGTGGCGACACCATGCAATACGGCCCAAACATGAATTATTCTGACATCGACCTGAGTAAAGAGTTAGAATAATCGGCCAAGTACGAGTCGGACTTGCGCACGGAGGGTTCCGTACTGTATGGGAGCCCTTAAATATTTATTTTATTTTAATTTTATTATTTATTATTGAAGGGAATATAAAACAAAATATTCTGTGAAAATTTCAAGCATCTACCTGGTACCATTATTAATATAGAGCGAAAAACGTCTAAAAATTCAGGTTTGTTGTATGGAAGCCCCCCTTAAATATTTTTTTTTTAGTATTTCTTGGAATAGCGGCAACCGAAATACATCATCTGTGAAAATTTCAGCTGCCTAGCTATCATGGTTCATGAGATACAGCCCGGTGACAGACAGACAGACGGACAAACGGACATCGAAGTCTTAGTAATAGGGTCCCGTTTTTCCCTTTGGGTACGGAATCCTAAAAACAACCGCTAAGTGAAGTTTACACTTTGATAGCACTAGGTGGCGCTAGGCGTCCAAAATTGGCTTGGTATTACATAAATATTATCATGAAATTTGCCTGAACAATTACAAACAAAATATTATTCTGAATTTTGCGTGAACATGAGCGGTTATTCTTACAATTTTAAATAAAATACTCGAGCGTGCAGTAATATTACTCCGCAACTCCCGCAGAAAGTGGCGCCGTTTTGCCTCTTTTTACCACCGGTCCTGGTATCTTCGACACCACTGAACAGAAGATGCTCATATTCGAACTTAAAAATTCTATATATATAAACTACGTGCATGCTAAATTTCATGGAGATCAGCTGAGCGGTACTTGAGTTATCGTCGAACAAAGAAACATACAAACATACATCTGACAGCTCAAGTGCCGGCTCGTCCCAGTAGACTCAGAGACCTCGCTAAAGCTCGGTCAACGAGAATTATTTCCCGTACAAGCACAAGTAGGTAATCTAAAAATGTTTTGTATATAAAAACAAGAACGCGTTTGACAACATCTAGTCTTTATCTTCACCATATTTGAACAGATATACGTCATAAGTATATTACATAATATATTGTGTTGCAATAAATGTTTGAGTATCGAGTTAGTATTTCTAGGTGAGCGTGCTACATATTAGTATCCTAGACCGTAACTCTACTTAAGATCGGTAAAAGTAAGCAAATTCGTTTAGACCGGGTGTAGTAAAACAACCAAGACCTAGAATTTAACGTGTCATCCAAGCCACGGTAGCGCTCAGTTGGAAAATGTCACCCGCGGTCCGAATACTGACCGTGCGGAACCTTGCTCTATCGGTAACATGTTCTTCGCGTGTCTACCTATAGTAAAAAAACAAAGTGAAATGTTTGTTTGTATGGTTTTCTTTTAGGTTCAATTTCAATCGAAAATTTAACCAAACTAAAGACTAGTCACAGTCACAACCAAGCCCGCCTGAGTTACGTGTCAGTAAGAGATAGTAGAATCCTTGGAAATCGCGGATTATCCCGTAATACAGGGCTGCTCGTCTGCGCTGTCTTAACGGGTAGGCAGCGAGACGATCGGTCGTTTTTACTAACATCAAATGCGGTACTATTTACTATTTTAACACTTTTTGCACACCATTTGTACAAAAGGAGGACTTAACGCTAAATAGCATTATCTACCAGTCAACCTATAGGTAGAAGACATTGGATTGTAGGCATGAATAAACAAACAAAAAGATACATTAACAAAAATCAACACAAATCAAAACTAAAAAATGATATAAACGAAATATTAATACAATTTCAATTTAAATAAAATACACAAACTTACATAAACTATTATAATACATAATAAGATGATAACTGGTAAAAGATAAAATAGCTTATCCTATGTGTTCGAGTTTTTGGACACCTCTAAGAAATGCTCCCGCACAAGACGCTTAAAGACAGCCTTCGAAGGCGCTTGCCGAATTGTGGATGGAAGCTTATTCCAAAGGCGCACAGCTACAACACGGAAAGAGTCATGAACAAAAGACGTACTGTGCCTCGGGGTACTGAGAAGAAGAATATTGCAGGACCTCGGTGGCCTAGTGACAACGTCTGAAGCCATAAACGTAAAAAAGTTTTTAACTAATAAGTACGATAAAATCATTTTCATTTTAAACTTTCGTTTCTCAGGTTAAGGCTGGCAAACTAGTATAGCACGGGTGGGTACCAAGTACAATAGTACTATTCTATTAGTTCTTGTGTAAGTTTTGCATCAGGGTTGTCTGTGTCCAGTTGCAAAAATTTTCTCTCTGTTCGACAGGTGTTGAGAATGACTGCATTTTGGAGTTGAATGTTTGTGTATTTGTGTAGTCGTAATATTGTTATACTCCAAATATATTGTTACGCAGTAGGCCACGCCGTTAGTAACTATTTGTTAATCTGTGGCCGCGCGCGGTACGACGGCTAGTTGTTTACACTTAACCGCGAGATTTATGGCTTTATGACTCAGGCGGCACCGGCCTTTGTGTCGCGTCTATTGTTTGTTGTTTGTTAGATTTTTTTGTGGTGTTTTTGTAATAATTAGGAACAATAAGGTTTCTCGAACTTTACACTTGTTTACTTTGTCAGTCACAATGGCACCGAATATTCTACAGATTTCTAGAGAACCCTTATTCCGATATAAATAGGGCGATGGTTTTCGTTTGTGGCAGTTATCGCGTTTTATACCGGAGCGAAAACATCTCGTGTTCAAGTGCGGTACCAGTGATTGTGAAGTGACTAGTTGTGTGAATATCAGTGCCAGTGTGACGTGTTTGTGCGAACCAGTTGTGTCGTGTGTACTGTGATTTTGTGCAATAAAGTGCAAAGTGAACAATCGGCGTTTTAACTAATTATCCAAGAACCCATCTCGTAACATTTGGTGTCAGAAGTGGGATAATCGAAAATGCCGGTAACTCCGTACGACGACGAGACGCCGCGCACACGGAATCAGCGCCGACAGGAGGAAGCGCGCCGACTAGAGGAGCAAGAGCGCCGCCAGGAGGAGATCGACCAGAGGCGCTTCGGAAATAATCCGCTGTTAATGGAAGGCAGCGAGTCCGAGGCAACCAACGACGACTCCAGAAATCCAGGAGTACCTGCTGCGGCACCTACTGTGGCACCTGCTGTATCACCAGCTGTCCCTGCAGCATTTGATATGGCTGCTTTAATGTCGATGATGCAGTCTATGACGCGGCAGCTAGAAGAACAGGCCCGCAACAACGAAAGGCAGACTCGCCAGCTGGAAGAAAAATTAGACCGTAACAAAGAAGACCAGGCTCGTCTACTGGAAGAACAAGCCCGCAGCAACAGAGAAGAACAGGCGCGCCAAAAAGAAGAGCTGCTTTCAAGCTTGCAAAAGACTTTAGGCAAGGAGATAAAAGATGTCAAGGACACGGTCAAGCAGCTTGATACCAACGTAAAGGAGCACGATACAAAGATGAAGGCGTATGAATCTCGAATCTTCGAAGCGGAAACACAAATCGCCGATGTGAGGAGGACCTTGAACGTTATCAAGTCTGGAGGCGGAACCGTTGCACCTACAATCTTCTCGCCAGCTTCACAGAAGCTTAAAGTGACGCCTTTCGACGGGACATCATCATGGTCAGCCTACAAAATTCAATTTGACGCTGCCGTTCAAACCAATGGATGGAACAAGGACCAAGCCAAGAACGCCCTCATCATGAGCCTTCGCGATGAAGCTCTGAGTATTCTTGATGCTGTGGGCAAGGAAGTGACCTACGATAAATTAATGGAAATGTTGGAGAGTCGCTACGGCGATGAGCACCTAGAGCGTGTGTACAGAGCGCAGTTAAAGAACAGGGTGCAACGTCGCAACGAAAGTCTTCAGCAGTGGGCTATCGAAGTAGAGAAACTGTTCCGGAAGGCTTATCAGTCAGCACCGTTACCCAACGACGAGCACTTAGTGGAAGCGTTTTCTAACGGGATAGCAGACTTTGAAGTTAGAACTGCAGTGAAACTCGGGCATCACAAAACACTAAAGGATGCTTTGGCCCAAGCCTTGGAAGTGGAAGCTGTACGAAATCCAGCGAGAGATGTTCAACACATAAAGGAAGTTAAAGAAGCGTCACATCGTACGAGGTTTGGTCCAAGATGCTACAACTGTGAAGAGAGAGGCCATTTATGGCAGAATTGCCCAAAGCCATGCCGAACCAGGGACGATCGACTATTGGAAGAACGGAAGGATCGCGAGGCAACGCATTCACTATGGAGGAATAAACGACCTGCTGAAGAAAGCGGAAAATGGCGAGTGTTATCCGGGCCAGAAAAGCCAAAGATTTTGATCTCACAAGCTCACGATGGGAACAGCTTGATCATCAATGGTGCCATCAATGGAACTTCTTGCAAGCTGACATTGGATACAGGAGCTTCTCGCACTGTCATCAGTTCCCGACTGGCTAAGCGCTTTCTTCCGAACTTCGAAAGCTGCAAAACAGTTCAACTTCTGACAGCGACCGGTCAGCACATATCCGTCCGAGGAGAGAAGCTGGTGGAGTTAAAGTTGGGTGAGAAAACTTTCCAACACAAAGTCATTGTGGCTGATATAGTCGACGATTGCATTCTGGGTCTTGACTTCATGCGAGAACATCATTGCGAGATAGACGTCAACCAAGGAATCTTGAAGTGTGGAAGAGAAGAAATCTTCATGGAAGGCGCCGCATCTGGAAAGGTTTATTGTCTGCAGAGAACAGTTCTTCCACCTAGATCGGAGACCATTGTGGCAGTTAGATTACCGCCGAAGTTGGGACATCAACGACGATGTGTGCTAATAGAACAGTCGGAAGGTGATCAACCATGGTTATTGGCCCGAACTCTGGTGAGGACTACTAATACCGCTATGGTGCGTGTGCTCAACACAAGTAACGAGGAACAACTCATCAAAGGAGGAACCCCAATTGGTACTTGTGAAGAAGTAGACTGGATGCGCAGATGCCAAGAACAACCAAAGGAGAAATACAACTGTGCTGGGAGTTACAACGTGTCAACGCTATTCGAAGATTCCCGTAAAGACCTGACCGAAAGAGAACTTCTGATGGCAAAGAAGATGCTGCAGCGCTACACCGACATATTTGCTCTCGATGATGCTGTCAACGGGAAGACTGGATTAGTGAAGCACACAATAAATACAGGAAGCGTGTCACCGATTCGACAGCGGCCAAGAAGGATACCAGTGGCTCGAGAAAAAGAAGTTGAGTCAATGATCGAAGACATGGCACGCAATGGTGTGATAGAACCTTCATCCAGTCCGTGGTGTTCGCCAGTGGTTCTAGTGAAAAAGAGGGATGGCAGTATGCGGTTCTGCGTTGATTATCGACGACTCAACGACGTAACGAAGAAAGACAGCTATCCTTTGCCGAGGATTGATGACACGTTAGATACACTGACAGGTATGAAGTGGTTCACTACGCTGGACTTGAAGAGCGGATACTGGCAAGTGGAAATAGATCCTAAAGATAAAGAGAAGACCGCATTTTCGACGGGAAAAGGCCTGTGGCAATTCAACGTGATGCCGTTTGGATTGTGCAACGCGCCCGCTACGTTCGAAAGACTAATGGAGTTAGTGCTCGCGGGACTGATTGGAGATGCATGCCTAGTCTATTTGGACGACATCATAATTGTGGGAAAAACCTTCGAAGACCATCTGCAAAACCTGGAACGAGTATTGACTAAGATTCGCGCAGCCAATCTCAAGCTGAGTCCGAAGAAATGTTCCTTTTTCAAGAGGCAAGTGAATTTCCTGGGACATGTGATTTCCGAAGCTGGCGTACAGACGGATCCAGGAAAAGTCAGTGCTGTCAAGGATTGGCCTGTGCCAAAAGACAAGACGGAAGTTAGAGCATTCTTGGGTTTATGCTCCTACTACAGGCGATTCGTGAAGAACTTTGCTGATATAGCCAAGCCGTTGCATAGACTGACTGAGGAAAAACGACCCTTCCTCTGGGATGAAAATTGCGACGCAGCTTTTCAAGAGCTAAAGAAGCGACTGTGTAATACGCCTATTCTTGGCTTCCCGGACACAGAGAACGAGTTCATCGTGGACACTGACGCCAGCAACACCGGCATTGGAGGAGTACTGTCACAAAGGAAAGGAGACCAAGAAGTGGTGATTGCGTATTTCAGCAAATCCCTGTCCAAGCCGGAAAGGAACTACTGTGTGACCAGAAAAGAGTTACTTGCAGTGGTGAAGACATTGCGACATTTTAGCAAGTACCTGCTCGGGCGAAAATTCCATCTGAGGACCGACCACGCTGCTCTTAAGTGGCTACTACAGTTTAAGGATCCCGAAGGCCAAGTGGCAAGATGGATTGAGCAACTACAAGAGTTTGACTTCACCACGGAGCATCGCAGTGGAAAATCTCATGGCAACGCGGACGCACTGTCAAGAAGGCCATGCTCAGAGGACTGCAAGCATTGCTCAAGACATGAGTCGAAAGATTCAGTGCCCGTCAGAATGCTCAAAGCTGACATCGGTGACGAATGGAAAGAAACCCTTCAGGTTGCACAAGAAGAAGACGCCGACATCAAGCCGATTCTCGAATGGATGGAATCAGATGCCCCTAAGCCAGACTGGAGTGCTATTGCTTCAATGAGTGTTACGACAAAGAGCTATTGGGCGCAATGGGATAGTCTGGTGCTTCAGGAGGGAGTACTTTGCCGAAAATGGGAAAATGCTCGTGGCAACCAATGCCATCTCCAAATGGTTGTACCCAGAGCAAAGATACCTGAAATTTTGAAGCTGTACCACGAAGGGTTTTCGGGAGGACATCTGGGTGTGAAACGGACACTGTTGAAGATTCGAGAAAGGTTTTACTGGGTCAACTGCAGAGATGACGTAGAAGACTGGGTACGGAAATGTACGAGCTGTGCATCAGTGAAAGGCCCGCATACCCGCAGCAGAGGAGCATTAAAACTGTATAATGTTGGAGCACCATGGGAGCGAATCGCGCTGGATGTAGCCGGACCATTTCCTGTGAGCGAAAGTGGCAACAAGTACTTTCTTGTCGTCATGGATTACTTCACCAAGTGGCCGGAAGTCTTCGCAATTCCAAACCAAGAGGCATCGACGATAGCAGACAAATTGGTGCACGAAGTATTCTGTCGATTTGGAGTACCATTGGAAATCCACAGTGACCAAGGAAGAAATTTTGAATCTCAGCTGTTTCAAGAGACGTGCCGAATAATGGGTGCACACAAAACAAGGACAACGTCTTACCACCCGCAATCAGATGGAATGGTGGAGCGATTCAACCAAACTCTGGAGAGATACCTGGCAAAAGTAGTCGGAAGCAAACAACGGGATTGGGACAAGCATATCCAGCCATTTTTGTTGTCATACCGAAGTGCTGTTCATGAGAGCACCAATGTCACTCCCGCTTTTGCCAATTTTGGACGGGAATTACGGCTACCAGCCGACTTAATAACTGGCATTCCACCGGATTCTCCACAACCCATAACTGAGTACGCCAGTGACCTCCGGAACAAGATGAACGACATCTATGAGCACATTAGAGAGCATGGCCAGCAAGCATCTGAAAGAATGAAGACTCGATACGACAGAAGGGCTAACAATCCTGGGTTCGAGGAAGGCTCGATGGTATGGCTGCACAATCCCATACGCAGCAAAGGAAAGTCTCCAAAGCTACAAGCCAAATGGGATGGACCGTACCGAGTGGTGACCAAGATCAACGACGTGACGTTCCGCATACAGAAAGGACCTCGAGGTGCCCCCAAAATAGTTCACGTGGATCGATTGGCGCGATATCACGGATGCAACGATGCTCGGGACGAGCATGTCTTGGGAGGAGGTGGTGTTACGCAGTAGGCCACGCCGTTAGTAACTATTTGTTAATCTGTGGCCGCGCGCGGTACGACGGCTAGTTGTTTACACTTAACCGCGAGATTTATGGCTTTATGACTCAGGCGGCACCGGCCTTTGTGTCGCGTCTATTGTTTGTTGTTTGTTAGATTTTTTTGTGGTGTTTTTGTAATAATTAGGAACAATAGGGTTTCTCGAACTTTACACTTGTTTACTTTGTCAGTCACAATGGCACCGAATATTCTACAGATTTCTAGAGAACCCTTATTCCGATATAAATAGGGCGATGGTTTTCGTTTGTGGCAGTTATCGCGTTTTATACCGGAGCGAAAACATCTCGTGTTCAAGTGCGGTACCAGTGATTGTGAAGTGACTAGTTGTGTGAATATCAGTGCCAGTGTGACGTGTTTGTGCGAACCAGTTGTGTCGTGTGTACTGTGATTTTGTGCAATAAAGTGCAAAGTGAACAATCGGCGTTTTAACTAATTATCCAAGAACCCATCTCGTAACAATATGATGGTTTGGAATCACTCCTGTCGTTGAGATTAGGTTGTTAGTATTGGTATTAGGTATTGCCACAGCTATGAGAAATACATGGTTTGTTTTATCCACTAGACTACGTCGGGTCAATTGTATGGTCTGTTAAGTCGGTACGGTCATAGTAAATTTTATGGAAATTGTTTTCTAAGATTGCTGGTGCGGTATATTTGTAATATGGTGTACCAACAAGTAAAATTGTTATATTTCAAAATAAATACCAACATTGTTTTGGCAGATTAAAGCTTATTTTTTTGTCTGCGCATGGATATATCGGACCAAAAGCCAAGTAGGTATATACTACAGCCCAATCACGATATCTGGGTTACATTGATAGCGAATATGGTATCTCAAGGAGTTTATGTAAGCCAAATTTTACTTGATTCGCGGGATTGATCGCCAAATGCGCTGCGAATATGTTAAGATTGATTACCTACTAGTAAATTTGTTACATTTCAAAATGAAGACCAACATTTTAAATTGTTTTGGCAGCTTTCAGTTTTTTTAAGTGCTGCATCGATAGACAAGACAAGTATATAGGTATATTTTTATAAAACAGCCCAACCACAATATCTGGGTTACATCGATAGCGAATAGGGCATCTCAAGGAGTTTATGTAAAACAAGTTTTACTTGATTAAAATCGCACATGGTATCGCACTATGACATATTATTACCAAAACAATGTAACGATACTAAAAGTCTAATTAGAAAACCACGCTAGTATCCCGTAATGAAATATTGAAAATAACAGTCACCTCTCCGACTAGAAGTTAACCCTAAGATTACGCGGGCGAGGTATAAATCACGGCTGAATTTGGCTGATGCTAATGCGCGGGTTACGGCGGGTTGTCGTTAGCGAACACAATCTCGCGGGATTGATCGCCCAATGCGCCGCGAATATGTTAAGATTGATTACCAACTAGTAAATTTGTTAAATTTCGGTTAGTGTACCTATTAATTATTAAAATACGTATAAGCATTGCCATTCATCGTGGCAATGCAGCCAGCATGCTGGGCACGCTGCCAACTGGCAGTGGGCATTGAGCATTTGGATTATCTTTAGACCTTCAAGGGTCTGTGGATGATCGAATTGCTTGTTATGTAGTAGTCGTTTATGTAGTTTTAGATTATTATAAGTCTTGTATTTAGTTAGTTAATAAAGAATATTGGAATTTTCAAGGTTTTAATTTTAAGATGTTGGACAACATTTTAAATGTTTTAACATCTCAAACTTAATTGTAAAATGTGTCTGTGGAGATAGATAGCGATCACGCAAGGTACTTGTACTGTAATGTTATTGTTAGCGAGTATTTTGATTCGACGGAGAAGATCAAAAATAAAACGAAATGTAATTGTAATCCTTATATTTCGGGGCATAATGGGGTCAAAAAGTTCTTGAGTGGAGACCACGTACAGGCAAGCGCAGCGTAGGACCTCCACCCACCAGGTGGATGTATGACCTCATCAAGACCGCAGGTTTGCGTTGGATGCGAGCCGCTTCTAACCGGTCTTATTGGAGATCTATAGGGGAGGCCTATGTCCAGGAGTGTTTTTTTTTTAGTTTTAATAAAAGTCGCAAAACAATACTTGTTAGTTTTGATGTACAGAATAAGCCCCTAAAAGGATGCTAATTGATTAGTAATAACCCTGTATTAAACTAGTGCAAGTTATTTCCAAGCGAAGTATAAGAGTAACTACTCTGGAAACAGGCACAATACCTCAGCACAGGTAAAACAATTAAAAGCCTGGCCATTACCGAAAATTCCTCACAAACGACTTTCAGATCGCTCTCAGATTTCACACAATTCCGTGTGCATTCGTCGCCTACACAGAGTACTCAGTATCAGAAGTAAAACTCACTCGATCGAGATTTTTCGAAAGAGATGCGTTATAGTCTGGACAGAGAGAAAATGTGTTCCTGAAGGGTCATGATCGAACAGACGAGATAACTTTGAAGTGGCGTTGAATGAATGTTTATAAATAAATGTCACATTGTAGCTCTAAATTCAATGGAAACAAACAAGATAGCATCAAGTTTTCAAAAATAATATGCGCTGTCCTGGGGTTCTTCAACTGTATATTTTATTATTTTAATAACAGTAAGTATTCGTAGTTATTATAATTTTTTTTCAATCGCATAATTTTATAATAATAAGAATGAAAATAACATGTTGATAGGACCAATTATGACGGCGCCATTGTAGCTCAATTAGCAATTTAGAATATTTCCGTTTCTTTTTCACTTTAGGTATTCGATAGAAAGAACACTTTTTACGTTGCTGTTAAATTTACGATTATTTTATTTAGGTACTTTAGTGAATTTCAGAAATAGGACTCCGGACAGACAAAAAGGTAAATACAGTTTGGTTACTATTTTTATTGGGTTGGTTAAAAAGTAAATAGTTTGTGGTATCGTAACTGTTGAATTAATTATTATTTTGGACTTGTATCGTAGTGTTAATAACCTGAACTTTGTTTGTGACTGTTTCGGTCATAATTTTAACTGACTTTCTCGTTTTTCTCTTAGGTGAGTTTGTGTCATTGTCTGCGTGAATTAATAATTAGTGTAACTGAAAAACATGTGTTTTAAATCTAGCACGACTGAGTCCGAACCCTGCGCCTGAATTGGGTCGTATTCATGAGCGTCTCTTACAAGTTATAACAATGTTATTTATTTCCCATCACTAGTCACGGGCAATTGACAGACTTCAGGATCGCATTCTCTCGGTGTCCAGACCATAGCAAACATCAACACGAGTTAGAAAGGGAGGCGCATAGTTTCTGTCATCTCGTTAATTGATACTTGAAGGGTTAGATATTATTCGTAAACGGAATCAACGGTATTATTCTCGTGACTGGTTTCATGTATCTTCATTCAGCGCCCTTGGTAAAAACGAAGAACAACTAGATATTTGCTCGAAGGGAGCTACTCACAAAAATGTATGCTACACGATAACGATTATAGTTTTCGTTTATTCTTCAAACTCGTACTTTAGCTTCACAGTTGGTAAATGGTAAGGGAGGGAACGCCAAGTAGCCCAACGAGCTATGGAGAGGGCTATGCTCGAAGTCTCTCTACGGGATCGAATCAAAAATTAGGAGATCTGTAAGAGAACCAAAGTTACCGACATAGCCCAACGGATTGGCAAGTTGAAATGGCAATGGACAGGGCACATAGCGCGGAGGACTGATGACCGATGGAGTCGATAAGTTCTCGAGTACTGTACCGGCAAACGCAGCGTAGGACGTCCACTCACAAGATGGACGGATGACCTCATTAAGACCGCAGGATCACGCCGTCTTATTGGAGATCCATAGGGCAAGCCTATGTCCAGCAGTGGACGTCTTTTGGCTGATGAGTGGATGGAAGGGACGTCAAAATATCTATAGGTACTATTTTTTTGCGAAACAATTTTATATATTTTTCAACATTGAACACTCATTCCTACCGAACTATCGATAAATAATACCTATTTATTTAAAATCCTAATTGTACAAGACTTAGAGAGTAATATAAATAATAACAATAACTGTAAATAAAAATATACCTAGCTATAAAATCAATCGAATAACCCGCCCCTCATCGTCCCCGGTGCAAAGGTGCCCATAACACTTACTGCATTGCCGCGTTGGATGGCTATGGACATTCTTTGCACCAGAAATGAGGTAGACCGGGAGTCACCTCCTCTTTCCCGGATCCTGAGCCCTATTTTAAGGTAAATTTTTGGGAACAATTTGATTGTTCTTACCGATCATTACAATGAATACTTCTCTCACATTTTTGTGTATTAAATGTATGGAAGTGTACAGAACCTTAAACTCATTTCACGTGTTTGGTTTCTGTTTTTTAGTATTCTGTGTTCGCCTACATTTTGCCTACATTAGTGTCAGCACATTTTCTCCGCTAGCTTTAAAACTCTTTAGCAGAGACACGCTGGGCGTTTTTATCGTGAAAATACTAGCACAATTTGGATCATACCTTAATTTTGCTTCTACGTAAGTTGAAAGTAATATATTTAAAACTGGTTTTTGCTCGCGGCTTCGCCCGCGTGATAGTTAAATTTTATGGGAACCTTTTATTTTTTCGGGATAATAATTATTTTTCGCAATAATGGCATGACCAACTTCAACCGTGTACATAATTCGCGAATAGTACGCACATATCGATGTAGCAATTATTATTTCACATTATTGTTGATTTATCAAAAATGGCTCAGCCGATTTCGATAAAATTTTAATGGTATATTCTTCAAAGTATATTCCAATAAAAAATAATTATTGAAATCAGACTCCTACGTAAAAAGTTATGCATGGTTACCTACACTTAAAAAAAAATATACGCGTTGATTTGAGTACCTCCTCCGTTTAGTCGGTCAAAAAATAGCTTATGTCTATAATATTTGTTGTTATAGTGGCAGCAGAAATACATCATCTGTGAAAATTTCAGCTGCCTAGCTATTATGGTTTATGAGATACAGCCCGGTGACAGACAGACAGACGGACAGACGAACATCGAAGTCTTAGTAATAGGGTCCCGTTTTTACCCTTTGGGTACGGAACCCTAAAAAAACAATAGGTAACTAAAAAAAATAATTAATACACCTTCGGGTTTATAATGTAAGTAAAAAGTAAGGAAGTTATGATAGGAAAATCTTAAATGGTTTGAATGGCTTCGGGAAAAGTATGCCTACGGCTGTGCTCAACTTGTTCGGGTGCACTGCCGTGCACCCAGATAAATTGATTTGATTGATGCTTCCGTGCTATGTGCCCTGCCCACTGCCATTACAACTGGCCGATCTGCTGATCTATGTGGGTGACCTTGGTTCTTCTACTTATTTGGGTTTATTACTAATTTTTGCCGGCGGCTTTGCTCTCGTAGTTTTTCGATTTCTGTGCTATCTCATAGCAAATTTGTTCAGTTTCAGAATAATATGTAGCCTGTCACTTTCCGTCTTTTAAACTATGTCTATGCCAAAAATCAAGTCAATCCGTTGCTCCGCAGCTGCGTGAAAGAGTAAAAGATTGCTTATTGCCGTAGTACGATTATTGCTTACCGCTGGACTCGAAATTTCCAATAAAAATGGTTGGTTTCGCGCCTATGTGTTCATGCGGTCTACTCGTATAGGCAGGATATGATTTATAATATTATTATGTAAAGACTACAGCATAAGCCGTGGTGGTCTAGTGGTACTGACACACGCCTTACAATCGTGAGGTCGTGGGTTCAAATCCCGGTCCCGTACTAATGAGTTCTTTGGAATTTATGTACGGAATTCCACATCACTGGCTTTTCGGTGAAGGCAAACATCGTTAGGCAACCTGAATACGTCCGTAGAAGAAATTCGATGGCTTATGTGAATCCACCAACCCGCACTGGGCCAGCTTGGTGGATATGGCCCAATCCCCCTTCGAGGGTAGGCCTACGTCCTGCAGTGGACTATTAAAAAGGCTGGTACAGTACAGTACTTACAGCATATTAAAAGTGCCTCAAAGGCAGTCAACAGTAGATTGTATCGTAAGGGAGCAAAATAATATTTTTACAGCGAGGGCGCTTTTTTGAATCCCGAGCGAAGTGAGGAATTCTAGAGTAGAATCCTGAAGTAGCGAGGGATTCAAAGTACTTCGTCCGAGCCTAAAATATATTTTTCGCCCGAGTAGTGGTGCACTCTGCTTTTCGTCATCTTCTATGAGAAAATTAACAGCGCCTCATATTTTATTGTAATTAATAAAAAACAGAGTAATCTAATAATAAAACAACTAACAATATTTGCGTTCGATTTCTTGCTCAAACACTAACATTTTCCAGATTCATAAAGTGTGTATCAAAGTTAATTGCGGCGCACTTATAAAGAGGATTGAAAACTCATTAGGTACTCCTTCCTTCCTCCTTTCTTTCAGCTATAGGACGTTCACTGCTGAACATAGGCCTCCCCTAAAGATCTCCAATAAGACCGGTTGGTAGCGGCTTGCATCCAGCGCGATCCTGCGGTCTTAATGAGGTCGTCCGTCCACCTTGTGGGTGGACGTCCTACGCTGCGCTTGCCGGTACGTGGTCTCCACTCGAGGACTTTTCGACCCCATCGGTCATCAGTCCTCCGCGCTATGTGCCCTGCCCATTGCCACTTCAACCCTGCGCATTGCGATTTCAAAAAGTTGCATTAGGCCCGTCAAAAATTTCTTATAGAAAATACGTACCATCTATGGGTGCACTCAAAGGCGAACCAAGTCGTCCTTTTCGAATAGTTGAGATCAAAAAATAATATCACACCAGTTAAAATAAAGCTTTGTCAACAATCCACTTGTGAACTTTTACTCGAAACTTTTTTCGGCTCCATATGACCTATTTGACTTTCGGACCTTTTCGCTGAAGGTTCTTCTAGAAACTTCTCGAATGTACGAGAACATTTTGAGGGATCGCCTCAATCAGCTGTCCGGGGGTATTTGTCCAATGAGCTTATAAAAAAGGAGGTGGCCACAGCTATTTCAACCGGCTTCCAAAAAGGAAGAGGTTCGATGTACGTGTGTATGTTTTTTTTGTGTATGTTCTTCGATAATTTCGCCAATTGTGAACCGAAACAAAAAATTCTTTATCTACACAAATGTTGTAACATTCTACTTATGTTTCCAATACTTGACTTAAAATGACTACTGTTATAGCGCAGACAACAAAACACTCAATTTAAGCAATTTCACATGATGTTATAATATCCACATCGATATCGTAAAATCACATTATAACATCAATAAAACGCGACCAATTAACCTGGCGAGCCTTATGTCAAAATCCTCATACAAGTTGTATAAAATTTTGATATTAGGCTGGCTTTTGAAAACAGTTGGGTTATAAGTGAAAACCTAAACTGAAACTGCTAAACTTACATACACAAAACTCTTTGGTAAGATCTTGTGCCAATGAAATAAAAAAAGAACAGCGCGCGCTCGCTCCTGATTGGCCCTGCGCGCGCAGCATAGATCATTGGTTAGATTTTAATGGCGCCAAGTTCACTGTGACAATCCACGTACGCGTGAATTTAATGTTTCGCAATTTTTTTATTTTTATTTTTATTAGTGAAGATAAAGTAGTGTATGCAACTGCATATAACACGGGTATTAAAACACTCGTTACTATTATGAAACTCGCTGCGCTCGTTTCATAAACTCACACTCGTGTTTTAATACCCTTCATTATATGACAGTTGCATAAACTACTATTTTAGTTCGAAAGGATATCCCGAGGGACCACCCATTTAAATTTTACAGAAATGGGCTGAGCCGTTTTTAAAAAAAACAACAATAATGTAAGCATTTCGAGCGAAATATCCGAATTTTGTACACGATGAACATCGGTAATTTCGCCAATTGTGAACTGAATCGAAAAAATCTGTTTTAGTTCAAAAGGGTAAACTTCTATTTAAATTTTAAATAAATCGGCTGAGCTGTTTTTGATAAATCAACAAAAATGTAAACAATTCGAGCGAAATATTCGACTTTTGTACACGATGGAAGGCGGTTTTGCCATTTTTTGCGAAAAAGAATTATAATCTAAAAATATAAATTCTTTATTAATCAAATATATTTCAATAATAACATTTCAAACTTAAATTTGCTAGAAAAAGTTACACTATTTACGGATCTGTTGCTGAACTAGGCTGGTGGCTTGTGTTTCGGCTTTCGGCTTTCACTTGGATCGGGAACCTCCTTTTTGAAGTCAGTCGAAAAGTACACTTGTTTCGTATTAACAGGTTCACAGTCCACAGCCCATATATGGGCTGTAAGCCGAAAGCGTCACAAATCCACAGCCCGCATATGAGCTGTCCGCCTTAATGATTTCAAAGGAGTGTTTTAAACTGGACTCTGAGTGAATGTCTTATTTTAAACGTGGACTCGGCAGGATAGATCCTAAGCTACAAAAAAAGTCGCGGGACATGGAGAAAGGCGTTTATTCTCTAATCGCGTCTAATCTCAGCTGATGTGAACTGATCACAGAACATTTAGCAGACTAACCAATAAATCATAGATACAAAATATACTTAGGAACGATAATTTGAAAGATTGACATCTGATAAATACAAGTACAACTGTCATTGTCAACGAAAACTAAAAAAAAAAGGTTTTTTTACTACAGCCCATATGTGGGCTGTGGACTTACAGAGAGATAATCTCAGCTGATGTGAACTGATCACAGAACATTTAGCAGACGAACCAATAAATCATAGATACAAAATATACTTAGGAACGATAATTAGAAAGATTGACATCTGATAAATACAAGTACAACGGTCATTGTCAACGAAAACTAAAAAAAAAAAGGTTTTTTTTACTACAGCCCATATGTGGGCTGTGGACTTACAGAGAGATTTTTTGATAAGATTTGCTTCGTAAGTCCACAGCCCACATATGGGCTGTAGTAAAAAAACAACTACCCCCAAAAAAAAAAACTTATATTGCCAATAAACCATTATTATATACCATATATTACTCAATTTAATCAAAACATACACTGGACTTGGGAAGTACTATATACACTAACCGCCGGACTGTGAACCTGTTAACACAACTTTATTCATAAAACCCTCATTAGTCTTACTGCTCTAAAAATCGTATGAGACTAAAACGAGAATTCAGATTCAGATATTACAGTTTTTCTCCGTCTGTAAATAAATTAGTATTTCATATGCCGAAGTTTTCCCAAGCAGAACCACAGCAAAAACATGACGTATAACGTTGATCCTTGCCAAATTGTTCGTGAAATAGATGTACTTACGTTTTACCGATGATTTTCTAAATAAAAAATACATTGTACTAGAAAGAGAGATTACAACGTATGTTTATAAGATTATTAAGTGGTGGTCTAGTGGTAATGACACTCGCCTTACAATCGTGAGGTCGTGGGTTCAAATCGTGGCCCCGTAGGTACCAATGAATTCCTTGGAATTTATGTACGGAATTTCACACCACTGGCTTTTCGGTCGTGAGGCAACCTGCATACGTCCGTAGATGAAATTCGATGGTGTATGTGCGTCCACCAACCCGCACTGGGCCAGCGCCGATAATAGCCCAATCACCCTTCGTGGGTAGGCCTACATCCTGCAGTGGACTATCAGAAAGGCTGGTACAGTACAGTTATAAGATTAAGAAGTACCTTTTACTTATGTTCATATTACTTAGGTAAAATCATGTACGTAACTTACTCATACTATGAAACATAGGTACTTTGAAACCGTAAGTTTTACATATACTAAACATTCAAAGCCTGTTTTATATACATGCATTTCGCACTAATTCTCATTTTTGTAAATTTAAAACTACTGTATAATAAGTAAAAATCATTTCAATTTAATGTAAAACACTAATGCTAGTAACTTAGCAAATTTTGTTTTGTTGTTTTCCTATATATAATACCTACAATTGCCTGCAATTTTTACAGATATTTTACCCTTTCTTATCTCATCAAAAAATCATAAAGATTTATTGTCTTACATGTTCGATCTCATCATATGAATCATTATAACTAACTTTACTTACTGAATTTCAGAATCGCAAAAAAAAAAACAGAACTTGTTCATAAATTTCGCAAAATAAACGAACTTTTTAGCATATTTCCTTAATTCCGAGTTCATTGCATAGTAGAAATTGGTCATTATGCTGAGTAATTATAAAACCTTCGAGCAAACATGCACAGAGCCACAGTCCCTAAGAGAAAGTAGTAAAAAAATGTCCGAGCGCCGTCATAATAAAATAAAATAAAAAAGCTTTTATTTTCCTTAAAAAAGATTTACAATTTTGCAAAATTATAATATTAACTAGGTATCTAAAAATAAGGACCGCCAGTAGCGGTAAAAGCCTCCTCCAACTGTTTCCATTCTTCTCTCTTCCGCGCAATTCTAGACCAGAGCTTTCCAGCAACTTTCACAATGTCGTCATGCCATCTTTGGTAAGGTCTGCCTATCTTGCGTTTGATGCCTCTAGGGACCCAGTTTGTAACGATTTGTGTCCACCTCTTTGGCTCTAGTCTTTGTATATGACCAGCCCATTTCCATTTCAATTTCATTATTTCTCTAATGACATCTCTAGCTTTAGTTTTGTTCCTAATCGTGGTGGCCTTTACTCTGTCCCTTAGTTTAAGGTTCATAAAACTTCTTTCTATGCTTCTCTGACAGACTCTAAGTTTTTCCATTTGCTTCTTGGTGAGTGGCCAGGTTTGACAAGCATAGGTAAGGCACGGTATTAGACAGATGTTCATTGCTTTTGATTTTAGTTTTATTGGTAGAGTTCCTTTAAAAATTTCTTTCATTGCCCAGTACTTATTCCATGTGTTCTTAATCCTTCTGCTTATCTCTGAGCGCCGTCATACATACCTACTTATATATGCATTAAATAATTCACAATGACACATTTTCTCGATTCTCAACGTTTATCATCTGATTAGTGCTTCTAATCGAGCACTTTGGCATCGCGCGGCGTTGTAGTCGGCTTGCAATAGCCTTACGACTAAATAAAAAGCCTGCCCACTACGTAGCTAAGGCTAGGTTTTGGCTCGGACACTTTTTTTGCTCCATAGATACTTGCTCGAAGTATAAAACCCTAGAATATGACTGTCGTCTAGAAGATCTAGAAATTAGCCGTGTGTAACGTATCTACTTTGTTTTACGAAAGTAAAATCCTTTGTACGTAGCGATTGTGTTAGCTTTGAAGTGTGTATTCAGGGGTAAGTCAAAACGTCGATTTATCAGAGGAGAAAAGAAAAAAAGTTATATTTTTGCGCTGTTTAGGCTTTTTTGGCCCAGAAATGAATAAAGTTAAGACGCTTGGCGTTTGGTTTAGATCGATACGTGTACATTATGGGAAGCTACATTAGATGTAGCCGTAGGTATTTATATTAGAGTTACCTACTTAAATAATCGGCCAAGCACGAGTAGGACTCGCGCACGAAGGGTTCCGTATTGTATGGGAGCCCCCCTCAAATATTTATTTTATTTTTATTTCATTATTTATTATTAAAGTGAATATAAAACTAAATATTCTGTGAAAGTTTCAAGCATCTACCTATTACCATTATTAATATAGAGCGAAAAACGTCTAAAAATTCAGGTTTGTTGTATGGGAGCCCCCCTTAAATATTTATTTTATTTTGTTTTAAGTATTTGTTGTTATAGCGGCAACAGAAATAGATCATCTGTGAAAATTTCATCTGTGAAAAAAAAATATTCTGTTTTTAGTATAAACAGAATGTTTTTTTTAACAATTCAAAAAACAAAATAACATTAATATTGAGTTCTCCCACACAACAAACCTGATTTTTTAAACTGTTTTTTGCTCGATAAAAATAATGGTAGCAGGTAGATGGTTGAAATATTCACAGTATCTTAATTAGATATTCAGTTCAATAATTAAATTAAAATAAATTTTAAAGGGGGGCTCCCATACAGTACGGAACCTTTCGTGTGCGAGTCCTGCTCATATTTGGTCGATTATTTTTAAATATGTGAAAATCGATATGCATATGCTAGTAGCTGTGGGCGCCAGAACGTGCGGCGCGCTAGGTGGCCGTGAGCGAGCTATGTTCCTGTATACATAAAAGTACTCTTTGGAGCTATGCTGGTCATGCGGTGTGGCTGACGAGGCAGCCTGGACGAGCGGGGCGCGGGGCGACGGGAAGAACCATCGAGAGATCATTTTTATTTCTTCGACGCCGCCTCTAGGGACAGCCGCGCTTCACAGTCACACTAGCGTCTGCAGCGCCAACGCGCGTTGAACTTGGGGTGACTAGCTCCTTTCCAAAATGGATTCCAACGAAGACACATTGTTAGTGTTAGTGTGACTACGCGGCGTATCTGCCACCGCTAGCTAGGAGCACTGCAATCGCTTCTGTCTACTGCACTTCTGTCGCGCTACAATACGAGTCGCGCGACTTAGAAGCTGTACAGTCGCGCTTCTGTCGCGCTACTTAGAAGCTCTACAGTCGCGCTTCTGTCGCGCTACAGCTCCGCTACAACACGAGTCGCGCTACTTAGAAGCTCTACAGTAGCGCTCCTGTCGCGCTACAGCTCCGCTACAATACGAGTCGCGCGACTTAGAAGCTCTACAGTCGCGCTACAGCTGCGCTACAACACGAGTCGCGCTACTTAGAAGCTCTACAGTCGCGCTACAGCTCCGCTACAATACGAGTCGCGCGACTTGGAAGCTCTACAGTCGCGCTACTTAGAAGCTCTACAGTCGCGCTTCTGTCGCGCTACAGCTATGCTACAACACGAGTCGCACTACTTAGAAGCTCTACAGTAGCGCTCCTGTCGCGCTACAGCTCCGCTACAATACGAGTCGCGCGACTTAGAAGCTCTACAGTCGCGCTACAGCTGCGCTACAACACGAGTCGCGCTACTTAGAAGCTCTACAGTCGCACTTCTGTCGCGCTACAGCTGCGCTACAACACGAGTCGCGCTACTTAGAAGCTCTACAGTCGCACTTCTGTCGCGCTACAGCTGCGCTACAACACGAGTCGCGCGAAGAAGCTCTACAGTCGCGCTTCTGTCGCGCTACAGCTCCGCTACAATACGAGTCGCGCGACTTAGAAGCTCTACAGTCGCGCTTCTGTCGCGCTACAGCTCCGCTACAATATGAGTCGCGCGACTTAGAAGCTCTACAGTCGCGCTACAGCTGCGCTACAACACTAGTCGCGCTACTTAGAAGCTCTACAGTCGCGCTTCTGTCGCGCTACAGCTGCGCTACAACACGAGTCGCGCGAAGAAGCTCTACAGTCGCGCTTCTGTCGCGCTACAGTTGCGCTACAACACGAGTCGCGCGAAGAAGCTCTACAGTCGCGCTCCTGTCGCGCTACAGCTCCGCTACAATACGAGTCGCGCGACTTAGAAGCTCTACAGTCGCGCTACAGCTGGGCTACAACACGAGTCGCGCTACTTAGAAGCTCTAAAGTCGCGCTTCTGTCGCGCTACAGCTGCGCTACAACACGAGTCGTGCGAAGAAGCTCTACAGTCGCGCTCCTGTCGCGCTACAGCTCCGCTACAATACGAGTCGCGCGACTTAGAAGCTCTACAGTTGCGCTACAGCTGGGCTACAACACGAGTAACGCTACTTAGAAGCTCTACAGTCGCGCTTCTGTCGCGCTACAGCTCCGCTACAATACGAGTCGCGCGACTTAGAAGCTCTACAGTCGCGCTTCTGTCGCGCTACAGCTCCGCTACAATACGAGTCGCGCGACTTAGAAGCTCTACAGTCGCGCTACAGCTGCGCTACAACACTAGTCGCGCTACTTAGAAGCTCTACAGTCGCGCTTCTGTCGCGCTACTTAGAAGCTCTACAGTCGCGCTTCTGTCGCGCTACAGCTGCGCTACAACACGAGTCGCGCGAAGAAGCTCTACAGTCGCGCTCCTGTCGCGCTACAGCTCTGCTACAATACGAGTCGCGCGACTTAGAAGCTCTACAGTCGCGCTACAGCTGGGCTACAACACGAGTCGCGCTACTTAGAAGCTCTACAGTCGCGCTTCTGTCGCGCTACAGCTCCGCTACAATACGAGTCGCGCGACTTAGAAGCTCTACAGTCGCGCTTCTGTCGCGCTACAGCTCCGCTACAATACGAGTCGCGCGACTTAGAAGCTCTACAGTCGCGCTACAGCTGCGCTACAACACTAGTCGCGCGACTTAGAAGCTGTACAGTCGCGCTTCTGTCGCGCTACTTAGAAGCTCTACAGTCGCGCTTCTGTCGCGCTACAGCTCCGCTACAATACGAGACGCGCGACTTAGAAGCTCTACAGTCGCGCTTCTGTTGCGCTACAGCTACGCTACAACACGAGTCGCGCTACTTAGAAGCTCTACAGTAGCGCTCCTGTCGCGCTACAGCTCCGCTACAATACGAGTCGCGCGACTTAGAAGCTCTACAGTCGCGCTACAGCTGCGCCACAACACGAGTCGCGCTACTTAGAAGCTCTACAGTCGCGCTTCTGTCGCGCTACAGCTCCGCTACAATACGAGTCGCGCGACTTGGAAGCTCTACAGTCGCGCTTCTGTCGCGCTACAGCTATGCTACAACACGAGTCGCACTACTTAGAAGCTCTACAGTAGCGCTCCTGTCGCGCTACAGCTCCGCTACAATACGAGTCGCGCGACTTAGAAGCTCTACAGCCGCGCTACAGCTGCGCTACAACACGAGTCGCGCTACTTAGAAGCTCTACAGTCGCGCTTCTGTCGCGCTACAGCTGCGCTACAACACGAGTCGCGCGAAGAAGCACTACAGTCGCGCTCCTGTCGCGCTACAGCTCCGCTACAATACGAGTCGCGCGACTTAGAAGCTCTACAGTCGCGCTACAGCTGGGCTACAACACGAGTCGCGCTACTTAGAAGCTCTACAGTCGCGCTTCTGTCGCGCTACAGCTGCGCTACAACACGAGTCGCGCGAAGAAGCTCTACAGTCGCGCTCCTGTCGCGCTACAGCTCCGCTACAATACGAGTCGCGCGACTTAGAAGCTCTACAGTCGCGCTACAGCTGGGCTACAACACGAGTCGCGCTACTTAGAAGCTCTACAGTCGCGCTTCTGTCGCGCTACAGCTCCGCTACAATACGAGTCGCGCGACTTAGAAGCTCTACAGTCGCGCTTCTGTCGCGCTACAGCTCCGCTACAATACGAGTCGCGCGACTTAGAAGCTCTACAGTCGCGCTACAGCTGCGCTACAACACTAGTCGCGCTACTTAGAAGCTCTACAGTCGCGCTTCTGTCGCGCTACAGCTGCGCTACAACACGAGTCGCGCGAAGAAGCTCTACAGTCGCGCTTCTGTCGCGCTACAGCTCCGCTACAATACGAGTCGCGCGACTTAGAAGCTCTACAGTCGCGCTACAGCTGCGCTACAACACGAGTCGCGCTACTTAGAAGCTCTACAGTCGCACTTCTGTCGCGCTACAGCTGCGCTACAGCACGAGTCGCGTGAAGAAGCTCTACAGTCGCGCTTCTGTCGCGCTACAGCTCCGCTACAATACGAGTCGCGCGACTTAGAAGCTCTACAGTCGCGCTTCTGTCGCGCTACAGCTCCGCTACAATACGAGTCGTGCGACTTAGAAGCTCTACAGTCGCGCTACAGCTGCGCTACAACACTAGTCGCGCTACTTAGAAGCTCTACAGTCGCGCTTCTGTCGCGCTACAGCTGCGCTACAACACGAGTCGCGCGAAGAAGCTCTACAGTCGCGCTTCTGTCGCGCTACAGCTCCGCTACAATACGAGTCGCGCGACTTAGAAGCTCTACAGTCGCGCTACAGCTCCGCTACAACACGAGTCGCGCGAAGAAGCTCTACAGTCGCGCTTCTGTCGCGCTACAGCTCCGCTACAATACGAGTCGCGCGACTTAGAAGCTCTACAGTCGCGCTACAGCTGCGCTACAACACGAGTCGCGCTACTTAGAAGCTCTACAGTCGCGCTTCTGTCGCGCTACAGCTGCGCTACAACACGAGTCGCGCGAAGAAGCTCTACAGTCGCGCTTCTGTCGCGCTACAGCTCCGCTACAATACGAGTCGCGCGACTTAGAAGCTCTACAGTCGCGCTACAGCTGCGCTACAATACGAGTCGCGCTACTTAGAAGCTCTACAGTCGCGCTACAGCTGCGCTACAACACGAGTCGCGCTACTTAGAAGCTCTACAGTCGCGCTTCTGTCGCGCTACAGCTGCGCTACAACACGAGTCGCGCGAAGAAGCTCTACAGTCGCGCTTCTGTCGCGCTACAGCTCCGCTACAATACGAGTCGCGCGACTTAGAAGCTCTACAGTCGCGCTACAGCTGCGCTACAATACGAGTCGCGCGACTTAGAAGCTCTACAGTCGCGCTTCTGTCGCGCTACAGCTGCGCTACAACACGAGTCGCGCGACTTAGAATGTCGATAGCAACGCCTAAATGTGAAAGCGCTCTTAAGCTTATTTTAAAGGCCGACAGCGAAAGACCACTTATACTTTGTCTTCGTCATATTTTCTCCAAGGATAAAAGTAAAGCCGAGCCGGATTGTCGGAAACGTCCAATCTTGATAGGCCGATGCCACTAACGAGCAGGAATTCCGCCGCCATCTCGATAAAATTACGACCTCAAAATACCTCTTGGCCCAAATATTCGGTAACTCGAGTACAATGAAATTAATAACCAAATACACGAAGCGAGTGAGTGGCGCGAATGAGAAGCTGCTTTGCGATAAATAATTTAGAGTTTAAAGGTAGAAATCGAAATCCATCCATCCATCCATCAGCCATAAGAAGTCCACTGCTGGACATAGGCCTCCCCTATAGATTTCCAATAAGACCGGTTGGAAGCGGCTTGCATCCATCGCGATCCTGCGGTCTTAATGAGGTCATCCGTCCACCTTGTGGGTGGACGTCCTACGCTGCGCTGTCGCTAGAAATCGAAATAAATTGTAATATTTATTCTACTAAAAACTACATATACATGGTTATTTGTAATCAATTAGCATCCTCTTAGGGGCTTATACTGTACATCAAAGAGTAAGCCCCTAAGAGGATGCTAATTGATTAGAAATAACCCTGTATACTCCGTGTTATATTAAAAATTACTCCGTCTATTTCCCATTTATATGTAGGTAAAAAGTCGTTATAGGCTAAAAGTATATAGTACACAAGGTGGAAAGACGACGCCGTCATTAAATGAAATCATATGTTTGGCCTTCTGTTTGAAAGCATTCGACATAATATTTTAAAATAAATTGGTGTAAAGATGTTTACTTAGTTAAGAACAATTTTCAAAAACATCACTTGGTTTAACCTTAGATTAATGATTGGCCGCACTACGCTTGTGAAGCGTAGCGAGACTAACAAAATTAATCTAAAGGCTTAACCTTTCTAAAATTCTTAATAGTGATTCGAGCAACTTTGACAGTAGTCAAAATAACTAGAATGCCTATTTGATAAGTCTAATGTCAAAATAGCATAAATCATGAATGAGTTCCTTATAAAGTATGTATGCCGCCTAATTACTTCCTTTATTGAAGAGAAACTTCTAATGCAACTTCCAACAAGGTTGCGTTAAACGTTTAACGCTACCATGGAGGGGGTGTGAAAGCACTGTTGCGTGGAAGTTTCACTTCTTTCGCACGGAGCGCTTACACTTGCATTTCTTATTATTTAATTTATTTCAAAATTTTGTTGTTTTAATTCCATAGGGGAGGCCTATGTCCAGCAGTGGACGTCATTTGGCTGATGGATGGATGGATGATGGATGTTGTTTTAATTGAGGATTTTTTTCTTATTGTTTTATGATTACTGGTTACTTATACTAATTGTGGGTTAAATTCCTACACCAATTTACCAACAATATTTGTACAAGATTTTAGAATAAAGGTAGGTAACTATTTATTTCTATCACAAACTCATGATAAAGTTAGTCTCCTCTTTATGCGTTTATGTGTGGTTTATATATCATGCACATGAGAGCCTTGCTTGACGTTTAAATTTCATTTCTAATTTTAACATAGTTGGTGATTGTTTAGAGAGTGCTTAGAGCAAGTCATTATTTCTTAGGATATCGAAAGGGACATTCTTCTGAGGAGTAAACAGCAGTGGCACTCGTCAACGGCAGCGAGGTGTAGCTGTCATTGTCGTTTACTCTGACACAACACCGAGCGCTAGTGGAGCAGCGAGAGCTAAGCGAGAGCCGGCAGCCGTCATTCAGTATTTGGAAGGCAATCGGTTTGATCGTGTCGCGTGCTACGTGTACGGTGGAGTGTCATCTGATTTTGGAGTGATTAATGTTTGGACTGTTTGATTCAAGGCCTATTTTGTGCTGATGATTGGTATTTGATTGAAATTACAACGCATAACCTAAAGTTAAGTTTTTATTCTCCGCGCCCAACAACCCACGACTATCTGCAATCAAACAATAACACTTTTTATTATTATGTACTACGGGGCTAATCGTGCACTCAAATTACGAGATAAATAAATATCATCGGTCGTGGTCACGGGTAGGCTCTGAGTCTACCCGTATTTATCTCGTAATTTGAGTGCACGACTAGTCCCGTAGTACATAATAATAATGTGTTCAAATCGCGAAAGTTTAAAAACAACGAAAACGCTTTTGATGATATGAACGCCTCTTATATTATAATCCCTACAACTATTTTAATTCTATAAACAACTCATAATAAAGTTAGCCTTCTCTCTATGCGTAATTGCACATGAGTCTGCTTTGCGTCCTAATTTTATCACGAAGGTTTCAGTCCGCGCCAGACTACGGCGAACTTGTAAGGTAAATTTAATATTGCTACGTTCCAGTCGGTTTTACTACTGCCTACACTATTACTGAAACAGGTGCCTGTTCAAATATTGTTTTATGAGTAACAGGTTTTAGATGGATTTAACGTTTGTTTAATAAACTTTGTGTTAATGTGTTGGGGTAAACCGATTGCTTCACTTTGCCATCGCAGACGAACGTGACGTCACAGCCACAAAACGCTGAAAACATAGGTACATACATTACGTATATTTTACCGCTCATAATAAATAGCCGCCTGTGATTGCTGTTGCCGTTGAAAGGCTGTTTCAGGTTTCTTATCGCTTCCAAACACAAAAGACAACCCATCGCAGTTTCCGAAAAAAATAATCTTAGGAAATCTTCCCGCAAATATCTACAGAGCCACAATCCGTAAGTGAAAGTATTAAAAAAATCCGAGCGCCGTCATACACACCGACTTAGATGTTTACATAAAATAATTCACAATTACCCGTTTTCTCGAATCTCGACGTTATGTCACCTAATTAGTGCTTGTAATCGAGCACTTAGGCATCGCGCGCTGTTGTTTTCTGTTTGCAATCGTCTTACAACCAATTAAAAAGCCTGCCCACTACGTAGTTTGGGCAGAGTTTTAGCTCGAACACTTTTTTTGCACAATTGTGACTCTATAGATATTTGCTCGAAGTTGGAAATTGATTCGAAATAAGCTGTTTTTACTTCTTATGTTCTGAACTCATTTGGCCACTAAGTCGCCCCACAGAAAGCGAAGACACTGAAGAGAACTATTGAATATTGCCTTTGAGATATCAAAATATAAACCGACAGGAAACAATGACGGAGGTAGGGCATTCCAGTATGGCGGCTTACATTATGAAGGAGGAAGTTAAGCTTAGTATAAGCATTTGTGTTGAGCATCCTTATGATGACCAATATCAATTATTGATATTTGTGGCTGAAGAATGAGTCTTACTTATAGTTGCGGCGTTTTTTTTTATTACGTGTAGGTTTGACCTTTGCCCAGCCTTGGAGCAGAACAGGTTAAATAAAAAAATAGGTTAGCGTTTAACTACACACTGCCTGATGTTACGCAGATATGCAGTCTAGGGTGCGTTTCTGGCTGTGATGACGTTCGTGTGCGATGGCACTTAGTGTACATAGTCTGAGAAATAGTATGAATGATTGATGTGTTTGAGGATTAGTAGGAGTAATAGATTACTGGAAAATTAGGTTTTGTGACGAATAATAGGATTGATTAAAGTTTTGACCTAAACAGTTACTAGTTTGAGGACAATTAAGCTATTACTTTTTAAATCTGTTTGTAGTTTAAGAGTGTAACGTATTTGATAAAAAAAAACATGTTTGTATAAGCCCTGGTGTCAGAATTTTTAAGCCGCCCTAAGGCCTTTGACACGCTTGTTTAAATTAAAGGTGTGATTACTTCATGTAAGCAACGGTTTAACTCGAGTCATAGACCCGAGTTCACCAACAGATGTTTAATTTAGGTATTAACCATTGGTTAAATCTTAAACAGCTTGTTAACGAAATTGTGCTGTTCAGCAAGCATAAACATTTGTTTAAATATAGTAATTGTACGTTTAACTTAAACAAGCGTTAGTGGACTCGGGTCTGAACCTATAAAGCAAATCAAAAACAGACCAGGCTATAAAGCATGCGACCACGAAAAGCGACGAAAAGAACTCATTTCGACGTGTGAAAAAGTGACAGTTATATACTTTGCCATAACACTGTCTCGTTCTGACACTACGAACGAAATAATTCGTGGCGCGCATACTAGCCCGTCAGGTACACTGAAATATTCCGAGCGCCGTCATACATACGAGTACTGACTTAGATATTTACATTACAAACATGAGCTTAGTATGGCGGTCAACTGCAATCACAAAAAATGTTACCTAGTTCATAAAAAAACGAAGTGAACGTAAAGTTTTATGTCGGGAGGGTTTTATAAGTATAATATCGGGATTTGAACTCAACTTGCTACGTGACATTCAAACACGTCAAGTAATATTACGGATATATTCTAGAATACCGTTGTACAATACTGTAGTAGGATACTAACTTTTTCGTAAATTTAATATTGGTCCCGTAGTCAAAGTTGGTCATAGTCATAGTCATAGTCATATTTATTGATAAAAATAGTTTTACAAGTCAAACATTATATAGGTAAATAATTCTATGAATTAGGTACAATAATTGTAAATAAAAAATTCAGTATAAGTAAAATAAAAAATGATCAAATAACAATGTCAATAATAATCATTTCAAAATCCAATAAAAATAATTTTACATAAATCAACATAATAATCATCAAAATTCAGTCCAAATGTGATGAACTTGTTTACTAAATAAAAATATAGTAAGTAATGTTATACAAAATATCATGAATTCATAACAGATAAGATTATTTATCAATTTTATAGAATTCTTCAAATTCATAAAATGCTTGTTCTATTAACCACATTTTGAGTTTACGCTTGAACGACAGCATAGTGACAGCCATGGTGACGTCTTCAGGCAAATTATTATAGACTGTCGGACCCATGACATGCGTCAACTTGGAGGACTTCTCCAACGACCGCGGGACGGTCGACAATTTATGCCTGCCGCGGGTCCGATACGTGTGTTTAGACCCACGCTCAGGCATACTGTCCAGATTTGTTCTGGCATACACCGCCACCTGATAGATCAGGATTGCGGGCAACGTTAATATTCCCAGCTTCTTAAAATAAGGGCGAGCCGGGGTGTCCCAGGATACTCGCGCTACGGCCCGTACCGCACGCTTTTGCATGCGGAATGCCCGCTCCCAGTCCGCGGCTCTAGCCCAAATTTCCGCGCCGTACTGAAGCTGAGAGTGCACCGTAGCGAAGTAACACGCTCGTGCTACTTCACTCGACACCACTCTAGCGACTCGTTTTAATGCAAAGCACGCACTACCGAGCTTCACGCAAACCTTTTCTATGTGGTGGTCCCACTTCAGTCCCCTGTCTACCTCGAATCCCAGGAATGTTGTCGACTCCCGCTCTTCAATTCTCACTCCACCCAGGAGCACCGTCAGCGGTCTCACCGACCTGCCTGACAGATTAAACTGGATAAAGTGAGTCTTGGAGAGGTTGAGAGCGAGGCCGTTGATGTGGAACCACTCAGCCAGCTGCGAGGCCGCAGTGCTTAACTTCCTCTCCAGCCCCTCGATTGTTGGATCAGTGACTATCGCCGCCACGTCATCTGCATACATTAGTATGTCGGCAGCTAACACAGCATCCGGCAGGTCGTTTAGAAGCATCGAGAAGAGAATGTTAGACACCGACGACCCCTGTGCCACGCCCATCTCAGCCGTCATGGGATCCGACTTTAGCGATCCACCACAGCTGACGACCACTTGCGATCGCTCATGCATCAGACCCGTCAGGAGAGAGTGTGAAGCGTCCACCACGTCGTAATGCGGCAATTTCGCACCAAGTACGCCGTGGTCGGCGACATCAAAAGCCCTCGACAGGTCACAGCAAAGAATGGCTACCTGCAGTTTTGGTCTTGATTCCCGTGCAGCCATGATGCGGCGTACCACTTCGCGGGTAAGTGCAGTTGTTGAGCGTCCTTCTCTGTACGCGTATTGTCTATCCGATAGTGCGCGCGTCTCAGATAAGAAATCTATAAGTCTGGAGCTGAGCCCATTCTCAAAAATCTTCGCGATCGCAGGAATAATAGATACCGGTCTATAGCTATCGATCGACTCTCGGTTCCCTTTTCCCTTGTACAATGGCGACACTTTGCTAAGCTTAAAGGGAGTCGGAAAAACCCCCTCCGCTAGACAGCCATTGTAAAGGTCTGCAAGTATGGGGGCTAGCGTCATTATAGCCGTTCTAATTAAGTTCATCGAAATGTCATAAATATCTTTCGACTTTTTTGGCGGTATTTCAGTCATGACAATCCGGTAAACCTCATCCGCGCTAAACCTACGCAGACGTAAGGAACGATCAGGCGGAGCGCGCGCAGCTTTCAGCAATGTTACAGCTCGCGTGACGTCAGCGCGTGGCGAGCCGGCCGCGACAGCTGCATTCAAAAACCTACGGTTCATCGAGTCGACCGCAGCTTTCCTACTATCGAATTTCGTGCAGTCGGACCCCCTAAGTATCTCAGTAAAGTCTATACAGGGACTATTGTATTTTCCCCTTTCTTTATTTATAACTGTCCACATAGCTTTTGATGCATTGTTACTACAATGAATTAAATTAGAATAATAATTTGATTTCGTACTTTTAAGAAGCGAGTCATAATAATAAGTCATGTCAGATATCATTGAATTAATAACGTCATTATTTGGATTTCTTTTACCAATTTCTATTATGTCAAAAAGTAAGGATTTATAGTTTTTTACATCTGGCGAAATCCAAGATGAGTCCGATTTTTTGTTACATGTTTTCTTCAGAGGAAAACATATATCAAACTTGTTTTTAATAATATTCAATACAGATGTCGCTTTCATTGCGGCATTACTATTTAGCAAAACTTTGCTCCATTCAACGCTATCCAGTGCATTGGAAAAACTTCGCTGGTTGGCGCGCGAAAACTGTCTTACATACCTAGATGTAGGTATTTGCGTATGAAATTGCAACATACACCTAATACCGTGATGATCGCTCAAATTCGTAACAACTGGTTTTGCGGTCACCAAGCCATCCGGTAGATTGGTGTAGGCGTGGTCTAGACTAGTCGAAGTGGTGGCTGTTATCCTAGTGGGAAAGTCCACCTTGTTCGTCATACCATGGGCCGACAACAAATTATGTAATGTTTTATTATCGCAGTTTGACGCGTCTGCCGTGCTGAAATTAAAATCGCCTACCAACAAGCAATTTATTCCTTGATCTGAAATCTGCTCGAGCAATCTTTCGAAATGATTTAAAAAATCTTTATTACTAATTAGATTCGTTCTATAAACGCATATTACCGTCAATTCAAATTCGATCAAATTGATCATAATAATGATTATACGGGGTGATTGCGAATTCATAGGCGCGCATTGATTTTTAACTGACTTCCAAAAAGGAGGAGGTTCTATGTTCGTCTGTGTGTATTTTTTTTGTTTATGTTCATGGATAATTTCGCCAATTATGAACCGATCAAAATTTTTTTTTAGTTCGAAATAGTATACTCATTTAAATTTAACAGAATCGGCTGAGCCGTTTTTGAAAAATCAACAATTTTGTAAGCAATTTGAGCTAAACATCCAAATTTTGTACACGACGAACATCGATAATTTCGCCAATTGTGAACCGAATCAAAAAACCCTTTTTTAGTTCGAAAGGGTACATTCCCGGGATGGTAACATTTGAATTTTACAGAAATCGGCTGAACCGTTATTGAAAAATCAACAATAACGTAAACAATTCTTGCGAAATATTCGAATTTTGTACACAATGAAAGGCGGTTTTGCCATTTTTTGCGAAAAATGATTATGTTTTTGTGCTATCCCATGGGAACCTTATATTTTTCCGGAATAAAAAGTAGCCTATGTTTATCACTTTTCATCATTCAAGCTATATCCATGCCAAATATCAAGTCAATCCATTGCTCAGTTGATGCGTGAAAGAGGAACAAACCAACAAACACACTTTCGGATTTATAATATTAAAGTAAGGATACTGTAAAAAATCTAGGAAGTAATTGTGCTCATCGCCATGACCAAACCGTAGTAATAAAAACCAAAACCAACCTGCGAATTCTTGTATAGGTTTCTTTGGCAATAATTATTTACGGTTTTATTCCCATAGTGAAAAATGGTCATTATAACAAGCCTAAAGCCTATAACAAGTCTAAGATATTGTTCTTAGGCTACTGCAAATTGTCCAAATGTCCATGTAATGTTGTACAAATATTATTGTACCTAAATTATTTGTATCTTATTTGTGCACGCTATCCTATGTACAAGCAAATAAATAACTTTGACTTTGACTTAAAAATACTGTAAATTATTTTGTGATGTAGATAAAATTAAAGCAAGCTATCTTTGCCTTTACATACATTAATTGTGTCACTTGGCTCTTATTTATTCTGATCTTTTATATATCGTATTGCGTATACTGTATAAACACAGTATTAATAATAATGAATAAAATTATTATTTTTCGCAAAAAATGACAAAACCGCCTTCCATCGTGTACAAAATTCGAATATTTCGGTCGAATTGTTTATTTATCAAAAAGGGCTCAGCATATTTTTGTAAAATTTAAATGAAACTACCTTGGGAGTATACCCTTTCGAACTAAAAAAGAATTGTTCGATTCGATTCACAATTGGCGAAATTATCGATGAACTTACACAAAAAAATAAAAGATACATATACACCCGAACATAGAACCTCCTCCTTTTTGAAGGTCGGTTAATAAATGATATATAAATAATGTGTGTGGTTTGAAAGAAAACTCTGTAAAATCTAACATTGTGGCTTAATTTTATTGCCTTGACTATATTTTAGTTCTCCACATCAATAGTAAAACTCACAGTTAATTTGCGGTATGATCCGTTCCGTGTTTGACCGGAATCGTTAAAAGTTTTAATTAATTCGCGTCATCAGCACACTAGTTTTGCGGCGAAAGTTGTGTGGGGGTTTGTTTCAATAGAGTATTTTAAAACCCTTTAATATCCCTTAGTAAAACGACTGCTCAGCTAATTCTGAACCCAACCTTATACTCGTATGTTATGAATATGTATTATAGATAAGAAGAAAGCATTTCTTAAACAAAACGCACAAAAATTGCACGCTGTTTTTGATATTTCTTTCTTATGATATTGGGTAGTTACCTAATATCATAATGGCAAACTAGAGATTTTTGTAAGTAACAATTTAATTATTGTTTTTATCATTATCTAATAACTTTAATAAATAAAATAAAATAAAATAAAAAAGCCTTTTATTTCTCATCATTCCAATAGTACAATTCATAAATAATATTAATTTGTCTTTTATTTCCATTACATTTTATAAAATAGTTAAATATTTATGGTTATGTTTAATATTGCATTATTATATTTGTCAATTGGAGTTATTAATTAATAACTTTAATCATGTCAAAAATGAACCTTGCCAGTGTCAACGACCCAAAAATATTCAGCGAGTTATTTCCCGTTGTAGCATTTACAAGTGTCATGTTTATTTGACTATAAATAAATATGTAAAATCACTATCACTACATAGTATAAAACAAAGTCGCTTTCTCTGTCCCTATATTCCTATGTATGCTTAAATCTTAAAAATTACGCAACGGATTTTGAAGCAGTTTTTTTTTTTTAATAGATAGAGTGATTTAAGAGGAAGGTATGTATAATACACCTGTGCGAAGCCGGGGCGGGTTGCTAGTAAATTAATAATTAAAGACAATTCTATATGAACAATCAAACCGATCATGTTGTATCAATATTCAAAGCTAGTTCGTTTTAGAATTTCTAAAAGTCACTTTGACGAAAAAGGTACGTACACCAAGATATAGGCATTGCTAGCAATAAAAAATCCTTTTAACCGCTTTGTTATTTTATCATTCTTTTTGATGATAAAATAACAGGCGTCCGGTCCCGTCGGAGGCGATTTCATTGGAAAACGGGTAATTGTCTAGACGCTGTGCTCGATTTTGCAATGCGGGCTGGATTGTAGGACTTCTGGATGGTACTAGCGATTACAATATTCGATTAATTAATTTCTATCATCTTCCAAGAAGACTCATGACTTTAGTTACCGACGTTAAGTTATTGTAAACTAAGCTAATGTTTGATAGGTTCGAATTTCCAAGCTGTTATTTAGTTTCACCTGTCCCGTTGTCTGTCTGTCTGTAATCAAATCTTGTAAGTTAAATTTGATCTACTTCGCGGTTACCGATTGAGCTGAAATTTTGCATACATAATGGTCACACGCTCCGTAGGACTCCAGACCACATTCCAAAACAAGCTTTGGACTGGAACCCGCAAGGCAAGAGAAGACCGGGCCGACCAAAGCACACCTGGCGGCGTTCTATCATGGCGGACATCCGGAAAATTGGCAAAACATGGCCGGAGGTGAAGCGTGAAGCTCAAGACAGGCTGCGATGGAGAGTCTCTGTAGACGCCCTCTGCCCCACCCTGGGGACCTAGGAATATAAGTCAAGTCAATGTAAAATGCGTGACAATGCAATATTATGATGATATGGTGCTGATCTGATGATGGAGCTGGAAAGTAGCCCAAGGAACTTAGCAGTGAAACGACACAACCTCATCGAGTTTGGGTTCATTTGAATGGTCTTGGCGAGTAGTTTGTTTTTCAATGGTAACCAGGGTCTTATGATGGAGCTGGAAGGTGGTAATAGGAACTCTATAAATTGTTTAATTTTTTTTTTTCAAATATAAAACTTGCTTTTGGAGTGAGACCACGTTTGTTGTTGAATCGCAACAACTAAGATGTACAGATGATATGACTAAGCTTGCAAGACTACGTTGGATTATTGTGGACATCGTTAGGCTAAAATGCTGACAACTATGAACTTTTCCTTTTATAATTTGCATATTACCAATTTGTCCAACAATTTTCAACTGTGCAACGCAACGTGGTGAATTTTGCCCAGCGCGGTTGCGGCCAGATCTGGCCTAGTTTTTTGAAATTAATTATATTTATAACTAGCTTTTACCCGCGGCTTCGCCCGCGTTATATTTTGATTTTGGCTAATGTTTATGTCGGCTGCGAAACCTAACCTAAGCGACAAACATCAAAATACCTTAGAGGAATGCTTTTGTTGGTTAAGTTACGGTTGGAGTGTATATACTCGTACAACCCCCCTGTGTATTCCCGCCTTGTCGTGGCAGGGGAGGTCTAAGGCAGCTGAAAAGGCGGCGCTCGAAGTCTCCCTCTTCTTTGGGTCTTTCCCCCAAGGCAGCTTAGAGGCCGGCACTCGTAGTGCAGCCGCTTTTAACTAAGAGCTGAGAGGATGGCCGGTAGGTTGCCTGCCTTATGAGGAGTGTTGCTTCTGAGGCGGGCTGCAGTGCCGCTCTTGCGACGCTGCAACCGAGGATTAGGGGCTGCGGTGGGATGGAACTGGTTGTGTGGGTGCCGCCACCTACCCTACCTTCCGCTAGGCCGTCAACCTGTTGGAAGAAGCAGTGGGGCTGCAGGGGAAGAGAAGTGTCGGTATCGCGATGGCCGTTCTCACTGCCCTCTGCAGTTGAAGAGGCAGGCGCTGGGCTACTATGACTGACCCGTTGCACTAGGATCAGGACGTTGGAATGCTGTCCGACGCTCAGTGCTGGTTACTCCCGAGTGGTGGATGACGATGTGTCTTGTGCTCCGAAACACACCGTCATTATGGCGGGAGCGCAAGCTCCGTTATGGAGCCCGAGTCTGGGCTAGCGCTGTTGAGTGCCGCGAAGGAGTGCAAAAAATGTAGGAACGTCCTAAACTTGAAATGACAGGTTATTTCTGGCGCTTAGACGGCTGCTACCGCGGCCCGCTCGCTTACTTTTCATCCTATCCTACGGGAACTGTTAAAGTTTTTGGGATAAAAAGTGGCCTTTGTCACTTTTCATCTTTCAAACTATATTCATGCAATAAGTCAAGGCAATCCGTTGCTCCGTTGCTGAGAAAAAGTTATTGTCTTATCCTACGGGATCCGCAATTTTTTCGGAAAGGAAAGTATCCTATGTCACTTTACGTCTTCCAAACTATGCCCACCCCAAAAATCAAGTCAATCCGTTGCTCCATTGCTGAGAAACAGTTATTGTCCTATCCCATGGGAATCACGAATTTTCTCGGGATACAAAAGTATCCTGTTATCACTTTCTGTCTTTTAAACCATAGGTATCCATACCAAAAATCAATTCAATCTTTTGCTCCGTTGCTGCGTCAAAGAGGAACAAACCAACAAACTTTTCGGATTGATAATATTAAAGTATGATGATTCTGTACCATAAAGGTAGAATAAAGAAACATGTTAAACCTCTAATGATAGAAGATTTAAAAATATTTTTAATGTCAGACAAAATGACGGCCTGTTATTAAACGTCATAGTTACATGTAGCATGCACAGGGAATAAAACATTTTATCCGATTTTAATGTCAGTTGTCATTTTCAATCCATACTTTATTTCCTCTTCAAGAGGATATAATGGTGGAAAAACAATTTGTCCCCTTGCCATGCTACCTGTGATTTATAAAAGTCTGCAGACAATGTCACCTGTCATCTAATTACGTTTCGCTGTGACGTTTCGTTAAGTGTCTTAAAGGAATTAATCACTTAGCGTCTTTGTGATAGTGGCGACAGTTTTGCTTTCGATAGTTTTTGTCCTGTCCTACAGGAACTATGCAATTTTTTGCTTAACGTCTAATGATTAGCATCTAAAATTCGACGCGCTTGGTCTTGCTCTTGAGTCTCAGCAGTTCTTTGCGCTGCGTGATGCTCGGCATCTAAAAGTCGCTGCGCTTGACTTTTTCCTTAAGTCTCAGCAGCTCTCTGAGCTGCGTGACGCTCAGCATCTAAAATTCGACGTGCTTGGTTTTTTGCTCTTGAGTCTCAGCAGTTCTTTGCGCTGCGTGATGCTCAGCATCTAAAGTCGCCGCGCTTGACTTTCAACTTCAGTCTCAGCAGCTCTCTGAGCTGCGTGACGCTCAGCATCTAAAATTCGACGCGCTTGGTTTCGCTCTTGAGTCTCAGCAGCTCTTTTAGATGCGTGGCGCTCGGCATCTAATGTCAAACGCATTTAAGTGTGCTCTTCAGACTCTTGGCTTCTAGCAATTTTCTTTACGCGAGCTCCGCTAGAACTACGCGCTAGATTCGATTTGCGTTTTGTAGGCGTACCTATTAGAATGAAAACTACGTAATAAAACTGAAAAAATACATGTAACCTTCTCTAAATTTTACAGGAAAAGATTGATTGACTTTGACATTTGCAACTCGAGCAGCCTTGAATGGGCATTGGGCATAGAGAATGTAATTTGGAAAGTCAAGATGCAAATTACCATTTGTCATGGTAGAAAATAAGTTTTTTTCTTCTAAGATTCTAGCCAATGGGTTTTCATCCCCCGTTTTCAACCCTTTAAAATTATTTTTTCGAATCAAAAAGTAGCCTATGTCCTTTCTCAGGCTCTAGACTATCTGTGTACCAAATTTCATTCAAATCGGTTCAGTAGTTTTAGCGTGAAAGCGCGACAGACAGACAGACAGACAGACAGACAGAGTTACTTTCGCATTTATAATATTAGTAAGGAGAGAATGTAATTTGGAAAGTCAAGATGCAAATTACCATTTGTCATGGTAGAAAATAAGTTTTTTTCTTCTAAGATTCTAGCCAATGGGTTTTCATCCCCCGTTTTCAACCCTTTAAAATTATTTTTTCGAATCAAAAAGTAGCCCATGTCCTTTCTCAGGCTCTAGACTATCTGTGTACCAAATTTCATTCAAATCGGTTCAGTAGTTTTAGCGTGAAAGCGCGACAGACAGACAGACAGACAGACAGAGTTACTTTCGCATTTATAATATTAGTAAGGAGAGAATGTAATTTGGAAAGTCAAGATGGAAATTACCATTTGTCATGGTAGAAAATAAGTTTTTTTCTTCTAAGATTCTAGCCAATGGGTTTTCATCCCCCGTTTTCAACCCTTTAAAATTATTTTTTCGAATCAAAAAGTAGCCTATGTCCTTTCTCAGGCTCTAGACTATCTGTGTACCAAATTTCATTCAAATCGGTTCAGTAGTTTTAGCGTGAAAGCGCGACAGACAGACAGACAGACAGACAGAGTTACTTTCGCATTTATAATATTAGTAAGGATAAATAGATGTACGTTTTGTTTTTTAAAAATACTATTCTAGGATTTTCTATAGTACCGCCAGCAATAACCGCGGGCTAGATTACTTCCGAGCTCACAGTGGAGCGCAGCTTTATAGAGCTCAATTATAACGCGGCTTTGACGGCTCTATCTCAGACTTCCTGCTCTACGTGCCTCTCGCTCTACCACACTATTCAGTATTACTATGTATTACTCAGTAGATAGCCCAGTCGTGTTAGCATTTTAAATTGCAAAAATTCCCGGCAGCAATTTGTTCATGTACATTTATGTCATAAGGTTAATGATAATCGAGATAATTTGATAATTATACTTTACCACTTTTTTCGCGTATAACTCGAAAAATATCAATCGTACAAAAAAAACTTGCAAGAAATAAATTGTAGAAATTCACATTAACAACAACTTTAGTCCTCACCATTTTTGATGAAAAGTTGAAAATGACCGAAATATTATGCAAAAACAAAATTTAAGATGGCGACTAGCGCATCGACGGAATTTGGTCGCCATTTTGGATTTAGACTACCTGTGACCCCCATGCTCCCAGAAATTTTTGCAATTGCAGGCCCTTTTTTTGACTAACTCGACTGGGCTAAGAACTCAGTTGAAGAGTCGTAATTAGCAGTTAGATATGACATGAAATAATAAGGTTTGCTAGTTGTTTATATGATTCTAATTATTTATTCTAGAGTCAGAAATAGTTGTTTAGTTTTAGTACTTTAGTTTGTAGTAGGTAGTTTGGTTTTCATCTGCATTTGAGCTATATGTATTATTATTATAGGTCGTATATGGATAATTTGAGGATTAGAGTGTTTTTTGTTTATTGTTTTATTACTCTTTAAATTATAAATTTCCTAGTTGGCGGATAATTTCTAAGATATGTGCAACTTGATTAAATGTGTGGAATTAATGGTATACAATACAATACAATATAACTTTATTGTACACCATAAAAACAGCTTAAATAACAAAGTACATAATATTCTTAAAATTAGGTGGTACAAGGGCGGCCTTATCGCCTTGAGCGATTTCTTCCAGGCAACCTTTGGATGGACAGAAATTAGAGTACAAAAATGTGGTTGGTGGTGTATAATAAACAAATGTGGAAAAATAATAATAATTATTATCACAAACTAAATACAATAATTACACATTATAATAATATACTACATCTTCAATAGTATAAATATACATAAATAAACAATTACATAAATTTTTACATACCACATTTTTACAACATAAGTTTTTTTCCCTATCGGGGGTACTTCGAATAACATCATACTACAGTTATCAAACATATTTATTTTGTTTAAAAATATTTATACAAGTTTTTTCTAAATTATTTTAATGTTAAATTAATGAGTATTTGACAATACCTGTCTGGGAGTGTTATCCTTGCAATCAAATTCACCAGTAACCACTTTTCTGCACATTCATTATTTGGAATACTAACTGCACAAAATGGAGGCTATTAAGGAATCCATGACTCAGATGAACCTGCTATTCAACCAAAGGCTGGCAGAATTTGAAGACAGACAGCGAAAGTTATCTGGACCTCCGACACCAAACCAAGGTATTCTTGATGATGATTTCTCGGTTTTCAAGACTTTCACTCTGAATGCACTTAAGACTTTGCAGGCGCAGGTTGAGTTGATGGCTGGTCAGCTTGACAACTTAGAAATGCATTCTCGACGTAAGATACTCCTGCTTCACGGTGTCCCAGAGGACAAGAATGAAAATACTGTAGCCACCATTGTCAATGTTGTGTCACAGAATCTGAAGCTAAGCGACTTTCAAGCCAGTGATATTAGCCGTTGCCACAGGATGGGTGGTTCGCCGTCTAAAGATCGTCCGAGACCCATACTCTTTAAAGTCAAAGAGATGTCCATCCGTGCTAATGTGTGGTCAGCCAAAACAAAACTCAAGGGCTCCAGCATAACAATGTCTGAGTTCTTAACTAAGGCCCGCCACGATGTATTTATGGCAGCGAGAAGACGTTTTGGAGTGGCGAAATGTTGGACCCGCGACGGCTCAGTGTTCGTCCTAGGTGCGGATGGTGTCCGGCATCGTGTCAGGAGTGCTGCCGACTTTGATGGAATTAATGCACAAGGGAGCTCGGAGCCTGTAGAAAAGAGTGTTGTCTCTTTGAAGGTGCCTCCAGCATACGAGCGGTCCAAGCGTGCACCGAAATCGAAGTCAAAGTAACTTTGTTTGCACGGATAGTTTCGCTGTAGTCAATCTTGCTTCATATTTATAGTTGTGTAGTGTCGGTTTTTCACTTGTACCTTTTACCGTGTAAACTGTTTTAATTTATAATACAGGTAGCTCACAATTACTGTATTTATTCCAAATTGTAGGTGTTTTCGTTTTTTTAAATTTAAAAATTCTATTTTGATAGAAGTTTCGTGCTTTGACGTTGACATTTACTCTGTTTCGCACAGCTGTTTCGTATTAAATTGCCATAACTGTCATTTGTCATTTTTGTGCTGATGGAAAACTTGTGATTTTTTTTTTTTTCCTTTCTCGACAATAATTATGCTAAGCTATGGTCTTTTGGCCTGTTTAATTGTAATAATTGAGTTATTTTTTGTTTGTGTTTTCTGATCAACTTATGTTTATGTTTTCGCTTAAAATCAATTTAATGTAGTAGTAAGTAATTACTTGTTGTAGGGTAGTTTTAAATTATCAATTAACCAGCATTTTTCATTTATTCTTCGGCTTTATGCCTCTTTCGTATTTTTTTACAACTTTTACGTACCCTTTTTGATTTAAAATAAACACAAGTAAATTGTGTTGCCAGATGCTGTTTAGTCAAAGTAACGACTTTATTTCCTCTTGATACTTTTAGAGCATAAATTATTTTAGGAAAAGTACATGTAATATCTATTCTGTTTTCTTTTATGGACTAGTTTTTTGTACAGTATTTGTTTTTTTTTTGTTATTACTCTAAGAGTTTTGATTCATTTTCGAAAATGGACTTATTCTACATTTTACTCAAGTCTATCATTACTGGCAACTTTTCATTTTTGACGTAAGATTAAACTTTGACGTGTACGTTTGTGTGGCACTTAACTAATACTTTTTTTTCCTTTTGGCTTCATATGGCTTTATTATTTTCCAGCCACCTTTTTTATTACTGTGCTTTGCAATTAAGTACCTACTTTTAGTTTTGTGTATGTGCGTATAATTTTAGTTTTTGTTACTGTACCTGGTATTATTTATTTATTTTTCAAAATAGTTTAAACCGTGTAGCTTCTGTTGGTCTTAGTATGAGTATTACTTATGTGTATTTCCTATTATACGAAGTATTCGAGCCCGAGTAAGATAATTAAGATCGCTTTTATATAATCAGGTAATTTAAGGATACTGTGTTCCTACTTCTTCTTCGTCAATCCTTATCCTACACAACCGACAGGTATATTATTATTTTGTTTTTAATTTAATTTCATAGTTTTATACTTATTATTATTTTATAGTTATATTTATTATATTTTATTTATAAATATTATTATTAGTACTTATGATTAATATTTTTAGTGAAAATGACTGCAACAGCGATGATGTATATTTATCTGCTTCTTCAGGTGAATCGTCGGGCAGCTCTGATGACAGTTTCAATAGCTTGCTCCCACTGACTGACTTCTTGGAATCTAGCTTTTCCGATGTTTCCAAAAATTTTAATGTTGTGCACATTAACGCACAGAGCATTCCGTCTAGTTATCCCGAAATGTTGGCTTCTCTGGATCACAAAAATCTACACGCTATCTTAGTTTCCGAAACTTGGCTTCGCCCATGTCATCCGACCACATCCTATTCACTTCCCGGTTTCGTACTCATAAGAAATGATCGCAGCTCCCGCAGTGGTGGTGGCGTGGCCATCTACTTAAAAGCTAATATTCCTTACTCTATCATAAACCAGTCGCCACAACCACCTCCGGAAAATGCCGGCGAGCATCTTTTTATCGAAGTACTTCTTTCTCATACCAAACTTCTTCTCGGGGTTTACTATTGTCCTTCTAAAAATATCAACTATTTCCTCTCTTTTGAAACCCTGTTACATAATCTTATTCCATCTTATAATCATTCTGTCATCATGGGTGACTTTAACACATGTCTTCTCAAAAATGATCATCGTTCTTTCTCACTTGAATCTATTATTAAATCATGCAACCTGCAAATTCTTCCTCTGAATTCTACTCACCATTTTCCAAACTGTACACCTTCTCTTCTCGATTTAATGATCGTATCTTCTCCTCACAATGTCGCCAAGCACGGTCAATACTCTGCTAATGATTTTTCCTACCATGATTTAGTTTTCTTATCTTACAAAATTCGTCCTCCAAAACTTAAACCTAAAATAATTCTTCAGCGTAACTTAAGTGGTATAGACCCAGAGGCTCTTCTTGAAGACGCGAGAAAAATTGATTGGTCCCTTGTTTTTGATGCTGAGTCAGTCGATGATCAAGTTATCATCTTTAATAAAATAATAACGGATTTATATGATGTGCATGCGCCTATTCGTGCGATCAAATTAAAACATCACCCTGCACCTTGGCTTACGGATGATATTAAATCCCTGATGCATAAAAAAACTGTTGCTAAATCTAAATATAAAATGCATCCCACAGATGATAACCATGCCAAATATGTTCAGGCGCGTAATCGCTGCAATAGAGTGTGTAGGGATGCTTTTCGTCGCCATGTCCATGAATCTGTTAGCGATGAGAATCCAGCTAAGGTCTGGAAATATCTTAAATCTATGGGAGTCGGCAAGTCACGTGAAAATGCGGTTCCTAACAATATAGATATTAATGCCTTAAATAAACATTTTTCTTCTGTGCCTGCTATGTCGGATGCGGATAAAAGTAAAACAATCGATTTTCTTTCTGCCACTCCACCTCCCAATTGTTCAACTTTTATTTTTAATCGTTTTACCGAATGTGATGTTAGGAAGAGCATGTTGTCGATCTCCTCCAATGCGGTGGGCGGTGACAATATAAGTCGGAACATGCTCTTGCCCATCCTTGATGTCATTCTTCCCGTCCTTTGCTCCATTTTTAATAACTCAACCCTAACTGGAGTATTCCCTGCAATCTGGAAAGATGCTCAGATCCTGCCGTTGCCGAAGAAGCCTAATCCAAAATCCTTTTCTGAGTACCGGCCCATTTCAATACTTCCTTTCCTTTCCAAAGTCCTGGAGCGTCTTGTCCACACACAATTAAACAATTTCCTGATTAGTCATGACCTCCTTAATCCCTTTCAATCTGGATTCCGTCCTGGGCATAGCACTGTGTCTGCTCTTATTAAGATTACCGACGATATCCGCTTGGGTATGGATGACGGTCTGCTTACTGTTCTAGCTCTGCTAGACTTCAGTAATGCTTTCAATGCCGTCAACTTCGACATCTTGTTGGCAATACTAAGCTCTCTTAACATATCTCCATTGGTGATCGATTGGTTTCGCAGTTACTTGTGTGGCCGCCGGCAGCGTGTTCGCCTCGAAGATTATTTTTCTTCTTGGTGTAGTACAAATGCTGGGGTGCCGCAGGGCGGCGTATTGTCTCCATTACTTTTTGCAATTTTTATAAATTCTATATCCCAATACCTCACTTCTTCCTATCACCTCTACGCAGACGATCTGCAAATTTATTCGCAAGCTTCAGTTAAAGACCTGAACTTGGCCATTACTTGTATAAACGATGACCTCCGCCGAATCACTGAATGGAGCTCATCATATGGCTTGGACGTGAATCCTACGAAATCACAGGTCATTGTCATAGGTAGTTCACGGATGATCTGCAAAATTGATTGGACAACAGTTCCTAGCGTAGTTTTTGGAGGGATCACAATTCCATACAGTAATTCTGTTAAGAATTTAGGAGTGATTTTTGATCGTACTTTGAGTTGGGATTCTCACATCAAAACAATCAGTAGCAAAATCTTTGCTTCTGGCGGATCCCTTAGGCGTCTTCGAAATTTTCTACCCACTGCCACTAAAGTAACGCTCGCTCAGTCTCTTCTTCTTCCCATCTTAGACTATGCAGACGCATGCTTCATTGACCTCACCGAGATCCAGCTTGAGAAGCTTGAGCGCCTTCAAAATTATTGCATTAGATTTATATTTGGTCTACGCAAGTATGATCATGTATCTCAATTTCGCGCACAGCTCAAATGGCTTCCTATTCGACTTCGCCGGAATGCTCATGTCCTTTTCCTTCTTCATAATATCCTGTTTAATCCTTCTACTCCACGTTATCTTAAAGAACGGTTTACCTACTGGCACTCCTCCCACTCCCTTCCTCTCCGGTCCAAAGAAAACCTTACCCTCATGACTCCTTCTGCCCGCTCTGAATTATTTTACGGCAGGTCCTTTGCTTTCCAAGCTGTTCAGTTATGGAACGCGCTACCTGTTCCTATTCGACGTGCTCCTTCTCTTGCTGTGTTTAAGGAGCAGGTCATAAAATTTTATTTATCGCAGTTGCCTCCATGTTAGAAAGTCATTTCTAGTTAATTTATCATATTTATTTATTATTAAATTTATTAATTTGTATGTAGCATTTTTTTTATTATTTATTTTTATTTTAGTATTAGTATGTGTATGTAGGTTATATTATTGTAGTATTTGAATGTACATGTGTATATTGATATGTATGTATATATTTTGTACAAGTATTTATGACTCTTTATTCAAGTATTCTTTATTTTGTTTCAATTAATTTCGCTATTATTGTACACCCCGTCCTTTACCTTCCTCTATAATCCTTTCCTCTCTAAATCAGGTTGCCTGGAAGAGATCGCTCTAAGCGATAAGGCCGCCGATTGTCGCACTATTATAATTATATTGTACTCTTTTATTGTAATAATTTCGATTGTGTGAACAATAAAGCGTTTCTATTCTATTCTATAAATATATAATAAGTATAAAAATAGTTACATACAATATATTTAATATCACGTATAGTTGTTATTTAACATAGTATATACGATATATATCTAGTGGTATACGATAGTTTAGCGTATTTAGAACAAGCTTTTACGGGACATGCCGTGTAGCTTGTTCTAAATACCGATACGTACAGAAATGATGTAATTTATTGATGTCACAAGCTCACAATATAGCCGCAAACGTTCACTGCTTTTTAGAGCTCAATTATGGCGCGGGTTTGACGGCTCTATCCCAAGATTCCTGCTCTACGTGCCTGCTGTGCTCGTCTTGTGGCTCTCCTACTATAGGCACCCACTGACCATCGCTCCCAATGGATGACATCCAAACGGCTTGTGGTCAATGTTGCCAATTTAATGTAGTTCAGTTTTGACTTCATGTTTTACACAAACATTGTTTGAAGATATGTGAGTAACCAGAAATAAACTATACTTATAAATAAATCCACAGTTTTTTTAACTGTCTGACCTCAAACTAAGCAAAGCTTGTGAAATGGCTGCCAGAAACAGATACATATTTTTAAATACATACTTATATGGATAGTAACTAAATGACACCCAGCCACAGAGCAAACACCTAGCTATTTTCATCACATAAATACTTGTCCTGGGCGGGGATTGAACCCACGCTTCTTGGACCTAGAAGTTAGGGTCACTAACCACTGAGCCACTGAGGCAGTCACGCCATTGAATGAATGTCATCCATTTTAGGAGCAACAGTCAGTGAGGGCCTCATCATACTAGGTATTCGGTTATACAAGTACCTTCTTCCACAGGCTTAGAAGTCTGGTATAGAGTCATAATTACATATTGTACTTATACACGTAATATGACATTAAGTAAGTAAAAAGAGTTGCAAGTTTTTATATCGTTCTATTATTTTTCTATAGAAACATTTTCACATTAGTAAATGACAGAGACAGTATTGGTATTTGCCAGAAGTTGTCATTTCATAAATACTATTAGAATTTAAGACTCATTCAATTTTAATCGCGTTATGTATAGAAATTACATAATTTAATATCACCAACTAACTCACAGTGAAGACACAGACTTCTGCAGCTTTATAGAGCCTCTAATTACTACTAAGTGATCGAAACCTCCAAAAAGATAACGAAAATAATCTGAGTTTGATACTTCTTATTTTATGACATGTATCCAATAGTACACATTGCCTAGTCCGCTAAAAAGTAAGTTCAAAGATGTGTGTATCTTTTAATGATAAGTTAGTTGCATTGTATTTTCGTTTTAGCCTATTCCTTTGACATCTGTATTCCTATTCACATGCGTGTGGTCGTAGTTAATCTCACTGAAATTCAACACAAACCTACGTACTTTCGAACAGAAACAAAGCAAGGCCAGAGGCATTGTTCCAGCTCCCCCGGGCTTTGTCCTAAATGGCTACCTACAGAGCAATCCAATTTATAGCATCCACCGTTTTGCAAAAACGCGAGTGGTCGTAGTTTCATTTGGTTGGTTAGTTGACGACATTAATGAGAGTGCTTTGAGTTAAAATATACAGTGTTATGAAATTATAGAACTGGAATTCATTTGTACTAACAAGCGCAGTGCTGAACGTCTACACATAAGATTGGCTATGCTTGTATCCGTCCGACAGCAAGATAAATTGCTCAAAATCAAAATCGCAGGACAAACTTTGACAAGATGGATACAGGAATGAAGTAGATGGTATAGAGAGATAGAGCTAGAAAGTGTTTATACCCAGCAGTAGGATAGACAATGTTGCGGATAATAGTGATCATTTTCAGCAAAGATCTGGCCCACGTGGCCTCAGTTTTATAGAGTGAAGCCAACAATAAACGCCCAGACCGACAAAGTGGACAAAAGACGACGAAAAGATCCGATTAAGATAGCAGAAATAACTGAACAACATTTCCAATTGATGTTCGTTGCCGTCGTCGTCGCAGCCCGTCAATGCAAGATTATTGTAAGTCAAAGCTGCACGTTATTGTTTAAGGTACATCTCAACATTTCAATCACTCTAATCCACAATAAAATCGCACTTTTATTATTGATTTTAATTGTATAGTGCTTTCCACGATTTAGCGAGGACGTTGAGATGCGAACTAGCTCAGTTGGAAGAGCGTCGGGCTAGTGATCCAAGAGAGGCAGATTCAAGTCCTGCGTTTGCGACAAATTTTTGAAATGCTTTTCACAAAAAAAAACTCTTTGAGATAAACCTAGTTTAGAAAGCACTGTAAAATTAAAATCACTTCATTGATTTAGCAGTGCGCCGTCTCTAGTCAACGTTCAGAAGTTCAAAACAACTTCATTATACCTGTCTAATATGGGTATCAGCGCATCAAAGGTGGCGCCGCCAACGCTATGACTTGATAGAAAAATGATAAACACTTCACGGCGGAAACGTCGGGATGCGAACTCTGAGCGTCGGGCTAGTAATTCGAGAGAGGCAGGTTCAAGTCCTGCATTCGTAACAAATTTTTGAAATGTTTACCACAAAAATAACTCTTTGAGATAAACCTAGTGTGGAAAGTACTATAAAATTAAAATAATTTCATTGATTTTGCTCGCTGTGAGCTCCTGTCAGCTACCTTGCCTCTGTTCCGCGGATAAATATGCACGAGAGAAAGCGAGACAGAATGCGACGCGAGCGCTCTTGCTCCGCTACCTGCGGTTTCGCACGAATTACCGATTGTTTATTTGCACTTGATATTAATAAATTGAATTATTGTGCGTAGAACATAACACTACGACAAACCTTTGCAAGGTTTTTTAGTGTTAATCCTTACTAATATTATAAATCCGAAAAGTTTGTTGGTTTGTTGGTTTGTTACTCTATCACGCGCCAACGGAGCAACGGATTGACTTGATTTTTGGCATGGATATAGTATAAAAGGCGGAAGGAGCTTTAGGATACTTTTTATCCCGAAAAATTTCATAGTTCCTGTAGGACAGGACAAAAACCCTCGAAAGCGAGACTGTCGCCACTATCACAAAGACGCTAAGTGATTAATTCCTCTATGACGCTAATATGGACTAACGAAACGTCACAGCCAAACGTAATTAGACGACAGGTGACATTGTCTGCAGACTTTTATAAATCACAAGTAGCGCGGCAAGGCGACAAATTGTTTTTCTACCATTATATCCCCTTGAAGAGGAAATAAAGTATGGATTGAAAATGACAACTGACATTAAAATTGGATAAAATGTTATTTTCCCTCTGCATGCTACATGTTACTATGACGTTTAATACCAGGCCGTCATTTTGTCTGACATTAAAAATATTTTTAAATATTCTATCATTAGAGGTTCAACATGTTTTTTTATTCTACCTTTATGGTACAGAATCATCATACTTTAATACTATCAATCCGAAAAGTTTGTTGGTTTGTTCCTCTTTGACGCAGCAACGGAGCAAAAGATTGACCTGATTTTTGGTATGGATACCTATGGTTTAATAGACAGAAAGTGATAATAGGATATTTTTTATATCTCGACAAAATTCGTGATTCCCATGGGATAGGACAATAACTGTTTCTCAGCAATGGAGCAACGGATCGACTTGATATTTGGGGTGGGCATAGTTTGGAAGACGGAAAGTGACATGGGATACTTTCCATCCCGAAAAAATTGTGGTTCCCGTAGGACTTAACGGTAAATTTTTCTCAGCAACGGAGCAACTTGCCTTGGCATATTGCATGAATATAGTTTGAAAGACGAAAAGTGACATAGGCCACTTTTTATCGCAAAAACTTTAACAGTTCCCGTAGGATAGGATAAAAACTAAGTGAGTGGGCTGCGGTAGTAGCCGTCTAAGCGCCAGAAATAACCTGTCATGGCAAGTTTAGGACGTTCCCACATATTTCGCACTCCTTCGCGGCACTCAACAGCACTAGCCCAGACTCGGGCTCCATAACGGAGCTTGCGCTCTCGCCATAGTGACGGAGTGTTTCGGAGCACAAGACACATCGTCATCCACCACTCGGGACTAACCAGTACTGAACGTCAGACAGCATTCCAACGCCTTGGTCCCAGTGCAGTGGGTCAGTCATAGTACCCCAGCGCCTGCCTCTTCAACTGCAGAGGGCAGTGAGAACGGCAATCGCGATACCGACACCTCTCTTCCCCTGCAGCCCCACTGCGTCTGCCAACACGTTGACGGCCTAGCGGAAGTTAGGGTAGGTGGCGGCACCCACACCACCAGTTCCATATATCCCACCGCGGCCCCTTATCCTCGGCTGTCATATCAGAGTCCAAGAAGCAGCCTTGCTTTATGAAACTAAGAAAGGTTATTCCCAGCAAGTAACTGGAGATAGAGAGACAGAAAAGAAGCCACACCCAGCGCAGCAGGAGGAGCTGGAGTTCATATGCCTGGCAGACGGAGCAGCACTAGAGCAAAATCTTAACCGAGAAATTAACATATTTACAGACGGCAGTAAAATTAAAGGGAAAGTTGGGGCGGCATTATCCATTTGGGATGATGCCGCTGAGATCAGTACCCGCAAGCTGAAATTGGCCGATTGGTGCTCTGTGTAACAGGTCGAGTTATTGGCACTTCTTGAGGCTACCGAAATCGCAAAAATCTTTTGTGACTCCAGGTCTGCACTGGAAACGGTAGTTGGCGTATCTTCCCTCCATCCCTTAGCAGTAAATTCAAAGCTAACATAAAGTTACTACACGCACAAAATAAAATAGTGAAACTTTATTGGATTAAAGCGCACGCAGGGATGGAGGGAAATGAGAGAGCGGACCAGCTAGCAAAGGAAGCAGCACTGCACTCGAAGTGCAGACCTATTTAGGATAACTGCCCCGTTTCATTCGTCAAGCGAGAAATCCGAAAGGACTTTCTTGACGAGTGGAACCGGCGGTATCAGGATGGACACACAGCGGCGGTAACCAAAACATATTTTCCGGATGCAAGGGCGGCATACAAGATCGTAAGAGAAATAGCACCAGTGGGAATCATAACTCAAGTGCTGACGGGGCATGGTGAGTTTTCCCAATACTTACATCGATTTAAGTTGAGGGAAAGCCCATCGTGCATCTGTGAACCCACAAAAGAGGAGACTCCACTGCACATAATCTTGGAATGCCCAGGTTATGGAAAGCAGAGATTTGATTTAGAACAAAAAATTGGAATTAATCTAACACGAAAAAACCTTAGAAACAATTTTATCGAATTTTTGCACAAATATTTGTAAAAAAGCAATATTAGGAACAAGTAGGTATAAACTTTGCTGTACCATTGTAATGTTTATTATAACTGCAAACAGCCAAAAACATTGAAATATAGTATACTTAGTTTTTATTCATTTGTAATTAAGACCCCTGATCATGTCAGGGATATTTCGCGATATAATAAAAAAAAATCCTCGGATGCAGCGTCGCAAGAGCGGCACTGCAGCCCGCCTAAGTTGCGACACTCCTCATAAGGCATGCAACCTACCGGCCATCCTCTCAGCTGCTTTAGTTAAAAGCGGCTGAAACTCGAGTGCCAGCCTCTAAGCTTCCTTGGGGGAAAAGACCCAAAGAAGAGGGAGACTTCGAGCGCCGCCTTTTCAGCTGCCTCAGACCTCCCCCACGACAAGGCGGGAATACACGGGGGGGTTGTATATACACTCCAACCGTAACTTAACCAACAAAAGCATTCCTCTAAGGTATTTTGATATTTGTCAGTTAGGTTAGGTTTCGCAGCCGACATAAACATAAGCCAAAATCAAAATACAACGCGGGCGAAGCCGCGGGTAAAAGCTAGTTATGTAATATATTGTAACTTTTTGTTAATTATAAAAAAATAGCAGTGCGCCATCTCTCGTCAACGTTCAGAAGTTCAAACAACTTCATTATACCCAAGGAGCATGATAACCATGCTGCATGACTTATGCTCCTTGATTATACCTGTATTTGGCAGGGACGTCGGGATGCAAACTAGATCAATTGAGAGAGCGTCGGGCTAGTGATCCGGGAGAGGAATTTTTAAAATGTTTATCACAAAGTTATTCTTTGAAATCGCGTGTGTGTGAATTTTAGGCGATTTCCGCCTTAGCACAGGCTCTTCCGCAGTTCAGTCGGCCAAACGGTAATTACCAGATCGTGGTAACCAATTCGCGTTGGTCGTTTCCTCCCGATAACGCTATCTGCTCAACTTTGGGGTAATTATTTTATCCCGTCTTCGATGGATACGTGACCGGACTGGCGGGATGTTGCTTTCACCGTGTGTTTTATTTGGGTAACTTTTGTTTGAAATGTTAATGAAATCGTTTTATAAGGGATGAATGCGCAGTGAGGGTAACTAATACCATATTAAGAACAACTTTTACTATGAGGCTAACCCAGAGTTAAGTAGGAGGACGCCACATTACCACCCTTACACTGTCGATTTTTCTTCGATACGTACGAAGCGGTTTGACTCAACTTTTCTGATTCGTACCGCCAGGTAATGGAACAGTCTTCCTGCTGCCCAATTTCCTAAGAGAAATAATCTAAAGCTTTTTAAGGTCAGAGTAAATAGGTATCTTCTAGGTCTGCGTGCTTCATTTTCAACCACAACGTCGCTTACCATCAGGCGAGTTGGTGGTCAAGCGTGGACTTATTCGCGATAAAAAATAAAAAAAGATTTCGAGGAAAACAATAACTGTTTCTCTGTGCTAGTGCGAGCTGCAATTCTTTATGAATCATTGATTATTTCCATTGAGCTGAAAACAAGTATAGGCATAATATTCCACTCGAACTACATAGCCTAAACATAGCTCCGCGCAAACAAAGGAAATACTATGTTCGTCTGTGTGTATTTTATTTTTCAATTTCAATTTCTTTATTTTCCTGATAAGTAAATTTAAAGTCAGTAAACGTTAAGTAAAGTAAAGTAAAATGTATTGCATAAACTGTGTAAAATGGTGGTACAATTTTTTAGTATCAACAGTATATCCTAGCGGACATGCAATTTTTGCTTCATAAAATCTAATTAAAAAATATATTATTGCCCATCCGAAAAACTAATTACTTATATTACACTTAATTGCATACAGAAAATAGCTTAAAACTACTAGGTACATATAAAATATAGTTACTATGTTTACAATGTTGTTACGGCACATCTATAGAAGAAACAAGCTCTTAAGGTTGTCTAATAAATAGTTATTAAATTGTATACAAACTAATACATATAGTAATTAGTTAAGTTACGTACAAACTATTCCAAAATGGAGTGGTGTTCACTATCCACTAAAAAGCTATTACCAAAAACAGAATATACAAAACATGCTTAAACTAGAAAAATAAACAATAGTGCGGTAGAACAATGGGCGGCATTATCGCCTGCAGCGATTTCTTCCAATCAACCTAAATGGAATAATTTTTAAGAAATATTAATTTATAATATTATAAAGTAAAACATGAAGTAGGTAAATTAATGTTTTTTTGTCAACTTCTATTTTCTATCCGTAAGTACTTGGTTGCCTGGAAGAAATCGCTTAAAGCGATAAGACCGCCAGTTAGAAACCTATAAATTGTATTGTTTTGTCTCTGTACTAATTTGTTTTTATGTAATGTGGTTGACTAATAAAGAGTCATTGTTTGTTTGTTAATAACTTCCAACACTTAAGTATTGGCAGTAATTTGTTACCGACAAGTCAAGCGACAAAGTAGAAGCAGTTTACTTATTTAAACGATCTCTTTCATCAACTAGAGGAGACTTAGAACAAGATTAGTCAGCAATAACTGAATTATGCTTCTTTTTGCAGGATTTACTCGTAGTACTAATCCCTCGACAGATGTTAGAACTCTTTGATGTAAGGCTTAGTTGTAATTTGCTGATCTTTTGACTCGGTAAGCGTGTGTTTTCATGTTTTAATGCAATTTTGTATGACAAGTGTCCGGGATTACAATGTTTTGTTTGTAATTAGTTGGCTTACATGGGCTACTTTTTAGGGTTCTGTACCCAAAGGGTAAAAACGGGACCCTATTACTAAGACTCCGTTGTCTGTCTGTCACCAGGCTGTATATCAACCGTGACAACTAGAATGTTGAAATTTTCACAGATGACGGACGTATTTCTGTTGCCGCTATAACTACAAATACTAAAAACAGGAAAAAAAAAATAGTTCAGGGGGGCTCCCATAATACAAACCTTAATATTTTTTAGACATTTTTCGCTTGCTATTGATAACGGTAACAGGTAGATGCTTGAAATATTTACAGAAAATTTAGTTAAATACGCACTGTAAAAATAAATAAATAAATTAAAATAAAATAATTATTTAAGGGCTCCCATGGGCAAAAAAAGTGATTTTTTGCTCGATATGAATGACGGCATCAGGAAGATGGTTAAAATATTTTGTGGGATATTCATTTCGAAAATAATTAATTATTTAAAAGAAAATATATTACGGGGGCCTCCATACAGTCCGGAACCCTTTGTGCGCAAGTCCGACTCGCAGTTGGCCAATTATTTTTAGTAACAGAAGTGCTAGGTGACCTCACATTAGGGATTTCATTCTCAGAATTAAAAGCTAACCTTACCCTTACCACAAAAGATTTAAACACGCTTTAAACACTGTTTAATTTGTACTGCTAAACAATGTCTAAAGCGTGTGTAAAACTTTTGAGGTAACTATTCGTTCAAGAAAGTCTGAGGGATTTTAAAAATGGAATACTAACTCATAAATCCTATAATTTATTGCAAGTCAAGTGACTGAACAATCAATTTATGTCTCAAGACGTATGGGCTTTCTTAGTAAAGTAAGCAAAAAGGGGCACTTCAGACTAAAAGTAAAAAATGCATAAGGGGCATAGATATCGTATTGCAGAAGTGGCTTGTAAGTATTGTGAAGGGATATGGTTTAGTCAAGTGTTTCGTGCAAGTAAACACAACAAATTGAGACGCCTGTATTTTTTTTGGGAGCGTGTATAAAAACTTCTAACACCTTTTAAAATTCATATTTAAAATGGGACAAAGTGATGTATATCTCATGTTATTTTAGTACGGTTTTTATAAATGTTTATTCTTGTTCTAAATGTACTTAGATAATATTGATCTCATACATTTTAAGTAAAATTGTTCCTAGTACCTATATAAAACATGTAACGTTTAGTATTATTTATAATAGATAGTAAGTTGCATTTTTATTGAATCGAAATCGAAATCGAAATCTAAATCGAAATCGAAAATGAAATTGAAATAACTATAGTACTCATTCTATGAGGTATAACGACGATCTAATTAAGATTGGTTTTATCTTATCTAATTGATTCAAGGTCAACCCATGGCTTTTATTATTACTAAGTACCTAAATGTTTAAATAAGTTGTGAAGAGCGTGCCAAGACACGCGTATGATAGGCTTCCTTAGATGGTGACGATGATTAAGGTCATCTTCCCAGCCTGGTGAACGAAGAGGAACCCGAGGTGGGGCCGGCCTCTCCGAGTCTTGGGCCTGGACAAGCCCGTGCGGAGGCTGGCCAGTAGGTCGGCTTGCCGACTGAGGTGGACTGCGGTGTCGCGCTTGTCGCGATGCCGCGGCCGAGCCCTTCGAGGCGGGGGCGGCGACGGGTGGGATGGGCGGTGAAGACACCGCTGCCTATCCTACCTGCCAGCGGCCCTAACGGGTGCCGCCAGCGTGTTGGCGGAGGCGGTGGGGCTGCAGGTGGCAGGCGCGGGGCCACTTTAATTGAACCTGGCTAAAAAAAAAAAAAGGTATATACTCCTTAAAACACAGTTTTGTGGTATTTACTCCTTAAAACACAGTTTTGTTTTTTTTTAAGTATTTCAAATTGAGATATAAGATCTATACTTAAGTACACTCAAATCAAATTTCATGCAATTGGGTTGATAAACGTGGCTTTGTATTAATAGGATGGACGGACAGACACAACGAAGTCATAAGGATTCCTCGTTATACTAAGGAACCTTTAAATCAATAATAAAGAAATAACAACTTTTGTTTAAGTAATACAGTATAGAAATAGAATATGTACCCGTATCTCTGCAAGATAAATATGTATTTTGATTTCATTACATTGGTTTCCGATAGATAAGCTGAAACTTTATATTAGGATATTATTTGTTCAGGAAACATAAGGATCATATTTTTATCGAGTCAATAACTGTTTTAGATGTTTGCCCTTCTACGAATACTTATAATATTAACGAAGTTATTTTTAACCCACGACGCAAAAACAATGATATGTGTGTGGGTGTAATTAGTATATTGTTTGTGCCTGCAAATGCGAGATGGCTTAGTCATATGTTAAATAGTAAAAATTGTCCAAGTACGAGTCGGACTCGCGCACGGAGGGTTCCATACTGTATAGAAGCCCCCCTTAAATTTTAATTTTATTATTTATGATTAAAGTAAATATACAATAAAATATTCTGTAAATATTTCAATCTACCTGTTACCATTATTAATATAGAGCGAAAAACGGCTGAAAAATCAGGTTTGTTGTTTGGGAGCCCCCCTAATTAATTATTAATATTATTCTGTTTTTAGTATTTTTTGTTATAGCGGCAACAGAAGTACATCATCTGTGAAAATTTCAGCTTTCTAGCTATAACGGTTCATGAGATACAGCCTGGAGACAGACAGATAGACAGACGGACAGCGAAGTCTTAGTAATAGGGTCCCATTTTTCCCTTTGGGTACGGAACCCTAAAAATGAGTTTTTTAAAACTACGAATTTTTACGCCATCAGCATTTCGGTGATAGAAAACATCGTGACCTGAAACCAGCTACGTCTGAAGAAGGAAATCGACAGCTTACGTGAATTCACCAACCCAACCCAGGTAATCGTAGTGAAAATGGCCTAATTTCCCTTGAGTGGGCCTAAGTTCAGCAGTGGAGTATATAAATGACCGATATAGTACAGTGTTTCATCCTTCAAAAGAAATGGTTCAATTTTGGTATGTTTTGTAGGTACCTAGTTGATTGAATCAGGCGTTACTGTGCGGAAATTCATCTTCAAATCTTTGATTTGTATAATCATAGCGGAAATATTACGCTTCCGCTATTTTGTTGTAGGCAAATAAGTTTAAGGGCCCTATTCAATACATTAATTAATCATTTAAACAAATCAATACGGTTAAAAAAAAACTTACAATTATTAATATCACTGAGTCAAAGAGGCGTGGGATCGATCCTCACCCAGGGCAAGTGTTTATGTGATGAACTAGGTGTTTGCTCTGTGTCTGGTTGTTATTTAGTTACTATCTATTTGTATGTATTTAAAAATATGTATATGTAGTATATCATAAGCTTTTCTTAGTTTGGGGTCAGAGACCGTGTGTAAGATGTCCCCGAATATTTATTATTTATTATAATTATAGATTGTTTTGTAGGTACAAAGCCGATGTCATCGAGATCGTCTTTTGATTTATTTTAAGATATACTATTGCTATAATGCTAACATGGGAACTTTACACAGTAACCAAACAAAGTATCCAAAAGTGAAGCCTGCTGATCTTTCTACATAGTCCTCGGCGTTTCGTCCCTCGGGGCCTCTAAAGGAAACTTGCGCGATTCGCCCCGCGGTGCGAACCCGCTTGCGGGGCGAAACGCTGCTGTACCCTGAAAGTGAAGTACTAGAAAACCTAGTTCCACATTGAAACATTTCAAAGCTCAGAAATTCGTACTTAATCCCTAAAGTGCAAGACTGTCTCAGTAATTTGAGCAAAAAAGGTTATAGAGAGATTTATCTCGCGGCACAGACGCGCAGGACTCCGGCTGGGCTAAGGGGCAGTTTTGCAAGACGCCTCTCATGAAATAGATAAGTACTACTTAAGTTGTAGAATTAAAACAGACTGTTTAACCTGGAAATATAGTTACTAATACTTAACTCAGATTTTCTTGAGACTGATATTAAATTTATAAAATAAAAACTTTGAATAAGAATTAAACCTTCTCACCACAAAAGTTTTACGTACGCTTTAAACAATGCTTTACAGTACAAATTGCATGGTTAAATAGTGTTTAGAGCGTGTTTTAATCTTTTGTGGTAAGGCGCAATATTTTTTATTGCAAAATTAGTCTCTGTTTAAATATGATTTATGTTTAGCTTGCGTTGTCCCACTGCTGGGTAAAGGCCTCCCTCCCCTCCTTCCCCAGACAGCGCGATCTAATGCTGTGGTGGCCCAGTGCTTGTCATGAGAGTTCAATTCGTCATGCAACCTGCGTCTGGGTCGGCCCAAAGATCTTTTGGAATTTGGGATCCAATCGGTGGTGACCTATACCCAGCGGTCTTCCGGCATGCGACAGACGTGTCCCGCCCAATCCCATTTTAACTGTCCGGCATTTTGACAAACGTCAGCAATCTTGCCTTCAATAAATAATAAACAATAATAAATATTTGAGGACATCTTACACACGGCCTCTAACCCCAAACTAAGCAAAGCATATGATATGGCTACCAGAGACTAATGTACTTCCTATACTTATTTTTAAAAACATAATTATATATCTCTAGATGATACCTAATAATTATATTTATTTACCGAATATACACAATGTCATATGATAATTACAAATTATAAATTAACAATCAAAACAGTGTTAAAAACAAGTCATCAATTTTAAATATCACAAATAGTGAATAAGTCAAGAAAGTGTCAAAGTAATTAATTATAAAATCTAATCGAATAGCCCTCCCCTTATAGTGCCCTGGCCAAAAGTGCCCATAATGCTCGCCGCGTTGCCGCGCTGGATCGCCAGAGATATGTGCTAAATACAACTAAATACAAGCCAGAGCGAGAATCGCGGCCTTTTTTCTCTAAGGCGCCGTCCCAGGTTGTTAACAAATCTCCGAGCTTCGAAGCACCACGGACCAGCCGTCTCGACAGCAAAAGGGACGAAATCGTACGCCGATTCCAGGCAGGCATGTATCTCTAGATAGTAACTAAATAACACCCAGACACAGAGCAATCACTTTTGTTCATCACATAAATATTTGCTTTGAGTGGGGATCGAACCCACGCCTCTTTGACCCAGAAATTAGGGTCACCAACCACCGAGCCACTGAGGCAGTCAAATATGATACAAATTAATTTAAAAATTACAGAAAGTTCATTAAAACTGAGATTTGGTTGACGCTTTTAAATTGTCTTACTAAAGATGAGCAATGGACGTTATATAGCAAAAATGCAGGTAACAGCGACGAGAAAACATTTTACAGCGCCACAAATCTTGTACTTTATCCGGGAAGTGCAAGACTATCCCGGAAATTTGAGCAAAAAAGGATTTATCTCACGGCAGCGGCGCGCAGGACTACGACTAAGCTGGGATAAGAAGCAGTCTTTCAAGACGCTGGACGTAATAATCTGCTTAACCTGTTACCTGTATAGTTGAAAATGCTTAATGCGTACTTTCTTAAAACAGTTATTCCTGTTTAAACTTAAATTTATTACGATCCTATTATCGAAAAAGAACTCTGATAGAAACGCTTTGTAAAATAAGTTAGAGCTCGACTGCCTCAGAATCTGAGTTATGAGCTTGACTGCCTAGGTGGCTCAGTGGTTAGTGACCCCGACTATGGGATCAAAGAGGCGTGGGTTCGATTCCCAACCAGGGCAAGTATTTAATTTTATGTGATGAACATAAGTTTGCGTTGTGTCTGGGTGTTATTTACGTATGATAATACTTATGTATATACTTATGTATTGTTGTTTTATCAAAAATGGCAATTCAATAAAATTTTAATGGAACCAATTGCAAAGTATATTCTTTCCAATAAAAAAATAATTATTGAAATCGGACTACTATAAAATAAATACGCATCGAATTGAGTACCTCCTCCGGTTTCGGTTCGTCGGTCATAAAGATGTATAAATATCAATATGGAGCAGCCATATGACAAGCTTTGCATAATTTAGTGTCAGAGACTGTGTGTTGATGTCCTCTAATATTTCTTTTTATTTATTTAAACAAATTCTATTAACCAGTTAAAAATTGCGTCTCCAGAGTGACCTGCCGGTTTCGATGTAGTCTGTTCACTTTGGCAGAGGACTTAATATGCTACATTTACCAATTAATTATCTATATCCGAGAACACAACTGTGATTCCATAACGTTGCTTTGAACCAGCTCGTATTCCATGATATCTTTCGGTTCCGATGTCATAACATCTTTCTACAAAGATCTTTCTTGAGAGTACATTCTACGCTGCATTTGCCAATTTCTGGTCTCCATCTGAAAACACAATGTTGATGCCTATCAGTTCTGCATGCTTTGCTGTGCTCTCTGCTTGAAGCCAATTGGTGCCTTCTACGCAACAACATAAAATGTATAATGTGCTCTGTTGAACATTTTAACAAAGAGCACACGTTGTTTTGTTGTAGAAGAGCATTCATATTTCCGAATCTGAATTCCGAATCAGCAGATCGGGCTTCTTATTTTCAGTATAAGACACTTAAAACTAACTTCACTCCAATGTTCAACTTTTGAAACAATTGCATAAAAATTATAGCAAAATAATTTCGCATTAAAATAACAATAATGGTAGTCCCGTAATAGAAGGCTTTCTTTTAAAATGTTTAATTCCATTGTCGATACCCTGCAGGAGCTGCTGGGGTTGCTAATAATATTTGTCTATGAAATCGAATACCCCGGTATCCCGAGAGCAAACACAGATACGGAGGTAAGGATCGCTGCGGGGGCAAAAAAATATGCAAAAAGGACTTTTCTTCGTCCATAAATAAATAGAAGAAGTTCACACGTATAATCAAAGTTGAAACCTAATTGCGCAAACAATTATTCCTATTTGACAAAAAATAAATTGAAACCATCGTGTTTTATTGAAGTAAACTGAGAACATATCCTACTAGCCTTCTTACAGTTCAGTTCTATCAGTTTTAAATGAGCTACGAAAAAAATATTAAACCACTCTTTTTAAAATACTAGACCGTTGCGAAATATTTTTATCCACTTGGCAATCAAAACTTCAACTGACTGACATAAAAGACGTGCCTTTTACCGCATGTAAAATCCATAAACCTCAAATCCAATATCTCCGCATGTGTGGCGTGGTTGGCTTTGTAACTATTTAAACAAGGTGATTTAACTTCAATAATTGTTGTATAATTATTCATTAACAATCCAGATAATATCCTACTGCTCAAATCCTTTCCTGCCCGACAAAAAACTCGTTTTAGTCATCTCCCATGTCTGGTGTTGCCCGTTCTACATAACTCTACATAAGTACACACATAACTCATAATATATATTATAGGCTACTACTAGATCTCGAAAAAAGTTAGATACCTACTCAAAAGTAAGTAGATAAGTTCGTATAGGCCTGGTGTCAAAGTTTTTAAGTCGCCTGAAGAACTCTGACATGGCTAAACGGTTAAAACAACCGGGACCTACAATTTAACGTGTCAGCAGAGCCACGGTAGCGCTCAGATATAACTGCCACCCGCGGTCACCCATCCAAAGACTGACTGTAGGTACTGAACGTTGCTCTAACTACGTTATGAGCGCTACTCAAAAGCTACTTGCATTGATAATATTTCAACCATTGTTATTTAAGTCATATAACTCTCTCATATCCCGACACAAATCACAGGGCCAATACCCCCCCTTAACTGTCGCCTTTATTACGTCCACCGCCAGAGATATTCAGCGGCCTTCCTTGTCCGATACCCTTTTCAACCGAGGCCTAAGCAAAGCCGATGCCGTAGTTAATGTCTTTTTGGTTATTTTTTACCAAACTCTACCGCATAAAACGTGAACTTTGCGATTTAGTTAAAGAGATATTGTTAGGTAGTTTTTTATCCGACTTCCAAAAAAGACGAGGTTCTATGTTCGTCTGTTTCTATTTTTGTTGTATGTTCATCGATATTTTCGACACTTGTGTTGTGAGACCGAATCGAAAAAGTATTTTTTAGTTTAAAAGGTGACTCCCCAAGTGGTCCCATTTAAATTTTACAGAAATCGGCAGAGCCGTTTTTGAAAAAATCAACAATAATGTAAGCAATTCGAGCGAAATATTCAAATTTTGTACACGATGAACATCGATAATTTTGCCAATTGTAAACCGAATCGGAAAATTCTTTTTTAGTTGGAAAGAGTATACCCCCGAGACGGGTCCACTTAATAAACTTACCGATATCGGCCGAGCTGTTTTTGAAAAAACAACAATGATGTAAACAATTCTAGCGAAATATTCGAATTTTGTACACGATGGACCGCCTTCCATCGTGTACAAAATTCGATTTGCTATTTTTTGCGAAAAATAATTATTCTGATGGGAAAAATAATTGTAAATGTAGTATTGTAAAATTTTTACAAATTAAAAATTGGATATAATTGCAATAAGAATGTAACTAATTGACTCTACAATCATAATCCTAATAGTTGCGTTGGTGAAAGGTTTGATAACGAAGAGTCTCGAATAACATTTCAAGAATTTAGACGATACGCTGAGGGCCAATTTCGTAAGGCAGTGATCCTAGACACTGTACGCATTATTGGAAGGTTCCGCAGGCTGTAAGCCGTTACCAACCACAACCACCGACAGCTTGTACCACGATCCGTTGCCGGCAGCATCCTAGATTTAGATTTTTATAGTATTTGTATATTTATTTATGGTATTAATTATACTTATTGTAAGGAAACCCACAAAATGATTAGAAAACTGAAACCACTATGATATCGTCCATCTTTTAATATATAAATGTTACTATATGTATTATTTAGAGTATCACATAAGTGAAACGATATGTTTCTTGTGATTTGACAATGAAAATCTTTGAACCCAACTTGTAGCAGGAAATTAAAAACCAATTTGGTTTTGCCACATAAGAGTTCATAACCGAAGATAGCCAGGTTCATGACCAACACGTCAAGGAGGACGACGACACGATAAAACCTTTTATTTATTTTATTTAGATTCCATTACTTGTCACACTAACAGCCACGCCAAGGCGTGTGACGAGTCAACAATACAACATTCAAACAGAGTAGGTACAATAAGTCCAAAACGATAACACTTTCGAGTCTAAATTACATATTAAATTCACAAAAAAAAAATGTAATAATTAATTAATGTAAAAAAAAAACTAAATGATTACGAACATGTCAAAAAAATTACCACAAATAAAATTATATGAAAAATGTCAAGTTTTAAAGAAAAATTAAATGAAAACAAATAACAATGTCAGTCAAAAATAATTATAACTAAGGAAATTGATACAATAGTTCACAAATAAGCCAAATTTTACGTCAAAAATGTAAATGTTTTATATATTTCCATCGCCTTGAGAAAAGAACACTGAACTTTATTGGTAATTGGATTAATCAGTCATTCTAGATGTTGTATTAAGCTCTATCCTCTGGTGAGCAAACTTAATTAAACAAACTTTGTGAATTCCTTTGGTACACGACTTTAAGTAGTTCACCTCCAAACCAGAATACTTTGTAAAATTTATCAAACGAAACGGTTGCTTTATTTTTAACCAACTTTCAAGAAAGAGAATGTTATTTTTTTTAGTATAACTGCTTTTTTATTTTATCGTCATAGCCCTGCTGAATTAAACTTATTTATCTAGTTTTTTCCATAAAGCATACCTACTCAGAAGTGGAATTAATTTCGTGTATTTTACAACCAATTACTTTAAAAAAATTACGTTTATTTTACCAAAAAGAGGCCCTTCCAATTGTCTCCTGCTTTCCGTGGTGTCTCCGTTCCGGTAACATTATAAACTCTTAACGTTGGCTCTTACATAGAGTCAAAAGCCCAATCAGCCTCAAACTATAAGGCGAGACGGTACTTCACACCGGAGCAACTGTTTTGCTTTGTCTTTATAAAGCACAAGTCAGGTATTGCATTAGCTACTGCTCTTACCTTTGGAATGGCTCTGCCAAATACCAGCTCTGGAGTAGATTGAACGGCGAGCCGGGAGGCTGATCGACAACAAAACCTTTATTTCCTGGAACTGTTAGACGTTACACTCTCATTGACTCTTAACTTTGGCTCTTACATAGAGTCAAAAGCCCAATCAGCCTCAAACTATAAGGCGAGACGGTATTTCACACCGGAGCAACTGTTTTGCTTTGTCTTTATAAAGCACAAGTCAGGTATTGCATTAGCTACTGCTCTTACCTTTGGGATGGCTCTGCCAAATACCAGCTCTGGAGTAGATTGAAAGGCGAACCAGGAGGCTGATAGACAACAAAACCTTGACTAAGTCGCAGCTGCAAAGTCTCGAGCATCGTCGTAAGGTGGCGTGTCTATCAGCCTTCTATCGGACTTTACACTTCAGAGAGTGCGCCCAAGAGTAGCACAATTTGATCTCACCTACCCTTTTCTTCTATCGTACGATTCGTAAGGCTAGACAGACGCGACTAAAGCGCCACCCTTTTAAGGTGGACATTTCGAACGAAGTGTCCGAAAGAACTTAGAACGAAGCGTTCTATCTGTCTATCTTCCCGCTAAATTAAAACGAAGCGTGTTACACGCTACACCGCATATCTGCTCAACATCAGGCAGTGTGTAGTCAAACGCAAACCTATATGTAATAAAAATAAACTGAAACTTGTGATAACACTTAATTTTGATCAATCATCTAAAGACTGACCATACGGCCATGATATTTCACTGAAGCATCCCGCAGACAGCTGCGGCCTAGTTTTGGAGCAATCACAGAGCTCCTAGAGCCTAATTCAAGCATAACCTAGGTCAAACTACGCCTTACAGCGCTCCAGTTTTCTGAAAAAACACGGACACAGAAAACTTCACTATTCTTAAGAAACACAATCAAATATGTGCGCAGAGGAAGCCGCAAGCAAAAACTGTTTTTATTATAAAACAAAATCTGCCTTGTTAAAGGAACTAGCACAGCGTTTTTAATAAAGCACCTATTTCTTCGTCAGAAAAATTCTAACTTTATGAATAGATTACTTCTTTTTCTCACTTCGAGAGTGATTACCGGGAAGGATTCCTTCCAGTTTCCGAGATAAAAAAATGCCAGTGGATTAATTAAAAACTTAGTGCAAAGTGACTGGGGTCTTATCTTAAAGTGAGAGTCTAGGAGGCCTACTATCATGTCTTCTTTTAATGGCGAATATGTCTGATCTTGACCACTAACTCGCTTGATAGTATGCGACGGTTTTCCAAAGTTTTCTTCTCTTATGGGCAAAGATGATGTATATTATACCTACTTATTCCATCAGACTTTGAAAAGCTTGAGATTAAGTAAAGTTTATCTCTCAGGGAATAGCTACTTTCAGGAATTCTGTCGGTTGTCTCTTTAGACGACGAACATAATTTTTCTCACGGCTTTTGAGAAGGGCATGTTGTTAAACTCATCAGAGCCTGTTTTCTCCGCAATTTTGTCGTTGGTATAACTGAAAAATAAAAATGGTTAAAATGAAGAGAAGAAAATATAATAATACTAGCTGCCCATCCTGGTTTTGCCCGGATACGAATGAATTATAGCTATAAACCTTCCAGAAGAAATGTTCTAAAATATAAACGATTGGGAAAAACCGCATTGAAATTCATTTTGTAGTTTGGAAGAAATAAGCGGATACACAGTCAGACACATAGAAATAACGGTTTTGCTTTATACTATGTAGAGAATATTCTTACTAATAGTTAATTGCTTATTATGACCACAATTTTTACAGTGGGATCAACGTCGAAATCGCGGAGAACACAGGCTTTGGTGAGTTTAAGCACTTGGCCGTTAAAAAAATCGGAAAACAAATTAAAAACTCTTAAATGATATCCAGCTTCAAAGAGAAGTGGTTTCTAAGGGATAATCCCGCGAGTTGTAGTTACAGTTGCTATTTAAGGTTAAGCAAAAAAATATCAAATAGGTATTACCTATCTCTACGATTTACTAGCTGCCTACCCGCCCTAAGTAGGTGTACAAACATACATAACGAATAAAAATACTCAACCAAGTAATTGAAGTAGGCCCCAGTCTTTTAAAAGAGGAAATTCAAGGAGTTGTCGCCTTCAGGGTGTCGTTTGTAAGACGCCTACGCTACGCGTCTGTTTATTCGACATTTACTTAAGATCTTGTCCTAGCCTGCTTATTTTTCCTGTTTTAAAGAGGCTGAATAATAATTTTCCGCTTTGAAGTTTCTTTTCCTTCAAGATGGGTGTAGGCGATACAATCGTCAATTTTTAAAGAAGGATGCTACAAGCCCATCATTGGCGCATTTTTTCTGTTAGCCCATGCATTAGAAAACCTGACACACGCATTTTCTAACAAGTTATTGGTGACAATGATAAGCGCATCAGACTAATAATTTGTGATGCATGTAAAACTGTTCAATTATGTGCAATTAAAGTGACTATAAAATAAGAAACAAGATTTTTTTTTTTACAAACAAACTTCTACTGAACATGTTCTTGTCAAGGCGAATCAAACGAGCCGAAACTCGATAGGGTTGTGACGTTTCATTTTACAAAGTTTCTATGACCACCTTCTAGCTGCATCAACAGACCCTGGTTACCATTGAAAGACAAATTACTCGCCAAGACCATTCGCATGAACCCAAACTTGGTAAAGTTGTGTCGTTTCATTGTTAAGTTCCTTTGGTCACCTTGCAGCTCCATCATCAAATCAGCACCATGTCATCATAATATTGCAATGTCACGCAATTTACAAATGTATGTTAAATTTCAGCTCAATCGGTAACCGGGAAGTGGATCAAATTTAACTTGCAACATTTGATTACAGACCGACAGACAACGGGACAGGTTAAAATAAGCTTGTAAAAGAGAGGTCATCCTTCTTTATAGGTATCCAGCAGTAGAGTACAGAAAAGACTATCTCGATTCAGTAGTATTACTCATTCCAGCCTTAGCATATTTACTGCTAGACAAAGGCTTCCCAATATAACCATTATTTCGCCAATACAACCGATTGAAAGGGGTTTCCATTCAGCATAATCTTGCAGTCTAAGCTTAGTATGTTGTCTTCACTTGAGAACTTTTTAACTTCATCGCCTTATTATACTGTTCTTGTATCCTCATATCATTCCTGATCTTCTCTTAATTTTTATTTATCTTTAGTTCTCCAAATTTGCGACTTTTTATTGACCATAGAACTTTTTTTAGATTTAGAAAACTAACCAAGAATCTTTAAGATATTACCATACACATCAACATGTATTTGATAACACTAGACTTGAGAACTCAATGTATAAAGTAATGTTACGCAGTAGGCGCGCGCAGTAACGTGTTGTTTACAAGTAGGCGTGATAGCTATGACATAAGCTGTGGATATGTTTACGCTATGGGTCGTCCTGTGTATTCGATTTTTGATGTTTTTTTTTTCTATTGAAGACAATGGGGTTTTAGGAACTTTCATGTTGTTTACTTTGTCGAACACAATAGCGTCGATGATTCTTGAGAATTCGAGGCGAATTTCATATATAAATAAAGCTATGAACTTTCGTGCGAGACAGTATAGTTTTTACCTTCGTAGCGAAAGCATCTCGTGTTCAGTGCATTGTGAATATCAGTGCCAGTGTAGTGTGTGAAGTGTTTTGTGCGAACCAATTGTGACGTGTGTCTTGGGAAGTGATTGTGTGCAAGAAAAGTGCAGAGTCAAAGTCAAAGTTTCTTTATTCCGTAGACATTAAAATTGCACTTGGATTCGTCAAATTACTTACAATGTTTAAAATACAATTTAAATAATTTAAATCTAACACATATAGCTGCATACGTTTCAAGAGTTTTCAGAGTGACTAATCGGCGTTTTAATTGATTATTTATCCAAGAACCCATCCTGTAACAGTACCTCACATTTTAGATTATACGCTGATATTTTTAAAATAAAATAACCACAATAATATAAGTAATGAAACTAAGTTTTTTCATTCCCGTAGCGAGCGCTATCTATCCGATCGGTCACTTTAATTTTGTTCTCGGCTCAAGAAAGTCGACAAAAGTAATAATCCTGTAGCTATAGGTCACGCAGTTACAAAGCCGCAACTTCTGAAAGTCGTTTGCGAAAAACGCATTAGGAGCGCTTTCACATTTAAACTAGAAGACGCAGCACGTCGCTAGGTATGACGTACCTTAAAGGTATTAGAAAGAAAGAAAGAACGTTTATTTCGTGACATGAATACTTACAGCTAATAAAAAGAAAAAATAAAACAATCGGCCAAATGCTAGTCGGTCTTCTGCACGAATGGTTTCGTACCGTATGGAAGCCCCCCTTAATACGATTACCGGCATTTTTATGATAGAAATATTTGAAATGCATTTAATAAAGACCATAGTCCAAAGACCCAGGTGTCTATGGAGTGTAATAAATCAATAAAAAAAAACGACGGGTTGCATTCCGGGTGTGCCGGCAGAAGTGAATACTTGAACACTACGTCACCCGTCTCATAAATTTTTGATCAGCGGGGCAATTGTCAACCGACGAAAATTTAACATTTTTACCCATCCCAAAAAGTTCACAACGCAGCGAAAGAAGTTTTGACTTCAAAAACAAATTAGTTTCAGCGTGAACATCATTTCATTGAAGGCTCAGTAAGTATCTAATTAGCAATATGACAATAATTGGCCTAGTGCGAGTTGGACTCGCGCACGAAGGGTTCCGTGCCTTTTAGCCCCATTTAAAGCGTCTACCTGTTGCCGTTATTAATTTGAAGCAAAAAACGGCAAAAAAATACGTTTGTTGTATGGTAGCCCCCCTTGAATATTAATTTTATTCTGTTTTTAGTATTTGTTGTTATAGCGGCAACAGATATACATCATCTGCGAAAATTTTAGCTGCCTAGCCATCACGGTTCATGAGATACAGCCTGGTGACAGACAGACGGATAGACAGACAGACAGCGGGGTCTTAGTAATAGGGTCCCGTTTTCACCCTTTGAGTACGGAACCCTAAAAAAGTGATCATCTCCCACCTACCTTTATTAGACATATAAACGTATTGAATTGAACTGTTTCGGGACCGGGATTTGAACTCTTAACCTCAAAAGGCGACACTGTCATTTCCCGTTTAGTACAAAAGTGACGATGTCCGAGACACGTTTCAGTTACCTAATGTGAAAGCACATTTAGAATGAGAGCCGTGAAATATGACCTGAAACTCTGTTCGCAATTTCACGCAAATCACGTTTTAAAACATAAGGTCAACAAAAACCTGACCATTTTTCAAACAACTTTTTTTTTTAATTTCGTCCTCAATTTAACGCTTCGCGATTTTATGTCGTGTTGTTTCGATATTACCTGTTTGTCGGTGAAATGTGGCTTGGAATTTATTTTGTGGTTGCGAGGAGACGCTGGCTGACTCTATTACGAGAAACATTAATAATAGTCTAATAAGGGTATTTTATAAATATACCAACCATGCATGCATCCATTAGCAATAAGGAGTCCACTGCTGGACATAGGCCTCCCCTATGCATCTCCAATAAGACCGGTTGGACGCGGATTGCATCCAGCGCGATCCTGCGGTCTTAATGAGGTCATCCGTCCATCTTGTGGGTGGACGCCTTACGCTGCGCTTATCGTTACGTGGTCTTCACTCGATAAATTTTCGACCCCATCGGTCATCAGTCCTCCGTGCTATGTGCCCTGCCCGCTGCCATTTCAACTTGCCAATCAGTTGGGCTATGTCGGTAACTTTGGTTCTTCTACGGATCTCCTCATTTCTGATTCGATCTCGCAGAGAGACTCCGACCCCTCTCCATAGCAGGAGAACCAAAACGGAAGCAGGTATTTCAAAAGATCCAAAAAGTTTTTGGAAATTTATGAAGGACCAGCAAGCAAGTAGGAATGTGTGTGACGAATTTGAATACAAAGGGAATTTGGTATCAGGCGAAGAAGCTGCTAATGCCTTTGCTGAACATTTCAAATCTGTATTTTTGGACGACGCGCCTACACTGTCGGCTCGAGTCGCCGAACAGAGTGCGGCCGCACACTCGCACTGGTCGCGCCGCGAATCGCGATTGACCGCATAAGTCCGGCCGACCTTGATCTTGCGGTAAAGCGTCTCAAACCTCATTCTGCGACTGGTCCTGATGGTGTACCGCCGTTTGTGATAAAAGATTGTATACGCGCTTTCGAGGAACCTCTTCTACATATTTTTAACTTATGTATGCAAGCTTCAGTCTATCCGACAGTATGGAAGGTGTCGCGAGTTACACCTATACCTAAGAATGACGTCAAGTCGAAAATTGAGAACTACAGGCCGATAGCCGTCCTGTCAGCATTCGCCAAATTATTTGAGACGGTGTTGAATCGCCACATATCTGTACAAATTCGTCCCCTACTCAGCGAAAACCAACATGGTTTTCGCGCTGGAAAGTCCACCACAACAAACCTTATAAATTTTGTGGACACTACTGCCAGCATGGACCATAATAAGCAAGTGGATGCGGCATACTTTGATCTGAAAAAAGCATTTGATCGCGTAGATAATAACATCCTTCTGAAGAAGTTCGTTGAAGTCGGATTTTGTCCCCGATTAGTAAATTTTTTTTGCAGCTCTTTTTCCAACCGAACACAGTTTGTTTCTTACCTTGGCTACAGATCTGACATGTATATTACTCTCTCAGGAGTAAGCCAAGGAAGTACGCTGGGCCCTACCCAGTTCTCAATCATGATAAATGATTTGCCGAAGGTTGTCAGCTCGGCTAGATGCCTTATGTTCGCTGACGACTTGAAGTTATTCTTGGGTGTGGACGAGCTCGACGACTGTGAGGCGCTGCAGCGCGATATTAATAGTGTTGTGGATTGGAGTGTGCGAAATAGGTTAGAATTCAATGTGTCCAAATGTAAAATAATAACGTACACAAGATCTCATGCCCCGCACCAGTACACGTATAATATGTCCGGGGTAGCACTCGAACGCGTCACGGAGATTCGGGACTTAGGTCTTATTCTAGACTCGAAGCTCACTTTTAATACACATATCACGGAGCTGTGCAAGCGAGCATACAAATCGCTCGGGTTTATTATGAGGCAATCTGCCAGGTTCCAAAATACACAAACTATTTTAATTATCTTTTATGCCTTAGTTCGCAGTAAGTTAGAGTTTAACTCGCCTATATGGGACCCGCATGAAGATAAATACATCTTATTATTGGAACGAGTACAAAGGAAGTTTGCCCGGTACCTTTATAAAAGGGAGTATGGGTACTATCCCACCTGGCATTATCCATCTTTGTTTGTTTCGGGGATGGTGGGGATGAACACACTCGAGCTACGGCGGAAGTGTGCTCTCATCATCCACTATTACCAAATTTTAAATAATAGGATAGATAACCCCAGCGCGTTGTCTCGGTGTGGTCTGCTTGTCCACGACGGCGAAGCGCGCGCGCGCGCGCGGCGGCCCGCTCGGCGGCCCCTGCCGCTGCTGGCGCCACTGCGAGCGGCCCGTACCGATACCTCGCGCTACGCACCCACACACCACGCACTAGCTTTGCTAAATGACCTAGTTGCTCACGAGCCGGAAGTTGATTTGTTTTTTGTTAGTCTTAATTATTATTTGATTCAATGTTGTTTTCGTTACTTTAGTTACACTAAGTCAACTTAGATTTAAGAAATGTATATGATTCAGGCATGTTTTGGTATATATTACTGTAAATGTCTGAATATTTAGTAAATAAATAAAATAAAAATAAATAAAAATAGCTCGTTAGGCTACTATGTTAATCACGTATCTGTATCTTTTTGCACTATTCTATCACATAAGAACTTTTAACAAAGCAACTCAGTAGGTGTTTTTTGGTGGAAATTGCGACCGTTTTTTCATCTCCACTACTTTACAAGATATTTTTTCAACATCATTCTCATACGCCTACTGCCGGACATAGATTTCCCTTAATTTAAGATCTCTAATAAGACCGGTTGGAAGGAGCTTGTATCCAGCGCGGTTCTCCGGTATTAATGAGGTTGTCAGTACTTGTCAGTGCTCCAAGTAGGCGGACGTCCTGCGCTCGGTATAGACGACCATGACTACGTATGGGCAAACGGAGTCTTCATTCGAGAACATCAACGTAATTACAATGAACCTCAATTAACCGGACTAATCCATGTCGTTGAGTATAAACGAATGATTAAAAAATTTCAACGTTCTAGCTATTACGGTTCATGAGATACAGCGGACAGCGGAGTCTTAGTAATAGGGTCCCGTTTTTACCCTTTGGGTACGGAACCCTAAAAAGCTATTTTTATTATTATCTTTCAACGACCAGTTTCTTCCTTTTTAATGAATCCATAATATTTTTTTATCATTAAGCGATAACAGCACTCTGAATTAAAAAATGTTGAAGCGTACTTAGCAACAAAAACAATAACAATTCGCGAAGAGCAGACATTGAGCAGGGCGCGGGCGGGTTATGAAACTTCTAACATGTCCGTCTATGCATGGATTCAACATGAAAAATAAATTTTGTCGACTGCCGGTAGTAATCCGGATAATCGCGAATCCGTATAAACGAGGTTCCACAGTATATCAAATAGATCTGGTTGGAATTAGCTTTCATAGCCTTATAACCTTTATGACAGACAAGTCTCAGTACATCAAGCGTGTTTGTTGTATCAGTAATTATACTGAGCGATATCTCCCGTCATTTTGTAAAGACCACAATAATAATAAATACGAGTAGGTATTGCGTAGGATTTCTTAATGGGATGGCAAATAAAATGGCTACGCAAAAGAATTCTCTTATTTAGGGAAACATGAGTACCGTAAAAGAAATGTTATATTTAGTACTTCATTATTTTTTTACTATTTTAATGAGATTCAGAAAAAAAATACACATAAGAATGTAGGTGTACCTGAGAGTCTAACTTTGGAAACGAAAACTCTTGTTTTGTCTTGTAATGTATTATTATACAAGACTAGCTTAAAACCCGCGGCTTCGCCCGCGTTGTCTTAGTAGACAGGTACTGGCTTATGAAAATAGCCCGTGGTTTGACCCACATTTGTATTAGTACTTGCTTAAAATTATAAAAGGCTGCCGGTTGGCTTGCGTTGTCTTGGCACTTCCTTAAAATAATAATAGATCGTGGTTTAGCAAAGCATTATCGTATAACGTATTACTTGCAAGGATAATGCCTATGGTTTGGCCTGAATTGTCATAGTATTTGGCTAAAATGATAATAGGTCGCGGTTTGGCCTGCGTATTCTTAGTACTCGCTTAAGATGGTAATTTATAGCCCGCAGCTTAGCCTGCGTTGTCTTAATACTTCTTCAAAATTGTAATAGCCTACCGTTTGGCACGCGTTGTCGTATTACTTGCAATGATAATAGCCCACGGTCTGGCCGCTTTGTTCGAGTAACTGCTTAAAATGATAATACTTCGTGGTTTCGCCTGCATTGTCGTATAACGTATTACTTGAAAAGATAATGCTTAGTAGGCATTATCTTTTCAGGTAATAGGCATTGCCTACGGTTTGGCCTTAATTGTCCCGGTGTTTAGCTAGAATGATCATCGGTCGCGTTTTGGCCTGCGCATTCTTAGTACTTGCTTAATATGGTAATTTATAGTACGTAGCTTGGCTCGCGTTGTCTAAGTACTTGCTTAAAATTACAATAGCCTGCCGTATGGCTTGCGTTGTCGTATTGCTTGCAATGATAATAGCCCATGGTCTGGCTCGCGTCGTTATAGTATTTGCATACTTTAAATGGTAATTTCCCACAGTTTGGCCCGCGTTGTCTTAGTACTTTTTTTGCTTAAAATAATAGCTCTTGGTTTAGCCCACGTTGTCGTATTACTTGCAAGGATAATAATTAGCCCACGGATTGGCCTGCTTTGTCTCAGTATTTGCTTAAATTTACTTGTATCTAAAGCTTATTATGGAGTACGACAATTTTTAGATGATAAATTGCAAAATATTCGAATTAAATTTAATAATAATGATTGTATAATTTTTTTACGTTCTAATGATTATTTTATGGCCATATTGGACCTAACTGATAATTCAATATTTTTGTGATTAGTAGTAAGATCTCAATGTAACACAGTTCAACAATAAATGTTCTTTGACTTTAATAGCCCACGGTTTGGACCACGTAATTTTATAACTTGTCATAAAATAAATACTTAATAAAGTTATATTTTAATATACCTACTGCTTTTTTTTTATAGCGAGAAAAGAATATTTTTCGATTTATGATGAGATATATGACGATCATGAGTTGAGCCATGTAGTTTCCCACTCGTATACCAAATTTTATCCAACTCCATTCGCACGTCATGGTCGGCCAAGTGCGAGTCGGACTCGCGCACGCAGGGTTCCGTACCATATGGGAGCCCATTCCTCTTGCCGTTATTATTATTATTATTATTATTATTATAGCCTTTATTTAACAATCTTATAAACATAGGTATATGGTAAATAAATTTTGATTATGTGTCACCGGTACTGTGATTGTCTTGCGAATTCGCAAAGGCCTCCCCTAGAGCTTGCCATTCACTCCGATTTTGAGTCGCCCTTCTCCACGTAACTCCTGCCTTTTTCCGGATATCGTCTTCCCATCTAAGGCGTTGTCTTCCTTTCCTTCTTTTATATTGCCTTGGACACCATTCCGTTACGTCTTTAGCCCATTTTTCTTTCTTATTTCTGAACAAATGGCCTGCCCACCTCCACTTTAATTTCTTTATGCAGTATGCTACATCGTTAATTTTTGTCTGATATCTTAATGTTGTTAATTTGACTTTATCTTTTAATTTAACGTTTAGCATACTTCGTTCCATACTGTGTTGGCATGTCTGCAACTTTCCTACATTCTGTTTTGTTAGGCTCCATGTTTGACAGCCATATGTCAAAACGGGTAAAATACAAGAGTCGAATATTTTTTTCTTTGCTTTGAGTGGTACCTGAGGATTTTTAAAGACTTCTTTTAAGGACCAGTATCGTTTCCATGCTAACTGTGTTCTATTATTTATTTCTTTTGTTGTTAGGTTCTGTGGAGATATTATTTGTCCGAGGTATGTATACTCTTCAACATATTCGATATTGTTGCCATTTACTGTTATGGTGACTTTGTCATGGTTTGTCATTATTTTTGTTTTTGTAGCATTCATTGCGAGTCCGACTTTATCACTTTCGTATACCAGCTGTTCTAACATCTCTTGTAGGCTTCTTGGATCTTTCGCAATCAGGATCAGATCATCTGCAAATCTTAGATGGTTTAAATTCATTCCGTTGACGTCCAGTCCATAATTATCCCAATCGAGTTTTCTAAATATGTATTCAAGCACTGCTGAGAAAAGTTTAGGTGAAAGTGGATCTCCCTGTCTGACTCCTCTTTTTATAGGGAAATGCTCGCCTTCTCTTTCTGTTCGTATTTTTGCATTCATGTCTTTGTATATATTGTTTAGTATTCTTATGTATTTGTTTTCGACTCCTTGAGTTGCTAGCGCTTCCCATATTTTTGTATGCTTTAGAGAGTCAAAAGCTTTATTGTAATCTACAAATGCTAAATAATATACAATACCATACTCGTGACATTTCTGAATAACTTGTTTAATGGTATGTATATGATCGATTGTAGAAAAATCACTACGAAAACCAGCCTGCTCCCTGGGTTGATTTTCGTCCAGAATCCTCGTTAAGCGGTTGAGCAGTACTTTCGAAAAAATTTTGTATAAATTCGACATCAGGCTGATAGGTCTGTAGTTGGCTATAATATCTTTATTCCCTTTCTTATGGAGCAGTATTACGGTTGATGTGGTCCACTGATGGGGTATATATTCTGAGTCTAGAATTTCGTTAAAAATGTTTGTTAAAGCACCTAGCGCTACACTAAGTGTTCCTATTAGAAGTTCGTTTGTTATACCGTCTTCCCCTGGTGCTTTACCTCTTTTTTGCGATTTGATAGCCTTTTCTATTTCTTCTTTCAGTATGCTTTGAATTCCCTCATTACCATTGATGTTATCCCCAATTTGACTATGGTTTGCGTCTAATGCTTCTTTGTCGCTGTATAACTCTCGGTAGTACTCTGTAGCTATCTCTAATATTTCGATTCTGTTTGTTTTGTTTCTCTTATTTTCGTGATGTTTCATCTTGTCTATCCAGTTTGTGCTTTCCTTAAGCTCTTCCCACGCTTTTTTCACTCCTCCCGATTTTTCTATGCAATAATTTAATATGTTGTTTCTTCTGTTCTGTGTATGCTTCCTGATTTGTAGATTTATTTCTTTGCTTAGATTTTCTATCTTCTTTTTGTTATTTTTTCTATCATTATATAAAGATTTTCTTTGTATTATCAAACTTGCCCCCAAAAGCTTGCCGTTATTAATAGCGAGCAAAAAACTCCTAAAAATCACGTTTGTTGTATGTCCCTTAAATATTTATTTTATTCTATTTTTAGTATTTTTTGTTATAGCGACAACAGAAATACATCATTTGTGAATATTTCAGCTGCCCAACTATTACGGTACCTACGGTGACAGACAGACAGACGGACATCGAAGTCTTAGTAATAGGGTCCCGTTTTTACCCTTTGGGTACGGAACCCTAACTCAAAAAGGAAGTGTATCCCATCTGGCCCGGTGACTTGGCCCGGCGCCGGGCCACATGGGAAAAAAAGTTTTAACTGGCCCGGTGATATACTAACCGGGCCAGATGACACAAGTCAAGTGCCATCGTCCCCGGTAAGGGGAGAAAAGAGGATGCGCCTCGTAATTTGTGAAATACTAACTACATGCATCTATGAAAGGGATTGAACTTGTAAATTAAACTGCTTAGTATACAATAGTCAGTTTCTAAACGGTTTTATTATTTAACAGTTTTATTTAACTTCACTTGCCCGTTTTTTGGGCCAAATCTAGTAATGGAAATTTGACCCTTTCTCGTGCACAGATTGTTATGATATTTAATACACAACCTTAGTTTCGATGACAATACAATTTTATTATTCAACATTGACGTAAACATAAAATGGCTACCGCCACAACATGGGTATCAAATGAAAGGGGATTTTATGGGTTTATTACCAGTGTTACTACCAGTAGCAAGAACATTATATGTTAGTTTATTGAATCAGGCGTTACTTTGCGGAAGTTCATCTTCAAATTCTAATTTCTAATTCAAAGTTGCTGAACGATCAAACTACCGTCACATCGCCTTTACTTCGGTGCGTCACGACGAGTATATAAGAAGCGCCGGCGCGGCGAGCCGTCATTCTTGCGAGTGAGCTCGAAGAGTCAACACGTCCTGAAGATGCCTCGTTTAGAGGCGAAACACGTGTCGAATAGAGTACAGTAAGAATAAGGGTGCTATTTATTGACTAAGTATTTTTTCAATTATTTTATACCATTTTTTATAAATAAATCATATTTGTAATTTTAACATATTAATTAAATATTTTTTTTTTTTCAGGTTTACTACATTTTTTAAATAGATTACTAATCACTATTTTTGTTACAGGTTTAAATTTTTTTTTTTTTTTTTTTTTTTTTTTTTTTTTTTTTTTTTTTTTTTTTTTTTATTATTTTAAACGGATTAATTAAAAATTTTGTTTCAGGTTCATTCATATTTTGTAAACATACCTAAGCCTGACTTTTCTAACCTGACCTAACCATAGTCGAACCATGATACAGTTTGATGATTAATTATTAATTTTGTTTGTGATTTAATTTGAATTTTGAATAGTACCCTTAACTTATATGACTACGACAGAGCGGAAATACACTAAACATTTATTCAAAACAAGAATTTGAACATTATATGTATTACCGTTCTTACTACTGCAGTTGAAAGTTGTTAGAACAGCAATAAAAAGTTACCCGTGTTACTACCGTAAAACTAAAATAACTAAAAGAAACAATAGTTGACCAGTCATGTTAAAGTTGCATGACAGGTGTCAAAGTGATAGCTGTAATTCTGGAATTCATAATAGAGTTGCATTACACATGTCTAAGTGACAGCTGTCAAACTTAAAAATGGTATAGTAACGTAACTGGACTTTTGCTGTCTCTGCAAAAGTGAGAAATTCAACAAAATCTATATTTCAGATGACAGATGTCAAACTTCACTAAAGTGACCGATCTCGTCGAGTCGTCACTCTCACAAAGAAAGTAATGCTCAAGAATCAACGGATGGAAATAAATCATTTTTAAGTTTGACAACTGTCACTTTAACACCTGTCATGCAACTCTAGTATGAATTCTATATGACACCTGTAACTTTGACATCTATCACGTTGACACCTGTCGTGCAACTCAAGCATGACAGGTCACATTTTGTTTTTAGTACATAAAACCGTTTAAATAAACCTTCCTCTTGAATGACTCTATCTATTTAAAAAAACCGCATCAAAATCCATTGTGTAGTTTTAAATATATAAGCATACATAGGGACATGGGGACAGCGAGTTTGTTTTATACTATGTAGTGATAGTGAAATCCCTTTCATAGATGCATGTAGTTAGTATTTCACAAATTACGAGGCGTATCCTCTTTTCTCCCCTTACCGGGGACGATGGCACTTGAGTTGTGTCATCTGGCCCGGTTAAGATATCACCGAGCCAGTTAAAACTTTTTTTTTCCCATGTGGCCCGGCGCCGGGCCAAGTCACCGGGCCAGATGGGATACACTCAAAGGCCAGTACAGGTATTCATCATGTTTCATTAAGTCATTAGAAATTTAATTTCGTTTATTCTGAACTCAATGACAATCTCGCCCATAACCGTTTACGCGGTCAAAAGTGATCGAGACACTTGTAGGACTTTCAGACATTCTCTGACCAAGTACAGACGAAAAAGTAGCACACAAGAAGGTACATTTTATTTGAAAAATACATAGCGCACCTACATCTAGACGACAGGCATGTTCTAGGATTCCATTATACTCATCATTTGACTAACTTTTACTATGATACCAACCCAGAAATCACGTAAATAAAATTAGCTGTTCAACACAAAAAATTTATCGACCCGCGACAAAATGTAAAAAATAGGTAATTTTCGCTTTTTCAGGGTAGTTCCCATAGTAAAGTAAGTAGTTATTGATCCGTATGTACCCTAAGTTCAAGTCTATTGGCTCACAAAATAAAATCGTTCATAAACTATTAGGGGCCCATTTTGCCCCCATTGAAGGATCTAAATTATCTCAATTTAATTCTAGAAATTTCACTACGTTTAAAAAAAAACGCGATCAAGTTATTTTTCACGCTTATATATGATGTTTGGTCTAGCGTTAGACAAGGAATCCGGGACTTTTCCCAGGACGTTAATAGTCATATATTAGTTAAAAGGGTGAGCTATTTTCAAACAATATTGCATCGGTTTTCGAACAGTCATTTAGTACTTTTTTAGGAAATTGATATCCTGAAGGACCCACTGAAATTTTCCGGGATAGCAGTACCCCAAGTGGTAATTTGTGTTATTGTCTAGCGTCGTACCAAATTTCGTTAGAATTCATTTACCCCTTTTATCTTAGCTTTATAATTGATTATTTTGGCTATTGTTAAGAAACCCAATAGATTTTCCGGGATAAAATAGTTACTGTATTGAAACATGTTGTGTGCTTTCTACATACCTACCAGATTTCATTTATAACCGTTCAGCTCGTCTGATGTAATTATTGATGCTTTTTTCACCAACTTTGGGAACTTATCTGACCCGTTAGATAAGGAAAATTCGGAAAAACAGGAAGAAACGTAACTTTTATTTTATTTGTTAAGCATAAATAAGTTTTAAGTCAATCGGTAAAGGTAATAAAAAATTAAATGCAAACAAAAAGGGCCCGTTTTACCCCGTTAGAGGTCGATTTTTCGAAATTTTCGTCCTTTGTGCTTCATTACGTTGTACATTGTACCTATGTTCGAAATTTCAAGTCTCTATCTTTAGTGGATTGGGTTGTAGCCTAAACTGATTAATTTTGGCTATCCCTAAAGATCCCCATAGAATTTCCGGGATAATAATAGTTCATGTGTTGAAACATGTTGTGTGCTTCCTCCATACCAGATTTCATCCATAACCGTTCAGCTCGTTGGATGTAATAGACGCTTTTTTCACCAACTTTGGGACCCAATTTGACCCCTTAGATAACGAATATTCGGAAAAACAGGAACAAACGTAACTTTTATTTTGTTTGAGTAGCATGTATACAAAGTTTCAAGTCAATCGGTAAAGGGAATAAAAAGTTACATACAAACGAAAAAGGCCCGTTTTACCCCTTTAGAGGTCGATTTTTCAAAATTCCGTTCTTAGTGCTCCATTACGTGGTCCAATGTATCTTTGTTCCAAATTTCATGTTCGTATCTTTAGCGGTTTGGGCTGTAGGCTGTCTGTCAGTCAGTCACTCAGCGAAGCCTTTTATATAATAGATGTTAGAACATAACAATCAGTTATATTTTAGTACTGTACTGTACTGTATCATACTTTTAATAGTCCACTGCAGGACGCAGGCCTACCCACGAAGGGTGATCTGGCCAAATCCACCACGCTGGCCCAGTGCGGGTTGGTATAATATTGTAGTACACGGATTCAAATAGTCCACTGTAGAGCATAGGACTACCTATAAAAGGCGGTAATCAAATTAGATAATTGTTTTACTGTGCGCAATTATTTACCATACTTTAATGGATTTTTGAGCTACTGTACTCGTACACACTTTGCAAAATCTTTGAGGTTTATATGGTTACATATCAGTCACTTAAGCTATGAAAATGAAAGTTAAATATATAATTCATAATGCATGTTTTCTCATTACATTTTCTTTCATCAAACAGTCAGTAAAGCTGGATACATAACTTTTGCTCCCATTGGTACATGACAGGTTTTAAACCCACCACCTAACAATTTAAAGCGTGCGTTACTACCACTAGGCTAGCATGGCTTCCAAAATATAAAATGAATTGTATAGAGCAGTAAAATAGCTCACATATTTATTCAATGGAAAATAATCTTTCCTAGAGCTAGTTGGCACACTTTAGTATGAGTCAGCTGAGAGGCTCTCACGGTGCGTTAAGCCACTGACAATACTGACGCCGCTCTCTAAGAAACATAGACAAAATAAATACATAGACTTGAAATATCCATAGTACGGAAATTAATTTCTATAAAAATTTGAGGAGCAATACACAAACAACAAAACAAATCATAAAACACTCAAAAAACAACTAATTGTACCTAATACGCTTTTGACAAAACTGGTCCCAACTCAGCATAATGCTGGTTGCGCTTACGAAAAACCAGCGCTGGTGTTCTGTTTAAGATATCACGTACCGGCAAGTGACGCGTAGGACGTCCACCCACAAGGACAGACAACCTTATTGAAATCGCCGGACCGGTTTTATTGGAACTCTATAAGACAGGCCTATATCCAGCAATGGACTTTCTATGGCTGAAAAAAAGAAGACCTATAATAAGTATCTGCATGTACTACAAGTAAGATGTCTCACAATATGGATGACATTACTAAGTTAATCTAAAAATATCTACATGCAAGCAAGGCACTTATTGTTGTCGTTTCTACAATAGGACATCCACTGCTTGACATAGGCTTCCCCTATCTCGAGTAAAGGCTAACATCCAGTGCGATCCTTCAGTAGTCTGTCCACCTCGTAGGAAGACGTCCTACGCTGCGCTTGCCGGTGCGTGGGTGCCACTCGAAAAGTTTACGACTATATCGGTCATCATCTTTCCGTACAATGTGCTCTGCCTACTGCCATTTCAACTTGCCAATCCGTTGGGCTATATCGGTAACTTTGGTTCTACTTCGGATTTCTTCATTTCTTATTTGATCCCGCAGAAAGACTCCGTGCATAGCCCTCACTTATGTACCTGTGATAGAATGTAATTTTCGCACTTCTTTGCGTAAATAGACGCAGTAAACCCGTTCTAATGTTCCTTTTTTAAGATTTTCACTGCACAAAGCTGAATTTGATAGAGACGACGCGACGGTGGCCAGAGCTCTTTGTCCAGGTTTTGCGTGCTAGTAGTTTACTAATTAAACTTTCGCTTTCGCGTATGGCTCCATACATTTTTGTCAGTTCTTCTTTGTTTACACCAGGGGCGCTGTACATAAATGTACAGTGTCATACGAAAACATCTTTAGTTTCAATCAAGTTACGTATAAACCTGGACTAAACATCTGGAACAAAATATGAATAAAACGGCGAGCGAACAAGAATGAGCGCAATATACGAATAGGATAGAGCCTCTCCATATGTTTTCTTCCCACGGAGAAGCCACAGCAAATAGCGAATCTTTTCTTATTGTCTTCGACATTCAGGGACGCAGCCAGAACTCTTACAATACAAGGATTTAGAGGAAAATCTGTGACAAACTGGGAACTGTACGGTTTTTACTTGTTAAGCTTCCAAGTAGGTCGAGCCAATTGATGGCAAAATGTGGCTCACATACAAAAATACATTTTCCCTAAGTAAGTTTGTATAGGCTAACACAGCTAGCATACGCACCATGAGATAATATTATCGACTAATGAAAATGTAACAAAATATCTCACTAGACAGGGTTATTGGTAATCAATAAGCATCCATTTAGGGGCTTATTCTGTACATCACAACTAACAACTATTGTTCTGCGACTTTTGTCAAAACTAAAAATAAAAACAGCTGTTCCATACATTTTGTCGAGGGTGATCGATATTTTTTTTATGGAACAGCAATATTTTATAGTTATGATAAACAAATAATATATATAAAAGTCTTTGAACAAATTTGATTACTTCAGATGTACAGAATAAGCCCCTAAAGGGCTAATTAATAATCAACAACCCTTTATACTTACGTTTGTCTCATTAGGAAACATCAACAAAATTATGTCATGGTTAGTAGGTACCTGCGATTACGCAGACGGTCGCTATGCTAGCTGGTTGGTGTTAGGGTTTTAAGCCGCTTAGGGTTTTTAACCTATTGCTAAACGGTTAAATAGATCGCAGCCTATAATTTACCGAGTCATCCGACTCAAGGCAGCGTTCAGTGTTAAATACCAGTTTTAATGTCGCGATGACTACCACCACTTAAAACTACCAGTAACTTTTGCATGTCTATGATTCTCCCCTTTGTAATGCGTTGATTCAGAATACGATTTATAACATAGAATGCCATCTCTACGCTGAACTGTGTATATAAAATGTACCTACATGAGATGACACACTAACATAATGCCACGTGTGTGATTTTTTTATAGACCATTTAGACAAAGCCATAAGTAAAAACTAAAATTTAGCTCATAAATAAATTTCTGACAAATTATCTACACAACTTTGAATAATTATTTTTCGCAAAATATAGCAAACCGCCTTCTATCGTGTACAAAATTCGATTATTTCGATCGGATTGTTTACATTTTTGTTAATTTTTTTAAAACTGCTCCGCTGATTTCTGTAAAATTTCAATGGGACCACCTCGGGAGTATACTCTTTTGAACTAAAAATATTTTATCGATTCGGTTCACAATTGGCGGAATTCTCGTTGAACATACACAAAAAAAAACATACAGACGAACATAGAACCTCCTCCTTTTTGGAAGTCGGTTAAAAAACAAAGCTAACTCCCAAAAGTTGGCCACGCAATAATATCGTATAAATCCAGCTCTCCAAAGTTTTAAGTCCAGTTTTTACCCGTGTTTGTTTTATGATAATGCATAGCAGCCACGCTAGAATTTATGGCTTTACTTTAAAGAGGGTGGAATAAATACGTAATTCGCGATGAGTAAATCTTCTATAACTACGTTATTCATCTTCGTGCAATTTTACGAAGCAACTTAAGGCCAATTTCAGAAGAAGCAACTAAAGTAAAATTCGATAACCGCAATTAAGCAACGTCACGGTCAGTATTTGGATGGGTGACCGCGGGTGGCATTTTCCAACTGAGCGCTACCTTAGTTCAGATGACCCGTTAAACGTTAAAGTAGAGTTGAGTTATCAGGACCGTGAGGGAAGATGCTTGAAATATTCATAGAATATTAAGTTGTATGTTCCTTCAAAAATAAATAATTAAATCATAATAATATATATTAAGGGAAGCTTCCATACGGTACGGAACCCTTGGTGCGCGAGCTCGACTCGCACTTGGCCGATTATTTATTTTTAGTTTCACAACGCCGGCGCAACCAGCTACGTGCAACTCGCAACGTAGGTCGCTCAGGCATCCGTTGCTTACCAGTTTATGTGAGCCATAATAAAATCGTCTGAAATCGGCCTAAATCTTCATGACTAACTGCGTTATTCATCTCCGTGCAACTTTACGAAGCGGCTTTAAAGCACGGTTTAGAAATATGAGAACTCTACGCTCACCGGAGTTAAGCGGTTGAGTGTTTTCGTGGTAGCGAATAGCTATGTGCGGGAATAAGATGTGTTGATCAGTTTTTAAGCGACTTCCAAAAAGGAAGAAGTTCTATTTTCATCTGTACGAATTTTTTTGTGTATGTTCATTGATATGTTCGCCAATTGCGAACAGAATCAAAAAAAGCTTTTTATTCGAAAGGGTATACTCTAGAGGTGGTCCCATATAAATTTTATCGAAATTAGCCGAGCCTTTTTTGAAAAATCGACTATAATGTAAAAATTGTATACAACAATTCGAGCGAACTATTCGAATAAGTCGGTTTTGTCATTTTTATGTGTGGAATATTGTGTGAATCTTGGTGATTGTATCATTCTCAATAGTAGGTTTCGGGACAAACTGTGGCGGGTGGTTCTTCTAACCTAAAATAAAACTCAACTGAAAAGACTGTAATTCTCATCAGTTGAAATTTCAATAGTACATTGTACACCTAATTATTTGATATAAAACCTTTTTGAGATTTGAGGTTTGTATGTTTCCCTCCCGCCTCTTTTTCTAATAATTTCATACAAAACCTTTTTGAGGTTTAACGTTTGTATTTTTTTCACGTTCGCTGCTAAAAACAAAAGAAATCTAGCCGGGCAGTAATGGATTTTCATACAATATTCCTGCCCTGCTTCGGAGGGAAGCAATGAAATTCCATTTAACTTTTCCCGCCGCACATTTTTAAAGGAGAAATTACGAACTTTGTAACCCGTTTATGAACGAGTAATAAGACATTTTCCGAGTGGGTGTGGTATAAAATATTTTTAACATAACTATAGCGCGCATAACAGACTTGAACCGTGAACAGACTTCGAATAGTTCGCACGCATCGATGTAGTAATTTTCACATTTATGTTGATTTATCAAAAATTGCTCAGCCGATTTCGATAAAATTTAAATGGGACCTGCACCTATAAAGTACTCGTATGATCTACCAAACAGAAAAGAAATATTTAAATCAGACTACACTGTAAAAACTATGCGTTACTTTAGTTATACATGACGTATCCGTTCGTGTGTGGAATACTGCTGCCATCTTTGGGATGGCTCGGCTAAGTATCAGCTCGAGGCCTTGGAATCGGTGGACTGGCGTGCTGTCCGGCTTATAGGTGATGAAAAGTTAGTTGCAAAAAAACTTCCTTCCTTCCACTCGACACCACCAAAACGACACCATCCGTGGTGTCGTATGGAATCTCTAGTCCATACGACACCACCCTAGCGATGTCCAGAAACGCGTGTTTTTGACTAACAGCTCCCAGTTCATTAAAATAAATAAATAAATATCAGACAACATCACATACATTGATCCGACCCCAAAGTTATTATTTCAAGTTATCTATAGTTAAACGATAATTAATAAAACAGAGTTTATGACATATTATTTTTTTATTTTTGGAGTTTTCATATCAACAACTTTGTATGTAGGTAACCTCACTATTAGTCGGTGGTGTCGTATGGACTAGTGATTCCATACGACACCACCGATGGTGTCGTTTTGGTGGTGTCGAGTGGGAGGAAGGTAGCATAGCCTGGAGCATCGCCGTAGGGTTGCGAGTCTGTCCATTTTCTATAGGATTCATTTCGGAGAGTGTGCATCTGAGCTGCACGACCTTATCCTCCATCCCCTTTTTGCTACAGGACAAGTAGGAGGACGCCACATTACCACCCTTACACTGTCGATTTTCCTTCGGTACGAAGCGGTTTGACTCAACATTTCTGATTCGTACCGCCAGGTAATGAAACAGTCTTCCTGCTTTCCTGTTTCCTTAGAGATATAATCGAAAGCTTTTCAAGGTCAGAGTAAATAGTTTCTAGGTCTGCGTGTTTTATCTTCGACCACAACGTTGCTTACAATCAGGCGAGTTGGTGGTCAAGCGCGGACTTATTCGCGATAAAAAAAATACATAAAAAAATATGCGCATCGACTTGTTCTTCTCCGTTTCCTCGGTTAAAAATACAACATATTCGACCTCTCGATATTCGATCGTAGCTTAACTTCAATGATCGCCACCGAACACCTAGTCAAGCTACGCTAGGAGCGCTACGCTATAATCATACGTGACCAACCCCGACAGACCTCACCTAATGGCACCCGTATGAAATGTAACGAGAACAGGTTTTTTAGGGTTCCGTCCCCAAAGGGTAAAAACGGGACCCTATTACTAAGACTCCGCTGTCCGTCTGTCCGTCTGTCTGTCTGTCACCAGGCTGTACCTCATGAACAGCTATAAAACTAGAAAGCTGAAATTTTCACAGATGATGCATTTCTGTTGCCGCTATAGCAACAAATACTAAAAACAGAATAAAATTAAAATTGAACCTGACTTTTACAACAAACCTGAATTTTATCCGTTTTTCGCTCGATATTAATAATGGTAGAAGGTAGATGCTTCAAATATTCACAGAATATTTAGTCGTATATACAATACTATACAATTTAATAATACAAAATTAAATTTAAAAAAAAAATATTTATTTACGGGGAGCTCCCATACAATACGGAACCCTGCGTGCGCGAGTCCTACTCGTACTTGGCCGATTTTCTGAAACTTGCTCAGGGAATAGACGTATCATGATCCGGGATCTGGGCCGTGTTCTAGATTCCTAATCGCGATGATGAAGCTTTTTCTTTCAAAAATCTCCACGTTTTCAAAAGCGAACTACGTGTTTACGGTAGCTGTAGTATTCGTCGCCGCGTCGCTTATGATAAATTAACATCAATATTTTAGGATTAACTTAAATATCACAGTTTAAATTTAGCGGACTTTTCATTTACAGTATATTTGAACTAGTTTCTTTAGTTCGTTTCTTGAAATATCTTGCATATTTTAATAATAAAACTACTATTAGTGGAAGAGCCTGGAGCCCACGACACAGGATACCCTAGTGTGGGCTTTTAGTACTATGATTTTTTAATAAATATTTAATTTTTTCTCAATAAGATAAAAAATTAAATAATTTATACTGTTTATTTTAAAAGTCACTCGTAATGAAATGTCTCGTATCACGTCTGTTTTTAAACGGTTTCATTTAGCTTACCCCGTTTGTTTTCTGGGGTCAAATTTAGTCATTGAAATTTCACCCTCTTCCTGTCAACCGAAAAACCTGAAATTTAGTATACGCATTTGGTTTTGGTGATAATACAATTATATATATTCAATATTATTGTAAATCCAAGACGGCTGTCGCTACGAAATGGCGGATGACCTATTTTTTTTTAATCCCATCAATATGGGTAATAAATGAAAGGGCTTTTCACGTAAAACACAGCTTGCAGTAACAAAGTAAAATCTAAAAACACAAAAATAAAATTGGTGAAAAACTTTTTTTAAACAGACGGTTTTATGTAATAAAAGCTAAAATTTATTAATAAAAAAATAAAATCGTGGGGCGCAACGTAAATAATGAAATTTGCAAGGCTTATTTAGATTTTAGTACATATAACCGTTTGACTTAAAAAAGGTTTTTTTACTCCATTTTATATTTTAGTAGGTATATCGAAAGAAAACCAAATAAATGAGATGACTGCGAATTTATTAGCATTACTGTAAGATTAAGTTGTGTTTATCAATATGATCAATTTTTTTATGGGGCCAATTTGTAATACAAACGTGGGTGTCTTCATATCCCGAGTACCTAAATGGGTAGATATATTCTAGGTAAGCGTGCTACACCCTAGACATCATAAAATATAGCATAATATAGCTCACCTACTATGGGGTTGAAGTCAAGATAACAAACGAAATCATCCCACGTAGAGAGAGAGGCAACAGAGTGCAATTTTCCAAATAAGTTACTTTTTATGACGTATTACAGGTAGCGGTCGTTTTTTTTTTTATTATTTATTTATATTTTATTTTATTTACGAAAGTGGAACCAGCCGCTAGCTACAGGTCGCGGCACATAATTATAGCGCTGAGCGAAGTATTGAGAGGATGGCTACTTAAGGGCTTAGTATGACGCAGCCATCCCCTCCATACTTCGCTCAGCGCTACACTTATATGCGGTATACGAGTATAAGTATAGCGCTGAGCGCCTGACCTGTAGCTAGCGGCTGGTCCCACTTTCGTAGGATTGACCAAATATTTATTTTAATAGAGAACAATTATTTCTTTTGAAACACGATTATTTAGAAACTGTGTATTAAATTGAAAGAGGGTAATTTAGTAGGTCATTATTAAAAACAATCAAATCAAATCAAAAGAAAAAAAAACAAAAAAAAGTTTAGTTCAGTTTTATCAATAAACTAGCAGCCTCCCTAATTTAAAAAAAAATATAATGTAGCCTATGGCACCCGGGGATTGTGTAGCTTCCCAACAGTGAAAGAATTTTTCAAATCCGTTCAGTAGTTTCGGAGCCTGATCAATGCAAACAAACAAACAATCAAATCTTTTTTCTTTATAATACTACTAGCTTTTACCCGCGGCTTCGCCCGCGTTATATTTTGATTTTGGCTTATGTTTATGTCGGCTGCGAAACCTAACCTAACCGACAAATATCAAAATACCTTAGAGGAATGCTTTTGTTGGTTAAGTTACGGTTGGAGTGTATATACACCCCCCCCCCCCCCCGTGTATTCTCGCCTTGTCGTGGGGGAGATCTGAGGCAGCTGAAAAGGCGGCGCTCGAAGTCTCCCTCTTCTTTGGGTCTTTTCCCCCAAGGAAGCTTAGAGGCTGGCACTCGAGGTTCAGCCGCTTTTAACTAAAGCAGCTGAGAGGATGGCCGGAAGGTTGCATGCCTTATGAGGAGTGTCGCAACTTAGGCGGGCTGCAGTGCCGCTCTTGCGACGCTGCATCCGAGGATTTTTTTTATTATTTCGCGAATTATATCCCTGTTCCTAACTATTGCTTTTTTACAAATATTTGTGCCAAAATTCGATAAAATTGTTTCTAAGGTTTTTAGGTGTTAGATTAATTCCAATTTTTTGTTCTAAATCAAATCTCTGCTTTCCATAAATTGGGCATTCCAAGATTATGTGCAGTGGAGTCTCCTCTTTTGTGGGTTCACAGATGCACGATGGGCTTTCCCTCAACTTAAATCGATGTAAGTATTGGGAAAACTCACCATGCCCCGTCAGCACTTGAGTTATGATTCCCACTGGTGCTATTTCTCTTACGATCTTGTTTGCCGCCCTTGCATCCGGAAAATATGTTTTGGTTACCGCCGCTGTGTGTCCATCCTGATACCGCCGGTTCCACTCGTCAAGAGAGTCCTTTCGGATTTCTCGCTTGACGAATGAAACGGGGCAGTTATCGTAAATAGGTCTGCACTTCGAGTGCAGTGCTGCTTCCTCTGCTACCTGGCCCGCTCTCTCATTTCCCTCCATCCCCGCGTGCGCTTTAATCCAATAAAGTTTCACTATTTTATTTTGTGCGTGTAGTAACTTTATGTTAGCTGTGAATTTACTGCTAAGGGATAATAATAATAATAATAATAATAAATCGTTTATTTGGACATAAGATAACAATGTTCTTAGTACTAATTGACCCAAAGGCTCCTAAACTAGTTAAAAACTGTTTTTTAGGAGCCGATGGCTTCTCCTTAAAGTATTCACAATACATTTGTTAATATTATGCCATTAATAGATTAAACTAAGGGATTTCCTTCATCAAAAAAATTTTTTTTTTAGAATTTTAACTTATTTAACAACTATATATTTACAACCTATTCAACATGCATATTGTGTGTGTGTGTGTGTGTGTGTGTGTGTGTGTGTGCGTGTCATATATTGTGCAGTTATATTTTTATGTTAATTACTAATCAGGTTTAATTCGTAAAATCACGTTACTCAGTAAAATTTAGTAAATTAAACAATTTTGAAAAAAATATTTGGTCTAAAAATAAAAACTTTCCAAAATAGATTCTGTCTCATAGTAGTCATATTTTTTCAGCCATTGCTGAATTACGGTTTTGAGCTCTCTATCAGTAATTTTATCTATGCTGCCAATTTTGTTCAGTTTATGGTACAACCTTGTAGCAACAACCCTAAATTGTTTTTGAGCATACCTTGTGCGTACCATTGGTACAGTCAAAGCGTAATTTTTACAGTCAACTAATGATACCTTCGTATACTTTCGTAGATAAAAAGTTTTCGTATTGATAGTACATTTGCCTTTTCATAGACATCTGTAGTTGGGTGTCTGTAGCGGAGGTACATCATCACCTTGAGGATACAGCGTTGAGCACGCTCAGCTGTTATTAGATGTGTTTTGTCTGCGCTTCCCCATACACATATACAATATCTAATGATGCACTCACATAGTCCCCGGTAAGTTTGAATGATTAATTTAAAATCCGCTACTGTCCGAAGCGTCTTGAATATATATATCATTTTTCTAATTCTGGAGGCTAGAGAAGTAATATGTGTAGTCCAAGAGAGTTTGTCGTCGAGTAGTACCCCAAGATATTTTATGTAACTAACTCGCGTTAAGGTAGAACAGTTGCACGAGTTGCAGGTGCTCAGCCTGTTTAGAATACGATTACACGGGTATGTGTGTATTTTTATACTGTCTAAGTTCACATTAGGAGCACCCGAGGTTCTTTTACTAAAACAGAGGTATTTTGTCTTGTCAGTATTTAGTGTTAGAAGACTATCTTCCAGCCAACTGGTCACACTTGAAAGACATTCTTCTGTTAATTGTTTAACTTCATGCCATGTTTTTTGATGACACAACAAGACTGTATCGTCGGCAAACATAAAGAGATCCAAGCCTGGTTTCGTTTTAGTACAAAGTTCATTGATATAAATGAGGAACAGTATTGGACCTAATGTACACCCTTGTGGTACGCCGAATACACAGCCTGCTATATCACTCTCATACCCAGCAACTCTAACCCGCTGTGTTCTACCTGTCAAGTAGTCTGCAAACCATTTCAAAACCAAACCTCGAATACCGACATTTTCTAACCTTGTCAACAAAATGGGAATTGACACCGTATCGAAGGCTTTCTGCAAATCCAGGAAGACTCCGACACATTTGTCACCCTTGTCCAAGTAGGATGTGATTAATGATGTTAATGTCAGTATCGCATCTTCAGTTGATTTGCCCTCTCTGAAGCCGAATTGATTTTTATCCAAAAGGCCGTTTTTCTCCAGGTAAGTCACCACTCTTTTCTTAACTATCTTCTCCAGAACTTTAGAAATTGTAGACAAGAGAGAAATGGGCCTATAATTTGAGGGACTTGATTTGTTTCCAGTTTTGTAGACTGGACATACGACAGCCTGTTTAAGAATAGCTGGAAAGACGCCCGTCTCCATACTAATGTTGCATATATGTGCAATAGGTTCTGCCAAAAACATGACAAATTTTTTTAGTATTGTGCTGGAAATATTGTCCCCACCAGGAGCACTGTTCGATTTTAAGCCAAAAATTATATTTCTAACCTCTACTGGGTCTGTTGGTGTAAAGGACATGGAGTTGACTGGTGAGTTAGAATTTTTTGCAAGATTTGCCAGCTCAGGCTCAGATTTGTTCAATTTCTTTAATGTTTTATCAGCAAGTTCAGCACCAATTGACGTAAAGTATGAATTTACAGCATTTAGTGATTCGGAAGGGCTACTTTGGTGCTTTAGTAAATCACTCGAGGGCGTTTTTGATTTTGTGAAATTGCAAACTTCTTTTACAATTTTCCATGTCTCTTTTGCGTTATTTTTGTTACTGTTAAGTTTTTTAGTATAGTAATCTTTTTTCAAATTTTTTATAATACTGTTACATATATTTCTATAATTTTTGTACTTATTATTTATATCTACATCATTTGGATTCATTTTAGCTTTTTCGTGTAGTCTATCCTTCTTTCTAATACATCTAACAACTCCTAACGAAATCCATGGCTTAAGTGGTTGATTTCTTTTGGACATTATTTTTGTTTGAGTATTCATATTAATAATATTGTTAAGTTTAAGTGTGAGCAATTCCGTCGCTGAATTAGCATCACCACATTCTAGTATGTCGTGCCATGATTCGTTCGTGAAAGTTTCTTGCAACCCTTCAAAGTCTAACGTAACTTTTTTGTATGTGGTAGTTGATTTGTTCAGTTTTGAATTATCTATATGCAGAAGTATAGCAGAATGATCAGTCAGTTTTTGTTCAAATACTACGGTTTTCCATTCCCCAATCGTTTTGACCATAAAATGATCTAGACATGCTTTATTCCGAGTAGGAAGGGTGATTCCTTGTCTTAGACCATGAACCGCCATCAAGTTTAAGTACATTTGCGCTGGTTTTGATAAACAATCTGATATGGTGTCTATATTAACGTCCCCTGTTAAAATTATACTTTTAGAGGTAATACTGTGTATTATGTTGTCTAGAGAGTAAAGGTAATTTGTTTCATTGCTAAAAGATGGAGGATGGAAGGAAGATACGCCAACTACCGTTTCCAGTGCAGACCTGGAGTCACAAAAGATTTTTGCTTTTTCGGTAGCCTCAAGAAGTTCCAATAACTCGGCCTGGTACACGGAGCACCAATCGGCCAATTTCAGCTTGCGGGTACTGATCTCAGCGGCATCATCCCAAATGGATAATGCCGCCCCAACTTTCCCTTTAATTTTGCTGCCGTCTGTAAATATGTTAATTTCTCGGTTAAGATTTTGTTCTAGTGCTGCTCCGTCTGCCAGACATATGAACTCCAGCTCCTCCTGCTGCGCTGGGTGTGGCTTCTTTTCTGTCTCTCTATCTCCAGTTACTTGCTGGGAATAACCTTTCTTAGTTTCATAAAGCAAGGCTGCTTCCTGGACTCTGATATGACAGCCGAGGATTAGGGGCCGCCGCGGTGGGATATATGGAACTGGTGGTGTGGGTGCCGCCACCTACCCTACCTTCCGCTAGGCCGTCAACGTGTTGGCAGACGCAGTGGGGCTGCAGGGGAAGAGAGGTGTCGGTATCGCGATGGCCGTTCTCACTGCCCTCTGCAGTTGAAGAGGCAGGCGCTGGGCTACTATGACTGACCCGCTGCACTGGGACCAGGGCGTTGGAATGCTGTCTGACGTTCAGTACTGGTTAGTCCCGAGTGGTGGATGACGATGTGTCTTGTGCTCCGAAACACTCCATCATTATGGCGAGAGCGCAAGCTCCGTTATGGAGCCTGAGTCTGGGCTAGCGCTGTTGAGTTCCGCGAAGGAGTGCGAAAAATGTAGGAACGTCCTAAACTTGCCATGACAGGTTATTTCTGGCACTTAGACGGCTGCTACCGCAGCCCGCCCACTTAGTTTTTATCCTATCCTACGGGAACTGTTAAAGTTTTTGCGATAAAAAGTGGCCTATGTCACTTTTCGTCTTTCAAACTATATTCATGCAATAAGCCAAGGTAAGTTGCTCCGTTGCTGAGAAAAATTTATTGTTAAGTCCTACGGGAACCACAATTTTTTCGGGATGGAAAGTATCCTATGTCACTTTCCGTCTTCCAAACTATGCCCACCCCAAATATCAAGTCAATCCGTTGCTCCATTGCTGAGAAACAGTTATTGTCCTATCCCATGGGAATCACGAATTTTCTCGAGATAAAAAAGTATCCTATTATCACTTTCTGTCTTTTAAACCATAGGTATCCATACCAAAAATCAGGTCAATCTTTTGCTCCGTTGCTGCGTCAAAGAGGAACAAACCAACAAACTTTTTGGATTGATATTAAAGTATGATGATTCTGTACCATAAAGGTAGAATAAAGAAACATGTTAAACCTCTAATGATAAAAGATTTAAAAATATTTTTAATGTCAGACAAAATGACGGCCTGGTATTAAACGTCATAGTAACATGTAGCATGCGGGGAAAAAACATTTTATCCAATTTTAATGTCAGTTGTCATTTTCAATCCATACTTTATTTCCTCTTCAAGGGGATAAAATGGTGGAAAAACAATTTGTCCCCTTGCCATGCTACTTGTGATTTATAAAAGTCTGCAGACAATGTCACCTGTCATCTAATTACGTTTGGCTGTGACGTTTCGTTAGTCCATATTAGCGTCATAGAGGAATTAATCACTTAGCGTCTTTGTGATAGTGGCGACAGTTTCGCTTTTGATGGTTTTTGTCCTATCCTACAGGAACTATGCAATTTTTCGGGATAATAAGTATCCTAAAGCTCCTTCCGCCTTTTAAACTATGTCCATGCCAAAAATCTAGTCAATCCGTTGCTCCGTTGGTGCGTTAAAGAGTAACAAACCAACAAACCAACAAACTTTTCGGATTTATAATATTAGTAAGGAAGTAAGGATAGATGCACATAGCACGTACCTACTACGTAAATGTCGAAATGATGAAGGACTATTTATACACAAGCCACTGTTATTTCGGTAGGAGTGGGTCAACAAGGAATGTATGCCAAACTTGAGAATGTAAGGGAAGCTATTCAAATTTCGGCCCGCTATTCGGAAACCTTTCGTCTCTTCCTCATTCCTTATTGACAACTATTTTATGCGAAACAATATCTAATATCTTTTAGCAACATTGTTATTTGACCTATTATTGAGGTTTAGTAGTAGATAAATATTTTGAGATGAGTACAATTCGCGGCATAGAAGTCTAGCGCTGAGCGAAGTGTGGAGGGGATGGCTGCGCATGAGTTTAGTATAGCGGTCAACATGCGCAGCCATCCCCTCCACAGTACCCTCAGCGCTAGACTTACGTAACTAACGTTACGTACTGTAAATCAAATAATGAGCTATCTAATTCTTTTGCATTTATAAGTTTTATCTGCAGTGTCGTCAGCTCACTAATCTTTTGAAACTACTCAAAATTATCATCGTGTTACCTATAAGCGTCCACTATTAGACATAGGCTTTCTCTATGTAGGTATCAGCCATAGGATGTCCAATGCTGGGCATAGGCTTTCCCCGATATAAGTACCTATTTCCAAGGCTGGTTAAAAGTAGCCTGCATTCAAGGCGTTCCCGAGATCTCTCAGGTATCAGTCCACTTAACAATTCAACATTGAACTAGTTTGTACTCAATGTACTCAAATTAAATAGTTTGTACTTTTTATTGTGAACAAGCGATCCGCCCCGGCTTTGCACTGGTGTATTATACATATATCAACCTTCCTCTTGAATCATTAAAATCTATCTATTAAAAAAAACACATCAAAATCCGTTGCGTAGTTTTAAAGATATACTCGTAAGCATACAATTACATGGGGACAGACTGCGGGAAGCAACTTTATACTATGTAGTGATGATTTTGAAGAATGCAAACGAATGTGTACAACGCTGAACGAGACAGAAAACTATGGAAACCGGCCACAGGGTGCCCAAGATACAGGCTTTGCCTAGTTACGGGCCCATTAGCACTGCATTGTAATAGTAATGTACATTCTTAAATGTAAAATAAATAAATTTGATTTTTATACATACGAATAAAATTTCATTTTATCGTGAACTTATCACAACGTAAATAATTTATTGTTACATCAAGAAATCTGAGCAAATTTTGATATAATTGTGCAAAAACTTTGGATGCGCGGCCGGCGGCTCTCAAGAACTTTAATTCAAGCTTATTTTCAATTCCTTGTTGAACTCCCTTCGTCAAAAAACAGATCAAAGGTCCTAACGTTGAGGGTCGGGTGGAATTTCACGGGTCGCTTGTGAACAATGACGTCTTTTGACGCGGGCCGGGGTTTGTAACATGTGTATCGGGATGGAGATTTTGAAAGACGTGGTGCGGGCCACGGTTGGGCGTATGAGTGAGAAGTTTTGAGGGGCTTTGTGGTTATCTAATCAAGCAAGAAGTTACATTACTAAGTAGCTGTATATTTTTGCAATGCAATCCTCACTTCCTTACTTAATGACTTACGGAAATAATCCGAATTAGTGTTTGTTGGTTTATTGGTTTGTTCTTCTTTGACTCGCAAACGAAGGGTTCCGCACCGTACGGCAGCCTCGGTTTATAATATATTTTATTTTAATCTATTAATTGTTTTTGAAAGAAATATACCACTTACTCGTAATATTTCAATGATCTTCCTGTTGCCATTATTAATATCGAGCAAAAAAGTCACCTGTATGGGAGTACCAAAAATAACAGTTCTCTCAGTAATGAACAGTGCAGAAGTCTCCAGTATATGCGGGAACCAATAAAACGTCCGTGTCTATCGCAGCCGCCCCGGACCCTCGTCACAGGACCAATAAGTGGCCCTCATGTCTCGATCTCTTTTGTGAAGCTTTAGCGGTTTTTAATATCACTATTATTTGGAAAGTGCCGGTCTTAATTTCTTACTTGAATAAAAGTATAGCACAGGTGTTACTCACGCTTAGTCTAGTAGATAACTACAGGTTATACTAAGACATTTCAAAGTTTATATAACTTACTATAATTTAGATTTAAATTTTGCTTATAAGGATTACTTTGTATTTTGCAACACCCCATTAAACAGGGTCCTCAAGTAGACTTAAGTTTTAATAAGTTGTGTATGTCAATACTCTAAGTTACTCGTTGGTGCAAATAAAATTTTCTGATTCTGATTCATTTCGATCGCATTTGGCGATCTTTTTCAAGGTTGGAGTACTAGCACGCGGGCTCTTCTCAACTTAAAAGGGTAAAAGGTCTTAGCTTAACTTCCAAAACTAATCATTAATTTTCCCCAAAAATGGTATAGCCTACTTCCACCGAGTACAGAATTCGAATAGTTAGCATGAATCGATGTGTTATCCATCGGATTTTTTTACACTATTGTTGATTTTTTTAAAACGGCTTAACCGATTTCGATAAAATTTCAATGGAACCACCTCGGAAGTAACTATTGTCTTTCAAAATCCATCCCATCCATCCATCAGCCATAGGACGTCCACTGCTGGGCATAGGCCTCCCCTAAGGATCTTTAATAAAACTGGTTGGTAGCGGCTTGCATGCAACGCTTTCGAAATAATAAAGATTATTTGAATCGGTTCGCAGCAGGCGAAAATACAAATTCAAATTCTTTATTTTCTTAATAAGTAACTTTACAGTAAATACCAAAACGTTACTTATTTTACACTTAATTACATACAGAAAATAGCTTAAAATAGCTTAAAAAAATGTCGAAGAACATACACAAACAAAAATACATACAGACGAACATTGCTTGTTGGAATTCGGTAACAATAACAGTTTTTGTCCGGTCTAGAAAGGGATATTCATATTTATAGTCTGTTTCAAAAACTAAAATCTTAAATTCTAAAATAAATAGTTAATGGGGGCTCCCAAACAGTACGGATCCCTTCGTGCGCTAGTTCGATTCGCACTTAGCCGATATTTACGTAAATTAAAACGTTGATGTTAATTAAAAATTGAGTTTGAGTTATAATATCAATAGTGTAGGTTCTTTTGTCTATCTATACCAATATTACAAAGAGGAAAGATTTGATTTTTTGTTTGTTTGCATTGAATAGACTCCGAAACTACTGAACCGATTTGAAAAATTCTTTAACTGTTGGGAAGCTACACAACCCCCGGGTGTCATAGGCTATATTATAAAAAAATAGGGAGTCTGCTAGTTTATCTATAAATATACGTTAAGTATTTCATGAAACATTTTTTTGAATACAAAACTTGTACACATAACGAATGTTCTAATTTGAGACTCACCCTGATGTTCTTTGTGCTCTTGAATAGCTTCTGTACTCACAATATAACTAACGTTTCCGATAGTTACTTATACTTAAGAGCAAAATCATGTTCTTACCAAGTTTCCCTCACATTGTTTATTTAGATGAAATCCAACTCATGATTTGGATGGCTACCGTAAAAAGCTGTTTTAGGTTTCCTTTGTATACTACAGACTTTGCACAAATATTAGTCAAATTCTTAGTTTTCATTTTGATCTTTCTTCATAGAAACGAAAATATAACGTAACGTAATAGCCAATAATCACTCATAATAAGCTAAATTAATTTGAATAATTATTTTTCGCAAAAAATGGAAAAACCGCCTTCCATCGTGCACAAAATTCGAATTTTTTGCTAGAATTGTTTACATTATTGTTGATTTATCAAAAACGGCTCAGCCGAAATCTGTAAAATTTAAATGGAACCATCTCGGGAGTATACCCTTTCAAACCTATAAAATAATTTTTCGATTCGGTTCACAATTGGCGAAATTATCGATGTTCATCGTGTACAAAATTCGGATATTTGGCTCGAATTCCTTACATTATTGTTGATTTTTTCAAAAGGCTCAGCCGATTTCTGTAAAATTTAAATGGGACCACTTCAGGAGTATACCCTTTCGAACTAAAAAAGATTGTTTTAATTCGATGAACATACATACAGACGAACATACAACCTCATCCTTTTTGGAAGTCGGTTACAAATTGAGATTAAACTTCATTCGACTTTAGGCACACGACACATTTTTTTTTGATAAGTGCTGAGAGGCCTTTACACTCAACGTTGATTTTCAAGGGAAGTATAATGTATAAATCAGCTGATTTTGTAGCGATTTCAAGGTTAGACATATATTAGTAAAAGTTGGTCAAAATGGTTGATCCTAGAGTAGAGATATACCCCGTAGTAATTATGTTAGTTCGTCCGATAGCTTTAACTCCTTCTACTAGAAATTTATTGAAAACGTATTTAAAAAGTTTATGAAAAATTCAAGGGAGAGTGCTTTTCCGGAGCCAAACAAAAGCTTTTAATAGCAGACAACTTTACACAAACCGAAGCAAACAATTGTCAACTTCAGGCAACTTTTCCACGAATCCAAAACAAATAATGGTACGGCCAAGAATTATGAGCCAACTTTGTTTTTATATTGGCCTTTGTTTTCCGATAAATTAAAATTGGAAACCAATTCGGATGTATGTTTGGATGAATCTTCTACAAGCTTGTAAATTTTAAGGTTTTGACACACTGGATGCGGTATGCGGTCAGGTCAAACTGAACGCAGCACGCATTATCTATGAAAAACGTCGTCGGTCGGGCAGGGAAACTAGTCAGCAAACCGGGCAGTGCGGGCAGGGCAAACGTGACGTGATCGTTGCACTGCTAGCCACCCGCCGCTTGCTGCCCGCATCTGTCTTTACGTTCCTACCGCGAAATCGCACGGGCAAATCGCATATATCCAAAATATATAGAGACCGACAACGTTGGTCATACATAATGCGGACTGCGTTCAGTTTGACCTGACCGCAGACCGCAGAACGCATCCAGTGTGTCATATCCTTTGTTGTTCATAGTTTTAATCGTAAAAGGGCAGGCTATCTTGATAATTAATATTATAGGCCGCGCCACACAAGTTGGCGGATGTGAAGTTATCGACCTGCGGTTTTATGTGAGCTTTAGTCAGGATTGGATATTGCGCAGATTGTAGCTAACTTCACATCCGCCAACTTGTGTGGCGCAACCTATACAATAACAGTTGTAACCTTTTTTACAACAACACAAGTAGAAAGAGAGAAAGACGTCTCACTATAACCTACACTGTCGATTTTCCTTTGATACGCAGGTACGAAGCGATATGACTCAAAATTTCTCATTGAGAAAAGACTTTTCAGTTTTCTTAGAGATGTAATCTAAAGCTTTTCAAAGAGTGAATATAGGTATCTTCTAAGTCTGCGTAGGTTCTTCATCTTTGACCACAACCACAGATCAGGGAACAAGGTTGTTCCCTGATTTGTGACCACTACTTTGCTCACCCATCATCAGACGGGTCGGTGGTACGAGTAAACCGTAGACGTTTTCGGGTTAAAAATAGTATGTTATATTCGTCTATGGTATAAAATTTGCATACTAAATGAAAACTTATATCGTTTTCATGTAGTTCCATCAGTCTCGACACGGCACCCGTGCGAGGTGGTAGTGTTGTTTACGTATCGTACACGTTCTGTTATCTGCGACAGCGGGTCGCCGGCGTAGGTACCTAACTTATCGTTAGGCTACCGGGCGGCCACGCAGCCGGTCTTAGGGCCGATATGGCTGCGACTACGCCTGCAAAGATGAGTTCGAGGACGAACAGCGTATGCTTAAGCGAGAACGAAATGCTATCAGATGATGAGCAATTGAAGGAGGCGATAAATCAAATGGAGAATGACGGAGATAATGTGCGGCCAGAGAAAAGAAAAGGAGAGGTGTTTGTTGACGTTTGGAGTGAGGTGACGTCGAAAGGAAAAAAACGTAAAAGCGATATAGACAAGGTTGAGATATATCTATCGTGCAGCGAGCAACAATTACCGAAAGCATTTGCTTTGGCTAAGCTACTCAAAGATAATGAGATCACGGATATTGAAAGAATCAAATATGTCAATCCATTTAAAGTACGCCTCGATTTTAAAAACCTACTGAGCGCTCAGAAATTGGAAAAGTGCAAATCAATATCTGACAAAGGTTGGCGCACTCAAATGGCAATGGAAAAAAGCTTGTCGTATGGCGTTATACGGGACGTAGATCTGGATATGACGGAGGAACAGATAGCAAGTAGGATATCGTCTACTGGTACCGAGTTGGTATCTGTCTTCCGACTCAATCGACGAAGCGAATCGAATACAGGGTGGTCGCGGAGTGAGTCGGTGAGGTTATGCTTTAAAGGGGACTACTTGCCAGCATATGTACACGTCGATGGTCTAAGAATACGTGTTGACCCGTATGTGTTTCCAGTGTCGCAGTGCTCATTGTGTTGGCAATTAGGTCACACTAGCAAGAAATGCCCGTCGCCAAATAAAATAGTGTGCCCGAAATGCGGAGCCAACCACGAAAACTGTACGACGACATCTTTTAAATGTGTGAACTGTAGCGGTGCGCATATGGCTATGTATAAAGGTTGTCCAGCTTTCATAAAAGAAAAGAAGTTGCGAGATATAATGGCCGAGTCCAATTGTACCTACAGGAAGGCGCTCACTATTTATGCCGTTTCTTGCAATAAAAGGCGCCCGGAGATGACTCATACCTCATTCAAGGTTACACCAACGCCCGCTTCAATGACAGCTTTCCCCCCGCTCGGACGACGTGAACATTCTACGCCACTATGGTCACAAGAAGTACCTACGTATGCCGATGTTATACAGACAGAGGCCGAAATACACGTGCAGCCGGAGAAAACACGATCTACACGACTGACCGAGAAAAAACAGAGGCACCGCACCGAAACCAACGTATTTGAGTTTGGTTTAACGTCAGATCTCGACTCTCATGAAACGGTTAAACAAAATGTACCGAAAGCACAGAGGGAAAAAGAGATTACTTTTAACGAATTATTAAATCGGCTAAAAGAGATTATTTTTATGAGGAATGTGGCGCTGTCAGAAAAGGTGAAAGCTGGTTTTAAGTGTTGTGTTGAGTGGTTGATTCTTGTGGCTGTAGAGAACTTCGCTGACTGGCCGGTATTAAAAACTATACTCGATTTGTTTATGAGCGGCCAATATGGCCGTTAATCATAAATCTGTTAAGTTAACTCTTCTGCAGTGGAATGCGCAAAGTATTAGGAACAAGCTTTCTGATTTTGAAAATATTCTAATTCGGGAGAAAGTCCACATTGCAGTAGTTTGCGAAATGTGGGTGATAGCGAGTATGCAACTTAATGTACATAATTATAATATTTATCGCCGTGATAGGGACGACCCGTACGGGGGAGTCGCTATTTTCGTACATAAAACAGTTCAGTCACAGCTACACGATGTCCAATCGTCTAATCTCGGTATCGAAATGATCGGTGTTAAAGTTTTTAACTGCAGTGAGATCGAATACGTTATAGGTGTGTATTGTCCGTCTTCGGTAAGGACTACTCAACACGATTGGGACAACGTTTTCTCATTAGCCAATAGCAAAACGGTGATCTTAGGCGATTTCAACGCGCATCATGTCACGTGGTCAACTAAAAACGACACACGAGGCTCGCTTATCTACGACACAATACTAGAAAAAAGTTTCGTATCATTAAATACAGGTAAATACACTCGAGTTAAGTTAGTCAATAATCGACTACAACAAACAGCGCCAGATATCTCCTTTGTTTCTTCCAACTTATCATTAATACTTGATTGGGACACAATCAATGAAACACTCGGAAGTGACCACCTCATGATTAAGATGACAACTATTTTTAATACAACAACACAGAATATTTTACGGCGAAATTTTAAGAAAGCGGAGTGGAATAGCTATAGGAACTACCTGGAAATGTTATTTAATAATTTTGACCGATCTCAAAATCTACAAAACGACTATAATATGTTTTTAGAATATCTCAACAAAGCAGCAAAATTACACATTCCTTTTATACGTTATAATTCAGATCCCAGTAGTAAATTTACATCCAAACCTTATTGGAATGTAGAATTATCTAAGTCAGTTGCAGAGCGTCGATTGGCTTTTACTAAATTTAGACGTAATCCGACTCCAGACAATTTAAGTATTTACGATGAGAAAAGAATAAATTCACAAAAACAGTTACGTGACGCTAAAAATAAGTCATGGCAGGGACTGTGTAATTCCATAGATGGTAATATAACACAAAGCGAGATGTGGCAAAAGATGCGGTGGTTCAAGGGACGTAGATGTGCTAGACAATATGTAAATAGTGATAAGGCCTATTCTTTACTCCGTAATTTATGTCCAGATTATGTAGCACCATCCGACCCAGTTTTTGTGTCAAAAAATGCAAAATTAGAAGCTCCGATTTCCATACAAGAACTAGAACGATGTATCCGTCCTAAGGACACCTCACCCGGCTGTGACAACATTTCTTATTCCATGATAAAATACCTCCCGGACAATGGTAAACGCGTGCTCTTATCTCTCTATAATGACTTTTATTCGAACGGCTTTGTACCCAAACAGTGGCGTGATATTGCAGTTACGCCTATACCTAAACCAGGACGCGATCCTACAGATGCGTCGTCACTCAGACCCATTTCCATGATATCTTGTTTATGTAAAGTGTTTCATAGTATTTTGACTAATAGAATAGAGTGGTTTATGGAAAAAAATAACTTATTTTCTCCTCATACAACGGGATTTAGAAAATGTCGATCTACGCTAGATAATTTGGTTAGTTTAATTACCGATATACAAATCGGATTTTCCGAGAACTGTTCGATTATCGCGTGTTTTTTGGACATAAACAATGCCTATAATAATGTAGATGTAAAGGCATTAACACAAATTATGGACCAGATGGGGGCTGGTGCCATGATATGTAAATATTTTTGGAGTTTTTTAAAAGAAAGAAATCTAAAAATTTTAATAGGTGATTCATATATATGTCGCACTACCGGGCGCGGACTTGCACAAGGTGATCCAAGCGCTCCCATATTATTCAATATAAGCACTATAAAAATATGTAAATACATCATAAACAACAACATCAGTATGTCACAGTATGCTGATGACTTTGTTTTATATTCAGTGTGCAGAAACTTAGACAAAGGTGCAGAATATTTACAGCGTTCCCTTGATCATTTGACTAAAATGCTTACAGAAATAGGTTTAGAAATTTCATCATCCAAAAGTAAAGTTTGCACATTCAAAAGGGGCTATAAAAGTCTGACCGAAAGTAGCTTGAACTTAACGTTAAATAATGAACCATTACAAAAAATTGATTCTGTGAGATATCTGGGTATGTGGCTAGATCGATCATTGAAATGGGGCAAACATACTGAAGAACTTGTTAAAAAATGTTCAAAAGCCATAAATATGTTTAAAGTTCTAACTGGACCAGGTTGGGGAGTTCATCCAGACCACTTGAGACGTTTATACATATCTATAATTCGCTCAAAAATAGATTACGGCAGTTTCCTTTACGACAATGGACCCAAAAATAGTGTAGCAAAACTAGATAAGTTGCAAAACCAATGCTTACGAGTTATCGGTGGTTTTATAAGGACCACGTCTGTACATGTGATGGAAAGTGAACTTCACCTTCAGCCCCTTGGTATACGTAGATATTACTTGGCGGGCAAGTTTTGGCTTAAGATAAAATCCATAAAAAGTAACAAAATTTCATTAGCACTAAATCATTTATCAGAATTATGCAAGAACGATGCCTATTGGAGACGTAAAACAAAACCTACACTAGTTATTATTGGTGAGCTGCTTAATACTTATCCTGTATATTCATCCACTCAATTAGAACGTTATATGCTAGACACGTGGGTAAGCAATGTGGACCTAACGGGTGTAATTAAAACTAATATAGACAATGTTAAAAAAGCGAAACATCAATATAAATGCAATGATTTAAAACTAATGTGTGACCTCTATGTCCACCATAATTATCCTGATTATCACCACATTTATACTGACGGTTCGCAAGAAAGGAACGAGTCCGGACTAGCTGTTTACGACCCACAAAATAGAATTTCTAAAAAATTTAAAATCAATGTTAAAATTTCCATTATGTATGTTGAACTATTAGCGATTGCGCAAGCTATATCTCACATTAAATCATTAGAATCTGGCAACTACGTAATACTGACGGACTCCAAGAGTGCCCTACAGCACCTCGCTCGCTGCACCTCGAATTTTCGAGGAGCACCGATAGCGTATGAGATCTTGGATTCCCTCAGCAAGATACAGAACAAAAATATTATTTTACAATGGGTGCCGTCTCACGTAGGCATAAGTGGAAACGAAGAAGTAGACCGCCTAGCTAAAGAAGCTGTCACAGATGGTGAGCCATTAAACTTTGTACCCTACTTTAGCGACCTCATTCCAATTGTTCGCGCCCAGTGTAGGAATATGTGGAAAGAATACTTTGATGAGAGGTCACGAAGCAAGGGTATTTGGTATAGAACCGTCCAACCCGACCTTTCCCGTTCACCCTGGTTCGTTGGAGTAGATATGCACCGAATCGAATTCGTAACCGCTTTTAGACTTCGTTCCGGTCACATTCCGCTGAACAGTTTTGCGCATCTCATGGGTAAGATTGAAACTCCTATATGTTCCGAGTGTATGGTGGTTGAAGATGTCACCCACATACTGGCGGAGTGTGTCCGGAATGGACCTGAGAGGGATTTATTTCTACTCGAAAATGATTTAGATACCCACAACCTAGGGCTGTATAGCAGTATTTTGACCGATCCATCGTCACGACGAGCCAGGGTACTATACAAAATAGTTAAACTAGGAATTAAGCGTAGTGTAAGATATCTATAAGTGTAAAATGTAAATAGTGCGTCGAGGGTGGCATTATCCTGCGGATAAAACCCTCTATAAATAAATAAAGATTAAAAAAAAAAAAAATTTAGTTCCATGCATTTCTGTCATTTTCTTTTCCGCCAGGACCACCGCAAATAATGAATGAGGGCACACGGAAACTAAAGTAGTTTTTGTTTACGAATTCGAATCTAAACACTCTTCTCTCTCTCTCTCATAATCACTTCAAAATAACTATTTTTCGCTAAAAATGGCACTACCAACTTCAACCGTGGACATAATTAAATAGTTCGCACGAATCGATGTAGGTATCATCGATGTAGTAATTTTTACATTATTGTTGGTTTTTCAAAAACGACTTGTTTTCGAAAGTTTTTAAATAAGACCTCCTCTAAAGTATGATCTACTAAGCAAAAAAGAATCATCAAAATCGGTTTATAATTGGTGGAGTAATCGCGTAACATACTTACATACAAAAAAACCATGCAGTCGAATTGAGGTACTTACCTCCTTATTTGAAGTCGGTTAAAAACATCGTCACGTCAAAAATCTAGACCTACGTTGCCAAAAAGTGAGCAAATAATCACCTAATTTATTAACAACATTTATCGTCATAATATCGCTTATTTAATAAAGTAAGAAAATGTAATTTAGCGTTTCGGAAATTAGCTCAAACTGTCACTACGTAGAAGCGTAATATAACTAAGGATGCCTAATTAATTTAAAGGTACACCAAGCCGGAAACATAAATCACAAGGAATTAATGAAACGAACCCAAGTATCATATTTCTTGCTTATTAAAATGTACGTTTAATTTTCAATTCTAATAAGACCCATTGAGGATTTTTTTCTTTCGAAAATGTAGATTGGTAGATATTTTAGCGATTTAAATAAGTTTGAAAAAGGCCGGGGGCTAGCCCTGGTATCAGTATTATTAAGCTTCCTGAAGGCTTCTGATATGGCTGACAACCTTGACTGTGTGAGTGAATTAAGGTATCCGATATTATTGTACCCCATACATCATTAAAATAAGATTTAGCAAAGGAGTCCAATTTAACATCGAAAAAATCTCCGTAAAAGGGTTTGGAACCAACATTACAAAATTGATTAGAAAATGGCATTCTAACAAAGAATGACATTGCTATTGTGAGCTTTTACCCCCTTCTATTCAAATTTTACTTACAGGGTTGACCTTTTTTCAAAGCTAATTACACGACAGCCAGTCAATCGAGAATGTCAACGATTCTTTGGTCAAAAGAACGAATAGGACCCTTTTTACAAACTTCTTAAGGATTCACGTCCCAAATATAAAACTGAAACCCTATTGCTAATCTTGATGGAAAAATCAGCTGGATAGAAAATAAGTCTAGCCAAGAAGTGCTAAACATTGTCAAGGAAAATAATAAGCTTTTAACAATGGAATGGAAATATGTTTGGCCACATTACAATGTAATGAAAACCATAATAGAAGGAAAAGGTAAGTTAAAAAGCAACAGAGGATGGAGTAAACACAGAGAGCATGGCAGAAGACCGCAAGACATGAAAGTTGCACTACCAACAAGAGCCTTGCTCTTAAGAACTGATGATAATTAATAACTTTGTTTTTTTATAGTGGATTGGAAATTGAGCTTGTTAAACCGACTACACAAATATTTGAGCCACGATCCTAGTACAGGTACCGGCACATAAACTGTCTATCGCTGAAGGTAATGTGGTGAGGATGGCTGCGCAAGGCGACCGCCAGCGCTACACTTATAATTATGCCGCGACCTGTAAAGAAAATACCCATAGTCTAACTTGTTCAACAAACTACATAGTTCTACCTCCAATCCCGTGTAGTGACGTCACGTGAACTACCTAACAAACTGATTAAACCTAATTAGCATTACAGGGTTATTTATCTGCTTGCCTTGCTTGCATTAGCTGTTCCATACAAAATTTTAACAAGGATTCGACAAAATGTATGGAACAGCTGTTTTTTTCTCGAATTTCGGGTTGGCTCCATAGTACAAATTATTTATAACGATGTCTGAATCCCCTCTTTTTGGGATAGTACCTACACCAGTTCTGGACAACCATGTATAGTAGTAGAATTAAAAGATCTGCTCATGCAGCAGTCGGACTTGTTGGTAAACTTTATATTGTACCTACCTAATTTGTCATTATTAATGTTTCTCCTATTACCTCTATTGTAAAAACAATTTTATAGCACACAGGTGGCGCCGCCAACGCTATAAGTTGGTGGTAATGATAAGCACTTCACAAATTTAGCCCTTGCGTAGGAGGCGAGCTAGCTCAGTTGGGAGAGCGTCGCGCTAGTGATCCGAAGGGGCTAGTTCAAATCCTGCATTCGCTTCATATTTTCGAAATTCTTATCATTAAGAAAACTTTGAATTCAATAGCAATAAAGTAAATTAAATATCAATCATAAACGTCAAATTATACCTACACATTCTGATGTAAACTAAAGTTAAACAAAACTTTACTCAGTGCTGTGTTAATCGAGATAGTCTTAGGTACTTTTAAACATTATATTTATTATTTTCATTTGTATTACTTCTCTACTTGATTCTGTTTTTATCAAACTGTTGTAGTGTACTTGAGTGACTGTGTGCTTATGGAAATAAATGTGTATGAATAAGATATCTGAAATTGCAATCTTAAAGATACGGAACCCTTCACTCGATAGTTCGACACGCATTTTTCAGTATTTAGGTAAAACAACCACGCCGCCTTGACTTCCGACGTCTGTCTGTGTACTTTTCATTGCGGACTCTTAATTACAATATCTAAGATTTTACGTTCTTCCAAAAATAACTTTTAATTTTAAGAGTTTGCTTTTGATAATGGTTCCATCAGTGAGTTTTGTGTAAGGAGAATCAATTTAAAATTAAATTTTATTTAAAGGCGTTAAATTTCATTTTGTAAAAGTTCGAACTTTTTATGACAGAATAATATTGTGTTTATTTAAATTTCGTTCGAGGTTAATAAAGACTTTTTGAATGGAGAACAACATAAAAGAGATAATGCAAAAATATATCAAATTTGAGCCATTACCTGGTATAGTGCTATTGATACAGTATTTAATAATTTGCTTTTTTTGGTTTGGAAAATGATTTTCTTATTATTTTGTTTAGAGTAAAAATCACAACAAAAAGGAATTTCATATTTTCGGATCTTGTTATCTTTTTACATTGCTTGTAAAAATGGCGGCGTGATGCGGCCTTGAACAAAAAAACAAATTAGAAAATACGAAATTCCATTGTAATTCAGCATTGAATGCCGTTGTTTTTTTCTGTGAATTTGTTTACCATATTTTAAAGCTTTTTTGGGCTACAGTACAAAGTCTGAGCCCCATTTGCAAGATCTTCTTTCCTTTCTAACTAAGATTCCTACTGGAAATCTAAAGATTAAAATTATGTTAGTAGTGATTACTTATTAGCTCTACGTATAACATGCGATATTTTTCGACATAATTTAGGATTGTTATAGATCAACCCTAACATATCGAAAAATATACTTATAAGAGCTATCCTAGAATATTTCGGCGCAGTGTTTTTTTCACGGTTTTTACTTATAACTCCCGCAAATGTCAGAATGTATTAGTTCACTCTTATATGCTTTATAAGGCTAGGCTTGGTTAAGGTAAGCTTCAGTCACGATCTATCAAGCAGCGTCGAACTTAAGTCAGTCCAAGTTCTGAGAAATAGGGCAAGCAAAGAGGATACAAAAAGGCTGCCAAAGAGATTAGGCCTAAGTGAACCCAGAGCATCACTACCAACTTACGCTTACACAAGAACGAGGGACACGCCATCGCATCTCAAGAACAAAACTGAGAGCAATCTGTACAACTTTTTCAGTATGTTATTTTAGACAACTTTATTGTTAAGTTTGCCGGTTTATACACGGGCCCGGATTAACTTGGTTGATGAGGTGAATAACTTAGATGAATGGCGCACAAAAAAGGTATGTTTATCCAGTTTTTCAGGGATGTTGGCTATGAATTTTGGTCATGGCTACAAATTACTTTTAGCTGGGTCTAGGATAATTCGAGGTAGACAAAGTGGTAGCATTAGCTCTGCAAAAAGTGCAAAAATGTTTGTAATAATTCACGATACTTTAGGAAAGTATTCCTAAAGTCAAAAAACTCATCGCATTATTTTCTGGAGCGTTTGAATTCTTACGTCTGACGTATTTTTAAAATAACGAAAACATAAAAAGCGAGCTGACAATTTTATGGAATGAACTCCATTCAATTATAAACTTCTAAATTGCTGAAATTTTTGATAGCGACAAAATGCTTTATTTATTCTGAGAATTTATTTTTAGTAGAAGCTATGAAAGTTATATTGATTAAAACTTTCCAATGAACTATTATTATAACAGTTCGTTGCACTGTGCTTTTGATAATTTTAGATAGGTATTAGTCGCATCTATCTAGTCGCATAGATATTTACTTTACTTTATTCAAAACTAGACGACCCGCCCCGGCTTCGCACAGGTGTATTATACATATAAACCTTCCTCTTGAATCACTCTATCCATTAAAAAAAACCGCATCAAAATCCGTTGCGTAGTTTTAAAGATTTAAGCATACAGACAAACAAACAAACGAAAATAGCGAGTTTATTTTATACTATGTAAGGAGGAAGAAAATAAAAACATACACACAATTACTTACTCACTAGCCATTAGCACTAAAATTGTTAATTTTTTTGCTATCGTATAGGAACCTTTTATTTTCCGTGATAATTAGTAGGCAGCCTATGTTACTTTCTAACCGTTGAACTATATCCATGTCAAAAAGCATGTTGAGGTCCCGTTATTCTGTTGCTGCTTGAAAGAGTAAGAAATGACAAACCAATAGACACACTTTCGGACTTACAATATCCCAACAAAAACATGGCATGTAAAAAGTACAACAACTCGAGCAATAATTCTTCAATAAAAAGTAGTGAGATCAAAATGTAAGCACAATTCGGTTTATATATTCAGTACTTATATGTATCAGTGACAAAATTAAAGAACTTTGACTAGCAATAATTCTTGAACTACTGATTCGATTTGTATGAAATGTGGATATATTCTTTGTTATATAATGTTCTCTCGATTAATAAATCATTCAGACGTCTAGCTTTGTCCAGAACGAAGTTACAGGGGGTTGAAAATGGCCTGAATGGCTTCGGGAAAACTATGCTTACGGCTGTGCTCGACTTGTTTGGGTACACTGCCGTGCACCCAGATTATTAGTAAGGATAGAGCACAACAAAGCACTTATTCGCATTTGCTCACAACTTATTCTGTAAACATTAATTCTGCAGTGTATCACAACAAGTGAGTATTTGCTAAACATATGACTGCTTTACCACAAAAAAAATAAACACGCTTTAAACACTGTTTAACCGTGCAAATGTACTGCTGAACATTGTCTAAAGCGTGCGTAAAACTTTTGTGGTAAAACGGTAGGTTTTCTGACGGGCCGCCCGGTAAAGAGAAGGCATCTCTAGTTGGTCCATGAGGAACACCTGCTTTCTAAATCTCTTTGGATCTATCCTAGTTGCCTCAATAAAATGATATGAACATCGTAATTTCAACCGAGAGGATGGTTTCAAATCAGTGTCGTGGAATCCTGAAGTCAACAAGTGCAAACTGCGTGGTGTAGGCATTAAGACCTTTACAGACATTGTCAGTGTGGTGTGTCGCGGTGACAATTTCAATTTGAGTGATACGGCGTCGCATTTAGTCTGCCCGTGACCACGACCAATGCAACTTGGTCGAAACGTCGGGAGGAGAAAAAAGGGTACTTAATTAGCTCATATCTCAAGTTTTAATGCGCGATAAGTCCCGTGTAGTAGTATGATAATGTGTTCAAATCGCGAGAGTTTAAAAATAACAAAAATGATATGAAGCTACCTCAACTGAAAATTACCTGTTATTCCACGCTATGTAATAATGTCAAACATTACACGCTTTTGCGCCTTCTAAAGGTGCTATTAGAAACGACACGGACCGCCAGCACGTGCAGTGGCTGATACGAGTACAAACCAGTAGCACGGTAATGATATCTAACAGTATTGTGACTCAGCTCTGTCCTTGAAATAAATACCTACAGCCTCACGTGGCCACGTACAGTACGTAAATTCTGAAGAACTCATTTGACAGACGGACAGACAGACGGACAGCGGAGTCTTAGTAATAGGGTCCCGTTTTTACCCTTTGGGTACGGAACTCGAAAAAGAAGTCGCCTAACTTTCATACCAATTTTTTTTTTTTTTGAAATCACAGTATGTATGATATAAAATAGTAATAGCGCGAGGTCCACGTCCGGGGCGGACTACTAGTTATAAATAATAATAAATACATTTAGGGAACATCTTACAGAAGGTGTCTGACCCCAAACAAAGCAAAGCTTGTAATATGGCTGCCAGAGACTGATATAGGTAGCGTTTGCAACGCGTCTGACGCGCATTGCAAATGCGACTAGCGCGCGAGTAGCGATGCAATCGCGCGATTACGAAACTCGCGTCAAGTGCGCTTCAAAAAGACGCCGTCGGCGAGGGCCCTAAGATATAGTAGGTAATCACAAAAGTTGTAAGGTCTCGCGCACCGCTGGCGTTGAGTTCCGAATCAATGGTGCTTCAGATCACTAACAGCACTCGAGAGCGTATAGAATGTAGCGGGATGTAATTTCGCTACTACTGCAGGCATATTGCATTTAAAGCTTTTGAACAATCCCTTAGAGACGAGCACGGATTTGACTCCTGGGAACTGACATCAAACGAACGTGTGCTAACAGCGCTAGACTAGCTATTCAATTCTAGGTAACAATAATGTACTGTATTGTATTTGACCTTTTTAATAATCCATTGCAGGACGTAGGCCTATATACCCACGTAGGGTGATTGGACCATATCCACCACGCTGGCTCGGTGCGGGTCGGTGGATTTACATAACTACGCCATCGGATTTCTTCTGCAGACGTATGCAGGTTGCTTGACAGTGTTTTCCAACACCGAAAAGCCAGTGGTGTGAAATGCCGTACATAAATTTTTTGAATTTTGAATTTTTTTTTTTGAATTTTGAATTATGACGACACTACCACTAGACCATCGGGGCTTACGGTAACAACAGGTTACATCTTAAAAGAGCCAAGGTATGAGGTAACAAAATGGCTGACATTTGCTTTCTATAATGCACTGTACTACCTACACCTTGCTAGAGCTAGGAACGTGTCGGACAGAAAAATATTCTTTGTAAGTATTGAAAAGAATAAGACAAGCCCATTAGAAGAAAAACATTTTTTTTTGACGTTGTACCTGCGATGTAGTAGAAATAGTTATATAGCTTAAATAAGAAATAGTTATATGGCGCATCGTCCTATCGTCCGTATCTGATAGGTTCCTAGCACGGTTATAATGGTGGTATTTCTTGAAATGTTACAGATGCTGACAACCGTCTAAACTATACATCCAGTTTCAAACATAAAACGATCAGACCGATATTCAGTGGCGATTTCCTCTCCGTTAGGTACATCTGATTACTGTCTGGTGAAATCTGTATCCGTCTACTCCCCTTCAGACCCCAGCCCAAAAGGGTCACGGCGGGTGTGGCGGTACAAGTTAACGGATTGGGATGGGATGCGGTGTTTCTTTGCGTCTTACCCTTGGCGGCCTGTGTGCATCTCTTCTGATGATCCTTCTACGTGCGCGGATGCCGTGACAGATGTGCTTCGTACCGTCATGGAATACTTCATCCCATTTTCGGACGTGCCTTTGTCTAGCAAAGCTCGGCCCTGGTTTGGGCCTGATTGTGGACGCGCCGAAGCGCAAAAGCATCAGGCATACCTGGCTTGGGTCGATGCTCAAAACCGTAAGGCGAAGGACATACATTTGAGGAAGAAGGAATACAATAGGGCTGCTAAGTCCTGTAAAAAGGTTATGCGGAGGGCTCGCTTTGAGCATATTAGTCGAATAGGGAACAGGCTTGCTTCATACCCTGCGGGTAGTAAGGCTTTCTGGTCCTTAGCTAAATCGGTCGAAGCGAACTTCTGCCGCCCCTCACTGCCTCCGTTGCTGAAACCTAATGGTTCGCTGGCTCATACCGCGGTTGAGAAGGCAAATTTATTTGCATCTCAATTTGCGGAGTCTTCGCGTCTGGACCCCGGTAGTGCGAGACCTCCAACTTTGCCAAACTGTGGCACCTCAATGAGTGAAATACATATCCGGCAAAAGGAGGTTCTCAAAGTTCTCCGCAGTCTAGATGTGAACAAGGCCAGTGGCCCTGATGGTATTCCAGCTATTGTACTAAGGACTTGTGCGCCTGAGTTGTCGCCTGTGCTGACTCGCCTCTTTCGCCTCTCTCTGAAGACAGGTCAAGTGCCCAAATCTTGGAAGCTTGCTAACGTGCAGCCTGTACCTAAAAAAGGTAGCCGTGCCGACTCTGCCAATTACAGACCGATTTCGATCACGTCCATACTTTGCAAGAGTATGGAACGTGTTCTTAACAACAGGCTCCTGGCGTACCTAGAAGCGAATGACCTACTCAGTGACCGTCAGTACGGCTTCCGCCGAAACCGGTCTACTGGGGACCTTCTGGCGTACGCCACACACATATGGAGTGAGGTCATCGAGAAACACGGAGAGGCGCTGGCTGTCTCCTTGGATATCTCCAAAGCATTTGACAGGGTCTGGCATGAGAGTCTTATTGGCAAGCTTCCTTCTTACGGCCTACCTGCTGATTTCTGCGCTTGGATTTCTGATTTCTTGAGGAATCGGTCGATACGAGTAGTTGTAGATGGTTGTTCGTCTGACCAAATGGCTATCAATGCCGGTGTTCCTCAGGGGTCAGTGCTCTCTGCGACGCTCTTCCTACTGCATATTAACGACTTGCTAAAGCCCGGTATTTTTGGGTACGCAGACGACAGTACAGTCGTGGAGAGCTACACATCCGATGCTAGAACGAGCGGGCCACAGATCGAGTCACTCAGAAAGGCTATGGTCGAACGGCTCAACTTGAGTCTGGAGGCGGTATCTGACTGGGGTGCTGCTAACCTGGTCAAGTTTAATGCCACGAAAACTCAAGGCTGTTTGTTTTCGGCCAAAAAGAGGCCCTTCCAATTGTCTCCTGCTTTCTGTGGTGTATCCGTTCCGGTAACTGACAGCTTGGAACTATTAGGCGTTACGCTATCATCGACTCTCAACTTTGGCTCTTATAATTATAGAGTCAAAAGCGCAATTAGCCTCAAAAAAACTTGGTGTTCTCTCTAAGGTGAGACGGTATTTCACACCTGAGCAACTGCTTAGTCTTTATAAAGCGCAAGTCAGGTCTTGCATGGAATACTGCTCTCACCTTTGGGATGGCTCTGCCAAATACCAGCTGGAGGCTTTAGAGTCCATTGAAAGGCGAGCCAGGAGGCTGATAGGCAACGAAACTTTGACTGAGTCGAAGCTGCAGAGTCTCGAGCATCGACGTTGCTTAGCGTGTTTATCAGCCTTCTATCGGATACACTTCGGTGAGTGCGCCCAGGAGTTGCACAATCTGGTCCCACCTGCCCCTTTCTTCTATCGTACGGCTAGACAGACGCGACCAAAGCGCCACCCTTTTATGGTGGACATCCCACGCATTAGAACCAAGCGTTTCGAGTCCACATTCCTCATACGAACTGCCAGAATGTGGAACGCTTTGCCTGGGTCTGTCTTCCCGCTAGAGTACAATGTAGGTGTCTTCAAATCCCGAGTAAATAGGTATCTTCTAGGTAAGCGTGTTACATCCTAGACCGCATATCTGCTTAACATCAGGTAGTGTGTAGTCAAACGCAAACCTATTCGAAATAAAAAAAAAAAAAAAAAAAAAAAAAAAAACGCATCAAATTCCATGTTCTAAAACATGCTTAGAGTTCATATTCGTGCATGGTTGCCTGGAAGAAATCGCCATGGGTGATAAGGCCGCCAGTTTATAATCATATTTTGTCTTGAATGTGTACCTAGTGTTTAAGTTTTGCTCTGTGGTTATATTTAAAGAGTTTTAGCTGTCTGTCTGTCTGTTTTAGAAATGTAAGCATTTCTTTGACAACCTTCTTCGTAGGTCTTCTTCTGTCCTCGCTATGTTCTTCTGTCTTCGAGATAAATCAAAATTGTTGTCCCTGACAAGTACATTCCAATACTTGACTTATAATGACTACTGTTATAACGCAGACAACAAAACACTCAATTTAAGCAATTTCACATGATGTTATAATATCCACATCGATATCGTAAAATCTCATTATAACATCAATAAAACGCGACCAATTAACCTGGCGAGCCTTATGTCAAAATCCTCATACAAGTTTAATTAAAGTAAAATTTTGTTATTAGGCTGGCTTTTGAAAACAGTTGGGTTATACGTGAAAACTTCGTCGAAACTACTAAACTTACATACACAAAACTCTTTGGTAAGATCTTGTGCCAATGAAATAAAAAAAGAACAGCGCGCGCTCGATCCTGATTGACCCTGTGTGAAGATAAAGTAGTGTATGCAACTGCATATAACACGGGTATTAAAACACTCGTTACTATTATGAAACTCGCTGCGCTCGTTTCATAAACTCACACTCGTGTTTTAATACCCTTCATTGTAATTATGACAGTTGCATAAACTACTAATGTAAGTACCTAAACTCATTTCTGTGGTGTTATTTATAAATGGAAGTTTTAGTCCAACAAAAACCGACTTCAGTCGCGTACAGAATTCGAATAATTCGGAATTAGTGCATTAAATTTTGGATTATTGTTGATTTATCAAAAACGGCTCAACCGATTTCGATAAAATATAAATGAAGTATTGCTAATCAAACAAAAAAGTTGAAAATAAAATCACATTCAAAATAGCCTTATACTTAAAAAAATAAAGTAAGAAATGCAAGAAAATAGTACCAGGCGCCCAGAACAAAACAGAGCTTACCAAGTTACCACAGATCAGAGATGTTCTCTGATATGTGGAGCTTACCTACCTTTTCAATAGCGTACGCCATGTTCTCATCGATAGATTCTGAGTTTCCTCAATGAAGTTTTTTTTTTTTTTTTTTTTATAATAATAATCATTTATTTCCACAAACACAAATTACAAAGGAATCTTAAGTATCGCATGCAGACAAAATAAAAGAAAGCAAGAAAAACAATTCCTTATTACTATTTCCAGCGGTCCCACACTAGGCTCGAGGCCGAGGGCCCGTGTTGTGGAGACCAAAAATACGAAAAATTCAAATTTTTTGATAAGTTGTGGAGGAATTTCGTAACATTAAAAGCATTAACATTAACCCTGACTTTACACAAAAATAGTTTTAGATAATCATTTTTAATTATTATACTTATAAGTTGTACAGCAAATATGTATAGATCAAAAATTAGTAATGATTGAAGTAATAACATATATGATCCTATAGATATTGGACAGCAAGCGGAGAGAACAATATGCACGTTATTAACACGTGCATATTGTTCTCTCCGCTTGCTGTCTTCAAAAAATTTCTTCGCATTTTTTGAAAAATGTACTGTAGAAGCCTTGGCTACTACTAAGCATTGATGGACTCACGTACGAGTATGTGTGGTTCGGCGTCGCCTCGGCTCCCAACTCACGCACGTCTAACACTGCCTCTGTTGCTGGCCGCTGCAGTCATGTACTATATAAAGAGGTAGCTAAATACCAGCTAGAAGCTTTAGATTCGATTGAACGTCGTGCCGTGCGGGAAATCGGGGATAGTAAGCTTGTCGCTTCCCAACTGAAAAGCCTGGAGCACAGGCGTAAAGTAGCGTGTTTGGCAATTGTCCATAGGCTCCATTTCGGTGAGTAAACGCTCGAACTCCATTTCTTCATCTCCTTTTCACAAACTATGTAACGTTGTATGTTATAGTGGAATAGTTATAGAGCATATCGTCTTAGATTCCAAGTTATGCGTAGTTTACTTAAACTTTCAAATTCGCTTGTGGTTCAATACATTTTGGTTAGTTCTTCCTGGTTTCTGCCCGGGGCGCTGTACAAAAATACATTCTGTGTACTAAATATCGGGAATTTGTCAATAAAACAAAAATTACAAATTATTCATCTAAATTTATTTTATCGCATTCAAAGTAGGCCCCATCGCTTGCAATACAACATCTCCAACGCTTCACCCAGTCTTCCATACATTTTTCATAGGATATTTGCGGTATGGCCTTTAGCTCATTCAGCGAATTTTCTTTTATGGCTTCTATCGACTCAAAACGTTTTCCTCGAAGTGGTAATTTTAACTTGGGAAATAAAAAAAAGTCAGACGGAGCCATATCAGGTGAATACGGTGCTTGGTCGAGAACTTTTGTCGAATTTTTCGCTAAAAACTCTTTCACTATAATGGCTGTGTGTGATGGTGCATTATCATGGTGCAGCATCCATGAGTTGTGTTGCCACAAATCTGGACGTTTTCGGCAAATACTCTCACGCAAACGCTTCACCTAATTAATATTCTTTATTCACTGTTTCTCTCTCTGGAAGGTATTCGGAGTGAACCACACCACGGTAGTAAAAAAAAACTGTCAGCATCACCTTGATTTTGGAGCGACTTTGCCGCGGTTTTTTTGGGTTTCGGCTCGTTTTCGAGACGCCATTCTGAAAACTGTTGGCTTGTTTGCATGTCGTACTCATAAACCCATGTCTCGTCGCCAGTTATTATACGTTTCATAAAGGTCGGATCCGTAAAAGCTCGGGAAACCATATCTTCAGCGACATGCTTTCGCTGCGCTTTTTAAACAAAATTGAGCTCTTTTGGAACTAGTCGAGCGGCGATGCGTTTCATGCCTAAAATGTCAATGAGAATGTTGTGGACGGACTTAAAAGATATGTTCACCTCACTAGCCAACTCTCTCAGACTCATACGTTTTCGAGCACTAGCTTCTTGATTCTGTCGATGTTTTCTTTGGTCGTAGCGGTTGAAGGTCTACCAGAACGAGGCAAGTCTACTACTACTTCTCGGCCTTCTTTAAAAGCCTTATACCATTCATAAGCCCTTGTTTTCGAAATACACGATTCGCCGTAGGTATTTCGCAACATTTTTAGTGATTCACCACATGAAATATCATTCGAAACACAAAATTTAAGGCACACTCTTTGTTCGACAATATTTTCCATTGTAAAAATCGCCGAGAACTCAAAACTATGACCAACAAAAAGTGTAGTTTAAAACAAATTAAATGACAGATCCCGCTCAAACTTTGCGCGCTAAATCAGTACAGGGGGGCGATTCTGTTAACCGATCTCGTTGCTGAGGTGATACGTTCTAGAACCTCTCTCGTTCAAAAAAACGATAGAGCTTCGATTGATGACGTAAAAACGTGTGACATAAGTGTGACGTTACTGAATCGAAACTTTCGTGAACTAATCCGTTGCTCCGACGTTTGAAAGCTGACACGAAACGTCGAAGATAAAATTGATGACGTCAAAATCGTGTGACGTAATACATAACGATCGATGTCAAAATGAAATGACGTAACTTAAGTGTACGTATTCAGGCAGGGCATTGATGTTGGGGCGTCGTCTAATTAGAGTTATCTCAAATAAATCATAATATTTATCAGTATCGTCTAGACAGAAAAACCTTCCAAATTACGCAAGTCCAAACGTAAATCACGAAATCCAATCCGTCCCGCCTCGCTAAATTCCATTCGGCACGATCGGTATTTGCCGAACCGAATGATTCATCAACACAGATTCGATTTTACTACAGTGGCAATTGTGCTGAACCAATATGTGTGTAGCAACCCATAGGTTGGACTTGGGTTTCGTTACCTGCTTCGAGGATAAATGATTTAAACCAACAAAATTAGGCAGTACATTATTATTTTATTTCAAAAAATACGTAATCGTAATATTGATCGTGTGTAAGATGTCCCCTATTATTTATTTATTTCTGTAGTGTACCTAAATATCTCCAAACTTTAACGTACGCACTCCGCGAGCTACCCTAACAAAAAAGTCAACGACCATTGCAATAGATCTCGTAGCAGGTGGTACAGGTAACTGGCTCGTCGATCACTGGAGAGCCGCCGAAGAATGCCCCGTGGTAGTTGATACCACAAGGAGCTAGGATGGACATTGCAGAAGAATCCAAGTGATAGTAGATGTCACGTAGAGCTGGCCCGTCCATCACAGGAGAGCCGCCGGATTCTGCTCCGTAGAAGTAGATACCATGGGGAACTGGAAAGATCACTGCAGAGGCCCCAGTAGTTGTTTGAGAGTTGGCCCGTGGACAAGAGGACATCCGTTGATGGTCGCGAAGCTGATTGCACGCAATGCTCAGTTAAAGTGGCCGATATTCAAGCGCAAGCTAGCTAATGACCATCATTTTTAATAACCTGATGAAATTCGGCTGAAATTGGAGAAAATTTTGATTTTCTGTAAATAACAAAGTACCTGCTCTGTGATTTTGATCTTTTGACAAGCTAACAGAATTTTAAATAAGGGTTTTGAATAAGGAGGTACTATTTATTGCCAGTCAGTTAAGAATGAGTAGGTATTTGATATAGGAAATAATCGGCCAAGAACGAGTCGGACTCGCGCACGGAGGGTTCCGTACTGTATGGGATCCCTCCTTAAATATTTATTTTATTTTAATTTTATTATTTATTATTGAAGTGAAAATAAAACTAAATATCCTGTGAAAATTTCAAGCATCTACCTGTTACCATTATTAATATAGAGCGAAAAACATCTAAAAAATCAGGTTTGTTGTATGGGAGCCCCCCTTAAATATTTATTTAATTCTCTTTTTAGTATTTGTTGTTATAGCGGCAACAGAAATACATCATCTGTGAAAATTTCAGCTGCCTAGCTATCATGGTTCATGAGATGCAGCCCTGTGACAGGCAGACAGACAGGCAGACTGATGGACAGACGGACAGACGGACATCGAAGTCCTAGTAATAGGGTCCCGTTTTTCCCTTTGGGTACGGAACCCTAAAAAGTATAAAATTGTATTGTAATGAATTAGATGAAATTGTATTATTATCGGAATTAAAGGTGTCTCAACCAAATATCTGTGCAACCCAATCATCAGATTAATCTATCCACAGAAAGCGAATCAAATATCAATTACTAGATTTAGCCAAAAAACAAGCAGGCATCTTCCTGCTTTCCTATTTCCTAAGAGATATAATGTATGGCTTTTCAAGGTCAGAGTGAATAGGTATCTTCTAGGTCTGCGTGCTTCATCTTCGACCACAACGTCGCTTACCATCAGGCGAGTTGGTGGTCAAACGCGGACTTATTTGGGTTAAAGAAAAAGCCGGTGAGGATAAAAAATACAGTTTAATAATAATTAATAAACTCTTTTTGTGAGCAAAACCTTATTTGTTGCAATCAAACATCAGAAAAAAAAGTAATAACGCACACATTGAATAAATATTGGTTTTGACTTAAGTCTGATATGTCAGATTTTTTCTTGCTTTATTATTTTAATCTTATTATTTCATATTTTTACAGATTTGCGACGAAATTATTCAATTCAAAAAAGAAGTCAGATCAAATTATAGTTGGATAGATGTGTCGCGCGTCTTATGATGTACATAACAATATCTCGCCCAGGTTACTGTCATCGCTGTTTGCACGACAAATAATATATCAGGGGGTGGAACAATGGGTCGACCGCAGTCACTGCGGGGTAAGTTAGAGCTGTACATGTAGGCTTAGCCTTTCCTGGGGCCTGGCTACGCCCAGACCCCTGCGACCGGCTACAGGGTTCCAGATACCGCTGGACATGGGGCTTTTGCCCCACGGGGACCTCCACCTGTTCCCCATAGTCCCACCCAAACCTCCAACTGTAGCCAATCGCCGCGTGGCGATCCCAGCCTTGTACCAGCAACGCCTGGTATATGTCCGTGGGATGTCTGCGCACGCTGCTCACAGTGCCGGATGCCTGCTAGAGCGTGCGCACACGAATCGCCCTACAGTAGCCTATCCTCGATCCCAGCCTCGTACCAGCAACGCCTGATATATGTCCGTGGCCCCACACCTGCACCGCCGTTCGGGTACATACTACCGGGGGAGCATGCGCACGTTGTCAACAGTGCCGGCCGACTGCTGGAACGCGCGCACACCGATCGTCCTAGCTACTGCCCGTCCAGTGTCCAGTACAAAGTACATAAAATTGGACTATTTAATGTCATGTCTTTACGACAACATCCCATACATTGCCACGGTCTTCCCGTTGTTCCATCCCATGTTCCACGCGTACATGATTCATAAGTATATCAATAAGCACTCACCAGACTTCGTAGTCTCACCAAGGTCTGCCCTCAGACCGTACCGGAGTCACCATCTCACTCCTCCTCTTCCAGTGCTTACCCTCCGCCGCGCCGTTGTGTCTGTCGCCCACCAATTATTTTTTCCTTCTGTCGAACCTACCGACATTGTCATAGTTAACTCAAAAAACATACCCTCAGTGTTGCCACAGTGTAAGGCAAGTTTTCCCATCATGACAGTGACACTTACCAAATTGTTTACGGTGACTCGCGTGAAACGCGACACTCACAACAGCCAAGAGGTGACTACTTCAGGAGAATCAACAGATGGTGCGTCCACTCCAGGATCTTCTCTCTGGCTTTGATGGCTGCATATCGTTTGGCTCTAGTCGAGCCTTGGGCTCTATCAGCTTCAGCATCAACCGTCTCGTCCACAACAGGATCAGCTGATATGTCTAGTTGCATCTCTTCGGTGCCTGTCTCCCTATTGGGACTAGGACTTCCGCTAGGCTCTTCCACCATGCCGTCAGGCTGGAATTCCGTGTGGGTAGGTTGCCTAACTGTATTCTCTTGTGACGGAATACTATCTCGCGTTCCATCTGTACCAGTGACGGGGTCTAAACTCGTTACTTCCTCTTGTAGTGTACTCGGTTCAGGTAACAAGGTTGACTCATGTAATGTTTCATTGATGTCCCTCTCAAGTGGGTAGAGATGTGATATAGAACGTGTATATATATATCCATCGACATCAACCCTCGCCACTCTGCAATTCCCATCTGTTCCTTTTAATAGAGTGACTATCTTACCAACCTTCCAGTTAATTCGGTTTCTAGAGTCTGCTTTAATTTGAACAAGATCACCTACTTGTGGTTCCCTATCTGACCTTATGCGAGGCTCTTTGGGAGTATGTTTCGACCTTTCTCGAAGACTCAGCAAGTATTGGCTTATGAACATTTTCTTAAATTCATCAAGAATCATGAGTCCTCTTTTCCAGCTTTCGATCAGATCAGTTTTTGTCTTCATCCCGGAACATGGCATCTCAACTGCAGATTTTCTCGTCGTCAAACATTTTCCAAGAGTGAGGAAGTCTGCAGGTCGCAGTACATGTTCTATTTCTGTGCCTACTTGAGTCAGGGGCCTTGTGTTTACTATTGCTTCAACTTCCTTCATAACAGTAAGTAGCTGGCTGTCGTTAAGTAGGTGTTTGCCCAAAGTACGCTTAAGGCAGTGTTTAACCAACCCTACCAATCGCTCATAAAATCCACCATGCCACGGTGCTAATTCGGGAATGAATTTCCAGTCAATTTTGTTGTCAATGCAGTACGGTTTTGTCATGACTTCTGAGGTTAGCTTGAAACAGGCAGCATTATCTGAATAAATCCGTATTGGTGTGCCCCTTGATGCAGTCAATCTTCGTAATGCGAGGAGGCATTCTGCTGCCGATAGGTTTTTAACAACCTCTAGGGAAATTGCTCGAATGGTTAAGCATGTGTAGAGAGCTACCCACCTCTTTTCTTTCCCATTGATTGTTTCTACAAATACGGGGCCAAAATAATCCAGTCCGCAGAATGAAAACGGTTCATGGTAGTTAACTCTTTCAGGTGGTAAAGGAGGAGCATTAGGAAGCTTGTATGGCCCACCTCCATGTTTAATACATTGTTTACATGTCTTCAGTACTTTCATGACTTTGGCTTTTCCTTGTGGTATCCAGTATTTCCCTCTTATTATGTTCAATGTATGCGATGCTCCAACATGATAGTTACTCTCGTGAGTCTTGATAATAAGTTCATCTGTAAACTCACAATCTCTTGGCAATAGTATTGGATATTTCATGTCGTAACTCCACATTGTGTTTGCCATCCGACCGCCACATCTTAAAAGACTATCTTCATCAAGGAAGAGGTCTAAGTTCCTTGTCAGGTGGGTTTTCTTGCCAGATTGTTCATCAGGAAAGTATTTGTTTTGTAATGTCTTGATCTCCAGTATGTCATCATTTTGTGAAGTACTGCAGGTGTCATCTAATCTGTCCTTTAAAGTATCTGGGTCGTCCAACTCCATAAGGTTGTTGCTGTTTCTTTCTACGTCTGACCAGTTGTGTGGCTCTGATACATTGCCATTCCCTTCAGAGGCCTCCCCAGAAGAAAGAAGTGTTGTATGTGTCATGTAGTGACGACTGTCAGGCCAGGAGGATTCATCTTCCTTAAGGAAGGCCGGTCCTTCAAACCAGGACTCCTTTCGTTCCTCCCAAGTTTCAGGCTCAGGTCTGGTAGCTATGTCAGCAGGATTTGACTTGGTGTGTATGTAGTACATTTCAGTTGCTTGCTGGTCACGCTTGATTTCGTTTACTCTGTTTGATACAAATGGTGGTAGTAGTTTTGTTGAATTTATCCAGCCAAGTACCACTAAACTGTCTGTCCATAGGTACTGTCTTTGTATAGGTATATCCAAGCTATTATTGACATACTTTAGCAACCTACTCCCAATTAGAAGGCCAAGTAATTCTAATTTCGGTATTTTCAGGTCGTCTTTGTCTTGTATTTGTGCTACACGCGATTTTGCCATTACAAAAGATACCTTTGCCACCGATTGTCCATTTTTCTCTCGGCATCTTAGGTATACAACGGCTGCATAACACTTGCTTGACGCGTCCGAGAAGCAGTGGAGTTCATGGGTGGCACTTTCAGCTGTAGCATTAGTACCTATGTACCTGGGAAGTTGTACTTGCACTATGGTTCTCAGGTTTTCTAGAGTTGAAGTCAATAGTTGCAACAGATGTTCAGGTAATGTCTCATCCCATTTCACCTTTTCCTGGCAAATTTTCTGAAAAAGTAGCCTTATTGGGAGCGTTAAAACACAGACATATCCACATGGATCATAAATTCGGGCCAGAGTCCGTAGGACGTCTCTTTTTGTTTTGATTGGGGTACTGGAGTTGAAGTTGTCAACTGAGGTGTTTAAGGTCAGTATATCCTTTTGTGTATCCCACCTTAACCCCAAGACTTTGACTGTCGTGGCCTGTGCTGTCCTATGTTGCTCCGGTATTGTCTCAGTGAATTCATCGCTGTTGGAAACCCAATCTCGGATATTCATTGACAACGATTCAAATGCTGATCTTGTTTGTTCATACATCCTATGCGCTTCCTCTGCTGTGTTCGCTCCGGTCACCAGATTGTCCACGTAACACCTTTCAGCTACCATTTTCAACATTTCATTTCCAGATAATGACATATGATGCTTTACAGTGGCCGTCAGCAGGAAGGGACTGGAAATAACTCCAAATGGGACTCTGCAAAAACGAAGATGGAGCAAGTTGTCTATTGTAGCTTCTTTGTGGGGGTCTTTCAGCCATAAGAACCTTGTGACGTCTCGATCTTCTTGCTGTAGCCCAAGTTGCAGGAACGCTTTCTCCACGTCAGCTGTTATAGCGATCTTCTTGGTGCGAAACTTGAGAAGAAGCCCAGTTAGATCTTCCAGCATTGACGGGCCACTGTATAAACATTCGTTGAGGCTCTTTTGTCCAGTTACTTTCGCTGAAGCATCATACACAATCCTTCCTCGCTTATCCTTCTGCTTTACCATGTGGTGTGGAAGATAGTGAATGGGATGTTCTGCCTGACTAGGATCAGTATCGGCTTCTTCTATTATTCCAAGGTCTAACTGCTCTTTCAAGATGGCACCATATTCATCTAGGGAACTCATATCTAACCTTTTAATTAGGCTACGCAGCCGTCCTAATGCAAGCCCGAAGTTGGATGGTAGCTCAGGAGGGTACTGGATCCAAGGCCATTTGACTTCGTAACGTCCATTCCGATATTGCACAGATTCATTGAAGTGGCTGACGGCCTGCTCCTGCCTTGTTGCCTTTGGTGAGTCGGTTATGCCGATACTTTCCAGTGACCATAAGAATTTCATATCAATGTTTCGCAAGGGTAGGTCAGGTTCGGTGAAATATGGGCAGCTCTGCGTGTGACATTGACAGTAAGTTGTCACAGACAAAACATCCGTTTCTCGTTGAGTGATGCTACCAGACAATATCCAGCCAAAGTCCGTGTCAAACAGGTATAAGTTGTTATTAACCTTAATCCTTTCATCGCGTAGAAATGAACAGTATAGATCATTACCTATGAGTATATCTATACTCCCGCCAACAGACTCATCATCAGCTAGTATGTCTATTCTATCATCTCGCCACTTTGCAATAGGTATGCAGTTTGTTATACGAGGTACTATGTTGATCATTACCTCTCTTCTGATTCCTCGCTTTGTCTCAATGATGATTTCTGAAGTGGGACTTGTCATTTCGATAGGCGATTTAGCACCAAACGTATACACTAACAGTGAATCTTCTTCTATTGTCGAGAGTCCAAGTGATCTGGCCGCTTTGACAGTCATATAGCTCCGTTGGCTTCCGCAATCTAGGAGCAGGCGGCATGCTTTCTGGTTGTTATTTTGAGGGTTGTATATCTTGGCCACTGCGGTCTGTAAAAAGGTATTTTCATTAGACATACTGCATGTGATCACAGCATCTGAATCTTGTGAGATTTTAATTTGTTTACCCTCTAGTTTAGGACACAATATCTTCAAGTGGCTCCCTCTGCAGTGGAAGCATGCAATCTTCCGTGTGCACTGATCCGTACTATGGTCTCGCCTGAGACACATCAAACACCTCCCCTTCAGTTTCTCTTTGCGGGCTTCAATTGATCCAACCGTCCTACAACTGGTGCTCAGGTGGTTTCGCATGTTACAGAAAAGACAAGGACGGTAGCTGGGCTTCTTGCTAGACGATCCTGTCGGGGTATCGTCATGTTGTCGCTTTCGGTTGATTGTTGTTCGGTTGTTTTCCACTCTAGTCTGTAGCACTTCCGTTGTCGCTAGTGGAGGTGGGACTGCACCAGAAGAGCCTTGTTCGGTAGAGGATCGTTCCATGGCCGCTATAACTCTGGCTAAATTGAGCCTTAGGGTGGGGACTGTTGGGCTATCCGAAGAGAGTAAGTTGACTTGGTACATGACGCGCTCGGGAAATTTACTCGCAATGGTGACCCGCAAGTGCTTACTCTCTACGTTTTCTCCCAATGTTTGGAGCACCCTAAGGTGTTTCTCGATCTGGTCCAGAGTTTTCCTGCACTCCTGGTGATCCTCTGCTGCTCTCTCGGTGCTGTTAATTGCGCTATGATGGGCATCTATTACCAGGTCTTCAGAGCCGTATTTTTGTTTCAGGGCATCGACGGCAATAGAGTAGTTAGCGTTGGTTATTGCTAGCCCGCTAACAGTCTCTAATGCAGGCCCTACCAAGGATCCAAGTAAGTACGACAATTTCTCCACGTCTCGAAGGTCTCGTGAGTCCACATTGGCCTCAAACCTGTCCCAAAACTCGCTGAACTTCAGAACATCTCCGTTGAATTTTTCCCACTCCAGTTTTGGGAGCTTTGCTGAGGTCGAAGACGTCGAGGTCCGTGTACGCGAGCTGAGGTAAATTTCATGCGCAGAGTCTAACTGGATTAGCAATTCTTCGGCCTTGAACTGGTCTTCCATATACTTGTTGAACAACTCCGGTTCAAGTTCCGAAGCGGCCCGGAACTCCTGGTCGAACGAGCCGATTGTATGCTTCAGTGTGTTCCGGTGGTTTATTAGGTCCAACTCCGTAATGCCTGCTTGGGCCTCGTCTAATGAATTTTGGACAGTCTGCACTGCCAACACGAGTTTATCGTGGCGAAATTTGAGCCGCAAAGCCATTGTATCTCGTAGATTGGGTGTAATGACCTCGATGTGATTGCGTGCGACGCTCAACGTAGCCCAAATCTCTTCGTATGTGACGTTGACTGCAAGACAATAAAGTTCTCACTTAGCGTTCTACTTGCAATGTTAATTACGATAATTTATCGCCGGCCGGCGTTTATTAACACGACATCTTACCTCGAGTTTTTTCTCAACGATTTGCTCCTTTTATCTCCCAGATGTGTTGTTCTAATTTGCGAAAAGATCCTTTAGGTACTTTACTTTACTGTTTTATATCACTATTCACTGACCTATCAATACAATTCAAGATAAATTATCGCACGATTCGTGATTGCAAATGGCGTTAGATGGTTAGAATTAGAATACTTAAGCGTCCTTTTTAGTGTTGTATGTCCATCACGATCATTCACGATCGATCGGATCATTTTGATTCGATCCGCTTCGATTCCGATTCGACCGGACTATAGCAATTCGAACAAGGATCCTGTTCGGACCAGAACGCTTACAAGTAACGGGCTAAAATTAATCACGCTGAGCCAAACTGGATCACTGGCTCTATTAGACACTTCATCGACCCTAATAATAATATAAACTTTATTTTCAAATAACACAGATCCGTAGACAATGTCACACAGCCATCCTTATAAACTAATAGTAACGTACAATCTAGAATGCTACCTAGCCATTCCTTTTACTAGTAGTAAGTTACACTATAACTTTGCTATACTTAGTATAAACCCAATAAAGTTTAACTACAACACTCTGAATAACGCGATTTTCTCACAATGTTAGTGCTTTCATGAACCAATCCAAGATAACACGAATAACAATTGCATCTATGAATTTTACAATTATTACACTAAAGACAACAATATTTCCTTTTTATTATTATACTTACACAATCACCTAATTTGATAAGATTTGTTTTACTCAATGAGCAAAATCAGTTCCTGTGACTCACGTACGACGTGATCGATCATGATCGCATCGTTTCAACCTTATCGCTTCAATGCTCGAAGGCTACAGGTTCGATCGCAAGAAACAGGAAATCGGCGCAACACTAGCCAGTGTTGCCAACGTCAACAACACTAATAGACTTATGGTTATAACTATTATTCGATTTTTAATCGATAGGAGCATGTATTATCTTTTGATTATTTCCTTAGTTTGCATACTGCAAAACATTAATATAACCTAACGTTAACGTAAACACAGCCTTAATCAGAATAACATATTAGTACTCAATCAATAACCATAGTTCCGTGAAATTATAAGCCCGTTGTGTAGGTATAATCGCACGCGTTATAGTGTCTCGTGGATCATTTGGTGCGTGGCCAAATACGGAACTAACACCGCCGATACGTAAGATTACTGTACTAGTGTACTTACACCTGGCATTTCGTTTCCTGGGGGCGTTATGTTTGGTATTTTCCTCTAGATCAGGTGAAACTCGCTCAACTTAGTCTAATATACCTACTTAAACTTAAGACGACGTAGTAAATAACAAGAATAAAATTAACATTAAAGAAAGGTTCTGATAATCGATAACTTTACTAACGTACTGTTCGTAGATGGTATTTTGAATCTTTCTCCGGGTTAATACTGTGATCAAGTTTGTATACAGCAAATCAAAGCAAGCAAGGAAGTCTCAAATTAAAGTGAATTTAGTACCTATTACTGAAGTATTGTTCTTCGGTAAAATAGTATAGTATGATTTATGTAGTCACGTTTATTATCATACATATATTGTCGATCCCAGCATCTCCACCATTTTGTCGCGCGTCTTATGATGTACATAACAATATCTCGCCCAGGTTACTGTCATCGCTGTTTGCACGACAAATAATATATCAGGGGGTGGAACAATGGGTCGACCGCAGTCACTGCGGGGTAAGTTAGAGCTGTACATGTAGGCTTAGCCTTTCCTGGGGCCTGGCTACGCCCAGACCCCTGCGACCGGCTACAGGGTTCCAGATACCGCTGGACATGGGGCTTTTGCCCCACGGGGACCTCCACCTGTTCCCCATAGTCCCACCCAAACCTCCAACTGTAGCCAATCGCCGCGTGGCGATCCCAGCCTTGTACCAGCAACGCCTGGTATATGTCCGTGGGATGTCTGCGCACGCTGCTCACAGTGCCGGATGCCTGCTAGAGCGTGCGCACACGAATCGCCCTACAGTAGCCTATCCTCGATCCCAGCCTCGTACCAGCAACGCCTGATATATGTCCGTGGCCCCACACCTGCACCGCCGTTCGGGTACATACTACCGGGGGAGCATGCGCACGTTGTCAACAGTGCCGGCCGACTGCTGGAACGCGCGCACACCGATCGTCCTAGCTACTGCCCGTCCAGTGTCCAGTACAAAGTACATAAAATTGGACTATTTAATGTCATGTCTTTACGACAACATCCCATACATTGCCACGGTCTTCCCGTTGTTCCATCCCATGTTCCACGCGTACATGATTCATAAGTATATCAATAAGCACTCACCAGACTTCGTAGTCTCACCAAGGTCTGCCCTCAGACCGTACCGGAGTCACCATCTCACTCCTCCTCTTCCAGTGCTTACCCTCCGCCGCGCCGTTGTGTCTGTCGCCCACCAATTATTTTTTCCTTCTGTCGAACCTACCGACATTGTCATAGTTAACTCAAAAAACATACCCTCAGTGTTGCCACAGTGTAAGGCAAGTTTTCCCATCATGACAGTGACACTTACCAAATTGTTTACGGTGACTCGCGTGAAACGCGACAAGATGGTTGGAGTTTAAGAAAACAAAATTGAAAGGCGAGAAAATAGAGATAGTCTTCGTTTCCATTTGTTATTCAAAATTGTCAATGACGTAAGCGACATAAGTGTGTATACAATATGTTTGTTTGTGTAGGTGACGTGATACTGTTTCGTTTCTGAAACGTTTCTGCATCGTTGCTGACTCGTTTTGTACAACAGATCATTCAGACTATGCTACAATATTAGACCGTATCCGATAAACGTACTCTACTGGATTTTTTTTTGCTTGTGTAAGAGAATATTTGATACATTTGACTGTGGATTTAGATATTTTATTGTAAACAAAATTGCTCTAGTATAAATAAATTACTTGAAAATGGTTTGGTTGTTTCTATTTCAATGTTATACTCGTACCTAATTCACAGGCGTAGATCAGTAGATATTGGAGGGAGTTTCAAGCCTTAATGAGCCTACCCTATCAAAGGTAATCCTATAACATTACCTAGAGAAAAAATTGGTTGCCTGTAAAGTCGGTATACGGGCGAAAGTTTTACGTGACAACTACTTTATGTCGGTCTCTCTCGCTCTTAGGCGGGCTAACCATGCCCGAGTGGAAGGGACGCGTGCCTCTCACTCGCTCTCATTGTGAGCGCATAACGTGAGCGGAGCGTAACGCAGTTTCTTGAGAATAAGACGTTGTCACGTCAAAATGCCTTGAATTCAAATTGAGTAGCCACGAGATTTCTCCAAAGCGACCGATGCGTTTTTGAGAAAAAAATCGGAAGTAACTTCATCCTCGCGTGTCGTTTTTGAAAACGCAGCCTTAGTGTGATTAAGAATAAGTGTACCCTTTGCCCTATTCATAGCAGCTGACTGCCTGGTTGCTGATTGTTTTTAATATTTAATTATGAAAACTATATGTGATATACGGAATACAAGAAATAGAGTTAATAACATCCTCTTTTTTCTAAAATAGGTTAAGAAAGAATGTAGCGTAGTCTGAACGCACCGGACCAACCTTCAAATACTCCAAACATTTAATATGTCATAAAAACACATAAAAATGAATACGAACATTGACATTGACGTTTAAACGATTGACGACCTAAAATAAGCTGAAAATAGAGAAAATTAGTAAGGAGTCTTATTGTGATTGTAGGTCTAATTATGATTTAGACGTCGTTGTATGTTTTCCCTAGTTAGGACTTATGATGAAAATTACGATACTACGAGTATGTATTACGAGCTCAAGCGGGCCCGAGGAGGACAACAGCGTATCTGGCAACGCTGTCATAAAGGACCGCACAAGCCTGGCCCTACTGCCAGGCGAGTAGGCACACAAAGTGCTGGGAGCACCGGTGCGTTTCTGGCTCCCGCCAGAAACTCTGCAGACGGTCCTGGGTGTTTCTAGCTTCCACTTAAAAACACTCTTGGGTCGTAGCCACAAGATATCCACAAGACCACGTGGGGTCATTTGTGTAGCATGTCATTCACATGGAGAATTATAATAATGTAGCTGAGCCGAGTTGCGATCGTTATTGCACCGGTTTCTATTTCGGTGTTCTTCGACTATACTTCGGTTATACCTCGGCTACTTTTAGTAGTTAGGAGATTGTCATATGATTGTCATTCATTACAATTGATTGTCACTTGACAATTCTGCCATTTTAAAATCAAGCGTATTAGCTTTTACTATGGGGAGAATTGGATAGTATTGGCACTTGATCATTTTGATGAATTTTCGAAAAAACTATTTTAGTTAGTGGTTTAATAAAATTAACTAAATTTTAAAATATTTGTTATTTTACATAAATATATTAATAGTACAATTATAGTACTACTAAAACCTTTTTAAAATGAAAAATGTGTCAGAAAAACATGTTTCTTGTTAGATTTTCTCCAAAATCGTCCATATTATTAGGTAAACCTACGGTTAATGCTTTTGATTTAGCTGATATGAATAAAATGCGAAGATCACATTACACTAAGTATCTAAACTAGATAAGCAGTATTAGAGTGATTTAAAAACAACTGGAAACCAATTTTGGTTTATACCATGCCCGAATCAATGTTGCTGATAAATTGTAATCAAACTAACAAAAATATAACAGGCATCACATTTTATTGCATGCTAAAGTAAAAAAACATAGATTTCGGCATTTTAAAAGTTGCAATTTAATAAAAAGGATGAGACGATAAGTCTGTGATCAAATTTTATATTTCAGAACTACGTTTCTTTCAGTGGTTTTTTTTATACAGTATAGGTTTGCATTTGACAACATTAAATGTGGTGGTATTGACTTATTTCACTTTCCCCGCTTGTTTACATACATCATTTGTTTGTCAAATGAATCAGAGGTGTAGTGAGGAAGAACTGCAAACGGGCTTTTTGCTCCGTTAGAGGCCACCTCTAGAAGTAGTCCATTGTTGAACATAGCCTATCCATGAAGGTCAATTAGGCCCTTAAAAAAATGAAGAAGCAAAGATCGAGGCTGAGGGGGAATAGGAATAGATTAAGACTATAAAATGTGCGATTAGGCCATCACGACTTCACAATACACATCTCCTACCTACTGTTAAACACGGATCGCCTCTGTTGTATGTTTTTCTTCACTGAAAAGCCAGTGGTGTATGGGCAATAAGTAGGCACATTTTAACTCTCTTCAGTCCCCACACGTGTTTGTGTAATATCTGTGCCATGTGGGCCCTGCGCAGTCCCCAAAGGAATAAATAAATGATACGAATATTTTTTGTATAAAAGCTTTTAATAGGGTTTAATTAGCTTTATCAAAATTGAAACAAAAATCCATCACATTTTTCTTAAGTTAAGTTTTTCTAAATGTTAGTACTTTAATTTTCTTGCGATGTGATTATTACATAATGACATGTAGATTTGATATCGCAAGATAAAAATGTCTAGAGTACCTACCATTAGTATTTTGATTCTTTGAGCTAACTCTAATTTGACGATGAACCTTCCCCCCCTATCAATGCCCTAAGTACCTACAAAATGTATCACTTAGTGACGTCATTTGCTTTTGACATCTAGGTTCAACATCGCACGCTTTTCACGTCATCAATTGTATCTTTGACGTTTCGCGGCGGCTTTCGAACGGCAGAGCAACGGATGAGTATCACGTTAGTTTTAACTCAGTAAAGTCACACGTTATTACGTCATAGATCGAAGCTCTACCGTTTTTTTGACAATTCCGACTGTCATAAAAACGAGAGAGGTTCAGGAACGTATCACCTCAGCAACGAGATCGGTTAACAGAATCGCCCCCCTGTGCTATCAACATGCAGTAAAAAAATTAGAACGACCTCTTTCACACGGGTCGTTTTATTGACATATTCCCGATACTTTTTACACAGAGTAGTATATAGATAGAGTTATACGGAAACAGCTGTAGTTTCAATTTACGTGTAAACCTGGACTAACCTCTCTGATAAGTTCTCAGACATCTTTAGTGTATTATGTTTTTTGATAACTCCTGAACTCGTACATTTTCTTTGATTATCACAGCTAGCAACCGTTTCAACTACATAAATCCACTTTCAAACCAAAAATGCATCAAAATCCATTTTCTTCTTATTACAACAGTAGCCATACGAGACCGCTTTTCTTTCGTCGGAGGTTACTAAAACTAAGTTACAATTTTGTTAATAGAAAATGATTTTTCGCAAAAAATGGCAAAACCTCCTTCCATCGTGTACAAAATTCGAATATTTCACTCGAATTGTTTACATCATTGTTGATTTATCAAAAACGGCTCAGCCGATTTCTGTTAAATGGGACCACTTTGGGAGTATACCGTTTCGAACTTAAATAGAATTTTTCGATTCGGTTCACAATTGGCGAAATTATCGATGAAAATACAAAAAAAAATCGTCCACACGAACATAGAACCTCCTCCTTTTTGGAAGTCGGTTAATAAAGAATGCAATAAATAACAACGTTCTGAGGCGAACATGCTCATTATGTAGACGACTGCGTGACCTGCTATTCTGAATCTTGACCCAATTCGATAATATTAATAGAATATCCATAATTAATAACCATAACCTTCCTCGATAGGGATAGTAATAGAATAGGTACTTATTATACGATTTGATTCTAGTTTTTGCCAGTGGCTTTGCCCGCGTGGTAGGTTAAAATACCTACGTTTTCTTGCTATCCGATGGTAACATTTTATTTTTCTGAACAAAAGTAGTCTATGTCACTTTTCGTCTTTCAGACTATGTCCATGCCAAAAATCAAGTTTATCCCTTGCTTCGTTACTGCGTGAAAGAGGAACAAACCAACAGACACTTAGGGATTTGTATAAAGATAATCTAGGTAGGTGCTTTCAGACTTCTTATTTATTTGTCGTTAAGTACATTTCGAGCCAGAGTAAGTAAAATTGAATGAAATTCGAATTTAATTTGGTGTCGGTCTTGCTTCCATCCTATATCCAATTATTCAATTCCTTCCAATTCAATTTTCCTTTTTCCAAGCTTTGTGTAAAATTGTTATCTATTTACAGTTCCTATTGTGATTTATACTAGTAGTTTTCCGAACAGTATACCTCGCAGCACATATCTTTAACTGAATCCTAATAAGCCTATAATACCTATATCTCGACTTGCTCTTGACCGATTTGGTTTATATCAGTCACAAATCTTTTTCGAATTTTGATACTAAACGATCTAATCAAATATTATCGAAATACGTTAATTACTTAGTTATGTACAATTTTCTAGAACATCATTTAATGTTTAGAGCAACCTGTATCTAAATCGCGATTCAAGCTATTTTTAACCGACTTCCAATAAGGAGGAGGTTCTGTGTTCGTCTGTATGTATAGGTTTTTTTTTTTGGTATATTCATCGATAATTCCGCAAATAGTGAACTGAATCGAAAAAATAAATTTAGTCTAAAATAGTACAACCCTCGAGGTGATCCCATTTAAATTTTACAGAAATCGGCTGAGCCGTTTTTGAAAAATCAACAATAATGTAAACAACTATAACGAAATTTTTGAATTTTTGAATAAAAAAATGTTTTGTACACGCGGTTTTGCTAGTTTTTGCGTGAAATAATTATGTGTAGTCTGATCTAACCACCGGTTGCGCTAAATGGCAGTGTTCTTAAAAGAGTATCGCAGTTCAAGTATCTCGGGCATTGGGTCACGGAGACGCTCGCGGATGACGTAGACATGGAGAGGGAGCGCAGGGCGTTATCTGTTAGGGCTCGTAGCTCGTAGGTTTGCACGTTGTACTGCGCAGGTGAAAACAACACTTTTCAGAGCGTTTTGCCAGTCTTTCTACACGTGCAGCCTATGGGTCAATATACAAAAAGTCTTATACCGCCCTGCGTACCCAGTACAATAATGCGTTTAGGGCACTGTTGAGGCTGCCACCATATTGTAGCGCGTCAAGAATGTTCGCGAACGCGCATGTAGACGGCTTCGCCGCTATCTTGTGGGAGCGGGTGGCGTCCCTGAAGACCTTCAACTGTTCGCTTGGAGGATGGACATAGATTGTCCAATAATGAACCATTGGACCAAGCAGCATACCGAGTTTTCAGGTGTCAAACCGCGATATCGATTAAGATGACATTTAAGATGATCTTTTAGTGAATTCGTTTATTTAATGTACAATGTTGTTTTTATAACTTCTGTTCTGACTTTATAATATCGACATTAACTTTATTATTTATTGTTTTGTGTAAGTAATGTGATATTTTTACGATTTAAACGATCCTTTGTAATCCGATTTTTTATCGATGTTTGATTAAGTGAATAGAATTTTGTTTTATGGGCTTTGTCTGAAATAAAATTGTAAAGAAAAAAATATAAATGAGTTCCTCGTAAAATATATACGATACCTAATTACTTCCTTTATTTATGATTTAGTTTGAAACTTTGTTTTTTTTTTCTATTACTTTTTTTTCTTATGGCTTTTATGATAATTGGTTACTAAGTATTACTTGTGGGTCAAATTAATTTCGGCGTCAGCTCTCCATCCTGTAGAGGTATATTTCTACAGAAGGCCTTCTCATTACCCGGCGTGCGATCACTTAAGTATGTATGTATGTACAGGGTTATCGAGAACTGAGGTACTAAGTAGAAAGCAGGTGATTCAGACCATCATTATAAACAACTTTGTTCCATACAAAACTGCAACTCGGAATCAACAAAATGTATGAAACAGCTAATTTTTTTTCTCGAACTTCGGCGGGTTGGCCACATAGTAAAAGTTGATCATTTTTTAATATTTTTTTTAATAAGAAGCCCCCCAATACAATTATTTTATTTTTATTTAATTATTTAATATTCAAGTGAATATACAACGAAATATTCTGTGAATATTTAAAGTGAATATCTACTTGTTAACATTAATAATATCGAGCGAAAAACGACTAAAAATTTTTTTTTGGATGGGAGCCCCCTTTAAATTTTAAATTATTCTGTTTTTATTTTTTGTTACAGCGGCAATAGAAATATCACCTGTGAAGATTTCAGCTTTCTAGCTATAACGGCTTATGAGATACAGCCTGGTGACAGACAGACAGACAGACAGACGGACAGAGGGACAGAGGAGTCTTATTAATAGGGTCCCGTTTTTACATGTATATTTCCTTGGGTACGGAAATCTAAAAACCAGAAAAATATACTTACATTGTTAATTCGTTTAAAAACAAGAAACAACACTCGTTTTGAATTAACTTGAATACATACATTGCGGAAACAAAAAACCGGCGCCGGTCCGGTTTCCCGGAATTGAAATCCCGGAATTGTGTTGTTGAATTTATTTTTACCTTCAGAAGTAAAAATAATTACATTAAACGCTATTTCTTTATTAGCAGAAATATTTCTGTAAAAATGAAATAGCTTAGGCTTAAATAAATTGAATAAGCTTCATTCCATTTGTGTAGATTTGGCTTACTGTCAGCTTCTCTCTACCAAAGTAGTTATGACCTAAGAGCCGCAGAAGATCGACCTTCACCTACGTGATAACCAAATGAGACGTATTATTTTATAAATGATTATTGACAAATTATTATATTTCCCTCGCGGGTCACGGGGCGAGCAGGTGAACGAACAACTTTACACATTAGGTTTAACTGTGTATTCTGGGCCTATAGATTTTGATTGTGTTGTATGTATAAGTCACTATGAGTGCTTGAGAAAATTTAAAATCAAGAATTTTTGACCCAATCGATCATCAGCCCTTCGCGCTATGTAGCCGTCACCTAATTCTTTCATCTCCTTTTCACAACAGAACAAGTCGGAAGTCGCATAAATACCATCCCATAAATACATAGTCGACATACCACCTGCTCGTGCTAAGCGATTCGCTTCTTCCTTCATTATGCGGACCGCCAGGGAGTGGAATGTCCTGCCTCCGACATTGTTTCCTGACAATTACAATTTGGATATCTTTAAGTCAAGAGTGAACAGGTATCTTCTAGGTCTACATACTCCATCTTCGGCTACAACTTCGCTCCATCAGGAGAGTTGGTTGGCCAAATGTAGCTCTATTCTGCTTAAAAAAAGCCTGCCCACTGCCATTTCAACTGGCTTATCCGCTGTCGGTCTTTGGTTTTTCTACAGATCTCCTCAGATATATGATGCGATATCGCAGAGAAACTCAGAACAAAGCCCTCTCCGTAAACGTTTTGGGATATTTGGAGTTTAAAACCAAGGCTCATAGCTCATAATTCTTTGTGCAGAGCGCCTTATGACTTTGTCACCAAGGTGTATTTTAAACCCAACTAAATTAAAAACTTCTAGCTACTTTGATTGATGATGACTAACTTTTTTCACTTTTTTAGGACATAACATAAATTACAATGTCAGTGCAGGAGACAGCTAACTAATGATAGGAGCGAGCCGCGAAAGTACTCAATTTTAATCAAATTACACACCGACAAGTCAATTTGATGAGGGAATTATAGGCTTTGAACGTGTATAGAATCAAAAAATGAAGTACTTTGAGAAAATGAAGAGTTGTTGTAAAAACGCAGTGATTTGCCATTTTAAACTTATCTACAAAGTAACAGAATATCACAGATGAATTTATGACAGAGAATAATACGCAAAAGATCAATTGACCCCACTCGAGTCAAACACCAAAATACAAATTCAATTCCATCCTAAACGCAGTAAACTTTTCATTTCGCGTAATGGACGACATCCTCGAACTTTATACCTCCCAATCAGACAAAAATCTTTACCGGGCCACAGTTCAGAATCAAATAAAATATCTAAAAGATCTCGAAATCCAGCTACAGCGAGTCCAACTTCATTTCTTAATTCGGCTCCTTCAAATTTCGTTGGATTAAAAAACGTCGTCGAAACTCAATTTCCTTTATTGAAATACTCAAAGCGGAATGAGGTTTAGGGAACGTCTGAAGATACGTACAAATTAGATACGTCCTGACAATCGTTACTAACCCAGTACAATTGCTGTGAAGAACCCATTAACAATCCTATCAATTTAAGCGGATGAGGATCTATTCTGGACAGAATTGAATTCGCAACAGCTAATAAAGAAAGTCGTTCCAGCTCCTAGTTTCTTTTTAAATAACCAATTACGTTTCCAAACCGATATCGGATTAAGAGCGTCCAATTAAGACGGAGAGGGGAAATATATTTTCGCGAAGAGAAAGGAAAATCGTCGGAGGGTGATTCGGTCACGCGCCTAACAAATTGGCGGTGATGGGAGCCAGACGATTGCTGTATGTTACCTGTCGAATAGATTGCGGATTTAGAAAACTGCTGCCGAATTATTACCTTTCTGTCAGTATTTTCTTCCAAGTAAAAAAGTATGTGTAGGCGTATCCGTGATATGTAGTGATGGCGGGTTTTATTTCATAGAAGCGAAATGAGATCATAAGACATCATATGAAATACTAAGGCCAAAAGAATAGGCTATACGACTAAAACATATAATTAGTCCGGCAGTTAGATAATCAAAGTATATAAGGCACGTATTTTTAGGGTTCCGTACCCAAAAGGTAATACTAAGACTCCGCTGTCCGTCTGTCTGTCTGTCACCAGGCTGTATCTCATGAACCATTATAGGCACAAAACTGAAATTTTCACAGGTGATGTATTTCTGTTGCCGCTATAACAACAAATACTAAAAACAAAATAAAATGTATATTTAGACGGGGCTCCCATACAACAAACCTGAATTTTTAGCAGTTTTTCGCTCGATATTAAAATGGTAACCGGTAGATGCTTGAAATATTCACATTATATCTCGTTGTATATTCATCCATCCATCCATCAGCCAAAGGACGTCCACTGCTGGACATAGGCCTCCCCTATGGATCTCCAAGCGGCTTGCATCCAGCGCGATCCTGCGGTCTTAATGAGGTCATTCGTCCACCTTGTTGTATATTCACTTTAATAATAAATAATTTAAATTAAAATAAAATGAATGTTAAAGGGGGCTACCAAACAGTACGGAACCTTTCATGCGCGAGTCCGACTAGTACTTGGCCGATTATTTCTTTTCACAACTAAACAAAAAGTGATGAAGATATAGGTAAGATAAGTTCCGTGTGACGTCACGCTTAGGTAGACCTTTTACCTTAAAGTGACGTATCGAGCCCCCGTAACTTTGACTTCCATTAACTTTGTTTCTCTCAATCTCAATTTCTCAAAAAATAACATGACCGACTTCAACCGTGTGCAGAATTCGTGAATATTTTGCACGGATCGATGTAACATTTTTCACATTATTGTTTATTTATCGAAAATGGCTCAGCTGATTTTGATATAATTTAAATAGGACCAATATCAAAGTATACTCTTTTCAACAAAAAAAAAAATTATCGAAATCGAACTGCTACGTAAAAAGCTATGCGTGGTTATACATAAAAAAAATATACGCGTCGAACTGAGTACGTCCTCCGTTTCGTCGTATCAAATATTCTTTTGTAATCTAACTGACAGACTAACAAACATAATGATATTTCTTTTATGTCAATCTTCATGCCTACTATGTCAGCAATAGACAACTGAAAATTAGCAACAGTCAGTGGTTATAGAAGTATTAAGCTTACGTTCCATAATTATCCTTCCTTCTTTTCGATTATCCTTGTCTTCTTTCTTGAATATACGAGTATCATCACTGTTGTCGTTTTTGTTGACTACGATTCAACATCGTTTGCACTTTTTGAAGGAAAAATAAAAAAAAACCTGGTTGATCGGCGAGGCACTGAAACGCGAATGAATACCGCACAATTGATGGCGCGCACCTGCCTACCCACATAAAAAAAAACATACTCTTTTCTTTCAAGGAAGTGGAAGAAGGACGACATCTACGCTGTTACTACTTTGTAAACTTTCGAATTTTCGAACTTTAATTTCGAAGGATAAAAATTTACGAAGTCCAATGTAAGTTTTAAATTAATAGTTAGACAGACGTGGAAGAACGACCTTCATCCATCTGATAACCAGATGACACATACTTTTTATGAAATGTTAATTACATACAAATAGGCCTATGATAGCTTGCCCATCAAAAAGTGTTAATGACTTTATTTAATTCGATTTTATTTGGAAATGATTTATTTATATCTTTAATCTTTTGATAGTTGATTTGATTTTATTTCAACTAACTTAGCGTTTGCTTAACTTATTTTAATTATACTACCTGGCAAGCAACTATGTACAAATTTGTCGATATATATGTTTGAATCAGTAAAATTTGGTATCATAACTATATGGGAGCCCCCCTTAAATATTATTTTATTCTGTTTCAGTACTTTTTTTATAGCGGCAACAGAAAAATATCATCTGTGAAAATTTCAGCTTTCTAGATATAATCAATAACGGTTTATGAGATACAGCCTGGTGACAGACAGACGGACAGCGGAGTCTTAGTAATAGGGTCCCGTTTTTACCTTTTGGGTACAGAACCCTAAAATGAACGCTTTTCGATAGGCAAGCATGGACGTGTTTGTAAATAAACTATAGGCGGACCGTTTATCTGAGACGTCGCCTGCGCGGTACAGGGGCGCCGGGGGAGACGACACAGGGGACTGAGACCGGTGCCGCCCGCACCGGTCTCAGTCCCCCTTTGTCGTCTACCCGCGCGCCCCTGTACCCGCGCAGGCGACGTCTCATATAAACGGTCCGCCTATAGTAGTCCGCCCCGGACTTGGACTTCGCGCTATTCCTATTTCATATCATAAAAACTGATTTCAAAAAAAATATAATAATATTGGTATGAAAGTTTTGCGATGATGTGTGAAGTAAATGTATATATCATTCGGTAAAATATTTCAAATATATGAGTTTCTGCCGAAAATTGCTATTGTTATGCTGCAATGTTTGAATTATGCTAAATCTGTTCATACTGAATGGAATGTAACACTAGCAGAATTCGCATAGCTTATAGGGCTTCAAAGAACAAGGAGAGCGGTTTTTCATATAACATATAAAATATAAAAAAAAACGGTTTTATTGAGAAGTTACTGTTAGAATGTACTAAAAGATAAAAAATAATTTTGGTAGTCCCAGGCACGTTATTAAATATCATTAGGTACCGTGTCCTAGGTAAGTACTGCATTCAACGCATTAATTTTCTTATCACTCGAGCATTGATCAGACTCAAAAATAAAATCGTGGGGCGTTCAGCGTGAACGTTACAATGTTAGTAGGTACCTATACACTGTTAGAAAGTCTATTAAGAAAAAATGTTAGAAACCTACTTTGGGAACTACTACCTACTTTTTTTGACCATGAAAATTTCTATTTTTGACATAGGTACTGTCAGAATTTAAATTTAGATTTTAAATAAATGTTCGTTAAAAATGAGTTGCCATGGTGGTCAATAGGTAGTGACACCCGCCTTACAATCGTGAGGACGTGGGTTCAAATCCCCGGTCCCGTACCAATGAGTTCTTTGGAATTTATGTACGGATTCCACACCACTGGCTTTTCGGTGAAGGATAACATCATGAGGCAACCTGCATACGGCCGTAGAAGAAATTCGATGCCGTATGTGAATCCACCAATCCGCACTGGCCAGCGTGGTGGATATGGCCCAATCACGCTTAGTGGGTAGGCCTACGTCCTGTACACAGTACAAGAATGAGTACTTTGTTGAGAGCGACGAGCGTCCTCCAAAGCAGAAACCAGAAAGCACAGAGTACTTCCCTCGAATAAATATTTTAAACTTCGAGACCGATGGTTCATTTTACCGTACCGAAAACGCAAAGATAACAAAATACATCAAATAGCTCACTAAATTCATTACAAAAGTCATTTGCGTGATTCAGGATTTTGTCGCTCGATGAACGGAGCCATCTATGATTTTTAAGATTGAACTAATGTGCTAAGTAACTAAGTATTTGAATGGTTCAAAAGGTAATTTTGCGTAAAGCGCTCCAACATATTTAATGTTGAAAGTTATATAAAATTGTTTAAATATATAAAGTTGTACAAAATTATATAATAATTAATAATATTGTATTGTCATTGGAACCATTGGTGTGTACCAAATATCAGATCAATCAGTCAACGGGAAGAGGGTCGAATTTCAATTACTAGATTTGACCCAAGCAACTCCCGCAGAAAGTGGCGCCGTTTTGCCTCTTTTTGCCTCATATCTTCCCAACCACTAAACAGAAGATGCTCATATTCGAACTTAAAAATTTTATATATATAAACTAAGTGCATGCTAAATTTCATGGAGATCGGCTGAGCGGTACTTGAGTTATCGTCGAACAAAGAAACAAACAAACATACATTTGACAGCTCAAGTGCTGGCTCGTCCCAGTAGACTCAGAGACCTCGCTTGCGCTCGGTCAACAATTCTAGCGATATATTCGAATTTTGTACACGATGGAAGACGGTCTTTCCATTTTTTGCGAAAAATCATTTATCGCCACTTATTTTTAGAATTGCAGGATAGTCACATAGGAGCAGTAGGTATAGTGCTTACCCATTTATAACTTGATGTGTAAATTGCCATTTTACAAATACTTGCATTATCACTTATGTAAAAATTGATTAAAAATCATCTGGACCACCCCCTTTCTGCTTACAAAGGGAAGGAAAAGAAATCCCCTTCAAAAGGGGCTTTATGAATAAGCCCGTTTCATTACGTATCACTATCACTACATACTCGTAGTATAAAACAAAGGCGCTTCCCCAGTCCCCATGTCTCCATGTATGCTTATATCTTTAAAACTATACAACGAATTTTGATGCGGTTTTCTTAGTAGATAGAGTGATTCAAGAGGAAGGTTTATTTGTATAATATAAACCTGTGCAAAGCCGGAGAGGGTCGCTAGTTCATATAAAGCAAAGTCGTCTTTTTGGTTAGATTTCTAGAAGTAATTACACAGCAGATTGCAATGCGGTTTTCAATAGAAATACGTTTTATTTTAGAATGTTTTTTTTTTTTCTAAAAGGTCACCCGGGGCGAAAACTGATGGTTGCATTAACCTCAAGGTGGGGTAAATGTAACTTTTAGTGTTCTTATTCAACAAAATGTAAATTATTGAAAAACCTAAGCCTATTTTCAACGTACATTAAGTTGAAACTATTCAATAAAAGGCGTTGAACAAAGTAAGTTTATTCAAATCATAAATTCCTTCGTAATTAAGTAGCTAGCTGGAAAGAGTCAAAGTTCCAACTTTTTTATTTTTAGTTGCTTTTGCCCCGTGTGACCTTACTCCTTTTTTTCTATACTTTCAACATTAAATTTATGGCAATAATTCATTCGTAGCTAGCTGAAACTGAGATGAGCAGCTAGTTTCGTGTAATTCGTATTAAGTCCTTCCAAAAAGTCAGTAAAACTCGACGTAGGTTACAAACGGTTACAAGTAAGTTATTTAAAGTTTCCCTCGCGGGTCACGGGGCGAGCAGGTGAACGAACAACTTTACACATTACCTAACTTTCTGGAACTTTCCATTAGTGGCCACTTGGCTTTTCATCTTCTACGCTTCTTTTTAACTGTGTATTCTGGGCCTATAGATTTTGACCCAGTTTGTGTTGTATGTATGAGTCACTATGAGTGCTTGAGAAAATATAAAATCAAGATTTTTTTTGGACCCAATCGATCATCAGTCCTTCGCGCTATGTAGCCGTCATCTGATTCTTTCATCTCCTTTTCACAACAGAACAAGGCGAAAGTCGCATAAATACCATCCCATAAATACGAGTACATAGTCGACGTACCACCTGCTCGTGCTAAGCGATTCGCTTCTTCCTTCATTACGCGGACCGCCAGGGAGTGGAATGTCCTGCCTCCGACATTGTTTCCTGACAATTACAATTTGGATATCTTTAAGTCAAAGGTGAATAGGTCTTCCATCGTGTAGAAAATTCGAATATTTCGCTCGAATTGTTGAACGAGCGTATGCGAGGTCTCTGAGTCTACTGGGACGAGCCGGCACTTGAGCTGTCAAATGTATGTTTGTATGTTTCTTTGTTCGACGATAACTCTAGTACCGCTCAGCCGATCTCCATGAAATTTAGCAGGCACGTAGTTTATATGTATAGAATTTTCAAGTTCGAACATGAGCATCTTCTGTTTAGTGGTTAGGAAGATATGAGGCAAAACGGCGCCACTTTCTGCGGGAGTTGCTTGGGTCAAATCTAGTTATTGAAATTCGACCCTCTTCCCGTTGACTGATTGATCTGATATTTGGTACACACCAATGGTTCCAATGACAATACAATATTATTAATTATTACATAATTTTGTATAACTTTATATATTTAAACAATTTTATATATCTTTCAACATTAAATATGTTGGAGCGCTTTACGCAAAGTTACCTTTGGAACCATTCAAATACTTAGTTACTAAGCACATTAGTTCAATCTTAAAAATCATAGATGGCTCCGTTCATCGAGCGACAAAATCCTGAATCACGCAAATGACTTTTGTAATGAATTTAGTGAGCTATTTGATGTATTTTGTAATCTTTGCGTATTCGGTACGGTAAAATAAACCATCGGTCTCGAAGTTTAAGATATTTATTCGAGGGAAGTATTCTGTGCTTTCTGCTTTGGAGGACGCTCGTCGCTCTCAACAAAGTACTCATTCTTGTACTGTACTGTACCAGCCTTTTTAATAGTCCACTGCAGGACGTAGGCCTACCCACGAAGCGTGATTGGGCCATATCCACCACGCTGGCCCAGTGCGGCTTGGTGGATTCACATACGGCATCGAATTTCTTCTACGGCCGTATGCAAGTTGCCTCACGATGTTTTCCTTCACCGAAAAGCCAGTGGTGTAGAATTCCGTACATAAATTCCAAAGAACTTATTGGTACGGGACCGGGGATTTGAACCCACGTCCTCACGATTGTAAGGCGGGTGTCATTACCTCTTGACCACCATGGCTACTCATTCTTAACGAACATTTATTTAAAATCCAAATTTAAATTCTGACAGTACCTATGTCAAAAATCGAAATTTTCATGGTCAGTGTCAGTTTCTTGTGAAAGCTTTTGAATATTTTGTTTAAAATAAAACATTAAAAAAGTGATGACGAGAATCTTTGCCTCATTGGCGTCATATGAGTAAACTGTTGAATATTGGCACTACTTTAGGCTGTGGCTACTTAATCTGAACATAGCGTTCAATAAGTCCCCTACTGCTTGCACCGACGCGACGGGTCTCCTTTTGTCAGCTCTCCGTGACACTTACTACCACTAGAGCCGTCTGCGATGGCCTTTCCACCTCCCTGTGGTATCGACTGCTACGGGGCATTCTCCGTCGGCTTTCCTATTATCAACGGGATAACTCTTCGCAACGCCTACTACTGCTGAGCTGGCTGCAACGGATTTTCGAACTCGCTGTGGTATCTACTGCTTTGGAGCGTTCTCCAGAGGCTCTCCTGTGACCGACTGGCCACCTCTCCGTGACCTCTACTGCTGCGGGGCCGTCTGTAACGACTTTTTCCGGTCTCTGTGGTATCTACTGCCATAGCGTGTTTTCCTACGGCAGTCTTTTGATCGAAACCTAGCTACCGTGACACCAATACGACCACTGGGGCTTTTTGCAACGGCCTTCCCAACTTTCTGTGGTATCTACTACAACGGGATGTATTCCAGAGGCTCTCCTGTGATAGACTGGCCAGCTCCCTATGGCACCTACCTACTACAGGGTCTATTTCAATGGCCTTTGCAAAAATGTCGTGGACATTCTTCTTAGAGTAGCTCGCAGAGTGTGTACGTTTAGGTTTGATGAGTACTGTATGTAACGTTTACTTATCTTTTAAATAAAATTGTACAATGATGCTGAATTTTGTTGGTTTAAATAATTTACGCTCGAACTAAGTAAAGTAAATTTTGGATTCTTGATAGGCTAAAAGACTTTAGTAAATGTGCCAAATATGTATGTAGGCTAAATAGTTTTTGAGTTGTGAGGGGGTCAAAAGATGCTCCAAATGGTTCGTGTAATATTACACACGGCCGCTGCGTCGCCAGTTTTCTTTGAACACTTTGGCTGGACACGCTGCCGCGTGTCTAGATTTTTATTAAGCTTTGGTTAAGTAGGCAATAAGCCCGATTACAGAGGCACCATCGTAATTATAATAGCTAAATAGCATAGTTCTGTTTCTTTTTCACTTTAGGCATTCGATAGAGAGAACGCTTTTTACATTGCTATTGAATTTACGCTGGCGCCTCTGTAATCGGGCCTAATGTGGGCGTACCAACACCCACTCTTGGAGTATATTTGTTTCTTAACGTGGACTTTTATCCAAATAGACAGACACCGCCGCCTTATTCAGAAATACAAAATAAATACTTCTAAGTTGTCTTCTTTTGTTTTTATAATACTTCTAAGGTTTACACCTCACCGGACTTCCGTCCGTCTTTTGTATTTTACAAGTGAATTAAATATGTCAACGCAATAATAATACAAAAGCATTATTTTACGTGTATTCAGTCACGAAGTCATCAGTGATTTGTGACTGAATACACATAAATGCCATTCAGTATTGTTCAACCTTTGTGTGACACGTTGTATAAGATTATGATTGACTTAATCCAAGCAAACATAAAAACAGTACAAGTTAAAATATATCAGCTTGTAAAAATACCAGCAAAAGTATACTTTTGCCACCTTTAGTAGACAAAGTTATTTTGGAGTAGCTAGTCATCGACATCACAAAATATTGATGCTAGTAGACATAGACTAACCTCCTGCCCGAGTAGCACAGCAAGGGGAGAAAACCATTTTATCCACTCTCAATGTCAGATGTCATTGTCAATCCATACTTTATTTCTTCTTCGAGGGGATATAATGGTGGCAAGACCATTAGTCCCTTTGCCATGCTTCCCGTGCTGAAGTAGTCCAGCAATTCCCAAACTAAAAATCTTAGGTATTGTACGTCGCAAAAAGCTCAAAGATACGGGTATGTAGGTATTATTATTATTCTTGAGAAAGTTAGTCTACGCTATTAGTTAACAGAGCTGATGGATAAAGAAGAAACAATAAGATATCTGAATTTTACTTTATTTTTAAGATTTCCAAGATTAACTTTTTTTTTTATTTCAAATAGGTTTATGTTTGACCGCATACCTACTGAGTGATGTTAAGCAGATATGTGGTCTAGGCTACACCGTTTACTTGGTACAACATGGCGCCGTACCAAACGATCGAACAGGTATCGAACATGATAAAAAAAAAATTCAAAAATTCAAAAACATTTATTTCAGATATAAGCAATCCATAACATTATTAAGATTAAAATAACAAATTGAAATTAAAATTACAGTACATTAAATTGAAATTACACATGTCATTAAATTAAATATTTTATTTTATTTTTCGCAGTGACGCCACGGCAGCACATGTGTCCTAACAAAATGCCTAATAAAAGGGCCATCATTTTCCCCCGCCACTACCGCCAGGTAGCTGTTGCCACTCCCGCGCACCCGCCGCATCAGAGAGGCTACTCGTTTCCGCATGATGGCGTGAAATCCATCGATGTGTGCCTCTGCGAACATGCCTGATGCGCTGCAGAAGCGCGGGAGCCCCAACAGCATCCTGAATGAGTTGTTGTACTGGACTCGCAGGGCACTCAAAGCCCTTTGAGTACAGCTAGTCCAGAGGCTGCAGGTGTAGAAGGTTTGACAAAAAGCTCTAAACAGAGTTAACTTTACTTCTCTTGTACACCTTGCAAACCTCCGGACCAACATATTACTCCTGACTGCGAGCGCCCTACGTTCCCTCTCCACATCCATGTCATCCCTGAGCGAATCGGTAACCCAGTGCCCCAGGTACTTGAAATGCGAGACCATTTTAAGTGGAGTATGAGCCAACATCACTTCTGGTACAAATGGGTAGTACTTTGTACCTGCCCTGAATTCCATCAGCTCGCTCTTGCTAGCATTATACCTGAGGCCATGGGCCTCCGCATATCGCTCACAGATACCTATAAGTGTCCGCAGCCCGCTGATTGAGGGGCTCAGCAGTACCATATCATCAGCGTAACTGATGTTATTTATAAATTCGCCATCTATGGAGCATCCGACACCGGCACTGCTGAGCTCCCGAATCAGCCGATCAACATACAGGTTGAAGAGCTTCGGAGAGCTTAACCCCCCCTGCCTTACCCCGCATTTCAACCCATACGGCTCCGACAATGAGTCTGCCCACCTAATTACATTGCTTTGGTGGTCGTACCAATATTTTAGCAGTTCGATTAACTCTGCAGGCAGTTCAGTATCACGATATAGCTTACGCCAGAGCACACTGTAGGACACTAAATCGAAAGTTTTTGATAAGTCTAAAAAACACGCATAGACCGGTGTTTTTCTATCCGTGTAGTATCGGACAGTATGCTTGAGGCAAAGAACTGCAGATTCAGTGGATAGTCCAGCCCTAAAGCCGAACTGAGCATCGTGCAAAGTCATATGTTTGTCTAACTGCTTATTAAGTATACTGTCCAATATCTTAGCCACAATTGTCGCCAGTGATATAGGCCTATAGTTCTTTACATCTGACACATCACCCGTCTTGTTTTTCACTAATGGTACGACCACTGTCCGCGTCATATTATCCGGGAGGTAAGAATGCCTGACACAGACGTTAAACAGCAAGGCAAGCACCCGAGGCAGATGAGCACCAGCATGCTGCAAGTGTTCTATGCTTAGAGAGTCATATCCAGGGGACTTTCCTCTGGACATTTTTCTCACCACATTTGCAATATCTTTTGCAGTGAACAAGTGCAGCATTTCCGTGGGTCCCCTTCCCGGCGGCGCATCGCATTGCGATTCAATCGTAGGCTGAACTTCAAAATGTTTTTTAAAAAGTGCAGCTATGTCAGCAGACCCACTGACCCCCTGGACATTAACAGGTTGACTAGACTTGGGGTTCAGCTTCTTGGTTTCTTTCCAAAATGCACAAAATTTTTTCTTTGAGTGAAGGTTAGCTAAAATGTCCATTTTTATCTGAGATTTATTTTCTTGGCACCATTTTAACTTTTGTTTGAATATTTTTCTAAAAACTCTTACTTGGAACTCTAATTCAAAAAGATCATTCTCACTAGTTAAAGTGGATATCTGTTCCATAGAACTACTGATACTTTTTATTTTCAAAATTGCTATTGGAGTTTGCATTGGAACTAACGAATGTTCTTAGAATGGAACGTAATGGGATGGAATGGAATTAGTACTGTGTCGATCAATCGTTTTTTACCTCCCGGGTCGCGACCGACCCACTACTGAAACGACCCGGGCGAAACATCTTCAAGTGATCGAGTCGATCATTTGATCGATTCGATCACTTGATCGAGCTGACTGCGCGATCGTAAATTTCGTGTCGTTTGATTGACCCACTTGCGCGTCTATTAAGTTCGTGTCATTTGATCGACCCGATTGTGCATCCGTACAGTTCGTGTCGTTTGATCGACCCGATTCTATTTGACGACTTCATACTTACAAAGAAAAAGGTACCTGTCCTGTTTCGTAAGGCTTAAAATCCAAATTAGTTTGGCAATTACTCATCATAAAGGGTGTGAGTCAATCAAACGGCGCGACCGACCTGCGGTAAGTGATCGGGTCGGCGCAGAATGAACAATCGAATCAGTCACCTGCGGTTCTCAACCCAATCAAAACGATCCGATCAATCGTGATCGACTCAGGACTAAATGGAATGGAATGGAAAAGAATTAAATGAAATAGTCGAAATTGAAACGACAAAAATGATGAAAATAATCATTTTTATTAAGGATGCCAGAGGGCTGCACAACGCATACGTTATAATAGTTCTGTTAAGTCTACAAGGGTGATAATGAGTATCAATGTAAAAAACAATGTATAAGTAATAAAAGAATATAAAATTAAATAAAATAACTGGTTGAAAAGAAAACTTAATACTATTTTTATCTGTAAGGCTATCTTCTACAGTCTAAAGTCATTTTGCCAAATACATTTTCCGAACATTACCGAACAGTGATGTTGAAGTTATAGGTACGAGTATAAAACGCTTTCTGAGAAGACTATAATAACGTTGTTTGCTCCCTTTCAGTAATTTGGCTTTAACTATATTGGCACAGTAACCACTTCTTGAAATGAGTTCAAGCAATATAGCTCTTACGGGACTTTGTAATTTCCTGTTCAGAACATTTCATCGCTAAGCAAAAATATTTAATGTTCATCAAAATGATAAAGCTCTAAAATATATATATAACAAAATAACAATGACGCTCGCAAGTTACGGGGTAACTTTAAGAAAATTCTATTTGCTAAACTCTACCTTAAATCATAGAGTTTTAATTGAGAATCTCCTTTTTATGGTTCCGTACCCAAAGGATAACAACGGGACCCTAATACTAAGACTCCGCTGTCCGTCCGTCTGTCTGTATGTCCTTCTGTCTGTCACCAGGATGTATCTCATGAACCGTGAAGCTAGGCAGCTGAAATTTTCACAGATGGTGTATTTTTGTTGCCGCTATAAAAACGAATGCTAAAAACAGAATACGTATTTATTTTGCCGTTTTTTGCTCCATATCAATAACGGCAACATACAACGGTAGGTATTGATTTTTTTTCTTTCAATCAACAATCATGTGAAAATAATTAATACACAATTTTGCATTGTAATCGAACTAATAAGCAGTGTACCAAATATCAGATCAATCTGTGAACGGGAAGTGGGTCAAATTTCAATTAATAGATTTGACCCAAAAAAAAAACGGGCAAGTGAAGTTAAATAAAACCGTTTAATTAATACATCGATTCGTGCGACCTATTCAAATTTTGTACACGGTTGAAGTAGGTATTCTATTTATGGCAAAACAATAAATATTTATTTATAAATAATCGATTATGACAGTACAACATTTTTGGTGATAGTAAAATTAAATATGATCAATCGTTGAATTATCCTGATATTAGGGTTGATAAATTTTGCTTATTGGAACTACGCTATTTGAAATTGATTCTTGGTACGAGTATGATGTGGTGCTAAATTGTTTGTTTTGTTAGCGGTACATGTCAATACATTTATTTTTAATACTTCTAAGGATAATATTGGATGTGTTAGATACATTTATTTTTTTAATAATTACCACGCAGATGCTTCTGCTTCTGACATTGCAGTTGATCCATAGTGAAAAAATGTTTTAATGATGAATAAATAATTATACAACTCTAAAAGTCTGTAGGTACACTTAGCAAAGCAACATCTTGAGGGGAAGGTCTATGTTCAACTGTGGACGTCAAATGGATGAAATTAGAATTACACTAGCTGTGCTCCGCGGTTAGCCCGAGATAAAAAGTAGCTTAATCCCAGGTCTAAACTTTGTACCGAATTTCAGCCATTTGTGCATGAAAGAGTAACAAACATCCATACATACTCACAAACTTTCACGTCTATAATAAAAGCAAAAAGAATAATATTGCGATGTACAGTCGCCGCCATCTTTTATTCATAGTAGACCCAAATATCGGTAAATTAAGTAAAACAAAGCTGCTTAGAGCAACGCTAAGAAGCTCTGATATCATCTTTTCAATTATATTTCCAGCTTAGGACAGATTTTTTTAAATTATTTTTGTTACATTTTTTATCATACTATTTTGCTGTTCTTAATTTTGTCCAAGAAAAATGGTACATATATTAACTGCCTATAAGCTCAGAAAAAACTTTGTTCTTATTCTATGGCCTATAGATTTCAACTTGGAAATCTGGATCTTAATTCTTAGATCTCTTAACATTTTATTTAAGTTATTTAGTTAATTTATTCTAAAATCGTAATGTGAAATATAAACTTTTTAGGGTTCCGTACCCAAAGGGTAAAAACGGGACCCTATTACTAAGACTCCGCTGTCCGTCTGTTTGTCCGTTTGTCTGTCACCAGGCTGTATCTATACGGTGATAGTTAGAACGTTCAATTTTTCACAGATGACGTATTTCTGTTGCCGCTATAACATGAAATACTATAAATAGAATAAAAAAATTAAGGGCCCTAAGTACATTCAACAAACCTTAATATTTAGCCGTTTTTCGCTCGATTTTAATAACGGTGACATGTAGGCGCTTGAAATATTAACACAATATTCAGTTCCATATTCACTTTAAAAATAAAGAATTAAATTAAAATAAAATAAATACTACTTCATATCCCATTCAAGACTCATAATTTTTCCTCAATATTAAAAACGGCAACAGGAAGATGATTGAAATACGAGTATTAACAAAATATTAAGTTTTATATATTCCCTTCGAAAATAATTTAAATATTTTAAGTGATCGACTGCGTCATAATTTTTAACCGACTTCCAAAACGGAGGAGGTTCTACGAGTATGTTCGTCTGTATGTATCTTTTTTTTGTATAAATGTTCATTGATAATTTCGCCAATTGTGAACCGAATCGAAAAATTATATTTTAGTTCGAAAGGGTGTATACTCCCGAAGTAGTCTCATTTAAATTTTACACAAACCGGCTGAGCCGTTTTCGAAAAATTAACAACAATGTAAACAATTCTAGCGAAATATTCGAATTTTGCACCCGATGCACGGCGGTTTTGCCATTGTTTGCGAAAAATAATTATATTAAATTATTTTCATAAAAAAACTTTTTGCCCAATGAAATCCTTCATTGGGTAAAAGTACATTATGTATATTGTTTTTCGCCCGTAGGTTTCTAGTATGTTTGTAAATATCTCTATTCCCGTATAATTCCTAGACAATTAAGGTACCGTTAGATTTGTTCCAAATTAGCAAATGTTTTGATGGATTTTTAAAAATAAAAAATAATTTTAGGCGATATTTTTTTGTGTTAACTAACCTATCTTGTAGGATATCAAAATATAGAGAAAATAAAAGGAGATACCAAAAATAAACGTATGTCATGTATTTGAATTTAATCAGGAATAATTACAACCATTTTAGTTCTTCTTAGTGCGTTGCTTATCTGATTTTTTGCAGTCGGGTTTTTTAACTTTGTTACGATTCACTTGTACCTCGCCTATAAGTATTTGTGTATGGACTTACAATCATTAGATTTGTGCAAAAAGCGTATGTGCGTGCAATTGCTTGCTGAAATCTAATACATCACAGCGAAAAAAGAGTAGGAGGACCGGATCACCTGCAAATAATAAATAAAATGTTAATAATCGGCCAAGTACGAGTCGGACTCGCGCACGGAGGGTTCCGTACTGTATGGGAGTCCCCCTTAAATATTTATTTTATTTTATTGAGATGAATGTAAAACTAAATATTCTGTGAAAATTTCAAGCATCTACCTGTTACCATTATTAATATAGATAGAAAAACGTCTAAAAATTCAGGTTTATTGTATGGGAGCCCCCCTTAAATAATTATTTTATTTTCTTTTTAGTATCAGTTGTTATAGCGGCAACAGTAATACATCATCGGTGAAAATTTCAGCTGCCTAGCTATCATGGTTCATGAGATACAGCCCGGTGACAGACAGACAGATAGACGGACAGATGGACAGACGGACATCGAAGTCTTAGTAATAGGGTCCCGTTTTCCCCTTTGGGTACGGAACCCTAAAAACTAATATTTTTCGTAACAGTTAAATTAATGTTATAACCCATAGAGATTTCATTTGAGGTAGTCATTTGGATAGAAGCTGTGTGTCTAATAAGATTTAGCTAAAATACTTTAGCCATAAATTCGAGATAACGACAATGTACCAAAAGAATTATCGCAAAACCGCCTTCCATCGTGTACAAAATTCGGATATTTCGCTCGAAATGTATTATTGTTGGTCTTTTCAAAAACCGCTCAGTCGATATCTGTATAATTAAAAAAAATTAAATGGAACCACCTCGGGATTATACCCTTTTGAACTAAAAAAGAATTTTTCGATTCGGTTCCCAATTGGCGAAATAATCGACGAAATTATACACGAACATCTAACTTCCTCCTTTTTGGAAGTCGGTTAAATATGAGCCGTGGTGGTCTAGTGGTAATGACACCGGCCTTACAATCGTGAGCCTTACAAACCTACGAAGGTTCAAATCCCGGTCCCGTTCCAATGAGTTCTTCGGAATTTATGTACGGAATTTCACACCACTGGCTTTTCGGTGAAGGAAAACATCGTGAGTCAACCTGCATACGTCCGCAGAAGAAATTCGATGGCTTATGTGAATCCACCAACCCGCACTGGGCCAGCGTGGTGGATATGGCCCAATTACCCTTCGTGGGTAGGTCTACGTCCTGCAGTGGGCTATTAAAAAGGGTGGTACAGTTCTAAAAAATAACTAATTTGGCTTTACTAAATTTATTTTGTATGATTAGATGTTATTAAGCCAAAATAAATTTAGTAAATATATAATAAAATAAACACTGCGACACGAGCTATTTGATAATAAAATAAACACTGCGACACGAGCTATTTGAAAAAAATTTTGAGAAAAGGGTGGTACAGTTCTAAAAAATAACTAATTTGGCTTTACTAAATTTATTTTGTATGATTAGATGTTATTAAGCCAAAATAAATTTAGTAAATATATAATAAAATAAACACTGCGACACGAGCTATTTGATAATAAAATAAACACTGCGACACGAGCTATTTGAAAAAAATTTTGAGAAAAGGGTGGTACAGTTCTAAAAAATAACTAATTTGGCTTTACTAAATTTATTTTGTATGATTAGATGTTATTAAGCCAAAATAAATTTAGTAAATATATAATAAAATAAACACTGCGACACGAGCTATTTGATAATAAAATAAACACTGCGACACGAGCTATTTGAAAAAAATTTTGAGAAAAGGGTGGTACAGTTCTAAAAAATAACTAATTTGGCTTTACTAAATTTATTTTGTATGTTAGATGTTATTAAGCCAAAATAAATTTAGTAAATATATATAATAAAATAAACACTGCGACACGAGCTTTTTGAAAAAAAATTTGAGAAAAGGGTGGTACAGTTCTAAAAATAACTAATTTGGCTTTACTAAATTTATTTTGTATGTTAGATGTTATTAAGCTTATAGCTTATTGAACTTCTCCTCCTCATATGCCATCATAAACTGTTACACAATATCTATAAGCACTCTGATCTGAGAAGAACATAGAGATTTGTATCTGGCTCACTCACAGATATAAAGTTGGAGTAAGACAGCAGGAGTATCCCGAAAGCGTTCATATTAACTGGCTCCTGACTTTTCTGCAGCGCCAAGACAGCCTGCACTCTGAGTACCTACGTTGTGTTTGTCTCTAAATCTGAGTAGAGCATAGAAATTTGTATCTGACTCACTCACAGATATGACGTTGGAGTAAGACAGCAGGAGTATCCCGAAAGCGTTCATATTAACTGGCTCCTGACTTTTCTGCAGCGCCAAGACAGCCAGCACTCTGAGTACCTACGTTGTGATTGTCTCTGAATCTGAGTAGAGCATAGAAATTTGTATCTGACTCACTCACAGATATGACGTTGGAGTAAGACAGCAGGAGTATCCCAAAATCGTTCATATTGACTGGCTCCTGACTTCTCTGCAGCGCCAATACAGCCAGCACTCTGACTTTCCCATGGACGTAAATTACGTCCATGTACTTCCCACGTTGAAATCGCGTCTGAATCTGAATAGAACATAGAGATTTGTATCTGGCTCACTCACAGATATGAAGTTGGAGTAAGACAGCAGGAGTATCCCGAAAGCGTTCATATTGACTGGCTCCTGACTCCGCTGCAGCGCCAAGACAGCCAGCACTCTGACTTCGCGCGATGACACTAACTCCCAACCTGAGTGAAATATCGCAGTGGACACCATCGATGCCTGAAAAATACAGATAATATAAAATAAATAATAAATGTGTACTGTTTTTATGTGATAGGCTAAATTTTAAATGTGGCGGGAAGTAAACCATTAATATAGCAGATTTAATTATGAAGTTTATGACGAAAGTAAGCTTATGGTTGACATCCGTGATGGTCTAGTGGTAGTCACACTCGCTTATCATTCGTGAAGTCGTGGGTTAAAATCCCGGTCCCGTACCAATGAATTCTTTGGAACCTATGGATGCACGTTTACACCACCCACCTCTAACGAGGCTGGAACTACTTGTAATTGCCCATTATTCATGAGACATGAAAGACACGTGTAAACATAAAATGAAGCACACCAGAAGAGGACTAGCTCCCGCAAACTTTGACTGCCTCGGTGGCTCAGTGGTTAGTGACCCTGACTTCTGGATCAAAGAGGCGTGGGTTCGATCCCCACCCAGAGCAAGCATTTATGTGATGAACAAAGGTGTTTGCTCTGTGTCTGGGTGTTATTTAGACACTATTTATATAAGTATGTATTTAAAATATGTATATGTAGTATATCAGTCTCTGGCAGCCATATTACAAGCTTTTCTTAGTTTGGGGTCAGAAACCGTGTGTAAGATGTCCCCTAATATAATATTTATTTAACTCAGGGAATCCTACTGCGGGAGCTGGGGCTATACAAGAATATTATATCTGAATTTAATTCCTTCTATTTAGTGATAAAGTGTTTCTGTATGCATTTTATTAATTACTTACTTAAATATCACTTTGTAATTAGTTCATGATTTGGCAACGAAATACATTATTTTTATCATTTTTATATATAGTCTTAAATTTAAGTTTTTTTACAATATTTACATTAAAAAAAAACTATAAAAAACCTAAACCTAGAGTGCCGCCGGCAGCGTGGCAGGGCCCAAGCTACCGGTGGTTGGGACTACAGCGAGAGGAACCTCCTGACGATGCGCGCCGTGTCCAGGATGACTGCCTTCTGTATTTGACCCTTGACCCAACCGTCTAGCGAAAGCCTCTTAAGGTGGTGGTCGAGACACTTCGCTACTAAGCCGTTTACCGAAACTATCGGGACAATGATCGTAGAGTCCACATCCCACATGGCGGTAACCTCGTGAGCCAAGTCAAGGTACTTGCTGAGCTTGTCCTTCTCGGCCTACACGAGGTTCTTGTCATGTGGGATGGTGACGTCGACGAGCACTGCCCGGCGCTGGGACCGGTCGACCACCACGATATCAGGCCTATTGGCGACAATAGTCCTGTCCGTGATGATAGAGCGGTCCCAGTAGAGCAACGCACGACCATTCTCGAGAACTGGCGCCGGTGCGTACTTATAGTACGGCACCTCAGAGTCGACAAGGCCGTATCGAAGAGCAAGTTGCTGATGGATGATCCTGGCTACTTGGTTATTAAATTAAATTATTTATTATTATTATGTAGTACAGTTATGATAAAGCTTCTTATTCTGTACTACTCTTACCTCATAAGTAATGTCTCCAGCAGGCATCATGTAAGCGCCGGTGAGGAAAATCAAACAGAGTATGTAAACAAAATTGGCCAACAAGAAGATCAAGTTTCGTTCTACACTCTGAAAAATAGAAAAAAAAATGATTGTGTGGTTTTATGAAATCACGGAAAAAGTGAAACTTTTACTGGCACAAATGAGTAATAGTCTATATACTACACGGTCAGCTGATGCGAACCATAGGCGCCGCCATATTGGCCTCGGCTGCTCTGGCTAGCGCCTTTACCCCTTCTCCGCGGCCGATTGTCACGCGACATACAATAGATGGACGAAAAAGCTTGAGGCGATGTTATACAACTTTCACTTTATGAGTTGTACTTAATCGTTCATATATTGCAACAAGCTATATTTTTGTGAGCAAAAATGTAAAACACAAAGATAAAAATATTATACGGCCAATTTGGTTTTTCGTTTGTTTACAGTGAGTTTATTCAGGCAAGCTTTGAATTAAAATTAAAATAACATGTAACTTACAACAAGTTTGATCAAACACATCACTAGAAGGACGACACTTTCGAATATTTGGACGCTGTAGAGGTTTCCCAACGCATTTTGCACGTTTTTTGCACACCTGCACAAATTAGTCAGATTTTTGATTAAATTGCTAATAAGACATTTTTCACCGACTTCATAACAGGAGGTTCTCAATTCGTCTGTATTTTTTTTTTTTGTATACGGGTAGTTATTAAACGCAAAACCTTTTCTAGGGTGTAGTACATCTAGATAAATAACTTTTGTTCTAGAACTTTTGGAAAATCACGTACAAAAAAACAACATTTTCATACAAAAAGTTCGTCAACGCGCGGAAACATAGATTGAGAAGCGAATTTTTTTGTTGCGAATTTTCAAAAGTCGTAGTACAAAAGTCGTTTGTCTAGATGACAAACTGATGACATGACTAGACCCGCCCTTAAAAGGTTTTGCGTTTAATACCTATGACCCTGTAAATGTTATGTTCCGCAATTACTCCAATTATTATGGATTGGATTTTATTTAAAGTTTTTTTATACTTCAGAGATGGTCCCATTCACAGATCAGGGGTCCCATTCAAATTTTACCAAAATTTGCTGAGTCGTTTTTAAAAATCAACATTAATGTCAATACTACTACGAGTACATCGAATTATTCGATTTCTGTTCACGGTCGAAGTCGGTTCGGTACTTTTCTCGTCATGCATCGTACATCACACATCTTAAAAATAATTGAAAGTTTTTTTATTGAGACCCTAGTTTTTGTTATTAAATTAATAATCGGCCAAGTACGAGTCGGACTCGCGCACGGAGGTTTCCGTACTGTATGGGAGCCCCCCTTAAATATTTATTTTATTTCAATTTTATTATTTATTATTGAAGAGAATATAGAACTAAATATTCTGTGAAAATTGCAAGCATCTACCTGTTACCATTATTAATAGAGAGCGAAAAACGTCTAAAAAATCAGGTTTGTTGTATGGGAGCCCCCCTTAAATAATATTTTTATTCTATTTTTAGTATTTGTTGTTATAGCGGCAAGAGAAATGCATCATCTGTGAAAATTTCAGCTGCCTAGCTATCATGGTTCATGAGATACAGCCCGGTGACAGACGGACAGACGGACATCGGAGTCTAAAAACGTACAGTTTTCAGATGTATTCCTATATGTGTAATGCTCCTTGCCAAATGTTATAGTTCTAGGTCAACGGAAAGTACCCTATAGGTTTTGATTCCCTTGTGAGTGTCGAAATATATGTGATATTACGACATAAACGGATCTAACTTTTTTCTCCGATACCTGAGAAATATGATTTTTTACGACTGCAAGAAGCCGTAGATATAGGTATACGGTTCAAACTTCAACTCGTAACTTAACGTGATCTCGAGATAAGGGTCTTGACATAGGAACAGACAGACAGACGGACAACCAAATTGATCCTATATATATAAAGGTTCCGTTTTTTTCCTTTTGAGGTACGGAACCCTAAAAACGTGTTTAGCTTAGCTTAAAAACTATGTTAAATTTTACTACAAAGCAAATGAGAACATGTTAGTCAGTTTTGTTTCCAATTTTAAAGCATATTATAATAGTTACCATAGAGCATCATCGTGCATCTTGACTCCAACTACAAAATCCTTCTTAAATTCTTGTTCCAGCTCAATCCTGCTTTTATTTTTAGCATTTTGCAGCACCTTCTCCCTCAAACCGGTAAAATATACCTGCAGCACCTGGAAAACAGTAATGTAGGTATAATTCATATTATTATACCGAAATTATACAATATTCAAGTAAAAAACAGTTCGCTAAACAATCAATAGATAAATAAATATTTGGGGACAAATCTTACACACGGCCTTTGACTCCAACCCAAGCGAAGCTTGTGATATGGCCAGAGAATGATAAACTTCTTATACATATTTTAAGTACATACTTATATAGATACGAGTAGTAACTAAATAACACCCAGACACAGAGCAAACACCTATATTCATCACATAAATACTTGCCCTGGGTGGGGATCGAACCCACGCCTCTTTGACCCAGTAGTTAGGGTCACTAACCACTGAGCCACCGAGGCAGTCGAAATCGTCGTCAATGACAGGTGGAGTTAAGCTTTGATAAAGTAGTTTCCGTGGTAAAGCAACTTGGCCAACGATATTGTTGAGATCGCGGGTAAAACCTGGACACAGTTGTCACAAAACCGAGTCAGATGGCAAAGAGAGGCCTATAACCAGCAGTAGGATAAGAAAGGCTGTGAATGGTGGTGATCATGTAGATAATTTACGAGACAACAAACTTCTAAGGTATACCTTGAACTTATACGAGACGATGACCAATGAAGATATGCAGATGCTGTCAATCGCAGCCATGATGCTAACGGCGAACCACCAGTGTAACTGGATAAAGAAGCGTAGTATGTTGATAAGTACACCTGACTCTGATTTCGACGGGTAGTAGGTTACTTCTGTGCGGATTGGTACACCTAGAAAAATCAATCATAATTGTGCTTAAGAAAATTATAAAATCATAGAAGGAAAAAGAGGAAGGCAAAGACCACGGAGAGCATTCTTATACATAAAAAATAAATTAAAGAGAAGGTGCATGTTATGTCATACAAGAAAGTGACAAGAATTAAGGAGGATCGTGAGACGTAGAAGTTGCCCCACCGATAAGAACCTTGCTCTTGTGAATGAATGAAAAAAAAAAGTCACGGCATCAAAATAATATGGTAGACGACATTGCGCCCCCATGACTTGAGCAAGCCACAGCTTTCCATCCTTTTTCCATAGCCAGATAGGTCATATTTAACTCCTTGTAACTTAATTTTGGATAAAACTAAACAGAATTTTGCAATTCCTATCTTCAAAATCAGCTAAAGTGGTGCACCACAACAATGACTAAATTGACTTCTCGGTGAAAGCGTTTACCAAAATTATAAATTACTTTACAAAGCAACACGAAAGATTTCTTTAAATATGTACAGTTTTTCTTGGTCTAAGAGTTATTGATAGTTTACCCACCTTCTGTAATATAGGCTCTGACGCCATCAAACGTGTAAGTAAGCAACGCTGTAAAAGAAACTATCACGACAGCAACACAGAGTTGTATAGATTGCTTAACACAAGCTTTATCCAGCTTTCCAGCGGAATATAGGATATTTCCCTCCAAAAGTCTGGGTAACACTTTTATGATACGCTTCTTTTCTATGTACAAGAATATTATTTTAGCACTGATTACTGTATGAGCAAACATGAATTGAACCAAATCGTTCTTTTCCTTTTCGTCTAGGTCAGTTCGAAACCAAGCTAAGATTTCGTTTATCATAAACGAGAAGACGTAAAAATTGGATATGGTCATCCAGACTGAGTACACTTTTTCGTGTAATTTTGTTTGTGATTTTTTTTCGTACCAGCAATCGCCTGCTCCCAAGTAATACAGGGACTTACAGATAATTTCAATAAACTGCTTTTGGGGGTTTCTTTCTGATCGGTTCATATTTGATCACAAGATTTTTTAGAAACTTTAGAATTAATTTATATATTTCTTCCAGCTTAAGAATAAATTGTTAAATTGTAGATAGGTATCTAGTGATGTGTTAACTAAAGCTCTTGCATTACACTGAGATGAAATTCATTCAGGTTCTGCTAGGTTATTTTTGATTGCTTATTTAATTGACTCTTAATCCAATTACTGAAGTGGTTTGGGACAATCTCTATTATTAATCTGAATTTCAATTGGGACTAATAAGTGGCGCAGACTGTGTGATTCTGTATTGGAAAGGGCGTTGCGATGTCATACAAAAGTCATGACGAATTCAACTTTTAGCGCTCATACAGTAGTTTGACTAGGTGTTCGATAGCGATCATAGAAGTTAAGCAACGTTAAGCACGGTCAGTTTTCTGATGGGTGACCGTGGGTGGTATGTACAACTAAGCGCTACCGTGGCTTAAATGTAATGTTAAATTGTAGGTCCCGGTTGTTTTAACCGGACTTTTAGGCATGTCAGAGCCTTCAGGCGGCTTAAGAACTGTGACGCCAGACCTATGCAAACTTACTTAACTTAAAGGTAAAGCTGAGGTTTTTGGTGTTTGACTGAAATATACAGGGTTATTTCTAATTAGGTAGCATCCTTTTAGGAGCTTATTCTGTACATCAAAACTAACAACTTTTGCTGTGCGACTTTTGTCAAAACTAAAAAAACAGCTGTCCATACATTTTGTCGGGGGTGAACGATTTTTTTCTATGGAACAACAACTTTTTTTTTTGAGAATTAATAAAATTCGTAGAACAAAAGTCATTAGTTTTGATGTACAGAATAAACCCCTAAAAGGATGCTAATTGATTAGAAATAACCCTGTATACTTCTTTGTTTCAATTGTTGAAACGTTATATCGTTGATCATATTTATTTTATTATTTGCACACTCAATCTACTACCAATGTGCGGAGAGGACTTTTGGACCGTGGAACTCGTTTTTTTGTCAAGCAATTACGTGGCTATGGCAGGTTTAGTGGCGGTTTTTTACTGTCGCGATTATGTTCTTCAACATAAACTAAATGTGCAACATGTAGAAATGAAGATCAATTTTACATACTTTCTTCAAAATGAGCTCTAATCCCGTCAACAGTAGCACTAAACATAGTTGCATAAGTAGTTCCAACAATCATTAAGCCAATCGTCAAAGATTTCTTAACGCTAGCTTTATCGAAATCATCACACACTATAACCGATCTAAAACCCTCCAAAATCCGTTTAAAGACCTCTTTGATTCTATTCTGGTTCAGCAAGAAGAACACAACTTTAGATGTGATTACTGTGAAGGCCATTGTGAACTGGAGAAGATCATTTTGTTCTTTTTCATCGAGGTCTGTTCGGACGTACGCTAGAATAACGTTGATGGTGCATAGTACGTTGTAAATATTTGTTATCACCATCCAAATTCTGTAGGAGAACTGTCGTGTTTTGCTTTGGTTATATTCTTCATACCAGCAGTTTCCAACGCCTAAGTAGTAGAGCGCTAGGCAAATTCTTCTCACTAAGGTCTTTTGCGGGTTAATTGTACTTTGCAGATTCATGATTCTAAAAGAATACGTTTTGGAGATTTTAGAAGAATATTCTCGCAAGATTTGGCAAGAATATTCTTTCGAAATTCTAGGATATTTTAGCAAGAAGCTTCCGTTTCTTGTCAACGTTGACCTTTGAATATTTCCTCTGACATTGTCAGGCAACTTTATTTCCGATTGAGGAATAATTTCAACGCCAATTAGTTAATTCATTATGATTTTTGTGGGTGATTGGGGTGATTGTTACTGAAACTAAATTAAAGTTTTTAGGGTTCCGTACTCAAAGGGTAAAACAAGGTAAAACCCTATTACTAATACTTAGTTATCTGTCTGTATGTCTGTCACTAGCTTCTAGCTGCATCTCTTATTATGTTAGGCTAATTATTCATATTTATTCATTATGGTCATATTACCATCGTTCTAGCTATCACCGTTCATGAAATACAGCCTGGTAAGTAAGTAAGTTCGTATAGGCCGGGTGGCTAGCCCTGGTGTCAGAGTTTTTAGGCCGCCTTCACCTCTGACATGGCTAAACGGTTAAAACAACCGGGGCCTACAATTTAACGTAACATACAGGCAGTGGACTCTTACTAATAGGGTCCCGGTTTTTTCCCTTAGGGTACGGAACCCTAAAAATGAAGCTGAATCCACAATTCCTTTTCAACTAAATTCTTTTTTTTTTTTCATCTAAAATAAGTTCAAAAACAGATCTGTTTTCCAATTTCCCAGGTCCCGAATACCAATTTATTAGGGAAGCCCCAAAGCTGGCAACTCGCTGGCCCTATTGTGAAATTAGTCAAATTACAAGCCAGCCCAATTGCCTTTTGTAAAGTTATAATCGAACTTGTTAGCTTTTAAACTTCGTAACAGAATCCAATAACGAAATTCGTTATTTCGTTAATTCTATAAACGGTACGGTTAAGCTTTGCTACAATTTATAGTAACTGCAAATAAAGAATGGACATCGGCCTTTAGAATAAGGGCGGATCCAGGATTTTTTTCTAGGGGCACCAAGGGGCCGGTGGGCACAAAAATCAACAATCACTGTTATAAATACACAAGATTTTCAGTCATATTCTTTCCGTTATTTTATTAATATATTTTAACAACTCTGAAAAATTGATTTGCTTTTAAGTGTGTACTGTGCTGGAATCTCCACAGTACATAAAATTAATTCTTATCCTTATATCCAACCTTGCTTTAGAATACATATAGATAAATTATCGGCTAGCTATGAAAGGATCCGTAAGAGAACTAAAGTTACTGACATACTAAATAGCCTTGCGGATTGGCAAATTATAATGGCAGATGGCAGGGCACGGAGGACTGGTGACAGATATGAGATCACGTATAGGCAAGCGCAGCAAAGGACGTCCACCACTACGGTGGATATATGACTTCATTAAGACCGTATAATTACGCTGGATGCAAGCCACTTTCAACTGGTCTTATAGAAGATCTAAAGGGGAGGAGCTGACATCCTATGGCTGAAACTAATACGACGCTACAGCTTTGCTCAGCTTTGTAGTTCCTAATTTTTGTCTCACGAACCGCCTATGGATAAACGGACGTGTCGCTGGTTTACGAACTCATTAACCAATTATCTCATTTCAAAGGTCGATGTTCATTATTTAGTGGCGCGTACTATACAATGAACTTAATTTATTTATTAACTTAGAAAAGTTTTGGGTCTAGCAATTTGGATGATAGTTGTAAGTTCTTTTATTAATTGATTTTTATTCTGTAGAGTAATTATTTGATTGCCTTTTCACGGTCATATTTTTTTTTAATTTTGAATAGTTTTTACTAATATTCCAGGAGATAAGGGCAAAAAAATGCAAGCATTTTGTAAAAGCTGAATATGTCTGAAATGATATGTATTCAGCTGTTACTTATTTACTAAATATATGTGACGCATCCGTAATCTCAACCAATCAATTCCATCATATTACATCTGCATAGAACATTCATCGAGTAGGTAGATAATGATAACTAAGTATCTAATAGGATATTTGACAAATTTTTTTTGATGTTCTCTTGTAACAGCTAATGATTTACAGAGCCGATTAACCAAAACTAAAATAAAACCAACTTAGAAATAAAGATGTTACAAGCATGTTTATTTTCTTGCTAGACAAAGAGTCATACATTCGCGATACTGTGTTATGCTTTGTGGGAAAGGGAAAAGATATCCCGTCTTTATCTCTACCAAAATCGTTACAAGCTTACATCTCTGAACTTGATTAGCCAATTTTAACGAGTTTTACAGTTTACGAATCATAATGAATCGCAAAATTCAGTAATTCGAAGGTACTTTAACTAATTAAATTCCAGTCAACTACCCTATTATAACCGCCCTGGATGCAAGTCCCTTCCAACCGGTCTTATAAGAAATTTAAAGGGGAAGCATATTGTTCAGCTGTAACTGTTCTACAGCAGATATTACGAGTCCAGTAGCCGACATCTTGCGCCTAATACTTAAAGCAAATATCTTTAGAGTCCCAATCGTGCAAAAAAAGTGTCCGAGCCAAAACCCTGCCCAAGCTACGTAGTGAGCAGGCTTTTTAGTTAGTCGTAAGGCGATTGCAAGCACTACAACGTTGCGCGATGCCAAAGCGCTCGGTTACAAGCACTAATTAGGTGACAACGTCGAGATTCGAGAAAACTGTGAGTGAATTATTTAATGCAAATATCTAAGTCGGTATGTATGACGGCGCTCGGAATATTTTTTACTACTTTCACTTAGGGACTGTGGCTCTGTAGATATTTGTTCGAAGGCCTAATAAGATAAAGACGTGCCGAACAAAACGCATAGAACCTCACTAGCACGCTTACACTGTAAACCCCAGATATGATTGGTGGTTACAAACAGCATAACTCAGGGTAACACACATCGCGCTGCAGGCTGCGCTTCACTTATCTATTCCACCAGCGACGTCTCTAGCTTTCCACTTCTCAACATAAATGTAGAGCGCTCTGACACAGAGACCAATAAGTTGTCAAGTGCGTGTCGAGACACGCGTATGATAGGTGTAGATTCCGTAGATGGTGACGATGGTTATGATAATGATGAAAATGAATATTAATGATGTTTTAGATGATTAATTGCTAGAAAAACATAATTGGCATTTGCATTTGCATAAACATAAGAAATATGTTCTTGAGGTCAACAACCTTTGACTAGTGCGCAAGTTTAAAATATTTAATTTTCCTTTATAACTCAAAAAGTTATACTGCCACAGGCACTCCTAATTCAATTTTGGCGACTTATATATCAGAAATGGTACATGCGACAAAAAAATCGTTTGAAAAACCTTACATTCATTTTAAAAACCCTATTCAACGATACCACACACGTGGGGATAGGGTTGAAAAAAAAATCACCCCCACTTTACGTATATGGGAGCTACCCCTTAAATATACAGTTTTGAAAATTGAGATCTATACCTATACTATCATATTTTAAAATTTCATGCAATTTGGTTTAAAAATGTGGAAGTTAAGAATAAATTAAATAGTTAAATGTGGAATAAGGCTTTGTAACATAAGGATGGATGGACGGGCAGACGCACAGACAGACGGACGGACGGACACAACGAAGTTTTAAGGGTTCCTCGTTCGCAAAAATTATTTCGTCAAAATTTCAATAGGACCATCTCTAAGGTATGATCTATCAAATAAAAAGAATCATTAAAATCGGTTTATAATTGGCAGAGTAATCGCGTAACATACAGACATAAAAAACATACAGTCGAATTGAGAACCTCCTTGTTTTAAAGTCGGTTTAAAAACAAGTAATGTTTTCTCTGCATTGCTTACTCTACCCAGTTACTAACATTTGTGGCGAGCGCGTCGTCGCGCTCGTTCTAAGAATATGAATGTACCCGCAAACTGCACTTCTTTCGCGACATACCCGCAAATCCACTAGCTTCGTGATCTATGTGATACAGTATAGTTTTCCTTGCTTTATTAACCCCCGACGCAAAAGAGGGGTGTTATAAGTTTGACGTGTCTGTTTGTCTGTGTGTCTGTCTGTCTGTCTGTGGCATCATAGCGCCCGAACCACTGAACCGATTTCAGTTTAGTTTTTTTTGGATGAAAGGAGACTTAATCGAGAGTGTTCTTAGCTATGTTTTATAAAAATCGATTGAACCGTTTAAGAGTTATGGTGGGTTAAAGTGGGGATGGAAGAACCATTTCGTACTTTTCTTCATGGTTTTTGTGTCGAGGTTTTTTTAAATTTTTAATTTAGGTTTTACTTGTTATATTTAAAACCAACTGCAGTCACAGATTCAGGTGATTTATATTAAAACGGGGCGTGCACGGGATGGGCCCGGACGGGGCCCGTACGTCGCACGTTTCATACATTTTGTGTAGTGGCCCGGACAGGTCCCGTCCAGCCCGTATCCCTAGTTTGTACCAAGAAAGCTTATACGGTGTATTTTTAAACCCTCTTTGCGATTGATCGAACTATGTTGTAGAAGGAAAAAAAATTGATTGAAATTTGAATTTGGAATAGTATTTAACATAAACATTTGGGTGCATACACATTATGTAACATTTCGTATAACTTTGTTACATCACTTGTTATATTGGTTTATCGCTCGTGGCTCTACTGCTTGGCTCCACCGCTAGAGCGAAGGGAAATTTTACTTTTCCGCTATATTTTATTATTTTGTACTACAAAATGTTTTATGTCCATGTAGGTACATAATCTGTTAACCATGTTATATTACATGTTTCATTTCGAATTTCCTTTGGTTTTTCTAAAAAAATATTTGGTAGGTACAATCATATTATAAAAATGCAGCCATGGCCACCAAACTAGGTATGACCCCTGTATTTTGACTTCCTCAATATTTGAAATAAAACGATTACGAGTAGTCAGATGAAAATTAGGATATTCGAATATTTACATTACGAATTGAATTGAATAAAATTACATTTTCATATTTAATTGCTAATATTCTGGAGAATTTAAAATTAAAAAATAATTAAATTCAAATGAAATATTACATTAAATACAGATCTTCCCTTGCTTACCAACCATCTTTACATTTCATCTCTAGTATCTATGACCTTCTAGTTAGTTTCACTGTCTACACATGAAATATTCCATCTAAAGCAATTAAATGACAAATCCTAAAATCAAAACACGCTTAACTCTACATTTTTCTTATCATAACCACTTAAAAAATCCAAAAAAAAAAAACATAAAAGATCCTTTGAACCGCCAAAACATTGAACCGGCCATATTTTTTCAGGCCCGAATACCCGGGCCGTTATCAAATAATTAAGGCAGGGCAGAATAAAGAAGTCATTGTTGTAGGAGACAAACTGACCGAGATAAGACCGCCTGTGTGTGGAGCTGGAGACATATCAGTGCCGTAATTAATTTTGAGTAATGGTTTTGGGATGTAAAGGGAATAAAAATGATAGTGGAGCTGTACTGACGTGAAATAGAAGTACCTAGTATAATATTTTTCAATATTTTAGAAAGATTCTGACACATTAATACCACCGTTAGCTGTAAATTATAACTGCACGCAGTAGCAAAATCAGACAACTGTGTTTTATGCGACACTACAGTTGTAAGCCTGGTACAATCTCTAACGAATAATTATTGTTCGCAAAAAATGGCATAAACGACTTCAACTGTCACACAGCAATCAAATAGTTCGCACGGGTCAACGTAGTAATTTTCACATTATTGTTGATTCATCAAAAATGGCTCAGCCAATAGCGATAAAATTTAAATAAGACTTGTTAAGTACCTAACAAAAAAAGATTATTTAAATTGGACTACTCTGTAAAAATATGCGTGATTATATATAAAAAAATATGATTTTTAGAACCTCCTCTATGGCGTCGGTTAAAAAGTTATCATTATAGGTACATAATGGATAAATAAAGAACTCATTGTTGTACTCGTACGAGACAAACTGGCCAGGATAAGAGCGCCTGTGTGTGGAACTGGAGACATATTAGTGCCGTAATTAATGTTGAGTAATGGTTTTGGGTTGGGATGTAAAAGGAAATAAAATGATAGGTAGGCGCGACTGTCGTGAAATTAAAAGTAGGTCAATTATTTTCAATAATTATATTTGAAACATTCTGACACAACATTAACCGCCACGCGCCGTTCGCTGTTTTTTTTTTTTTTTTATTTTTTTTATTCTGAATAGGTTTGCGTTTGACCACATACTGCCTGATGTTAAGCAGATATTCGGTCTAGGTTGCTGTAGGTACATTCCGACTGCAAGCAGCAACAAAATTAGACAACTGTGTCTTATGCGACACTATGGGCAAACCATTTAACTCGCGGAACGCCCGCGGGGTAAGAAGGGAGCGGGGGGAGATGTTACCGGGTGGGTAACAGGGTTACGCGGAGCAGAGAGCTCACATCTCACCCCTGTCACTCACCGATAATATCTCCCCCCGCTCCCTTCTTACCCCGCGGGCGTTCCGCGAGTTAAATGGTTTGCCTATACAATCCATCATCCATTAGACATAGGACGTCCACTGCTGGACATAGGCCTCCCCTATGGATCTCCAATAAGACCAGTCGGTAGCGGCTTGCATCCAGCGTGATCCTGCGGTCTTAATGAGATCATCCGTCCACCATGTGGGTGGACGCCCTACGCTGCGCTTGCCGGTACGTGGTCTCCACTCGAAAACTTTACGACCCCATCGGTTTTCAGTCCTCCGCGCTATGTGCCCTGCCCATTACCATTTTAACTTGCCAATCCGCTGGGCTATGTCGGTAATTTTGTTTTTCTGCGAATCTAATCATTCCTGATTCGATCTCGCAGAGAGACTCCGAGCATAGCCCTCTCCATAGCGTCTCGTTGGGCTACTTGGAACTTATTAATAAGACCACGTTTCAGTGCCATATGTGCGATACTACAATAGGCCTAGCATGATCTCGATCAAAATAGTTATCGATACATAAATAGACAGGTGAATGATTCAATAATACTAAAAAGTCAATAATACTCTCCCCCTAAGAAGACACTGACGATTTATGACAAAAGTGGAATCAGACGAAAGGGTCATTAGAGATTTTCCACATTCGTCATTCGTGACGAAACTGAACTGAAATTATTAAAAAAACTGCTTCTGACGAGTGTGGAATCTGACGGACGTGTTCTAAATGCTTAGTAAATACGCGCGGCGGGTGGCGGGTGCGCGGCGCGGGCGCATGCGGCGGGTGTAATTGTTCTAGCACCACTAGATGCAGCGTCGGGCGCCCGCCGCGCCGCGGATCCTAGGCCCGCGTCGGAAGTCCGGAGCGGGCGCCCGCTCCGTGCGTACCCTTAACGTACCGAAGGCCCTTAAAGTACTGTCCAACTTTCCGAAAGAGACATAAGCATCGTTCGTAGTAAAAATAAAACATTAATTAAAATAAAATAGCATTTATTTTTATGGAAATAAGACGTAGACTACGATAGACATGTAAAAAAAAACATTTTTTAACACTATTCTTAGTATAATAGCCAACCAATTAACCTATTATTATTTTATTAGAAATAAGTAGACTAATAAGTTACGTTAAGACGTAAGTAGGCATAAAGAACACAATTTAGGCAACAAATTAACACTATTTTAGTAACATTAGCCAACAGTTTATAATCTACAACAAATCACATAAGATCTAGTAATGTTTTTACAAAATAGAGCAAAAAGGAAGGCATACTCATAAAATTAACACATTTTTGGCAACAAAACAAATTTACACTAATTTTAGTAAAAGTAGCCAACCGTTTATAATCAACAACAAATCACATAAGATCCAGTTATGTTTTTACAAAATAGAGCAAAAAAGAAGAGACATTTTTAAAATCAACACATATAGGCAACAAATTAACACTAATTTTAGTCAAATTAGCCAACTGTTTATAATCTACAACAAGTCACATTGGATTCAGTTATGTTTTTACAAAATAGAGCAAAAAAGGGACATTCTTAAAATTAAAATATTTTTGGCAAAAAATTAACACTAATTTTAGTAAAAGTAGCCAACAGTTTATAATCTACAACAAGTCACATAGGATTCAGTTATGTTTTTACAAAATAGAGCAAAAAAGGGACATTCTTAAAATTAAAATATTTTTGGCAATAAATTAACACTAATTTTAGTAAAATTAGCCAACTGTTTATAATCTACAACAAGTCACATTGGATTCAGTTATGTTTTTACAAAATAGAGCAAAAAAGGGACATTCTTAAAATTAAAATATTTTTGGCAAAAAATTAACACTAATTTTAGTAAAAGTAGCCAACAGTTTATAATCTACAACAAGTCACATAGGATTCAGTTTTGTTTTTACAAAATAGAGCAAAAAAGAAGGAACAATCTTAAATTACACGAATGAATGAATTATTAATATACCCTCAAAGTAACTGCAATGTGGACATAGGCAGTGATGCAAGTATCTATAGAGTAACAATACAGCGAAAAAAGTGTCCGAGTCAACCTTGCCTAAGCTACGTAGTGGGCAAACTTTTAGTTAGTCGTAAGGTGATTGCAGCCCGATTACAACGCGGCGCGATGCCAAAGTGCTCGGTTACAAGCACTAATTACGTGAAGTAACGTCGAGATTCGAGAAAATGAGTCACTGTGAATTATTTAAAATTTAAAATTGTATACAGGGTTATTCCTAATCAATTAGAATCCTTTTAGGGGCTTATTCTGTACATCAAAATTAACAACTAAAGGCCGGTTGCATTATATTGGTAGTTATAGTTAAGATTATTGTCAAATTTAACCATAACAATTAGGGCATGCAAACCGGTTAACCGAAAACCGAAAAAACCGAATAACCGACCGCATTAGAAACTCGGTTTTTTCTAGTTATAAAACCGTTTTTTTCGGGTTTATCGGTGTTTTCTACAATTTTTTTAAATTCGCATATTAACTTTTCCCTTCGCAATAAAATACATTATTGTCATTTAGTTGCTCTAACCTACAGAGAAATAATAAGCCAAGCGAACTAAGATACTTTTTTTTCCATTTAAAAATTACGTCATAAATGTAGGTAAATTAGACGTAATTTTTTCGTATAGGTATTAGGGTGTCCCTTATTTTTCAAAGTTTTTATTTTTTAACGCATACGTCTTAGTTTTGTTCATATGTTCCTAAAACACTCGAAAATACATTTTTACCTCATTTGGACAACGATAACCCGTGCCGACTTGCATTGAAACCTGTTCATACAAGTAACGCCGAACTAGCGTCGCACACCCGTCGTATTTAACATTTGTTCACAGTAACTGTCGTGATTACATATTGTTTTAATGTTAAAAAAATGGCAGTAGAATTAAGACGCAATAAAAAAAGTATTTTCTTAGTTGGTGACGTGAACCATCAAATAACTGGAGCAAAATTACCGTCTAATCGTCAAGTTCTTGCAGTCCTATTTTATAACATTCGCGAAGTTAAATTGACTGTTAATGAAAGCGCAAATCTTGCCGTTCGAGAGTGTGTTATATTCTGGGAAAAAGCTAGAATCCCTACCAGACCTGTGCTTAACTGTATAAAAAAACTTGTGGATCTTCACCGTGCTTGGAGAGAGTTACAAAAAAAAAAACTCAAGATGCTTACAAGCGCCGTGAGGAGGACTTTCAAAACAATTTAGATAAATTATTCGATATAGCACACGCAAATGCTTTGGAATGGATAAAAATAGAAGAAGATAAAATCTTTTTACAACAACAAAGGCGTCTAGGGCGTCCAGGATGTTTAGCGGGAGTAGATAAAAAGTTAGCCGAGAAAGAAGAAAGAACAAGACAGAGAAAATTAAAAGAAGAGAAAAAAAACAAGAGCAAGTGTGTTCCTTAAGTTTGTCGTCGTCTACTACAGAAGATTTTATCGAAACGCAAGAAAATCCCAATCAACTTATCAGCTCTGACGAAAGCATTGAGGAACCCTTGCCATCGACATCTCAAATTAAGTTCTGTAACAAAAAGAGGAAGGAAAGACTTCATCACTCCTAAGTTAGTAGCCGCTTTAGATAGATGTCAATAATTAAGCATAAGGGACTCTGTCTATATACTTCAGGCTGTCGTAGACGCCCTAGATCTCAGCTGTGACGAGTTCCCGATGAATAAATCGTCTATTCAACGCATTCGCACACAGAGTAGAAAAGATAGAGCGGCAGCTATAAAATTAGATTTTTAGAATAATTTGCCTGAAACGGTAACCGTTCACTGGGATGGCAAATTATTACTTGTAGGGCAATTCTGTTAGCCGATCTCTTTACTGAAGTGATACGTTCTTGAACCCCTCTCGTTTATCTGACAGTTCCGACAGCTTAAAACTGTCAGAAAAACGAGACAGCTTCAAGAACGTGTCACCTTAGTAACGAGATCGGTTGACAGAATTGCCCCGCTGGACTAGACGTAAGAAGTTCTAAAGAAGAACGCCTCCCAATTCTTATTTCATTTGGAGAAAAGGAACAACTTTTAGCTGTGCCCAAACTGGAAAGCTCTTCCGGTCAAGATCAAGCTAAAGCTGTTTTGGGTCCAGACTCGTGGTTACACCGCTTTGTTACACCAGTGTGACTACGAGTAAACTTTTTTACTCGTGGTTACACCACTCGGTGTAACCACAAGTAAACTAATAAAACGTAGGACTCGTGGTAACACTGCTAGTGTGGGGAAATAAAACAAATCTGTACTATATATAAGATGACCTTGTAAACCCAGAGACTAAATATATATTGCTCAGAATATTATACTAGTACCATACTATATTTTCTTTGCTAGTACATACTACGTGTTTAACTAAATTCTAAGAATTTCCGATCCCTACTCAGCAATAAAAAAAATATGTCATTTTTTAAGTAACAAAAATAATAATTGTAGGTCTTTTAAGAAACAAAAATAAAACAATTATGAAATATTGCGAAATATGAACAACCCGTATCCACCTGTGCGCCGGCCATTTTCGTCATTATTATAAATTCTATAGAAAAGTTACTATAATAGGAATGCATTTAATTCTTTTTGTATAAATGTTAGAGTTACATATAAATATTTTAATTATTAAAAACAAAACAAACAAAATTTTTTTTATTATTAAAATTGAAATTAAGAAGGCACCTTTCTGCAAAAAATAAAAGCAAAATAAATCAGCCGCGGATCGCCGAGTCGCCTCTCCCCCGCTTCATCGTATTTTAAATGAATCGCTTATGTGTATGTAGCTAAATAATGCAGATACATATTGAAACATGCGCCGATAACGGCACAGCGTCGTGATTTTAATGAAAATTCATTGCCGACACACCACACGCTCTTATAAATGCATCATTTTGAGCAACGTACTGTTCATATGTCATATGTATACTTCATGAAAGCGTTAATTTTATTGTAGTTTAAAAGAGCGCATTGTGAAAGAGCAGTGCACAAACCTACTATTCAGCGATGAAGTTTTGTCTTTATGCCTATAAATTTTGTTTTTCGCCACAAACTATTTGTGAAGTAACTAGTGGTATTTTTTTATTTCGATGTTTAGGAAAATTATTTTGATAGCTTTGGAGATTGCTAGTTCAAAATCTAGATGGATCTTTTCCGGTTTCCATCCGAATTTTTTTAATTATTTTTACAATTTGTTGTTTCACTTGGTTTTCTTTGAAAAGAAGCTAAAACACTAAAAACTCTATACTACAATGTTAGTGTATACATTTTATTTACCATGACATTACTAAACAGTTTGCAACAGCATAACATCTTGACCTTAAAAAGATTTTCAACTATCAGGCACATCACTACCTACCCAATATATTGTTTGGTCAAGCGCGATCCTTTTAGAGTAGTGTAACCACGAGTAAAAAAGTTTACTCGTAGTCACACTGGTGTAACAAAGCGGTGTAACCACGAGTCTGTACCCGCTGTTTTAAATGCACTTCATGACTGGAACCTCGAGGACAAAGTACAAATGATGTGTTGTGACACAACTGCATCTAATACAGGGCGTCTGAAAGGAGCTTGTGTACTTTTGGAACAAAAACTAGACGGAATTATTACTCTTTGCTTGCCGCCATCACGTTTACGAACTAGAAGAAGCAAAGAGGCAAGAAGATGTAACCTTTTTGCAGGCAAAAAGAAGGGTTAGGGCCGAGAATGATACAGCTGAAAGAGCTGTTGAACTTATGCAACATTTCCATGGTTTAATCACTGCAAAGGAAGAACAAAAACAATTTTTGCTGCGCTGTGTACAAGGGCATATAAATCTGTATCCAGACTGTAAAAAAAAGACCCTGAAAAAAAATATCCTTGCTGATTTGTGATGTTCTTTTGATTAATAAATACACCTATTTTCTAACGTTCTCTTCGATTATTATTTTTATACAATATAAACATTTTATTTAATTTTATAACACATACACAACGATAAGCGTTAAATATAACGATTTTTAAAATCTTCAAGGCTCTGTCGGCACGGGTTAATGTTGACATATAAAGGTAAAATTTTGTATTTGATTAAGTTTAGGTAGTTTAAAAAGAATTAAGGGGTATGCATTTCGATATCCGAAAAAAAAATTTTTTTACCCATATAAGGGACACCCTAATAGGTATACGTGCTAAGGATGAAATTCAAGTGCGAAAGTTCTCACTCTCTCTCTGCCTTTACATAGCGAGTATCGTGATATAGGCAGAGCGCTGCGCTGTAGCGTTATAAGCGTAATGGGACGCGTTTTGTCTCATCTTCACCGAAACGCTATCGACCACCGCCATTTTGTTTCGTTACATTAGTCCGGCAGTCTCTGCTAAGCTACGTAGTAAAACTACGCGTGGTATATATTGCACGTTTGTCTAATATTTGTAAATTATACATCAAAGTAAGCTCGATTGTTGAAATTAAAAAACAAAAGAAATATAAATAATGACTATTATTTCATCAAAATCATAGAACATCACATATCAGGAAGACTAGACATAGAACAACCATCCGAACAAGCTGGTTTTTGTCGCGGGCTATTTAAACTACAGACCATCTCCACGCAATCAACCAGATTATAGAACATACGTGTCGAATTGAGTACCTCCTCCGTTTCGTCGGCCAAAAAGCATTTGATAGCATCAATCACGTTAATCTTCTCCGCCTCACCCATTCTCAAAGTACTGCTGCAATAAAATTACAATCTTCTGGTCCAGCATTTGCAATAGAGAAATGTGTTAAACAGGGAGACCCACTGTCCCCGGAAATATTCACGGGCGTCCTCGAAGAAGTTTTCAGAAAGCTGGCGGCAAGCTGGGAAGGATGGCGTGTTAATGTTGGTGAAAAATGGTTAACTTAACCTTCCTTTTGCAGACAATATCGTCAGCTAGTATCTCTTCCTCAGTCAGAGAGATATAATCAATGCTACAAAACCTAACCACTGCAAGCCTTGAGGTTGGATTGCGGATACGGAACATGTTAATTAAATACCAAAGTGATGACCAATGGCATCAAACATCGGGTAACTGTCGATGGCGAAGACATATACGTTCACGATAACATCTATCTTGGCCAAATAGTCACCTTCCAGGCGAGTCAAAACCAAGAAGAACAGAGAACGCCTGGAAGAGCTGTTGGGCCATGAAAGAACATATGAAGAAACGCCTTCCGATCACATTTTGACTTATGGTGTACAAACATGGTCATTAACTAAGGTCCAAAAGTCCAAGCTCAAGGTTTGCCAAAGAGCGATGGAGCGCAGTATTCTCGGTGACCGGCTAATAGACCGAGTAGGTACTGCGAGTAAACACCGAACTGCGTTCCAGAACTCAAATCAAAGATGTAGCTTTCACAGCCGCTAAACTGAAGTGGCAGTGGGCCGAGTAAATCAGTCGAATGCCAGAAGACCTCTGGAAGACCTCTGGGCTAAAATCACCACCAAATGGAGTCCCAACTCGATGCGGCCTCGTGGCAGACCCTCTATTAGATAGTGCGATGAACTGAATACATTTAATCCAAATTGGCGGCATCAGCACAAGACCGACTAAACTGGAAATCTCGAGAGGAGACCTTTGCCCAACAATGAGGCAGTACAGGCTCATTAACAAACAAACTGTTATATTTACTAGTATTTTATTTAATTTACTAGAAAAAAACCGAAAAACCCGAAAAACTCGATTTCCCCGGTTTTTAAAATAAAAAACCGAAAAAACCGGTTTTCCAAAACCACCCGGTTTTTGCATGCCCTAATAACAATAACGCTGACTTAAACAGTGACTGCAAAATGTGTTGAACCAGCGTATTCCTTGGAATAGTTAAAGTTATCAGGACTATACAATTCTGACAGACAATTAACATTAACCAGTGAATCGTGGGCGGTTACGGTTACAGTTAAAGTTATGACGTCATCTTACAAATTGTCAAATGGTGCAACACATTATTTTCCCTAACCATTACTTTAACATGTTTGTCATTGCTAAAGTAACATGGTGCAACCAAGCCTAAGTATAGTTCTACGACTTTTGTCAAAACTCAAAAAAAAAATGTTGTTCCATACAAAAATATCGTTCACCCACGAGAAAATGTATGAATCAGCTGGTTTATTTTTTTGAGTATTTACAACTAAAAGTCGCAGAACAAAAGTTGATAGTTTTGATGCACAGAATAAGCTCCGAAAAGGATGATAATTGATTAGGAATAACCCTGTATATCTAAGTAGGTAACTATGATAGCGCTTGGACATTTTTTTGCTGCTATCTTTCACTTAGGGATTGTGGCTCTGTAGATATTTGCTCGAAGATCATAGACCATCATTTTTGTACTATAAACCTAAATAGATATAGGCCGAATAAAATTATTGGCGGCTCTGATGTTAGCTACAAGCTACGAAAAACCTGACTGAATGTCACATAGAAGATGCGCGATCATCATTTATTTTATTGATAATATGATGATTACATTACATCCACAGCTTGCAGATAAGGGCTTGTTCACATAGAACGTCCGTTTTACAGGATACTTTTTAACACTTTCACTGCTGAGGTATAAGCTTTTTGCGAATGCTTTAACGCACACGCTAGGCGCGGACAGACGCCATCGCGTCGAGACACCACCAGTGGAGCAACGCGAGTACTTGCTAACACGCACGGTAAGATAACGCGCCAGGCGCTTATAGTCGCACTGGCCATTACACCGGCCGACGAGTAGCGCCAGTGCGACTTCTCACGCGCGGCGTGTTTACGCGCCTATTTCTATGCCTGCATGACACATTTACGGAAATCTTAATATTTTCAGGACAACAATGCATGCTCAATGCTTTAATACCTAATAATATAGTTTAATACTTTTAAATTAATGTATTATTTTGCCAAATTATAAATTAAAAATAACTAGATAAAAATGATCCGTTGCCACTGGTGGTATTATTTACACAGCATTTACAGAATCGATTTTAACGGATCCGACGCTAATAACGTATACGTTTAAACGGACCTGTAAATCGGATGTCAGATCGGTATTTTTACTGGATCAGGAATACTGTATTCTGTGTGAACTCGCTCATACAACTACATACGCTAACAGCATATACGTTTAAACGGACCTGTAAAACGGACGTTCTATGTGAACGAGCCCTAACATTACAGCCATCCAAAAGTTTGATTCAGCCTTTACCTAGATCGTTAAACTAAGTGATAACCATTTCAGCTTTCAAACATAAAAACATTTTCTTAAAACAAACAATAACAAATCAAAAATACATCTCTACCAAGTAAATAAGGAAGTTCGAGACTTACAACTTATCTTGTCATCCGAGCCACGGTAGCGCTCAGTTCTAAGCACCAACGTTTTCAACCTAGAGGCGTTGATTTTATTCAGGTTTTATCATTATTTCATTCTTTGATTGAGGCCGACCGCGTTTTTTCCTCTCCTTAGCAAGTTGTAAACATCTTTTCTTATATTCTTCAATCGATATCTTGCTGTACTCTCTATTTTTGGGTACTGTTTTCCTATAATTCTTTTTTATATTCTTTTCATTGAGCTTCGGAACCACAATTGGAATATTGGTTTGCATTGTATTCAATCTTATAGAATTGTTTGATGTAATTTTGTTTACTTCATTTTTTGGTATAATCTTTTCGGCATCAACTTCTCTTAGCGCATTCCAATCAAAAGATTTTCTGTTGCCTTGCTTGTTTTTTATTTTACTTTGCAGTATACTCTTTTCGGTAGTTTTAGGAGAACTGTTATACAAAGTATTACAATTAAAAGGATTATTAGCTGTGCTTGAAGGACTAGATGATATTTCGAATACCCTCACATTTGGAACTTTGTACTGGATCTCTGATAGAAGATTCTGGAAAGTCGGTATCGGTAATACTGGAGGAGAATATCCTTTTCGTGCTTGTTCAGACTTTGTTGTAGTTTTTTTTGATAACGGCCCAGGTTTACTTGTTTGTACACTCATAAATTGCTTTTTTGGTACCGCGTTTTGATAACTTATTTTAGCATCTGATTTTGATGGGCTCTCTACATTTTTCACTGAGTTTTCAAGTTCTCTCATCATATCTAACTTTGTTGTTATGATTTCATTTTGTTCCGTTTCATTAGTGTGTTTATTTGTGTTATTTGTAACAGTATCGGTATTTGATGGAGTGCTTATAGTTGAGTCTTGTGTTTCTTGTTTCACTATTTTTTCTTTACTCTCAACTTCGTTGCTCAAGTTTTGAAATGTGCTTGGAATACTTATTTTCTTGACAGGTCCAGTCAAATTATTACCAATGATTGAAGCAGCACCAAAATTAGCAGATGCATTTTGATAAGGTGGTGGTGGTGGTCGCTGAGGTGGTGGTACTGAAGGAGAATAAAAAGGCCAGTAGACCAAATTGGGTTGCACATCACTTGTCCCAGGAGGCATGTAAGGTGCGCCTTGTTGCATTACTGGATTGCTAATAGGACTGTAGACTGGCGGTGGTTGTGCATAATTATTCTGTACGTAGTTAATGCCTGTCTGTTGGTTGAAATTATCCCAAGGTGATCTTTGGAAAAAATTACTTCTTGGAGGACTAACATAATTCGGCGGTCGTAATGAATGCGAATTAATTTGCCTTACAGGCTTTGTAGCACTGAACATCGGCCTAGGTGGTGTATAATTCGGCGCATTTAGTCTATGTCTAGCATCAAATGGTTGCGGTGGTAGCGGTAGCAAAGGTGGCTGTGGTCTCACCGTTTCCAAAACAGGTGGTCTTTGAAACCTGGCATTTTCATATGGTTTGCTGATTTGGTTTGCCTGATTTGTCATATTAGGCCTAATAAAAGTACTCGACGACATTGGCACCATGGGTGGTCTCATAATCGGTGGTTGCATGTGATGATTTTTGTTTATAATTTCATTGCACAAATTGAATCCTTGTCCAATATTATCGCTCAAAATATATTCTTCAGTATTAGGCTTAGAACCATCATTATGTTTTGAATTTGATTTTATCTCTTGCTGAAGCAAAAGCATCGGTTGAGAAACTGCTTTTGTAGTTTCATTTTTGGTTAGATCACTTCTTGTAAAGTTATTGTTGTTTTGAAATACTGCTTTGCAATTCTGTGATTTGTTTACTAAAGGAATAGGAATGACATGCTTGCGTGGTTCTTGCATTGCTAAAGTTCCTGTATGTACACTTAGTTCGCTTAAAGTATTATCTTTAGCGTAGTCTCTACAATTACTATAATTCTTGGGAAGATTATTATCAGACGTTTTTCCTTTTGCCTCTTCTGTTTTATTATTTCTTTCTTTCTCTTGATTTTGATTTATGAAGCAACTTGACGATGACGTCGACTCACTTGTAGCAGACATTTGAGATTGGGGCATTGTATATTCTGTATTCATTTTATATTGCTCTTTACCGCTCTGTGTAAATGGTGGAATGGCATTGTTGTTAACATTTTGTTTCACCCATAAACTGTCATGACAACCGTTACTCATATTAATTTTCTGATTAGTTTCAATGCCTAAAGCAGTTGGTTTTGCAATAAATGACTGTCCTTTTGTCATGTGTAACACATTGTTTTGATTATTATCTGTTATAGGCACACTTTTTGAAAAGAAGAATCGCAAAGATTTTATCATTTTTAAATTTGAAACTTTTGCTTGTTCCAGCACAACTTTCTTTTTTAGCAAGGTTTTCTTAGAAGCTGCGGTTTTATTGCTTGTATTCGATGATTTTTTAATCATGTCTAAGGACGCATCTGGTAGTTTGGTTCCATTTTCCGTAAATTGATTTACTCGCAATATCGTTTCACTCAAATCGTCATTACTTTTATTCATCAAAATTGTTCCAGATTGATTTGGTTGGTTTTCGGTACTTTTTGTCATATTATTTTTGTTATAATTCTCCAAGGCATCTCTTTTGGACTTTGGCATTGGTTTGTAATTATGGCATGTATTGGACGGTTCACGATAATCTTCACTACGTTTTTCATTTTCTTGACTTTTAATTACTGCTCTTTCATACTTGTCTTCTTTCGTTTTTAAGTGTTTCAACTTTTCCAAATTTTTATTTCTGCTATCATCATCAAGATGTTTTATTTTTTTAATGCTCATTAAAATCTTTGGTGAGTTTATTATTAAACTACATTTCAGATCAGTAACTTTTTTATTAACCTTTTCTACGTTTTTTACATTTTTGACTTTATTTAGCGGTTTAGATCCGTTTGATGAGTTCAAGATTAGATTTGTTGACCGGCAATAATTTTCTAGACTTTTATCAAGACTCATATCTGTGGCATAAGCATTACCGATATCTTTTTTACCTTCCCTTTTACTTTTTCTACTTGTCTCTAAGCATGTTTGTTTTGAATTTTCTTTGATTTTATTATTATCAGACATCATTTGTACTTTCATTCCAATCAATCCTTTATTCTTTTTCAAGTCGACCATTGCTGAATTTGTATTTTGCGTTTTATTAATCAAGTGCGTATTAATATTTTTTGAGGTAAGTTCTTTCATATCTTTACCGTGCACTTTTTCATGTTCATTCTTAGTAGAATTGTCGCTATTTGATGTACTTTTTTCTACATTTATATCATTGCTATCATTTGAGTCATCTAAATCAATAATAACAGGTGGATTTAGATCATTTTTAAAACACCGCATAATATTCCTGGCACTTTTGAGGGCTTCATAATGTTTTCTTTTGAGAATTTGGTATTTATATTTAGAGTAATACCAAGGATATTTGTCGCAATCTACTAATTTGACGAGCAAACACTTATCTCTACAATTAGCTGGAATATTGCAACTAGCTACAGATGATGACGTTGTGTTAACTACTGGTATTTCTTCGTTTTTTCTTTCATCTTTTTTTGTTATTGGTGATATTATTTCAACTTCATCTTCGCTGATACCGTCGTCTATAAATTCTGCATCTACAACAATAAAGTATAATATTACGTACAAAAAAAAATGCAATAATGTTTGTTACACAACGACTCTGACCTATATTATTGTCAGAGAAGGACCTGACGAACATACAAAAAAAAGTATTAAGTCCAATTCTATTGGAATTAAGTAAGAATTGTGATAAATCTGAGGTATACAATTTTAAAGTTTTTTGATAGCTCTAAATATAATTTTGAAATATTGCTCTCCTTGCATAATAGACCGCATGTAAAGAAACAGTTATACGAGTATCTTAAGTAAGTGTGATCTGTAAAGTTAGGCCTTCAAAATTTAGCGCAGTATATCATGATGCGATACCTACTTGTTGTGATTTCATTACAGTAATTACCAGATAATCTTAGTTCAATCAAGTTAATCGTTAAAATATCTTGGATTCTGTAGAAATTAAGGGGGCCATTCGTTTTACAACATTCGGTTATGACTTTATGATTGACAAATGCCATATAGGAACTTTTAGAAATTCATCGTGACCAAGTTTAAATGCGCCATCGTAAATTTAATAGCAAATTAAAATATTTGTTTCTGTTGCTGTTTCTTTTTCACTATATGAGTTTGAAAGAGAGAACAATACTATTCAATTGACGATGGCGCCTTCAAAATTAGCCACATTACCTATGTAATTAAATTTGCAAATATGAGAGTGGACTCTCGGACTCTGCTAGTGATCGCTTTCACAAATTAAATCATAATAAGTGTGTACGTAATTGTGTAATGTAATGTATAGAAATTGTGTGCATTGTGTGCATGCCCTGAGCATTCATGCTCGCCATCGAAGGCTCCTTCTTGCGGCGGCGTCGTGTGTCGGGTCGTTCTCTTCCCTCAAATATGGTCGAGGAGAGCGATGGCTGGCACATGCGTCACACTCGTGATCGGGTGCTGCATGCGGGTCGCCGGTTTGCTCGCGGCATTCACGCAAAGCACTGGAACTACTAACTTAGACTAAGATTTAAACTAACCTCTCTCTATTGTACAGTCAAATTCTTTAAAATGTAACTACTCAACAAAGGGCACAGACCCTGGAGTCTGTGGATCAATAATTTAAATTATAAAAAAAAAAAAAAAAATATGAGAGTGGAATAACAGTGGTTGAAAGGCCGTTAATTCTCACCTATAGATTGAAAGTCAGCTAGCAGACCAATAGCATCGTCGTCTGTTATGTCCATAGGATCCTGCTTGTACTGGTAGGTGTCTAAATCAATCGTCGTCATGTTGATTACATCTGAAACCAAAATACGACTTTGTTAATGGATGAATTAATAAAACTGCGCTACACAATCTTAATTACTCACTAGGGTTGCCTTTATCAGAATGCTACTGAACACACAAAAACAAAGATAAGCAATATCCAGACTCTACAGAGATATCAGAAGAATGACGCAATAACGCTTCCGTCACTTGAAGCTATTAATAATCACAAAAAATGAACAATCTAGTCTAGAGTTGTCAAAACGGTTTATTATCATTGTTACTACCAATCTTACTACCAGTAGTAATAATAGTAAATCAATTACCGTTCTTACTACTGCCATTGAAAGTTGTTAGAGCAGCAATAAAAAAATACCTGTGTTACTACCGTAAAATTAAAATAACTAAACAAACAAAATATGACTGAAGTTGTAGTACCAGTAGTACCCATAGTACTCCTTACTTCTAAGCAGTCTAGTAGTAGATTTTTTCAGGTCAAAGTTCAGGTCAAATATGTGAGATGTCAAAGTGACAACTGTCATATTATAGAATGCATACTAGCGTTGTATGACAGGTGTCATAGTGGCAGCTGTCAAACGTAAAAATCTATCGTTTATCTCCGTAACTGTCGATTCTCGACCATTACTCTTATGATGAGAGTGACAGAACTCGGTGAGATCTGTGAATTTTGTGGAGTTTGACAGCTGTCATCTGAAATAAACATTTTGTTTCTCACTATTGGGAGGCAGCAAAAATTTAAAAATTCCTCAGCCGATTTCGATATAATTTAAATGGGACCACTTGAAGTAGGTATGTTCAACCAAACAAAAAGAATCATCAAAATCGGACAACTCTGTAAATGGTTATGCGTGGTCAAGCACATAAAAAATAAAAAGGGCTATTAGTACCTACTAATAAGCATCTTTTTAGGGGCATTCTATATTAGCTAGCCCAACGTGTCTCAGGAAATAATATGACCCGTGACACTACTGGAAACCGAGAAGTGTCATGGGAAATGTACTTTTACCCGTAGCACTACAATGTCACGAGAAAGTAAAATTTCCCTTCGCTCTACTAGTTGAGCCAAGCAGTTAAGTCGAGGGGATAAACGTGTTCAACGACTTTTATCAAATGTCAAAAAAAAAATGCTGTTATACGCGTCGACTTGACAACTTCCTCCGTTTTGTCGGTTAAAAAATCCAACAACAGCCCCCGAATCGAGACAATTTTCATGTCTCTTTCTAACTCGTTTGATATTAAATCAATACATCTCTCTCAGATTTTCTTGATCGACCACATTATCTCTCTGGGGTCTCAGTGCCATTGGTATTGAATTAATCAAAAGTATTAGGATCAGTGAATTCTGCAATTAAAAAACTAAATTACATGATAACCCTTATTTTTCGGTGTCGATATTATTGAGTTTTCGCGACATCTGTGCGCCCGCTCAGGAATTAACAACAAAGTCCTCAGGGTCCTCAATTGTCTTGTTTCTATTACTATAGCATTGTTAACAAGTATTGTGTTTTGGGGCATTATTTACGGATGGCGCCACCATGGACAGATGCAGACATAAACCGTCTTACCACAAAAGTTTTACGCACACTTTAGACAATGTTTAACAGTACAAATTGCACGGTTAAACAGAGTTTAAAGCATGTTTAAATCTTATGTGGTATGGCGGTATAAGAATGAGAAATATTTATTGGCCATAATAGTAGTTTATGCAACTGTCATATAATGAAGATGATTTTAATACCCGTGTTATATGCAGTTGCATACACTACTTTATCTTCACTAATAAAAAAAAATAAAAATAAAAACATATTGCGAAAGATTAAATTCACGCGTACGTGTATTGTCACAGTGAACTTGGCGCCATTAAGTAAAATCTAACTAATGAGAGCGCAGCTGCGCGCGCAGGGCCAATCAGGAGCGAGCGCGCGATGTTATAATGAGATTTTACGATATCGATGTGGATATTATAACATCATGTGAAATTGCTTAAATTGAGTGTTTTGTTGTCTGCGCTATAACAGTAGTCATTATAAGTCAAGTATTGGAAACATAAGTAGAATGTTACAACATTAGTGTAGATAAAATAACATTAAACGTTACAGGCAAGTCATGTTATACATTGGATGTCTTATTTACTAACATAATATTATCTGGTAAGTACATGAAAATGAGGATTCTGAAAATACCATTGACATATATTCACTTAATTTGTAAAATGTATTAACTTGAAAGAAATGTTTTATTGTACTTTTAAATCGAACAAAATCTAACTTGGTTACATAACCCTAAAAACTAGTATATGAACCATACAGCTAGTACATTATTAGTAAGTGCTTTTTCTTCTTTGTCTTCTTCATTTGGATTTGCGTGGTTTTTAACCGACTTCCAAAAAGGAGGAGGTTCTATATTCGTCTGTGTGTACCTATTTTTTTTTGTCTATGTTTATCGATAATTGCGCCAATTGAAAATTGAACCGAATTGAAAAAATATTTTTTTTAGTTTGAAAGGTCTAAGAAACCACTTCGGGATTATAATCCCGAAGTGGTCCAATTTCAATTTTACAGAAATCGGCTGCGCCGTTTTTGAAAAATCAACAATAATGTAAACAATTCTAGCGAAATATTCGAATATTGTACACGATGGAAGGCGGTTTTGCCATTTTTTGCGAAAAATTATAATTATGATTCTTGACAAACATAGACGTTCCGCACACAAATGCGCGTGTAGCGATTGTGCTTACCTATGTGTAGTGTCTGTGTCTGTGTAGGAAAACAGATTTTGTATAAAGAATCGCGGTGTGTCCGGGGTGTGGTAATGTAAAGAGTTTGTGTGAACAGAGGTTATTTTATAGACTTATAGAGTTAGAAAATATGAGAACTGAAAACTTATAAACAGTGCAAGCAAGATCACGTCTTTTCATTATTTTACATGAAAATGTTTTAGGTGGGTTTTTTTAACCCCCGACGCAAAAGATGGGTGTTATAAGTTTGACGTGTCTGTTTGTCTGTGTCTGTCTGTCTGTCTGTCTGTGGCATGATAGCGCCCGAACCACTGAACCGATTTCAGTTTAGTTTTTTTTTTTGATGAAAGGAGACTTAATCGAGAGTGTTCTTAGCTATGTTTTATAAAAATAGATTGAGCCGTTTAATAGTTATGGTGGGTTAAAGTGGGGATGGAAGAACCAAAATTCTACAAATGTGCCCAAAATGGTTGTCAATTGAAAGTTTGTTGTCAAATATTTTTGTGTCGGGGGTTTTTAAAATTTTTAATTTATAATTATTTAGGACACGCGATATCGAAGTTTACAAAACACTTGCTTAGTTAACTATACTGTAAACAAACTCGTAATAAGAGCATAGAAATGACGTATTGTTTTACATGTACAGGTACTTACGCGCACGTGCGTAACAATGCGTAGTTAAGTTTGAGACCTACGGTAATTTTGCCTACAAAACTTCGAAATAATTTAGTTCAGTAATTTTAGTTCATTTTTAGTCGGACTCGTGCACGGAGGGTTCCGTACTGTATGGGAGCCCCCTTAAATATTTATTTTATTTTATTTTATTATTTATAATTGAAGTGAATATAAAACTAAATGTTCTGTGAAAATTTCAAGCATCTACCTGTTACCATTATAATTATAGAGCGAAAAACGTCTGAAAAATCAGGTTTGTTGTATGGGAGCCCCCCTTAAATATTTATTTTATTTTCTTTTTAGTATTTGTTGTTATAGCGGCAACAGAAATACATCATCTGTGAAAATTTCAGCTGCCTAGCTATCATGGTTCATGAGATACAGCCCGTTGACAGACGGACAGACAGACAGACAGACAGACGGACATCGAAGTCTTAGTAATAGGGTCCCGTTTTTCCCTTTGTCGTAATGAACGAACTTTGTAAACCTTGCAGGTTTGTACGGAACCCTCGGTGCGCGAGTCCGACTCGCACTGGGCCGGTTTTTTTGAAGTCAATTAATACATAAATCTATACCAATATTATAAAGAAGAAAGATTTGATTGTTTGTTTGCATTGAATAGGCTCCGAAACTACTGAACCGATTTGAAAAATTCTTTACTATTGGGAAGTTACACCATCCTGGAATGACATAGGCTATACATATTACAATAATTTCAAAAAAAAATCAGGATCATTACTAAAACTCCCATACCTACATTACGTGGTAGATGTATAGGTATAGGCACAATATTTGTAAAATCTGTCTGCTTTAGCAAATCATACCCGGGCAAAGCCGGGGTGGGCAGCTAGTTAATTAATAATTTACTTTCGAGTAACTAAAAGCCGTGGTGGTCTAATGGTAACGACACCCGCCTTACAATCGTGAGGTCGTGGGTTCAAACCTGGTCCCGTACCAACGAATTACTTGGAATTTATGTAGGTACGGAATTTCACACCACAGGCTTTTCGGTGAAAACAAGAAAACATCGTGAGGTAACCTGCATATGTCAAAAGAAGAAATTCCATGGCGTATGTGAATCCGCCAATCCGCACTGGGCCAGCGTGGTGGATATGGCCTAATCACGTGGGTAGGTCTACGTCCTGTAGTGGACTATTAAAAAGGCTAGTACAGTACAGTAACTAAAAGCAGTGACTGCTAACTGCTACCATCGGACGCATACCGAACACGTTCTTTGGAACTTATGTATCGAATTTCACATCATTGGTTTTTCAGTGAAGGAAAACATCGTCAGGCAACCTGCATACATCCATTGGATCCATCCATACCATACATCCATGGCTTTTTTTTGTTTTTTTTTTATGTCTAACCACGCATAACTTTTTACGTAGCGGTCTGATTTCGATAATTCTTTTTTTATTGGAAAGAATATACTTCAGAATTGGTTTCGTTTAAATTTTATTGAATTCAGCAGCGCCATTTTTGATAAATCAACAGTAATGTGAAAAATGATACATCGAGCCGAGCGAAATATTCGCGAATTCTGTACACGGTTGAAGTCGGTCATGCTATTTTTTGCAAAATATAATTATAGAAGTAAAACTTGTAATGCGACTTCCACCAAGGTTGCGTTAAACGTTTAACGCTACCATGGAGGGGGTATGAAAGCACTGTTGCGTCGAAGTTTCACTTCTTCCGTGCGGAGGGACTCCAGTTGCACTTTATTTTTATTTTACAATTAAATAAAAAAATATTTGGGGATATCTTACACACGGTCTCTGACTCCAAACTAAGCAAAGCTTGTGATAATGGCTGCCAGAGACTGATAAACTACATATACATATTTTTAAATACATACTTATATAGATAGTAACTAAATAACACCCAGACACAGAGCAAACACCTATGTTCATCACATAAATATTTGCCCTGGGTGGGGATCGAACCCACGCCTCTGTGACCCAGAAGTTAGGGTCACTAACCACTGAGCTATCGAGGCAGTCGTTGTAACTAGGTATGGAATTTTATTCTGGAATAAATTTATACACATTGGCGAGTCTGACTCCACCAACCCTAACTGGGCCAGCGTGGTGGATTTGGCCTAAACATCCTTCGTGTACAGACCTATATTCAACAATGGACAATCAATAAGGCTGTTACAGTCCAGAACAGTTATTTACCTTTCACTTACGAGTAAAATTAAACCTTAATAATATTTTTTTGCAAAAAATAGCATGGCCGGCTTCACCCGTGTACAGAATTCGCAAATATTTCGCACGGATCGATGTGGCATTTTTCACATTATTGTTGATTTATCAAAAATGGCTCAACCGTTTTCAATAAAATTTTAATGAGATCAATTTCGAAGTATGTACTTATACCTACTCTTTTTAATAAAAAAAGAATTATTGAAATCGGACTACTATGAATAAAGTTATGCGTGGTTATACATTTATGATGTAACTGTGTCTGTCTGTGTTGTCTTTAAAGTGTTTTATTTAAAATTTAATTTATATTGACATTCTGAATCCTATATAGTTGTAATTTTATGATAGTTTCTATGGTTGTAATGACTGAAATAAATGGATTAATAATAATAATACATAAAAAAATACGCGTCGAACTGAGTACCTCCTCCGGTTTGGTTCGTCTTTCTATGCGGAGATCGCTATAGCGATAGCAGTATGGTGATGGCACCGTAAGAAAAAAAATCTGCATTGTTCTAATTTTAAAAGAGTTTAAGGTTGGTAAGGTTGGTAACCTCATTGATTTACGTTTCCTTCAAAGTGATTGATAATTATGGCAACCAGATGACTAGGTACTGCACATGCGCGACCCTTTGCAATAGACAATAGAACATGGATACAAAAAAATAACAAAGAAAAATGGTTGACTTCGCCATAAAGTTGAAAATCTGAAGCCAAGATGCTTCGTAAACTAGCGTTGGTTATTTTGGTAAGATTTATGGTTTCCATTAAAAACCGACCATTTTGCTTTCGTCTGTTCTGATGTTGATTCTCCTCTAGAGGTCACGTTTTTCAAGGAATCTCGATGAAAGTTCTATAAATTTTGTCGTATCAAATCGGTCAACAGTGATCGACATATTATAGGCTTATAACGATTCATTTAAAGATATGTCGCGAGGTCTATTGTTTGGAAAACTGCTACTTAGTAGTAGTAGTAGTAGTAGTAGTAGTAGTAGTTTTCCTTCACTTATCAGTTCACGACGTTTTGTCTCGATTTTTTTATTTGGCATGGAGCCACACGAAAACAATAAATAAAAAATCCGTTTAACTATTAAAACCAAATTAAAACTCGTACAAAGGCGTTCGTCAACAAATCAACTCCATAAAACATTTAAAAATAACTTTAAAAAATACAAAATGAGAACCCGTTTTCTGTGATCCGACCAAAAAATACATCCGGATTGATCTCATCGAAAAAAATAAAAGACATAATTTTTATTATTTGGGAACATGCAGCTACCACGTACACATTGCTGAAAACAGAATTGTAATCGGACATTTCGTTTTGATTATATTGTTTTGCACTAATATTGTGGCGCCCCCTAGTGAGTTACAGTCATGACACCTGTCTAAGAACATGAACTCATCAAACACAAACCCGTTATTGAAAACCGCATCAAAATCGGATCATTAGTTTAGAAGCAGCGACCTTAAAGCTGCCCTGGCCTATTCTGTGTTTAGAAGATAGGTGGGAACATTACTTTGCACAAACACACACACAAACAAACATCTCTCACCCTAATGCGTGACTTCTATGTACAATTACTTCGTTCATGAGTAATTCTGTAAAATGTGTGGAGCTCAATGCTACCTGCTCCGTTCCGTCGTGGGTAAAAAGAGAAAGAAGTGACGAAATAGCATTATGACCTAGACAATAAAGATGGCTGACAGCAAAGAAAATATTTACTCCTAAAGGGCTTACAGCGTATGGGCCAAATCAAACAACTTGGCGGTTGTGATTTTAGATACAAGCTGCGGATAGTCAAATCCTGAGTGAAACTCGCTTATCAGTAGCTTGTAACTAACATTACAGACGCCAACTTGTTTGATTCGGCCGATACCTTAATAGGCTTCAGACCAAATAATAAAAAGATTTTGTTATTTGGTCTGAAGCCTATACCAAGTAATTCAAGGAAAAACTTACTTACCTAACTCGTAGCTACAAACTGGCAAAATAGTGCACTCTAATAAAACACGCTTCAAAAATGAAATGCTACAATTATAATTTTACGCCTTGACTTTTCAACTTTTTGTCACAAATGTTCTATTTTTAAAATGACGTTGACATTTCGATTCAAAATTCGATACTGCATTCTGAGTTCTGACCTATGTTTCAGCAAACAGTTTTGTACACTGAGAATAAATACTTTTTGCTTTGTAATATATATGCCTATGTACCAATGTGTCAGTTTAATTATATTAGGTAGGTACTTTAAAAGTGTAGGTATATTGTTATTTGTTATAAAATTACATCGGTATAGTGTTCAAGCCCAACAAGTCATTTACGTGAAAATACTACTTCTTCAAAGATTGAATAAAATCTCATACAGAAAGTATACAAACTCATTGTAGATAGACACAAAGATGTTTTGTTAGTATTTATGAAGCAAACTGGTCACAACTTTAGGTATTCAAACTCATTGTAGACGCAAAGAAGTTTTGCTAGCATTTATGAACGAAACTGACCACCACTTTGTTTATGAAAATGAAAACAGTGAAACCTTATTTATGGCTGACATTATTTTTTTAATTTTGTTTCTCTATGCGCATACCATGTAGGTTACTTCATTGTTATAATATTTACTCCTTGCTCCGTCTAATACGATATAATTTTAATATTTTTAGGGATCGTTGGCACAACAAGGGAGCTTAACAGTGTTTTTTTTTTTTTGCGGGAACGCGGAAAAGTCATATCGCAGCATTCTATTAGTTTGTAAAACTTGTGTTTCTATCAGTGATACCTAATTTATGAACAATTGTGGTAGATATTTCGTGCATTTTCGTGCAAATGAAGTAAGTAAGTGATACGAGTATAATGAGGTGTTTTTCCTTATTGTTACCAAAACTCCATAAGGACGTCTCTAGTAAAGTCTCCACTGCTTTGCTAAAGTATGACTTGGACCATGCTTGGGCTTAACCGTGACTTTTTTTAACTATAACGTAGCTATTTTGCTGTATATATGCAAGTTATTTGTAATAATAAAAATGCACAATACTTTTACTTGACAATGGCAAATAGATAACATGCCACGCCAAAATATAAAATTGGAAAAAGAGCCTTACAGTCTCAGAGCTGTTATAACCAGAGGGATAATGTGATCGATCGAGAAAATCTGAAGGAGATGCATTGATTTAATATGGCATAAGTTAGAATGAGACATGAACAATATCTCGATTCAGTGGCTGTTGCCGTGTTTTACTCCCGATAGTGTCAAATTCCAATTCATATTACAGTTTTGACATTTCATTTACATACATTTTTGTGGTTGAGAATTGCCTTAAGCGACAACAGCGCTATCTCTCTGGTTATATTGCCTAAAATAACTTTAATTTTTTAACGGGAATTAAATGTTAATTACGCCTGAATTGTGCCTGATAGAGAAGGCTAGATACGTTTATATAGCTAGAGTTTTATATTTATTAGTCAAATATCGTTCATCCACTATTCCTCCCTAAATTAGACGTCGTATTTAAGTACCCCCTAAAATGTTTGAACCCATTAATAATAAACTTTAAAGTTCATTATTCTGTTATTTTAGTAATCGGGCAAATATGCGGCCCCAAACAAAATTACAACTTGCATTAAGCGACAATGTCTCGACACAATCGACAATAAGTATCACCTGATGTGTTTTTCGAATTCTAGGTTGGTCCCATAAGGAGTACCTAAATGTAGAATAGAATAGAATAAATTTTGTAGTTTCTAATGATGGTCTAAATCACCCCTAACGGCTTAGTAGGCATAACCTTTAAAAATGTTTTAAATTATTTGGTGACAGGTTTCGTAATCTTCGGTATTTTTTTTTCTGCATGTTGAATAATTTCACGAATATTTTTAGCGCTTGCGGCCTAGGTGAATTAATGAAAAGTTTGTGCTAAGTGGACAAATGATATTTCATGTTAAAGTAAAAACTATGTAAAAATGATCCAAGTAGCCCAACGAGCTATGGAGAGGGCTATGCTCGGAATCGTTTGTATGGTTCTAAGCTTGTCGCGCCGACACAGTGTTGTATTCGTCTTGTGCTGTATGAAGATCAAATTGCGTATAGAAAACCTCTTTACAGAATAAACTCGCGGGACAAGTTAGGTCGAACCAAAGACAATTTCAAAAAAGTTTGAAAATGACAATGGGTCGTACCAAGGTAGTAAACCTCCTTGGGTCGAACAGGATATTTTAAAAAATAAAAGAGAATGAAGGTTGAATACGTTTTGCGGGAAAGCGAGAAAAAAGAAGGAGAAACAAATGTTGATCAATGGTGTGAGAATGTAGCGAGGCATGGAAAAAGTTTGTAACCATTATTATCTTTGCTTTTTTATGTTTTTTTTTTTTTTGGCGGGAACGCGGAAAAATCATTAGGTACACCGCATTGTATTATTTTGGAAAACTTGTGTTTCTATCAGTGATAATTAGTGAAAAATTGTGGTGTTTCGTTGATTAGGAGCTAAGTTACAATGCATAATTTTAGGCAATTGATATAATGTGGTGTAACGTGTTGTTCCGCGTCCCTACCAAAACTCCATTGATTTGGGTATGGGTTGGACAATGCTTGGGCTTGGCCACGATTTTTTTATACTATGGCGTGACTACGACTGTGACTATTTTGAAAATATTAAAAACATATACGACACAGGTCACTGGCAAATTCATAAATATTATAAAAATATCTTTTTGTGATAAACACTCCAAAAATTAACGTAGGTACTGACTAACATAGGTATACATGCGTAGGTCCATGCGTCGATTGCAAGTTAATTAAATTATTATTATATTTAGGTATATGTACTAAAATATTCGTATTTTATAAACTAGCTTTTAATAATTTATTAGTCAAATATTAGTCATTTGATACATAGCGTCATATACTACATACAAAGTATGTACGATGCAACTCGGTCCGGATGATGAGGTATTTATTTATCTCGTAATTTTATTGCGCGATTAGTCCCGTAGTGTATATAATAATGTGTTCCAAGTTCAAATCGCGAAAGTTTAAAAATCGGCCAAGTACGAGTCGGCCTCGCGCACGGAGGGTTCCGTACGGTATGGGAGCCCCCCTCATATATTTATTTTATTTTAATTTTATCATTTACTATTGAAGCAAATATAAAAATAAATATTCTGTGAAAATTTCAAGCATCTACCTGTTACCATTATTAATATAGAGCGAAAAACGTCTAAAAATTCAGGTTTGTTGTATGGGAGCCCCCCTTAAATATTTATTTTATTTTTAATATTTGTTGTTATAGCGGCAACAGAAATACATCATCTGTGAAAATTTCAGCTGCCTAGCTATCATGGTTCATGAGATACAGCCCGGTGACAGACGGACAGACACACACGGACAGACGGACAGACGGACATCGAAGTCTTAGTAATAGGGTCCCGTTTTTCCCTTTGGGTACGGAACCCTAAAAACAATTTAAGTTAAATAAAAGCTTGTAGGTAAAGAGGACCTATCTATTAATTCTAGTAGAAAAATAAAAGTTGCAGCGGTCGTAAACAAATAATTATTTTTCGTAAAGAAATGGTAAAATAGCCTTCCATCGCGTACAAAATTCGAATATTTCGCTCGAATTGTTTACATTATTGTTGATTTTTAGGGTTCCGTACCCAAAGGGTAAAAACGGGACCCTATTACTAAGACTCCGCTGTCCGTATGTCCGTTTGTCTGTCTCCAAGCTGTATCTCATGAACTGTTATAGCTAGATAGCTAAAATTTCCTAGATGATGTATTTCTGTTGCCGCTATAACAACAAATACTAAAAACAGAATAAAATTAATAATCAAAGCAGGCTCCCATACAACAAACCTGATTTTTTAGACGTTTTTCGCTACTTGAAATTTTCACAGATTATTTAGTTTTATATTTACTTCAATGGTAAAATTTTAATAAAATAAATATTTAAGGTGGGCTCCCATAGAGTACGGAACCCTCTGTGCGCAAGTCCGACTCGTACTTGGCCGATTTTTCAAAAACAGCTAAGCCGATTTCTGTAAAATTTTAATGGGACCTCGGGAGTATACTCTTTCGAACTAAAAAAAATATTTCAATTTGGTTCACAATTGGCGAAATTATCTATGAACATATACAAAAAAAAACATACAGACGCACATAGAACCTCCTCCTTTTTGAAAATCGGTTAATTATAATATTCAAAAATCAGCGAGGTAATGCGGCCAGCATTTTTGGCTCTTTTGCGCCGGGTACGGTCAGAGATTTGTTGTGTATTTAGTTATTAAGGTTGACCATGTTTTGTTGTTCGTTTTAAAAATATACCAATAATAATTATAAAACATTCAAGTACTGAATTATGATCAAAAGTAATTAAAATAAACTTACCCGAAAAAGCAATTGCTTCAGAAAACACACACTTCAGCTTCGAATCACAACTATCTGAGTATATCTCTACCATGTCGAAGTCGCACTATGAATGATCCCTTAAAATCTCTATTCGGACTTTTTATATCGTCCCGATAACCTGACACCATACTTAAGTAACTTAAGACCCACAACGAGTCCATTGTTATTACAAAGCAACAAGGTTTCAAATGCCTCAAATTAATTGGTTATTCTTTCAAGAAATGCATTTCGTATAAATATTTATGAGTGCTAAGTTCGTGTCAGCAAAAAAAGTAAACATGGCGCCTACTTAACTAATGGGTATGTTTGTGTGTAGCTTAACAATAATTTTGTTTTGTTAACATTAGTTAATTAGGTTAGGTATTCGATATGTAAGTACCTACTTATTCTACTTTTGAATGGACAGTATTAAAATGTTATAATTATGTAATAACTAGATTTTGCCCGCGGTTTCGCCCGTATGTTATTTCGAGGCCCTACCTTACCACCCTTAATATAGGAGGTGGAAAATAAAAAAATACAAAAAATCGATTTGACATTTTGTTCGCTTTGTCATTTCTTGGAGCGCACGCTAGAATAGCTCGCAGATGGCAGAATTTTTCCTACTTACTTAACACTTATTGTTATAATTTGGAAAATTTACGCAATATCATTATAATTTATAGCCTATATGTTATTCATATATATAAGCTATACAATTGCAAAGTTTCATCTCAATCCGTTCAGTAGTTTTTGCGTGAAAGAGTAACTAACATCCATCCATCCATCCTTACAAACTTTCAGGTTTATAATATTAGTAGGATAGGATAGCTGCGAACGATGTATGAGAGGTATCCGTTTTTAACTCGACGATAATGCTTTCGTTTGGCCGGATGTTTATTCTCCTCCACAGGACGCATATTGCCATGAATTGCGCTGAAACTTGGTAATTTAATTACACATGTGTAATGTATGGAAAATTTCGTATCTTTGAGAGCTATCATAATTACTAGTAGTAGTAGTTTGTTATTTACATTACATCATTTCCCCTAGTCATTTGTTTGTAGCTCTCATTATGAGGTGGTATATCATAATAGTTGGTTTTTTCACATCATTTCATTCATTGTTTGCAGCCCTCGTTACTAGATGGGATGTTTACCCTTTGATTGTATTAACGACGGTTAATTTCCAGAATTGTTATCCTCATTTAGGGACGATAAAATGTGATATATAAGGACACATTTCGCTCTTATAGTTTTCCCTCCGGATCTGTCAGAAGATCGGTTAGATTCTCTCCAAATACCTAGTCAACCAGCTCAACCCATTAGGGTCACAGGGCACACCCCTTCTGGGGTGCCCGGGCAAGTCTGATCTCCCCCGCCGGGTGACGGCCCAAGCCGAGGTCCGTACCTTCTCATGTGCCCTTGCGCTAGTCACCCTATAGCTTATCTTATGGCTCAGCCGCCTTCCGCGCTCGCCCATGTCCGGTAAGCTGTAGAGGCCACAGTGGACAACAGCTATAAGTCATTCAAAAAAAAAAAAACTTATAGTTTAGTTCCTCCTAAGAGTTCCTCCGAAGCAGTTTTCCGATCAGTTTCTCTGAGAAAGTCATATACTCTGTTAAATGTTGTGATAATACTCTGCTAGCGAAGAAACGATAGTTAGTGCACAACCGTGGTGTATTCGTATTTTCGTATTGACACCTTGAACCCGAATACTACACAATATGTTCTATAAATAAATTATAATTAATATTACGTCACTTCATTCTTCAGATATATGTCTAATTAACAGGTAGTCATTTAAACCTACAAGGCAGTCGCACGTTTTAAAGAGTAGACAATCGATACCCTCATCGATTGTTTTTTTTTTTTTTTTTTTTTTTTTATGTGGGTACTTGTATACCTCCCGCTGCCCGACGACGGGGCGCACTTTCATTATTTTTTCGTGCGAGGCAGCGCGCGGACGTCTCACTTGCTACCAAGAAATACTTTATTTCAAACTCCAGTTTTATCGAAAAGTGTTTAAAATGCCCAAAAGAAGTTACGCGGAGAAAATGGAACGCTACAACTTTAAAATTAGAAGGCTCGAAGACAAGGAAATGAAGCGACGTAAGCGAATTATCGAATCGCCGGATTCACTGGAAGAAAATTCAGGTTAGTAAAGTGTTATTTCCTAAAGTGTTATGCTTTTTATAAATCTGCCATGATAGTAGTTTAATTCTAGCCTGGAGGTTGTCCGTGGGTCAACACGATGGCAAAATCAGTGTTCTATGCTTAGAGGGTAACCGTGGGTTATCACAAAGCAAAAATAAGAACGAAAAATAACTACTGCAGATTATGATTTTAATCATTAACTATGATTAAACTTTAAACGGGAGGTTGGCCGTGGGTCAACACGACGTTTAATTTTCATGCTTAGATGGTAACCGTGGGTTATTACAAAAGCAAATACACCTGGAGGTTGATCGAGGATCAACACGATGGTACTAATAATATGCTTAAAGGCTAACCGTGGGTTATTCTAAAGCAATATTCACCTAAGGATGGATCTTAAAATTAATAATAAAATATATATATATATATATATTTTTCTTGCTAATGATACGTTTGTTTTATAGTCAATCAAGTACATCACAAAACAATCTATTCCATAATTAGTAACTTATTCGTTTAAATTTTATTTATCATTGCTCTTTTTTATAATTACCCCCAAAAAAAAAAAAAAAAAAAAAAAAAAAAAAAACATTCTAAATTTCTTGGCTGCTTGATAACGCCTCTCGTTTTATTTCTAGATAACGAGTCGCAAGTAGCCTTCGATGATGCGATGCCCTTGGAATGTTCAGTAGAAAACATTCAAGAAAGTCTGGCACCAGAGCAGACACCAGAAGGAGGCTCTGAAAAATCAACGCCACTTCCAGACCTTGATCCGGACATATTGTCAGCTCTTGGAGAAGTAACCGAAGATACACCTAAATTCGGTGAAAAAATTCATGATAACCTATCAAAACTTTGGCTTCCCATACTCCGAAAAGGGATTGAAAAAGAAGCCAAAGATAAACTAATGAAGCAATATCAGATCCCTGAAAATTGCATCCTCTTGCAAGCACCGAAGCTCAATCCTGAAATAGCTGCTACGATTTCAGATATTACTAGAAGCAAAGATAAACGAGTTGAGAGCGCTCAGCAACAGCTAGGTCTCGGCATCACCGCCCTCAACAAAGGGTTGTCATTGCTCCTTGAGAATGACACAGATAGGGTGAAAGCTATTAAGTTTTTAAGCGACAGTAGTCGACTCTTATGTGACCTTCACCACGTCGAAACAGAAGTTCGGAAGAAGTTTATGACGCCTGGTCTTGACAAGGCTTTCTTGAACTTGATTCAGGATGTTGATAGGGATGACACCCTATTCGGGCAAAAACTTTCGGAGAAGATTAAGGCCTCAAAAGCTATCGAAAAGCAGGGCCTGCAAATCAAAAAACTGGCTCCAGCTAAGACACCAGCGTCTTCTGCCCAACCGTCAACCAGTAAAGGCCGGTCTCAGGTAAACTGGTCCGGCCCCTCTCGATATCCTTCGAACAGAGGGGGGCGGGGCGGTTACAGGAAGACAGGTCCAGCAGGTCGCAAAGCTTTTCAAGCGTCAACGACGAAGCAATCCTCGTCAACGCAGCCTCAACAGAACCAGACCAAGTCACGTGCTCCGGCCCAGCAACGTTAGAGGTACATGCTGGTCGTATACATTTATTTTATGATTGTTGGCAAAAAATTACTGACAATCAGTTAGTTCTTAACTGGATTCAATATGGGTTCCCTATACCATTTTGCAGTAGGGTAATACAACATCATATCCCTTCTAATAAGTTGTTATGTCATGAGGAAGCTGATATGTTAGTAGCAATTTCTAAGCTGCTAAGCTTAGGCGCGGTGTCAGTTTGCGAACGCGCAGAAGGAGATTTTCTATCAAGTATATTTTTAACTCCAAAACCCAATGGTGGAAAGCGCTTTATTTTAAATTTAAAACCACTCAACAAGTCCATTGCAAAATCCCATTTTAAAATGGAAGACCATAGGGTCGCATCAAAACTAATCCCAAAAGACGGCTATCTGGCCACAATAGACCTCAAAGAAGCCTATTTTTCTATACCAATTTACAAAGCACATAGAAAGTACCTACGGTTTGTTTTTAACAATACTGTCTATGAATTTAATGCTGTGCCCTATGGTCTCAGTGCGGCGCCAAGAATTTTCACAAAAATTATGAAGGAAGTAATAAGTTACCTGAGGCAGAGAGGTTACAAATCAGTGATTTACTTGGACGACATTTTATGTATCGGCGACACCTTCAGTGAATGCCATACAAACGTTACTAAAACTTTAGAGCTACTTCAATGTCTCGGCTTTGTAGTAAATTTTGAAAAAAGTGTATTAACACCTAAGCGTTCTTGCAAATTTCTAGGATTTATTCTCAATTCTGCTGATTTGTCCCTGTCTTTGCCATGTGACAAAAGAAATAATATCGCAAAGCTAGTCAATAAGTTTTCCACGCTACCCAATTGTACCATAAGGAAACTTGCACAACTCATAGGGATACTAGTGGCATCCTGTCCAGCAATGAAGTACGGCTGGCTGTATACTAAGGAACTAGAGCGTGAGAAATATTTGGCTCTTCAAAAATTTAAAAATTTTGAAGCTAAAATTAAATTACCTTCTGTGGTTTTACCTGATTTACTTTGGTGGAGTCAGAATATTCTTTCATCATCAAATCACATGAGATTGGATGGAGAATTTTCCCTTGAAGTATTTACAGATGCTTCTAGAACTGGTTGGGGGGCATACTGTAACGATAAACGCGTGAATGGCGGCTGGAAAGAAGTAGAACTCTCTTTCCACATTAACTACTTAGAGCTCCTCGCTGTATTCATGGGTTTAAAATGTTTTGCCTCAGGGGCTACTAACTGTTCTATCCTGCTTCGTGTTGATAACACTACAGCGATCAGTTATATTAACCGCATGGGCGGAATCCAATTCCCACACCTCCACGGCTTGGCTAAGACCATATGGCAATGGTGCGAGAAACGAAACATATGGCTGTTTGCATCGTATATAAATACAAATGATAATGTAGAAGCGGACGAAGAATCTCGTAGGATAAATGTTGACACAGAATGGGAACTATCAAATTGGGCCTTCCAAATGATAGTTCACAAGCTAGGTCAACCAAACATAGATCTTTTCGCTTCTCGCACCAACGCCAAATGTGAAACATACGTGTCCTGGAAACAAGACCCGGATGCCCTAACAGTAGATGCGTTTACGATTAACTGGCATTCTCACCGCTTTTATGCGTTTCCACCTTTTTCACTTATCCTTAAATGCATTAGAAAAATTATGAGTGACAAAGCTACTGGCATATTGGTATTTCCTTATTGGACGGGACAGCCTTGGTTTCCATTACTAAAGAAATTAATGATTTCTGAAATCATTTTCTTTAATCCTAACAGAGACCTTTTGCGCTCTCATTACAGATCGCAACACCCACTGTACCGGAGCCTTACCCTGGGAGCCGCGATGCTCTCCGGGTCGCGTTCACTCGAAGACATATCCCTTCCATAGCCTTAGATCTAATGTTATCTTCCGTCTCAAATAGCACCCTCAAACAATACAATACCACATACAAACTTTGGTGGCAATTTTGTAACACCAAAGGTATTAACATCTTTGATCCCCAATTGGCTGACATTTTAACATTCTTAACAGAACAGTTTAATAGAGGAGGATCTTACGGAACGATTAACTCACACCGATCAGCCATTTCCTTACTTTTGGGTGGAAATATAGGATCTGACGATAGCATCAAACGCCTCCTAAAAGGCATTTATAAACAAAAACCTTGTATTCCTAAGTATATAGGTACTTGGAATCCCCAGATAGTGCTTAACTATGTTGCCAATTGGTTTCCCAACAGAAGTGTGAGCTTAGATAAAATTACCAAAAAAGTCTGTGTTTTATTGGCAATTTGTACTGCTCACAGAGTCCAAACTCTATCACTTATTAAAATATCAAATATAGTCAAAGGTGTAGATTCCTTACAAATCCCGATCTCGGACATTATTAAAACTTCAGGGGTAGGCAGGGACCAACCGGTGTTAGTTTTACCATATTTCAGAGAAAATCTCATGATATGCCCAGCCACAGCCGTAGATGATTATTTATTTATGACATCTAACCTAAGACCAAATAATACAGACCATCTCTTTATTACCTATAAGAAACCACACAAAAAAGCTTCTTCTCAGTCCATTAGTAGATGGATAAAACAAACTCTGGCGGAGAGCGGCGTAGATGTAGGTGTATTCAGTGCTCATAGCACTCGGCATGCATCCACATCTGCGGCGGCTTCCACTGGAGTATCCATTGATACGATTAGGAAGACGGCTGGCTGGTCAAGTTCGTCTCAAACCTTTGCAAGGTTTTATAATCGACCAGTATTAGATGAAGCAATTTATGCTAGATCAGTTTGCTCATTACCTAACGAGCATCCAAATGATTAATTATAAGTATTATTAAGATAATAATGATTAGTTTATCAGTATCTAGTTGATTTAAAATAAATAAAAAATGTGAATTATTTTAAGTTCCTACTGAAGATTGTTTATTTTAACTGTTTTGAAAATTTAAAATATATATAATTATGATTACATAAATATCTTTTATACTCATAAAAGTTAATACCTACTCTAAACATCTACCTGTTAATTAGACATATATCTGAAGAATGAAGTGACGTAATATTAATAGATGATCAAACGAACTTCTAAAGTGAAGTTCGATCACTATTATATGAGTCACTTCATTCGAAGATATAAAATCACCCTCCCAATAAGTAATTAATTTCCCGTACCCTATTATATCTTTAAATTTTCTCTCTGAATGAATGAAAGTGCGCCCCGTCGTCGGGCAGCGGGAGGTATACAAGTACCCACATAAAAAAAAAAAAAAAAAAAAAAAAACAATCGATGAGGGTATCGATTGTCTACTCTTTAAAACGTGCGACTGCCTTGTAGGTTTAAATGACTACCTGTTAATTAGACATATATCTTCGAATGAAGTGACTCATATAATAGTGATCGAACTTCACTTTAGAAGTTCGTTTGATCATCTATTTATGATGGTTTTTGTCGTCTCAATCTATCTAAATTATCAGAGTTGTTAAAATATACGTATAAATAACATGAGCGATACTCGTGTCTATTTCTGGATGGAATTTCGAACATTTTAGGGTTCCGTACCCAAAGGGTAAAAACGGGACCCTATTACTAAGACTCCGCTGTCCGTCTGTCTGTCTGTCATGAACACAGATCAGGGAACAAGAACCTTGTTCCATGATCTGTGGTCATGAACACAGATCATTGTTCCATGATCTGTGGTCATGAACCATGCCAGGCTGTATCTCATGAACCGCTATGGCTAGAAAACTGAAAATTTCACAGATGATGTGTTTCTGTTGCCGCTATAATAACAAGTATGTACTAAAAATAGAATAAAAATAATATTTAAGGGGGATCCCATACAAAAAATCTAAGTTATTAGCCGTTCTTCGCTCGATATCAAAAATGGTAAGAAGTAGATGCTTGAGATATTCACAAAATATTTAGCTGCATGCCTATATTAATAATAAATAATCAAATTAAAATAAAAAAATATTTAAGGGGGGCTCCCATACAGTACGGAACCCTGCATACGCGAGTCCGACTCGTACTTGGTAGATTATTTATTGATTTTTTCTGCCAGTCCGTTGCTTGCGCCCCTCCCAAAAAATCCTTTCTAGATCCTTTCTTCTATGCAGATTAGGCCTCACGATATTTATTTTTTCGTAACCGAAAAGCCAGTGGCGTACAATTTCGTACAAAAATTCTGAAGAACTTTTTGAATAATTTGTATTCTTTATTGAACACACCAGAACTTAAATAAACTATGAAAACAAGTTGAACTTAAGTACAGCTGCTGTAAAAACCGGCGGCTTTATCGCTAAAAACAATTTCTTCCAGCTATTGTTTTAGAGTCCAGTACAGATCCAGTCAGTAAGCAGTAACTCATTGATACGGGACAGGGATTTGAACCCACGACCTCGATAATAAGGCAGTCGTTATCCCCTATGCCTATGATAGAAGAGTGGCGTGCCGCGCAGGGTTTTGCACTGAAAAAAAACAAAACTGACTCAAGAGGGGATCTTTTTTGTGGCACCCATCCCAAATCGATTGAAGTTGTGCTCGTAAGGGTGGAGCGAAAAACACTTCATATTTTATTTTAAAATTCCTGTATTTCTTATCATTGACTGCCTCGGTGGCTCGGTGGTTAGTGACCCTGACTGCTGGGTCAAAGAGGCGTGGGTTCGATGAAGTTTCGTTCCTCGATCGAACTTCGATCCCCACCCAGGGCAAACATTTGTGTGATGAACATAGGTGTTTGCTCTGTGTCTGGGTGTTTTTTAGGTGCTATCTATATAAGTATGTATTTAAAATATGTATATGTAGTATATCAGTCTCTGGCAGCCATATCACAAGCTTTGCTTAGTTTGGGGTCAGAGACCGTGTGTAAGATGTCCCCTAATATTTATTTTATTTATTTATTGATTAAGGTAACATTTTTAGGAGTAGGTATACAGTATACAGCGTTACTGGTAATCAGTTAGCATCCTTTTGTGGGCTTATTCTGTACATCAAAACTAACAACTTTTGTTCCGCGACTTTTGTGAAAACTAAAAAATAACAGTTGTTCCATAAGTTTTGTCGAGGGTGAACGATATTTTATTTCTCTATGGAACTAGTAACATTATCACATTACAAACATTACATAATTATAATCATTAAATAATTATGTAACTATCTAAAATAAATATTTAATAAAATCAAAGATTGAAAATAAGTACAGGAGCTTTAAAATAAAGAAAAAAGTGTTTTCGCTCCACCCTAGCGCTCGTCATTGTGATCACCAATCATTCACTAGTAGACCAAACCCAAAAAACAGCTATTCTATACCAACTTCCAGCTTGATTCGTACCGCCAGGGAATGGAACAGTCTTCCTGCTTTCCTGTTTCCTAAGAGATGTAATCTAAAGCTTTTCAAGATCAGAGTGAATAGGTATCTTCTAGGTCTGCGTGCTTCATCTTCGACCACAACGTCGCTTACCATCCGGCGAGTTGGTGGTCTTATTCGCGAAAAAAAAATGAATTTTTCTTTGCGATTTTGGAAGCCCACAGTATAAGTTCATCATAGCGTTGAGCACAACTACATGTAAGCTAGAGTCTGTCCTTGGAATGCCTCAGTTTTTTTTTATTATAAACTAACTTTTGCCCGCGGCTTCGGCCGCGCTTATTTTATAGCCTATGACACTCACAGATAATGTTGCTTTCTAAAGGTAAAAGCATTTTTAATAATTATTTTTCGCAAAAAAAGTGCAAAACCGCCGTCTATCGTGTACAAAATTCGAATATTTCGCTAGAATTGTTTACATTACTGTTGATGTTTCTAAAACGGCTCAGCCGATTTCTGTAAAATTTAAATGGGTGGTCCCATTCTCGGGATTATACCTTTTCAAACTAAAAAAAATCGATTCGGTTCACAATTGGCGAAATAATCGATGTTCATCGTGTACAAAATTCGGATGTTTCGCTCGAATTGCTTAAATTATTGTTGGTGTTTTCAAAAACGGGTCAGCCGATTTCTATACAATTTAAATGGGGCCACTTCCAAAGTATACCCTATCGAACTTAAAATAATTTTTCGATTCGGTTCACAATTGGTGCATTTATCGATGAACATAAACAAAAAAATACAAACAAACGAACATAGAAACTCCTCCTTTTTGGAAGTCGGTTAAAAATAGGTTGAGTAGATCCAGAGATTACCCCCACAATTAACCTCATAAACTCACAAACTTACCTGTTATAAATTAGTTCACGCCCGCGGTTTCGCCCGCTTTTGTATATTAAATTTTGTATTATCCTATCATGGGTACATTTTATTTCCCTGGGATAAAAAGTAGCCTAGCTATGTCTTACCCTACCTTTCCGTCTTACAATTTTTTTTAATGCCAAAAATCTAGTCAATCCGTTGCTCCGTTGCTGGGTGAAAGAGGAACAATAGTATTCATAATTTATTTATTTATTTATTTGTCACAATTACAACTACCATTACAGAAATTCCAATGCGATAGTGTAAGTATAGGTAAATTGGTCAAAATTAAGTTACAATCTAGCTTCATGCATTACAAAATTCATATACAATGTCAAAATTTGATACAATAATAATGATATTCTAAAATTATATAATTAGAATTATAATTCTAAAAAGCTTAATATTATTTATATTTTATTTGGCTAACTGCATTAACCTAATTACATATTTGCATAATATTAGTAAGGAGAAGACACAGATTTTTTTATTGAAGTCTGTGGGATAAGAATAAGTAAATATTAGAAGACATCTTACACACTGTTTCTGACCCCAAACTAAACAAAGCTGATATGGCTATCAAAGACTGGCATAGGCACCTACTTCCTGCCTACACATTTTTAAATATCTACAAAGATATAAACATTCAGAGTCCAGACACAGAGCAAATTCCTAGGATCATCACAAATGCTTGCCTTGGTGGGAACCCACGCCTTTTCGAGTATTTTTTTGACCGACGAACTGGAGGAGGTACTCAATTCGACGTGTAAGTATATTTTTTTATACGTAGTGGTCCGATTTCGATTTTTTTTTTATTGGTAATAAAGTATACTTCGAAATTGGTCTCATTTAAGTTTTTTTTTAAATCGGCTGAGCCATTTTCGATAAATAAACAATAATGTAAAAAATGCTGCATCGATTCCTGCGAAATATTCGCGAATTCTGTTCACGTTTGAAGTCGGTCATGCCATTTTTTCAAAAAAAAATTAGGTACCTATATTTAAGTAAAATCGTATAGGCCGGGTGGCTAGCCCTGGTGTCAGAGTTTTTAGGCCGCCTGAAGGCCTCTGTCATGGCTAAACGGTTAACAACCGAGACCTACAATTTAACGTGTCATCTGACTCAGTTGGAAAATGCCACCCGCGGTCACCCATCCAAATGCTGACCGTGCGGAACGTTGCTTAATTTCGGTGATCGCTGACAAACACCTAGTGAAACTACGCTACGAGCGCAATTTTTGTATTATTACTACGACTATCCCTTAGAAAACAAGGAAGCTGGCAGCGCCAGTCCGTTCCATCCCTTAATTAGGCAATTTTTATGAAAAAACTTTCGTAGAATGGTAAAAAAGAAATGCCAGATGTGGTGACTTGTATTGTTTTTCTGCGCAGCGGCATCACGGTGCGGCATCGTTTAGAAAACACAATGTGCAAAACAATAAAAACCTTTTTCTATTATTAAGACTGTTCAAGTGTACAGGATTACACAGATTGGAGTTAAGCCGGATGGAGCTTGTTAACGGTATTTCATTATTTTGTTTTATTGAGCCTCATTAACGATGTGTATACAATGTCCGAAAAATCTGAAAATTGTAATGTACAGTGTTATCTGCTTGGCCTGTTCTTAGCTTAAAGGAGATAGGCAATTAATTTTATAACATATTTGCTCGTAAAGTGGCTGTAATTACACCAATTTCAATCCCGTAATGTATTTCATTACGCACTTGTGCGTATTGTAATGTAAAACGCACGCTGCCACCCAATTCTCACTGCTGCCACCGACTGCAGAACTCTGTGGTCTCGTTTCTCCTACTTTCACTCAAGAGAGTGAGTGACATTACGCACTTGTGCGTTATTATAAGTAATGTAAAACGCACGATGCTACTTTCACTCAAATTCAGAGTTTTATTAATTTCCTCGCAAATACATATGTATGTTATAAAACGTCGTCTGAAATATGTGCGCTTTGAAAATTACAGCCTCTGCTTCCTTATAGCCCTCGCCTACGCACTTATATCATACTTAATGTACTATATCAACACACTTGCTCATAAAGTGGCTCTAATTTCACCGCATAGACCTCTGAAGAACAAACCTATGGAAGTGCCCTAAGCATGTACTTTTCCTGCATACCTAAATAAACAAATCGGTGGACAAACATGGCGGATTAGGGATGTTTACTTGTTCGTCTAGTCGATAACATTATATCGATAGATGAGTGAGTTAAGGGGTTTACACCAGCAAACCTAGGCGAAACTAGCGCCACCCAATATTTTATGTATTCTACTACTAAAACCGATCAAATAAAAAAAATCTACTTCTGTACTTTGGTAGTAAATCATTGGTATTATTTATGGTGACACTTTTCATTATTTTTCATGTGATAAATTAAGAGAACTTTTGACTTATAATGAAAAGCAATACCAAAAATACTGCAATTACTACCGAAGTACAGAAATAGATTTTTTTTGTTATGATCATATTCTTAGGGGTAAAAGAATAAAACCATGGGTGGGCGCTAGTTTGGCCTAGGTTTGCTGGTCTAAGCCCCCTTAAAATCGTTCAGTTCAGACCCAAGAACTTTTGTCTTTTTGGATGATTGGTAGTAAATACTTACCTACATAAACTACTGCCTGGAAACGAGTAATTTTAATACTGCCATCTGCTTTTTATTCTATTTACCTACGAGGGATGTTACGGAGGTGGCTAAAGCATTTCATTTTTTATTTAATGGAGTTTGATCCGGAACCGGAGGCGAAGTAGAAGCAATTTTCGGAGCCGGAGCTGGAGCTGGATCTGAGGGTTTACTGGAGGTGAAGCAGTAGCAGATTATCTTTTATTTGGAGGACAGATGTATTAAGGGCAACTAGATATAATTAAACAACACAATACAATAAATGTTTTAAAAAATCATTTATTTACAAAGTTACAATTTTCATATTCCAACAACACAACGGTTACTGGAAACAGCCTGATAGCTTGACTGACTGACATTATCAATAAATAGCCTAAACAACAATTAAAGTGTAAGTAGGCTGCAGGTGATGAATAAAAATATGCAGGAGATGAATAAAAATATTTCGGTGAAATTTTAAAAAAATATTTAAGTTACTATATCTTAAAAACTTTATGGGGCATCACGATCTTATAACTGAATTTTGAAGAGAAGAATTCGGGATTTTGTGTCAGTTATCGCTAGAAAACGATGATGATAATGACTAATGACGATTGTGATTCATATAAGGTATGGCGAAAAAATAAAATGCTTCATTTTTGGCGATAGTGAAGAATGTTATACTAAAAATAAACTTAGTCGAATATCTTAATATGGCTAAGTTTGGGGTAGGGTGTTTCACAATGAAAAATGTTAGAAACGATGGAAACTATACGCCCTTAATGTATCTAGGTCGACTTAACCAGTAGCCCTCTCTGTACATAACGTTACTCAAAAAAAGGCCGTGAAACTGCAGAAGGGGGTCAGATATTGAAAACTATGTTCATAATACAATCATACTTGAAGGTAAGGTAAGGTACTAAATATGAAGGTTACAAATCTTATTCATTGCGAAATAAAATAATCTTATTAAAATAGTTCCTAAAAGAAATTTTATCTGTTGTCTTTTTACCGAAATATCTGAATCTTATGTCAATGTAAGTTTTTACAACTGATTTAATTAATAAAAGTTGGTGCTTTGAGTCATGTTCGCTGGAGTCGGATGAGAATATTTTTGAACATTCTTGAATGTTCTCTATTAAGAACGAAAATATGTAGAGATAATATTTTTCATTTTTAGTTTTCCTGAAATTGCTTTTTAGTATCTTCTCGGTTTTAAGACATATCTTCTCTAGTTCTTTTGAAGGATAAATAAGGCCTCCGTGTGTTTTGTATGTAATTAACGATTTTGAATAAATTTGAGAGTCGCCACGCAACAATGACTCACAGACTGCACATTTTAAACTTCGTAACAGTTTCCTTGCAACAAACCCTGCAATATATGTGACAACAGACTCAGCATATTTTGAGATATTGCTATTGAGACAGTCTATGTATTCATCGAATAACTCGCTATCATCCTCTTCAATCTCTACAAACGATTTTTTTTCTGTAAGATCATTTATGGTGCGAACTGGGTCTGTAGTGCTAGAGCAGTTTAAAATACTTATCTGCTCTAACGGTATGCAGTTTCCAACACCGCTATCGCGTATCTCTGCACGTATTAAGAGCCGCTTGAATGCAGCTCTGAATTGCACAGCATTTGGATTGTTATTAAATCCTCCGCGGGCTCTGATTGCCGAAAAAAACAACTCGATATGGTCTTGGCTGAATTTATAAATCGGTAAGTATACCAGGATGGAATTTTCAAGTACTAAATTCATAAATAATTGTAAAGCACTTTTCATATCGATGATTAGGCCAATGAAACCGGTCTTCCTCTGGGACTCTATCACCAATGTTTCATCGGAAAATCTTAATGTACTGATGTACTTTTCAGCTTTTTCAAAAAGTGCTTCCACAAGTCCAAAGTTATTTGAACAAATAGCCTTTTTCCACCCTGGTGGTCTCACCGAATAGCTGTTCAGCACATCAAATACATTGTTCAGAATCCTGATAAAAAGTATGGTCCCGTCACAATCTTCGAAACCTTCGATTTCTAACTCTTTGCTGCAATATTCAAGCGCGTCGGCAACTGATTCGCTTAGCAACTGTGTCGCTAAACGGACCTTCATTTTTTGTTTGTTGAAAAACACATGAGCTTTCGTGACTTTATTGGCCAGATGTAAGGTTTCGCTGTCTTGCAATTCGACAAGTTTTACTAATAAATTGAAATCAATTTTTGCTCCGAATGAGTCATACATAACCTTCTTATCACCAAACGTATTTCTAACTAGTTTTAGCGCATGACAAGGGTCAATAAATGCATATATTTTATGATCCTCAAAACAAAAGAAGGTTTCCTTCATTTGCATGAGATTGCATCCCATGTATTGAAACATGGAAAAATTCGATGCAGGCCCATCACACGTTACACTGACAACATTAACACCTACCTCAAAACATTTATGTAAACATGAAAGCAACAGACCAGCCTTTTGTTCACCATTTAAACTAGTGATGAGAAAATATGCTATGGGCAGTTTCCATTTTCCATTAACACAGTTTAGTAGAAATACCAAGCTTTGGGTTGCCACTTCAACACTGTCACTTTCGACGTCAGATCCGATGTTTACTCGACCGTGGTATTGCTTTGACTGTGGATCCCAAACAAGTGATTTTCTGATGGACATTTCATCTATCACGAGAGCACAAATGACAGGCTCTTTACTTGCCTTAACCTTGGCGTCAAGGGTACAAAAGGCTTCTTGGCAAAATCCAGGTGCAGCATCAACATTTTGGTACCACTTGGTGAGGGTGCGTGGATGCGGGAGACAGGATTCATACGTTCTTCGGACGAAATCATAAGCCTTTGGCGAATAAAAATGCAGGGTCAACGCAAACTTTCTGATTTCTTCCGAGTACTGTTTTGGCAAAGGCAACCCTCTACATTTTAAAATCTGCCTCTGTAAAAAATCCTTTGACCCAGCACATTGCTGTAATAATATGGATGTTTCCATGTTTATTAAATTTTTCTCCTTCAATTCAATTATGATGTTTTTAAAGGTGTCAAGTTTCAACTTTTGTTGACGGATCACTTCATTTAAACATTTGATTTTCTTTTTGTGTTTCTCCACTTTTTCTTCCATTTTTTTTAGTTCTTGGAGTGATGAAGCCTAGAACATTAAAGAGATTATGATTATTACAGATAAAAATACTCTTGATTATACACATAAATCACAGTATGAATGATATACTAATCAAGTTAAACAAAAAACTCATAAATTGAAGCTTCCTTATTTTGATTTTTAAATATCTACATTATAAATCAAAATTATTTCGTGTTCATCCTTTATTCAAGCACTGCCCTTACCAATTCAAGATCCTTTGCATCTTGTGGATGTGAATAACCCGAACATGATGGTTGATCAATAGTGTTCGCTCTGTCAATTAAAGCAAATTGGGATGGATGGTCTGCCTGAAAAAGAAAAATAGTACCTATAATATTGGATATGGCCACAAGTAATAATATACAGTTACAGAAACATGGACTCAATGTTTGGTAAGTTGTAATAATATAAAGTATTTTTTAATAAGTGGTTTTCGTTGTACCCGGCTTCGCTCATAGTACAAACATAGTCTATGTTACTCGGGGATAGTATAGTTTTCCAACAATGAAAGATTTTTTAACTTGGCTCCGTTGTTTCAGAGCCTTTACAGTGCAAGCAAACAATCAAATTTTTACTCTTTATTATAAGTATAAGTTAAAAAAAAAGATCTCAATAACATAGCTAATATACTAAATGATAAAAATATATTTGGTAGGTACATATTATGTACCAGTCATCACACCGCACCACTTGTCTCATCCATCAGTCTAGGGCATTGATGACACAAAAAAAAAACGTGAAACACAATATGGTAATCAGAACAGTCTGTCTTTTGACAGATTGATCTGAATACCGTACCATACACCTAACTATCTGTAAGGGGGTAAAATTACAATTACTACATTGAGCCAAAAAAACTGGTCAAGTGCGAGTCGGACTCGTGACACTTAGGGTTCTGCACAAATAGCATAGTAAAATCAAATATGCAAAAAAAAATGGTCACCCATCCTAAGTTGCTTACCCCCATTTTTATTATTTGTTGTTATAGCGGCAACAGAAATACATCATTTGTGAAAATTTGAACTGTCTAGCTATCACGGTTCAAGAGATACAATCTGGTGACAGATGAACAGACAGCAAAGTCTCAGTAAAAGGGACCCGTTTGACCCTTTGGGTACGGAACCCTAACAACAAACAGGGTCAGCTAAATAAAACCGTTTAGTTAAATATTGATTTCCTTACCTTTGCAAATACTGTTGGGATAGCATCATCTCTCAATTTAACTATGTTTAGAGTTTTATTAAATGCACTCTCTTCAAAGTGCAATGAGCACACATGAATGTTTTTAGTTCCTGGCCGTATATTTTCCAAGCCAATATTTTCTAACCATTCCCTTTGCCGGGACTCATTTCTTGGTAAACTAAAACAATAAAAAAATCTTATAAAAAATTAAACATTAAATTTATCGATAAGGTTCGATATTCGATGATGTCCAACACTAGCATCCGTTTTTATGTCTTCGATGTGAGTGAATTATTGAGAATATTGCGGGTTTCTATACAGCTCACAACTACGATGATTCAAATTAATAGGTTTTTGTACACTTTTTTATCAAATACACTAAGATAGACAACAATTTAACGAAATGTTAGCCACTTACCGGTGAAAGGTTAGATTCGGCCTGTTTTTGCTTTGACATTGGCCACAACTTACTACAGAACACTTCATGGTACCTCTTATAGATTATTATCAATTATATCACAGCTTTGGACAATAATTAAGTCGAAAACACGGAAAATACATAAAAACTCACAATGACATCTTCTCACATGTAAACAAAACCGTAGACCAAAATGGCGTCCGTGACAGCAGAAGTACATCAAAGCCAATGAGAGGATGCTGATAAAAAGAGTTTATATACTTTTTTTCTAATGTAAAACCACTGTTGTGAGAAAGAGACAAATATATTATTATTATTTCCGTGTCAAATTAAACAATTATGGCAGTTCCATAGGTTTGTTCTTCAGAGGCATAGACACATGATGACACCTGTAATCAAACTGGGACTTTTTCATTGCCATTACTCACAAGTGAGTTATAGAGTTTTTATTTTATTTTATTGGTTGAGTTGCTTTGTTCATAAAAAAAGTTTCGATACAAAAAAGATCGTGTTCAATAGTAAGTACAAATAAATTAATGTACCTATTGCTTGCTCATTTCATGCAACTTCGTATTTAAATAGGTAATTTCAACTTGTACGTGTTTAATTAATAAAACTTTCACTCAAAGATAACTTTTGTTTTCTTTGTAATCAATAAAGAAAACTTGAAATTCCCCATTTCGTACGTGGCTAAAAAGCTATCCGCGGAAACCCAAAAAAAAAAAACTCATTATTTTAGTCTATGGCCGCCGATTGCCATTGCGCGCGCATAGGAAAACTGATTAATTTTTCCCGCCATTTCAAAATGTTTTTCACGACTTGTTTTCACTGTTGAAATTAGAGCTATTTATAAATTAAAATCCCTACAAGTACAAGTAATTATCAAGAAAATATTTTTTGGTATTATTTTATTCACAAGTGGGTTGAAAAACGTCGTATGCTACACCAACCTTTTTATGGAAGTCTGTAACACCAACATTACACACTTGTATCATAATGTACTAGGTATTATTACATTAGGTATGTCGAATCTGGTTGCATGTTGTACGGAACTAACGGAACAGCTGATTTAATTTTTTCTCGAATTTCAGGTTAGCGTAAGCGAGCAAACAGTTTCAACAGAGACAGCAACAAAATATGTTAGAGGTAAAATAATTATCTGTGTACCTGTGATGTGAACCCACTGTGAACCACATAATTTACAGATATCTGTGGTACGTGGACTGTACCTACCTATCATGCACCTATACTATACAATACCTACGTTGATAGATTGTAAATTTGACAGTGCGATAAAGATTTGTTTTGTTTTTTTTTACATTTTTTTGGAGTTTTGGCGGGAACGCGGAAAAATCATGTCGCCTCTTTGTATTATTTTGTTAAACTTGTGTTTTTATCAGTGATAATTAGTGAAAAATTGTGGTTTTTCGTTGATAATGAGCTGATTTACGTGCATGAGTGTATATAGACAAGTGATTTAATGTGACGATGATACGTCATCATCAGACACGTATCCAGGGGTGAGGGGGGACATAGAGGACCGGTCCACCTTCCCCGAAATTGTTGAACATACACTAGATAAAATTGATTTGTCTAGAAGGTAACAATTTGTAGAATGCTGTTGCTAGGTAGACGACCCTAAAAATGAAATAGACTCATAAAATGACCTATTGTTCTCCGAATCCTCAGGATTCTCGCTAAGCAAAAAAGCACATCTGTGCTCTCCGGGGTATTTCCGTAAAAATCAGATGTTACACACTTGTGCAGTTATTTTGGGGTCTCAATCGTTTCACGAGATATTGAAACTAGTGGCAAAAAGCCCGGACACGCACGAGTAAAGAGTGGGCCGACTCGCCAACCGAAGAGTTTACTCACATTGTTTCTTTATGTGTACTATAAGACAATTATTTTTGCCAAAAATAGTTCCAGGTCATCAGGTATTACCCTTTAGGTTTTGATTGCCTTGTGAGTGTCGAAGTATGGGGGTTTTTACGGTTCTACCAATCATCGACCGGCTCTAACTTTTTTTTTCGATAAACGATATTGTCAATTGCAAGAATTTATGAATTTGCGTGTGGTTTGTGCCCTCGCACAAAATTCAATTTGAGGTAAAAATTAATTGATGCACTTTTGTACAAACTGACTACTACTTTGGTTTTTAAGTGTATTATCACCTAGAGCAACCACCCTAACGCTGTACCTAACGTTTTTTCACAGTATGTTGCTAAGAAATTCAATTTTTAATAGCTGCAAAGGAGCTTAAGTAGATCTGGTTTTAATTTCAACTCGAAAGCTTCGAGTTTTGATTCAAGAACAGTGAAAATATGGAACTCTTTGTCAATTGACAATCTGGGAATCTAAACAAGTAGGTAACATCTAGGTACCTGAATGTGTTACACCCTAAACCGTGTCTCTGTTTCAGATCAGACCGGATGTGGTCAAACATAGACCTTTCTAGATTTAAAAAAGAAACAAACGAAAAATGCTTCTTTAATATTTATGAAAACTATTTTTAATTAGGAACTTACTATTATTTCACAAAATAATAATAAGTTCCTAATTATTGTGTTTAGGTGTATTTTTTAGGTAGTTTTCTAACTAATATCGTTTTATTGCTACGTGAAAGAATAACAAACAAACCAACAAACACACTTTTGGATGTATAAAGTCATAACAAACACACTTTTGGATGTAAAAAGTCATCCTTTATACATCCAAAAGTGTGCTTATTGGTTTGTTCAATCAAATATTTTTAAATTAATTTCATTGTTGATGCTGTTGGTATAGTAAAATTATTGTAGAAAACATAGTTCCAAAAAGTGCCAAGTTCTAATTAGATCCTAATTAGATCATCTCTCCTTAGGCTGTCCACCTCTGTAAAAGCGAGTTTCGACACGCATTTGCCGAATTTTTTGTACATGGTCCCCTCCGAAACTCAAAGCTGGATACGTGCCTGCGTATCATGTTGTTCCGTATTGTTACCAATACTCCATAGACGCCTCTAGTAAAGTCTCCACTGCTTTACTGAGGACTATATGTTTGGACTTGACCGTGACTTTATTGGACTATGACGTGACTACGACAGTGACTATTTTGATAAATATATCAAAAATTATTAAAACTAAATACTTGACACTGGCAAATGCACAATAATGCGACGTCAAAACAAAAGAAGAAGAAGAAGAAAGTAAAATTTTGACGATTTCCGCTTTTCCAGTTTATTGGTTGTTTAAAATAGCCGGGTCCATTACTAAAGTGCTGCGTGAAATGGATAATTTTAAGTAAATTTAAAAGAGTGACAACACAAAAGTAAAGTAATCCGTAAACTTTCATGTTTATATCCTCGGGTCTGCTAGTAGGGAAGGCGATAGTTCAGTAGAAATAGTAAAATGTTTCTATATTAAATAATAAAAAAAAAAAACACTTTCATCTGAGGAACTTTGGAACCGTTCTGGATTGGAGTCTAATCAAAATCTAACTTGGTTTATTCGCTACATGTCTTATATAGTCCGTAATAAACAAATAGGTATTATCTATTAATGGGCTATGTATATTCGTGTACAACGAACCTCTTGTGTAGTAAGTGTTTTCCTGAAATCTCATGAGAGTCCTTTATATCATTGTAGTTGTACAAAGAGTTCAATATGTTTGGCTGGCGCCTGTAGGGTAACTATGGTGAATAGATAAGGAGGCCCATTACTTACATAAAAGCTTCCGACAAACAACTTACTATTTATTTGTAGACAGAGAGCTATTTAACATAAATTCATAGAAGTTAGATAACATAATATGGATAACATTCTTTCTTATGAACATTTGTACAGGGTTATTTATAATCAATTAGCATCTTTTTAGGGGCTTATTTTGTACATCAACACTAGCAAATTTTGTTCTACGATTATTTTAAATTCTCAAAAAAAGTTGTTGTTCCATAGAAAAATATCGTTCACCCTCGACAAAATGTATGGAACACCTGTTTTTTTTTTGAGTTTTGATAAAAGTAGCAGAACAAAAGTTGTTAGTTTTGATGTACAGAAAAAGCCCCAAAAAGGATGCCAATTGATTAGAAATAACCCTGTATACCTACATAAAATTTCGTATACTTCATGGCCGATCAAAAGCCCCATTTTTCAACGATTCTCGACGAAACTCTGTATCTATCTAGTTAAGTCTACTATCTAAAGGAAGTAAGGAACACCTACCTAACTTGGTATCTATCTAAAAGGAATTATCTTTAAAGAAAGTAATTACAAGTAGACAGTAAACACAAATTGTACACACAAATTGTAGGTAGTGTTTTAATTTCAGCTATTTTTTATTACTGTAATCAATTATCCCCAACAATTAGGGAATTTATTTAACAAACTTTACTTATCAACTAACATTTAAATGTAATTTTATTGTGTTTTATTCCGCGTCGTTATAGATAACATAATAGTAAACAATTTGTACACAAAGTATATTATTATACTTGACGGGGGAGCAGGGTCTTCATCATCAGCAGGGTCCATAAATCTAGGGTTTCCTAAATCAGCCGAGTCCGTAATGTCTGATCTTCTATCAGTGGGCGTCGTTGGGTAATGTTGGAGCAACAAAACAAAATAGTTCACTCGATCAAATTGTATTGTCCGAAGGGTTTACAAGGTAGATTATAAGTAGCGACACAACAATAGCTAGGTTCGTATATAGGAACGCGCGATGGTTCAATATCAACCGCTCTGGCCGACAGCCACGCAAAAGGTTTCGTGCGCTCCGCTCAGCCGGTGAATCCTTGACTCCAACGAACGCCAGAAGGTGGCGCTTGCGTCCTGTGTTACCAGTTGATTGCGACATACTTATATTTGTCATTAGAAAATGCATGTCCAGAAGAAACAGTTGTACATATTTTAATTTGTAATATGGCATGCAATCTTCACCTATAAAGTTACTTGTACATATTATATATATATATTTTGTACTTGTACATATTGTGCTATAAATTTTTGTATTGTCTTACGTATAATTTTTTTATTGACATATCTACATAACGTTCAGCTTGGTTTGTCTTCGGACGGGGGACTGCGGGTGGCATTTACAACTGAGTGCGGCCGTGGCTCGGACAACACGTTAAATTGTAAGCCCCGGTTGTTTTAACCGTTTAGTCTCGTCAGAGGCCTTCAGGCGGCTTAAAAACTCTGACTAGACCAGGGCTAGCCACCCGGCCTATATGAACTTACTTAGTTATTAAAGTAGGTACCTACCTACATATGGCATTCGCGTCGAAATCTGCCAGGGCCGGATTTTTATCTCTAAGGCCAATTAAGCAACTGCCTAGGGGGCCGTGTACGCACAAAAATAACGAGCAAGAATTCAGAACTTAGTTCCCGGTTACGTGCAGTTTTCAAAATTAGTAGGTACGGAATCCTCGGTGGGAGAGACTAAATTGTGGTTCAACTGTTTTTTTATTTTTTATTTTAAGGTACGAAACTCTAAAAAAGTAAGAAAGGGTAAAGGATAGTGGCCCCAATAGTTCCATTGCCTCTCTTTTTGCCACAGACCACTGTGTCACCTATGTAGTCTGTGCGCTACTGCGGTGTAACATGGTGCGGGTGACTTTCTTTCTTTTAGTTTCATTTAATTTACTACAGTTATTAATTAATTTATATATTACGAATGTAATACAGCTGTAATAATAAGTCATACCTAATTTGTAAATCGCGGCAAATAAAAGCAACTGACACCCGCACCATGCCTAACTTCAGGTACTTAGAGTCTGGCCAACGAAAGCTGAGCTGGCCGAAAGAAAAAAGGCGGGAATTTTAAAAAATCAAGAGCTGTTAGTGTGTTTTCTAGTACCGCTCAGCTGATCTCCATGAAATTTAGCATGCACGTAGTTTATAGAACTACGATTATGGAGATCAGCTGAGTGGTACTAGATAACAAGCTAACAGCTTTTGATTTTTAAAAATTCCCGCCTTTTTTCTTGGACAGCTTTCGTTGGCCAGACTAGTGGTTCAAATCGTTACGCACCTATTCCTACCTTTTCATTAACTGAATGAGCTCCCAATTGGAATGAAGCGAAAAACTGGTCAGTTCATCGCATCGTGTATGCCCTTAACATTACCTACCTACTGTGGATTGCATTGCACCATGAGTTCTAGGAAAACTTATTATATTCAGCATGTTTGCGAGTTGCTTTATTGTGTCGACGCCGTGCATTCTTTCTGACACTTGCAAGGTATCAAATTAACAAAGTTACACAATACTAATCACTACATAGTATAAAGCCGGTATTTTTGTGTGTTTGTCTGTGTATCTGCTTATATCTTCCAAACAAGACAACAAATTAAAATGCGGTTTTCACTATCTTTTAGAATAAGTACTCATATTTCTTCTGGAAGGTTTATAGCTATAACTCATCCGTAAACGGAGGAAACCAGGACGGGCAGCTAGTATACCATACCAATATTATAAAGAGAATTTGATTGTTTGTTTGCATCGAATAGGCTCCGAAACTACTGAACCGATTTGAAAATTCTTTCACTGTTTGTTTTGGGAAGCTACTCAATCGCCGGGTGTCATAAGCTACATTTTATTTTTTCAATAATCGGTCAAGTACGAGTCGGACTCAAGCACGGAGGGTTCCGTACTGTATGGGAGCCCCCCTTAAATATTTATTTTATGTTAGTTTTATTATTTATTATCGAAGTGAATATACAACTAAATATTCTGTGAAAATTTCAAGCATCTTCCTGTTACCATTTTTAAAATAGAGCGAAAAACGGCTAAAAATCAGGTTTGTTGTATAGGAGCCCCCTCAATTTTTTTTCTGTTTTTAGTAGGTATTTGTTGTTAAAGCGGCAACAGAAATTCACCATCTGAGATTTAGACACCATTTCAGATTTCATTTCAAATTTCAGCTTTCTAGCTATACCTAACGGTTCATGAGATACAGCCTGGAGACGGACAGACAGACGGACAGACGGACAGACAGACGGACAGACGGACAGCGGAGTCTTAGTAATAGGGTGCCGTTTTTACCCTTTGGGTACGGAACCCTAAAAATTAGGGAGGCTGCTAGTAATTACTATAAATCCGAAAATGTATTTGTGGGTTTGTTCCTCTTTTACGCAGCAACGGAGCAACGTATTGACTTGGTTTTTGGCATGGACATTTCAAAGACGAAAAGTGACATAGGTTAGGTACTTTTGAAGTGAAACCTCTAATGCGACTTCCAACAAGATTGCGTTAAACGTTTAACGCTACCATGGAGGGGGTATGAAAGCACTGTTGCGAAGATTTACTTCTTCCGCGCGGAGGGACTCCATGCACTATCTTTAGTACTCCTTTGCGAGATGTTATCCAATCATCATCATCTCGACATGGACGACCAACCAAGTCCATATTGGTGACCCCAATACGAAGAACACCTTCATCGGCAGCAACGTCAGGCAGACGCAACACCAGCCAGCACCCCAGCCTCATCAATCAGCTTAGGTATCACTTACCGAGTAGGTTACTGTACTGTAGTGTACCAGCCTTTTTAATAGTCCACTAAAGGACGTAGGCCTACCCACGAAGGGTGATTGGGCCATATCCAACACGCTGGCCCAGTGCGGGTTGGTGGATTCACACACGCCATCGAATTTCTTCTACGGACGTATGCAGGTTGCCTCACGATGTTTTCCTTCACCGAAAAGCCAGTGGTGTGAAATTCCGTACATAAATTCCAACTTCCAAGGAATTCATTGGTACGGGTTCGGGATTTGAACCCACGACCTCACGATTGTAAGGCGCGTGTCATTACTACTAAACCACCACGGCTTACGAGTAGGTTAGTAATAGCTACATCTTAATTCCTGATCGAAGACTTCTTACTAAATAGTTCAGGTACCTCTTTTTAAGCAGTTAAGTTACTTTTTACCAATCAGTTTAGGTATCACTAACTGAGAAGTTTAGCTACATCTTACCAAACAGTTTAGGTAAGTACCTCTTAAATCGGCTTAGGTATCACTTACCAAGCAATTTAGCTACTTCTTATCAAAAAGTACCTCTTACTAACGAGATTAGGCACTTTTTACTAAACAGTTGAGATACTTTTTCCTAACCAGTCCAGTAGAAAATAACTGTACAGTTTACCCAATTTTAACAAAATTGTTTTGTGATAAGAACTGAGTAAGTAACTAAATGAGGTTTGCTGTGGTAAGTAAACGTTTAGCAGTCACCACAGCACCTCAAAATTCAGTAACTGACACCCAGACCGTTTTTTCAGTGCGTCTATCCCGTCGCCGCCCCCGCCTCGATGGGCTCGGCCGCGGCATCGCGACAAGCGCGACACCGCAGTCCACCTCAGTCGGCAAGCTGACCTACTGGCCAGCCTCCGCACGGGCTTGTCTGGGCCCAAGACCCGGAGAGGCGGCCCCTCTACATTCTACATGTACCTCTCATATTCGAATTGGTTGCACCCGATAGGACCCGTACTTTTTTTTGTTTTAATTGAAATGATCATAATTATAAAAGTTTCTATACTACACTACTTTTACGTGCTCGTTAACGCAAACTCACTCGTTCGAGTACCGTCGACGAGACGTCAGTACTCGGCTAGGAATCAGTGTTTGATCTATACCAATATTATAAAGAGGAAAGATTTGATTGTTTGTTTGTTTGTTTGCTTGCATCGAATAGGCTCCGAAACTACTGACCCAATTTGAAAAATTCTTTCACTGTTGGAAAGCTACGTTATCCCTGTCTAAGAAGCATGGCAAAGGGACTTATAGTCTTTCCACCAATATATCCCCTCGAAGAGGAAATAAAGTACGGATTGACAATGACATCTGACATTAAGAGTGGATAAAGTGTTTTTCTCCCCTTGCCGTGCTACCCGGGCTGGATGCCATAGGCTATATTATATTTTTTAAATAATTAGGGATCCTTTCTAAAACTGCCATAATGTAACCCAAGGTGTACAAAACTTATTTGCTCGTGTAGTATAATTTTCTAATTAGTAGGATTTTTTTTGTATAGAATCTTATTGACAAAATCTTTATATTCAAAAAATCAAAAGATTAATTTTCATATTGTATACTAAGCGCCACACAAATCGGCGGATAAGAAGTTATACGCAGATCGCTTCAAAAGCCGAAATATAGGTATGCGCGAGACCAGAGAGACTCGCGCCGGGGCACACGCGCCTGCCAACCTCAAGCCTCCCGCGCGCTCCCTACGCCCGTGCTCAACACTACGCCACGCGGCGTCGGGATTGTGCACACATGCGCAATAATTAGCGAATCTCGGCGAAGTGTCATCTGCGGCTAACTTTTCATCCGCCGGTTTGTGTGGCACAGAGTAGGTATATCAGCTTTTATTCGCCTACGAACTATATACGATCTTCGATCAAATGAATCGAGATAAAGAGAGAGAGAGATTCTCATAGCCAAAAGCTACTACTCAATACAGGACTACCTAGACGAAAAATGTTTCGATACTGCGAACCAAACAAATTAAATAAGATCCTAACTGTTACCGATACCTAACTGTTCCTATTATTACTTTGTTTAGTGTTTAAGTCAATCGCGATACCCTAAAACAGGGTCCATAAATATGTAACTCTAAGTTTACATACATGTTAAATACGTTTATAAATTAGACTAAGAGATGTATGTATTTGTGGTGCAACAAAACGATTGAAATTGAAAATTGAAATAAAACATCTAAAAATCAGAGAGATTTTAGATTTTAGATTTAGATAGATACTCTAGTAATAATATTTAGAATCCGAAACTCCGGGCATAGATAGGTCTCTACTCGCTGAAATTAGCGAGTTGAGGCACTTTCAAAAATATTCCTTACAAGTGCATAGTAATAAATACTCTGACCATTTAACACCAACAATTAACTTTTACGGCACAGTAGTGTCCTAGAGTAGCGGACAAACGATTACGCGTTTTAACACGGTATAGTGCCATCTATCGTCAATGGCTCAAATTATGTATCTCTATGGACTCTATCTTCAATTTTTGTAGCGCCCATACTTCGAGCACATATCTACATATAGAGTCACAATATTGCAAATAAATAATCGGCCAAGTACGAGTAGGACTCGCGCACGAAGGGTTCCGTACTGTATGGGAGCCCCCTCAAATATTTATTTTATTTTAATTTTATTATTTATTATTGAAGTGAATATAAAACTAAATATTCTTTAAAAATTTCAAGCATCTACCTATTACCATTATTAATATAGAGCGAAAAACGTCTAAAAATTCAGGTTTGTTGTATAGGAGCCCCCCTTAAATATTTATTTTGTTTTGTTTTTAGTATTTGTTGTTATAGCGGCAACAGAAATACACCATCTGTAAAAATTTCACCTGCCTAGCTGTCATGGTTCATGAGATACAGCCCGGTGACAGACGGACAGACAGACAGACGGACATCGAAGTCTTAGTAATAGGGTCCCGTTTTTCCCTTTGGGTACGGAACCCTAAAAAAGTGTCCGAGCCAAATCTCTGCCCACGCTACGTAGTTACGACTAACTAAAAGCCTGCCCCTTTTAGCTAGTCGTAACGCGATTGCAAGCCGACTAAAGCGATGCGCGATGCCAAAGTGCTCGGTTACAAGCACTAAACTTATTGTACGGAATAATTTAGATAACTTTGAAACTTTGAAGTCGAAACGACACAAAAATACGCTACGAGTGCCTAAAGTTAGGAAAGCTCTATTTAGTAAAAGTATTTTTGTTAAAAGAATAGATATCTATAATAAACTACCTAAAAATATAAAAGAATCGGAATGTGATATGACATTCAAATTTACTTAGATTAAAGAAATTTTTAATTGAAAAACCATATTATACCTACTATTAATGAATATTTTAATGAAAAAGCATGACACAATTTATCATAATGAATTTAAATAATTATTGAAATTATTAAATTATTAACAATTGGGATGTGTATCAAAATAATTTGTTGTAACTTGTAACTTTTAAAATTGTTTGATTTTGTAAATTTGCCACACCCTTATAGGGTCATATGTATATAACTGTCTAAAACATGCCACTTGTGAACTGCATGTAATATCTACATATGTTGCAAATAAATGATTGAATTGAATTAAATAGGTGACATAACGTCGAGATCCGAGAAAACGGCTCATTGTAAATATAGAAGTCGGTATGTATGACGGCGCTCGGATATTTTTCAGTACTTTTACTTAGGGATTATTTATTATATCATAATTATGGTAAAATACAACATCACACACGCACACTCGAGCAAGCAAAACAGCAGGAGCAGGCATACATTTTCGCCGCGCGGTAGAAAGAGAGGGGGATATTACGCCGCGCCGGCGATCTAATCCCCGTTCCGTCTTACGAATTTTCAATCATTTACGCATATCATGTCCTGACCTTCCTGACGAGAGTTTAACATTTTTTACCCATGCCGAAAAGTGCACAACGCCGCCGTAAGACATCGACGCGTGCGACCGATCTTAACCGACTGTAAAAAGAGTGTGTAATTCTTATGTTTTGTATTTGTCAAAGGTAACAAAAGAAGTTTTTACTTCAAAAAAACATTAAGATAAAAGTCATAAAGAACCTGTGTAGATACCAAGTTTTGTTGAAAATTTAGAGAGATTTGAAAATAGAGAGATTCCTGTAGAGGATAATCAGCATCCAGACAAACGAAAAATCGTTTCGCTCCAGTCAATAACTTTGGATGTCATGACTTTCGGAGAGATTCCTGAATCGATCTTCCAGCGAGACTTTGAGCATAGTCGTCTACAAAGCATAGATGGGTCTCTACTCACTGAAATTAGCAAGTTGAGGCACTTTCAAAAATATACCATATAAGTGCGTCCAGAAATCATGGATCGTACGAACCTCGTCAACAGTCATGTTACCTGTTCTAGACTAGTGGCCACATATTTACGCGTTTTAACACTGTACAGTGACATCTAGCGAAATCACACTCAATTATATCTTGGTTTGTTCGCCATCTAAAAATACACTCGGTATATAATATACATAATAAAGGTTATCTTTGGAGCACTCTCATCCGAATATGCTGCGTCCGACATAAAATAAATAAATAAATATTAGGGACATCTTACACACGGTCTCTGACCCCAAACTAAGCAATGCTTGTGATATGGCTGCCAGAGATTGATATACTACATAGACATATTTTAAATACATACTTATATAGATAGTACCTAAATAACACCCAGACACAGAGCAAACACCTATGTTCATCACACAAATGTTTGCCCTGGGTGGGGATCGAACCCACGCCTCTTTGGCCCAGAAGTCAGGGTCACTAACCACTGAGCCACCGAGGCAGTCATTGACACATGACTCATTAAAATATTTAATTTTGTATAGGCCGCGTCACACAAGTTGGCGGAAATGAAGTTAGCTACAAGCTGCGCACCTTTTTCGTAGCTGAAGCTCACACAAAGCCGCGCGTTAATTGGATATTGCGCAGCTTGTAGCTAACTTCATTTCCGCCAACTTGTCTGACGCGGCTTATACCAGTGTTATTATTGATAAGGTCATTCCCGTAAAATACTGCAATCAGAGTCGTGTTTCGTGTTTCGGTGTCTCGGTACGGCAGGGGCCAAATCGGTAGAAATACTGAACATCGGTAGGCTCAAAATGGCCACTGGCACGGTCATAGTATGATGCATTATAGAGTGCAAACACATTCGACATCTTGTACATAGGTACTGTATGGTAATATAGGTATAAATAAATGAAATACTTTGATTACAATATGAGATATTATTCCTTACGTCGACCACTTGGCTTTTGACAGTGAAATAAATAAAACACAGTATAAAATAAAACTTTTATTGAGATTTCAAAGTACAAAAATCTTTAGAAATGTACTTGCAAAAATTTATTCTAAATAACAATGTTTTCTATTCTTCAAACTTTATTTTTCAACTTCGAGCGCCTCGCACGTTAGGTTTCTTCAAGATATTGGACAAAAAAAGTCATCCATAAAGTTCCATACGTCCGAAGCGTACGAAACTCAAAAATAATGCTCCTGAACATCGATTCCTTACTTTAAAAATATAGTAGGTATAATATGTAAGATTTATTGACACATTGGCTTTGCTTAGTAATTCGCAAAATCAAATAGGTAAGCAGATCTTTTTACTAGAAAAATAACACAAAAAGGTTTTCGTTTACGTATCCACTGTATTTGTTCCAAAACCGGATAGATATTTTAAGAGATTATTTTATTTCGATTAAGTCACCTTTCCACAGGATTTTTCAAGGTGTACTACGCCGAAAGGGAGTGATTGAGACCATAATATTATGAACAAGTTTTACTATGGGCCCAATTCGAAATTCTAGAAAAATAATAATCTTTTTTTCGAGGATTCCCTTTCTACACACTTTCTGAATAGCCCTGTTTACTTAGATAAGTACATTTCTGCAGGGTGACTCTGTATGAAAACGTGAGCGTAACTTGCTCTAAGTTAAGCTTTGTTCTTATGAAATTCGTACAAACATATTTATTTATCAAATAACATAACTGAGATTCCGTTTATTTTTCATTTTACGTATAAAAAACACTTTTTTTCCGCGATTGTGACTATTTTTATAGATGCTCGAAGGATATCTTGAATAATGTTCTGTTAGTCTAGAGAAATACCCTGCATTCTAAAAATGCCAAAACAATGCTCGTTGTTTTCGTATTCATAATTTTATGAACAAAATAACTTATCCATTAAAAAAGCTTTAATTATTTATGAGATAGTATAGGTATCTTAAAACTAATGTTAAGTTAACAAATAATTAATATTTAATATTATGTCAATTAATACATACAAGTAAAATCTAAATTATGACACAACTATCCAAACAACGTTCATAATAATAAAAAAATACATTAATAAAACAACGTAACTAACAACGTAATCTATTCTAATAGTAAAACACATCTAACAATAATAACATTGTTACTATTTAAAAACACTGGTTTTAATAGGGAACATAATATTATATATTTTCCGTATATCCTAATTATTTAAATATAGTATACTCTTTCTCCTTTTCTTGGCGACGACATGATAACCCTTGGATCACTGTTTATTGTAATAAATTGTGTATCAAAATTATTATTTATTACTAATGTTAAAATTTCTATTTTAAAAGGATCCATTTTAACTAACAATTAATACACGGCTGTAACACGGCAAGGTATTTTTTCATACAATACCGTTTTCGTTAATTACAGCTAGTACCCACCTATCTTTAATCGATTGATTTTGCTCTATTAAAAATAAATGCTTTTTAAATGCTGTGTCCATATTTTTTGTCTAAAACACGCCAGCAGGTAGGTAAATAATACATAGAATAGACTTTACATAGAATATTTACTAGAGACCCTGCAATGATCCCCACTTCAGTTAAATTCCCTTGGTCGATAATTCACATTTACAGATAAACTATTCGCTGTAAGTTAAAAAAACTCATTTACCGGCCATGAAGCGATAGAGGTAACGAAGTATATACACCTAGAAACAAAAACCAAGACCAAGACAATCAGCCTTAAAATTACAAAAAAACACAATACAAAAATCCCTTAGCTGTACAAAAATATCATGAAGGCATCGTTTTGCTCTCTTTACTATTGTAATATTGTGTACCAATATCGCCATTTTATATACAAAGCTTTTGATCACAGACAGGTAACAGATTGAAAACACTGTTGACAGTTCAGGCAATTCTTAACCGCAAAAATCTTAGCAAAATCCTCAGAATAAGGAAAAACAGGCAAAATCTCGCCCTGAAGTTGTCACTGTCAAATTTTTGTATTGGAATTTGGCACGAATTTGACTTTCTTGGGAGGAAAATCCGGATCCAGATCCGGAAAATCTAGATATTTTTCATGTCTCTTTCTAACGCATGCCAGTTTAAATAGATGCATCTTTTTCAGATTTTCTTGATCGATTACATTGTCCTTCTGGTATCTCTGTGCTTTTGATGGAATTTTGGTACATATCGTATTGCGATGTCTTACGAAAAAAACATAGCTACCCCATGTTTTGTTCCATTATCGTTATACCTAATTATTTACAATACATACTATATTGTTTATTTGAGGTATATACGGTATTCAGTAAGAAGTTAATGCATTTATTTATATAGAAAAAACGCATTTGTACATAAAATTAAATCAAACTCACTAGTCAACAACTAATATATCGGTACATGTAATAAAAATTATAGTTTTTTAACTTATTTAGGTATGTATATTTTTAAAACAGCTTATATTTACTTTTAATCAGTCTAATGTTGTTTGAAGGCATCGTTGTAGACACAATTAATATTATATTAATTTTTTTACTAACGGAACGGAGGAGGTTTACGATACAACGCGTATATTTTTTTTATGTTTGACCACGCATTACTTTTTACAGAGTGGTCCGATTTTGATGTTTTTTCTTGTTTGGCAGATCATACTTCAAAAGTAGTTTCATTTCAATTTTATAGAATCGGCTGAGTTTTTTTGATAAATCAACAATAGTGTGAAAATTACTACATCGATCCGTGCGAATTATTCGAATTCTGTACACATTTGAAGTCAGTTATGCCATTTCTGGGAAAATATTTAAAAAAGAAGATTCTTCAAGATTCCTTTTTAAGATCTTAAAACAATATTCATTCATTCAGTCATAGGATTAAACAAATAGAGACGGTGAAGCAAACAGAAACATCATCTTAATAACATAAGTATACGGTTTAAGAAAGCTCAAGTCAAGCTTAAGTCGTCTCCACCACCTCCACCTCTTTTGGCATTGAGAGGTGAAAATCCAAAAAAATATCACCGATATAAAAACGTGAGCTTATTAGGTGTATACAAGTATAAAAATAAATATCATGATTTCTATAATTAACACAATGGGCCTTAATATCATCATCATCATCGTAAAATAATAAATATAATACAAATAATCGCCAGCTGCTCAAATAGATATAAAAAATACGTATACAGGGTTATCTGCTTACACTGTAGTAAACCGAAAAAGGGAGACTTAGACCATCATTTTGAAATATATGAAACAGCAGACTTTATTTTTCTCAAATTGGTTTGGCCCTATAGTAAAAGCTGTTCAAAATGGTGGTCCGTACCACCTTCTTTTCGGTCTAGTACAGGGAAGCAAATAACCCTGTATATCTGGAAGCATAGCGACAGGTACCGGACTTGAGGCGGTTACAAAATTATATTATTATCTTAAAGTTATTATTATTAATATTTTGTACTTAAATTTATAGTTTTTCATGTACTGTACGTGATTATTAGACAATAATACGGGGTGTTTGTTTAGTCGTAAGACGCATACTACGATATCAGAGAACTCATTATCATATTCATATGACTTTATGATCATCTTTTTCTGTGATGTCAACATCAAAATTGCTAAAATATCAGCTGTTCCATTCATTTTATCGTGATCCAATGAATTTCTTGAATGGAACAGATGATATTTTTATATGATTTTGAGACTGCGGGGCAATTCTGTTAGCCGATCTCTTTACTGAAGTGATACGTCTTAACCTCTCTCGTTTTTCTGACAGTTCCGACAGCTCATGTCAGAAAAATGAGAAAAGTTCAAGAATAGTTAACGAAATCGGTTGACAGAATTGTCTCGCTGGTCCCAAAGTAAAAGTTGGCCATGAATATAATACTATGATATTGAAGAATAGTATTCTATGTTTGTCATCAAGAAAAACCCTCTGTATAATAATGTATATCTTAAAAATACAACAAAACGACAATTTGAGGAGCATTTTTCCATTAAGTACTTATATTAAGTTAACTTTTAAAAATGCAATTTTATTTTATAAAATTATTTAATCATTATAAGATTCATTGGTTTGATAATAATGTGTTGTATGCCCGTATCGCCAAAACGGCATATAACTTAGCTTATGGCATAACTATAATATTAAAAATAAACTAGCACAGCAGAAAGTAAAGAAAAACCAGATTGTTATCTTTGTGATAAGCATTTCAAAAATCTGAAGCGAACGCAGGATTTGAACCTGCCCCTTCGGATCACTAGCCCGACGCTCTAACCAACTGAGCCAGCTCGCCGTCGCTCGCAGTTGGTTAGAGCGTCGGGCTAGTGATCCGAAGGTTCAAATCCTGCGTTCGCTTCAGATTTTTGAAATGCTTATCACAAAGATAACTCTTTGGGATAAATCTAGTGTGGAAAGCACTCTAAAATAAAAATCATATCAAAAACCAGATTATTATAAAATACAAAAAGCGCTTAAATTCTATCGTAATTCGAATATGGAAACTAGCGTTTTTGCACAATTTTATTGGAGTACACATAACAGGTGTTACAGCACTCATATTCATTAGTTTCATAGGTGCTGTACAAGAAGAGTTCGACCGTAATGCGGTTGAAACTATGTTAGACTTACTGTCTGCCTTAAAAATTACACACGAGTAAGACCAGTGTTGTATACTGATTAAAATATTCTATCGTTCTGTTTTAAATACATTTACAAAATCAAAATCATGGTTCGAGCTGTCTTTAGTTTCAACATCGTTAATTAAAAATGGCAACACGACTAAATGTGCGTTTCCCAACATTGAGGTATTCATCGTAAAGTTTCTATTGCAAAGAAGGCATGTCCGGAAATGTTTCAAATGATCTAGGATTATCAAGAGATGTAACACTGGCATTTCCTTGTCTCATTTGAGCACTTGGTCGATTTTCAGCATGAGTATGAACTCTTTGTGGCATGCTGTTAAATGTCATATTATTATAATCTTGAGTACGGGGTTCACAAACATTATTTCGATGAAAAAGCATTTTCCAATGATACTGTCTTAACCTTGTTAATTCAGTTGTCGGAGTGATTAAATGGTGATACAAGGTTGGCGTTTCGTATGCAAGATAATTGTGGTAGTATGAAGACGGTGCCCTGGTTTTATTTTGTGATGAATAGTTTGGACTGCTCTGTAGTCTAGCGTTGCCTCTGGTCTTATTATTTGGTGGACATTTCAGACACCTTTGTTCTTTGGGCGTATTTCTAGTTCCGTTGTTTGACGAATATATTGGACTGTGGTATGCCCCAGACGTTGCTGTCGTATCATTATTTGATGGATTTATTGGATTACTGTAGCCTACAAAAGTACCTCTGGTTTCATTGTTTGATAGATTTAGCGAATTACTGTAGCCCGCAAGCGTACCTCTAGTATCATTGTTTAATTGATTTATTGGATTACCGTAGCCTGCAAGCGTACCTCTGGTTTCATTATTTGATGGATTTATCGAATTACTGTAGCCCGCAAGCGTACCTCTAGTATCATTTTTTAAAGGATTTATTGGATTACCGTAGCTTGGAAGCGTACCTCTGGTTTCATTGTTTAATGATGGATTTATTGAATTACTGTAGCCCGTAAACGTTCCTCTTATTTCATTATTCGGTGGATTTATTGAATTACAGTATCCCATAGAAGCGCCTCTTGTTTCATTATTTAATGGATTTATTGAATTACTGTAGCCCGTAAGTGTGCCTCTAGTTTCATTATTTGACGGATTTATTGGATAGCTGTTGCCCGCAAACGGACCTCTAGTTTCATTTTTTGATGGGTTTATTGAATTACTGTGGCCCGCAAGCGTAATTCTAATATTTGACGGATTTACTGGATTGCTATTGCCCGCAAGCGTAAATCTAGTTTCATTATTTAACGGATTGATTGGATTGCTGTTACCCGCAAGCAAGCCTCTAGTTTGATTATTTGATGGATTCATCGGATAACTGTTGCTCGCAAGAGTAACTCTGGTCCTATTATTTGATGAATATTTTGAACTGTTGTGGTCTATAGATGCAGCCGTAGTTGCATTATTTGATGGGAATTTGGAACTACTACAGCCCACAGGCATCACTGGGTTTTCGTTTTTTGACCGATGATTAAGACGGGTATAGCCATCAGGCATAGTTGCGGTTCTTTTAGGTGATACAATTACTGAATTATTGTAGCTCACAAAGTTATCTTTAGTTTCAATATATGATGGAGTTTTTAAACGGCTGTAGTTCACAGGCGTAGCTGTGATTTCAGTTAATACATAATTTGAGCTACTACAGCCAGCGTGCGCAGCTGTGTTTTCATTATTTGTCGGATATTTTGGACTATTGTTGCCTCCAATCAAACTTCTTGTTTCTTTAATCGATGGATATTTTAAGCTACTGCAACCCGCTGACTTATCTGTGATTTCATTATTTGATGAATGTATTGGATTCTCATAGTCTGGAACCGTATTTTTAGTTTCATTTTTCGATGGGGATTTCGACCTGTGATTATCCACAAACTTAGCTGTAGTTTCATTATTTGACGATAGTTTTGAACTGTTGCAGTCCGAAGTCATGACTGTGTTTTCATCATTTAATGTTGAACTATTGCGATCTGCAGATATAGCTGTAGTTCCATTATTTGATTGAAATTTTGAACTGCTGCGGTCTACAGATATAGTTGTGGATTCATTAGTAGATAAATATTTTGGACTGCTTTGTTGTACACTCTCACTTTTAGTTTCATTGTTAGATGGACTGTTGGAGCTTGCTAGAATACCGCTTGGTACTTTATTTGATTCATATTTTGGACTGTTGTGTCGTTCAAGCGGACTTTTGATTTCATTATTTGACGGATATTTTAGGATATCTAATAAAGGCACATACGGTACAGAAGTTTGCTCGTTATATACTAATCTTTCTATACTAACATCAAGTTTCTCATTTGGATATGACATATTATTAGATACATCAACAACTATGCTCTCTACTGCAGTATTTTCGTAGTTTTCTGGCACATCATTTGGTTTATCAAGCATCTGTTTTTTTTCACTACTCTCATGGTTTTCACTCGAACTATTACAACTACGTACCATTTTGATAGTTATTTTACACAATGATTCTGGTGTTTTTGGTTGAGAAACTATTTTGTATACTTTATCGTGGCTATTTGATATTGCACTTTCTGATGTTTTATTTTTTGATCGTTGATTATTTGGTTTTTTATTACCATCTCGTTTGGAATGCTTAGAAGAGTGACGTGGTTTACTTATCGCAGTGTCTACATCAACATTATTACTGACAGGAACATCGTTTGAAACTGAAGTCCTATTTGTTAGGCTATCAATATCTATTTTTAAAGTGGAGTTATTTGATTTCAGTTTTTTATGCCTCGAATTCTTCTCATTGATACTTTCATGGTCATTACTGAGTTCATTCGAGTTTTCTTCAGCCAAACTATGATTTCTTTTTAAATTATTTACTCGACGACTTGTGTCACATTTACGTTTGTCTGTATTTTCTATTTCAGGGTGAAATGTTACGCTTTTCTTCTTTTTTGATGCTGAAGTTTTGGTAATTTTGGATTTTTCAGGCGTAACTGTTGTATTAAATTGATTCGGTGTATGAGAAACATTTTCATTTGCTTCCTCTATATTACCAGCATTGCTTAAGGTATTATTTACAAAAGAATTTAATTTATCTAGCACTGAATTATTTTTGTGGGGTTTTAAAGTGTTTGACTTTTTTGTTTCACTAATTTCAGTGTTGTACCTTTTCAGAGTATTTTTTATTTCTGTCATGGAGTTTTTGTTTGTTTTTTTATGAACTTTTTGTTTTTTTGCTGCAGTAATGTTTTTTAAATTAGTGTCATCTGAGTTTGAGGTATTTTGAGTTTTATAATTTATTTTATTGGCGTTTGTGTCCTGTTCATTCAATTGTGTATTTAAGGTATCAAAGTTTTGTTTGTCATTATTAATAAATTGATATTTATCAAAAATTGTATGCATCCTTTTTTGCGTTTCGTATATTTTGTCTAATAATATTTGATTTACTTGGCTAGACTTCTGATAAATTATCTGATGATACGTTTTAGAATATTTAAGCAACTTTTCTGGCGATATATTTAAATTCGCAGAATGCTCCTTTAAGGAAGGTTCATCTTTTATAAGATTTGATGGTGATACCATCGTTGCTCTAGAGGAAGAAGGAGTAGAACAAGGTGATAATAACTTTGAATTTTCTAACGCATCCGCATTTAAATTAGTTATTTCTAGAGGTAAACTTGTTGAATTACCATTATCAATAACATTTTCTGTCTCTACAATTGTTGATACTTCTTCCACAGAATGCTTTATTGAAGAAATTGTCGGTACTAGCTGTGTTTCTTCTGTCAACAACTCTGAATTTGGTGAAACCTCGGAATTTAAATGATCTGTCGATAGTTCTCTACTTAATAAATCAGACAGCTTCTTTACCCTAAAATTTAGTGGTATTTTTTCCAAGGAGTGTTTGATAGAAGAAATTTTTGGTACTAGTACTGCTTTTTCTGTCAATGACTCGAGATTTTGTAACATGTCAGATCTGGAATGAGATGATAATGTATCATCTACAGGAAGTTTTTCGGGTTGATCATTAAGTAATTCTTTTTGGTTGAAGTCTTCAATAGAAGAAACCATCGGTGAAAGTGGTGAATCTTCTATTAGTCCTGGAGATAATATTGACCATTCTGTCATGTAATCAGAACGTGATGATGGTCCTTCCAATGGGTCTTCATCATTATTACTTACTGGTGGCAACATTAAGGAAGACGAGTTATTGACAGAAGCAGTTGTTGATGACTGCATGTTTGATGATGCCTCTTCTGTCATTAACGTGAGTTCAGACATAGACGTAGCCACATCACTTGGTTCTCCTTCTACGGGACGGGTTGGAGATGGGTTGTTGGATATTTGGCTGCTCTTGATCATGTCTTCTGTCCGCGAGTTTCTTGCATTATCTGAAATGTTTATAAAATTATTTTTAAGCAAACAAACACAAATGATAAATGATAGCCAAATATTAAGTTTTATATCCGGTGTTTATTTTATGTCGTAACTAGCTTTCGAAACATATAACATCAGCACGAAGACATTGACGGTCATTTTTATTGATTTCAGCAGTTTTGGTACTGGTGCTGATTTTCATTTAATAATAGCTTTAAAAAGGTCGTACTCGTAGTTTTAAGATAAAGCTCAGGTGAATTTAACTTTTCAAAAGACTTACCCAAGTTTTCTTCCCCATCCGGAGAGGGTATCACGGCCATGCCAGATGTACTTGACAGCCGTTCCTGCGACCTCATGGCAATATCTTCATTTTCGATGGTAAGCAATCTTGGATCTACAAACCAAAAACAATATTTTTACATAGAGCACAGAAACATTTACTATTAGCTTTAGGTACACTACAGGTACACCTTTATAAATTTACTTACTTTTTTGTAAATAAAGCAACTCAAATAAATAATAATAATACCTAATAGTAAAGATGCTGCAGCTGGAGAAGCAATAGAACTTTCAGATTCCAATGACGCTTCTTGAACTTGTAGAGGTTCTGTTGCAGCTACTTCACTCTCTTCATCTTCATTTCCCAAAATATTATTGTATTCGATATCAATATCGTTGTTTTCATTTTTAATTAAATCATTTTCTTTTATTTCACGTTCTCCGTTTTCATTTTTTTCGTTTCCTAACATATCATTGTATTCGATATCAATATCATCGTTTTCATTTTTTATTATATCATTCTCTTTTATTTCATTCACTTCATTTTCCAATATTTTATTATATTCGATATCAACATCATTGTTCACATTTTTTAATGCAATGATTTCATCAATTTCCGCCATATCTTCATCTTTGTTGTTGATTGTGTTTTCGTTTTCATTTTCTGCTTTTTCACAGTTTTCTATTTTAACGGTGGTTTTATCTTTGTTCACAACTATTTTACCTTCTTCCATTGTTTCAGTATCTTCATTATTATTTTCTACCATGTCAACTCCTTCAAATGAGACTATATTTTTGTCTACATTTTCTACTATATTATCGTCTCCAGTTTCTATTGTATTTTCATTTTTATTTACGCCGCTTTCCTTTATTTGAATTATATCTCTTTCTTCATTTTCTACCATGTCAACATTTTCAAGTTTGACTATATTTCTGTCTTCATTTTCTGCTCTGCTGTCGTCTTCAAATATGATTCTATTTTGGTTTTCAGTTTCTGCTGTAGTATTATATGCAGATTCGACTGTATCATCGTTTTCACTTTTGATTATTTGACTAATATTACCATCAATAATTTCATTATCATCTTCATGTGTTATCGTAATAATATCATTATCAGTTTTGTTTGCTTTATCGCTATGTGTATTAAGTATATCATCGTCATCAATACATATTACATTGTCAATTTTATCTGAATTATTAATTTCGACTACATCATCATCATCATCAATTTCAATTTCGTCTAAATCACCGTCATCGTCAATTAAATCAATCACATTGTGAGGATTAGTATCTATTTCCATAACGTCATCATCGCCAGTCAAATCTTGAATGGACTTCTGACTAGATGAAGTTGCTTCTTGATTTTGTTCAGCTAGCTGTGATTGCGTTTGCGTGGTAGTTTCAGTGTCATCATCTATGTCTATTACACCTGCAGAAAAAAAAAACACTAAATAGAAAAATAACTCTTAATATTTCATACTTGCTTAAAATAGACTTTTGTCGTAAATACGGACTTAGGGTCCTACGCTAATGATTTCATCCCTACTCTCCTACTAATATTATAAATGTCAATGTAAGTTTGTTTGTTACGCTTTAACGCAAAAACTACTTGACCGTTTATCATGAAACTTTGTACACATATTCTTGGAGGTATTAGGAGTAATATAGGATACTTAAATTGAAAAAAATTAACAACCTTTTTTACTTTTTAATTTCTGTTTTTAATCTTAACTTTTCCCTTAAAAACTTAGACAGCTGCTGTCAAAATTAAAAAAATGACAGCCGCCTGCCAAAAATGACAGCTGCCTGTCAAAAATGATAGATGTCTGTCTAAAATAACAGGTGTCAAGGTGTGACTACAGTCAAAACAAAAAGAGGTTTGTCTCCGTTACTGTCAATTTCAGACGATTGATGTCTTCACACAAGTGATAGAGCTCAACGAGATCTACATTCCTGATGACAGCTGTCAAGTTTAAAAGCGTTTTATCTCAGTAACTGTCGACTTTAGACCATTGCTGTCTTCACAAAAGTGAAATGAGTGAATTCTAAATCGACAAAAATATTTTAAATGCTGATTAATTCTGATAACAATATATATATCTCTAACTCTTTTATTACATTCATTTTTATTATTTTTCTGACATTGTATAGCTTTATTAGTTTAGCTAGTAAAGAGATTTAACTGCGTTACCAAACGCGTGAATGCATAAATGCAAAGGCAATTATTATTTCTAATACGGTGACAGCCCGCCACAATCGCAGACGTGGAACATTAGTCGTTAAGTGGACTTAACGACTAATGTTACGCCAAATACCATGACATGAGTTTAATTTTAAAGTGCATCCTACACTAGGTTTATTTCATAGAGTTATTTTTATGCACATAATAGGCCCTATTACACAATTTTTCAAAAACTAACCTTCAGATTTGACCTGACTTGCAGACGATGAAGATGGTGGAACGTTCTGCAGTGTTTCTTCATTCTTGTGTGTTTCTTCATCTATCCTGACTACGTCCTCTTCATCATCGCTCACTGAAAAAAAACCTGAATGAAACCCTGAAATTTTATTTTCCTTATGTACTTTTATTAATTCACCTATATAAACAAGAAGTGATGTTAACGTACCAATCTACGGACCTTTTTAGGGTTCCGTACCCAAAGGGTATAAACGGGACCTTATTACTAAGATCCGTCCGTCTGTCTGTCACCAGACTGTATCACATGAATAACCGTTATAGAAATGACGTTGGAATTTTATCAGAATACGTATTTCTGTTGCCGTTAAAACAACAAATACTAAAAATACAAAAAAAACCTGAATTTATAGTCGTTTTTCCCTCGATATTAATAACGGTAGCAGGTAGACGCTTGAAATATCCGCACAATGGGTTGTTTAATATCGTTTTTAAAAATAAATAGTTAAATTAATATAAAATAACTATTTCAGGGGGGCTCCCATAAATGTATTATATTCCCTTCAAAAATAAATAAGTTAATTAAAGTTAAATATTTTAATAGTCCATACGGTTCGGAAACATTCGCGCGCGAGTCCGACTTGTACTTGGCCGATTATTTAATTTGCCAGATTTCAGTACGCTGTAACTTAGACTTCAGTCTTATTCCAAAACACGCTTTAACTTTTGTACTGAACTTAATACCGAACTTAAACCATGAACCAACAAAAACGTTATTATTAAACGAAGTTTATCACTAAACCGCGGACTAAATAAGGTACTAAAGATAAACCTGCGAGACCCCTAGTTTAACCACAGACTAACTTTGGCACTAAGAGAATTTTAGCTTAAGGGGACGAGATGGGCAAACGACATGATTTCCCACTCATTTTTTGATCGTTCTTCAAGATCAGGGAGGTTTAAAATGAGTAAATCTTGGTTAATCATATCTTCAGTAAGCGGATAAAATCCAAAATACTTATTATTAATATTTGGAACTACTTTAAAATATTATTGAAAAGTATCACTACAGCATTTTTGTAATTATTTTTTATCCTTATTTTCATGGATCGGAGAGGTTCATTTTGAATGAAACTTGAAATAAGTGGTTTGAGATATTAGAACCTTTTTCCTGGTGGATACATTTGTTTCTAAATGTTATAGTTTAATAAAGTTTATAGATAAATACTGATAACGCCTGCTGAAAACTATTCATTCAGAAATACCGTTGCTCGCATATTATAATAAGGCGTTAGCAGATAGACAGCGTTGTCAATGAGACGTTGCCACTTCGCCACGGCGGCCATCCGTGGCGAAGTGGCAACGTCTCCTTGACACCGCACAATTTCTATCTCGACATAATTATTGTAGCTTGCCGCTCGCTCGAGGCAGTAGTCTTGGACCTACCGATATTTCGGTAGTTTTACCGATTTGGCATCTGTCCTACAGTCCTACTGAAATGAATCAATTTTTTTTAAGATTTCTGAGTATGCTAATTTTTCTAACTTTTCCACCAAATTTCTAGGTTTCAACAAAGAAAAGTTGTATTTTGGGACAAATTTTCCCGATTTTCTACCATATTCCAAGTTTTCAGCGAATCGAGACTTTAACAAAGTTATGATTGTGGGTTACTAGTATTTATAGTACCTACAGGTATTATTATTATGTACTTACCAATAACCAGCTAAAATAAAAAATATTTCCTAATGTCTACGGGTAAGTCATTGTTTTCAAAAAAAGCTACAAACTGATAGTTAGCCTTATTTTAATATAACAAAATATCAATAAGTATCTGATTCGACCCTTAGTTCAAGACTTCAATCTTTTAAAAAAGCAGTTTTTTTTCGCAAGGTATCACCAGAATGTTCTATAGTAATGAAATGTTCAGCCCAAAACCTTTACATTTTAAGTGTTTCACTTTACAAACAAAATCTCGGATGTTATTTATTTAAAAAAATATCTTATATCCACAAATGTTTTATTTTACAAACCATTATTTTATAACCAATTATAAATCAAACATTTCACTTAGACAATATCTCGAATGATATTTTGTTTTTTATTTGTATATTTTTCATGTCAGAACATCAGATGTTAAACATACGAAAACCATATTTTTTCATGGTTTCGTTTAAAAAATGAACTAATAGTAAATATAGACTACCGAATATGGGCCGATTTGGTTCTGGCACTCGCCGGTCGCTGCCGTGGCACGTTAATTGTTCTACCAAATAAAACCATGTCTTACAAAAATTTGCTTACCACGAGAATATTTTGGTTTATTTTTTTCGAAAAAAGCCACAGCAGCGACATATTTTTAAACATATTATATGTTAGGTAAGTATTTTAAATCTAAATGGAATTGTCTGTCAAACGACACTTTATAAAATAAAATGTGTCAAGTGTTGGTTTATTATCAAACATTTATTAGTTAGCAAAAAAAACAAAAGAATTGTTTGTAAAATGATACGTTATAGAATGTAACTTTTTCAAGTAATTATTTTGAGATATAACAAAGTTTTTAATTTTTTTTTTATTATCATTTAACTACTCATGGGTTTGTCAAACGTTGGTTATCACATGCCAGTTTATAAAAAAAAAGTTTGTTAAATGACTGCATACCAATTTTGTCGTATGTGACAGACATTGCGGTTTTTTTTGTTCCACTCACTCTCGCGTATGTTGTATAACCAGATATGAATAAGACAGCTGTAACGTAGTTTTTATTTGAGTAAAATTTAGCAATACTTCTTTAGAAGCTAAGACAATCTGTCTGTGACGTCATGTCAACGTAGTCAGAGCGCTGCCTACTTGATTCAAGACGAATCGAACAGATGGCGTGCATGGTAAAGTAACTATAGTAACTATTATTTATTCTGTGCCAAAATCGTCGAGAATGTTTGTGGGGGACCTGCGCCTATTTGAATTATTTCACTCGGCACTTTTATTATAAATTAGAATTTAGAAATACAAGAAAAATGAATTTCTTTGTAAATAATAGCAAAGAAAACATAAATACACTATTAAGTTCAAAAACGACAATAACAAAGTCTGACTTTTTTCTTGCTTGAGTTTTGGCCTCACATACACTCGCATTTGCCATGAACTTGAAAAAATGTAAAAATAATGAATTAAGTTCAATTGTTCGATGAATACTTAAACAAACAACAATTCGGATATATATATGGATTAAGACGCAATTATTTAAGCATTTGAAGTGTGTTATAGAAAGTTTTAAACACGCAAGAACCAATGAATGATTGTAATTTCTATTTTTCATCTATGGCTACTGCTTAAACCATGGGCTATCATTGGTTTATGTGATTTTAGGTTAGTCCTTGATTTGTATTAGGAACATATTTTAATCCTTGTATTAACTTTAATAGTTTTCATACCGTAACAACTGTGGATCTGCTAAGCCTGGTTTAAACCTGGTATTAATGAACTTTTTTGGAATAAGACTGAAGAAGGTTAACTCCGTGAAAGAGACGGGAGATTATCTTTAATACTAACGTGATTTTATGTGACATCAGTATATTATTAAATTCCAAGTTTTAACGATTTCTGTCAAGAATTTTTAAGTTACGAGTACATTTTTGATGATCTAGAAAATAATTTGTGAAACACGTTTTAGAAATTCTGCCGTCAGTGTCATTTGAATGGTGTGTGAAAATGAGGTATTTTTAAATATTATTCTAAAATTATATTATTAGAAGTAAATTCAGAAAGATGTTATTTACCTAAATTACAAATACTCGTCATGGTGCAAGTGGAGGGCCCTGGCGTCGGGCAGCTTCCAAATGCTAGCCCTCATCGACCACTTCAGGAACTGACCGGAACTAGATCTTCGACGGCAAACTAGAAAAAAAATAGCATTTTATCATCATCATCATCAAGCTAGAGACAGAAATGATGTTTAGTTTTGAAAATTTTTGCACAATAATTATTTTTCGCAAAAAAATCGCAACACCGACTTCCACCGTGTACAGAATTCGAATAATTTGCACGAATCGTTGTAACATTCATGTATGTTTTTGTTGATTAATCAAAAACGGCTTAGCCGATTTCGATAAAATTTAAATGGGACCCCTCGGAAGTACTCTTTCAAACTCAAAAAGATTTTTTTTAATTGTTTCCCAAATGGCGAAAATATCGATGAACATACACAAAAAAAAACATACAGTACATAACGAACATAGTACCTCATCTTTTATGGAAGTCGGTAATAGTACACTATAATATAAGTGCGGTAAGTTGAAAATTACAGCCGAGGCGATATTGCTAGCCCGAGCCGTTGACGAGGGCTATAAGGAAGCAGAGGCTGTAATTTTCAAAGCGCACGTATGTCATACGACGTTTTATAATATATTTGCGAGGAAATTACCTACTCGTAAGTCTCTTTCTCATTCTCTTGAGTGAAAGTAGCATCGTGCGTTTTACATCACAATAACACACACAAGTGCCGTAATGTCTCTCACTCTCTTCAGTGAAAGTAGGAGAAACGAGACCACAGAGTTCTGCAGTCGGTGGCGGCGTGTGTTTTACATCAAAGCACAAGTGCGTAATGAAATACATTACGATATTGAAATTGATGTAATTACAGCCACTTTACGAGCAAATATGTTATAAAATTAGTACGATACCATGTAAGTACGAGTAATACTAATAAATAATAGTAGTAGTATGTGTTATCACCCCAGTTCAGTCTGTTTATACACAAACCGTCTTACCACAAAAGTTTTACGCACACTTTAGACAATGTTTAACAGTACAAAATGTACGGTTAAACGGCGTTTAATGCGAGTTTAAATATTTTGTGGTAAGGCGGAAAATGTTTTATAAGAACTTATAATTGTAAATAACCTAAAATAAATCGAAACAGAAAACCGTTTCATAAAACCACTGAAATTTAATGAATGAATTTAAAATGTAGAAGACTTCCACTAGAAAAGTGCTATAGTTTTCACGTAGAAGAAGTGACGTTAAGCGAAATTTTAACGGGCTATATCTACATCAATTTTTGTTTGTTGACAAAAGAACATATACATTCGACTAATATTTTTTGGTAGCCTACCGGGCGGACTATGTGCCTATATTTTTTTAGTCATCTAGGAATCTAGCCTTGGTTTAGGAAAGCAATAATAGGCCCAATTAGGAAGGCGCCATCGTAGTTATATTAGCAATTTAGAGTATTTCTGTTTCTTTTTCACTTGAGCCATTCGATAGAGAGAACACTTTTTACGTTGCTATTAAATTTACGCTAGCGCCGTCATAATTGGGATTAGTAAATATGTATATCTTCTAGACCTATTTATTCCATCCTTGTCTACAACATCACTTTTGCATCAATAGTTGGGTTAGTTCCGCTATGGTATGGTCCCGGTATGGCACCCTTGCAAAATACCTACCAAAAAGTCCCGCTATGGTACCCATCTTTTAGTTTTACGCCAAACAATAGAAGCTACAATTGAGAATAAAAGTGCACCTATAACTTTTTAGTCTCTGCTGGACTTTTAGGAGTGCTTATAAATAAAAAGTCTGTTTGCAATATTAAATCAGTCTTGTATTCATTCAAAAATTTATTCATTACAAATACAAACAATCAACAACTGGAAATAAATATAAATTGAAAATGAGATGATTGAGTATAAAGTAGGTACCTACCTACAATACTTTTTTTCAAGTATAAAAATTGAAAGCAAGATAACATATAGAGTAGAGTGTTTCTCACAGATATTCTAAGATATTACATATAATTATCGATTACTTTTATTGAAAGTCAGCTGTTCCATACATTTTTTCTTAGATAAATCAAGGAATTATTGCATGGTAGAACTGATTTTTAATAGCAACATGTATAATGCATGTTCATGAAATGGAGAATTGAGATGCATACCTAGTTTATTTCAGTACTAACAGTTTTATACGTTGATTTAAACTCCCACACTTTATTTTCGAGTACATATTTTGAATCTACTTGGCGCGCTTCCAATATTACGGCGGTCGCTCACCAGAACCATTTGCATGTAGCATAACAATTATAACTAGTAGTTCTCCAAACAGTAGACCTCGCGAGATCTTCATAAGCTTTTATCTCGACTCGCTCTTAAGCGATTTGGTTCATACCTACTCAAATCTTGTTACATACTAAGTAATCTTGCAGAATATTGCCCATCAAAATCTGCTTATAAATAGCGAGACAAAAATTTAGCAAGACAAAAATTCTGGGTCAAAGAGGCGTGGGTTCGATTCCCACCCATGGCAAACATTTGTGAGATGAACATAGGTGTTTGCTCTGTGTCTGGATGGCAGGTACTATCTATGTAAGTATGTATTTCAAATATGGATATTATGTAGTATATTAGACTCTGGAAGCCATATCACAAGCTTTGTTTAGTTTGAGGTCAGAGACCGTGAGTAAGATGTCCCCTAACATTTATTTATTTCCCCTCTTTTTGAGAGAAATACCCCTTATTAAATATTGCCGACGACAAAATGTATGAATTAGAACCTCTGTATCAAGTTTCGTCGAGCTTCATTGAAAAATACGACCTGTAGGCGAACACCACCATCAGGACAGACAAAATCGCCGTGTTAATCCGAAGACCTTCGCTTGCGCTCGGTTAATAATAATTCGTTCAAAAGTTTATCCGTATTCAGATCTCTGCTAAATACTAACCATTTACAATACACAAACCTTTGCAAGGTTTTTTAGTGTTACTTAAATATGTGTATAAATATTGTAATCTTTTGTTGATCACTATCACTACATAGTATTAAACAAAGTCGCTTCCCGCTGTCTGTCCCCATGTATGCTTATATCTTTAAAACTACACTACGGATTTCGATGCGGTATTTTTTACTAGATAGAGTGATTCATGAGGAAGGTTTATATATATAACACACCTGTGCAAAGCCGGGGCGGGTCGCTAGTAATAAATAAATGTAATAAAATATAAAAGATGTTTGAAAATCTTTATGGTAGGCCGATGTCTAGCAGGGGACGACATACAGCTGAAGTAATAAGATTATATTTGCAAATTCGCAAATTGTACTACAAAATTATGTAATTATTTTTCGCAAAAAATGGCAAAATCGGTTCTAAAATTCCATCGGTTACAAAATTCGAATATTTCGCTCGAATTGTTTACATTATTGTTGGATTTTCAAAAAAGGCTCAGCCGATTTCTTTAAAATTTAAATGGACCTATCTCGGGAGTATACCCTTTTGAAAATAATAATTTTTCGTACCACCTGCTTTAATGACACATTATATGTCATAAAATCTCAACGTAAAACGAGTCAATATTATCTTAACACAATCTCGAGGGCTATGGCAGGTCAATAATGTTGTATGACCCTAGGGGTTAAAGTGATTTCAATTTGGACGTCTAATTCGTATGAAAATATCTCAACTTAGAACATTTAAGGACATCGTAAAGAGGTTTCATTTTGTAAAATCAAAATAAATATAACCTTTTTAAATTGTACGGCAACTGGCTTTGTATGGTGGTTCTACTCGACTTCACAGAATAAAACCTCTTCGGTGCCCGTATCAGTTCGATTTTATAGAATAAAACCTCTTTGCAATGCCCGTGTTAGGCTGCTGATAATCGAGCTGGCCATGGTCTTATTTTTTTCATGTAGTATTTTCATTCTTTTTTTTATAACCTATAAATTGTGTGCGATTCTACGAAAATTTGTAGATACATTCTAATTTGTTTTAATTTATTGTGAAAAATACCGTGTTGCCTAATGAGTACCTACACTTAGTGAATATATATAAGTGCTACTCATGTTCTTGGGGTTATATTTTCTCGCAGGATGTTTGAAAAGTATAGTATGGACCTCTAGAACCAAGTTTGTCTTCGTCTTGGGCTACTTGAATCTCGCTTTACTCAGGACTCTAAATCTCTAAAAACTTAAAACACCCTCGCTGCGCTCGGGAGTTAACTGTAGAGTCCCTCGCTACTCTCAGGGTCCAATTGTCGCCCGTGACATAAGACACCGCTTGGTTCTCTTGGTACATAACATACTATTGCGATTCAGTCCACAATTGGCGAAATTACCGATGAACATGCACAAAAAAAAATATACAGACGAACATAGAACCTCCTTCTTTTCGGAAATATGGCACTACATAAACATTATTATTGTTCACTTTTTAAAGTGAGTCAATTTATCTACACACTAGGTCCAATTTTGAAGGTGCCATCGTAATTTTACAGCGATTTTTTTACATTGATTATTACATAATTTTAATCCTCCTCCTCGAGTCGAATTCCTCATGGCTGAGGGTCGTGACCACCACCTCCCAAAAGCTTCTCTTTAACAATCCTGCGCCATCGACCTCTATCCTCGGCGGAACATAATTTTAATATATTGATTTTATTTTGAATTGTATGCCTCCTTACAGCCTGCTATTTGTATTTTGTAAATATTTGATTTCAGATATAAACATTATGTATACTCTGTCAATGAATTTAATATTATTTTGTGATGAAATTTTTAAATGACACTGCATTTGTGTATCTAAAATCATAATTAGTAGAATAGAATAGAATATCATTATTAGTAAAAATGTGAAAAAAATATATGTAAAAAAACGAACGAGCAAATTAATTAACCAATGTTGTGCAATATTTTTTGTAATACATATTACATTAATATCAATAAAGTTGTCTTATCTTATTATAATATCAATTTAGAATATTCATCCATTATCTAATGCATGTGAGTGAAAAATAAACAGGATACGGGCCTAGTAGGTATCTATCCCATACTCTACACGAGTTGTTCCTGTAATAATAATTATGTGTATCATTCATTCTGTAGATACTTATAGAGGGTTTACCAGAACTGGTTTACAAAGCCGAAAGGAAGTGATTCAGATCGTCATTAGTCAATAGCTGTTACCAACACGGAATTCGAGAAAAAAAACAGCTTTTTGTCGAATTTTTCCTTTTCGATTTGCGTTACATAGAGCACAGAACAGCATTTTTTTTAATTCTAGGTTGGCCATACAGTAAACGTTGTTCATAATGATGGTTTTTATCTTTAACCCGTTTCGGCTTACTATATATGGCAAGCAGTAACCCTGTATATGAACACATCGCACTACAAAATAATAAAACTGTGCCACATACATATTTTACTATTGTACACTTGGTAAAATGAGTCATCTTTACAGTAGGTACCTAACCTATACCTTTACACGAGTTGTTCTTGTTAAGTGTATCATTAATTATGTAACATTAATTATGTACAAAAAATATTACGGGTATCAGAAACCGTTGGATATTAATTTTTAGGCGCATAGGATTTTTTAGGACCTTAGTGTCTTTATTAACTACAACAAAATATAATAGTTAACTACACTACGTTTTTAAACTACTACCTACTACCTACATTAAAAACAATTGGATCATTCACAGTCCAGTGCTTGTTGGCAGCGCGCCCAGCATGCTGGCAGCATTGCTACGCTGATTGACAATGGTGATACGTAGAGCCAAACAATCAACATATCATTTTTGTAACTTCTTACTTAAACCATAGGCCGTTGGCGAAATCATTTTACAGAAAACACGAAATATTCAGGTAGGTCCGATACAATGCTTTTTTATCCATTTTTACATTTTTTTTAGAAAACACGACTTTTATCTTCTGTGGCACCTACTAGATTATAGTTTAAATAAGTTATTCGTAATAAAAAAGCTTAATTTTTAACCCCCGACGCAAAAGAGGGGTGTTATAAGTTTGACGTGTCTCTTCCTTACATAGTATAAAATAAAGTCGCTATTTTCGTTTGTTTGTTTGTTTGTTTGTCTGTATGCTTAAATCTTTTAAACTACGCAACGGATTTTGATGCGGTTTTTTTTAATGGATAGAGTGATTCAAGATGAAGGTTTAAATGTATAAAAATTCCCGAAATTCCCACGGGAACGGGCACAACGCGGGTAAAACCGCGGGGCGCTGCTAGTTGTCTGTATGTGTGTCTGTCTGTCTGTCTGTGGCATCATAGCGCCCGAACCACTGAACCGATTTCAGTTTAGTTTTTTTTGGATGAAAGGAGACTTAATCGAGAGTGTTCTTAGCTATGTTTTATAAAAATCAATTGAGCCGTTTAAGAGTTATGGTGGGTTAAAGTGGGGATGGAAGAACCAAAATTCTACAAATGTGCCCAAAATGGTTGTCAGTGTGTCGGGGGTTTTTTTAAATTTTTAATTTATATTAGTTATAAATTAAATCTTGCGTAGTTACTCGTACATCCTCATTGAATGCTTCCGGTGTACAGCTGCCTTTATTTTATTCCATGGGTTTTTCCGTAACGACACAAACATTTCTTGGAAAACGAGGTTAAGTAAATTCAGTTCTTATCTTTATACCTATTCGATGCCTATTCGCAAGTCACTGAATTTGGTATAAGTAATTTTAATTGCGTGTGTTTTTTGACTGACGAAACGGAGGAGATTCTCAATTCGACGCGTATTTATATACATATATGTTTTATGTATACCACGTATAACTTTTGACGTGACAACGTCTTATAATTCGATAGAGCCGGCTGCCACGCACGAAAAAACATGACTCATGTGGCGTTACCTCGCTCTGAGGCGTTCCATGTAAGGCTTGAAGTGCAAGCGAGAGCGCGGAACGAGCGAGACAAAGAAGCACAATCGGCCTTTGCGTTCGGCAGCGTTCGACATACGTTGTCACGTTCAACTGTCGTCAGTAAACCGACTTAACAGACAACCATTTTTTTTACGTAATGGTCCGATTTCAATAATTTTTTTTTTATTGGAAAGATTACACTTCTAAATTAGTTCCATTTAAATTTTATCAAAATCGGTTCATCCGTTTTTGATAAATCAACAATCATGTGAAAAATGCTACGTTGATCCGTGCGAAATATTCACGAATTCTGTACACGGTTGAAGTCGGTCATGCTATTTTTGCATTAAAATAATTATCTACCAGATATATATATATGTCGGATCCATAAAAAGGCACCGCATCAGTTATGATTCTGCTTCAATGTGGTAATGATTTATACCACTGACCCAACAATGCTTCAGTGTGGCGTGGCGTGGGTTTAGCGGGCGAGGAGATAAAGGCGACGTCACGAACAATCAGTTTATTGCACAGAAGATTACTTAGGATTACAATTATAGAGAGAACTTTAAGCGAAGGACATGGCGTTCCGCAGCGTAACGCACGCTGCCACCATTCTATCAAGAATCACCAGACTTGAACCGTTCTAATCTTAGTTTTCCACAACTTCCTCCGAACAAGCTCTATTTACAACTCACTGACATCTGACATGACACATCGCATTTTCCCGCCCATCGGCCGATCATGCGATGTCAGTGTCACTTAAAACCTCCTTAGAATCAATCAGCAGCGTTTGTCACAAGCGTTACCCCAGGAATGTTGCCACTTCCATTCCTAGTCCTTCGAAATTATACTAAGTGGCACTATTTAAAATTAAACTTAAAGCTATTGTCCCGTTACGGCCATCTTGACATTCGCACGTCCTCGGGCGATTATCATCAGTATCTGTAACAAAAGAGCAATGTGAATGTTTGTTTATCCACCAACCCGCACTGGGCTGGCGTGGCGAGGCGTATGTTCAACATTGGACTATTCAAAAATGTCGGTATAGAATATTCGTTTACCGCTCGTCCATTCCTGACATAATGTTACTTTTAATCGTGTTCGAAACGATGACTAGATAAGATAGTAAACAAGAGATGACTAGACAAGGTAAATAATAATCATTAATTGTTTCTTTACAGTAGCGTAGGGTAGGAAAATCAACACTCACAAGGACAACTCTTTGCCAATACCACCAAATCGCACACCCAATATTGGACAACAGTGTCCCTAAAACCGCATTCACCACCCAGTAAATGCGAGAATCGGCAACTGCGTCTCTTTGACTTCAGTCCATCGGTATGAGACCGGATAACAGCGTCCCTTCGATCTTCGCAAGAACCGGACAACTGCATCCCTTCGACTCAGCCCAGATGCAACTTTCGTACAACCTACCTACGCTTATCAGATACCAGATCGAGGCATGAGACCGGATAACAGCGTCCCTTCGATCTCCGCAGAGAACCGGACAACTGCATCCCTTCGACTCAGCCTAGATGCAGTTTTCGAACTACCCACCAACAAAAATTAAATGAGTTCAGCTTTTCTTACCCTCGCTTTTATTATTACAGAGAATTTAAGAATCACTTAAAATATTTCCTTGACCTACCTCCGAAAGTAAAACCTGTGGCAGCATTGTACCAAGAAGTTTGTTGAGTCAACAATAAACTTCTTGCATGGTACTGCCGCCTCCTTGAGGAAACTGAAAGTTGACTGACCGAATGTTAAAAAAGCCAATCATAGATCTAGGGTACTAGGAAACTCAACACAACTAAGTCAGATTTAGTCAAAAACATGTAGAACTACTTTCTAACTAAAATTGGACGAGCTCACCCGGGGTTTTGTCAGACAGCTTCTCGCAGATTGGTAGGTTTTGCAGGTGACCCTTCCCAGCTTCCCTGGACCCTGGACCCGCTTCTCCAAACAGGCTGGAGCGATTTGTTCTGGTTAACAGTACACGAAGCAAGTTCTGTTCTTCTTCTTCTTTCGGTGTAATTGTGTTGTAGTGGTCATAGTGGTCTTCTTTGTTATCATTCGCCATTTTCTTTTGTGATTTGCTTTATAATATTGCTCTGATTCATAGGCGACAATGATTAATGCAGTCGAAGGATTTTTCTTGTAATCCTGCATCTCCTCAGGATCTAGCCCTTTGATCCCACCTTCTGATGTCGGATCCATAAAAAGGCACCGCATCAGTTATGATTCTGCTTCAATGTGGTAATGATTTATACCACTGACCCAACAATGCTTCAGTGTGGCGTGGCGTGGGTTTAGCGGGCGAGGAGATAAAGGCGACGTCACGAACAATCAGTTTATTGCACAGAAGATTACTTAGGATTACAATTATAGAGAGAACTTCAAGCGAAGGACATGGCGTTCCGCAGCGTAACGCACGCTGCCACCATTCTATCAAGAATCACCAGACTTGAACCGTTCTAATCTTAGTTTTCCACAACTTCCTCCGAACAAGCTCTATTTACAACTCACTGACATCTGACATGACACATCGCATTTTCCCGCCCATCGGCCGATCATGCGATGTCAGTGTCACTTAAAACCTCCTTAGAATCAATCAGCAGCGTTTGTCACAAGCGTTACCCCAGGAATGTTGCCACTTCCATTCCTAGTCCTTCGAAATTATACTAAGTGGCACTATTTAAAATTAAACTTAAAGCTATTGTCCCGTTATATATAAGTAGTACATAAATGTTCTTTTTATTTCATTGTACTTATCGTTATGAGCAACTTTTACATAGAGAGCAACCCTGAAATCAAGTAAAATTAATGGTTCATACATTGTATAAACCTGATAGGTTATTTTAGAAACCTGATAGGGTATTTAAGAAACCTGATAGGGTTCTCCGAACCTTAGATTTCGCATTTAATCGAATCGTCATAAGCTTATATCGTATCGATACTAAAGCCTCTGGCAGAAACAAGGATTAACTGAAAAAACTGTAGAGCCACATGAAAACTATAATAGTTTTTGTTTACTATACGAACTCAAACTAAGGCCTCTTTTTGAATTGTCTCGATGCCGTGACAATAGAATACGGCTTCGGTATCCTCTACATGTAGCAAAAGCCTTCTAAAAGGGGGTATCTTGGCTCGTGGATGGTTGGATATGGGGCGCTTGCCATGCACGGGCCCAGGGAGGGCTACAACGGAGTATGACCATGTTGTCGCAGAAGGCGGTTAAGCCAACTTCTGGCTCGAATTATGTTAAATTATTGTTGTATTTTTATGTTTGTTATTATGTTGAATTATTATGTTTTCTGCTGGGAGCTCTTTCTTTGGAGATCTCGGAACTCCTAAGAGTGCTCAAAGGCAGGTCACAGGGGGGTTTTAGTGGGCACAATCCCGCATAACACGGCTGCACCTTACGAAGATTTCCTTTTCGTAAAGAAAATCCTCTGTTAAGAAAATCCTGTGTCTCTCATACTAGCTCTAGCTACTTCCCTGCCCAACATAACTGAATATAAATGTAGCATGAGCATGAAAGGCAATAGCCGGACAATGTTTGATTGGGGAGGTGCCAGCGGTCAACTTCAATGCCACCAACACCCGGGCGTGTCTATTTTCCGACAAAAACGCGATATTCCATCTAGTTAATTAGTAAATATGTACCTACAAAGTAAAGTAAACAATCGTTTTTGACCGACGAACCGGAGGAGGTACTCAATTCGACGCGTATATTTTTTTTTAATGTAAAACCACGCATAACTTTTTTCATAGCAATCCGATTCCAATAACTCTTTTTTTATTGGAAAGAGTATACTTCGAAATTGGTCCCATTTAAATTTAATTGAAATCAGCTAGGCTATTTTTGATATATCAACAACTAGCTTTTACCCGCGGCTTCGCCTGCGTTATATTTTGATTTTGGCTAGTGTTTATGTCGGCTGCGAAACCTAACCTAAGCAACAAACATCAAAATACCTTAGAAGAATGTTTTTGTTGGTTAAGTTACGGTTGGAGTGTGTGTATAGTGCCTTGTCGTGGCGGGGGAGGTCTAAGGCAGCTGAAAAGGCGGAGCTCGAAGTCTCCCTCTTCTTTGGGTCTTTTCCCCCAAGGCAGCTTAGAGGCCGGCACTCGAGGTTCAGCCGCTTTTAACTAAAGCAGCTGAGAGGATGGCCGGTAGGTTGCGTGCCTTATGAGAAGTGTTGCATCAGAGGCGAGCTGCAGTGCCGCTCTTGCGACGCTGCAGCCGAGGATTAGGAGCCGCGGTGGGATGGAACTGGTGGTGTGGGTGCCGCCACCTACCCTACCTTCCGCTAGGCCGTCAACCTGTTGGCAGACGCAGTGGGGCTGCAGAGGAAGAGAAGTGTCGGTATCGCGATGGCTGTTCTCACTGCCTTCTGCAGTTGAGGGACCAGGGCTTTGGAATGCTGTCCGACGGTCAGTGCTGGTTAGTCCCGAGTGGTGGATGACGATGTGTCTTGTGCTCCGAAACACTCCGTCATTATGGCGGGAGCGCAAGCTCCGTTATGGAGCCTGAGTCTGGGCTAGCGCTGTTGAGTGCCGCGAAGGAGTGCGAAAAATGTAGGAACGTCCTAAACTTGAAATGACAGGTTATTTCTGGCGCTTAGACGGCTGCTACCGCGGCCCGCTCACTTAGTTTTTATCCTATCCTACGGGAACTGTTAAAGTTTTTGGGATAAAAAGTGGCCCACATGCCACTGGCAACTTTTCGTCTTTCAAACTATATTCATGCAATAAGCCAAGGCAATCCGTTGCTCCGTTGCTGAGAAAAAAATATTGTCTTATCCTACGGGAACCACAATTTTTTCGGGATGAAAAGTATCCTATGTCACTTTCCGTCTTCCAAACTATGCCCACCCCAAAAATCAAGTCAATCCGTTGCTCCATTGATGAGAAACAGTTATTGTCCTATCCCATGGGAATCACGAATTTTCTCGGGATAAAAAAGTATCCTATTATCACTTTCTGTCTTTTAAACCATAGGTATCCATACCAAAAATCAAGTCAATCTTTTGCTCCGTTGCCGCGTCAAAGAGGAACAAACCAACAAACTTTTCGGATTGATAATATTAAAGTAGGTATGATGATTCTGTACCATAAAGGTAGAATAAAGAAACATGTTAAACCTCTAATGATAGTAGATTTAAAAATATTTTTAGTGTCAGACAAAATGACGGCCTGGTATTAAACGTCATAGTAACATGTAGCATGCAGAGGGAAAAAAACATTTTATCAAATTATAATGTCAGTTGTCATTTTCAATCCATACTTTATTTCCTCTTCAAGGGGATATAATGGTTGAAAAACAATTTGTACCCTAGCCATGCTACCTGTGATTTATAAAACTCTGCATACAATGTCACTTGTCATCTAATTACGTTTCGCTGTGACGTTTCGTTAATCCAAGAGGAATTCATCACTTAGCGTCTTTGTGATAGTGGCGACAGTTTCGCTTTCGATAGTTTTTGTCCTGTCCTACAGGAACTATGCAATTTTTCGCTTAACGACTAACGCTTAGCATCTAAAATTCGACGCCCTTGGTTTTGCTCTTGAGTCTCAGCTCAGTTCTTTGCGCTGCGTGATGCTCGGCATCTAAAAGTTGCCGCGCTTGACTTTCTCCTTCAGTCTCAGCAGCTCTCTGAGCTGCGTGACGCTCAGCATCTAAAATTCGACGCGCTTGATTTGCTCTTGAGTCTCAGCAGTTCTTTGCGCTGCGTGATGCTGAGCATCTAAAAGTCGCCGCGCTTGACTTTCAACTTCAGTCTCAGCAGCTCTCTGAGCTGCGTGACGCTCAGCATCTAAAATTTGACGCGCTTGGTTTTGTTCTTGAGTCTCAGCAGCTCTCGGAGCTGCGTGACGCTCAGCATCTAAAATTCGACGCGCTTGGTTTTGCTCTTGAGTCTCAACAGCTCTTTGAGATGCGTGGCGCTCGGCATCTAATGTCAAACGCGTTTAAGTTTGCTCTTCAGACTCTTGGATTCTAGCAATTTTCTTTACGCGAGCTCCGCTAGAACTACGCGCTAGATTCGATTTGCGTTTTGTAGGCATACCTATTAGAATGAAAACTACGTAATTAAACTGAAAAAATACATGTAACCTTCTCTAAAGTTTACAGGAAAAGATTGATTGACTTTGACATTTGCAACTTGAGCAGCCTTGAATGGGCATTGGGCATAGAGAATGTAATTTGGAAAGTCAAGATGCAAATTACCATTTGTCATGGTAGAATAAAAGTTTTTTCTTCTAAGATTCTAGCCAATGCGTTTTCATCCCCCCTTTTCAACCCTTTAAAACTATTTTTTCGAATCAAAAAGTAGCCTATGTCCTTTCTCAGGCTCTAGACTATCTGTGTACCAAATTTAATTCAAATCGGTTCAGTAGTTTTAGCGTGAAAGCGCGACAGACAGACAGACAGATAGACAGACAGATAGACAGACAGAGTTACTTTCGCATTTATAATATTAGTAAGGATAATGTTAAAATGCTACATCGATCCGTGCGAAATATTCGCGAATTCTGTACACGGGTGAAGTCGGTCATGCTATTTTTTGCAAAAAATAATTATAATAGGTATGTACTAGTATTTATATAGGTACTTATAATTTTTCAAAGAGTAAATAAATAAATAAATAATAAATAAATATTAGGGGACATCTTACACACGGTCTCTGACCCCAAACTAAGCATAGCTTGTGATATGGCTGCCAGAGACTGATATACTACATATACATATTTTTAAGTACATACTTATATAGATAGTACCTAAATAACACCCAGACACAGAGCAGACACCTCTGTTCATCACGCAAATGTTTGCCCTGGTGGGGATCGAACCCACGCCTCTTTGACCCAGAAGTCAGGGTCACTAACCACTGAGCCACCGAGGCAGTCAAAATCTCTTCTTGAATCTTGCGAGACATCTCATTAACTGAATCTTCATAAGCTTAGGTATATCTCGACATTAAAAACAATATTGGCAAATGTTATCGAAATCGGCTGCTATATAGCGCGACAGCAAATTTCCTCCTTTTTTGGGTTCCGTACCCAAAGGGTAAAAACGGGACCCTATAACTAAGACTCCGCTGTCCGTCCGTCTGTCTGTCTCCAGGCTGTACCTCATAAACCGCTATAGCTAGAATGCTGAAATTATCACAGATGATGTATTTCTGTTCCCGCTATAACAACAAATACTGTTTATAGAATAAAAATAATATTTAAGCCCCCCTTAAATATAATTTTTAAATACAAAAAATCGAAATGTTTAGCAGTTTTTCGCTCGATATCAATAATGGTAACAGGTAGATGCTTGAAACATTCACCGAATATTTAACTGCATGCTTACAAGGGGGGCTCCCATACAGTACGGAACCATTCCTGCGCGAGTCCGACTCGTACTTGGCAGATTATTTGAAAGAAATGACCCACCCCCACATACGAGTATATCTATAGGGCTATATCTTCGTCAATTTTGGATTAATTCACAAAAAATACGTTTCCAAAATTTTCGATAATCTGACGGACTACTTAATTACATTTATGTAATCATCATGCCTAATATGTGTAACTCTATAGAACAGTTTACTATTAGATATTGTTACATATACATTAAGCAACAAATATATTATGTTGCAATATTTAAATGATTGAGTATGGAAATAACTCTGGCACTATTATTATTACCTGAAAATTTCAAGCTCTGGGGATTTTGCTTAAAAGCAAGATGATTTTTTCTTGTGCAATACTTGTAATAAGTTTTCATAATGCCTACATAGAACCCAGTGACGCACATCTCTATAAATAACCATACAAGGCCATCCATTATTTTGCCATGAGTTGAGCCTATACATGGTTATCTGTTTATCCTGTTCTAAGCCAAAAGAGGAAGACTTAATCATCGCTATAAACAACTTTTACCTACTGTTAGGGCCAACCCAAAATTCGAGAGAAAGGTTTTTTGATAGCATGATTTTTTAGATTTTTAGGTAGGAATATTATAAGCATCTATAGTATCAATCTGCCCCATTGACCTCCGTATCAATGTGCCCAGACGTAATTTTTCAAATTCAAATTAATGTTAAATAAATACTGGAAGTAGCTAAGAAGAAAACAGTATCTTAAGTAAAAAAATAATAGTATAATTCACAGTATATGGTTACTGCGTAACGTGGACTCTTTTAAATAACAATAATAATGCTGTCAAAAGATATACTTTTAAAAATAAATGAAAATTTTGTCACCACATGTAAGAACCCTGGTTGTCACGTGTGGCAAAGTAACTCAGCGGCGCCGATACTCCGGCAGCTTATAGGGCCCGTCAGTGGTTTCTATGTATGAGTACATGAATAGTAAGTACACGGCTGTTCGTTTATTTTTAATACTGCTGTATCTATGTGCCCCGTGTATCAAAGCACCCCGCTTCCCCCTACGCGATAAAGCTATAAACTCAGCACATCTTAACCATTCAAGTCATTCAACCCCAAGACATGCCTTCAAAACCCTGGATTCAAAGAATAAAGAGTCCCACAGCTTTATAAGCCCTTTCCGTAGCTCCTTTCAGTCAGTAGCAAGTGCTTTACTATCGTAATTGCGATCTGACTCATGTACAGCAAAAATAGGTCATGTTTTAGATAAAAAGCTGGCTTGTTGACACTTGTTGTCGCTGTTAGTTGCTGTCTGAAAAGTACAGTCATGTTTGTTTCGCATGTGCTCTTTGTAAGGGAATTTTATACGATAAATAACACTTCGCTGGCGCAATCTCATAATAAAAATCACAATATTATGTGAATTCCGGAAAAACTATTTTTTTTATTTAAATTAATGATCCACAGACTCCAGGGTCTGGGCCCTTTGTTAACTAAGTTACAAGAAATGGGTTAGTTTAAATCTTAATCTAAGTTGGTAGTTTCAGTGCATTGCGTGAATGCCGCGAGCAAACCGACCCGCGACCCGCATGCAGCTATAAAATTTATTTGACGATGGAAAATAACGTGGTTCTTGGACTTTTTTATGCTCGCGATACATATAGACTCGCTTAATCGAATATAGTTTCGACTGCATTCGGCGGTCTTTCTTAAGTTGGCGAGTGCTAGCGTGTAGAGCCGTCTCGCAATGTACTACGAGCGGTGCGTAGCGCTAGCGTAGGGGTCTCGGTCTCGGGAGTACTCCAGCTCATTGAACTCACTGTCTCCACCAGTCCCCTGGTTCCTTAAAGACACGGTCTCTACGTCGGTCGATGGCAGGATCTATCCTCGTCGCTATTGAAGATAGCGCGACTGCTAATCTCAGTAGCCCCTCAACTGGGCTACAAATTTGTGTGTAACTTTGTGATATGTATGTTGCTTTTTAGGGTTCCGTACCCAAAGGGACCCTATTACTAAGACTCCGCTGTCCGTCTGTCTGTCTGTCCCCAGGCTGTATCTCATAAACCGTTATAGCTAGAAAGCTGAATCTTTCACAGATGATGTACTTCTGTTTCCGCTACAACAACAAATACTAAAAACATAATCAAATAAATATTTGTGGGTCCTATACAACAAACGTAATTTGTGGGAGATTTTTGTTCGCTATTAATAACGGCAAGAGCAATGGGGCTCCCAAACAGTACGGAATCCATCGTGCGCGAGTCAGACTCGCACTTGGCCGAATTTTTATTTTTAAACATTTGAGTGACGAGACTTACTCTGATACTAGCCAGTGCCGTAAGTAGCACCCAGAAATTTGAATCATATCACCAGTGATGGTCTAGATACAGCTTTTGCCGTATTTGTACGGTTTTCAGGTTCATTAAGAACCCAAAACCCAAAGTACGGCTTACTGCTGACCTTTTAAAGTCGTATTTTCACACTATTTTAATGAAAATTATTTAGGAACACGGCCTTTTTGTAACATTTTCCACTATATTTTCACTAAAATACGGCGTTTTTGAGGTTGACATTAACCACCGAGCTTTAAGGGTGTTATGAACTTTATTAATTCACTAGCGACCCGCTCCTGTGCAAAACCTTGCACAGGTGTATTGTACATATAAACATTTCTCTTGAATTACTCTATCTATAAAATCCGTTGCGAAGTTTTAAAGATATAAGCATACATGGGGACAGGCAGCGGAAAGCGACTTTGTTTTATGCTGTGTAGTGATGACACCCTGTTTCGCTAGAAATACTTTATGAAGATGATTAAATAATTATGAGAACATTTAAAATCGATTAAGAATATCTGACTACGAATAAATAAATAAGTACCTACATTGGATTTTGATAGATATATGTTTTCAGAGCTATATTTTGTAATATTTAATTTAAATATAATTATTGTTAGGGGTCGTTTCAGTTTTGTTGTTTTTTGACGCCATAACAAATATCTGATACGCAAAAGAAACCACTCACACTCACAAACCACCCACTCTAGAGTCCTAAAATTTCAACGTAAATAAACAAAACAAAAAAGAAGAATTCTCAAGTATCATTGACCAGTGAATTGCGCAGTTTATGTTATAAGAAGGCTGACCTCAGTAGAACCTGTAGGGTGATTCGGTAGGAAAACGTGTGCGTTACGTGCCCTAAGTTTTGTTTTTAGGAAATTCTCGTGACAAACGTTTTTTAGGGTTCCGTACCCAAAGGGTAAAAACGGGACCCTAGATTATAAATTTTAGTTAAAACTATTTAAACTAAACTAATATTTATTTTATTTTAGTACTTAACTAATATTCACTAATTATAAATTAGTATGAAGTTGATGAACTCAAAACTTTATAAATAAATTTACCCATTTTCGGGAAATTGAAATGTTTATATTTTTTTTAATAATCAAGTATTTTATTCCAATCTATGTTCGTTATATGGACATTTATAATAATTTTTCACAATTACAATTTAAATTACGCTCATAGGTAAAACGGAATTAATAATATTGTTACACGTCGTAACAGGAACAAAACAATTTGTCTTGACTGTATAAATTTTAAAATTAGTTTTAGTAATAATTTACGTATTTTCTTTGAAAAATATTTTTGCAAAAACTATTAACAACATAATTATTATTTATCACCACGCTACTGCATTGCTTGAGGTCATGGTCGGTCAGTAGATAAGTGCGTTGAACGTACAAAATAGATAATTAGTATAAAAGTTTCGTTTCAAAGTATCTTCAATAGACATTTAAATGTATTGTGAACTTGTGAACTAATCGCCTTAAAAAAAGATTTAAACACGCTTTAAACACTGTTTAACTGTTCAATTTGTATACAACATTGTCTAAAGCCTGAGTAAATCTATTGTGGTAGGACGAAAAATGTTTAACAGATCAACACAGATACATAAATGCTCTAGTTAAACATTTAATACCCCTTTTTTCTCCCTTCAGCGGTTAAAATTAAAAACAATAATTCGAATATGCAACCCACGCCAACAAGCCACATAAATTAACAAAATCGACAAAATGTCCAGACTATATTTTCAGAACAAAACAAGCTCTTGTGGAAAATTCCACCAGCGATCTGACAGAAATGACCTTGCCCTAATCTTACACTAACATCGCAAAAGTAATTTCTTTGCGCCATCACTATCACTATCACTACATAGTATAAAACAAAGTCGCTTCCCACTCTGTCCCCATGTATGCTTATATCTTTAAAACTACGCAACGGATTTTGATGCGGTGTTTTTAATAGATAGAGTGATTCAAGAGGAAGGTTCATTTATATGTATAATACACCTGTGCGAAGCCGGGGCGGGTCGCTAGTTTATTACAATTCTCAATGTTACTTACATACTGCTGAAACTAGTACCATATTATAAGTAGGTAAATAAGATCACCATGTCATTCATAGCATATGGAATCCGTTATTAATAAACAAAATAAAACTAATTTTATGAAAATCAAAATCAATGCCACCTAACATAACAGTTTTTAATATTGTAGGTTTGCTACTTTTAGAACTATGAATACTAAATAAGTGACCAAATAGGTATAACATGTTAGGAATCCGATAATGTCAAATAATTTTAAAATAATTGTTTGTTAGCTAGATATTTCGTATCGAAAACTTTTTAAAACAAATTAGTTTACACTTTTTGACACTGTACTAAATAAAATTCTACGAAATGGTCACCTATTTTTGCCAAGTCCATGATATTTTTTTTAAGTACCTAGTATTATTTTTTTAATTACCAATAACATTTCGCATAAATGTTATAAACATTTTATGAAATAAAAGTATTTACTAAAAATAACGTTTTTACTATAATTCGGAGCTCTACTTAATTTGCAAGGGCATAAAGAAGACTTCCAGTGACTTGAAATGGTTAAGCTGGGTCATCATTTAATGACGACTTTGATAGTATCAAAACTATCATAGACAATTTATACCTACCTATCCTATTATGTACCTATCTAAATATGAAAGATATATTTTACTATGGATGTGAAAATCATGTGAAAATTATGAACCCGATCTACAAATTAAATTCAGTACCTATTTTATTTGCATAATTAAAAATCGATATACTTACTAATTTTAGATTCTGTTTTTAAAAAAAACCGTTTAAAAAGTTTTCAATTCTGTTTTTAAAAAGTTTTCAATTCTGTTTTAAAAAAAAATTAAATTCTGTTTTAAAATTGTAGAGCATAGATAGATATGTAAGTATAGGCCGAATCAAAGATCTTGGCGGGTGTGATGTTAGCTACAGTCTGCGCGAAACCCAATCCTGACTGAAGCTCAGTCAACAGCTGCGAGGATTAGGCTTGTAGCTAACTTCATAGTCACCAGGATTTTGATTCTGCTTACATTTTCAGTAAGTATATATTTGTCATGACATGAAACGATCTTGTTTTGTTTTTTAGTTTTAAATTTGACATTAATTTTAATTAATTATGACAATAAATAAATAAATAAATAATAAATATTTGAGGACATCTTACACACGGCCTCTGACCCCAAACTAAGCAAAGCTTGTGATATGGCTGCCAGAGACTGATATACTACTTATACAAATTTTTAGATACATACTTATATAGATAGTAATTAAATAACACCCAGACACAGAGCAAACACCTATGTTCGTCACATAAATACTTGCCCTGGGTGGGGATCGAACCCACTCCCCTTTGACCTAGAAGTTAGGGTCACTAACCACTGAGCCACCGAGGCAGTCAATGTTATTTTGCTTTTTGTACTATGCCCTTGGAATTCATGTACCTACCCAAATTTGGATGATGTCTAAAATACAAACATGACATATGTAAAAAGCGGTCTTTTCTCGTAATCCGATTTCATAATACGCTTAAATATCTAATTATGATTCTGTAATCACCGATTACCTACTTATTAACCTAACTTATCATAATCACAGTGCTTTTCCAATTAACATAAATAAATAGGTACTTTACCTTATCAACTTCATCGATCCATATTTACAAGACACACTTAATAGTAACTAGTAGACAGTACTATATACAAACAAACAAAAGACAACACCATTATTTTACACTTATATGTTCAATCACAACACTTCAGTCTTAAAAACAGCGTTCGAAAACCAAACACATGCGGTTTAACTGCGCAGTTCGGCTTACGAGTATGAAAAAATCGTATTTTCGAACGCAATGTCGAGCGCGCACCATTTATTATTGTGAATGTCTAGACTAGCCGGCTGACACCACAGCACTAAATGCGATAGCTGTCTGCTCCAGGCGCCTCGTGGATCGAACAAAGTCCAATATTATTATTATGTGCCGAAAACAGATCAAAATAAATCAACAATGCGTCCTATCCACACCCGTACGTGGTCAAAAATGAGCCCAGGTTTTTATTCAACTTATTAACAAGCTTTGCATCGATGACGTCATTTGATTATAGTGTCAATAGGTATGTAACCCTATTATCTGAACATTCATATATATACCTCTATTTACACGCGTTTCCGTCGCCGGGAAGTCGTTTAATTTTTTTTCCTTATTTATAGTTAACAAAGTTTTACAGTTTTGTGACATACCTACTGTTTCATAATTATTCATTAGGTCTCATCTGTTCGTTGTTAGGTCAAACGTACATAATTATGATACGGATATCATTTCATTCGCAGAAGATTTTCCTTGTTCTGTGTTTTTATTCATCATTTTGATCTCATTTCACTACGTACGCATTACCCCTATTCCTTAAAATTTCATTTAAGGTAATTGAACGTTGAATGAACATTGGCGTTGAATGAAAAAACAGAAATTAATCGTAATTTTAAAGTTGGTCCCTAAGTAAAAGTTTAACATAATGATGATTACAATGACCCTTATTTTAGTCATAATAGAAGGCTTATGTCCTGCAGTGGACGTACTGCGGCTGATATACTGTGCCGGGATTTTAGTACCTGAATATAGGCCTATCCACGAAGAGTGGTAGGGCCATATCTACTACGCTGGCACATTCCAGCTTGGTGGACTAACGGCTGATAAGATGGTTACGAAATGTTATACGAGTATGTTTATAATAAACAAAGTATTTATGTAACTCAGAGGAAGAGGAGGATTGTGAAGAGGGCAAATAGACAGCCACAATGATAAGGCTCAGAAAGGGCTCCACAAAGCCAAAAGAGGCCATCTAAGCCAGGATGGCCATCGTAGTCGGTCCATGCCAGGACGGCAGAATAGCCGAATTGATTGAGGCTGAAACAAGTCTCTCGAGAAATGCCCCCTGAATAGTGCGTCAGGGCGTCCAACCCCAGCAAGGCAATACCTCGGACTGGATTCCTGTCTCCAACTAAATGACAAGGAGGAGTATACACGAAATGAAATAATGTAATATGTTCGTCTTGTTTTGCTTGCTAGAAAGATCAATGATAATAATTTTAGTTGTTGATATAGAGATCAGTTTTACAATTTTATCTCGCCCACTTACTTGTCTCATGGATCAAATTATTCATTGAATTTGATCTACATTCGTTATTACTCTATGGGAGTTTATTTATAGTTGGTTATCGCAATGTTTATTCAAATTTCGTGTATTTCTACGAAATGGTATTTTATTATGTATCAGCGATAGACATTTACTAGGTTAATGATTCGATGAATTCTAATTTAATTTGATGGATTGATACTGAGTGTGGAATTATTTTTTTGCTGTGTTATATTTCTACAAGCTTTTATTTAACTTGCAATTGAGGTACCTATGTATTTATGTATGTAAGTTTGGGTGGAATCTCGCAAGATAAATTTTACCAATTTTTCAGTTTTGCTTGCCGATTAAGCTGAAATTTTTCACGCATATGTATATCGCATGAATGCAATAATATGATACCATGGAGCTGATCTGATGATGGAGTCGGAAGGTGGCCATAGGAACTCCTGTACTAAACAAGATAGACCCGTCGTGTTTGGACTAGTTTTACTCAGTTTGGCTGGTACTCTGCTGCTACATCCTGGATCTCAAAAGCTTGTATTAAAAAAAAATATATTTTAAAATAAGTCATTTATTCTTACAATTTAAATTATAGTTGATTAATATACCTACAAAACCGTCGTTTTTGTATACTTAACTTTATTTCAAGTAATTAATTTATATTTGCCGCAGAAGTTTTGACCTAATTAAGAAGCGCTCCCATAACAAGCGAGATTGAATTAGAACCAATGAGTTTTTCAGAACTTGCCATCAATATAGATTGTAAGAAAAAAATTCAAGTCGATGGAACTAACGTACGGATCATTATGCTACTGGGTACGGATCATTATGCTACTGGGTGGCACGAATCGATGTGACACCGATTCACAGCTCTTTGCAATATATGTCTTTTTGAAGGTGTAGAGTTTGTGAAGTAAGGACTTGTAGAATAAGGCGTGTAGAGTTAGAAGCTTGGCTTTACGTGAGATCTGACAACTTTTTGATAGTGGGAACTGTGATTTAGACTTGGCTTCATTTCACATGAAAATGTTTTCGTTGGATTTCACTTCTTTTTGTAGTTTACTACAAGGAGTAATTTTATCGATTTTCACATCTCTCTTCAAAACTTGCGGAAGTCTCATACCAACTAACCCCTAGTTTTAAAGTTTAGGGGGAGATTTACTAAAAATCTTGAAATACGTGTTTTATAATATTTGTAATAAAGAGTCCCTTTATCAATTTTTGGACATCTAGCATCAATCTTTGCAAAAGTGTCAAACAAATTTTCATCCCCCAGTTTTAGGGTTTGGGAGTGGTTTATTAAGAATCCTGAAATTATGTTTTATTATCTATTACAACGAGTTCGTAAATCCATTTTTTGACTTCTGGCATCAAAAGTTTCGAAAGTGACATACAAATTTTCATCCCCCAATTTTAGGGGTTGGGGGCTGATTTATTAAAAATCCTGAAATACATGTTTTATTATTTCTAACATGTAGTCTTTTTATCCATTTTTAGACTTATAGCATAAAAATTTGTGGAAGTCTCATACAAGCTTTCATCCCCTATTATATAGGGTTGGGGGGTAAAAGAACAAAGTTTTAGATTTTTTCCTTTGTATATGCCTGATAGTCTACCTTGATGCCAAATATTAAGTTTCTAGGTCTTCTAGAAGTGGGTTAGGTTTTTGATCTATAAGTCAGTGAGTCAGTGAATCAGTGAGTCAGTGAGTGAATCAGTCAATGAAACCCGTTTTTAAACGTTAATATTTCATTAACCGTCAGAGCAAAGTTAGTGTTGTATTGTAGATAAGCTAAAGAACTTTAATAAATATGCAAAATTTCATATATAGGTTAATTAGTTTTCGAGTTATGAAGGGGTCAAAAGTGGCTCGTAATGGTTCGTGTAATATTACACAAGTCGCGTCGCCAGTTCCTTTTTTTTAGAGACTTGGCTGGACACGCTTCCGCGTGTCTAGATCTGGCAAGTGGAAGACTGTAATAGCGAGTTAGCTAATTCTTGAACGAAGTCTACACCTGATTCAGAGGATGCCAGAGGGCTGTACGACGCATACCGTGCAGCTCTTGCAGAACGCAATCAACTGCTAATTTAAAAAACAATTGTTAAGTAACTAAGCGACACACAAATCGGCGAATGGGAAGTTATGCGCAGAACGCTGCGCAAAAGCCCAAATATAGGTATGCGCGGGAACCAGAGAGACGAGACTCCGGGGCACATCCGCCCACCAACCTCATGCCTTACGCGCGCTTTCTACGCCAGTGCACACAATGTGTGCACTGGCGTAGAAAGCGCGTCATGCTCAATAATTATTAGCGAATAACGACGAAGTGTCATCTGCGGCTGACTTCTCCTCCGCCGATTTGTGTGGCGATAAATAACAAATTAATAAAAGAATCATATTCCAAAACAAATAAAGCAAATAATTGAATACTGTACACGGTAATGGCTTAAGCTCTATATGTTTTTGTATTATCTCCTTTGGTGGTGTATGTAAATCCACCAAACTGCATCAGATCTGTCAACCAAACTTCGTAGGTAGGCCTACATTTATGAAAAAAGATCAAAGTCGAAGACAAAATTGTTTATTGCAATTGTAAGACTATAAAAAGGCTAGTATAGTACAGTATATAAGCCAATCAAATGCTCTTTCTAATGAATTGTAGTTTTAATCAATCACTCAGTAGCTTATTCATCCATCAGAATGTAATGGCCTACCTGAATTCTTTTTTTTTTTCGCGACAGCACAACAAACCAACACTGCACACCACATCCTCTGCAACAGAGTGGTTTACAACTGGAAAAGGTTGCCTGGATGTAATCTCAGCAAGGACTATAAACACATATAAGAATAGACTGGATCTTTGGATAAAGAAGGAAAAAAATCCTTGACTGATAAATACTAATTTTATTCGACTCCGCTTGACTTAGGCACATCAGTTTATACTGCTCGCCTATAAACAAATAAATAAATAATCAAACAATACATTGCAAAGATAAACCTTGTCAAAGTTTAGGAGTAGAGGCTCGTGACGTCGCTTCTCTGTCAAAAGTCTATACTTTTGTAGTCTAGTCGTGTCGTTACGCGAAACTTTAACAGGCCATTTGTTTATAATTTTTTGGTTAAATTACAAAAGAAAAAATACGTGTCCAAAATTTTTTGATACTCTATCTGAGGGACTAATATTTTTTGAGTCATCTAGCCCATTGGATCTATTTTAACTTTTATACAACCTTAGGAATATAACTTTGGGAATGGAGAGTGAATTGTCACAACTTGCCGCGCCCATGTCTGTATTTGCGTAGGTGTAGCTAAACGTGAAGTTAACTAACTTCAAGTTAGTGCTTATTGATCTTTCTGTGAACTGCGAACGCTTGCTTATCTCTTAAATTGATAACGACAAATATTCGCCTCAATTAAAAGGTCAAACTTCGTCTTTTATCTATAGCTTTATGATGATGTTTTTGCTCATAAAATATAAATTCATGTTTCATTACATGTATGGATATAGATGGATCATTTATTTATTCGTTTATGTCTAGGTATATACATTTTTAATGTCTTGTGTCAACTGTCGTGTAATTACTACTAATACACGACGAGTACTTATTTTATTTAATATACGTATGGCTTGCATTTGTAGTCGTGCTTTTGTTTATGTATTTTTACCGAATTCCAAAAAAGGAGGAGTTACTATGTTCGTCTGTATGTTTTTTTTTTGTGTATGTTCATCGATATTTTCGCTAATAATTGTGAACCGATTAAAAAAATGTTTTTACTTTGAAAGAATATACTTCCGAGGTCCCATTTAAATTTTATCGAAATGGCTACGCCGTTTTTGATAAATCCACAAAAAACTTACATAGATGTCACATCGATTCGTGCTAATTATTCGAATTCTATACACGGTGGAAGTCGTTGTTGCTAATTTATGCGAAAAATAATTATTCAGTTACATATGGTGTAACCAATGATTAGATTATTACGCGATAAAAAAGAGCTTATATGTCACTTTCTTTTTTTTCACACAAGTATATCCATGAAAAAAATCAAGTCAACCGGTTTTCAGTTGCTGCCTTAATGAACAACAAACAATAACTAGTAAGATTAAGCTCTAGAATCAACTCTACCACGTCATAGTTGACCAAAATAAGGTCTGTAAAGTACAAATTGAATGTTATTACACCGCGCCGGCACATAATAATATGTGGTAGCATGGATGTGTTTGTATACAACATACTTGGATAATGTATCAGAGACAAATCACAACGAAGCGAGCATGACGTGGTGACATGTCATTGAACGGCCCGGCAACGTGGCAAAACTAAGTTCGTATAGGCCGGGTGGCCAGTCCTGGTGTCAGAGTTTTTAGGCCGCCTGAAGGCCTCCGACACGGTTAAATGATTATTACAACCGGGGCGTACAATTTAACGTATCATCCGAGCCACGGTAGCGCTCATTTGTAAATGCCACCTGCGGTCACCCATCCGAAGACTGACCGTGCTAGAGGTTGCTTAACTTTGTTGATCACTGACAGACACCTAGTCAAACTACGCTATAGGTAAGAGCTAAGATCGCTAACGCAACGGTCGATCTTGAATGAATGAGGGACATTGTTTAGAGCTATTTATCAGACGATTTTAATAATAAACACAAATTAAGGATAAAGATAAAGATATTCTTTATTGCTCTCAACTGTGTACAATTAGATGTTACAACAATATTAAGACGCATCAGCTTATCCTAGCGGACATGCATATTAAATGTAGTTTTGGTCTAACTAACAAGCTTTGTATGTTATCTTACACCACAAACTAAAGAGATATATATAAATATAATAACTATTACATATTCGAATCATATACCTATACTATTAATTCTATATTTACATTCAAGTTTCATCATTTAAAATTATGGATTTTGAACACAATACGACCTAGATCTGCGTAATGTAGGTATGTACCTATTTGCACTTTTATACCTATTAAATGTTTTATTACCGCACAGATAATTACGATCCTTAAAATCTGGTAGTTATGAACCATATATGTAAAACAAAAGCTCACTGTTTATGTCTTAGAAGTAAATTATATCAAAACGAGCACGAGGCGTTGTCGTGGCATTAGGAAGAACGGTAGCCAATTAGCGATACTACATGTGTAAATAATATTCATTTTCAGGATACTTATCTTGAAATACGAGATGCTTCGGATAATTTTGATAGAACGTCACTACGTTCGTTTAATCATCAATTATGAACCATATAAAACAAAAGCTCACTGTTTATGTCTTAGAAGTAAATTATATCAAAACAAACACGAGGCGTTGTCGTGGTATTAGATGACCCGGCGACTCGACGTTCGGTAATGAATGAATGGGGAGATTGTTGTACTGCTATTTATCAGACAAATTTTATAATATTTAGCAAGGTCGCTTAAACTTTTGGCATGGAATCATCAATATAGAAAGAAAAAATGCCAAGTCAATGCATGGGATGAAGCATTGTAAAATATTACATCTATTTATTTTGATTAGTGGAATTTCAATGAGTTTGTACGTATTTTTAGACCACCTGTTTTTCGGTGAAGGAAAACGTTGTAGAAGGTATTCAATAGCGTCTGTGAATACCGCATAGCATCGACCCGCGCTGAGCCACAATGGTGATGATAAAAGCACAATCGCTCTTCGAGATCTACAAACTAAGCTCTACTGCATTGTAAGTAATTGATGAAAATAAGGTCTGAAACTTTGATGACGTATCTGTATATGACAGATATGTAATTAATCTGAAAGCTACTTAACAAAATTTATCTCACCTCCTCGATCACTAAAATCCTTTGCATGTGATAATCATGATACAATCGCTCACGAAGTTCAAGAATCTGCTCAGCATTGGACTTCCACTGGTGAACATAAGCTTCCCCGATGGATTTTCAACAAGACCAGTTGGACGCCGCTTGTATCTAGCGTGTAAACTCTAATTAGAAGTTATCTTTACCGCATCAATTTGTAATATATGTAGTTTGTTTGTAAGTAAGTTCAATCACTCACAATAAGTAAGTTCGCTTAGGACGATGGCTAGCCCTGGTGTCACAGTTTTTAATTATTTGAAGGCCTCTGACATGGCTAAACTGATAATACAACACAATACAATTTAACATGTCATCCGAGCAATCGTAGATACAACCCGCGGTCACCCATCCGAAAATTGGCCGTGGTGAACATTGCGTAACTTAGTATAATCACAGATCATCGCATGAAATGCTTATTATGCCGTAGTATGAGTCACTTGGAGACAAAAGCTCGCTGTTTATGTTTCAGAGCCGAATAACGTCGAAGCGAGCACGCCGCGACGGCGTGAGATCGGATGACGTGGTGGCAGTATTATTATTGATACAGCAATTGCCGTAATATACGGCTATTGAAGCAGTGTTTCAGGAAAAATAAATAATACGGCAGACTTTTCATTTTCATATGCTCATAAACGGTAGTTTCAGACTTGCAGCAAAATGTTGTTTTATACTTTCGCTATTTGAACACATTATTATTGTGTACTAAATTTACGAGATAAATAAATACCTCATCATCCCGACGTTGCATCGATCGTGGTCACGGTTAGACTCCTGGTTTGAAGGTTAGGTAATTTTAGTGCGCGATTAGTCCCGTAGTACCTACATAATAATATTGCAGCAAAATGTCTTGGGGAACCCTGTATGTACCGTGTATATATGTAGGTACCTACAGGTACCTCTCCCCCCTAGGATAGCTTTTTATTTGCTTGATTGCTTGTTACTTTGCTGAACACGTTGGCTCCACTGGAGGAACCTAAGGATTTGCGATTTTGGCGCCTGCACGGAGAGTTAACGGCAATTTTTCCCCAAATACGGCAATTAGCAAGTAGAGATACGGCAGCCCAGAATTTTATGATAATAACACTACGTGGTAACGCCCGGCCTCGTCGTTCATTCATGACCATTATTATCATACAAAGTTGTTTTGCATCCTTACGATGCTTAGGCTTACCGATATATTGACATTCCTAATCACTTACTGAAGCTAACATAACAACTACGCAACGGTTAGGTTCTGCCATCGACTTGGCATTTTTTCTGTTTTCATATTGAAGGGTTTTGCACAGCTTGTAGCTAACTTCACAGCCTCCTAAAAGTTTGATTGGGTCTGTAGAAATTTATTGATCATAGAATGACACGCTTATGTACCTTTCACTATTTTTTGTTTTTAAATCTCTTATTTTGACGAAATAGACCGAAAAACGAAAATTGCAGGTTTATTCAATTTCAGCTGTTAAATCAATAGATAATTCATATTTTCGGTTTAGATATCAATGCTTGGCCAAAGCCTACGGCGGTGGCCAAATGCGGCTTTTTCAACCCGAGAACCCGGAGGCCTACCCGAGTAATCGTATAAGAGACCCGGGAGAGCCGAGGGACCCGGGAGAGCCAAAGGACCCGGGAGAGCCAAGGAACCCGGGAGAGCCGAGGGACCCGGGAGTGCCGAGGGACCCGGGAGAGCCGAGGGACTCGGGAGAGCCGAAGGATCCGATAAAGCTGAGGGACCCGGGAGAGCCAAGGGACCCGGGAAAGCCGAAAGACCCGAGAGAGCTGAGGAACCCGGGAGAGCCGAGGGACCCGGGAGAGCCGAGGGTACCGGGAGAGCCGAGGGTACCGGGAGAGCCGAGGAAGCCGTGAGAGCCGAAGGACCCGAGAGAGCCAAGGGACTCGGGAGAGCCGAGAGACCCGGGAGAGCCGAGGGATCAGAGTCAGAGTCGCTAGTGATACTATGAACACAAACATCAAACAAGAACATTTGGTTTGTACGTATGGACGGCATATTTGAACACGAACGCGAACAGAGTTCGAATCGAGTTCGCACACAACAGTCGTGAACTCTTATCCCAATGGCCATGGCGGCGCAGTTCGAAGAGGTCGATTTTGAAGTAGTGGAAAGTTTATTAGTGTTTCCAGTGATTCGCGAGATATTGTCTAAAGCGGATCGTAGATGGTGGGAAACAGTTTAGTACAAAATCGGTACGGATTAACGGTTACTATATTGAAACAGTGCTAAACGTTAAATTAAAAGATAAAGTCAAATTAAAAACATTAAGATATCAGACAAAAATTAACGATGTAGCATACTGCATAAAGAAATTAAAGTGGAGGTGGGCAGGCCATATGTTCAGAAATAAGAAAGAAAAATGGGCAAAAGACGTAACGGAATGGTGTCCAAGGCAATATAAAAGAAGGAAAGGAAGACAACGTCTTAGATGGGAAGACGATATCCGGAAAAAGGCAGGAGTTACGTGGAGAAGGGCGACTCAAAATCGGAGTGAATGGCAAGCTCTAGGGGAGGCCTTTGCGAATTCGCAAGACAATCACAGTACCGGCGACACATAATCAAAATTTATTTACCATATACCTATGTTTATAAGATTGTTAAATAAAGGCTATAATAATATTGAAACAGTACTTGTTGCATAACATTTAGAACATCTCTGTAAGAAATGATGCAATCAATGGGATTTTTACATTGAGTGGGAGACGACGACACTATCAAGTTCCATTGAGACCTTGATGTGACTTATCTATTCTTCGGGTGACCGGGTAAAATAAATATTATAGTATCCATCAGTTAGAAGTAAGATCAAAATATTGGACACGTATTTTTTTGTCAATTAAATAAGCGATAAGAATAAATGGCGTCAAAGGTCGGCAGTACCGGCTCTTGACGTCACTTTGATATGAAAAGTGTCGGTAGTGAAGACGTGACGTCACGGGGAACTTCAACTCAAATGTTTAATTTGCATAGAAAAAAATTAAGTGATTTTTTTTTAGGGTTCCGTACCCAATGGGTAAAAACGGGATCCTATTACTAAGACTCCGCTGTCCGTCTGTCCGTCTCGTCTGTCACCAGCTTGTATCTCATGAACGGTGATAGCTAGAACGTTAAAATTTTACAGATGATGTATTTCTGTTGCCGCTATAACTACAAATACTAAAAACAGAAAAAAATGAATATTTAAGGGGGCTCCCACACAAGAAACTTTTTTTTTGCTCGATATTAATAACGACAACAGGAAGATGCTTGAAATATGCACAGCATTATTAGTTATATTAAGTTGTATATTCCCTATAAAAATAAAATAATGAAATTAGAATAAAATATATTAAGGGGGGCTTCCATAATGTACGGAACCCTTAGTGCGCGAGTCCGGCTCGCACTTGGCCGATTACTTTAATACCTGATCGGAGATCTTATTTTCCAAATATTTTAAGCCGTCATTATAGAGCAGATTAGTCGATGGACAATTAATTAAACAGCGGGGCAATTCTGTCAACCGATCTTGTTACTAAGGTGACACGTTCATGAACCTGTCTCGTTTTTCTGACAGTTTTGAGCTGTCGGAACTGTCAGAAAAACGAGATAGGTTCAAGAACGTATCGCTTCAGTAAAGAGATCGGCTAACAGAATTGACGGGCAGGTTACTTGCATAGATTGTATTGCTATTCTTACAATAGTGTGTTCATCCTGTTCACGTACCAATGAGTTCTTTGGAACTTACGTACCTACGGATTTCTACACCATTGTCTTGTCGTAAAGAAACACATCATGTAGAAGCATGACTTGGCATTTTTTCTCTGGAGACTGCTAGAGCTGCTTACATTCCATACAAAAAATCAATGGATTTTGTACAAATAAAATGATATGTAATGGCAGTAATGATAAATAAGAGATATTTTATGTTAATACTCGTACATTTATTGCTAAAACACATGTACAAACTTTTTTATAGTGATCCCTGAACTTAGGCGATAAGGTCTGTGTTTCAGGGTTCTGAGCCCGAGTTTTAGACAAAATCAACTTCAATATTTGGTAGCAGATAGGAAAAATATACTTTTATAGCTAGGTTAAATATTAAGTGGTTGTATTACACAACAAATAAAAACAATACATTTTGCAATATGTCGAACTTTTTACCGACTTCCAAAAAAGTGAAAGTGTTCGTCTGTATGTTTTTTTTTTCGTGTGCATGCTAATCGATATTTTCGCCAATTGTGTACGATTTAACGATAAAAAAAAATATTATTACGAAAGGATTCAATTTCAGTTTTATCGGAATCGGCTTAGCCGATTTTAAGCAATAATGTACAATTGTACATGGATGCCACATAGATTCGTGCAAACTATTCGAATTCTGTACACGTTATAAAGTTTCTAAAATATCTTAACTCGTATTGGGCGTGGTAGATAATATCACCTTTTATGCTTAGAACTATCCAACAAAAACATTTTCATGTGAAATGAAGCCAAGTCTAAATCACAGTTCCCACTATCAAAAAGTTGTCAGATCTCACGTAAAGCCAAGCTTCTAACTCTACACGCCTTACTCTACAAGTCCTTACTCCACAAACTCTACAGCTTAGTCAATATATGTGAGTTGGCCGTTTCGTTACAACAAGAACTGTTTGTATAACAGAATTAATGAATTAATCTTCAATTTACGCCCATGCGCAGTTAGCGAAACAGCCAAGCCGCATATATTGACTAAGGTGTAGAGTTTGTGAAGTAAGGACTTGTAGAGTAAGGCGTGTAGAGTAAGAAGCTTGGCTTTACGTGAGATCTGACAACTTTTTGATAGTGGGAACTGTGATTTAGACTTGGCTTCATTTCACATGAAAATGTTTTTGTTGGACTTCACTTCTTATTGTAGTTAACAACAATTTAATCGATTTTCACATCTCTAGCTTCAAAACTTGCGGAAGTCTCATACCAACTTTTAACCCCTAGTTTTAAAGGTTAGGGGGAGATTTATTAAAAATCTTGAAATACGTGTTTTATTATATTTGTAATAAAGAGTCCCTCTATCAATTTTTGGACATCTAGCATCAAACTTTGCAAAAGTGTCACACAAACTTTCTTCCCCCAGTTTTAGGGTTTGGGGGGTGGTTTATTAAGAATCCTGAAATTGTGTTTTATTATCTATTACAACGAGTTCATTTATCCATTTTCTGACTTCTGGCATCGAACGTTTCGAAAGTGACATACAAATTTTCATCCCCCAATATTAGGGGTTGGGGGCTGACTTATTAAAAATCCTGAAATACGTGTTTTACTATTTCTATCAGGGAGTCTTTATGTCAAATTTTAGATTTATAGCATGAAAATTTGTGGAAGTCTCATACAAGCTTCCATCCCCTATTATATAGGGTTGGAGGGTAAAAGTTCAAAGTTGTAGATTTTTTTCTTTGTATATACCTGATAGTCTACCTTGATGCCAAATATCAATTTTCTAGGTCATCTGGAAGTGGGTTAGGTTTTTGATCTAAAAGTCAGTGAGTGAATCAGTAAATGAAACCCCGGTTTTTAAACGTTAATATTTCATTAACCGACAGAGCAAAGTTAATGAAATTTTTTTTTGTAGATAAACTAAAGAACTTTAATAATTGTGCTTAATTTCATATATATAGGTTAAATAGTTTTTGAGTTAAGAAGGGGTCAAAAGTGGCTCGAAATGGTTCGTGTAATATTACACACGTCGCGTCGCCAGTTCCTTTTTCTTAGACTTGGCTGGACACGCTTCCGCGTGTCTAGATGTTCAGCAGTGTTGTTAGCAGTGATAGTAATGGTAAAGAGATAACAGTGGTAAAAGCAGCTCTTGAAATCATATCAGCATATTATCAGAAATTACATAACGTTGAGCTAGGTCATGGAAGAATCTACACGAGTCACGACTATTATACCCGCGGTAACTGCGTCGTATTTTTGTGGCATTAAACTTGTCTGGCTGATTGTAATTAATATTTGCGGAGTGACGTTAGAGCTACGGCTGTGTGCACGGACACAAAACAGCTAGGATTCAGAAGTTAAACTTCATACAAATCGCACCTAAAAAATCGCACATATCACTACATAAAGAATATGGTAAGAGTAGTAATAGTCTTTAAAACTATGCAACGGATTTTGATGCGGTTTTTTTTTAATAGATATAGTGATTTAAAAAACCGCATCAAAATTACACCTGTGCAAAACCGGGGCGGGTCGCTAGTTAAAAAAACTATACTTTGTACCCGTGATCATTCAAGGGTTACAAAGTGTTATTGTTGCAAAGTGCAGGAACTGTCAGAAGTTTATAGGTATGTTTATCATTAGGAACAATTTTTACAATGACCAGTCCAGTCAACTACCCTTTTAAACTTTGAACGTATACGAAACCTCGAGGAACGTATATCTACGGAACTTTGACAGATTGTATGGAGTTTCCGCAAAGTGGCGTATACGTCCTAGCCGTTCGAAAGCCAATAAAAGATGCCCAGATTGCCCAGTGTTGTTTGTATTTGTAAGTCGAGGGCGCGTTGTATGAAGGTGAACTTCTGTTCTTTCGGTATTTTATGTTTCGGGTGCATTAAAATGGCTAGCATTTGGACAAGTTCAAAGCCCCCTGGCCTTGAACGAGTAGCCGAGACGGCGGAGTTATAAACAACAGATAAGGACGGCACCGAATATTTGCAATTCGATGAGTTTTATGTATTTAGATACCTAATGTTTTCGACGATATTTAAGATATAAGTTACTTTGTTATGTATGTATATAGATAGTTAGCGTTTTCGGTGATAATTTGACCGATATTGTATGTAAATGTAATTAGGTACTTTGTTTTAGGTTGTTCATTATCTAGTTTCGTAATGTTGTATAATGTATGCACTATTTTAAGACACTATTTAAAATAGTACATAAGATAGCTATTGACAATAATATTTATTGTATACCTATCGATTAATATATTTTCGCTCCCCTTCGTGGGTAGGCCTACGTCCTGCAGTGGACTTTTAAAAGCCTTTTTACAGTACATATACTTTATATTTTAAGTATACCCTTTCGAACCATTTATTTCATATTTGAACATGGTCAACCTTAAAAACTAAACACTCAACCCATCTCCGACCATACCCGGCGCAAAAGAGCCCAAAATGCTGGCCGCATTACCTCGCTGGATGGCGATGGCCAACCTTTGCGCCAAGTACGAGCCGGAGCGGGAGTCACTTGTCTTCTCCCTTAGCCTGCGCCCGATTTCCCCAATTAAAGCTTTAGCCTCACTACCCCAACAAACACATACATATTTTAAGACATTATTTGAAACAAACAAAACTATTAAAACTTACTGTTTATCTAATAATGTTGTATCTACATAAGCATGAGTATGACCAATGTTCAGCAATCTATGGTAAGGTCGAGTACAGTGTTGCACTGCAAAATACAGGGACCACAGAGCTATTACAACCAGAAGGATAATTGGGCCCAATTATGAAGGTGCCATCGTAAATTTAATAGCAACGTAAAAAGTGTTCTCGAATGCCTAAAGTGCAAAAGAAACAGAATATTCTAAATTACTATTATAATTACGAAGGGGAATTAATGAAGGCGCTATGCCTTTATAATTGAGCCTAATGTGGTCGATCGAGTAAATCTGAAGGAGATGCATTGATTTAATATAGCAAGAGTTAGAAAGAGACATGAAAAATATCTCGATTCAGTGGCTGTTAACGGGTTTTTTTCCTGATATCAAATTCCAAGTCATATTTGACAATTTTACAGCTCTGGGTAAGATTTTCGATACATTTTTGTGGTTGAGAATGGCCACAAGTGATAACAGCGCTATCTCTCTGGTATCTCTGTGGCAGGAATTTTCAGAGGTATGTGCAATGTGTCTCTCAAAGACCAATGCATCCATCCTAAGGGACGTCCACTGCTGCCCATAGGCCTCCCCTATGGATCTCAAGACCAGTTGGAAACGGCTCGCATCCAGCGCAATCCTGTGGCTTTGGTGAGGTCATCTGTCCACCTAGTGGGTAGCCGTCCTACGCTGCGCTTACCGATCTCCACTCTCACTCCCACTTTTGAACCCCATCGGTCATCAGTCCTCCGTACTATGTGCCTTTCCCACTGCCATTTGAAATTGCCAATCCGCTGGGCTATGCCGGTCTCACATGGTTGGCTTAAAGTGTCGGTAATATTGAAATCACACATTATTATGAACAATTTATACTATGAATCCAACTCCAAAATCTCGAAATAAAAACAGCTGGTACGTACATTTCATTGACTCCCGACAAAATGTTTGGAACTGTTGTTGTTTTGGCAATTTCGGAGTTGGCATCATAGTAAAAGTAGTTTAAAAAATTAAAATGTTCGCATTTTACAAAGTTTTATCCTAGACATATAGGTAGATAGTGTTAAAGCTTAGACATGATGATTTAAAAAAAAAATTAAAAAATTGTCCGTCAGATAGATTATTGAAAAATATTAGACACGTAATTTTTCTTTTGTCAACTAAACAAAAATTGATGAAGAGGTAGCCCGTTAAAGTTCCGCGTGACGTCACGAGTGTCATACAAATGTACCTATAGACATTCGTGAGAGACGTCACGACCCACTCCTAAACTTTGACAAGGTTTATCTTTGCTATTTGTTGTTTTATTGACATACTAGCGACCCGCCCCGGCTTTGCACAGGTAGGTGTATTTTACATATAAACCTTCCTCTTGAATCACTCTATCTATTAAAAAAACCGCATCAAAATCCGTTGCGCAGTTTTAAAGATTTAAGCATACATAGGGACATAGGGACAGAGAATGCGACTTTGTTTTATACTATGTATAGTGATGATGAAGAAAAAAATACGTGTCCAATATTTTTTGATAATCTAACTCACGAACTAATAATAATAATGATTTTTTTACCCAGTCGTCATGCCTATTATTTATTAGCTGCTAACAAAATATCTACCATATATTTATGGATTTTAATATTTTATTATATTTTATGACATGTAATTGTTTAATCTAATAAATTACCAATAAATATGTTAATCTGTTTATTTTGTTTGCATTGATTTGTTCCCTTTGTACCCAGTTTCGTTCCATGACATTATTTATGCATTAATTATTATCCATACAAAAAAAAGTACTTTTGAATTCATATATTTCCATTATTATTTTAATATTTGCAATTCGATTTGCGTGTTGTATACTTAGATATCTAAAGCGTTGGGCTTTTAAGTGATAGCCTTGTTGACTGAAGATAAGGTTACAATATTCATTTTCTTTTGATTTGTTGCTTATCGAGTTGTCATAACATAATATTATTTATGCATTATTGATAAAAATGTTTACCATTTGATAACGTATTTTTTGTTAAGTATTTGAAACGTAAACAAAACTTTTAAACAGTACACGAAGTCTATTCTAGTCAAAGCACAGATTATACTTAGGTATTCAATGTACTTACCCATAGTAGGTACTTAGTAGGTACTTACTCAAAATTACGACCAGGGGCCTTACTGTGTAAGCGCTCTGACGTTCGGCTTCGTTTTCCCTCCAGCTCGCTCTCGTGGCGTGAGTAACAGGCGCGAGCAGGAGAAAAAGCGAAGCCGAACGTCAGAGCGCCTACTCAGTAAGGCCCCTGCTTTTTCTATGGGGCCAACCTAGAAATAGGGAAAAGTAAAGTGCGAGTCGGACTCGCGCAAAAAGAGTTCCGTACCGTATGGAAGGCCCCTTAATATGTTTTATTTTAATTATTTATTTTTGAAGGGAATAAACATCTTAATATTATGTGAATATTTCAAGCATCTTCCTGATGCTGTTATTAATATCGAAAAACAACACGGTTCTTGTATGGGAGCCCCCCTTAAATATTTAGTTTATTTTAATTTAACTATTTTTTAAAAGCGAATGTTTAACTATAAATTCTGTGAATATTTCAAGTATCTACCTGTCACCGTTATTAATATCGAGCGAAAAACGGCAAAAAATTCAGGTTTGTTGTATGGGAGCCCCACTTAAATATTTAGTTTTATCAATTTTTAGTATTTTTGGTTATAGCGGCAACAGAAATACTTCATCTGTGAAAATTTCAACGTTCTAACTATCACCGTTCAAAAGATACAGCCTAGTGACAAACAGACAGATGGACAGACGGATCCGGAGTCTTAGTAATAGGGTTCCGTTTTTACCCTTTGGGTACGGAACCTTAAAATCGGCGGTTTCATATTAGAAGTTCGTTGACTTACGCTACTATTTCGCGAATTCGGGGTTGCTCCTTAATTGAAGTTGGTTAAAATGACGAGTACAATGATATCCTATGTACTTAGAATATATCTTTCGTCTAGAGAAATGCCCTGCAGTATCTACGTACAGTTGGTGACTTCCACTTTGCCCCTCCAAGCCGTCCAGAAGTGGGACATAGTCCACTACTTCATTTTTTGGAGTGGAAGCTGCCCCACTCTTAGAATGGATTAAAAAAGATTGCGAGACTTTAAAATGTAGTTCTTATAGCTATTAAAAAAAACCTTTTTTTTTTAAACCAGCTTTTACTGAACAAGTACTAGCCAAAACGAATAAACCGAAAGCCGAAACTCGTTAGGGTTGCGTCGTTTCATTACCTAGAGTTCCTAAGACCTGGAAGGTTCCAGCTCCATTATCTTAGTTACCACTGAAAGACAAACTACTCACCAAGACCATTCAAATAAACCCAAACTCGATGAGTTTGTGTCGTTTCATTGCTAATTTCCTTTGGCCACCTTCCAACTCCATCATCAGATCAGTACCATGTCATCATAATATGGCATTGTCACGCGATTTGCACATGTATGCAAAATTTCAGTTTAATCAGTGACCGGGAAGTGGAACAAATTTAACTTGCAAGATTTGATTACAGACCTACTGACAACGGAACAGGTGAATCTAAATAAAAGCTTGTAAAAAGGTTCAAATTAGAAATCTCTCAGGAAATAGGAAAGCCGACTTCGTAGGTTTCGTTTTATAAAAAAAGCGACTCTACTGTGTTTAAAACTGTAGCAAACTGCGTGTAGGGGATGAACGAGTCATGTCCAAGGCGGGCGTGGACCGGGCCCGGACGGGGCATGGACTGGGCCCGGACACATAAAATGTAAGGGGCCCGCTTCCATGCCCGGTACGGGCGCTATCCGGGCTCAGCCCGTACATTGCCCGTTTTAATATACCTAAATCATTCCTACAACTGTGTCTTAACTCTAAAGTTAAACACATTTCGATTAGGTTAGGTTCAGGTCTAACCACAGAATACCAATTAGTAAGTACCACGTTTAAGAATAGTTTTTATTGTAATTTTATTCAGCGATATGCGCGTGCGACCGACGGCGGATGACGCGAACATGCATAGCAGTGGGGGGCCGCGAAGGGGCGGAGATATTACTAACGCGAATGAATTTAGGATTCCAGTCAAAACTTTAGGTACAGATATCTTTGAAATGTATTATCGCCAACTAGGTATTTTTAACTTTTGCCCTGATGCCGGGGCACTAGAATACGGCATCGGTATCCCCTGCCTGTAGTAAGAGCTAACTAAAAGGGGACCTCTGGGCTCGTGGGTGGTCAGAGTTGGGGCTCTGACCATCCACTCAAACGGACCCGAGGAGGACGGCAGCGTGTGTGGCAACGCTATCGTAGAGGACCGCACAAGCCTGGTTCTACTACTAGGCGAGTGGTCACACAAAGCGCTAGGGCACCGGTGCGTTCCTTTTGGAGATCCCGGAGCTCCCAAGAGGGCACAAAGGCTGGCCACCGAGGGGGTTTTAGTAGGTACAATCCTACATAACCCGACTGCACCCCAAAGCAGTTGGGCATCTTTCGAAGATTTACGCCTTGTAAAAAAAGGTATTTCTAACTTTAAATTTGCTACAGAATTTTTATATTAAGTAATTATATATTCTTTGTCAAAAATAGCACCACCGACATCAATCATCACAATCTATAGGGTTATTCAGAACTGGTGTACTAAGTCGAAAGGAGGTGATTCAGACCATCATTATTAACAACTTTTGCTATGGGACCAACTCGGGATTCGAGAAAGAAAATCAACTGTTCCATACAAAAATTGCTACTCGAAATCAACAAAATGTATGGAACACCCGATTCCGGCTTGACCCCATAGTAAATGTTGTTCATAATGGTGGTTTGAATCATCGCCTCTCGGTTTATTACACCAGTTCAGGATAATTCTTTATAACAAGAGTAGGTACCGCGCCGTGGATAGATAACTGTCGGCTCTGTAGGCAGGACCTAGTCTTATTATTACGGCTTCGTTCCGGACACATTCCATTGAATATGTTTGCCCACCTCATGCGCAAGACCGATTCGCCGCTCTGTTGCGACTGCTTGAGAATAGAAGATACCTACCATATTTTGATGGAATGCGTCCGGAACGAGGCGCCCAGACGCCTGTTATTCCAGTACAGTTCCATTGGTTTATGTAATTCGTATTTAGCTCAACCTACATCTGATGAGACAAAGAAGATACTAGCCATGGTGAAAGCAGGTCTAGCTAATAGGACTAATTTAGTGTAAATATTTAATATGTAATTGTTTCCCCTACTAGTGCGACATTTTCGCTATGCGAAAAAGCACTTTAATAAAGATTAAAAAAAAAAAAAAAAAAAAAAAAAAGTAGGTACAGTCCCAGAAAGCCAAGTTTGCTCACGCGTTTGTACAAGCTTGCTAACTTGCAATGATTGCAAATTTGATTGATAAATGACCTAGATTTCCAATCTGAAGTGGCTGATCATTGGTCAGATGCTTTAATTGCTCTTCATTACACTGATTGAATTCATATAGGTACACTAGCTGCCCGTCCCGGCTTTGCCCGGGGGTGAACAACCCTTATCACTCAGGGGTGTGAAAAATAGATAGTAGCCGATTCTCAGACCTACTGAATATGGACTACTGGAATATAAAATTTGGTAAAAATCAGTAAAGCCGTTTCGGAGGAGTAAGGTAACTAACATTGTGACAAGAATTTTATATATAAGAAAGAAGAAGAAGATAAAGTTTCGGAGGAATAAGGTAACTAACATTGTGACACGAGAATTTTATATATATGTAGGTATGAAGAAGATGTAAGACAGAGTAAATCGGGCATAGGGTACCTCAGAATCTGGCTTTAGTTCTGAGGGGTATACTACCTGAAGCCAATATTAAAGTTGGATCATCTCCGCCCTCAATTAGAATGTCGTTATTGGCGATTGTGAACCGCGAACTTTAAATGGCCATACAATAATTATTTTTCACAAAAATTCCATAACTAACCGTATATCTACAGATTTCGAATAAGTAGTTCACAGAGATCGATGTAGTAATTTTCACATTATTGTTGATTTATCAAAAATGGCTCAGCCGATTACGATAAAATTCCAAACAAAATAAGAATTATCAAAATCGGACCACTTTGTAAAAAGTTATGCGTGGTCAAACAGAAAAAAATTATTCGCGTCGTCTTGTAAACCTCCTCCGTTTTGTCGGTTAAAAACAACAACTTGTTATCTACCTCTAAATATATTCCGATTCGAGTTTTTTTTAAGGAACCAACACTTTAACCGCTAGGTTTAAAGGTCTTAGTTTTTACAGTTTTTTATACGACTTTCCAGTTATAAGCCTCTATAAAAAGCTATTTTTACACAATTTACAAACTTGGCAATAGGGTCATCCATCCATCAGCCATAGGACGTCCACTGCTGGACATAGGCCTCCCCTATGAATCTCCAATAAGACCGGTTGGTAGCGGCTTGCATCCAGCGTGATCCTGCGGTCTTAATGAGGTCATCCGTCCACCTTGTGGGTGGACGTCCTACGCTGCGCTTGCCGCTTGCCGGTGCGTGGTCTCCACCCACGCACCGGCAAGCGCAGCGAGAACTTTTCGACCCCATGCAATGGCAATAGAGTAAGTGTACAGAAACTAAAAATAAGACATACAAGCATGTAATATTTGTTACTCAAGCATTTGACACCAAAAACAACATTTTGTTACAATTTAAGGTAGTGAAAAGAGTTTTCTTCCGGAACGTAAATTCTATCAAAAATGTACCTAAAATTCTCTCAAGCTGCAACAGAAAACGAGAAAACCGGGGTCCAATTACAGTTCTCTTAATTACTCCTCGAATTCCTAGCAAGGTCTGACAAGTCTTTTTCCTAAATGGCAGACAGTAGGCCCAATTATAAAGGCGCCATCGTAAATTTAATAGCAACGTAAAATAGTGTTCTCTCTATCAAATGCATTTAGTTAAAAATAAACAGGGCTACTCTAATCTGCTATTTTAATTACGATGGCACCTCTTAAATTGGACCTAGTGATTCGGTAGGACGTGGTAATCTAGTGACAGTGACACCCGCCTAACAACCGTGAGTTCATGGGTTCGAATCCCGATCCCGTACTTACCAATTAGTTCCTCGAGATTGAAGTACTAAATTTCACACGACTGGCTAAAGAATACATTGTAAGGCAACCTGCATACGTACGAAGAAATTCCATGACGTGTGTGAATCCACCAACTTACACTTGGCCAGCGTTGTGTAATGACCATATCACTCTTCGTGGGTAGGCCTACGTACTTCAGAGGACTATAAATAATCTGTGACAATTCCAACTCTCTATAGCTATTACGGTTCATGAGATACAGCCTGATGACAGACAGACAGACGGACAGACTGAAAGATGGACAGCGAAGTCTTAGTAATGGTCCCGTTTTTACCTTTTGGGTACGGAACCCTAAAAAGGCTGGTACAGGTATATGAGTATACCGATCCTCTCTTTCTTACGTTCATCATTCATGAGACTATCTCTAGAGCGAGATGTCACGAAAGTAAAAAGTTAATACCAAAAAAAGTACACTTTCACTGCTGAAAACACAAACGTCTGTGGTTTCGATTCTTACGCCCCGCGGCTACTACACACGCCAGGCGTGGTGCGGTAGCGTCTTCCACGCGCCTTGCGTGTGCGTTTTAGAATTAGCAGGCACCTTACAAAAAGTACCTCAGCAGTGAAAGTGTATAAATTAGTAGGTATAAGCCAGGTGGCTAGGCTAGTGTTAGAGTTGCTAAGTCGTCTGAAGACCTCTGACATGACTAAAGCTGAGGGCTAAAATAAATAAGGGTTAAAATAACTGGGTTCCACAATTTAACGTGTTCTTTAAGTCATCGTCATCATCCACAGCCTTCTTTATCCCACTGCTGGGTACAGGCCTCTCTCGTATAGTGCCATCTGCCTCGGTCCTTTGCCAATCGTGTCCAGGTTCCCCGATATTGACGATATCGTCGACCCACCTTGCTGCCGGACGACCCACACTCCGCCTACCGTGTTTAGCCACCACTCTGTTATTGCCTTGCTCCACCTGTCGTCACTTCGTCTTGCCACGTGTCCTGCCCAGCCCAGCTCCATTTGAGGTTCGCTACGTTACTACAAGTTCGCTACTTAAGTCATGATAGTACTTAAATATCGCCTCGGTTACCCATCCGAAGACGGACCGCGTCGAACGTTCCTTAACTTTAGTGATCGCTATCTATCTATACACCTAGACCAACTACGCTGTGAGCGGCTGAGCGCTACTATAATAATAATTAATATACGCAGGCAGTTTATATCACCAAAGTTATTTAGTTTAGATTAGATTCTGAATAGGTATTTGTTTACGCAGATTAAAATGAAATTGTTTTTAAGTATAAATAATATATAATTTATTGTCGCTATAAGAGAATCAAAAAATAAATTAATAATACTGTACAGTGTATCCGTAAGGTATAAAGGTGTGTTAACGCTTTACAAAAAAATGTCTCGAGGTATAAGTAATAGCCTAGTCGATTATGTACCAAGAGAACCAAGTGGTGTCTTATGTCACGGGCGACAATTGGACCCTGAGCGTAGCGAGGGACTCTATAGTTAACTCCCGAGCGCAGCGAGGGAAATATTTAGAGTCCTGAGTGAATCGAGGAGTTCAAGTCGCCTAAGACGAAGACAAACTTGGTTCTAGAGGTCCATACTCTACTTTTCATACATCCTGCGAGATAACATAACCCCAACAATATGAGTATACGTCATTAATTCACTAAGTGTAGGTACTCATTAGGCAACTCGGTATTGTTCACAATAAATTAAAACAAATTAGAATGTACCTACTAATTTTCATAGAATCGCACACAATTTAAAAAAAAAGAGAATGAAAATACCTACTACTTGAAAAAAAATAAGACCTGGCCAGCTCGATTATCATAGCCTAAACGGGCATTGCAAAGAGGTTTTCTATTATATAAAAGGCTTCGCTGAGTGACTGACTGACAGACAGCCTACAGCCCAAACCGCTAAAGATACGAACATGAAATTTGGAACAAAGATACATTGGACCACGTAATGGAGCACTAAGAACGGAATTTTGAAAAATCGACCTCTAAAGGGGTAAAACGGGCCCTTTTCGTTAGTATGTAACTTTTTATTCCCTTTACCGATTGACTTGAAACTTTGTATACATGCTACTCAAACAAAATAAAAGTTACGTTTGTTCCTGTTTTCCGAATATTCCTTATCTAAGGGGTCAAATTGGGTCCCAAAGTTGGTGAAAAAAGCGTCTATTACATCCAACGAGCTGAACGGTTATGGATGAAATCTGGTATGGAGGAAGCACACAACATGTTTCAACACAGGAACTATTATTATCCCGGAAGTTCTATGGGGATCCTTAGGGATAGCCAAAATTAATCAGTTTAGGCTACAACCCAATCCGCTAAAGATAGAGACTTGAAATTTCGAACATAGGTACAATGTACAACGTAATGAAGCACAAAGGACGAACATTTCGAAAAATCGACCGCTAACGGGGTAAAACGGGCCCTTTTCGTTTCCATTTAATTTTTTACTACCTTTACCGATTGACTTAAAACTTTGTATATATGCTCTACAAAGAAAATAAAAGTTACGTTTCTTCCTGTTTTACCGAATTTTCCTTATCTAAGGGGTCAGATAAGTTCCCAAAGTTGGTGAAAAAAGCATCAATAATTACATCAGACGAGCTGAACGGTTATAAATGAAATCTGGTAGATATGTAGGAAGCACACATGTTTCAATACAGTAACTATTTTATCCCGGAAAATATATAGGGTTTCTTAGCAATAGCCAAAATAATCAGTTATAAAGCTAAGATAAAAGAGGTAAATGAATTCTAACGAAATTTGGTACGACGCTAGACAATAACACAAATTACCACTTGGGGTACTGCTATCCCGGAAAATTTCAGTAGGTCCTTCAGGATATTAATTTCCTAAAAAAAGAACTAAATGACTGTTCGAAAACCTATGCAATATTGTTTGAAAATAGCCCACCCTTTTAACTAATATATGACTATTAACGTCCTGGGATAAGTCCCGGATTCCTTGTCTAACGCTAGACCAAACATCCTATATAAGCGTGAAAAATAACTTGTTCGCGTTTTTTTTAAACGTAGTGAAAATATCTAGAATTAAATTGAGATAATTTAGATCCATCAATGGGGGCAAAATGGGCCCCTAATAGTTTATGAACGATTTTTTTTTGTGAGCTAATAGACTTGAACTTAGGGTACATACGGATCATTAACTACTTACTTTACTATGGGGCCTACCCTGAAAAAGCGAAAATTACCTATTCTTTACATGTTGTCGCGGGTCGATGAATTTTTTGTGTTGAACAGCTAATTTTATTTACGTGATTTCTGGGTTGGTACCATAGTAAAAGTTAGTCAAATGATGAGTATAATGGAATCCTAGAACATGCCTGTCGTCTATGTATTTTTCAAATAAAATGTACCTTCTTATGTGCTACTTTTTCGTCTGTACTTGGTCAGAGAATGTCTGAAAGTCCTACAAGTGTCTCGATCACTTTTGACCGCGTAAACGGTTTTGGGCGAGATTATCATTGGGTTCAGAATAATCGAAATTAAATTTCTAATTACTTAATTGAAACATGATGAATACCTGTACTGGCCTTTTTTAGGGTTCCGTACCCAAAGGGTAAAACGGGACCCTATTACTAAGACTTCGATGTCCGTCTGTCTGTCTGTCACCGGGCTTTAACTCATAAACCGTGATAGTTAGGCAGCTGAAATTTTCACAAATGATGTATTTCTGTTGTCGCTATAACAAAAAATACTAAAAATAGAATAAAATAAATATTTAAGGGACATACAACAAAATACACGTGATTTTTAGGAGTTTTTTTGCTCGCTATTAAAAACAGCAAGAGGAATGGTCTCCCATACGGTACGGAACCCTTTGTACGCGAGTCCGACTCGCACTTGGGCGATTTTTAATAGTCCACCACTGAACGTAGGCCTACCCACGAAGGGTGATTAAGCCATATCCATCACGCTGACCGAGCGCGGGGGTTGCTGAGTTCACATACGACATCGATTTTTCTCTAAGGACGTGCCTATGCAGGTTGCTTCAATGTTTTCCATCAATGAAAAGCCAGTAGTATGAAATTCCGTACATAAGTTTCAATGAGCTCAGTGGTCTGACAAGGATTAGGAGACATGACATGCGAATGGAGTTGGATAAAATTTGGTATACGAGTGGGAAACTACATGGGTCAACTCATGATCGAGCAATATATCGAAAAATATTCTTTTCTCGATATAAAAAATCAGTAGGTACATTAAAATATAACTTTATTAAGTATTTATTTTATGACAAGTTATAACATAACGCGGTCCAAACCGTGGGCTATTAAAGTCAAAGAACATTTATTGTTGAACTGTGTTACATTGAGATCTAATCACAAAAATATTGAATTATCAGTTAAGTCCAATATGGCCATAAAATAATCATTAGAACATGAAAAAATTATACAATCATTATTATTAAATTTATTTCGAATATTTTGCAAGTTATCATCTAAAAATTGTCGAACTCCATAATAAGCTTTAGACACAAGTAAATTTAAGCAAATACTGAGACAAAGCAGGCCAATCCGTGGACTAATTATTATCCTTGCATGTAATACGACAACGTGGGCTAAACTAAGAGCTATTATTAAAAAAAGTACTAAGACAACGCGGGCCAAACTGTGGGAAATTACCATATAAAGTAAGTACTAAGAAAATGCGGACCAAACGCGCGCCATTATCATTTTAAGCAAATACTATAACGACGCGGGCCAGACCATGGGCTATAATCATTGCAAACAATACGACAACGCAAGCCATACGGCAGGCTATTGTAATTTTAAGCAAGTACTTAGACAACGCGAGCCAAGCTACGTACAATAAATTACCATATTAGCAAGTACTAAAAATGCGCAGGCCAAACCGCGACCTATTTATCATTCTAGCTAAACACTGGGACAATTAAGGCCAAACCGTAGGCAATGCCTATTACTTGAAAAGATAATGCCTACTAAGCATTATCTTTTCAAGTAATACGTTATACGACAATGCAGGCGAAACCACGAACTGTTATTATTTTAAGCAAGTGCCAAGACAACGCGAGCCAACCTGTGGCTTATTATCATTTTAAGCAGTTACTCGAACAAAGCGGCCAGACCGTGGGCTATTATCATTGCAAGTAATACGACACCGCGTGCCAAACGGTAGGCTTTTATAATTTAGAGGAAGTATTAAGACAACGCAGGCTAAGCTGCGTGCTATTAATTACCATCTTAAGCGAGTACTAAGAATACGCAGGCCAAACCGCGACCTATTATCATTTTAGCCAAATACTAAGACAATTCAGGCCAAACCATAGGCATTATCCTTGCAAGTTATACGTTATACGATAATGCTTTGCTAAACCACGACCTATTATTATTTTAAGGAAGTGCCAAGACAACGCAAGCCAACCGGCAGCCTTTTATAATTTTAAGCAAGTACTAAGACAAACGCGGGCTATTTTCATAAACAAGTACCTGTCTACTAAGACAACGCGGGCGAAGCCGCGGGTTTTAAGCTAGTATTCTATAAAATCGAACTGATACGGGCAACAAAGAGGTTTTATTCTGTGAAGTCAAGTAGAGCCTCCTTACAATGCCAGTTGCCGTACAATGTAAAGAGGTTATATTTGATTTTGCAAAATGAAACCTCTTTACGATGTCCTTAAATGTTCTAAGTTGAGAGATTTTCATTTAAATTAGATGTTTCATATTTAAATCACTTTAACCCCTAGGGAGTTTCATACAAATTATTGAGCTGCCATAACCCTCGAGATTGTGTTAAGATAATAATGACTTGTTTTAAGTTGAGATTCTATGACATATAATAGGTCATTTTTGAGCAGGTGGTAGAAAACATTTTTACCGTGTTGTGAACACATCCATAGGTCATGTACCTATCCATAATTCTATAATTCTTGTCGGTACATATATTTTATTTTATTATTTGTTAACTATTTTTATGTAAGTTGGCACTTACTTAGATAGAGCTTTATGTTCTGAGTTTAGCTATACCGGTGGAGCTTCAGCTCTCCTTTACATTAAATGAAATCACATAGTTGGCCTTCTGTTTTTTGAAGTCTTCGGCATATTTTGAATTTAATAAATAAAACTATTTACATAGTTGTGACTAATTTTCTAAAGCATCGTTTTTGGCGCAAACTGTAGCTAAACAGTGATACAAGCTATTTTGACTAATGTCCAAAAACCTAAGCCAAAAACCCGCCTACAATTCTAATACTAAACTTATTAACTTTTATGTTTGCGGCGTTGGTTATAACCCGAACCATTTCGTGACAATCAAAAATAACAGTGGTACAATAAAAGCGATAAAAATTGTAGACCATAGTAAACGTGCGGAAGAAGTCTTTTCTGTTGAATCGTTTGACGATATTACTGGTAAATCTGGATCTTCAGAAATTTCTTCGGTATAAGATTCGTCGTCTCTAACCAGCAATTGAGAAAACTTTTCAGTCAAGAAAGTGATAATCATAGAAAACTTGAATGATGATTTCTCTGACTTATGTGAGGCAGAATCTGAATACGGATCAACAGAACAAAAAAAGCAAGTACAAGTAAAAGAGAAATTATGTAACACTGGCGATAATGATGATTGTCTTTTATCAGACGAATAACGTGAAGCTTTTGATGTTGATGAATTGTGACTTCTTAAATTCGCCCACCACTGGAAATCATCCAGTGCTTCTTTTCTTAACGTCGTTGGTGGTGATGACTCCAAAGTTGGGTCATATTCTGCGTCATAATATGGTTTTAGCCACGCCCATGGATCGTTTTCTGTCGATTTTGTTGGAGATGACCCTTTGTGTTTAGAATTTTCCATCATAACCCGCGTCAGCCAGTTTAAGATATCGTCTGAAAATAAATAATAGGTGACATACGTATTACACACGGTCTCTGACCCAAAATTAAGCAAAGCTTGTGATATACCTGCAAGAAACTGATATACTACATATTATACATATTTTTAAATACTTATGAGATAACAACTAATGACATCCAGACACAGAGCAAACAATTATGTTCACCACAAAATTGCCCTGGGTAGAAATCGAACACACGCCTCTTTGACTTAGGAGTCAGGGTGACCAACCACTGAGCCACCGAGTCAGTCAAAAGACTGTTCACAGTTTAGGCTTAGTTCAAAATTAAATGAGAGTTCAAAATTGTAATGTAAGTCGCTACATGGTCATATTCTACTTCTCCTCATTTCATCATCGTCGTCATTATCGTGGACATCTTTGTGGCTTTTTAAGGGTTCCGTACCCAAAGGGTAAAAACGGAACCCTAATACTAAGACTCCGCTGTCCGTCTGTCCGTCTGTCTGTCTCCAGGCTGTATCTCATGAACCGTAATAGCTAGAAAGCTGGAATTTTCACAGGTGATGAATTTCTGTTGCCGCTATAACAACAAATACTCAAAATAGAATAAAATTAAAATGTAAGGGGGCTCCCATACAACAAATCTGATTTTTAGCCGTCTTTCGCTTGTTATTTATAATGGTAACAGGTGGATGCTTGAAATTTTCACAGAATATTAAGCTGTATATCACTTCAATAGTAAAATTAAAAACAAAATAATAATTTAAGGGGGAGCTCCCATACAGTACGGAACCCTTCGTGCGTGAGTCCGACTCGTACTTGGCTGATTATTTTTTTATTGCGTACGGGTTTGCGTTCGACTACATACTGACTGGAATGATGCAACCATAGAAGGTCCACTGATAGTCATACACCTCACGTATAGATCTCCTATAAGACGGATTTAAAACGGCTTGCACATCAGCGCGGTCCTGCAGTCTCAATGAGGTCGACTGAGGTCGTGGTAGATGGACCCTACCTACTCGCAAACTCTTGAGCTCTATCTGTTATATGCTTTACCTACGTAAAATCAACAAAATTATGTCTCCGTGTAACATGCTATGCATACGTAAATAAACAAAAATCTTATGTCTTAGTCATGGGTCTAAGGTTTCAGTGAGCCCGCTTACTGAGGCGCCATCGTAATTATACTACGTATACATATTCATTTATTTTCTTAAATTTAAGTTTTTTTACAATATTTATAGAAAATAACAAAATACTATAAAAAACCTAAACCTAGAGTGCCGCCGGCAGCGGGGCGGGGCTCAAGCTACCGGTGGTTGGGTCTACAGAGAGAGGAACCTCCTGATAACCTCGCGCCGTGTCCAGGACGACCGCTTTCTGTATCTGACCCTTGACCCAACCGTCTAGCGAGAGTCTCTTAAGGTGGTATATTTATTATTATGTTAGCTAAATAGCATAGTTCTGTTTCTTTTCACGTTAGGCATTCGATAGAGAGAACGCTTTTTACGTTGCTATTAAATTTACGCTGGCGCCTCTGTAATCGGGCTTAGTATCTACGTTTCAATCCGTATATTAAAAAAAAAAAAAAAAATTGTTGACTTGATTGTGATTATAGTGAAATTTAATCGTGCTATTTGCTGTCAAAATTTTGCTTACCAAATTTTTCTTTTCTATTTCGTAATTCGTAATCTGATGATCTAGCCATTGCTGCAGCTCCGTCGATTGGTTTTGCACACAGGAAGATGGTTTACTATTATGTAAACTAGAAGTTGGTACAGCAGTCACAGTGTCACTATTATCTGTAATCATTGGATTAAATTTTGAAATTTCAGTTGAGTAGGTAATCTGATCATTAAATAATCGACCAAGTACGAGTCGGACTCGCGCACGCAAGGTTCCTTACTATAAATGGGAGCCCCCCTTAAATATTTATGTCATTTTTATTATTTATTATTGAAGTAAATATACAACTAAATATTCTGTGAAAATTTCAAGAATCTAATTGTTACCTTTATAAAAATAGAGCGAAAAACGTCTAAAATATCAGGTTTGTTGTATGGGAGCCCCTTTAATTATTAATTTTATTCTGCTTTTAGTATTTGTTGTTATAGTGACAACAGAAATACATCATCTGTGAAAATTTCAGCTTTCTAGCTATAACGGTTCATGAGATACAGCTTGGAGACAGACGGACAGACGGACAGCGGAGTCTTAGTAATAGGGTCTCGTTTTTACCTTTTGGGTACGGAACCCTAAAAGTTATTTACTAAAAAATACTAGTAAAAACTAGCATTTAGTTAATCAAACCATGCATGTAGTTCTCTTCAAGATAAACCCAATGAGCTAAAACATGAAAGAGTTACTATAGTACAGATAATTTTCTATGCCCACTTTCCGGCTTCCTGCAAGTCATGACAGTGTTTTTATATGTTATGTTTTTTACATATTACAAACATACCTATTTCAAACGGAAATGAGTCAAACCCAGCTTGAATATTTGGATTATCTTGAAACATTTTGTGGTCTGTGAAATAATTTATTTGCTTGATGTGTAGTAGGTAGTAGTTGGAGATTTAGTGTATTTTGTTGTAGTTAATAAAAGCACTTGCCTTAAAAATTTCAGCCTGCAAATTTAGAATACAACCTACTTCATAGATAGGTAAAACTAAATCAAATCTTGTAAAAAAATATCTGTACATCTCTGACTAATCTTTACAAGTCTACATGAGTCTAGTAGACAAAGACAGGTTAGAGGTAAAGTCATACAAAGATTGCCCTCAAAATGATTATTTTTCGCAAAAAAATGGCACCACCGACTCCCACCGTGCCACAGCATTTGAATAGTTTGCACGAATCGATGTCACATCCATGTACATTATTGTTGATTTATCAAGAACGGGTCAATCTGATTTCGATAAAATTTAAATGAGACCACTTCAGGAGTATATGCTTTCGAAACAAAAAAGTTTTTTTTTTAAATTGGTTTATAATTCGCGAAAATATCGATGAATATACACAAATAAAACATACAAACGAACATAGTACCTACCTCCTCCTTTTTGGAAGTCTGTGACGAGTGCGAAATTACAATAGCACTTACTGTCAATTTAAAACAGCTGAAACTGAGATTTAAATTACACAATAAATTTATTGTACTTACGTATATTATGCAAAAGTTCTATTCAAACGGAAATCCAGTGATACACTAAAAATAGAACAAATTAGTAAGTAAATTAATAACTTGGTACGTCCTGTACACTCCTGTTTATAATCCAGACTGTTTTCGAAGTTATTTTACCTACAAGCATGATAATAATGACGTCATTATCATTTAATTTTAGTCACTTGTGGTCGCATATTCCCATATCAACAATGTATGCAGTTATCATTCCTAATTTTCCTTGTTCATGATTTTTGATAACAATTTTACTAACTGCGCAAAATGAACCTTAGTTATTGAAATAAATCGCATACTTATCTACCTATCTACTTCGGTATTTCCGTAAATTCGAGATCATACTAGATAACTAGATAGACTAGGTGTTATGAACAAGATGAAAATAGCCCAACGAGCTATTGAAAGAACTATGCTCTGACTCTTCTCTATGCGAGATGGAATCAGAAATGAGGAGACATTACCCCACATACCTCAGCCGATTGCCATATTGAAAGTTTCATCATGTAAGAACCTACATAGGTACACTTAGGTGTACTTTCGAGCTGCTTTTGGAAAGTGTGAAAAATGGCAGTAGGCACATAGCACGGAGGATTGAATACCGATAGAGTTCTCGAGTGAAGGGCGCGTACTGCCTAGGGTAAGACGTCCAAACCTAGGGTAGGACGTCCACCCACAAGATAAACTGATGACCTAATTAAGATCGAAGGACCGTACTGGATGAAAGCTAAGAAGCTCGTATCAATTTGTATTGGCCAATAAGAGTCTGTGATTGTGAACCTACAGTACCAATTCGACAGTTGTGTGTTGCCAGTGATCACAAATGGAACTGAAACGTGTTTTTTTACAGTTGGTCTTATGAATAAGCTCAAGATTGCAGTCTTTCAAAGTTTTTGTTTGTAGATTTATGTTGATTATTCAAAATTGTGTCTCTGACACCCATTTGTCAAAAAGCTAATCTATTATTACTTGTATTAGACATTGTTTCTATTATTTTGTACTATTTTTATCAATTATTAATTGATTAACCTGACATGACGTGTAAATAGTATTTATGAAATAAATGATTATGATTATGATTAAATGAACTAAAAAAAAGATGAACTAAAGTGATCATAAGTTAGAACTTTGAGTTAATCTCTTTGGTCTCAGTACTAACGAAAGACATAATGTCGTTGTTGACTGTACAATTTGATCGCAAATAGGTGCGGTAGTGTCGTTCATTTAGCAACTACACTAAGTAGTGCGGCTGGTAGTGTCGTTGCTAGAAAACGGAATAGGGCACACAGTTCAAAGAAAGGATGGCTGGTAGAGGCCGTAAAGTTCTCAAATGGTAACCAAGGACCTACGACGCAGAGTAGGATGTCAACCAACTGACGATACTGACAGGCTGACTGACTGACGGTACTGACTATATACCTAATGAAGATCGTAGGAACGCGCTAGATGCAGGCCGCTTCCGACCGGCCTTATTGGAAATGCACATGGGAGACCTATGTCCAGCAGCGGACGTCCTACGGCTGATGGATGGATTAAAGCTCTAGAGAGTGCTGCAGTATTTTGAGGGGATCTGACGGATAAAGCTGATTTGGACAGGTAGCGCAGGGTGCCAACTGTTAGAGGTAATATGCTTTCTAGAAATTTCTTTTCTTGGTCTAACTATGTTAACATTACTCTTTTGAAGGCTTATTTCAAGTCATTCTAGGGAATAAATTTATGGACAGCATAATATATAGTCCAAAATCTATTGGCCTTCTGCGCGTCCAATATAACAACGCTTTCAGAGCGCGTTCTCTCGCATATCCTCGTGCATTGTGAAATGAGCAAAACATCAGGCGCACATTGGTGCATAATAAAAATCATTTATTTTGACCATAAATATACTTATAAATATATCAAAGACATTTAAAAAAATTACCTCACATTTAAAAATTATTAATTATCACAATTACATACACTTTACATTAATAACACAATACATAAATTAATACGTAATCATAAACCAATTATTCATATAATGACAATCAAATTGATTCGCGTATACGTTGAGGGTTGTTGTGACTGGTCCGCGGCCGTATTGTGTACGCGTACTGACGTTCGATTTCGCTTTCCTCCCGCTTGCTCACGTGGCGCCCGTAAATGGTGCGAGCAGGAGAAAAAGCGAAGCTGAACGTCAGAACTTCAGAACGCGTACACAATACGGCCCGCGGGCCCCTCGCACCAGAGAAGTGCACCACACCGCTTGAGCATTGTACATCGAATTGGCCTCAAATTTGGAATTGTCCGTATGAATTTTGTAGAGTTTGTAGGTATCCAAGTTTGTAGGTTGATCTTTGGCTATCAGTCAGGAGGTTGGGAAGTCAGGAGGTGGCTCCTGACTTGACATACCGGTGCTAGCACCGGCTCAACATTGTCTAGGACAGGCTTAGCCTGCGCTGGCGCATCTCTGTCTTCGACGACGCTGCAAACTTGGGCCATAGTCCACCAGCCACGACCAGGGATCACCTTCTGTAGATTGCCTTAGAGATGATCTATTTGATCTTGTGTTTACCATCATTACTTCCATTAGCCAGTTTATAAAATCATCTGAAAAGCCCATTAACGAAATATTAACTAAATGTTTTTGAAAACCTAATTATTAGGCTTCTCGTCATTTAAAGTGTAAAGATTCTATTAAAAAAGAAAAGTATAATATTTTCGATGATCGTGTAAATGGTAAAAACAATTATATTTCATACCAAATTTTTCTTTTCGTTGTTGCGTTTCTGATGTTTCTGTTATCTCAATCATAGCTGCACGCGCCGATGGTTGATTTTGTACGTTCACTTTTAATGGTATTAGTAAGTACAATAGTTACAGCAGGTTCACTGTAATCATAAATCAATGGATTTAATTTTCAATTTCAGTTGAAGAATATGCTTAACTTCTTTGCTGCAATCTTTTAGACCAAGACAGTAAGCCCGATTACAGAGGCGCCATCGTAATTATCTTAGCTAAATGGCATAGTTCTGTTAGCCACGTAAAAAGCGTTCTCTCTATAGAATGCCTAAAGTGAAAATGAAACAGAACTATGCTATTTAATTATTATCTTAAGGCTGATTACCTCGATCAGCGCGCAAAATTATTATTTTTGGGATTTTTGCTTTTTGCAAAACAAGTTACTCATTTTGAGTTTATGAAAACCATTTTAGCGGCCACTAATAGGTAGCGTTTACGGCTTACATATACCTAAAAACGAAAAAATTGGTCAGTTTATGCACGAAAGTGTATCAACTCATTTTCACCTTAGTTTTTAGTTAGTGGACTCTTGTGCATAAACTGGCCATTATTTTGGTTTCTAAGTTTAGGTATTTACTTCATTAACACTATTTATGGCCGCTCAATCAGTGTTTTTCGACTTACCACAAACACTTACATTTAAGTAACATACATATATGTAAATGACAAAAATCCCAAAAAAACCGGCCAAGTGCGAGTCGGACTCGCGCACCGAGGGTTCCGTACAAACCTGCAAGGTTTACAAAGTTCTAAGTTCAAAGTTCTTCAAAAAAAGTAATAAGTTTATATTTATTAAAAAATATATATTTTGTAATGTAACTAAAAATTTAAGGTTTTCGGAATTTTTCCTTTATGTGTGCTATAAAACGTTGCTTCATGCCAAATTTCAAGATTCTAGGTCGACTGGAAGTACCCTTTAGGTTTTGATTCCCTTGCGAGTAATTGCGAGTTTCAAAATATGCAGCTTAAATTGCTGTTTCTTTTGATTGCGTTGACATAGAAGTTTGATTTTGTTACAGCTTAAAGGTATTATAGACTTGAGTATTTGGTATGAATTTCAATTTAATACCTCTACGCGTTTATGAGGAAATGGGTAGTAAGGTTAAAATTATTAAAAAAAATTTATTATGTGATGTAACTAAAAATTTATGGTTTTCGTAATTTTTCCTTTATCTATGCTATAAGACGTTGCTTCGTACCAAATTTCAAGATTCTGAGTTCACGGGAAGCACCCTGTAGGTTTTGATTCCCTTGCAAGTGTCGAAAATTTGCGGCATAAACGGCTGTATCTTTTGATTGCGTTGGCTTAGAAGTTTGATTTTTTCACAGCTTCAAGGGACAGTAGACCTGAGTAATTAATATAAATTTCAGCTTCATACCTCCACGCGTTCCTGAGAAAAAGGGTCTTGACAGACGGACGGACGGACAGACGGACAACAAAGTGATCCTATAAGGGTTCCGTTTTTTCCTTTTGAGGTACGGAACCCTAAAAATGAATTTCGTGTAATATTACACACGGCCGCTGCGTCGCCAGTTTTCTTTGAACACTTTGGCTGGACACGCGGCCGCGTGTCTAGATATGTAAATGCCAAAAATTCCAAAAAAAAAAATTGTTTCACGCGCTGGCCTAGTTATAACTTTTAATCAGATTAAAGATTATATTCTAAACTAGCTGACCCGGTGAACTTCATTTCACCATCTGTCAAGTGTCAACTGTCAATGAGAACTTTCACATGCAGGAACATTTTGTATGAGAAAATTAAATTCAGGTTTTTATTATTTTTCTCGCAACTTTTACAAATTATCTAACCGTTTAAACCTTCCCATAACTTCTACAAATATTTCAAGATCAAAATTAGCCAAATCGGTTCAGCCGTTCTCAAGTTTTAGCGAAACTAACAACCACGATTCATTTTATATATATACTAGCGGCGCCCCGCGGTTTTACCCGCGTTGTGCCCGTTCCCGTGGGAATTTCGGGAATTTTATACATGTAAACCTTCCTCTTGAATCACTCTATCTATTAAAAAAAACCGCATCAAAATCCGTTGCGTAGTTTTAAAGATTTAAGCATACAGACAAACAAATAAATAAACAAACGAAAATAGCCACTTTATTTTATACTATGTAAGGATATATATATATATATATATATATATATATATATATATATATATATATATATATATAGATAGATAGATAGATTAAATGCAAAATTACATAGAACTTACAAACACTTACCTGTCGGTCCATGACAGCCAACACTGAAATACAAGATGTGGGTACCTATTCCGTGCCTCTCTGCTCTATCAAAAATCCAATGATGCACCAAAAATAAAACAGATTTGCAAATTTCATAAATTACTTAATATTTAGTACGTCCTGTACACTCCTGTATATAATCCGGACTGTTTCAGAAGTATTAGCGACAAACATGATAAGCATGACGTCATTATCATACATTTTAGTTATTTGTGGTTGCATGTTCCCGTATCAACATTTTATGCAGTTATCTTTCCTAATTTTCCTTTTTGGTATCCTTATTTCCCAACATAATTATAATAGGTGCTATTTTTATATGTGTTCTATGACAAACGGGTAATACACATTACCTACATAGGTATTAAGTACTAAAGTAAGTGTCATGCTACGTGAATAATTATTTTTTGCAAAAAATCGCAACACTGACTTCAACCGTGTACAGAATTCGAATAATTTGCATTTTGCATTGTTGATTTTTCAAAAACGGCTCAGCTGCTTTCGATAAAATTTAAATGGGACTACTTCGTAAGTATGCTCTTTTGAACTGTTTTTTTTATATCGGTTCATAATTGGCGAAAATATCGATGAACGTACACAAAAAGAATACATACAGACGAACATAGAACTTCCTGCTTTATGGAAGTCGGAAAAAAAACTAAACCTAGTCAGAACTAGAGACAGATGGTTGCGTTTTCAGATCACTTCGCAAAACACAAATGTACGTTATTTATCATGAGCAGAGCAGTGTAGCTTACTTAGTAATATCTATTAACCAAACCATTTTGATATTAAACCAATTATTAATATTATAAGCAGGCAAAGTTTGTAGGTTGTAGGAGGTAATCTCTAGATCTACTAAATCGATTTTGAAAATTATTTTACTAGTAGAAAGCAATATTAATTATTGATACAAGTAGCGACACGTAAGTCTAGCGCTGAGGGTATTGTGGAGGGGATAGCTGCGCATGTTGACCGCCATGCTAAATTTATGCGCAGCCATCCCCACCACACGTCGCTCAGCGCTAGACTTATATGCCGCGACCTGTAAGTGTATGTAAGCGGCTAGGTACATGTTAACCCAAATAATTAAACAAAGACTTTTTCTTGGTAGTCGGCTTAGCACAGCGCGGACGAAGCGGCTGCCAAAAGCTACTAAGTAAGTAGGTACGGGATAAGAAGAAAACAAAGTGAAATTTCAACTTTTATTTTACACAAATATTTTGTACAATAACAAACGTGGAACTCTACCAGCTTATCTACCAGCATCTTTAGGTATTAAAGCTAAAAAAAAAACAAAATTAATCATCTTAGACATTGCCTTTTAATTTTAATTTGTATATACCTAGTTTTTAGAGTCAGATTTTCGGTAAGATATTATGTATTTCTTAAAGTATTTTACATTAAGTAAGCTAGGTCTATTCGTTAGAAAAAAAAATCCATGATATGATGATCATGTTCCTAATGCTAACCGTATAAAAGCCCATTATTGGACAAAGACCTTCCGAACAGATTCCCAATAAGACTGATTGGAAACGGGGTGCATATCTAGCGCCTCCCTGCAGTCTTAATAGCTCATCCGCCAACTTTGTGATCGACGTTCTGACTCTACAAGTCGGCGGAAGTGAAGTTAGCTACAAGTTGCGCAATATCTAATCCTGATGGAAGCTCACATAAAGCTGCGCGTTGATTGCACGATTCGCGCAGGTTGTAGCTAACTTCACATCTGCCGACTTGTATGATTCGGCCTACGGTTCGTGGTCAGAAGCCAAATTTTTCAAACCCATTTCTAACGTTCTCTGAGAATTGCACGTAATGCCGTCTCGTTTGTACAAGCACAGATTTTCAAGACACCATCTCACTTTCATTATTATCCTCGTGCCTCGTTACTATCTACTACTTTTAACCGTTCTACTGATTCAATAATAGAGCCCCTGCACTCAAGTAGTTAAAGCCGTGGTGGTCTAGTGGTAGTGACACCCGCTTTACAGTCGTGGGGTCATGGGTTCAAATCGCGGTCCCGTACCAATTAGTTCTTCGGAATTTATGTCCGAAATTTAGCACCACTGGCTTTTTGGTGAAGGAAAACATCGTGATGCAACCTTCATACGTCCGTAGAAGTAATTCGATGGTCTGTGTGAACCCACAAACTAGCACTAGGCCAGCATGGTAGATATAGCGCAATCACCCTTCGTGGGTAGGCCTACGTCCTACAGTGGGTTATTAAAAAGGTTGATACAGTACAGTACTCAAGTAATTTACGGCTCCATCGGCCTTCAGCGCTGCATGCTATGTGTCATAAGAGTTATGTCGGTGTCAAGTAACTCTGGTTATTTAAATATTTGTGTCTGAATACTGCCCTTTAACAATATAGTAAATATCATTGCCGATTTATGTAACATTTTTTTTTACATTTCCCAGTAAGCCTAAAAAAATATTTAACCTAACACTAAAATCAACACTGTCGCCGCGAGTCACTTGAGTCGCACCGTTCACCCGCCGGCGGCTGTGGCGGAAGACGCTGCTGATAAAAAGCGGCGGAAGTATGCCCCTTTGGAAGCAAGTTATTTGTTCGTGCCTATAGCTGTGGAGACAATGGGCTGTTGGGGTAGTGAGGCTAAAGCTTTAATTGGGGAAATCGGGCGCAGGCTAAGGGAGAAGACAAATGACTCCCGCTCCGGCTCGTACTTGGCGCAAAAGGATGGCCATCGCCATCCAGCGAGGTAATGCGGCCAGCATTTTGGGCTCTTTTGCGCCGGGTATGGTCAGGGATGGGTTGTGTGTTTAGTTTTTAAGGTTGACCATGAACACTAAAATTAAATTAAATAAAATAAAACCTAATCTAAAAACTTCTAAAAATTGTGATAAATTGTTTTTTTTTTAAATTAAACTACTGTTTCACATTCTCTGAGGTCTGTGCCCTTAAGATTAGTTTACAATTGATTGAATGTGACCATACAATATACATAGAGAGGGTTAGTTTAAATCTTAGCCTTAGGTAGTAGTTTTGTTGGATTGCGTGAAATCCCACAAGCAGACCGGAGACCCGCAAGCAGCACCCGTTCACGAGTTTTACGCATATGCCAGACATCACACTCGTCTTCAATCATAATTATATTTGAAAGAAGAGAACGGTCAACAAGCAGCTTGCTTCCACAAGTTCTACGCATGTGCCAGCAATCGCTTCCCTAAATCATACTTGAGGAAGAGAACGACCAGACACACGACGCCGCCGCAAGAAAGAGCCTTCGGTAGCCAGTATTGCTCGGGGAATGCATGCAATGCTGATATTTAAATATTTCACACTTAATACGATTTTTCTGAAAGCGATCAGTGGTAGGTAGTTCTCGTTTCCATTTCAAGGCGCGTGTGGGGTTTTTCTCGCGGCGCCTGGGACGTTTTTTCTGTTCATAGTCAGGCGGTGCGTGTAGCGGCCCGCGTCATCGCACCAAACACAAAAATTTATGTCAATATACAATGTTGTTCATAGATAATCGAGCAGCAAAGCACGCGGCGGGCATTGCTGCTGTACATACTTTTGACATGGATTAGGTATAACATTCGCTTCATGGATAATTGCTGCTGCGTGAGCCACAGCGATGAACGCCGCGTGAAACACGTCGTTCCCATCCGCGGGCTTCGCCACAAAACACGCTCCATATCAAGCAAACGCGTGAAAAATCACTTATCCGTGAACGCACTTATACAACGCCATATTATTATGTTTGAATTACGAGTAATTAAGTGCGGACCTCGCCGCCGCACGCGATAATCATCATCATGATCACGTTCCGCGTCTCCGGCAACGAGGCCTACCGGCTACGTCTCCGTGTGTTTCTCGGTGATTGTGATAGTGATTGCTCCCACGTCATTTTATGACAATTTTTTCCCCTCCTCTTGGCCCAAGGTCTCCATTACCGCTTCGTTCCATCCCTGACGGCCATCTGTAGGTATACACTATACTCTTCGATGACGACCCAGACGATGCTCGCTGACTGATGGCATCATCTTCGATCAGCGTAAAGCGCTACCCACGCATTTCCGGCCGTCCGGGCGTCACTGACGATTCGGATACACCTGAAGCTATGGGAACAAGTTCATACAAGTTGTATGTAACCAATTTTTTCCCCGTCCCTGGTAGAACACGGCAAGACCGGGAACCCGAAAATGTGTGGATAGAACTTTATAGATAAATTCAAAATTCATTTATTCCATTGACATATTACATGGACTTAAAAACGTAATTACAAATAAAATAATATTATCATTGCATAACTACAAAATAATAAAAATCCCAGTGTGCCGCAACAGTGTAAAAATATCATAGACATCACTATTAGTACTAGTTGGAATAGAACAGATAATATAATAGAGAAAATAGAATTATAATAAACAGTATAGAATTGATATATTTCAGGATGAGAAAAACTAATAGTGTTATAATAATAGCAAGGTAAATGTCTACCCAAGATGTAGATGTGGATGAAGCTGAAGAACTATCACTTAATGAACGTGACGAGGGAAACAAGGATTCTGGAACAGATATAACTGGCTTTAAGTTCAAAGGCGGTTTCTCTAAAGTCGTAGAATCGTCATAATACGAAGAACTGTTGAATAGTTTTGGTTTTACATCAGTCGATAACGATGATGAATTTGGTGAATTGCAATATTCAGAGAGTTCTTTTAGGACTAACTTATGTTTTCCTTGCTCAATATTATTTGAAGGTAAATCCAACGTTGATTTATACCTCTTAGTATCGGTTGTTGGTGGTGGTTTTACCGATACTTTTTGACTGGCATCACAAAATGAACTGCTACCGTCATCAAGAACAGATGATAGTTCTGTTGATGAAGCTTTTTGAACCGATTTTATTGGCTTTGAAGATGAGTTACGATTTGTAGAAGTACTCGGCGTCGGGATGTATTTATATGCTTCTTCAAGCAATTGTGAAATTTTAGAAGTTTTAGAAATGCCTTCACTAGAATATTCCTGTTTTGTGAAATACTTATCCAGCAATTCTCGTCCATCACTTCCTATAGTTCTGGCCTGAGGTGGGCTAATTGATTGAAGTCCAATCTGCGTTATTTCTTCTGTCAGCAAATTTATGGCATCTGCAAAATCAAATTCAGAATTGACCAAAATACAAATATGTTTAATAGTGCCTCATAAATGTCCTCATTGATTTTTTGGTTCCCTGGCTCTTATATTAGATCGACGACCTGTCTGTATTATAAGAGTCACTGTAAAAATAATGGCACCGTTACCGTTGTTAACTAACCTTTGACTTGTACTTTCTATGTTTTGTTGCTTATATTTTTATATAAATAAAAATTTACCCTATACTGTCCCAATCCCGGGCAAAAATTATATTTACTACAATAAAAAAGTCGTTGTGAATAAAAAAGGAAGCATTCAATACAAATACATATTATGTATTTGTATTGAATGCTTCATTTTCCTTTTACTACAGGACTTTTACTACAGGGTTCTTCATTTACTACAGGACCCAAAAACACAATATTGTGTTTTTGGGTCCTGTAGTAAATGAAGAACCCTAAGAACGTAAATCACACGCTTACTAGTTACAAATCCACACGGTTATTCGTCACTACGGCGCGCCGCGACTCACTGGCAAAGCAAACCGAGAGCATACTGACTGGACTCCGAGACGCGATGGTATGATCCGCGCGTTGGTGATCCGTTTGTATGAAAACAGAATAATTGTGAGTTAGATATAATTACCGTGGATAGGTAAGGCGTTGTTCCGATAGTCCGGTTGCGATTGTGGCTGTAAGTTTTGCCACGGTTTACGCGTTGCTGGTTGAGATTGCGAATAACACGTCGCAGGGACAGGGTCGTAATCATCTAAAAAAAATTAATAAAATTAAAGACCAACATGCAGTGCGATATGCTATGGTCAAATTCAGTGGTCCAATAAAGTACTAGATTTTCTATAAACTTTGGACAGAACATTTTTACAAACTTTTATTTGACTTGCAATGCATGTATGTAAGATCGGGTGGAATCTTGCAAGTTATATTTCACCAACTTCCCGGTTTCCAAATGAGCTGAATACAGTATATCGCGTGACAATGCAATGATATGGTACCAGCTGATCTGATGATGAAGTCGGAAGGTGGCCATGGGAACTCCTGTACTAAACAAGATAGATAGGTCGTGTTTGGGTTCGTTTTACTTGTCTTGGTGATATCCTGCTACTACATGATATCCAAGTTCTCAAAAACTTGTATTTAAAAATTTATATTTTTATAATAATTTATTACAACTATTTTTGAACCATGGAATTCTAAATACCTAAGTACTTGTACTGATACTCCCAGAACAGGCAGGCAGACACTCACATTCTTGTGATAATATAAGGACATACCTACCTATTACTCTTTATTTGTGTAACATCTTGATGTGTGGTGTGAGTTTTATGTACTCGTAATAATAATTATGATGATCAGTTTAAGTCTGTACTTAGGTACATATGCGTAGCCAGAGATGAACGATTTTATGTAGTTCTTCAAAGTGTGAAATATCGAGGAAATTCCAATACAATAATTATTTTTCGCAAAAAATGACAAAATGCCTTCCATCGTGTACAAAATTCGAATATTTCGCTAGAATTGTTTACATTTTTGTTAGTTTTTTTCAAAAACAGCTCAGCCGATTTCTGTAAAATTTAAATGGGACCACCTCGGGAGCGTACCCTTTTTAACTAAAAAATGTTTTTTCGATTCAGTTCACAATTGGCGAAATTATCGTTGTTCATCGTGTTTAAAATTCGGATATTTCGCTCGGATTGCTTACATTATTGTTGGTTTTTTCAAAAACGGCTCAGCCTATTTCTGTAAAATTTAAATGGGACCACCTCGGGACACCTTTTGAACTAAAAATATTTTTTTGATTCGGTTCACAATTGCCGCAATTATCGATAAACATACACAAAAAAAAATTGGTTGTCTGTAAAGTCGGTTTACTGACGATAGTTGAACGTGACAACGTATGTCGAACGCTGCCGAACGCAAAGGCCGATTGTGCTTCTTTGTCTCGCTCGTTCCGCGCTCTCGCTTGCACTTCAAGCCTTACATGGAACGCCTCAGAGCGAGGTAACGCCGCATGAGTCATGTTTTTTCGTGCATGGCAGACGGCTCTATCGAATTATAAGACGTTGTCACGTCAAAATACATACTAAAAAATACGAACCGTTAGCATCTCTTGATGGTGTCTGAGGCGGAGTTGGGTACGACGTTGTAGCTGAAGAATTAAAAGTATATTGGTTACGAGATGCTTGCAGCTGTTGTTCCGATGATAAATGTGGCCCAGTAGCTTTAGCTTCATCGTCATCGTCGCTGCTGATAGTGATAGTTTCTATTTCGTCTTCAATGAGTATAACATCATCATCACTCTCTGGGTGCGACATGTTTTCAGTGTTTTATCAATTTTTGTCACCTGATGATAAAAGCGAAAAATGATGCGATTATTTCTTAGGCTTGTACCTAGTTCAATTAGTTAGCAGTTGACTTATACACAAAAGTAAAAATCGGCCAAGTGCGTGTCGGACTCGCGCACGAAGGGTTCTGTACCGTATGGGAGCCTCATACCTCTTGCCGTTATTAATAGCGAGCCAAAAGCTCCAAAAAATCACGTTTGTTGTATGGGAGCCACCCGTAAATATTTATTTTATTCTGTTTTTAGTATTTGATGTTATGGCGGCAACAGAAATACTTCGTCTGTGAAAATTTCAGCTGCTTAGCTATCATGGTTCATGAGATACAGCCCGGTGACAGACAGACAGACAGACGGACAGACGGACATCGAAGTCTTAGTAATAGGGTCCCGTTTTTACCCTTTGGTACGGAACCCTAAAAATGAGTTCATAATAATATAGACCGGGCGGCAAACCCTAGTGTCAGAGTTTTTAAGCCTCCGGAGGGCCTATAACATGGCTAAATGGCTATAATAATCGGGACATACAATTTAAGGTGTCATCTTAGCGCTGCATTATAAATACACCCCGCACCCACCCATCCGATCTATATTTTTTGGTGACTCCGACGTGAATAAAACTTAAAGTGAACCTGAGATAATAATTATAACTTCTGTACTGTACTGTACTGCTGTACTGTATCAGCCTTTTTAATAGTCCACTGCAGGACGTAGGCCTACCCACGAAGGGTGATTGGGCCATATCCACCACGCTGGCCCAGTGCGGGTTGGTGGATTCACATACGCCATCGAATTTCTTCTACGGACATATGCAGGTTGCCTCACGATGTTTTCCTTCACCGAAAAGCCAGTGGTGTGAAATTCCGTACATAAATTCCAAAGAACTCATTGGTACGGGACTGGGATTGAACCCACGACCTCACGATTGTAAGGCGGGCGTCACTACCTCTAGACCACCACGGCTGTATTATAACTTCAGAGCAATAAAATTACTAAAAGAACAATATTAGTACAGTTATAATTCGTTGTGAATGGAAAAGGAAACGTTTAATAAAAATACATATTGGGTTTTTTTGATGTTTTTAGGGTTCCGTAGTAAAACGAGGAACCCTATAAAAACATAAATCTAACGCTTATTAGTTACAAACCCACACGTTCATTCACCACTACGGCGCGCCGCGGCCTACTAGCATACCTATATTTTTCTCACTGCTCCTAAACGATTTGCCCTGTGCTATAACGAAAGCCGAAGTGTTTATGTACGCGGATGACGTCGCTGCAGTGGTTACGGCCCAGTCACTCGACGATCTAGAAGGTCAACTGAATGCTGCTGCATCTCAACTCATAGAGTGGTTCAGACATAACGGTCTGGTACTAAACTTAACAAAGACGCACTTCATCCATTTCGACCTGTCAGGTCGCTTACGTAGGAAACTAAATGTCTATGCTGACGGCACTAAAATAGACCAGGTGTATAAAACTGCGTTTCTTGGTTTCGAACTTGATAGTGGCCTCACTTGGGAGGCGCACATTGATAAGGTATGTGGAAAATTAAGCGGGGCGTGTTTTGCCCTCAGGAGAATTGCCAGTGTCCTGCCTAAGGAGGCCGTTCGCTCGTGCTATTTCGCAACGGTACACTCGTTGCTCCAATATGGGGCCGAGATATGGGCAAGAGGTGCAGAATGGAAACGCGCATTCATATGTCAAAAAAGAGCCGTCCGCACTATGGCACACATTCCACAGGACCAATCCGCTAGACCATTTTTTATCTCACTCGAGATTTTGACACTGCCATCTATAGTGATTATGCAGATTGCTATATATGTGAGGATGAACCTTAGTTCGTATAGACGCATGGGTGAGGGCCGACTACGCTCCACCCGTCACAAAGATAGACTCTTGCCTATCGAACACACGCTCACGAAGTCCACGAAGTTGACACACGTCATGGGCACATTGGTCTATAACAGACTCCCCAAGAATGTTATCGATGCGTCCAGTACTATGATATTTAGGTCAAGGCTAAAACGCTGGCTTGTTAGTCAGGCGTTCTATGACATAGAAAAAGAATTTATGTCGTTAAAAGTGACTGTGTAAAAAACATAATAACATTTGTATACTTTAAAGTATTAATGTATTAATTTATTTATATTCTTTATTTTAATTCGTTTGACATTTGAAATTGTTATTATTCTAATTTTAATTAATGGTTATTTTTATTATTGTAACTCATAATTGACTACCTACTGGATTTTTTTGACGTATGCAATTTTGTATGAATAAATGAGTATGAGTATGAGTACCAAGAGCATACCCCGCTCTGAGGCGCGTAGGTAGGATTTGCGTTCCAAACGTTTGTATGAAGACGGAACACTGTTAGATATCATAACCGTGTCTTGGCTGGACGCGGTGCCGCGTGTCTATAGATATCGAAGTTTGAAAATAGTATTTCCCTTTACGAATTTTTTTTCACGAAATGTTTACAGAAGTTTTTTTTGTAAAAAAAATATTAGACAATATTAAATAGTCGAAACTAACAGTAAATTAAAACACGGATTGGCATTACCACAAATAAACTTACAAGAGTAAGTATTAAGGTATTTTTTATACTGTGCTAAAGGTCAGAATAGGTAGTTTTATGTACTCACAGAAAGCATAGCATGGATAAGACCTAATATTTCGTAAACCACTATTCTGATCCTTACTTGTCACAGGATAAAAAATACCTACGACCCATTCTAGGACTTACCAAATATACAAAAGAGATTCAAATAAAAATCGAACAAGCAGTTTCGGAGTTCACAGGGGTTCGATAACACAAATTGACACAAGTTTTTTTTTGGTAAGTACGACTTACCAAATCTCTTTATCCGGCACCAGTACAACTGCAGGCCGATATTTGACAAATAAAGCTAAATCAAAATAAACGAAGCACACACGTCCCCTCCTGATAAAATGCAATCGCGTTGTATGTTATTTTCCCTAATAAAGTTTAAATGACATCATCATCCGCTATTTGAAAAGTAGCTGTAGCTGGGATTTTGCTTGGTTTTAACATAATTATTCATGTAAAGGCGGATTCACTTGCAGTCGCCAGCTTAGGCCTGAAAGTGCATCAATCAAGCTGTTTGACTCAATATTTCTGATTCGAACCGCCGGGGAATGGAACAGTCTTCCTGCTTTCCTGTCTCCTAGGAGATATAATCTACCTAAAGCTTTTCAAGATCAGAGTGAATAGGTATCTTCTAAGTCTGCATATTCATCTTCATCCACAACGTCGTTTGTCGCTTACCATCAGGCGAGTTGGTGGTCAAGCGCAGACTTATTCGCGTTAAAAAAACTGACCGTTACCTTAGTTGATGCACTTTCGTGCGAAAACTACCCGCTATTTTGGATTTTATTGTGTGCACCTCCTGAACACTACCTAGTCGCTAAATGAGTTTTAGTATGGCCGCTAGATGAGTTTTTGTAAACTTACCTACAAGTTGTAGTTTATCTGTAAATTACAAAAACAACAACAATATTTAAATTGCGCGCGCTGACCTGGTGAATCAACTTTTGCTTCGACGGGGGATAAACGGTTCTATTTCATTAAAACATATCTATATTTATTTTTAGGTTTCTAGGGCCTCCGATGCCACACCAAAGAACGCCATTGGTACCAAAGTCAAATAGACGGCACTGACGATGCGTCTGAACGGACGAATTGAAGATAGTGCAGATGTGCTAGTACGAGTAGATATAGCTTTACACTCATTACAGTATGTATTCTGTTTTAAGCCCCAGTACTGTTTCAGATTAGTAATCATAACTCAGATAAATGCTACTCATAGACATTAATTTTATCTTAATCAAATTCACAGGCATCAAGCCATAGAGCCTTTTTTTCCCAGGAAAAATCCTTTATGGATACCACCCCGCCGGGGGAGCAGGGTGGTTATGTGGGAGTCCCGCCGATCGGTGTACCCACTAAAACCCTGGGATGTTGCTACCTAGCGCCCATGTGCCGGAGCTGCGGGGACGCTTTCGCACTCGTCCGCGGCAAGCCATGGAACCTAAGGCAACATTGAGAGGCCCCTTTTACAATTTTGAAATATAAAAACAGCAGTAGTTGTTTTAAATATTGAAATTGAGCTATTGTGGTGAAATTTTAAATGTTATGTAAAATTACTATAGTTGTATTTATATATTAAGTAACGCTGTTGATTACATGAAATAAATAAAATAAAATAAAAAATTAGACTATGGAATGATGTTCGACACCCATATGCCTCATTTCAAAATTTCGTAGCGGGTAGTGACTTGCCGTCCACTAAATGGGTCCCCCATAAAGGCTACCGTATATTGGCGCCGGAGAGGCAACATTGGTGTGGACGGCTTAGGGTGTCGAGAGGTGTGCTGCACTTTCGCTAGACGCTACTCGCGGCGTTATGCCCTTTAACACTTCCACCCTGGAGCTTAGGTTCTTATTTCTATTATTAGCTTAATTGTTATTAATATACAATTCAATTCAATCATTTATTGCAAGACAATATGTACCTAATATTTGCATTCAGTTCTTAAATAACATGTTTTGTAGAGTTAAATAGATATATATTGTACCTACTGTAGTTTAATTTTATTTTCCTGGAACAAAATGCTATTATTCAAATTAAAGTGTCAAAACAAAGTACTGGGCACATCATTCGTGTGTGTTTGTAGATTGTAGATAACCCTAAAATAGGTACAAAATATACTGGCACAGACATTCATACATACAATCATATATAATCGTACGCAACAAACAAAATTTAAGATAACATATTTATACATACCTTTAGATAGGTATGTCACATTTGTATCGGTAGTTTCCGTTTTAGCCAATAGTGATAATTTTCCTTATTACAGATAGTTTCCGTTTCGCCAATAGATTGATGATTTTCCTGATGATGATTTTCCTTATTACAGAAACCAATGTGATTTTCGAACATTTTATATCAAATACTCATAAAAAAGATGATCGTACGGCTTTAAACTCGACTATTGTACCCGAAACCATATGTTTTATTAACGTAAACTAGCTGGCCCGCCCCGGCTTCGCCCGGGTACGATTGATTTAAGACGACAGATTTTATGAGTATTGTGCCTAATTACCTACCACGTAAAGTGAGTGACATATCTGTCACTCACATGAACACAGTTATTTTAGCGCGTTTTCATATTACAGTATCATATAAGCTAATATTTTTTCCATAGAACGCCCACTGCCTAACATAGGGCTCCCTTATTAGATCTTGAATAACATCGAATAAAACCATTGCAAGAATTTTACATCCGGTGTCCATCCATGTATCCACCAAAAAATGAGGTTCGCAATTCCACTGTGTTTCATTTTGTATGTATGTTACGCGATCACATCGTCAATAATGAATCAATTTTGTAGTAGAATCGATCGAATCGTAGCCTTAATCTGTTCGACTATTTACATAAAATAAAGATAGTTTTTGCCTATCTAAATAAAAGTGATTTCGTATGGGTCCGGTGGCTATCCCTGGCTTCAGAGTTTTTAAACGGTTAGAATATTAGAGACCCGCAGCCCGCAGTCCATCTACATTCTATCAACGTAAGTTAGTTGACGTTCTAATATACACTTGTTTTTGATTTTTTCTTCATTCGAGTACTTTGTAAAATATTAGCCATCAGTTCTACTTCTACGAATTGTGTGCCCTACCTAAGGCATCTTCAACTTGCTAACCCAAAAAGCTGTAATGGAACCAATGGAAGCGCTGGCATCCAACGTGTTCTGATGGTCTCGACCAGATCTTAGATTCACGTGAAGACCTTCTCTACACTTGCCAATACATTGTCTACATTCGAGAACTTTAAAGGCCTATCGATAGTTCGTTTTACGTACTATGTGTGTGTCAGGACACTAACTCAACTATCACTACAACAGAAATTATAAATCGTCTGTATGTCGGTTGCCTAACTTAGCATTTGCAAATCTGTAGGTACTACATAAATAGACGCATTAATAGAGGAGGTATATAGCAATGGTAGTAACACTTATCTTAAAATCGTGAGTTGGTAGGTTCAAATCCCGATCCCGTATCAATGAGTTTCTTTGGAACTTATGTACGGAATTTCACATCACTGGCTTTTCCGTGAAGGAAAATATCGTGTGGCAACCTGCATACCTACGTCCGTAGAAGGAACTGGATTACGCATTGGAATCCACCAACTTGCACTGGGCCAGCCTGGTGGATATGACCCACCCAACCGTAGGTAGACTCTTTCGCTACTCAATAGATTACAACGCGGTCGCGGTTTCATGTCTATTTCATATTACTTCTTAATAATTTCGTCAAAATTGTAAGCAGTAAAAGGAAAAAGTCTTTTTTTTTAAAACACTTTAGACTATACATTTACATTCGATGCCCGGATGCCCTATATGAATCCGCCAACCCGCACTGGACCAGCGTGGTGGATTTGGCCCTATCACACTTCCTGGGTAGGCATATGTCCTGCAGTGGACTATTAAAAAAGGCTGGTATAGGTACAGGTACCTACAGAAATAGCGGAGATAATTAATATGGTGATGCCAAGTGGGGTGAGCGGTGATCACGCGATTTATATCTAATACTTACCTACATTTTTAAACTCATGATATCTTTCAAATGAAATATCTGAATTGAACAATTTAAAAAGGCATATAAAGGTCCTGAATTATTCTTGAATTTAAGTAGTTTATTTTGATAAGGGTTCATATAACATTATACCATAATATAAATTAAGAGCATTTGCTTGCGGCGGCATTTCAATTAAAATTTTCAAGTTAAATAACTTTTATTTTGGTTTAACTATAATACATAGACATACTCTGTCCCGACACTTTTTGTAAATAATGATATAAGCTCTACAAAGTCGTAGTACATTATTTTATTGTTTCATCAATAGTTTTCGCAGCGCACGCGATGTAAATAATATTTTAGGTAATTTTTGTACACCTTGGGTTACATTATGGGAGTTTTAGTAAGTATCTCTAATTATTAAAAAAATATAATATAACCTTTGGCATCCAACAGTGAAAGAATTTTTCAAATCGGTTCAGTAGTTTCGGAGCCTATTCAATGCAAACAAACAAACAATCAAATCTTTCCTCTTTATAATATTGGTATAGATTTTTTTCGCGTCAAATGAAGTCATCTGGAAGAAACTATTGTACTTTCGTATGTTGGTTAAAAAATGCCCGGATAGTAAATGATTACTTGTCAAAAGATTTTTTATTGGTTGTGGCGGCTCTTCAATATTGGGGAGGCTAACTTTTCCAGCTGCACAGCATATACCATTAGGTTCATCGTCCCATTTTTTTGCATAACACTTAGGGCAAATCTTATTCATGGTTCTAATTTGGACGGAAGGCTGTTGAGCATAATCTATTTGTGGATCGTATCTGAATGCTGATCTGTTACTGTGAGCTAAAATTTGAGTTCGAACTCTAGTTGTTAACGTATGTTGTCTTTCTCTCTGATCTCGTAGGCGTTGGGAATGCTCAGAGTTCGATTCCGTAGTGAGAGTTAGAATATTTCTATTATTTTGCTCTTCAAGCCGCTGCGAACGCTCTGTACTCGAATCTATCTAACCTAACTTGGGAGGTTCTCAAATGATGTTCGGCAAGCCTCTACGAACGCTCTATACTCGACTCTCTGGCACGTGATTGCGACGCGTATTCTCTCTGGCTTGCAAGACGATTTTCAGTTTCAGATGAAGATTCTTCATTACGACGTATTTTTGATGCCGTCGCCTGGGAACTATGTCTAGAAAGTTGAGATCTTGATCTTCTGGGCATATAAAAATGGTAGAAAATAATTGCCTTTGTACCTCATAAGTAAATGGTTTGCTCACTGTTGAACAGGAATTATGACGGAAACGGGCCTGCAGCTACACAGTAAAATTAAATAATGCTGAATATGTGTTTAAGCAATGAAATTTATAATTCAATGTGTTTAAAGCTGTAAACTGTTAGCTGTTTATATTTCAAACATTTGACAGAATTGACACACTTATTTTTGGTTTCTAGGGTAACAATAACCAATAGACTACGACAGTTAAATATTGCATACTTTTTACATATTCTCATTACATAATATTTAAATTATAAGGTAAATTTTTTACACCTCGAGTTACGTTATTGAAGTTTTAGCAAGGATCCCTAATTTTTTTGATAATGTACTATAGTCTATAACATCCAGGGATTGTGTAGCTTCCCAACAGTCAAAGAATTTTTCAAATCGGTTCAGTAGTTTCGGAGCCTATTCAATGCAAACAAACAAACAAACAATCAAATCTTTCCTCTTTATAATATTGGTATAGATAAATGTAATATTACTTACCAATCCTACTTAAAATTATAAACGTGAAAGTTTGTAAGGATGGATGGATGGATGGATGTTTGTTACTCTTTCACGCAAAAACTACTGAACGGATTGAGATGAAACTTTGCAATTATATAGCTTATACATCAGAATAACACATAGGCTATAAATTATAATGATATTGCGTAAATTTTTCATATTATAACAATAAGTGTTAAGTAAGTAGGAAAATTTCTGCCATCTGCGAGCTATTCTAGCGTGCGCTCCAAAATGTCAAAAAAGAACTATCACATCGAACAAATGTCAAATGGAATTTTTGGTTTTTATATTTTCCACCTCTTTTATTAAGGGTGGTAAGGTAGGGCCTCGAAATATCATGCGAGCGAAGCCGCGTGCAAAATCTAGTGTTGAAATAAATGATTGAGTAATGATATACGAACTAAGCAAATCTTATTTTCCAAACTACAGTAATTGCTATCTTGGATAGTTTTTCTCCAATGTTGGCGACTAGTTGCAATGAAAGAATATTTTCTACTTATACGCAACCGGTTAAAAACTATTACTTTTTTACTTGGGATAGACAAAAGTGGTTCGTTTTTCTCCCGTGGCACTACTGTTTGGCACAACCGGTAGCGCTCAAGGAAATCTCATTACTCGCAGCGTCGTGGCACTATTGAATTTACAAATACGAAATAACAATATGTAATAAATACATTTATAACATATTTGCTCGTAAAGTGGCTGTAATTACACCAATTTCAATATCGTAATGTATTTCATTACGCACTTGTGCGTTATTGTACTTAATGTAAAACGCACGAGTGAACGATACTTTTTAAAATCTTAGCAAAGAGTTTTTATGTCAGAAAAGTGGTCAATGTTTTAGGAATAAAATTAACTTTGGGAGATAAAATATAATAAATAAACATTTAATTCTTTAATTTAATTAATTTTGCCAATAAATTACAACCATTTATAAATAACAAAAACACAAAAATATTAATTTACTTTATTAGTAATACTAGCTGTTTTTGTACCTTTGCCTAAAAAAAACGTTGATGCGCGCGCATCGCTAATTTGTGGACAAGTAAAGATTTATTCGTTTAAGAAAATTGCCGCACTTATATCATAATGTTCTATTTTTAATTTAAAAAATGGCAGGTGTTCCTAAGTTTTAAATGGTTAAGTATTATAGAGGCTGATAGAGGTAGCCATTTTAGGTAAGCGCATAAGCTTTTGTGATAGATATATCTTTTTTCGAATCGAATATTGTCGACGGCTCGAGATAACAAGATTCTTCTTCATTCATTCAGCTATTCAAGTAAATTGCTTCCCATAGAACTGGTTGAAGGTGGGCTATTGATTTCAGTTCGATCTGCTTTATTTCTTCTGTCAGCAAATTTACTGCATCATCTGTAAAATAAAATTTAAAATTAACCAAAATACAAAATCATTTCTGCTTATAAATGTACTCTGTGACTGTGTTGTAACATTCACCCTAAAATGATACTGTAGCACAGTGGCGGTTTTACCAGCACTCTAAATAGGCTCGAGCTTAGGGCGTCAGCCTGGTCAGTCCCAGGTGGTGGATGACGATGTGTCTGGTGTTCGGCACATCGTCATTCTGACGGGAGCCGAAGCTCCGTGGTGGGGTCCGAGTTGGGTCAGCGTTCTCGGGTGCCGCGGAGGAGTGCGCAAGCGTGCCCGTAGTCCTGACACATAGCGCAGTGGCAGAACTCCCTGGGGTTTTGGTGGGTATTCCGTCCAGCAATGGGCGGGGACTCCCACATCACGGGGACACCACCCGCCTGCCCCGAGGTGCGGTGGTATCTTTAAAAGATTTCCACAGGTAAAAAAAAAGAGTTCCGTAGTAAAACGTAGACCCCTTATAACTTCGTTGTGTCCGTCCGTCCGTCCTCATAATACAAAGCCTTATAATTTCCACACTTATCAAGCAAATCGCATGTAATTTGAAATTAAAACAGTTTAAAAACAGATTTCAATTTACTTAAAAATTACAAATCTTTGTATTTAAGGAGTAGCTCTCATACATGTAAGGTGAAGATGAATTTTTTTTTTCAACCCCTCCCCCTCATGTGGTCTATCGTTGAATAGGGGTTTTAGAATGAATGTTAAGTTGCTCAAATCATTTTTTGTGACATATACCATTTGTGAGATACTATTATGTAACATTTGTCGCCAAAGTTGAAAAAAGAGTGTGTGTCCCTCTTTAATTTCTAAAGTATATACAAGATAGAATGTTCAAACTTTCTGAGTTTATAACCATATTAAAAACTTTAATCGAAAATTACTTTGAGTACTGTTCGATTATAACTTTTTGAATTATAAAGGATTTTTTTTTTAAATTGCACTTAGCTCATAGGTCATTGACCTCACAAACATATTTCATACTCAATTACGTTTTTCTAGTACGAGTAGTCAACCGTCTAATGACATCGTAAAAATTGGTTTTTATCATCATCATAATCATCGTCACCGTCCACGGAAGCCTATCATATGCGTTACGACACGCACTTGCGTGACAACTTATTATTTAGGTATTTAATTTCAATGTGTTTTCCACTCAATATTCGCTCGAGACCCGCCCGTGCCGTCGGGTCGTGACCCATAGCTTGGGAAACCCAGAATTAAAATAAATATTAGGGGACATCTTACACACGGTCTCTGACCCCAAACTAAGCAAAGCTTGTGATATGGCTGCCAGAGACTGATATACTACATAAACATATTTTTAAATACATACTTATATAGATAGTACCAAAAAACCCCCAGACACAGAGCAAACATCTATGTTTATCACATAAATGTTTGCCCTGGGTGGGGATCGAACCCACGCCTCTTTGATCTAGAAGTCAGGGTCACTAACCTTTGAGCCACCGAGGCAGTCAAATCATTTGTTTATTTAACTCTGTCGACGTTTTGAAGAATTGAACGGCTTTATCAGCTATCGCTTTTGCAAAATGTAACGGATATCAGCCATCATTACAATTTTGTTTTGCGCTAAATGTAATAATTTTATTCGAATCAACTATTCATTATGGCTAAGTTTTCTTATCTTTGAAAGGTTATCCTTATCCAATGGGTTCCAAAAACCAGGTTTGGTATATTTTTTTTAATAACAGAAACACATTTGAGTAGGTTTAATTTAGGTAGGTACTTAATATTGAGGCGCTGTATATTTTTGACCGAAGCGAAGCGCAGGTCTTTGCTCCAAATTGACGATTTGGATTTCTTCTATCCGGATATTGATTTTTGTCTGCAGGTCGCATTTTTCAACGAATCTCGAAGTAACTTGGTACAAAGGTTTTATCATTTGTATTAATGTATGTATTTTGTGTGGCCGGCGATTCTTGATTATCGCCATGGTGGTCTAGTGGTAATGACACCCGCCTTACAATCCTGAGGTCGTGGGCTCAAATCCCGGTCCCGTACCAATGAATTCCTTGGAATTTGTGTACGGAATTTCACACCACTGGCTTTTCGGTGAAGGAAAAACATCGTGAGGCAACCTGCATACGTCCGTAGAAGAAATTCGATGGCGTATGTGAATCCACCAACCCGCACTGTGCCAACATGGTGGATATGGCCCAATCACCCTTCGTGGGTAGGCCTACGTCCTGCAGTGGACTATTAAAAAAGGCTGGTATAGAGTACAGATGCTTGATTAGGAGGAGGCATTTATCATTGATATTATCACTAGTAGCTCTCCGGACAGTAGACCTCACGACACATCTTCGTAAGCCTAATAAATCTCGAATCTCTTTTGAGCAATTGGTTCATACCTACTCGTAAAAATCTTATTAGGATATAGATACTAAACAATTTTGCCGAATATAATGAAAATCGGTGGATAAAATTAGATAGCGCGATAGCAAACCCTCCTATTCGAAGAAAATAAATAATCCCAGACGATAAAGAAATCCATTGATATATTTATAAAATCTGTGTGTCAAGTTTCATCGAGATTCGTTCAAACTTGTGACGTGTAGGGGAAAATAAACATCTAGAACTCTATACAGATGAAAGTAAAATCGTGAAGCAGAAACTTCGCTTTGCTTCGATCAATGAAGGATTTAACATTCATAATTATTATCTCTTTAGGTACAAAAAGTTGAATTCTCATATATTTTTTTTTTTTATTTCGTATAGGTTTGCGTTTGACTACCCACTGCCTGATGTTATGCAAATATGCGGTCTAGGATGTAGCACGCTTACCTAGAAAATACCTATTTACTCGAGAGTTGAAGACACCTACATTGCACTTTAGCGGGAAGACAGACTCGGGCAAAGCGTTCCACATTCTGGCAGTTCGTATGACAAATGTAGACTCGAAACGCTTGGTTCTAATGCGCGGGATGTCCACCATAAAAGGGTGGTGCTTTGGTCGCGTCTGTCTAGCCGTACGATAGAAGAAAGGGGCAGGTGGGACCAGATTGTGCAACTCTTGGACGCACTCTCCGAAGTGTATCCGATAGAAGGCTGATAGACACGCCACGCTACGTCGATGCTGGGAATTTGTCAATTTACAAACCATTTTCTATTATCCAATGGTCCGATTGCGATGATGGGGATGGTATTAAGATATCCCAGTATAAATGTCTCGCTTCAACGTCTTCTTTATCAATTAGTGGGAAGACGTCATCGTCATCATCGTCTGCAATGACACTAGTCCGTGTTGCTGTTGTGGTTAGGGAATAATTCATCTCAGCCTCAAAGTAGTCATTAAAGTCTAGAAAAGAAAAATGAATTATTCAGCCAAATTGTTAAAAACTGTAACATGACATGATCAAAATCAATGGTCCAAAAATATACCAGGCTTTGTATAAGCTTCAAAATAAAAGAAGAGAAAGATAGAAAATATTTTTTATAACTACGGTGCAGAACTACAGAATTGAGTAGGTAGGTACTAATCGTCCAGAATATGCACTCATTATGCTAGTAATAAATAAATAAAGAAAAGAAAGAAAGAAAACATGTATTTACAGAGCAATGAATTTGTTACAGATTGTTTGCAGAACATGATTATCGTGAGATTTTAAATAAAACTAGTTGGATTAACAGCTGGCCCCAAACTCGGCTAGGCCGGTCTCTTGGCCCTTTTCAAATTGATTACCAGTAGCAGAATTTGCGCTTTCTTGGACTTATCAGAATACTAAATAATATCAAAAATTGACTTATAATATTATTGAAATTATTATACATTTTGATAACTTTGAGAAAAAACAATTGGTTTTGAAATGTTTAATTATACAAACAAAAAAAATTACAAGATTATGTATCGATATCACCAAATAAAATTAGAAAATAGTAGGTTGAAAAACATTGCATTGTTTTAAACGAAATGACATTATATTAAGTTGAATCAATTCTGTTAGTATTAAAGCTATCTACCATCATCGTCATAAGCCAAGAGCCGTACAAAATGGTGCAGAATAAGAAGTCCTACAAAAATGTGTGTTTTGAAAAAAAATACAATACGAAATAATTATACATGTACACTACCTTCTGTTGCTAATGGCCAAAATTCTACAGATTCAAAGTCGCTCAGGTCAAGAACTCTATCATCTCTAATTCTGAAATTATCGTCTAGTTCTTCTGGGTTATACATGATAGATCACAACGATTTCATGAATTTATGTCACCCGTTGAGGGTAAAATGATTTATAGTTCAACTTGCTTTTGCCCACGACTTCGCCCGCTTGATATTTTGGTTTCAAAACATTTCATTCACTTGTTTTTTACATAAATTATGAAGAGGAGAATACATACATTGTATACAGGGTTTCCTAACGAAATGTGAAAATTTAATATAAGTAAAGTACACAAGTTAGCGGTCATTGCGCAATAAACGAATTTAAGTATAAATAACTAGTGTAAAATAACGAATATAAAATAGAGTGATTTTTCATTGAAAAATGTAACTTTAAAATACTACTTACCAAATCTACTCATCCGCTGCACCAACACAACTATAGTCTGATAACGTTTCGGATAAATAGAGCAAAAACAAAAACACATCAGACACGTATTATTCTGATAACGTCCATCCGCTTTTTTTATTTATTTTTACTGGTAATATTTCAATGAGATCTCATATACCGTTCAGATAATTAGTTTTCTGAACAGTAGGATCGCATTTAACGGAATCTTCACAAGCTTATCATTTCTGTACCTACCTATCTATATCAGCCTTTTTTACAGTCCACTGCAGGACGTATGCCTACCTACTAAGGGTGATTGGGTGATAGATTAATTCTTTATTGTACACACCAGAACTTAAATAAACTAGAAAAACAAGTTTAGTAGGAACTTGTAGCTAGTGTAACAACCTTATCACTAAGAAGCATTTTCTTCCAGGCAACTGTAAGGTGGTTGGATTGACTTCGACTCGCAAATCTTGGTAGGATTTAGATACTAAGCAATCTCTTACTATATATTGAAAACAGTGCTAGCTAGAACGTTGAAATTTTCATTCAGTTGAATAATGTATTTCTGTTGCCGCTACAAAAATAAGTCTACGTACAAGTACTAAAAACAGAAAAAAATGTAAGGGGGGCTCCCATACAACAAACCTGAATTTTAAGCCGTTTTACGCTCTCTATTAGGTAATAACGGTGATAGGGTGATGAAATTTTACAATATGTTTTAATTTAAACATTTACTTCAAAAATAAATAATTAAATTAAAAATTTGAGAGAGGCTCTCATACAATAAACATGTTTTTTTTGTATGCTCCCCAAAGAAATTATTTATTTTTCCGGGATCAAAAGTAGCACCCTTATAACGCTCAGTGATCTGTTTCAGGTCACTTTTCAACTTTTGAGCTATATCCACGTCATAAATCAAGTCTATCCGTTGCTCTGTTGCTACGTGAAAGAGTAACAAATACACAAACACGCTTTAGGATTTGTCACATTATTTATTACTAGCAGCTTAGTACTTTAGTACTTTTTTAAAATATATTGTAGCCTATGACACCCGGGGATTGTGTAGCTTCCCAACAGTGAAAGAATTTTTCAAATCGGTTCAGTAGTTTCGGAGCCTATTCAATGCAAACAATCAAAAAATCAAATCTTTCCGGTTTATTATATTGGTATAGATTAAGTAAGAAAATAAGGATAAGGATAGGATATTAATTTCTTTGGACCAAGTCATCTAAATGTTTGAACTAAAAAAACAATACAAAATTACCCTTACTTTTAATTTTCTTTCAAATTAAGTACAAGAATACAATTATAACTCTTATAACCTGGTTAGCATCATTATCATAATTTCAGCCGTAGAACCTCCTCTGTTGGACAAAGACGATCCGAACAGATTTTCAAAAAGATTAATTGGAAGCGGGCTGCATCCAGCGCATCCTTGCGGTCTTTGCCTTGTTAGTGGGCGTCCTACCATGCCGATTCGGGATCTTGAACTTTACGGCCCCGTCAGCCGTCAGCTCTATATGCTACGTGCCCTGCCACTGCTATTTCAAGTTAAGTAAAGTAAGTTCGTATAGGCCGGGTGGCTAGCCCTGGTGTCAGAGTTTTTAGGCCGCCTGAAGGCCTCTGACATGGCTCAACGGTTAAAACAACCGGGGCCTACAATTTAACGTGTCATCCGAGCCACGGTAGCGCTCAGTTGGAAAATGCCACCCGCGGTCACCCATCCAAGTACTGACCGTGCGGAACGTTGCTTAATTTCGGTGATCGCTGACAATCACCTAGTCAAACTACGCTACGAGCGCTACGTACGCTACTATTTCAAGTTGCTAACCCACTAGGCGATGTCGATCTCGAGCCACTCTATATACAGGGTTATCTGCTTACCTTGTACTAAATCAAAACGGGGTGATTAAGAGCATCAAAGAACAACTTTTTACTTTGGGCTTTTGGGCAACTGATATTTTTTCTAAACTCCAACTCAAAATTCGAGAATAAAATATCAGCTGTTCCATACCTGGGAATTAACAAAATGTATGAAACCGCTGAATTTTTTTTCGAGTTTTGATTTGGCGCCCTCGTAAAAGTTATTCGTAACGATGATCTTAATCACCCCCTACCACCTTAGTACACCAGTTCTGGATAACCCTGTATTTAGATGATAAATAGTCAGAAACCTTGCCTCAATAAGTAAGTTCGTTTAGGCCGGCTGGCTAGCCCTCGATGAAATCTATGTTAATGTAATAATCTATTTTATCAAATAGACTTCACTTTTAGTTAAGTTAGAATTGACATATTGAAAGACAATCAAAATTAATAGCGATACAATAATAGCGAAGAAAATATCTAACCAAGATGTAGATGAAGAAATTGAAGAACTGTCATTTAACGAGCTAGCCGAGCGCGACAATGATTGTCCAACAGGTGTAACAGATTTCTTTATTGTTATAGAATTGTCATAAGAAGAACGTACTTGCGCTAACTTTTTGGTTAAAGGGTCAGTCGTAGAGAATTTTGGTGACAACGTAAACTTCTTATACATATTTGGTTTCGAATTAGCCGATGATGGCATTGACTTTGGTGTATTTGGATATTCGTATATTTTTTCTGGCATCACCTTTTGTTTTCCTTTTGAAGAATAGTTTGAAGATAAATCTAACGTTGATTTATATCCTTTAATGTTAGTAAGTGTCGGTGGTAGTTCTGCCGCTACTTTTTGAAAATCTTCCCAAAATGAAATGTTGTCGTCGTCAAAAACAGATGATAGTTCTGTTAATGAAGCTGTATTTACTGCTGGGTTTGAATTTGACGAGTTACGCTTTGTAGACGATTTACTTTTTGTAGTCGGCAACGGGATGAATTGTGATGTTTCTTCAAGCAATGGCGAAATATCAGAAGTTTTAGAAATGTCTTTAGCAGAAGATTCCTGTTCCGGAAAATGTTTTAATTTGTAACTATGGGGGCTGATTGAGGTAGACAGTTTTGATGTAGGGTTGAGGTTTTGTGACGTCTTGTCTGATGTCGTTTGGGTTTGTGTTGTCAATGGCAGCAGATAACAAGATTCTTCTTCGGTTAAGCTTGATGATAAGTTAATATTCTGATCCAGCCGATCTGGTCGATAGCTTCTTTTAGAACTGGTTGGTGATGGATTGTTTGATTTCAGATTGATCTGCATTATTTCTTCTCTCACGTCGTCTGTAAAATCCAATTCAAAATTTACCACAATACAAATATAACATACAGAAGTTTTTTGCTTCTTCTCATAAAAATACGATTATACATGATTGGTTTCTTAATTTCCGGGCTCTTACACTAGATTAATGACTTGTATTATAGGAGTCACCGTACTTAAATGTTATACTCTGGTACCTATTTGTCTTAACTACTTACGATGATTTTTGTTTTGCTTGTTCTGATACTTTAGCTTTTTGGTTTATGAGAGAAAATTTTGCAGGCCTTAAGCTGCTGAAAACTTTTTATCATAGCAAGGCAGCAAACAATTCTAGGATAAATAAATTACCTATATGCGACACTCACCTGATGTTCTTCCTTTATTTTTTTTCAGTGGTAACTCAGCTCTAGTTACCGGTACAGTTTGAGGGTACTGCTGTGGTCTTGAACGAACTTCATCTTCATCATCGAGTATGTACATTGGAGGATCTAAAATAATACATTTTATAATTTAATATGTATATAGTCTCTCTCTTTTATCTATCCCGAAATAGCTTTTGCCCGCAGTTTCGCCCGCGTGATATTTTAGCAGTATTTGTGCTATTCCATAAGAACATTTTATTTTTCCGGGAAAAAAGTAGTAAATGATACTTTCCGATCCTTAAACTATATCCAAGGAACCAATCAAATCGATTCTTCACTCTGTTCTTAAGATAAAATAAGTTATTTTTTTTTTTTTTTTTAAATTAAAATTAGGGTACAGAGCAAATATTTCAAATCATGCAGTCTAAATTTATACATAATAATAATAAAACATTATAATTTTTATTAATGATTTGTAGTGGTTATGTAATTAAATTGACATAGTCTGTGACTTGTCAGTCGGCCCCAAACTAGGCTAAACTTGTATCTTGGTAGCCCTTGGTTTAAATGGGTTACAAAGTTTCGCGCGACGTAACGTGTGTGAAAAAGTGACAAACAAACCAACGAACACACGATATAAGTCTTAATATCATATTATATTAATATAATATTATATATGTATTATAGTTCGTGACCAAATATTGGGAGAAAATGATATAAATTATGATCATTATCAGTATCATTTGAACCATTGACTTTTTTTTTTAACTGGCAAAAGTGCCTTTATTAACTACAACAAAACTACACTACTATTACACAAAAAGCATTGGATCATCCTCAGACCTTTGACTCGACGAAGTAGAAGTCAATATTAGTAAGGATAAGACTAAATAGAAACGTTTTGAATCTTTGATAAGGATAACTTTACCCTTATCCAATAGATTTCACAAACTGAATATACCTATTTATAACATTATTTCAATAACAACAAAATATATTTGTAGGTACAATATAATTTTGTGGTGCTAATATTGAATTGTAACTTGTCAAAAATCAATGGAACGAAGTATAAAATTCACAAAATAAAAAGTACTCTGTCATCACGTCACAAGTCATCACACTCTGAAGCTAAAGTGGCGATAGGCAGGGCATTTAGCAAGATACAAAGATAAGAGGAGAGGCCTGAGCCCTTAGTCCAGGTTTTGCGTAGTTTACTTAAACTTTCGCGTTCGCGTGTGGCTCCATACATTTTGGTTAGTTCTTCCTCGTTTCCGCCAGGGGCGCTGTACAAATATGTATAGAGCCATACGGAAACAACTAGTTTCAATTTACGTGAAAACCTGGACAAACCCCTCTGTACCTTAATAGGGGTTCCAATACCAGAAGTAAAAATGTAAACTAAGATGTCTAAAATAGTTAATATTAAAAGTGTTATCTAATACTCTAATTAAACTTTTGTAATATTTGAGATACTCGTATATATATATTTGGAAATAAACGGGCTTATAAATAAAAAAAATCCAATACCCTCATCATTCGTCATGGTTACGTTGTCATGATCATCTTCACTATCAGTAATTTCTGTTATATCAGTATTTTGGACAGCAACGTTGAAATTTTTGTTTGCTATCTTTGAGGTGGGTCTTTTTGTAGATGAAGTGGGCGTACGTGAGGAAGCTTGTTTTTGTGGTGCTGGTGAAGGACACAGCGTGGTATTCATAGTGTTTTCTTCTTCATGTATGTCTATCACATCTGTAGAGTAAAATATGGTAAAATCAACAAGCGGTAACTTATTATGTGTAGACAATAGTCAACTGCTAACTTCATTGCTAAATCAATGTATTACACAACTTATGTATTTATAATCGCTTGTAGCAATTTATTTGTTTTTGTATATAATATAAAGTTTATGCTTATCATATAAAGTGATAACTTTACTATGCCAAAATTGGTTGAAAAATGCAACTTGTAGAGGAGAACTAACATCTGGAGAGATGAAAGAAAACTTTGTCAATTTTTAAGCATAGACGGTTCACCCGCTCGGTGAGTTATTTCTCTCTCGGTTTTTTGTTTTGTTGAGGTTGGGATGCACCACGTACTGGCAGATCAGAATTTATAATCTATAATATACACATGCAAAATATAATACATATCGCGATACTCGGAAAAAAGAGCGTGTTGCCAGTATATGTATCTGTAGATTTTGAAGTGGAAGGTTTTAGACGCGCCTTTTTATCTAGCGAGGGCAGATTTTAATTATACAAACCATTGTAAGCTGTTAACGGTGTTGGTGGCGGTGTAAGGAATGGCGTACTCGTAGTCAGATAACCCGGCAAAGCATCATTCAAATAGTTCAGTTGTGATTGTGGTAAGTTTTGCCACGTTGACCAGTTTGGCTGAGTCACTTCATCTTCATCACTTATCGTGATGACGTCATTGTCATCATCGACTGCTATAATGCCGGTCTTTGCAGTGAAACCTTTTTCTCTTGCACCTAATGTACGTGTATTGACTTGTATTGACTTGGCCAGATGACCTGGCAAAGCATCATTGAAATGGTTCAGTTGTGATTGTGGCAAGTTTTGCCACGTTGACCAGTTTGGCTGAGTCACTTCATCTTCATCACTTATCGTGATGACGTCATTGTCTTCATCTACTGCTATAATGCCGGTCTTTGCAGTGAAACCTTTTTCTCTTTTACCTAATGTACGTGAATTGACTTGTTTAAGCGTTGATGGTTGGGGTTGTGAAAAACGCGGCGCAGTCACAGAGTCGTCATCAGGCACTATAACTTCTGAAAACGAAGAAAAAAATATAAATAGAAGTTAAGTCTTGAATTAAAGACTTAAAGTCTTAACTTAAAGTCGCAATATTTCTTTCAACATGTCAGAACGAGACAACATTATGGCAAAGTTTATAATAATATCTATATTTTTCACGCGTCGAAATGAGTAGGTACTTTTCGTGGTCGCTCTCTGGACTAGCTGATGAATTCAATTCAATTCAATTCTTTATTGATATAAAACTAAGTAAGGGCGCGTACACATAGCGCCCGATTTTACAGGATCCTTTTTAACTGTTCCGTCGCTACTGGTGGTAATATTCACACAGCATTTACAGGACCGATTTTAACGGATTCGACGCTACTGGAGGTAATCAGAATTTCCGTTGTTACTGGATCCGGAATACTGTCATGTGTGTGAACTGGCTCATACAACTGCATACGCTAATAACATATACGTTTAAACGGACCTGTAAAACGGATTGCTGCTTATTTTGTCTGATTGGCATTTTTTACTGAAATCAGGAATACTGCATTCTGTGTATTCTGTATGGCCATGCGTCAGCCAATCACAAGCCGAATGAAACGAAAGCCAAGAACTAATGACACTGCAGGATACCTATTCACGGAAACAACACTTCGCCCAGAAGAGTACTTCTTTGTGAGCGCTTATCCTATCATCATCAATATCAAGCAGACACACGCGCGTTAAAAAAAAAACGTGATCCGCTAATTATTGCGCATGTGTGCACAATGCCGACGCCGCTTGGCGTAGTTATGAGCACGGGCGTAGGGAGCGCGCGGGAGGCATGAGGTTGGCGGGCTGTCTGGCTCCCCCGCATACCTAAATTTTGCCTTTTGCGCAGCGTTCTGCGCAGAACTTCCCATCCTCCGACTTGTGTGGCGCGGACTATACTCATCTGGTAGGGGGAATGATGTAGCGACTAACTTCGCTACATGATGGAAAATATTTAAAGCCATACAAAATAGCTATCAGTCATAAAAAAATGAGTTGTGGGAGAAATCACAATACAAAAACATACGAACCATCGACATATTTTGATAGCCCATACGACAGGGTTGGGTTTAAGGATTTAGTTGGAGAAGCAAAGGAATATTGGCTATTTCTAAATGCTCGCGGTTGTGGTTTCGATGATAAATTTGGTCCAGCATCTTCAGGTTCATCGTCGCTAATGACGATAACATCATCATCATCTTCGATTAATATGACATCATCATCATCATCTAGCACTTCTGGGTGCAACATGATAGGTCACAGTAACTTCACAAATTTTTGTCACCTGTTGAGTAATAAGAGACTTTTATTAGTTCAATTAAGTAGTCAAAAGCTCAAAGAGTTACTTTTTATGATAAACATTTCAAAAATTCGTCGCGGATGCAGGATTCGAACCTTGCGTCCTCGGATCACTAGCCCGACGCTCTAGACCACTGAGCTAACCCGCTATACTGGACTCGCGACGAATTCTGTGAAGTGTTTATCATTTTTAACCAACTTATAGCGTTGGCGGCGCCACCTGTGATACTTGTATTAGACAGGTTAACTTAACTCAATTGAAGTTATAAGAACTTCTGTATTGACGAGAGATGGCGCACAGCTAATCAATGAAATGATTTTAATTTTATAGTGCATCCCACACTAGGTTCATCTCAAAGAGTTACTTTTTATGATATCCGCGACGAATTTTTGAAATGTTTATCATAAAAAGTAACTCTTTGAGATAAACCTAGTGTGGGATGCACTATAAAATTAAAATCATTTCATAGTCAAAAGCTGACTATTAAAAAAATATATATGGAACCTGGAGTATTATTTTTGAACTTCGTACGGCTTAGACGTATTTACTCGTACATATACTTATCTTTACGGACGAATTTCTTTTTCCTCAAAATTTATTTAAAATTATCCATTTAGAGCAGAACTTTAGTACATGGCAATTACATAATTATTTTTAGCAAAAAATAGCATGACCGACTTCACCCCTGTACAGAATTCGCGAATATTTCGCACGGACCGAAGTAGCATTTTTCACATTATTGTTGATTTTTCAAAAATGGATCAGCCAATTTTGAAAAATTGAAATGGGACCAATTTCGATACTCTTTCCAATAAAAAAATAACTATTGAAATCGGACAACTGTGAAAAAGATTATGCGAGATTATTCATAAATAATCGGCCAAGTACACGGACTCGCGCATGGAGGGTTCCGTACTGTATGGGAGCCCCCTTAAATATATTTTTTTTATTCATTATTTAAGAGAATATAAAACTAAATATTCCGTGAAAATTTCAAGCATCTACCTGGTACCATTATTAATATAGAGCGAAAAACGTCTAAAAATTCCGGTTTGTTGTATGGGAGCCCCCCTTAAATATTTATTTTATTTTATTTTTTGTTCTAGCGGCAACCGAAATACATCATATGTAAAAATTTCAGCTGCCTAGCTATCATGGTTCATGAGATACAGCCCGGTGACAGACGGTCAGACAGGCAGACGGACAGACAGACGGACATCGAAGTCTTAGTAATAGGGTCCCGTTTTTCTCTTTGGGTACGGAACCCTAAAAAATTTTTTTTTTAAACTCAATTCGACGCATACGCGTCTAGCCGTAGGAAGTTCAAAAATAATAACCCTGTATACCAAAAATGCGACACATAGATAAGAAATAACATCCAATCTAACCGACATCCGGTCAGATGAAAGAAAATTTTGCCAATCCCGAACATTGCGCTATAATAACATTTCCTCAAAGATCTCGAAGCACGCTCGCTCGATCCAAAATAAATACCTACTAATACGTACCTATTAGTATTTTTTGGACCAATACAGTGGAATAAAGCTGGACAAGTCCGAGCCAGTATCGCACACCGAGGGTACCGTACAAATCCTGAAAATTGCACAAAATTGGAAACTAAGTTAAGCCTCATGGGTCAGGGCGTAACTAAAATCATCGATAAAAGGTTTTTATACTACACCTGCTCGGAAAGTACCTTGATACTTTATCAAATTTACGGTAGAAAGTACGTCATTGCATATGGAACAAATATGCGGGGAGAAAACGCATCTGAGCGGGAGAGAAAAGTGTATGAAAATCCATTTCTTACGTGGTTTTTCTTTTTTAATTTTGGGTTAGACTATGCGCTGGTAACCTAAATATCAAAAGCCAAAAAGTTTTTACAGTGAGTATTTATCTCCAAGTTCGTAAAATGACACTGGCCACTAGCTGTGTGTTGGATGGTGTCAAACAATTTGAAAAAAGAACATGTGAAAATTGCAGACGCCATTGGCGCCATTTTCAAGTGTTACATTAAGCTTCACTAACTGCAACAATTTCAATATAAATTTCAATTAGTAAAGATTTAGTTTTTTATTTTCCTCGTAGGTGTAGTATAAAGCACTATGTATCACTCGAGAGAAAGTGCGATTCCCGATCTCGGGTGTTTTCTCCTCTCGGTGAACAATGTACTATTTTTTACTTTTCTCGTCGTACATCGAAAATTACACATAAAAAAAAATAATTAAAAATCTGTTCAGCATGTGCTAATGAAGCTCTTTCAAATGATAATGATACCTCACTTTATACGGTTACCGTATGTCGATATTTGAGCCCATATTTTTTGCATTTATCCTTTTGTGATTAAATTAAACGTACAGTTAACAGTTTATTCCTATTTTTTTTAATAGGAACGTCTCATATACACAAAGTCATACAATAATTACAAATCATAGAATGAGAGAGGGGACAGGATCCGCGGTCGGGGGCGTACTTAGCGCAGCACATCTCCCTTGCCATTCAAAGGGGCACATTTGGGCGGAATGCACTTTGCGGAGGCTTGTTTGACTACGGAGTTGTTGACTCAGGTCGATAACTCCCTTGAATATATGTAATAGTGTTTAGGTTAGTTTTACAATGTATATCATTATTTGACTTTAACTGTATTGATATTGACTTAATTGAAATAAATATGATTACAAAAAAAATTCAGAATTACAAAAAAGTGCTAAAACCAGTCAAATTTTAAATATCACAAATGATGAATGAGTCAAGATAGTGTCTAAATAATTATAAAATCTAATCAAGCAGCCGTCCCCTTATAGTGCCCTGGCCAAAAGTGCCCAATTTTATTGTTTTACTTACACAAAAAAATAACAACAATTTGCTACAACGTCAATAAGACAACTATTTCTGCTGGTAATGGTTTTATACGTATCGCTATTGTAATACCTATTGTGTATTTTTCAGTTTTATGAAATTTAGTGCCTGAATATTTCGTGCTCAGACTGATGCCCTGAGACGATTGCGTTTACAAATCCATCATCATCATCCATCAGCCATAAGAAGTCCACTGCTGGACATAGGCCTCCCCTATGGATCTCCAATAAGACCGGTTGGAAGCGGCTTGCATCCAGCGCGATCCTGCGGTTTTAATGAAATAAATTTACGCTGGCGCCTCTGTAATCGGGCTTATTAGCTGCCTAAAAAGAGCAAAAACTCGTACGCAACCAGTTGCGAACATTGGTTACGTACGTGGCCGAAAGCGCTCCAGGTTTCCACTTTAATTGAAACTACAATTATTTCGGTATGCCTCTATACATTTTTGTACAGCGCCTCTGGTGGAAACGAGGAAGAACTAACCAAAATGTATGGAACTACACGCGAACGCGATTTTTAAGTAAACTACGCAAAACCTGGACTAAGGGCTATACCTACGAACTACCTTACTTACTTTTACCGCAATTAACGTACAGGGTTATCCGCTTGCCCTGTACAAAGCCGAAAGGAAGTGATTAAGACCATCATTATGAACTACTTTTATTATGAGGCCAACCCCGAATTTGAGAAAAAGAAATCAACCATACCAAATTGCAACTCGGAATCTTTGCTCAGAATCGACAATATGTATGAAACAGCTGACTTTCTTTTCTGGAATTCCTGCTAACAAATTTTACCATGGGACCACCCATGGTAAAATTTGTTCAAAATGATGGTCTGTATCACCTACTTTTGGATTAGGACAGGGCATGCAGATAACACTGTACCCTACATTAATAGAATTGATGACTGGGTAAAAACAAGTCTTATAATAATTAGTCCGTGAGTTAGAATTTACACGTATTTTTTCTTTTGTCAATCAAACAATAAATGATTAAGATAAACCTAGTCAAAGTTTGGGAGTGGGGTGGGGCGCGTGACGTCACTAGTGCGACGTAGTCTGACGTAGACTTATTTTATTTTTTTAGTAATCATGCCTATTGCGGTAATTAATAAGTAAGTAAGTTCGTATGGACCGGGTGGCTAGCCTTGGTGTCAGAGTTTTAATGCCGCCTGAAGGTCTCTGACATGACTAAACGGTTAAAACAACCGGGGCCTACAATTTAACGAGTCATCCGAGCCACGGTAACGCTCAGTTGTAAATGCCACCCGCAGTCACCCTCAATAAATAATTAAATGATTACAGCTACCTACATAATTAAAAGAAAACGTTAACTAAAATCACTAAAACCTAAACTAAAACCGTAATAAAATTATTCTAAAAGCCCTGTCGCAGAGGGTAACGTGGGTAGAAAGCTGGCACTGCTGGCAGCATTGCCTCGCTGAACAGCAATACTCGGCTTTACTCTGATACTAATTTAGCCAAAGTAGATTAATTAATTTAATAAACTAACTTTTACATTATACGTACTACTTAATACTTACCAAATCTACTCCGGCGGCACCATTACCTACAACTATAGTTCAATAAAGTATTTGATAAATTTAGCGAAAACAAAATAAATGTTATTATCACACACGACTTATTCTGATAACTCCCAACCGCTTGTAAATATTTCTACTGGCAAAATTTCAATGACGTCATCTACCGTTTAGATAAGTAGGTGTAGCTAGAGTGCGTGCAACATAACTGAGTGTGGATGGTGGCGCCACATAGGTAATATTTTAAGCATATCGAATTTCCTGGCAGCATTGAATTAGTTCGCAATTTTGACCGCGCGCGCAGTTTTTTTGCGAGCACTCTAGTATTACGCTTGGTTTTACCATATTCTTATTGAACTGTTGTCTCGTTCTATTTCATCAAAACCAAATGCGACAGCTGTACACCATTCGCGCACGCTGAGGCCTATATTTTAAGAGTTCTGTGTCTCAAAAGGACAAGGAACACCCTTATGGTATTACATTGGAGTCCGTTTGTAAAGACCTACTCAGGAACGCTACAGGTATTGAGTTGAAATATTTGTTGCGCCTTGCTGTAAATTAATTAATTACAAAATAAGTATGAAGGTTCAAATTTTAAAGTCAGTTAACCGTATTGTGTCAGATACCTATTACGAGCAACGACATAAACCTAAAGGTTTTATTAATGTCGTTGATTACGAGTACCTTTAGTTTTACGGTAGTAACACGGGTAATTTATGATTATTGTTCTAACAACTTTCAACTGCAGTAGTAACAACGGTAATTCATTTACCGTTCTCACTACTGGTAGTAAGATAGGTAGTAACACTGGTAATAAACCATATGAAAAACCTTTACGATGTGTAGATAATTTTAGGTTTATGACGAAAAATATAATTTAAAAAAAACATTCTCTCCTCATATTAAGGAGTACCTTAACCCTATGGTTTAAGGTGGATTCACTTAACCTTCACGTAATTCCCGGCTAAGTGGAATTTGTATGGACGAACTCTCGGCCGAGTCTGACTCGCACTTGTCGGGTGATAGTTAGCAAACTGTCACACATTGTTGTGGGGGTGCCCATAAACTCACACATGGGAATTCATCTTGTACATTTTAGGCGTGCTAGTTGCTAGGTCGCAGTATTTTTGATAATGATTTTCCTTGTTCTGTATTCTGAATTTTGATTCCCTATTATTCGACGAACCGGGATACATATTTGACTTTGTTACAATAAATCAGGATTTGAATGTTGTGTGCTCTTATGTTTTTAGTCTCTCACATAATTATATAAAATTGATGTTAATCATAGTGCTCGTATTATTTTTTATTAGTGTAGATTAGTAGCAGATTTTTATCAGGCGAAAGTTTTTTGGAGTTTAACAGACATTTAATAAAGTTTAAAGACTACAATGAGGCGGTCAGCGGCTGCGAGCTAGTGTTTGACCAATTAAAGAAATAGTTAAATCTAGGCAAGTTATAGGTTGTTGCAGCAGCTGTGAGCCGTCTGTGGGAAGGGTTTATTCCCAAAGACCCCCTCTGAAACGGTCAGTACTTGGGTGCGTTAGGACAAAGTACAATATTTATAGTGTGGCGATCGTTGGGCTATTATAAAATATTGTTCCCAACATTCCCCACTAAAATTTCGTTTGGAATAATGTTTTTGCGTCAATTATGAGTGTTAGGGATCAATTCAATCTTTTCGCAATTTTTAACAACAGCAAATCGGTATCTTTTAGGAAGCAGTAAAACGAGAGAGATAACCATGTGCTAGGTTACTGGAGACCGCTAAGCAATAGCTCCTTTCATACAATTTCCGAAAGAATTTCGTAAAGTCTTAATGAGGTCATCCGTTCACCTTGTGGGTGGACGTCCTACGCTGCGCTTGCCGGTACGTGGTCTCCACTCGAGAACTTTCCGACCCATATTTAATAACGTCTAATGTTTATGAATTTGTTAATCCCATAGAAAGTGCGTCAGCACAGCTGCGCCTTATTGTTTTATGACTCTGGGCAGCTGTGGGAATTTTTTGGCTAAAACACCACGGTCACGCACACATAATAGTTATAGTTTAAAATCGGGATATGTGCTGCCACCTAGGGCACCGTAGATGGAACGGAGCGCGAGTCCCTTATAAGCCCCTCTCAGGTTTTGCTTCTTCGTAATCACACCGACCCCGCCGGCGAGATCGAGGACCCTCAGGATCTGTCAGAAGGTCGGTTAGATTCTCTCCAAATAGTCAACCAGCTCAACCCATTAGGGCCACAGGGCACACCCCTTCTGATGTGCCCGGGCAAGTCTGATTCCCCCGCCGGTTGACGGCCATGCCGAGGTCCGTTCCTTCTCAAGTGCCCTTGCGCTAGTCACCCGCTTGCCCAAGTCCAGTAAGCTGTGGAGGCCTCAGACCACAGAGGCCAACAGCAAAAAAACCTCGTTGTATCACTTACACCCTCGCGCTACGCGGTAGTTTTGTTCTCGTCATTTCTAGTAGTTTTCGTGGTACTTATAGTAAAGTTCTAAATGTCTGTACGTGTCTGTTTATTTTAGTGTTATTGTAGTAGTTTAGCTGGTGTTGATTTCCGTAGTTTATATTGATATTGTTATAGCATATTTTATAGAACATTAAATAGTATTTTACGCGGATTTTATTATATATGTAATTTAGTTATCCTCGCGACCGAACCCTGCGCCTGAATTTAGATCGTATCTTAGTGTGTCTTTTATAATTAGTTTAAATAAAAGAAAACAACTTAGTAATCCTTAGTAAAAGACATTTAAAAAAAAAACATAAATGACGATTACGAATTTTTAGTGGGGGACATTGAGACCAATATTTTTTGATAGACCAACAACTGCCAATGGCGGTCTAAAAATAATATTTATCTAACGTCTCACAGTGAAGATCGTTAAGAGTAAATAACAATGTGAGTTTGACAAGCGAGACAGCAGCGGAGTGTAGCGTAACGACTCGGCGAGCATGTTCGCGTCAGCGCTGAGCTAATGCGAACATCATGGTTAAACTTTCTTGTACGAACAGAAATCCTAAATAACTCTGCTTTGACCGAAAGTTTTGGCTCAAAGTTTTTGGGGTTGAATAGCCACTTAACCAAGTTTAATCATTTGCAAAACGACAATTATACAAGGTTAACTATCGAACACTTTATTAAAACTTGTTATAAAATTGATAAATTTAACATTTTATTGTCGTTGTCATAACAGTGTGATTCTGACGCGCGAGTCAGCGGGGTGTAACGTGAGCGGCGAGCGCGGGTCGGCGGCGAACGGCTCGGCGAGCCGCTCGGCGAACATGCTCGCGTCCGCCGGGCTGATGCGAACATGCTGCAGCAAGCGAACCAGGCAGCACTTCATCTGGATCATGGCGAACCGTTTACCTGCGAACGATCAGAACATTGGTGATTCTCTGTCAATAATAATAATAATAAAAACGTTTATTTCAGGCACACGACCCATATGAAAAAACATACTACATAATTTAAAATAATACAAAATATTACAAAATTTTCGGTCTAAAAATAAATTAAAATATCGTGTAAAGTCAAACCTATGTTTGACGTCATACTACTTCCGATTCCCGCTCTGGTGGATAGAGATCCAATGTCGAAATATTGGACAACACAAATTTTCAGACAGGCACTGTAGTATGCTGTTATTCGATCGTCGTATCCTATTCCAAAAGGACGCGATACGAGATCAATCTTTGCAGTATCGTATTTTTATCACATTAAGAATGTGCTTTTATTGACGAGACAATGTCATTTCAGTGATTAATGGACTAAATTTTTTAGATTCCTTTTCATCAATGATGTCCCACGGAAAATTTGTTGAACTAGTTTAAACCTTAGAAGATCGGATTTTGATACATCGGTCATGCGATTGTGCTGCTGCATCTGCGAGACTTCTTTCGTGAAATGGGCTCTAGCTACGCTATAGCGTATTTACATTTATAGATGCACTTGATCGACTTGTAAGATTTTTTGATGCAATGATTTTATTTTGTATTTTATGAAAACACTGACAGAACCGCGAGACGTGGAAGTTGCTCCATCAACTAGAACCCTGCTCTTAAATTTTGATGTTGATTTTAGTAAACTCAGACTGATTAACGATCTGCCAGAAATGAGATAAGTAGGTTTAGAGCCCCATTATGAAGGCACTATCATATTTTTTTACTATTTAGCTAATTAACATCTTTCTGTTCCTTTTTCACTTTAGGCATTCGATGAAGACAACACTTTTACGTTGCTATTAAATTTACGATGTTAAATAGCCATTTAACCAAGTTATCATGATTGGGCTTTAAATGAGTACAAAAATCAAATGAATAATAATATTCATGAATACGCGAGGATGTCCGTGAACGAGGGTTTTAATTTCACGTTTCACAGCTTCATTTTAACAGTGTTTTTGTTACACATCCTCACAATATCTACGAATTACATCTATGATTTGGCGGAAAAGTATGTAAAGTCGGATTCTGGGCATCTTAACTTAAAATCCATAACTTCTGACTTAGCCCATCGTCTAGCCAGGCAATCAATCGTTGTAGAAGAAGCAAATCGACATAAGCTTACCGATGCAGTATCTTGGTCCGTCTCCGAAAGGCATGTAGACGCCGGGCGGCGGCGCGGCGCGCCCCGGCGACCAGCGCTCGGGGATGAAACGATCAGCCTGCTCGAAGTACTGCCAACCAACGAGATATCATTATATACAACAGTAGTACACAACAACGCGAGTAGTGGCAGCTTAGGCTACTTGCCATAGATTTAGTTTCGTTAACCATCATTTTGACTTGAGATTACCGTTCATTGAATCGTTCGAAAAAGAATCATATGGACTTAGACTACCTACTATAAGTAGGTAGTCAGGTAGTCAGGTCACTAGTCTGCTCTCTACTTGAACCCCCCCCCCCCCCCCCCTCTACCTCACTCCAAGATAATTTGACTCTTGATCACCTGTTCATCTCTCTGAATGGCAAGCGTTGGGAAAAGTACCACTGTTCCCTTTTCCACCACAGTGTCGCTGTCAGGGATGGTGTAGTCTTTTGTGCATAACCGTTGTATGCTCGGAAAAGGTGGGTACAGACGCAGGGTCTCTGAAATATAAAAGAAAATTGCGAGTATAAAAAACCTTCAAATCAATAAAAAATAAAAACTTATTTTCTCATCTTCCTCTGCACGTGTCTGTACACAGCTAGTTCAACACAAAGAATACCTAGAATAGAGAAACGCCTTTTCACTGATCTCCAAGTTTTTATTGGAACTCGCGCTCTATTGGAAATACAGGATACTGATAATGACTGACCTTGTCGCACCACCCTAATTTCTTTATTTATCTTAACTCTTTGATCCTTTCAAGTGAGTTTACGTGGCCAGCCCAAAGCAGAGAAAGGCAAAATAGAAGAGAATAGTCCCAACTCACGCTGAAAATGATCAAGGTACAATCACCCTTTAGCTTATGTTCAAGAACAGGCCTTGTATACTCCATGTACGTCAACTCCTGTAACACCTCATAACTCAACTAAACTAAGAGATGACTCCTCCCCTCTTCTCCAGCAAGTGATGTATTTCCTCCCTCTATGCACGTGAGGATGCGCGGCCAGCTCCAGGCAGAAAAAATAGAGTAGAGGAAATCCGCTTCTCTAGTCTCGTTACTTGAGGATCCGCGGGCAGCTCAAGGCAGAAAAAGGCCAGAAGGTAAGGGAGATATTGCCAACCCACACCATAAAGTATCAAAGTACATACAATAGTCGCTCAAGCACTGACCTTGTATCACCATCTCCATGTACGTCAACTCTTGTAACACCTCATACAAGATGACTCCCCCTCTCCTCTCCAGCACCTGCTGTATTTCCTCCCTCATCTTGGTCTGCACGTGAGGATGCGCCGCCAGCTCCAAGCAGAGGAAGGCCAGGGTAGAGGAAGTGGTCTCGAACCCGCCCAGGAATATTATAAACGCATTTGCTGATATCACCATGTCAGCTGGAAAGATTAATTATGAAATTCGTCATTGTAATATCAGCCAAAAAAGACGTCCTAACTCCTAAGATGCTACTAGTCGTTAATGTGGTACTGGCCATCTTATGGATTTACAATAAAACCGAGTGGACGCTGCTTACATCCAGCGTGTTCCTGCGATATGGATTAGATCGTGGAAAGGAAATAAATATATGTCTTATGCGCTTGATGCCAGTCGCTTCTATCCGGTTTTATTGAAAATCCATAGTTGAGACTGGAAAAAAGTGTCTAGCAGAAAGTAACAAAAGCCTATTTCTATCGTAACCCATTACTTTTGATTTGACATTACATTGACTTATGAATTAATTTAATGACTTCTGTTTTAATTGTATTTGTTTTTTTGAATCTTATATAATTATTGTGTGATGGATGTAATTGTTTGTAAAATCGTTTCAATCTCAACAAAATCATTTAATTTAATTTAATTACATTGTAAAATAATTTAGCACGCATAGCAATACATTTGGCTCTTGAACGTTGCGTGCCACTGCCAAACACACAGTTCACTGCGGGACGTAGGCCTACCTACGTAGGGTGATTAGGCCATATCCGCCAAGCTAGCCCAGTTTAGGCTTGCCAGATGGTATCCAAAAGGAGGACATGTCCTCCTTTTTCATGTTTTGTCCTCCCGTCCTCCCACACCTACTGTAAGTCCTCCTTTTTGCAGCATGTCATTGAAAATTTCGTGACATGCGGCTTGCATGCTGAAGCGTGGTCAAAAGTCAAACGAGCGTATTATGATTTGAAGTTGCACGAGCAGTGGACAATTTACTTCAAAAGTGCCAAAAACATTGAATGTTTCTCAGAACTGCTCAAGATCTGCGAATTTTATTTCTGTTATAAGTGCACATAACGCAAACGTGGAAAGAGTTTTTTCACTGATTAATACTCAGTGGAGCAAAGAGAGGAACAGACTTAGTGTGCAGTCAGTTAAATCTGTAATTCTTACTCAATACAACTTCAAAAACATGACATATTGTGAAGATTTTCATAATTATTTGTTGAAAAACCAAGAACTTCTTGTAAAAATTGGCAGCTCAGCTAAATATAATTAAAATAAAGGAAAATAATACAAAAAAATCGTTTAATTGTGAAAGTCTTCCTTTTTTATAGAAAATCCTCCTTTTTAACCCATCTGCCCTCCTTTATCAAATTATGATCTGGCAACCCTAGCCCAGTTGGCTAGCCAGCCCGCGGGCTGGTGGATTTATGCACGTACCCATCGAATTTCTTCTACGGATAAGTGTATGCAGGTTCCTTCGCGATATTTTTCTTCGCAGAAAACCTCATGGGATGGGACCGAGATTTGAAGCCACGACCTCACGATTGTAAGGCGGGTATTTTTACCACTTGACCATCACGGCTTCTAACTATATTGAACTACATATAACTATATAAGTATTGTGTCCAACTCACTGATCTCGACGTCGTCCCCTTCAGTCTTGGAGTTGTTGTTGGAGTCGTCACTCCGCAGCGCCATCATCATGTCGATGAAGTCACCGCGCTTCTCTTGTTCTCCTGTAAATATATTACAATAGCGTTACATAGAGAAATAGCTAGTTTAAATATTAATAGTCGTAGCGTAGACACAGTGGACCTCGCATCTGTTTAACTGAATTTTCGTAAGCCTTTACCTCGATTCGCTTTTGACCGATTAGATATCAATCGAGTACTGTACTATACCAGCCTTTTAGTCCACTGCAGGTTGTAGGGTCTACCCACGAAGGGTGATTGGGCCATATCCACCACGCTGGGCCAGTGTGGGTTGGTGGATTCACTTTTGCCATCGAATTTCTTCTACGGACGTAGGCAGGTTGCCTCACGAAAAGCCAGTGATGTGGAATTCCGTACATAAATTCCAAAGGACTCATTGGTACGGGACCGGGATTTGAACCCACGACCTCACGATTGCAAGGCGGGTGTCAGTGCCACTAGACCACCACGGCTTCCTAACAAGATTTGCAGGTTCGAATCGAGTATCAACCCGCAAATTTTGTTGGGATGTATATAAAAACACTCTTGTCATATTATGGAAATTGGCTGATAATCTCGGCTAATAATGGTCGGCTGAGGATGTAATCTCAGCAAGGACTAAAACACATTTAAGAATAGACTGGACCTTTGGATAAAGCAGGAAATATTTCCTTGACAGATAAATACTAATTTTCTTAGACTCTGCTTGATATAGGCACATCAGTATACACTGCTCGCCTATAAACAAATAAATACATAAACAGTGCTACAGCCAATTTTTCCACTTTTTAAGGAAAAAAGGTACCCCAATGATCAAAAATAGCCGGTGAATAAAAAAATATATGTTATAAAATCTGCGTACCAAGTTTCGTCAAGATTCGTTGAAAAATGCGACCTGTAGAGGAAAATGAACATCCGGACAGACGAAAGCAAAATGGTCAACTTTAAACGGAAACTTCTCTCATTCCATTTGCACCGGTCTATAAAAGATGATGATGGTAGCAAGTTAATTCTACGTAGCAAGGTAAATAAAATACAGTAGAAACCAGTTCTACATAAGAAGTTAAAACATGGTGATGGAACCTATCTAATTTTATATGGCAAGATAGCTAGCGTGCTGCACCCTAGACCGCATATCTGCTCAACATCAGGCAGTGTGTAGTCAAACACAAACCTATACGGAATAAAGTAATCGGCCAAGTACGAGCCGGACTCGCGCACGGAGGGTTCTGTACTGTATGGGAGCCCCCCTTAAATAATTATTTTATTTTAATTTTACTATTTATTTTTGAAGTAAATATAAAATTAAATATTCTGTGAAAATTTCAAGCATCTTCCTGTTACCATAATTAATATAGAGCGAAAAATGTCTAAAAATTCAGGTTTGTTGTATGGGAGCCCCCCTTAAATATTTATTTTATTTTCTTTTTAGTATTTGTTGTGTAGCGGCAACAGAAATACATCATCTGTGAAAATTTCAGCTGCCTAGCTATCATGGTTTATGAGATACAGCCCTGTGACAGACAGACAGACAGACGGACAGACGGACATCGATGTCTTAGTAATAGGGTCCCGTTTGTCCCTTTGGGTACGAAACCCTAAAAAAACTAGTTCGGATCAAAAAGTGCGTACTGTATATTAGTACCTACGCACTTTTCAATTTCACAATTTTCTTACACGCAATGTATTATATGAGCAAAATGTTGTCATTCATCCAAAGTACAAATCGACATTGAATGTTTTTGAAATTTTAATTTGTCTGATTGATACGAGTATTTGTAGGACATTATGGTAGTATTTTTTGTAGGAATACATTTCTCGAGATGAAGATATTGCCTTGATTAACTAGCGAATTTTCGATCCGATTGTTGATTGTTTTAGGTAACTTTATAACAAATACGAGAATACTATTATTTTCTACAGATTTCATTACATATACATACACAATATGTACTTACCATTTTCTCTGGCTCTAAGCACACTCGTGACAATGTTGTAGAAAAAGTCATGAGTTTTCTTTGGTATTATTCTCATTCTGAAGAATAACACAAAGGCGGGCCAGAACTGCCGCATTGTCCTGAAAATATTAAACAAACCTTAGATAGCTGTTTTCGAATATTTTGTCAATTGGTTTTACTTTTTCTATTTTCTCTAAATCAAACTGATTAGAATCACAATATTACTTACTTTTCAAAGATATTAAATACAGACATCTCATAGAACGCCTGCAAAGCCACAGCAAATGGATCTTTATCATTATACATGACTCCACTCTTCAAACCAAAAGCACACGGAACTATGGCATCCGCTGTATAGCCTCCGACCAGCTTCTCTGAATCCACCACATCTGATACTTCTATCTGTTCATCCTTATTGCTTTCTGCGTGATTGCTTCCATTTTGTATACTATATTTTATTTTCTGTGTCGCGCCATTTAATTTAGTACCATTTTGTTTGATGTTTTCTTCAACGCTGTATTCTTTGACATCTCTTTTGATACCATTTTGGTTCACATTTTTATTTATATCATTATCATTAGTATCATTTAGTTTGGTACCATTGGTTTTAACATCATAGCTTTTAGCACCATTTTGTTTAATAGTTTCTGTTCTATCTATATTTTTACTTACTTTATCATTATCCTCAGCTAAATTAGTATGATTATTACTAGTTTTGTTTTCTGATCTATTTTTAATATTATATTTGGTATTTGTATTGACTGTGGCATCACTTAGCAGATCTGTCACTCGAATGACGAAATCATTTGCTGTGTTGTCGATGAGAGGGAACATCCCACGCAGTTTGTTTGGTCTGGAAGTAGGAAAATGAATTGGTCAAAATAAATAATTACAATAAACTACATGGCGTCATCATTTCATCATGATAAAGCCGCAAAAAGCATACAATCGAATTAAGTACGTCCATTTTGAATTCTGTAAAAAAAAAATTTTTTTTTTTTGCAGAATTCAAAGTTCCTTAAGTTTTTATTTCTTCTTTATTCACTTGTATGTTCTACCTTAAGTTTTTGTTTCTATATTTGTTTATGACTTCTTTAATCATTTGTAGATATTGTATCATAGCAGATCATCTTAGAGCAGAGCATTAGTAACCATAGAATATACATTCTATTATGATTACATTACATAATAGACACAGTAAGTAAATACTAATAAAAGTAAACCTTCCTAACGCATGTTGTGTCCATGTCGCAATTCACAAGAGGTGTAACATTATGCTGGTAGATAATTACGAATATTTGCTTTCAATTAACCAACTCTAACTACACTATCCTTACTAATATTATAAATCCAAAGTGTTTTTGTGGAAGAAACAAAAGATAGAATCGACTTGATCTTTTTGCATGAATATAGTTCATAGATCGGAGATTACCGTGGACTGCTTTTTATCCTGGGAAAATAAAAGGTGATGGTAATGGGAGCACAAAATTAAAAAAATCATGCATCAAAAGCTAGTTGTACCTTTATTAACAAATCACTAAAAACCTTACATTGTTTTGAAGGAGAAAACAAACCAGCTAATTTCTATTTCTTTAAATAATATAAAACATAGCTCTACTGTGTCTCGCGGTACGCGTTAATTGTTGGTACTAGTTATTTTTAGCACTAGAATCAATTTAATCGTGACGGGTTTTTTTTATAATTTCTGACATCAGTACTTCATCAAATCATCATTAAGCCATAGGAGGTCTACTGCTGGCCATATGCCTCCGCAATAGATATCCAATGAGACTGACGGTGACAGCTTGCATCCAGCGCGTTTTTGTGGTCTTAATCAACTTGTCAGTGGTCTTAATTAGTTATCGATACAAACTTAGTACCTACATAATTATGTATTAGTAAAGTTACGTAGTGTAGGTTAATGAATGATAAAATTAAAATGTTGATTTTTAGTAATCCGAAGAGCTCCGAAAATTTAATATTTTTTTATGAAAAATTCTATCTTTCGAATTAACACATGGATAAAATGTAAATCCCTTAAATACCGGAAAATATTCACAAACTCCTGGAAGCCATTGGCATGAAATCGGATTTAGATTTAGAAGTTTAGATTTCCCCAAAAGTTGGGAAGGATGGAAATACAAACATAGGTATGAACGCTGAGAACGGCTCCAAGAAAAGTTTACTGAAATTTGCGGTAAGTACGTATTGACATCAGTATAGGTATCTACTATACATATTTAATAGGTACGGGAAACTTACCAACCTAAACTACCTATTACTAAAACAACTATATTATCCACAGTGTTCTTTGGATGATCCAAGGTTTCCAAATGATCCAAATGCTAAAGCCCAATGTCAACTAATAGCCTACCCAGAATGCTGGCAGCACTATCACACTGAATAACAATGTTTACATTTTTAGGTATGGGATCTTAATAACTTGGTCTCCTTGGCTATCTGATAAATTTATGAGATTTATCAATTTCATAATTAGATTAATAAATGTTTTAAATAAATGAGACCGATTCAGAAATGTGGATTACTATAGTCCGGTAATCTCGTGCGCGACCGTCCCGCGGGGTGACAGACGGTGGCGGGGACGAGGTACCCAAGATGTCAGCGGGTAGCGGGTGGTGTAGCGGGGAAGGAAAAGAATGCTAGAATGACGCGTAGTTACTACTACTACCTCGTCCCCGCCACCTTCTGTCACCCCGCGGGACGGTCGCTCACGAGATTGTCGGACTTTAGCCAAACGTTGGGAAACGTGCGTGAAATAAAGACAGCAGTGAAAAAATATTTTAGACCTTAGAGGCTGAAACTTACGAGAAAATGGGAGAAATTTTGGCTCGCAGCTTCTTCCACTCGTTTCCCCTCAGAAACAGCACAGACCCCGCCAACGGGTCCACATCCTGGAATAAATTGCAACTTTTTGTATAGAACTGCAGGCTAATCTTGCTCCAATTTACGGATAAGTCAGTATTTACAGGGTTATTCCTAATCAATTAGCATCCTTTTAGAGGCTTATTCTTTACATCAAAACTAACAACTTTTGTTCTGCGACTTTTGTAAAACTCAAAAATGACATGCCGTCATGCCCAAAATGCATATTTTGGGCATGTCAAACAATTTTAGTGCATAACTATTTCAGCCTTTTAGTGAGTATTTGCAGTTGCAAGCATGTTTTGGAACCCTGTTATTGCATAATAAAATCCGATGTCTGGTTATGACCATTACTCGTCTAAAATTGAAATTATACGAATTATTGAAGATTCAGTTAACCATCTAAGTGTTTCAAAACATGCGAACCGTCTCTTTACCTACCGTTGATTGACGAACTGAATGAGGTCCTAGTTGGTCTGATGCGATAAACTGATCAGTTTGTTTTTAAAAAAATTTTACACTCCACAGACTCGGGGGTCTGTGCTCTTTAATAAATACATTATTTTTTGTTTAAATAAGATTTGAATCATATTTCTTATAACTATAAGCTTAACAAGAGGACTCTACGCTAAAATAAATCTAAATCTAACTAAATTTTTAAACTACCTACGATTTCAAACTACGATATTATGTTGCGTGTATGCTAGGAGCAGTCCGATCCCCACGAGCAGAACCCGTTCACGAGTGTGACGCGTGTGCCAGCAGTTGCCCTCCTCGACCATGTTTGAGGGATAATGACGACCCGCCACACGACGCCGCCGCACGCAAGAAATTTTTAGCGAGCATGAATGCTCCAGGCATACACACATCTCAAAAATAACTACTTATACCGCTCAGGGCCTCCATCACCGCCGCGTTTCGGTCTTTAATGGCCATTTCATCGCACCGTGTGTGCCTTAAGATTTCCGTCGTAATATCTTCTATACTCTTACTTTGTTGAAGAAGAAGCCTCGGTCCACGAAGTGCTGGAAGTCGTTGACGCAGACGCGCTTGATGAGCTCGGGGTCGCGGATCACCAACGTGCGCTGGTAGAACTGGTGCGTGCCTGGAATGTCACGTTGACAGTCTTTAATTTGAGCAAAGAATCCTTACTAATATTATAAATCCGAAAAGTTTGTTGGTTTGTTACTCTTTCACGCACCAACGGAGCAACGGATTGACTTGATTTTTGGCATGGACATAGTTTAATAGGCGGAAGGAGCTTTAGGATACTTTTTATCCCGAAAAATTGCATATTTCCTGTAGGACAGGACAAAAACCGTCGAAAGCGAAACTGTCGCCACTATCACAAAGACGCTAAGTGATTAATTCCTCTATGACGCTAATATGGAATAACGAAACGTCACAGCCAAACGTAATTAGATGACAGGTGACATTGTCTGCAGACTTTTATAAATCACAAGTAGCATGGCAAGGGGACAAATTGTTTTTCCACCATTATATCCCCTTGAAGAGGAAATAAAGTATGGATTGAAAATGACAACTGACATTAAAATTGGATAAAATGTTATTTTCCCTCTGCATGCTACATGTTACTATGACGTTTAATACCAGGCCGTCATTTTGTCTGACATTAAAAATATTTTTAAATCTTCTATCATTAGAGGTTTAACATGTTTCTTTATTCTACCTTTATGGTACAGAATCATCATACTTTAATATTATCAATCCGAAAAGTTTGTTGGTTTGTTCCTCTTTGACGCAGCAACTGAGCAAAAGATTGACCTGATTTTTGGTATGGATACCTATGGTTTAAAAGACAGAAAGTGATAATAGGATACTTTTTTATCTCGAGAAAATTCGTGATTCCCATGGGATAGGACAATAACTGTTTCTCAGCAATGGAGCAACGGATTGACTTGATATTTGGTGTGGGCATAGTTTGGAAGACGGAAAGTAACATAGGATACATTTCATCCCGAAAAAATTGTGGTTCCCGTAGGACTTACCAATAAATTTTTCTCAGCAACGGAGCAACTTGCCTTGGCTTATTGCATGAATATAGTTTGAAAGACAAAAAGTGACATAGGCCACTTTTTATCGCAAAAACTTTAACAGTTCCCGTAGAATAGGATAAAAACTAAGTGAGCGGGCTGCGGTAGCAGCCGTCTAAGCGCCAGAAATAACCTGTCATGGCAAGTTTAGGACGTTCCTACATTTTTCGCACTCCTTCGCGGCACTCAACAGCGCTAGCCCAGACTCGGGCTCCATAACGGAACTTGCGCTCTCGCCATAATGACGGAGTGTTTCGGAGCACAAGACACATCGTCATCCACCACTCGGGACTAACCAGTACTGAACGTCAGACAGCATTCCAACGCCCTGGTCCCAGTGCAGCGGGTCAGTCATAGTAGCCCAGCGCCTGCCTCTTCAACTGCAGAGGGCAGTGAGAACGGCAATCGCGATACCGACACCTCTCTTCCCCTGCAGCCCCACTGCGTCTGCCAACACGTTGACGGCCTAGCGGAAGGTAGGGTAGGTGGCGGCATAAACACACCACCAGTTCCATATATCCCACCGCGGCCCCTAATCCTCGGCTGTCATATCAGAGTCCAGGAAGCAGCCTTGCTTTATGAAACTAAGAAAGGTTATTCCCAGCAAGTAACTGGAGATAGAGAGACAGAAAAGAAGCCACACCCAGCGCAGCAAGAGGAGCTGGAGTTCATATGCCTGGCAGACGGAGCAGCACTAGAGCAAAATCTTAACCGAGAAATTAACATATTTACAGACGGCAGCAAAATTAAAGGGAAAGTTGGGGCGGCATTATCCATTTGGGATGATGCCGCTGAGATACCCGCAAGCTGAAATGGCCGATTGGTGCTCCGTGTACCAGGCCGAGTTATTGGCACTTCTTGAGGCTACCGAAAAAGCAAAAATCTTTTGTGACTCCAGGTCTGCACTGGAAACGGTAGTTGGCGTATCTTCCCTCCATCCCTAAGCAGTAAATTCAAAGCTAACATAAAGTTACTACACGCACAAAATAAAATAGTGAAACTTTATTGGATTAAAGCGCACGCGGGGATGGAGGGAAATGAGAGAGCGGACCAGCTAGCAAAGGAAGCAGCACTGCACTCGAAGTGCAGACCTATTTACGATAACTGCCCTGTTTCATTCGTTAAGCGAGAAATCCGAAAGGACTCTCTTGACGAGTGGAACCGGCGGTATCAGGATGGACACACAGCGGCGGTAACCAAAACATATTTTCCGGATGCAAGGGCGGCATACAGGATCGTAAGAGAAATAGCACCAGTGGGAATCATAACTCAAGTGCTGACGGGGCATGGTGGGTTTCCCCAATACTTACATCGATTTAAGTTGAGGGAAAGCCAATCGTGTATCTGTGAACCCACAAAAGAGGAGACTCCACTGCACATAATCTTGGAATGCCCAGTTTATGGAAAGCAGAGATTTGATTTAGAACAAAAAATTGGAATTAATCTAACACGTAAAAACCTTAGAAACAATTTTATCGAATTATGCACAAATATTCTTAAAAAAGCAATAATTAGGAACAAGTAGGTATAAACTTGGCTGTACCATTGTAATGTTTATTATAACTGCAAACAGCCAAAAACATTGAAATATAGGTATAGTTTTTATTCATTTGTAATTAAGACCCCTGATCATGTCAGGGATACGAGTATTTCGCGATATAATAAAAAAAAATCATCTTATGCAGCGTCGCAAGAGCGGCACTGCAGCCCGCCTAAGTTGCGGCACTCCTCATAAGGCATGCAACCTACCGGCCATCCTCTCAGCTGCTTTAGTTAAAAGCGGTTGAACCTCGAGTGCCAGCCTCTAAGCTTCCTTGGGGGAAAAGACCCAAAGAAGAGGGAAACTTCAAGCGCCGCCTTTTCAGCTGCCTCAGACCTCCCCCACGACAAGGCGGGAATACATGGGGGGGGTTATATACACTCCAACCGTAACTTAACCAACAAAAGCATTCCTCTAAGGTATTTTGATATTTGTCGGTTAGGTTAGGTTTCGCAGCCGACATAAACATAAGCCAAAATCAAAATATAACGCGGGCGAAGCCGCGGGTAAAAGCTAGTATATAATAATACTAATTTAAGCTAAGTTAGCAGTGTATCAAAGTACAGTGTGTGAATGACACAATATTGAACTAAATACTGTACTGTATCAGCCTTTTTAGGGTTCCGTACCCAAAGGGTAAAAACGGGACCCTATTACTTAGACTTCGACGTCCGTCTGTCCGTCTGTCTGTCTGTCTGTCACCGGGCTGTATCTCATGAACCATGATAGCTAGGCAGCTGAAATTTTCACAGATAATGTATTTCTGTTGCCGCTATAACAACAAATACTAAAAAAAGAATAAAATAAATATTTGAGGGGGGGCTCCCATACAACAAACGTGATTTTTAGGAGTTTTTTGCTCGCTATTTACAACGGCAAGAGGAATGAGGGAACGAGTCGGACTCGCCCACGAAGGGTTCTGTACCGTACGGGAGGGTACGGAACCCTTCGTGGGCGAGTCCGACTCGCACTTGACCGATTATTAATGTCCACTGCAGGTCGAAAACCACGAAGGGTTGGTGAATTAAACTAAATATTTTTCAATACATATTGTTAATTCTAGGCTTTATAATTGGATCGGACTGCCTCGGTGGCTCAGTGGTTAGTGACGCTGACTTCTGGGTCAAAAAGGCGCGGGTTCGATCCCCACCCAGGGCAATTATTTACATAATATGTGATGAACATAGATGTTTGCTCTGTGTCTGGGTGTTATTTAGTTACTATCTATATAAGTATGTATTTAAAAATATGTCTATGTAGTATATCAGTCTCTGGCAGCCATATCACAAGCTTTGCTTAATTTAGGGTCAGAGGCCGTGTTTAAGATGTCCCTGTAATATTTCTATAATATTTATATTAACTACAAGCTGGAATCCAACTATCGCACAACTTTTAAGTGCACTTCGGTCAGGAGTGGGGATTCGCGCAGCTTGCAGCTAACTGCACCGCCGCCAAAAAGTTTGATTCGGCCTATTTCTCTTATACAATAGTTTTTAGGTTCCGTACCCAAAGGGTAAAAACGGCACCCTATCCGCTGTCCGTCCGTCTGTCTGTCTGTCATCAGGCTGTATCTCATAAACCATTTTAGCTAGAAAGCTGAAATTTTCACAGGTAATGTATTTCTGTTGCCGCTATAAATACAAATACTAAAAACTGAATAAATTGATATTTAAGGAGGGCTCTAATACAACAAAACTGGATTTTATACCGTTTTTCGCTCGATATTAATAATGGTAACAGGTAGATGCTTGAAATATTCACCGAATATTTATTTGTATTTTCAATTCAATAATAAATAATTAAAATAAAATAAATATTTAAGGATCCCATACAGTACGGAACCCTGCGTGCGCGAGTCCTACTCGTACTTGGCCTATTATTTATTCGTATATAACAAAACTAAACGTCCGCGTCGTTTCAGATATAGGACGACCAAAGCTGGGCATAGACCTCCCCAATATATTTTCAATGAGAGCGGTTGAAAGTGGACATGAGGTAATCGCGCACTGAAAATTTGAGATAAATAATTAAGTCATAAATTGTTATTTAAAATATTTTCAGCTAATTGTAGGACCCGGTTGTTTTAACCGCTTAGCCATGTCATAGGCCTTCAGGCGGCCTAAAAAAACTTTGACACCAGGGCTAGCCACCCGGCCTATACGAACATACTTTTTTAGCTTATTTACTGACAGATTGATTAGCCGAAATAATGTTAAAATAAAGTGTTCCACATACAGCCGAATAAACATTATTAATTTTGGAAGTCATATATATAGCACGACACTCAACATTCAACAAGCACGACATTCAATATTCACTCATAGTGCAACATTTGCTATAGTAAAAATCGGCCAGGTGCGAGTAGGTCTCGCGCACGAAGAGTTCCGTACCGTATGGGAGCCCCCTTAAATATTTATTATAATTTAATTTAATTATTTATTATTGAAGTGAATATATAACTAAATATTCAGTGAATATTTCAAGCACCTATCTGTTACCATTATTAGTTTCGAGCAAAAAACGGCTAAAAGTTCAGGTTTGTTGTATGGAAGCTCACCTTAAGTATTTATTTTATTTTGTGTTTGGTATTTGTAGTTGTAGCGGCTACAGAAATACAGCATCTGTGAAAATTTCAACTGTCTAGCTATCACGTTTCATGAGATACAGCCTGGTGACAGACAGACAAACAGAGGGAGAGCGGAGTCTTAGTAATAGCGTCCCGTTTTAGCCTTTGGGTACGGAACCCTAAAATCAGTAAATAATTAGGTCTCTTTTTGGTAATCGAGTATTTACGCAATAAATTAAACTCGGCTTCCTTGCTCACACGTGCATTAAATAATTCACATATTGCATCACACTCAGTCAAATCACGTTTAGTCCTAGTCTATTGAGCACCGAAGGCAAAATGCATGAAACCACACAAAAAAATCTTTAACTCGTTATTTAGTAGCGCTCATAGCGTATTAGTTTAACTAGATGCTTCTAAGCAAACACAGAGCAAACACTTATGTTCCTCACATAAATGCTTGCCCTGGGTGGGGATCGAACCCACGCCTCATTGATCCAGAAGTCAGGGTCACTAACCACTGAACCACCGAGGCAGTTTTCAATATCTGAAGTGGAGGAAGACAAAACATTTTAAATTGATTTCCACGTTTAGTGAGTCTAACTACGAGTACATCATTGTAGTCATGTGAACGAACATAATCATCATCATCATTGGCAATTTGTTCCCGCCCAGTGTAGACCAGACGCCTTTTCCCTGTTCGGTAGGTCAAGATATCAAGACTATTTGTGCGTCACGAGGCTGTCCGTGTAATAAAGAGACTATGATAAAATTTTACGATGATTAAAGAAAAAAGAACCAAATGCATAGAAGCAATGAAAAAAAACAAGGAAATTTTCTAAATGAAAACCCCGCATGATAAATAGTGGGGATACTTTGCAGGCCCAGCCAAGGCGATCAATAAAAATCGGCCAAGTGAGAGTTGCGTTCGCGCAAGAAGGGTTTCGTGGGAGCCCTTTAGCCCCATTTTAAGCATCTACTTGTTGCCAATATTCATATCGAGTAAAAAACGGCAAAAAAAAAAAACAGTTGTTTGTTGTATGGGCGCCCCATTTAAATATTTATTTTATTCTGTTTTAGTATTTTTTGTTATAGCGGCAACAGTACTGTCTGTGAAAATTTCAGCTTTCTAGCTATCACGGTTCATGAGATACAGCCCGGTTGAAAGACGTACAGACGGACACACGGACGGACAGCGGAGTCTTAGGTAGTGATAGGGTCCCGATTTTACCCTTTGGGTACGAAACCCTAAAAAATTAAAACATTGAGTGGCAAGAAGGGCTTTGCGTTAGCTGCACTACTAGTTTGTATCCACAGATCAGGTTGTTACCTGATCTGTGTTTGTATCACAGAAGAGAGTTCTGCTGTTCTGTGGTTTGTATCACTCGCTCCACATGCTGTCAGCAGTTCCAGTTGGCAGCTCGGCTCCAAATACCTCCACAACATGCTAACGCAAAGCTCATCTTACCAATCATCTTTCCATTACTTCTTTAATATTATAAAACTGAAAGTGTGTTCATGTTACTCCTTCGCGCAGCTACGGAACAACGCTCCATCGTATCGACTTGATTTTAACATGAGTCTCAATAGTTTAAAGGTCGCAGTCGAGTGTCATAAGTAGGCTACTTGTTATTCCGGAAAAACTAAAGAAAGCGGTCACAGATTGTATAAAAAAGCCACAGATTAATATGTCAAGTAACCCCGCAACTTATTCAACATTCATACACACATTACACACGATCGGATTAAGCAACACACTCAAGGTTACACATTAAACTTACCCAAAAACCTTTCATTTCTGTACGTTTCGTAAATCCTCTTAAAGCACATTCCACCTTGCTCCTTGAAGGTGACCACTAAGAGGATGTGGCCGACGATGGGCCATGCTGGCGGGGAGAACACGCCTCGTAAGCTCCAGTAGTCATGGTCATAAGTAGTCACAGTCAGGACTACGACAAGGGCGAGGAGAGTTGAGAGAGTCCACCGGATGATGAGGTTGTCGAATGTGTAGTACTGGATTGCCCATGTTAGAAGAATGCTCGCTTGTACCATCGATCGTTTGAACCCGAACATTTTGGTAGTCACGTAGACATGTTTCAGCTCTGCAGGTTTAAAATAAATAAATAAAATTAATATTGTTTATTTGGGCATAAGTTTACACTAGTCTGAATAATTTACCCAAAGACTCCTGAACCAGTTAACAACTGTGTTTCAGGAGCCGATGGACACGCCTACAGGTACACAATTTATATATAAAAAAATATGCCAGCTACACATTTTAGACCATAAAATTTAAGAATAGTTAAAATGTAGTAGATACATGATTTATTTCAATAAATATGTTTTCCTATGAATTTCACTAATGAAGAAAAAAAATCAAAGCCAGAGTTTTAAACAATAAGAAAAAAAAATTACAATATGATAACAACGTAAGTATTAAGTTTACTTAAAAGGTACTTAGAAGACTTATTGGCATATTGGCAACCATATCAGATGTTGATTATTATTAGCTCTTGATCTTTTTGTTTCTAGCCACTGGACATTTTGGATTCAAGAAATTAGTTTTATTCATTTTGTAGCATATCGTAATAATACACGACATTTTTTGTTACGAAATAAGTTCATAGTTCAATGGTCAGACAGTATCTTGTGGTACCTATATTTAAATTGGGAAATTTGTTACGGTACATATTTAACTGGTTTTGTTGTTATTATTTATTGATATAATCAATTGTGTGTAGAGCGACCAATAAAATGTTATTAATGTTTATTAGTTTTTACGTACGATTGTTAAATGGCCCTGTAGCTAACTATGTTATCAAAAAATGATTTGGGCTTAATTCACATGCTTTCCGGCTAAAATATAACTATGTACTGTCCATATTTATAACAATTCTATATTCTTGAAAAGTAAAGAGATACTCGTAGAACACATTGCCTATTCTTTATATGACAATTTTAATTCACTTGTAAAAGACAAAACTCAAACTACTCCGCAACAACTGAAGTACCCGAAGTGTTCATTAATAAGGTGGTAAATTTTCGATTCTATAAAGAAATATCAGAGTAAAAAAATTTTGCAACATTTATTCATACTAATATCTACCTCTAGTCTGCCGACATAATGTCTGTAACATCCTGTGTTACGCGTACGTCGACCGTTGTTGAATGAACTGTTAACTCATACGTTAGATGATATGATATATGACTCACTAAAGAACTCTTAATATGTTTTCCCAAACCTATTATATTTTAGCTATATAATCGTAATTATGACATTAAAAACGTTCTGAAGAATCTCAATACATATGACTAACATCTTAGGGGTCCGTTTAACACAAAGCATTTTATCTGGGTCAGTATCAACAGTCGAGATGTAAAATTTGAACTAATTGATTCGGCTGATAGATTAGATACTAGTTAATACGTTTATCTAATAGTTGAACTAAATTTGAAAAAGGGCGATGAAATAAGGCAAAGATTCTCTAAATCTTATTTTAGAGTCATGTACCGTATAGAAAAAAAAATCTAGATACAGATATAAAAGTTAACTAAACACGGTTAAATAAGACGGAAGATTATACTATTTAAAACAAATTTGGTACTTAGCAAGTATACCGCTTACATCGTTAGTTATCGTTAACATTTTAGCAATAGGACATTCACCTCGAGACATAGGCCTCTGTTCATTCATAGCGATTTTGTTAGTAGATTTGTCAAAATTAAAAAAACCGATGGTCTGTTCAAAAAATAAAAAGAGGAAAAACAAACTGGTATTGAAGTTGCTATAAATGAGTAAGCGAATGATAATGTTATAGATACACAAAATATCTGAAAAGATTTCCTTGTAGGTGTACTGTAACAGCCTTTTTAATAGTCCACTGCAGGACGCAAACCTGCCCACGAAGGGTGGTTGGGCCATATCCACCGTGCTGGCCCAATGTGGGTTGGCGGATGTACTCGTATAATAGGGTAGACGCACCGGTTGTGGCCATCTTAGTATCATTTGTGGCCACTTTGAATTTTAAAGATTAATATGAAAATTTTATGTTAAAATAATATTGTTAAAGATATTTCCAAACATTTAGATACGCACAAACAATATTTATGGTATTACATGTTTATAACTATCACTAATGCAATAATTTTGACACCAAATGGTCACAATCGGTACAGTGGCCACAACCGGTACACCCACTATACCTATGTTTCTAAGTAATCTAAGCCTATCTCAAACAACATAGAAAAGTCGCAAAGTTTTACCCAAAATTACGTCGGATTTAAGTGAATATTATAACTAAGCTTAGCATAAAATCTTATCTTAATTTTCATTAGGTACCACTCAAAATTTTCAAAAACACAAAACTGCAATCCACTCACAGCACAATCACGCAGGGGCGCACTTGAACATTGTAAAAATAATATCAAAAATTGCTGTAGTAAAATTTTTATGAGAAAAATTTATGAAATTTTGCCGTCGAAAAAATATGAGGAAAAATTTCGTTCCAAATTTGAAGTTACTGGCGTGACATGGCGTCCGCGGCGTACGCCAGCGAATGCGATAACTGGACGCTCGCGCATGCGCAACGCGATGCTGTAAGAGAGAAAGTTATGGCAGGGCCGGCACACCGAGATGTGCGGCCCGGCAAGGTGACCGCTTGCCCAATGCTCTTGGTTAATTCATTAAGGTGTAAAAGTAAATCACTGCAACGTTCAAACCGCGGAGATATACTTAGTGCCATAGAATAAGTTTTTAATCTATGGTTACGAGTCTCGTAACTCATGTTAAGGTCGCTATACGCCGGCAATATTACTTTTTTTTAATCTATTTTTATTTGTTGAGAGTTTTATCCACAGGATAACGCCACCCTCGACGTACTATTTACATTTTTAACTAATAGATATTTTAAACTACGGCAATATTCATCACCATCATCATCTGCAGCCTTCTCTATCCCTCTGCTGGGTAAAGGCCTCTCTCTGACTGTTTGTCTCGGTCCTGTGCTAATAGTGTTCAGTTTCGACCCGTGATTTTCCCTATATCGTTGACCCATCTATGTATGATTTTTTTTATTTAATCGGGCAAAAGTACCTCTATTAACCACAACAACAGACAATACTATGATATTTACATTGTTTCTACATTGAAACTTTATATTATTCTGACAATATTAAATTTTGTATTCCATTGCCTCTCTATAGCATTTCATCTTATTGTTTAAGTAGGTAGTTATTTATATTTATTATTTTATTTTAATGGTTTTATTTTTTTTATTTTTTAAATTTAATTTTGCGGGTATGTTTTTTCGGTACTACATATTATTATACAAACTGTTGTATATTTAATTTTAGTATTACGCTAAATACTTCGAATAAATGATTCTAATTCATCTTGCAGCCGGACGACCAACGCTCCGCTCACCTTGCCTTGGACCACTATTACTTGTGATTAATGATAATTATTTTTTGCAAAAAATAGCATGACCGACTTCAACCGTGTACAGAATTCGCGAATATACCGCACGGATCGACGTAGCATTTTTCACATTATTGTTGATTTATCAAAAATGGCTCAGCCGATTTCGATAAAATTTAAATGGGACCAATTTCGAAGTATATTAAGTAGTAAAAAAGAATTATTGAAATCGGACTATTACGTAAAAATTTATGCGTAAAAATATATATACACATCGAATTGAGTACCTACCTCCTCCGTTTCGTCGGTCAAAAATGTGTCCTTGTTTTGTACAGAAAAAAAACGATTATAACATAAATAAACAGTTGATGTTCACGTGAAATTGGTCTTTGTTTTTCTGTACACTTGACCTAATTTTAAAATACAGTTGAATTAACTTTTTTGAAATTTAATGTTCTAAGATGAGATTTGTTAAATTGACTCAACTGAGAATTATTAAAAGAGGTAATTAATATTATCTATATCAATAGGTATGAAGTACATATTGTAATCCATTTAAATCAAGAAACTGATAAGGGTAAGTTGCTGAACTAAGTACAACAGTGCGATCTTCTCTGTACAATGGGTACCTACATTTTAACTAAAAGTTTGAAGTGTAGAGTTTATGAAGTTAGGGCTTCGAGAATCAGAAGCTAAGAATAGGTATTAAACGCAAAACCTTTTAAGAGCGGGTCTAGTATACATCTAGATTGTTGTTCTAGGACTTATGGATGGTCAGGAAGAAAAAACACCTTTTTCATATTTCATTTGCGCGGCAAAATGTATGGAGCAGCAAATTTTTTTTTTTTAATGTTGAAATGTCCTAGTAGCTCAAAATTTGTTTTTCTAGATGTACTAGACCCGCCATTAAAAGGTTTTGCGTTTATAATAGCTATGATCCTGTACATCTGAAAACTATTTAATCGTGTGAGCCAAATTATTATGCTCTCGTCTTGGCAACATTTTACATGATAATGTTTTGGTGGGATAAATATTTACATGATAACAAATTGTAGTAAATATAACAATGATTCGCGTGAAATTGCTATTGCAACTCATTTCATTCTTAAATCTCCAACTCTCAAATACGCTCCTGTGTAATACAGGGTTATCCAGAACTGGTGTGCTAAAGCGACACGGGGTAATTAAGAATATTTCATTAATTTCATTTCATTTCATTTATACTGACTGACTGACGAAAATCTACCAAATTGGATACATTTGGTAGGTTTTCGTCATTCATACACTTGGCACCTTGTTGTGTTTACTTGTTTTGTTTTTAATGTGTAAACTGTAATTTGACTGTAATTAACGTAATAATGTAATGTGATTTAATTAATTGTGGAGTGTGAATTAGTTTGAAATGGATGATTTATTTATGTAAGTAATTGATTTCTTGTTAAGTCTTTACCATTGTGTAGATTTTGTTGACTATTCAAAAGTGTGTCTCTGACACCCATTTGTCGAATTAAAGAACTATGAAGTATGAATATCATTATGAAAAACTTTTACTATGGGGTCGATGCGGTATTCGAGATAAATAATCGGCCAAGTACGAGTCGGACTCGCGCACGGAGGGTTCCGTACTGTATGGGAGCCCCCCTTTAATACTTATTTCATTTTAATTTTATTATTGAAGTGAATATACAACTAAATATTCTGTGAAAATTACAAACATCCACCTGTTACCATTATTAATGTAGAGCAAAAAACGGCAAAAAAATCAGGTTTGTTGTATGGGAGCCCCCCTTAATTATTAATTTTATTCTGTTTTTAGTGTATGTTGTTATAACGGCAACAGAATTACATCATCTGTGAAAATTTCAGCTTTCTAGCTATAAGGTTCATGAGATACGGCCTGGTGACAGACAGACAGACGGACAGACGGACAGCGGAGTCTTAGTAATCGGGTCCCGTTTTTACCCTTTGGGTACAGAACCCTAAAAACAGCTGTTCCATACAAAATTGCTAATCGAAATTGACAAAATGTACTCATGTAGAACAGCTGTTTTTTTTTTTCTTGATTTCCGGGCTCGTCCCTTACTAAACCTTGTTTATAATGATGGTTCTAATCACCCACTTTCGGCGTATACAGTGGAAGCAGATAACCCTGTATGATTTGAGATTAAACAAGACAAAATGTATTGTCTACCGTCATACCAATACCTATCAAAATCTTACACTTATTTCTCGACTTATCCTGTTGTATCATCATTCATTTCGAAATGTAATAAAGTGAAGTACATACGAGTACTAGGTTGGGAAAAGACAAGAAGTAGGTATTACATTTAAAGATAATTATTTTTCGCAAAAAATGGCAAAACCGCCTTCCATCGTTTACAGAATTCGAATATTTCGCTCGAATTGTTACGTTTGTTTACATTATTGTTGATTTATCAAAAACGGCTTCGCGATTTCTATAAAATTTAAATAGGACCTCGGGAGTATGCCCTTTTAAACTAAAAATGCCAAATCGATAACCCGCGGTCACCCATCCGAAGACTGACCGTGCCAAACGTTGCTTAACTTCGAAGATCGCTAAGAAATACCTAGTAGAACTACGCTATGAGCGGACAAACTACGCAGGGCTGTGAACGTGTAAGTACTTTCCCACAATAAAAGGTTTCAACAACGTTGCATGTTCACAATATGAAGGAAAAGCTAAGTAAACTCGTTGAAATATTCCGATTATTAAAAAAAAATGTTGCCATGTCTTCGCTTCTCTCATCTCACTTGACTGGTTTTTTATGTCTCAATTATTGCAAATTATCTTCGACTATAACCCTCACCTATGATTTCTAGTCGGATCTTGAATTCTGGTATCTGGTCTAGATCATTCTAAAATTTGTATAATTTTGAGGTCAATACCGTTTTGCGAAATTCTCGTTGGCAAATTATCGCCAAGTAGGTATTACGTCAGATTAATGTCCATTAAGTAACCAACAACCCTGTACCTACCTATATGGTTACTAAGATAGTTATTTAGACGTATGCTACTTCACTTTAGGGCTAGACTATAAGCATGGCTATCTCCTGCAAAAGTAGAACCTACTATAATTATTTTTCGCAAAAAAAATAGCAAAACCACCTTCCATCGAGTACAAAATTCGAATATTTAGCTAGAATTGTTTACACTATTGTTGATTTTTCAAAGACGGCTTCGCCGATTTCTGTAAGATTTAAATGGGAACATCTCGGGAGTAGGTATACATTTTCGAACTAAAAAATAACTTTTTGGTTCGGTTCACAATTGGCGAAATTATCGATGTTCATCCTGTAAGAACAAAATTCGGAAATTTCACTCGAATTGCTTACGAAAAAATCGAAAACGCCTCAGCCGATTTCAGTAAAATTTAATAAGGATCCTTTCGAATTAAAAATAATTTTTCGATTCGGTTCACAATTGGCGCAATTATCGATGAAGATACACAAATAAAAAATACATACAGACGAACATAAAACCTCCTCCTTTTTGGAAGTCGGTTAAAAAGAAGGTCAATGCGCTCAAACTGATCGCAGCAAACGCTCTCATTTAAACATATCAGAGGACTCGGACGGTTCTAAAACTCTGACACTAGGGCTATCTAGGTACCTACCTGGTGTCACAGTTATCCGTACTAGACCGCGAGGGAAATCATGGTAGAAATAATAATACCTACTAGTCAGATAACCTATGCATGTATGTATAATGATGCTGTAACAGGAGAACCCAGTACATAAGTAATGTAAGTAAATTCTACAACTGCTAATGAAAGCAGGAGAATACTAGAGATAACTATTTTCATGGGCAATTTTTTTTATTCGCTATTTGACGAAGAAAGTCACAAACAAAGAATTGACGCCATTTTTCCGCAATCCATAGACGATGCTTCCTAAGAAAATCTTATGTAAATTTCTACAGGCAACAATACTTATAAATTAAGCACTTGTATAATGGTAGGTAAGGTATATATTATACACTGTATTTTACTCAAAATGTGTGGTGTGATATGAGAGAAAAATAAACACATAATTTGAACTGTAGCACACGGTAGGTTAAGTTGAGCTTAGTTGTGCATTCAGAAACTAAAAATTAATGACATTTATTTAGTTGCGCCTTCGAGAAAGATTTTAAATAATATTCCTGATCGCACAACTAGTTGTGCGAAATGTTTAACTGAAAAATTACAATTGTTATTGTGTAAAATTATTCTAATATTATCATTGACATTTTGTATTTAGTACCCATTGACATTTACATTATTTTTATTTATTTAACTATTTTGATTATTTTCTATGGACGTGCTAATTGTAATTACTCATTATTGTTATCGTTTAATGTTTAGGAATGTAATGTTATTTTTTCATTTTAATTAATCCAAAAAAGTTGCAATTTTTGAGAGGATGTTTATTCTGAATCTGAATTTGTAGCCAAGTTAAATTCAATGTTTTGAAAGTATATTATTACCTACATTAATGTTATGACATAAGTGACCACTCTCACTCGAATATGCTGTGCCCGACAGGGTCCATACTGAACTTTGTACCTTAACTTTGTTATTAACATCTTGTACTGTATGGAAGCATGAATAAATGAAATGAAACGAAGCAGTTGGTCCACAAGGAACTCCTCCTTCCAAATGGAGTGGTATGGCGTCGTCAGTAACATTTTACAGAGAATTGCACGTAAATGTACAAGACATTCTTGTTACGCTCTAATGCAAACGGACATTTTTTAGGGTTCCGTACCCAAAGGGTAAAATCGGGACCCTATTACTAAGACTCCGCTGTCCGTCCATCTATCCGTCTGTCTGTCTGTCACCAGGCTGTATCTATATAACCGTGATAGCTAGAAAGTTGAATTTTTCACAGATGACGTATTTATGTTGTTACTATAACAACAAATACTAAAAACCGAATAAAATAAATATTTCAGGGGGGGCTCCGACAACAATCCTGTTTTTTTGCCGTTGTTCGCTCCATATTAATAGCTGTAACAGGTAGACCCTTGAAACATTCACAGAATATTTAGTAGTATATTCACTTTAAAAATATATTAATTAATTAAAATTAAATAAACACTCAATTGGATATAAAACCCATACAAAAAAACGTAATTTTTTTTGCTCAATTTTAATAACGGCAACAGGTTGATGCTTGAAATAATCACAAAATAGTTACTTGTATATTCACTTCAATAATAAATAATAAAAATAAAATATGTTAAGGGGAGGCTCCCATACGGTACGGAACACTTCGTGAGCGAGTCTTACTCGTACTTGGCCGGTTATTCCTCGTTTGCGTCCAAATTGAGGTATGTAACGAAGGGCCAGTACTATTATTTCACAAGAATTTACTTGAATGTCCCAACGCGAACGGCTCGTCTTAACACATAGATAATGGCCGGTGCCCACGTTTCGACATTTTTTTATTTGCATTGCAGTGACTTGGCAACGCAAGTGTCAAGGACAGGCAATACCCCATCGCGATCCGACTTCGGTGGCTCAGTGGTTAGTGACACTGACTTCTGGATCAAAGAGGCGTGGGTTCGATCCCCACCCAGGACAAGCATTTACGTACTACTTTCACTTAGGGTCTGTGGCTCTGTAGATATTTGCTCGAAGGTAAGATGACAATTCTAGGCCGGGTACTTCTCCGATCCATCCCAAATGAGGAGCAATCATACAGTACTCTGTGCAATTAATCATTGCTTTAATGTTATCAAGAACTGGTGTATAAAGCCGAAAGAGGATGATTGAGACCTTCTTTACGAACAACTTTTACAATAGGGCTAACCCATAATTCAAGATAATAATCAGCTATTTCATTCATTTTGTAGATTCTGAATTACGGAGTGGTTCATAATAATAATTATGGTCTCAATCAAACTTTTCGGCTTGGTAGGTATGGGGCCACCAGATAACCCTGTTCACCGACTTCCAAAAAAGAGAAGATCTCAATTCAACCAATCAATCAATTATATATTTATACTACTTTAGATTTTTTTAATGCTGTAAATTTTGTAATTATTGTTGTATAATTTTGTTAGTAATTTTTAATGATACTTTGTGAATATGTTTCTTTATCATTTTATTGTATTTGTAATGTAACTGATTATGTATTTTCTAATTCTTTAATGTTGAGTCTTTGATACTTGAATAAACGATTATTTATTTATTTTATTTAATAAACTTTATTTCAGAAAAAGGTTTTCATACAACATTCTAATTACATACGTACATTTATTTGGTTTCCTGATATTCAACAGTTGTCAGACCATTCGTCTGTAGGCACGAGTGTCTTTCTTCAAATCGGATAAATTATAAAAAAATTATCTAATTTCTCCGATATTTGTGGGCGATTGACGTGTTTTTTTACCGACTTCCATAAAGGTACTATGTTCGTCTGTCTGTATTTTTTTTGTGTAGGTATGTTCATCGATATTTTCGCCAATTGTGAACCGATTTAATAAAATATTTTTTAGTTCAAAAGGGTATACTCCTATTCGGCTGAGCTTTTTTTGATAAATCAACAATAATGTACGTGGATGACACATAGATTTGTGCAAACTTTTCAAATTTTGTTCTCGACGTAAGTCGGTGATGCGATTTTTTACGAAAAATTATTATTCTTCATTCTGAGGAGAAATTTTGCAAAATGGCATAAACCAGGGTATCCCAAACTAGAGGTCCATTGAGTGGGCCACCACATTAAAAATGCCTACCTAAATACCGAAATAAATTAGACTTAATATCAAACTAACTGCGATTAAAAATAACTTGAGTTGAAGTTTACGTCAAAACTTAACGGCAAAACATGGGAAACAATTTCATTCTTACCATTAAAATAATGTTTTTGATATACCTAAATATAAAACTGCACACTACACTAATATTGTTCTTTTAGTATAGGCACTTAAGTTATATTATCTCAGGTTCACTATTGGTAGAGGTAGGCGATGAAATTAATAAACACCAAGGGGCTATTTACAAATATGTATCAAAATTTAAGTAAAAATAAAATGTTCAGTTCACCGCAAGCAATTTTGGAAAACAAAAAGAATATCGCATTCTTAATTTGAAAAGAGCGCGCGTGGACCGCGGAGGTCGGTCGTGTCGCGCGAGGTTGGTAGCGCTGGCGACCGCGACATTTTTTCTAGTTAGTTGAAAACTCTTTTATCTACACTAATGTTGTAACATTCTACTTATGTTTCCAATACTTGACTTATAATGACTACTGTTATAGCGCAGACAACAAAACACTCAATTTAAGCAATTTCACATGATGTTATAATATCGTAAAATCTCGTTCTAACATCGCGCGCTCGCTCCTGATTGGCCCTGCGCGCGCAGCTGCGCTCTCATTGGTTAGATTTTAACGGTGCCAAGTTCACTGTGACAATACACGTACGCGTGAATTTAATGTTTCGCAATATGTTTTTTTTATTTTTATTAGTGAAGATAAAGAAGTGTATGCAACTGCATATAACACGGGTATTAAAACACTCGTTACTATTATGAAACTCGCTGCGCTCGTTTCATAAACTCACACTCGTGTTTTAATACCCTTCATTATATGACAGTTGCATAAACTACTATTACTAATATTGGTACTCTTTTATTACCGGTTAAAAATTTCCCAAAAGTGAGCCTCGGGATTGTAAGCTTGTATTAGATGGGTCGTAGCCCAGACAACACTGGCCCCCAAACAAATACATGTATTTACTTTGATTCAGTTGTTGGTTTACTTAGTTTGGACCTCTGTTTACCACATTTTGATGAAAATTGAAGCGCCTACACAAATCAAATAGCAACATTTCACCAGGTACTTGCAAAAGCAGTTTGGTGCGAGAGGGATCAAGCTGGACTGTATGAAGTTGCCCTGTACTAAAACAGTACAGGTTAAATAAAAGAAAAAAAAGTTGTTGATAGCGGCAACAGAAATACATCATCTGTGAAAATTTCAGCTGCCTAGCTATCATGGTTCATGAGATACAGTCCGGTGACAGACAGACAGACGGACTTCGTAGTCTTAGTAATAGGGTCCCGTTTTTCCCTTTGGGTACGGAACCCTAAAAATGAAATTGTTGAATTGCAAGCTAATGTTAAGTACCTACAACTAATGAGTGGCCGTATTTTTACATCGTTTCAGCAAAAAAGCAGTTTTTAGAGCATGTATTTCATTTAGTAGGTAATAATTACTTACTTTAAATAACAAATTAATAAATCCTTTAACGTATTGAATTTAAATTCCTATATTCATTAATTCTCTAGTACAAGATTGCCTGGAAGTTCAAATCACTTTATCTCATGCTCTAGTTTTAAATCGTTTTTCAGTCAAAGGGGATTTTCAATCTTCCAAAAAGGGAGAGGTTCTCAATGAGGGTTACCGCGTATCAATTCGCCGCTAGAGGCGCTAGCATCGCGGCAGGTCTACGAAACGTCAAAGTTCACTGTTTTTGTTCGGGATATGCTGTTTATTAATAAAAACTGCGATCATAACTAAATATTTTGGTTTAAAACTAAACAAATTACAAAATGAGTTACAGCTCGATGACTGTTAATAATTTGAAAGCGGAATTAAGGAAAAGAAATGCAACTTGTTAAGAGTATTACGCGATTTACCTATATTTGTTGACAACAGGATTCCACGACGCCGAAAACTTAAATCCATCTTCCCGGTTGAAATTGTTATGTTTTTTGAAAAATTGTAAATAGGTAATAGGATTTTAAATATTTTTCGTAAGAACATTCGTCACGTCCGCAATAACAATGATTTTGACAGTTATAGTCATAATTTTCTTTGGTTATAGTAGACCTTCCTCGACAGTGGCGCCAACTGGTGAGCACAAAAACGGTAGCCCTGATGCGTCTACGTTTTTTGACCGACGAACCAAACCGGAGGAGGCATTGAACTATGGAGGAGGTACTCAATACGACGCGTATTTTTTATGTATATCTACAAAGGGTGAAAACGGGACCCTATTTACTAAGACTTCGATGTCCGTCTGTCTGTCTGTCACCAGGCTGTATCTCATGAACCGTGATAGCTAGGCAGCTGAAATTTTCACAGATGATGCATTTCTGTTGACGCTATAACAATAAAAACAGAATATAATAAATATTTAAGAGGGGCTCCCATACAACAAACGTGATTTTTAGGTGCTTTTTCACTCGCTATTAATAACGGCAAGATTATTGGGGCTCCCATACGGTACGGAACCCTTCGTGCGCGAGTCCGACTCGCACTTGGCCTATTTTATTAGAAAGAGTATACTTCGAAATTGGTCCCATCAAAAATTTATTGGAATCGGCTGAGCCATTTTTGATAAATCAACAATAATGTGATAAATGTAAGATCGATCCGTGCGAAAGATTCGCGATTTCTGTACATGGGTGAAGTCGGTCATGCTATATTTTGCGAAAAATAATTATTGTTCCAATAATACGATCCGATGGTAATTTCGTTTAGAAGTTAAGATGACACCATAATGATTACGTTTGATTATTTGCATAAGTAAACAATAAAAATACCAGCCATATACCAACTGTATAAATATGGAAATAAAGCGGATCGAAAGGCAATTTAATATCACTAAAACTGACTATAGTACACATTTTGTTTTCACCTCTTAATTGGAATATGTGTTATAATTTTACAATGAAACTTACATTGGCTTATATTTTTGGTAAGTAATTTAATTGGTTTTCTTTATTTTAATGTAAGTGAAGATTTCTTGAAAATTTTTAAAATAATTAGAACCACTTTTTTTACTTTATAAGGTTCCGTACCCAAAGTGTAAAAACGGGACCCTATTACTAAGACTCCGATGTCTGTCCGTCTGTCTGTCACCAGGCTGTATCTCATGAACCATGCTAGCTAGAACGTTGAAATTGTCAGAGCTGATGTATTTCTGCTGCTGCTATAACAACAAATAATAAAAACATAAAAAACTTAATATTGAAGGGGGGCTCCCATACAACAAACCTGAGTTATTAGCCGTTTTTCGCTCGATATTAATAACGGTGACAGGTAGAAGCTTGAAATATACACAGAATATTTAGTTAATTATTTACTTTAGTAATAAATAATTAAATTAAAATAATATAAAATATTTAAGGGGGGCTCCCATACAAGATTATTTTTTGCTCGATATTAATAACGGCAATAGGAAAATGCTTAAAATATTAAGTTCTATATTCCCATCAACAATAAATAATTAAAATAAAATAAATTGAGGGGGGCTTCATCCGGTAAGGAAACCTTCGTGCGCGAGTCCGACTCGTACTTGGCCGATTATTTAAATTATAAGTACCTCTTAGTGTCTTAGTTAAGTTAACAGCTGATGGTGTGTGAACTGTTATTAGATAAATTAGCTGACCTTTTCATCGTGATCTAAATTAGACAAGGAGAACAACACTTTAGAATTAAATATAGAGCCATCAAAAAACCTTTAAAATTGCGCGTAATGTAACAATAAGCCAGTAGGTATGTACTACCCCTTTTGTTTTATTTTCAGTTCTGTATATTTGTCTAATTGCTGTAACAGCCCCAACAGCTGACGCTGAATGTAAGTAATGTTTTCACATGATATGGTAGGTTCTCACATCTCTATTCGATGTTTACGTATTTTTCAACGTGTTTGAATAATTGTACCTATTCATACTCGTCCATCCTTTACGTTTACATATAAAACTTTTGAAAACAAGCTCAAGTATGGTTATAAAGAGTTTGGTAAAGATGGGATCTCCTTGCTGTACACATTTGCTGATTTGTACTGATAGTCCCAATTTTATTCTACTTTTGCTTCTTTTACAAATATTTTTTTTAAATATTAATGTACTAGCGACCCGCCCTGGCTTCGCACAGGTGTATTATACATATATTATAAACCTTCCTCTTGAATCCTTACATCTATTTTAAAAAACCGCATCAAAATATAATGATGCCTTACCTAATGCACCTGAAGTTTTTACCACATAGTATAACATTGCGGAAGCTAATAAATATGAATGTGAGTATTATGTGCAAGTTATGCATTCAGACATTGACTCCAAAGTAATGGATAATAGTTAGAAACCAATGGATATTTGCGTATTGTATTAAATAAAGTTTGTATTAATGACTTCTGTGTAAGTTGAAAGCTAAAATAAACTACAATAAAATTGGTTGTTAATTTTTTCTTGACTTACAGCTGAGACTCCGCGGTCAAAGTTACAGAATTTCATGGATGCGTTATTGAGCTTGGGAAGAAGTAAGTAAATGACCGAATAATAATGTAACCAATATGGTGGTGTTTATTTGGCTCAACGTATAAGCATCGTCATTCATAGCAATGCTGGCAGCATGCTGAGCACGCTGCCAACTGGTAGTGGGCTTCGGATTTTAATTATCTTTGGACCTTCGAGGGTCTGTGGATGATCCAATTGCTTTTTATGTAGTACCTAGTAGTTTAATTAAGTAGTTTGAACTTAAGTAGTATTATGTTGATTAAATTGTATTTTGGTACGTTGCCCCAGATTTGATAAATTCAGCAATTTACAGTAAATGTAACCAAGATAATGGTGACCGATTGATGGCGGTATAACCATCCAATCTGGCGTAGCCTAAATGGCATCAGCTTCACTGGTGCGAGGAGCTACGTCCTGCGATCGCCACCACACTTGCCCAGCGCTGCGATTATGAGCAATTTCGACCCATGAATCTACAACACACGGCCAGACCCCCAAAACTGGTAACTGGTCCTGGTCACGCATAACATACGCACTTTGAGGACGGATGAGTAGGTTGAGCTGGGATATTTTGGAGTTATCTGAAGTCCGAAGCGAAGGTGAAGATACGATAACTCTAACAACATCGTGACGCATGGCCGTTTGGACCGTCAAATTCTCGAATAGAGACCAAGGACCAGCAAGAGCAGCGTAGGACGTCCGATGACTAAGTGGACTGATGATAGAATAAAGCTCGTAGCAAATTTTACGAAATTTAGCAATGTATGTACCGTATAATTAATCAAGATATATACAAAAAACATTTATTAAATTAACCTGGATTAAAAGGTATTTATTGTTATCAACAAAATTGTTTGTTGGCATTGACTATGTACCTTGGTTGATGTAAGCCATTGTAAGCGATAATTATGGTTTCTTTCACTAAATAATTATGTCAGTAGAATTTAACAAAAATAACATGTTAAACTAACAAAACAGAATTTAACTGAGGCACTTTTGTTACATTAACATGAAATTTTCTTTATTGCTACTTAGGTAAGTGTAACAAAATGGGATTAGTTGATCTGAACGCTTCTGATTTTGTAACGCTTCGGTTAAATTTACTATTTCCAGGTATATTCAACCGAAAAAATCAACCGAAATAGTTTTGGTTATATATAAACCAGTCTGTTTATTTTTTACAGCGAAGTCAGTGTTTTCCTACGACGACGATAAAATATCAGATATCGCCGACACTTTAAGAATGTCTCAAGATAAAATGGCTCGAAATGGCCGATCCCAAATTGGTAAGATGAATAGGTATATCATTTCAAATGTTTACATTCTTATCTCTTATCAGATAACTGTCCTACTTTTAATTAGCGTTTGCTGCTGGGACAAGAAGTGAGCACGGTCTCCTTAACTTTTAGACCTGTGCGCTCCAGGAGCTCAGTGCAGTCGACTGCGCAATTACATATCTTTAATAAATATACGATATCAGCAATATTGCCGATATTGCGTCTCATAAGTAAGAGGATAATGTGAAATTTACGACAGCGCGCTATTAAAAAATATCTTATAATTTTAAATTGTAGATGACGGAGAAACCGTCTTTGAATGCGCTCAATGCGTGTAATGTACTAAATATTCAGTGTGTTAACAGGATTCTAAATTTCTGCTGTTAAACGTAAAACTCTCATAGTGCTATTTCCCTTCACCGAAAACCTGTGATGTAAAATACCGTACATAAGTTCTAATCAAATCATTGGTACGGGACCGGGATTTGAACCCACAACCTCAGGATTGTAAGATGGGTTGCCTGGAAGAGATCGCTTCCAGCGATAAGGCCGCCTAGTGTTGCACTACCTTAAGAATTTCACTTATGTATTTTTTTGTAAGTTTTTTTTTTGTGTGTGTACTATAAAGAGTTATTTGTTTGTTGATACTACCACTGGACTAGACACATTGCAAATAAGTATGAATTATGTAGATATGGATTAATTTTAACTTTTTTTAGGTGAACTTATGAATATGATGAGAAATTTAGCACAACTCGCAGCAAATTACACATCTGGGCGCTAACCAGGTTAGTAAGTACCTATAGGCTGATCAAATTCTTGGCGCGAAACCCAATCCTCGGAGCGTACTTACTAAGCGGAGACGCGCTCCGCGAACAAAGTGAGTTGGCGAGGGGACGATCGGAGCGCGTCTTTGTATGGTCAAATCTTCGATCCAATTTTGATCGAAGGGTCAAATCAACAATAAAACTTTTTAACAAAGTCTTTCTGAGCGTCTGGTGGACGCGACGCGTAACCAAAATGCTGGTGTTTATTTGGCTCGCGCATAAGCATTGCCATTCAGCGTGGCAATGCAGCCAGCATGCTGGGCACGCTGCCAACTGGCAGTGGGTGCGAGCATTTGGATTATCTTTAGAATTTTAGACCTTCAAAGGTCTGTGGATGACCCAATGCTTTTTATGTAGTAGTAGTGCATAGTGTCAAGAAACAAGATCTTCGTTCAAAACAAAGTTGACTTTGTTTTTTTTTTTCGATCGAGCGAAGTTGTTTCTTGTTCATATTGGATTACCTTTGCTGGATAATAACTGATATTTTTCTCAGTTCACAAAAACATGTTATTCTTACAAAAATCTTGGTCCTCTTCAGGCGTTTTACGGTCGGCGCCCCATTAAGTGAGCTTCAATCAGGATTGGGTTTGGCGCAGCTTGTAGCTAACTTCACAACCTCCAAGAAGTTTCATTCAGCCTGTACCAAACGTAGTAGAAACTTTTTACAAACGACCATCACCCATTTCGGTTTATTCAATAAAAAGTATTTTGTACCTAACTAGTAGTTCTCAGAACAGTAGACCTCGCATGTATTTAACGGAATCTTCATAATGATTGAGGTATGTTATGTCTGGACATAATTATTTTGTGATTGGTTGGGCAGTTTTAGGAGCACAATTCATGCTCACCTAAATTGCATTACCTATGCAATGTTTTTGATTATCTTAAAATTTATGTTTAATTTTAATTTATTTAATATAATAATTATTTTTACCAAAAAATGGCATAACCGATTTCAACCGATGCCACTGATCGATGTAGTAGCAAAGAATATATAATAGTAGTAGTTCCTTTTCACATTATTGTTGATCTATCAAAAATGGCTCAGCCGATTTCAGTAAGATTCAAATAGGATTACCTTTTGCAAATAATAGCCCGCCAATAACTATCGCATAAGTACGACAAAAAATGTAAAACCTCTGTACCAAGTTTCGTCAAAATTCGTTGAAAAGCGCGAAATACAAATATATAAGTAGAGGAGAACCAACATCCGGACAGTTGAAAGTAAATGATGTCAATCTTGAAACGGAGACGCTCCGCCCGGTGCTAATGGCCATCCATCAGCCATAGGACGTCCACTACTGGACATAAACCTCCCCTATAGATCTCCAATTATAAGACCGGTTGGTAGCGGCTTGCATCCAGCGCGATCCTGCGGTCTTAATCCACCTTGTGGGTGGACGTCCTACGCTGCGCTTGCCGGTACGTGGGCTCCACTCGAGAACTTTTCGACTACATTGGTCATCAGTCCTATGAACTATGTGCTCTGCCAATTGCCACTTCAACTTGCCAATCCGCGGGGCTATGTCGGTAACTTTGGTTCTTCTACGTATCTCCTCATTCAGGAGAAAGAGAGAGACTCCGAGCATAGCCCTCTCCATAGCTCGTTGTGCTACTTGGAGCTTATTAATAAGGCCCATAGTGAGAGACCACAGAGGTGTATAGACAGACATAGACGTGTTAATGTGTGTGCTAAAAATAGTAATTGGAGTGGCTAGAAAAATTTTGGCCAATTCGTGGCAGTTCTACCGAATTCATATTTTCTCGTTCGAGACCACTAGTTTGGTTACATTTTGTTATAAGTACAGGTCGTTGCTTTACAAAGAGAAGGGATTTTTAGAGGTGTATAATCGCATCATTATGAACAAGTTTTACTGCTATTATTATTGATGTACTTACTTACTTGTTTGCAGATGCAGTTACACCTCACTTTTATCTACTGAAGAAACGGCAATTGTTTTGATTCCATTGTTAATAATAAGTATTTAATAAAGAAATTATTATCGAATTATCAGACTTACCTGATTTGTACTTAATTACAATAACTACAGGGAAAACTGGCACAAGGGAGAGGAGGCCAAAACCCAGCAGTGGGTCGATACAGGCTCATGATGATGATGACAATAACTACATGTCACAAAAAATTGGTGTCTTGATTTTTCGATAAAAGCTCCTTTTTAGGGTTCCATACCCAAAGAGTAAAAACGGGACCCTATTACTAAGACTCTGTTGTCCATCTGTCTGTCTGTCATCAGAGGGGTTAGTACAAGCTTACACGTATATTGAAACTACAGTAGTTTTCTTTTGACTCCATACATTTTTGTACAGCGCCCCTGGCGGAGACGAAGAAGAACTAACCAAAATGTATGGAGCCACAAACAAACGCGCATGTTTATGTAAACTATGCAAAACATGTAGTAAATTAAGGCTCAGGCTGTATCGTATGAACCGTGATAGCTAGAAAGTTAACATTACCACAGATGATGTATTTATGTTGCCTGGGAGGTCAATAGACACGAGAACATGGTCAAAAGACACGGGAAAGGAGCGAAGAAGTAGTTAAAATTTTAAATGAAAAAATCGAATCACCGCTCACCTCGATTCAACCCTCAGCCCGGGTAGCATGGCAAGGGGAGAAAACCATTTTATCCACTCTTAATGTCAGATGTCATTGTCAATCCATACTTCATTTCATCTACGAGGGGATATAATGGTGGAAAGACTATTAGTCCCTTTGCCATGCTTCCCGTCAGGCGTGCCTTAAATCAAATCAAATTTATTAAAAACGCCAAGTTACAAGTCAAATCAGGGTCTTATGATGGAGCTGAAAGGTGGTCAAAGGAACTAAGCAACAAAAAGTCATAATCCTATCGAGTTTGGGCTCGTATGATTCGTCTTGACGAGCACTTTGTGACCAGATGGTATGATGATGGAGCTGAAAGGTGGTCATTAGAACTCCGCAATAAAAAGACATAATTTACTTAATGAGAATTAAATTTTCTCTGGTAATTTCATGAATTCGCCTATATCGTAAAATAAATGCTGGAGGAGCCATGATTTCAGTTTGTTTTTAGGGTTCCGTACCCAAAGGGAAAAACGGGACCCTATTACTAAGACTTCGATGTCCGTCTGTCCGTCTGTCTGTCACCGGGCTGTATCTCATGAACCATGCTAGGCAGCTGAAATTTTCACAGATGATGTATTTCAATTGCCGCTATAACAACAAATACTAAAAACAAAATAAAATAAATACTTAAGGGGGGCTCCCATACAACAAACCTGAATTTTTAGACGTTTTTAGCTCTATATTAATAATGGTACCAGGTAGATGCTTGAAATTTTCACAGAATATTTAGTTTTATATTCCCTTCAATAATAAATAGTAAAATTAAAATAAAATAAATATTTAAGGGGAGCTCCCATACAGTACGGAACCCTCCGTGCGCGAGTCCGTCTCGTACTTGACCGCGACGGAAGATGCGTCACGCACCTTATGACACCTGGTGGGAGTTAAATAGAAATTATGTACCTCCTGTATTAACCGTAACCGAGTAGAAGTTAATAAATATCTGTAGTTTGAACTGCGGCTCAATAAATATAACCATGCCAAGTTAGGTTTCAATAGTGGAGCACTACGAAAACTGTTGCTAAAGTTCGAAACCGTATCTATTCACCCCGTTTGACGGTACAAAAAGAAAAAAAATAATAATATGTAGGTATCAAAAAATTGGTTAGATATATTGTATCTGATTACATGACAGGCGCACGCGTATCTCATGTGTTGATTACCAATAATTCGCAGATTATTACAATCATAACAAAATAATTTGGTCGTCTACGTCTGTTGCTGCAATATGAAGTTTTTGTTTGTTCTGTTATTTTGTACGTTCGCTGCTGTGAGGTGAGACAGACTACTAACTTCATTTTTATACTGACACAGTTTAAAGTGATAAACTTCGCTTTACCTCCTGCCCGGGTAGCACGGCAAGGGGAGAAAACCATTTTATCCACTCTTTATGTCAGATATCATTGTCAATCCATACTTTACTTCCTCTTCGAGGGGATATAATGGTGGAAAGACTAGTCCCTTTGCCATGCTTCCCGTGCAGGACTGACTCGCCGGTTTGGCCAACGCCGTAGCGTGGATTTTCACTGATTGAAGTGAATTCTATCACCTTTCATTGGCATCGCTAGAGATAAGTAGGTATTTAGAGAAATCTCGCCGCCCGCACCATCCAACTGTAATAGGGATATTTACTGGGTATAAAAATCATTATTATAATTAGTCCGTCAGTTAGATCATTAAAAAATATTGGACACATATTTTTTCTTTAGTAAATCCAACAATTAGTGACAAAGATAAACCTTGTCAAAGTTTGAGAGTGGGGGCTCGTGACGGCACTAGCATTTGATAGCGCTTAGTGACGTCACGCGGAACTTTAACGGGCTATATCTTCATAAATTTTTGTTAAATTTACAAAAGAAAAATACGTCTCTAATATTTTCTTTTTTTCTATTTGTCGGACTAATTATATTTTTTTAGTAAACGAGCCTAATATAATATTAAATTATTATGTACTATTTTTTGCCCGTGGCTTCGTCCGCGTGATACATAGTGTAGTTATTAATTCCTCTATGGCGTGATATTTTGGTTTTAGTGCTATCCCTTATGAAACATATTTTAGGGGTAAAAAGTAGGTACCAATGTCACTTTCCGTATTTCAAACTATGTCCATACCAAAAACCAAGTCATTCCGTTGCTCCGTAGCTGCGTGAAAGAGACATCTCTATGTTATGACACTAAATAACAAAATTAAGGGATGATTTACATTAGGAATGGTTACAAGTAATATAAGACGCATGAAGAGTGATGACTGTGTTAAAAATCGTTTTTATAATTAGTCCGTGAGTTAGATTTTCAAAAAATGCTGGACACGTGTTTTTTTCTTTTGTTAATTAAACAACAAATTACAAAGATAAACCTCGTCAAAGTGGGGTTCGTAACGTCACTTCTTTTTCAGAAGTGACGTTACGACCCTACGTAAGTGACGTTACCTACATTTGTATGGCACTTGTGACGTCACGCGGAACTTTGACGGACTATGTCTTTATCAAGTTTTGTTTAATGATACAAGAAAAATACTTGTCTTATATTTTTGATGGTCTATCTGACGGCCTAATTATATTTTTTAGTCATGCCTACTACTTCTCTCTCCGCAGGCGGAATCTGTGAGTCCTGCTCCGTGGCAGGTGCACCTCCGATATTCTTTGGAAAACGGTTTTATAGAAACTGGCGCAGGATCCCTCATTGCTTCCAACTGGGTTCTCGCTCATGAAAGGTAATAACTGCACTGTTAGTTGAACTGCCTCAGTGGTTAGTGACCGTAACTTCTGGATCAAAGAGACGTGGGTTCGATCCCCCCAGGGCAAGTATTTATATAATGAACATAGGTGTTTGCTCTGTGTCTGGGTGTTATTTAGTTACTATCTATATAAGTATGTTTTTTAAAAATATGTCTATGTAGTATATCAGTCTCCGGCAGCCATTTCACAAGCTTTGCTTAGTTTGGGGTCAGAGACCGTGTGTAAGATGTCCCCAAATATTTAATTTTATGTTTTTTCTTCTTTTTGTGATGAATACTTAATGGTGACGTCTAAGGAGTACATGTAAATCCGTTCCCTCCCGCCCAAATAACTGTGTAACATAATAGAACCTGTAATTACGAGTGCAGCTATTGTGAAACAATATTAAACACGACCATTACTGGTACGACCTGAAGAATCAAATGCTTTTATTTCAACCAATAGTTGCCACACCCTGAATAGTGGTGACCGTCAGCGAAATGGAGGATACAGTTGTTATATTGTCTACGAAAAGTAATCTTCAAGATCGTAACCACGAACCGGGGTTCCTCAGACTCTGCGACACAAGATGGCGGTATCAACTACAAGCATAAAAACTATACGTGAACGCGAGCAACTACGGCGAATCTTCAACAGTACGGCACAAACGATCGAGACAGCCATACAAAACAACGAGCACAGCAAAGTAATAGTAGACGTCGAGATTCTGCGAGAAATAATAAGCAAGTTGGTAAATCTTGACATGCAAATTCAAGACAAAATGTTGGAGAGCGACAAATTTGAAGAAGCTACCGACGCGTTTTTGTAAATGGTGATTATGTTTGTATTTTATGCTTCCAGGTCTTCTATGGCACGCTTCATGTGGATCCGATTTGGTGCTATGAACGTGAACTTTCCTAAATTGGTCATAGAGGCTAACGACTTCAGGATTGGTCCCCAATTTTCACAAATGTTCCTCATAGCACTCCACAGACAAGTCGAGACTACCCGTGTGTACATTTTTTTATTTTAGTATAGAAAAGCTATTATTGACCGAGCAAGCGAAGCGTCTCTGCTTTGTGTTTTTCTCTTTCCTGCTCAAATGTTTGTCTGGATGATACTGTGTTTAGTTCAACCTGTGGCTTTAATTAATGCCAAGGGCAGCTGGCGACCCTTGGATTGAATGCTACTTTAATTTTAAAAGATTTTTTTTCTATGTACCTACCCATTCCAAATTTTAGTTACCTTATTTTGGCAAAAATCTCACGAACTTTAAGTAGTTAAATTGATTCTCATGTCTGATTTGTCACTAATAACTGTATTCTAACTATTGTACGGTTTGAAGAATTATAACTTAGTAAGTATAAAATTTCAACTGATGTGTTGTTGTCTATCATATTATAATAATGTTCTTTTATCTAATGTATATTATTATTGCGTCCAAAACGTTTCACTATAATTATACTATATACCTATTCACTGTAAACGAGAGCGTGCTCAATATATACTTCGGCAATTCTACACTTCATAGGTTACCAAAAAACAGGGCTAGCCGAGTTTGGAACCCTCTGTAAAGTCCAAAACTCTTGTTCGTAATTTCCTTTATGGTATATCATCCAACAGCTATGTAACAATTTAAATCAGGTCATATTTACATTTTGTGGACGTCCAACATTCCTGACAGAGGACTTTATTTGCAGCTTACATCGCTCCGGTGGGGCTGGTGGGCGGCAGCGTGCCCGCGACCGCGACTGTCTGCGGGTACGACAAAATGGAACCATACATAGGTCTGGAACCGATACGGTAGTCTTATTTTCAGGTTGATAGATCGCCGTCTTTAGTATCTCAACCGACTTTTACGACACCTTTCGACAATTTGTCCACTTGCCACAAAGCTGCCATTGCTATGACTTATTATTGCTGTATCACCCATAAGACTTGTGCATATGACAATCGGGGCTACTCTGTAAAAACAAAACACGGTACACGGGAAAACTTTCCAGAATTGCCGTATCATAAACACGGGAGTGGAAAATTATAAAGATGTATGGGACACGGCAATTTCTCAAATTTTGCCTCAAAACATGGTAAATTCTATTGGCAATGGCAACCCTGACTTGCCATGATAGGGATACTGGCACAAGAGAAGGGTACTATTCTACTCTGCCGGTACTCCAAGGCAAAGCGCGCGGTAGCGCTCATCGATGCTCCTTACCGACAAACAACCCAAAGTTACTTTGACCGCTTAGCCATACGAGGCCTTGAGAGACATTAGGTGGCCTAAAAACTCTGAGGCTAGTCCTCCCGTCTATTCGATAGTCTATAGTTACATACTTGTACAAGTTGTACATTCCAGTGCCCGGGGAAGAGCTGGAGTGCTTCGGCGTCGAGTTAGAGATATTAGGAGATCCGTTGGATTTTATCCATCTGCAAGCCACGAATTCTGGCGGCCGGGAGTCTTCTATGGTAAGAATAAACATTTGCAAATAGCTCCAACAGTCAACACACAAATAGAATGACTTCTATGTACTGTTTTTCAGGCTTCCGTACCCAAAGGGTAAAAGCAGGGCTCCCAGACTGTACGGAACCCTTCATGCAACCCTTAATTCTAAATTGATGACACAATAAGTATGACTATTCTCGAGACTGGTTTGCATGACGGCGCTGTTTTTCGACATAGGTATTATTATCATATGCTATGCTATATAAGCCTAATTTTGATCCCCGATTATTCAGAGACCATTTAATGTATAGGTAGTTCAAATAGATTATCTCGAGGTCTACTGTTTACATTACTATTATTATAATTAGGGCGACTCACATTTCTTGGCGGTTGCGACGTTAGCTACAAGTTGGATTCACGCAGCGTCTGGCTAACTTCACAACCACCAAGAATTTGGATTCGGCTTATACTAAATTGGTTTGATTTCAGTTTGATTTCGGTACTCCACTCGTGCACGAAGGCGTGCAGATAGCCATGCTGACATCTCCTAGCTCTAACCCAAGTAAGTGAGGACCATCATCAACTTGAAACATGTTCTTATTTGTTCATGGAAATACCATGAATAATTATTAAAATCAGGGATTTATTACACATAACGGTTTAAAATCGGTATTATAATTATTTATCGCAAAAAATCGCAACACCGACTTCGAATAGTTTACCTACACAAATCGATGTGACACCCATGTACATTATTGATGATTCATTAAAAACAGCTCAGCCGATTTCGATAAAATTTAAATGGGACCACCTCGGACGTGTACTCTTTCGAACTAACAAAGTTTTTTTTTTTTAAATCGGTTCACAATAGGAGAAAATATCGATGAACATACACAAAAAAAATACATACAGACTAACTTAGTAGATACGTTATCCTTTTTGGAAGTCGGTAGAAATCAATAGGTATTAAAACCAGAGATTTACTGTACAAAAAGAAAGATATTTTTTAATTTTGTATTATAAGCTAACACATAACACATTACTATTCACTGTGAGCAACTTTTGCAAAAAGATCAACACTGAAATCCCAAAACAATCATCATGTGCCATACGAAAAGTTTATTGCCAGTCAACAAAATGTATAAAAAGCTGCTCAAGTTTTTTCGTGAATTCAGTGTTTGTTCCTCAGGACAAATCGCTCATATGGATTAAATGAATATTGAAATTGTTTGGTTTCTCAGTTTACATGTCGCTCGCTCCCCACTTGGAATGGATCGGAGAGGTGACGGGCCTGCAGCTCCCCCCACACGCCTCGCCCCTGCCCTGTAAGGACTGAAGCTGGTTGATACTATCTGAGAAATACGTGCAAAAATAAAATAAATAAAACGCCTTTTATTTTCCTTAAAATGATAACTGATATGTTCCAATTATCAATTTTATCAATTATAAATTTTATCAACTTTTTACTTTTACAATTTGACATTCTATTTAATTTACAGACTGACTGACGAAGATCTACTAAATTAGATACGATTTGGTAGGGTTTCGTCATTCAAACAACTGGCACCTTGTTGTGTTTACTTATTTTTAATGTATAATGTTGGTACCTAAATGACGAATTAATACTAATAAAATTAAGTTTAAACGGATGATTTATTTATGGAAGTAATTGATTTCTTGATAAGTCTTTGCCATTGTGTAGATTTTTGTTGACTATTCAAAAGTGTGTCTCTGACACCCATTTGTCGAATAAATGAACTATGAATAATTAAAGTAGTGAATCCTAGAATATAATTATTATACTAGGAGCCCGTCCCGGCTTCGCCCAATTACGAATAGTCATCATCGTCATTTCGTTTCAAATGGCTAATTTTTGTAGTTTTTTTTAGTATATTTTTGCTGGTCCTAAGAAGGACCATTTGGTGTTTGGCCCTGAAAAGAGCCGTTTGGGTCCTGAAAAGGTACGTTTTGATTAGCCCTGAGAAGGGCTTTTGGATTAGCCATTGTGGTGGAAGGATTAGTCACGTTTTCGCGTGTTCAGGCTCCACCGGGCATAGTGTTAGGTAGTCGTAGAAACATTCGCCGCTCGGGGAGGCTCCTTCCATGCACCCCATTACGATTGGTTAATGTCAGATTTGATTTTAATACTATTTTGCCACGTCATGTTTACGACACAGTTATTTTTGCGCCTCTTCATATTACATAGTAGCGCTCATATCGTAGTTTGACTACGTGTTCGTTAGCGATTATCGAAGTAAAGCAACGGTCAGCATGGTCAGTCTTTGCATGGGTGACCGCAGGTGACATTTACAACTGAGCACTACCGTGGCTCGGATGACACGTTAAATTGTAGGCCCCAGTTATTTAAACGTTTAGCCGTGTCAGAGGCCTTCTGGCGGCTTAAAAACTCGTGACACCAGGGCTAGCCACCCGGCCAAAACGAACTTACTTTACTTAGTTATTACAGTGGTATAAAAAGGAAACATTAATTTAGTCGTAGACAATGCATAAAGAATAACCGCCTTACCACAAAAGATTTACACCCGCATTCTTAAACAACTCCTCAAACGTTGCTCCAGTCAAACTCAATCGAGATGACCTCAAGGACCCCTCAGACTATTCCTCGAAATCGGTATTTTTAGTCGTAACTCGAATGTGTTTCGAACATTCCTCCACTGAGATCGAGTGAAGGTGTGACGTCATTGTTTCGAGGAGATTTTTTGCTGTTATGTTGGTTTTGTGAAGAACGCCATCTTGAATCGTCAATCTTTTAAAATTGTCAATGTCATTATGAAATGACATTGACAATTTCAAAAAATTGACGATTGTAAACGTCACTCCGGGAATTTCAGTACTGCCAGATTAAGAAAGATCCCTGCTAGTGGTTTATCAGAGGATTTTACTTCTCACTTCTTTTTTATTGTACACAACACATCATAGTTTTTGAAATTCTAACAGATTTAGCTAAAATGTACGTAACTAAGCAGCTAATAACTGACCAAAAATTGCGTTTGCGCATTAAGGGTACATCACACTAGGGCGAGCTACGCGATCTAAAACGCGGGCGCGGACATCTGTGTTGTACCGGTTGTCTAAGAAGGGCTCACACGTGTGAGCGACGCGTGACGATCGGACGGGCGGGCGGTCGCAGGGCGCGGTACGAGCGGTACGGACACGGGCATAGTTATCCCTTTCACTGCTGAAAACACACACGTCTGTGTTTTCGATTCTCACGCCCCGCGGCTACTACACACACCAGGCGTGTGCGGTAGCGTCTTCCCGCGCCTTGCGTGTGCGTTTTAGAATTAGCACGCACCTTAAAAAAAGTACCTCAGCAGTGAAAGGGTTAAGCTACTGAGCACTAGATGTAACTTTTTCTTTCAAAGTTCTGCTGCTTAACACTAATTATAGTGATGGAACAGTATTTAATAATGTGATTACGTCATTCATTTTACAAAGTTTATTTCAGTACCATCTTTTTAAATATAAATTTATTTATAAGTAGTAACAAGAAACTTCTGCATTTTTATTACCTAACTTCTTTGTAGTTAATACACTGTCATCTGCTTGTCCTATACTAAGCCAAAAGGGGTTGACGTAAGACCATAATTATGAAAAACTTTTACTATCGGGCCCACTCAGAATACGAGAATAAACTATATCCGCTAGGAATCGATAAAATGTATGAAACAGCTGCTTTTCCTTGTATTCCGGATTGGTACCATTGTAAAAGTAGTTCATAGTGATGAAAGGAATCACGTTTTTGGCGGGAACGCGGAAAAACCATGTCGCCGCATTTTATTATTTTGTTAAACTTGTGTTTTTATCAGTGATAATTAGTGAAAAATTGTGGTATTTCGTTGATTATGAGCGGATTTACGTGCATGGGTATAGGCAAGTGATATAATTTGACGTATCATGTTGTTCCCTGTTGTTACCTAAACTCCATAGACGCCTCTAGTAAAGTCTCCACTCCTTTACTGAGGTATGACTTGGACTGTGTTTGAACTTGACCGTGACTTTATTGGACTACGACGTGACTACGACAGTGACTACGAAGTTTTGATAAAATAATTTCAAAAATTAACTTTATTACATTCTCAAATATTATACCATCACTATTAGAACTATCAGCATGCTGCCACCTAGTGTGAAGCGGCAGAACAATGAGAGATAATGTGATCTAGTGCTCAGTAGCATAAATGCGCGCCCGTACCGCCGTACCGGCTGTACCGCTCGTACCGCGCCCGCGCCAGTGTGTGCAGGCACGCCGCGCCGTACCGCCCTGTATCGTTGTACCGCTCGTACCGCGCTAGTGTGATCACTTTGAAAGTGTAGATACGTAAAAACTCCAGAAAATGCCGAGACGTTATAATATTTTCTTATGACACTTGGAAGAATACTACGCCGTTTTAAATTTTAAGTTCGTAGCTAAATTTTAAGCGCTAAGCCTGGCAACTTTGTTGTCATTGTCAATTGTCATTGCGTGCAAATCTGCAAATAGTGAATGCTTGCTTCATTATTTTCATAGTTTGTTTTCGTGTTTTCTCCAAGATATTCCTCGAGTAAAATTGTCCTGTGCGTGGTAGTTTTGTCTGGAATCCATTAATATGACCGGCCGCCAAATATTTTCGGAGTCCGAAAAAGTTTGCCTCCAGGAATTAATGGTTAAATACAAGCTGAATTCGACGGCGACCATTGGTGCAGGAAATCCTGCCGTAAAAAAGACTGCGTGGGCGCAGCTCACAAATGAATTTAATTCAATAGAAACAAATTCAAAGGTATGTTATACTATGTAATGAATCTCTTTTATTGTCATATGTACGTATAAATATTATTTTGTGAACTCATGTACTAATAATATCTTTTCTATCTCTTTAGAGAACTGAAGTTCAACTAAAAAAATGTTGGGACAATTTGAAAACAAGACGAAAACTGAGTTTAGCAATAGAAAAACGAGAGCGTATGCGAACCGGAGGGGGACCATTCGCTATGTCCCAACCCAGCACATCGACTGTGACTCAAGAGTCAATGCTCATTGACGAGAATGCACTGGCTGAGTCTACAGATGTGGAATTAACATTTGCCGTAGACAGTGATGCCACAATTCCTGTGATCGGATCACAAGAAGGTAAATATGACCAAAGCAGTAGTATAGTGACATTATTTCAGTGTTGGATCATCACAGTAAAAACACAATGCACTACAAGTAGCTGCACGTAAGTCTAGCGCTGAGGCTGATAGGGGCTGATAGGGGCCAGTGGAGGGGATGGCTGCGCATGTTGACCGACATACTAAACTCATGCACAGCCACCCCCTCTTCACTTCGCTCAGCGCTAGACTTATATGCTGCAAACTGTACTAATTATAACTAAGCAACTTCATCAAAATATGTTGCGTACACAGACATACTTTATGATACTGTGTATTTACAGCAATAACAGACATACAAAAAAATTATAGTATAAACTGCAAGTTACATTAAGTAATTTTGTCTTTTACAGAGACTCCACATCAGGAAGAACCTACAGTGCTTGCTTCCGAAGTACAACTTGAAGGTATCAACATTTTCTTATGGATTTTTTTTAGGGTTCCGTACCCAAAGGGAAAAACGGGACCCTATAACTAAGACTTCGATGTCCGTCTGTCTGTCTGTCTGTCTGTCACCGGGCTGTATCTCATGAACTATGATAGCTAGGCAGCTGAAATTTTCACAGATTATGTATATCTGTTGCCGCTATAACAACAAATACTAAAAACAAAATAAAATAAATATTTAAGGGGGGCTCCCATACAACAAACCTGAATTTTTAGACATTTTTAGCTCTATATTAATTATGGTAACAGGTAGATCCTTGAAATTTTCACAGAAGATTTAGTTTTATATTAACTTCAATAGTAAATAATAAAATTAATATAAAATAAATATTTAAGGGGGGCTCCCATACAGTACGGAACCCTCCTTGCGCGAGTCCGACTCGTACTTGGCCGATTACATTAACTAGTCCTTCCGTGAACAATAGACCTTGCGATTGCAAACATTATTTGCGAGCTGGCTTGTTCGACCAATTTTTCCTTCTCCAAATGGAAACTTGAAAATCTTACACCTTAAAAACAAGTAATTCTTTGAATATACATGTGATAGAAATGATATCTTATTTTGCAGAAACCTTGACCAGACATCAGACAGACGCTGTGCCTGAAAGGAGACAACAGCAACGCATTGTTACATCAGAAGAGAGGCCTGTAGCAAGTATGTTATAATGTACATATTATTATTAGTACTGTACTAGCCTTTTTTTTTAAAGTCCACTGCAGGACGTAGGCATACCCACGAAAGGTGATTGGGCCATATCCAGCACGCTGGCCCAGTGTGTGTTGGTGGATTCACACACGCCATCGAATTTCTTCTACGGACGCATGCAGGTTGCCTCACGATGTTTTCCTTCACCGAAAAGCCAGTGGTGTGAAATTCCGTTCATAAGTTCTAAAGAAACTCATTGGTACGGGACTGTGATTGAACCCACGACCTCAAGAATGCCAGGCCAGCGTTACAACCACTAGACCACCACGGCTTATTTATTATTAGTACATACCTTAAAATACATGACATACCTATGTATCTTTAATTTAAAATTGTTGTTTTTTTAGGTCAGAGAAGTGCAGGAAGGACAGGTTCTCGTACATCAGATTATGAGGGAGTGTCTTCTGTAACAACTGGTGCGTATCTAGAACCTGATTTTAATAGCTCCATTTAAATCTGCCTGCCATTTCTGATCCAATTGAAGGTGCATGTTATTGACATCTGTTAGTTAGGGGTTCTAGAAAAAAATGGACTTATAGATTTGTAAGCTGTGGCATGTCCACATAATTCTTGAAATGTTCTAAGATAATACTCACTTTTAGCATGCAATATAAATCTGAACATATCTATTGTTTGATCTAAAATGGTTTGTGTAGTTACTTAGAGTAAGTTGAGCATGGCTACGTTGGCCATGACCAGTCAAAACCGTTTACAAAAGTATGACAAGGACCACTCATATGAATTCCATAACAATATGTTTTGATACATCTGGTGTACAGAAAGTAACCAGCTATTATAATAGACATGAGAAAGCGGCCTTTGATTATACTGACTTAAAAGAGACCCTTTAGGCTCAACCTGTTTTTGTTGCCTTTTATGATCCTAATAGCCATTGATTTGATTATTAATGTACTATGCCAGATGTAGCGCTTGTAGCGTAGTTTGATTGGGTGTTTGTCAGCGATCACCGAAATTAAGCCACGCTTACTGTGCCAGATGTGGATACTTGCCTATTAAATTGTATACGATACAGCTTGTCATTGTAACGGATATAAATTTCCAAAAATATCAGTTATGTCTTAAAAAGCAGTGTTATTTATAAAGCTGTCATAAAGTGTTCAGCCAGGCCCTATAAATTTAATTGACCATAATATGTTGTTGTTTTAACTGAAATTGTTGTAAACAGTTTTGACTGTACTACCTAAACTTTTAAATTACCAAGTGCCAGTTTATTTATTGATGTGAATGAAAGAATGTAAAATAATTTTTAATGGTATTATATTCCAGGATCCAGGAATACCAGAAATAAAGCCATCCAAGATGAATTTTCTCTTCGCGAAGAAAAATATAAACGGGCTCAAGCCAGGGAGGAAGAGCTGCACCAATTAAAAATTCAAGAGCAGATGTGGCTAGTGAAAGCAGCTGAAGCACTGTATAAAAAGAATGAATTAGAAAGGGAGGCTGCAAAAATTAGGTTAAATAAATTAAAAAATGAATAACTTTACACACAACTTTTATTACTAGATCTATTATAGTACTCAATTAGAACATAAGTTGTTGCTGTCGGCGATCAACACTAATTCGGACATAAAATAGTTTAAGTTACAGTTTCGAATTAGTTCAGATTAGATTTTTACCTATTTTTTGCCGTTCGATCGAATTCGATTCATAGAACATTCTGGAAAGGTGTTCTAGAACCTTCCCGATACATCGTAGCCTAGTTAGGCCCTGAGGAAAGAATGGGAAGGTTCTCGAACATTCGGGAGTTCTATCGAATTCGATTCCTAGCACATTCCGGAAACATGTTCTAGAACCTTCCCGATACATTGTAACCTACTTAGAAAGAATAGAAGGTTCTCGAACATTCGAGTTCTATCAAGTTCGTTTCATAGAACTCTCCAGAAATATGTTCTAGAGCCTTCCCGATACATTGTAACCTACTAAGAAAGAAGGGAAGGTTCTCGAACATTCAGAGAAACGAACAGCCAAGTAGTTAAATTAGTATATAAGGGCACGCGGATCGCCCGATAGTCAGTAATAATTTGCAAAGCGAACAGTTACAACCGACAATTCGATCTCGGCAAGTTAACTAGTAGTGAAAAGTGAGTGTACAGTTAACGGTTGAATTGTACAGGATTGTTTTGTGAATAAAGGGCTACTTAAAGCCAAGGATTAATTAAGATCCCGGAGTTTTACTTCGAGACCCTGCACGTCGGCGGCAGATCAGCTACTTCAGGCATCTGAACATCACACAGAGAGCGTCTTAAGGGGTGAGTACACCAGCGCGTACATAGGCAAGAGAGACACGCAACGCCACATAGTTTCTCATCTCTCTCTCGCTTAGTAAAAGTGCTCGCTACGCTAGCGACTTGTATAAACTTTGTCGCCTTTAGTTGCCTACTTTTAAAATTTATAGAATATCTTGTCCTAAAAATTGAGACATCCTAATATTTTCTTAGTTTTCCTTTGTACAAAAATAGTAATAAAAATAAATGGACAAATTATTTATTAAAAAGTATTCCATATCCTATTCAATTTATCTAAAATGTCTAGCTATGAAAGCTGATCTTATAAGACTACCCCTTTCATTCATAGGAGCAGGTGCTATAAGAACTTCTTCTTCTGTTTGAATTTCTTCAGTAAACTCTTCATGGTTAAGCGTACTAATATTCTGTAAAACAGCACATGCCACTATGATATTCACAATATTTTCTAGGTTATCTCATTCAATGCCGCCGACACGCGTCGCATGTTTTGGCAAATTCCTATCGCCATGCCGCGGGCACGCCACGCGTGCTCTCGGTTTTTTCAAGATAAGTCAAAGATTTGGGTATGTTTTCTGTCAAGAAACTCAGAGCATAAACCTTGTGCCGTAAGCTAAACAGTTATGAAGTGGCCTATAAGATCTAACGATTTTTTTTATGTTATCAAAAAAATGTTATTGTGCAGTGCCGCGAACACGCCAGGTATGCTCGTCTACGATAGTTCTCAACCTTTTATATTGATATTTATTAATAGTAAATTTATCAAAAGACATGGCTACTTTTTCAAAGAAATTTGCCCCGCTTCAATATTTCGAATAATTATGCATGCGTCAGGATCAAAATTGGATTTGCTAATACAATTTATTGTTTTTTGCATTTTTCAATCAAAAAAAGGTGGAAGTTAAAAGTTTAGATGATATGCATCATTTTATCATCTAAATATACAACAGCACCTACCAATGGGCTGCAGCCGGTAGAGCATTTTTATTTTCACACAACACATAGGTATTTGAGGTATTATATACACCATATATTTTGTTGAACCATTAGCTATGCATTAACATTAATTTCGTATTGACGCGTTGAATTGACCGTGGCCGAAATCCACCGTCACATTTGTTATTATTTTTTAAAACTGAATGATCAAACAAAACTCCTCGTGCGACTGAATTAACAGTGAATGAAATTATATTTTTAATGGAAAATATGCCAGCGCTTCACGTGTTGTACATTCACATCAAATCACAGTTGTGACTTGGTGTTAAACGTTGATGTGGTCTGGGATGACGCACTTTCCTAGAAGAAACCTATTCACTTGCGACTTGAAAACACTCACCTTGCACCCGTCCGGAAGGACCCACTCAAGTAGTTCCCGCACCCGTTCGTACAATAAAAGTGAAACCAAAACGTTTTGTTCTAATCATTGGTAGCTAATCATCTACTATAAAATCGCTTTTTATTGATCCTGGCGATCCGGTAAAACAAAGGACTAGACGGAATTTGATCATGAAGCTCTGATGCACAGTGCACACTCCCCGAATTGTACCTATCCGTACAATGTAAATGTATTTCTAAGAATGCACTTGGCAAAAATACCGACATAAGTAACAATGGCATTTGTTAGATAAAATTACCGACAAAATCACCGGCTCAAACTTATCTAATATGAATATTTCTAAGAATTCACGTGGCAAAAAGGCCGCCATAGGTAATAATGGCATCAGTTAGTTATTACCGACAAAATCGCTGCTTCAAACTTTATTCTGCGTACAAGCCATTTTAAGCGCTATCGGAAGAACTTACGGTTCAAAATTTCTTATGCATAGTTGCAAAAGAAATTTTGAACCGTTACAGCTAGCACTATTGTTTATAACCGCTAAACAAAAGCGCTGATAAAAAAGAGACTTGTCATTGATCTTTGTTTTGCACCTTAAGGATAACTGAGACAGATATTGGTTGGATTACACAATTTTGCATAGGAGCCATCATTGCAGTGTTCGAAGTGTTCGACATCGCAAGCTTCTCCCGCTTTCTCACATTTAGTGATTTGTTAGATTGCTCCCTCTGTGACCCCAGCTACTGTTTCGGACTTGTTTGATTGTTCTTGTGACGACCCCGGCTAGTGTTCTTGGACTGTATTTGATTGCTCTTACGACGACCCCGGCTTGTGTTAACGGACTTTTGTGATCGCCTTCACCTCGACGGCTACCCTTAGCGGACCAAAGCAGTGCATCAGTGGTAAGTGATATTAATTAATCCTTACAATTACTATAAAATACAGTAATACCCCGACTTAAGCTACTTCGACAAACGCGCATTCGGAGTTACACGATTTTTTTTTTGTTACTTACACGTTTTTAACTGAAAAGTTTTTTTATTAATTCAATTACAATATTACGTAGAAGAAAAAAACATTGACTAGTGACATTTTATTAAACCTTCTTACAACTTTGAGTTACATCAAAACAACTTCCAATTGTGTTTAAACAGTTTATAATTCAGTAGAAACTCTATTATCCGACCCTTAGTTATACGATTGCGCAATTATCCGGACTACCAACCGCGACCTATGTCTGAAAAATTAACTTTTTTAGCTTCTGGACGAGAGAATTTATCTCCAGGGCATAAAACTACGATGTACAATTGCACATACATAAATACGTGCATATGTATATCGTGTGTTAGAAAATGATATAATTTTTTCATATACATTGATTTTCGTTGATGTGTTCTTGTTTTAAAATCTAATAAAGACATAAAACTACACATGAAAACCGAAAAAGTTTTATTCACACATTCGATTATCTGGATGCCTACTGACAACAATTTGCCTGGTTAATCGAGTTTCTATGTATACCTAGTTTGTCATATTATCTACAATTAGTTTTCACACATTAATTTTCTAAATCATTGTTATACTTAGTCTCCAGTCACAATTAAACATACCTTATATGTATATGAAAAATTGCACCCTTCCGTGAATTCGACTTATATGGAAAGCGCTCCGTTCCACTTATCACATAAGCGTAGGTGGGCACTCGTTAATCCGAAGTCAACATTTTTACTAACTTTTAAAGATGTTAACTTCCGCAAAGATACAGAAGTCCGTTAATCGTTAATCCAATGCCTAATAGTTACCGCACGGCACCGACAAGTGCCGGGAGGCGCTCGCTTTCAGACGAGTACTTCAACATGTTTAATGTTCATAAGGAAATTCATAGGAATAATGTGCACTTAATGCCCGTCGTTTAATTACACATTTAAATTAATTATTAAGTATTGTGTTTTGCTCCTAACCTGTTAACTTTCAGAACCTAAATCAACAGGTTTCATAAGTTTGTGGTATTACTGTATATGCAATTTTGTAGTTTTTTGTGTGCTTAGTGCCGATCGATCGATATTTTAAACATTAATTTTACGCTTTAGGTCATGGACCCTATGGATTATTCAACGCCATCGTGCTCTTGGGAAGACCCAAATTTGGTTTTTCTCGACATAGAAGAAACTTTAGGAGCCATGGTAGCTCTGGAATCATCTCCTCCAAGAAATGAAGCAACTCCGCTTTTGTCTGACGCTGAGCTGTATGGTATATTAAATGGAAATATTCTAGATGAAATGGATAGTGATGATTCCGAACCAGAACCGGAGCTGGAGAATATTGATATACCTGCAGAATCAGCTATACCCGATCACGAATGGTGCCCAGGAAATCCTGCCGACTACCCGGACTTACCATTCACACAGACTCCAGGTCTCAAAGAAGAAGTCGCCGATACGCCTATTGGCTATTTTGATGCTATATGCAACTCGGAGTTGCTCCAGTTACTAACAGACTGCACGAACAATTACGGGGCACGAGAGAAAACGTCCGCACGCGCCCCGAAAAGTAGAAGTAGCTTGTGGAAACCAATAACGTGCGACGAGTTAAAACTGTTTTTTGGTCTACTTTTTCATATGGGTTTCATAAAACTTAATAGAATTTCCGATTATTGGAAAAAGGACATATTCTTTAATCAATATTTATTTTCTAAGGCAATGTCAAGAAATACGTTTTTACTGATATTAAGAATGTTATGCACTAGCTTAGAAGAAGCAACATCGAGTTTCGATAAGATTAAAAACATAATATTATTTTTTAACAAAAGAATGTCGGAGTTATATTACCCGACAAGTAATATAGTGATCGACGAATCTATGATGCTATGGAGAGGCAGATTACGCTTTAGGCAATACATGAAAGGAAAAAAACATAAGTACGGTCTGAAGTTCTATGCATTGGCTGACCAGTTAGGGGTAGTATTAAAACTCCACTTGTACGGCGGTGCATCTGACGCTATTGTGGGAGGAACAAACCACGTCAAAAAAGTAGTTATGCATTTAATGGATGAATATTTAAATAAAGGCCACCATCTATTTTTGGATAATTTTTATACAAGTATTGAATTGACGGAAGATTTATATAGGAATAATACATACTGTACAGGCACACTTAGAAAATTTAGAAAAAATAACCCAAAAGCAATGTTAAAAGCCAAGTTAAAAAAAGGCGAATTGTGTATTGTACACAAAAACAATGTGTGTATAATAAAATGGTTGGACCAAAGGGAAGTTCTAGCTATATCAAGTAAATATAATGGAAATTTAAATATTTTTACCAATCGCAGGGGGCAAAAAAAAGAAAAACCGCAAATGATAATACATTACAACAAAAATATGAATGCGATTGATCGGCATGACCAAATGTTGGCATATTATTCGTGTGAGCATAAGTCTCTTAGATGGTACAAAAAAGTCATCATTCATATTATGCAGGTAATAATGATCAATGCCTATTTCCTGTACAATAACTTCTCAACCCACAAATCAACTTTGTATGATTTTAGATTAAGTGTCATCAAATCAATTGTAGAGCCATATATTGATCCGCTACAAAAAATTAAAAATCAAAGTGTTCATTGCCTAATGGCATTACAAAAAGATAGTAAAGGCAGAACTAAAAGAAGAAGATGCAAACATTGCTGGAACACTAAAAAAGATAGAGTGATGGTGACTGTTGCTTGCGATACCTGCCCACAACAGCCAGGCTTGTGCATAGAATGCTTCAGAGTGTATCATAACTATTAAAAATAATAATACATAGTACTTATAGAGTATTACACACATAGAATCTAAGCTTAAATTTAATCTAAATTACATAGGAATACTATAGATGATTTAAATGAGTGTTTTTTTTAAATAAATATACTTTTTGATCAGCAAATCAGTCTTTTTGTTTCAATTACAAAAAACAACTCTTACCTAAACTATTTTGGCTTAAAACCTTTTAATCGAGTAATATTATTAAAGATTGTTAAAAGTAACTTTTAATGATATTTGGCAATACTAGATATTTTTAAAGATTATTTGTAACTTTTAACAATCTTTAAAAATATCAAGTATTGCTTTCATTTTATTATATCGAGCTTGACCGTGATATTTTCCTAATTCACAAGCCACGACTTTTCCAAAAAACTCATTGCATTGGCTTTCCATGCTAGCATTGTTGGTACATGTACGCTCCGATTCGGTCATAGTGCCAACTTCTTTATATTTATTATGTATGGACCTGTCGCCAGTCATAGTGCTCGTCTCTTCTTTATGGTATTCAGCAACATCGTCTGTCATGTTCACTGTCCATTTTTGGGAGCTGGGTAATCCGTGAAGAGGCGAATATTCATTTTGTGGCTCCGTAAATATTTCTTGAGAATCATCAAAAGAGTGATTGATGTATTCTGTAAAAAACGTTTGTACATCACAAAAAAATCAGGGTAAAAAATTATATTAAGTTTGAATATAGGTAGATACTGAAATAGAAATAGGTAGAATGAGTTTCTTTGGAACTTATGTACGGAATTTCACACCATTGGCTTTTCGGTGAAGGAAAACATCGTGAGGCAACCTGCATACGTCCTTAGAAGGAATTCGACGGCGTATGTGAATCCACCAACCCGCACTGGGCCAGCGTGGTGGATATGGCCCAAACACTCTTCATGGGTAGGCCTACGTCCTGCAGTGGACTATTAAAAAGGCTGATACAGATACTGAAATATCATAATTAACAGATTTTTTAAACATAGCACTTGCGGATTTTGTGTTAAAAAATCGGTCAAGTGGAATCAGCCAAATCTTCTTGGACTTGTCCATGAAAGTTTTCGTAATTTACGATTTATGATGGATTAAAAAAACTACTTACTAGATTTCGTTCTAACCAATTTTCGGTGTAAGTTTACATAGTTATTAATGTACATTATATACATTTTTATTATGTTATAATTATGGTGAAATAAGTTTGAAAACTTGTGTAATATTTTTTTTCTTTATAAAAGGAAAATTAAAAACTTGGCTTTAATGTTTATTTGTACAAGCAATAAACGTTAAGGTCTAATAAGAATTATTTTTGGAGTCGCAAATAATAGTCTTATTGGAGATCTTTAGGGGAAGCCTATATCCAGCCGTGGACGTCCCATGGCTGAAATGATGATGATGAAATAAAAGTATTTTGGACTAGTAAGCTTAGGAAACCAGGCCAAATTACTAGCAATATTATGATCTAAGAACACTTTACTGCCATAAAAGTATGTATTAGATTTAGCCTTTGTTCTTTAATAAAAAAAATTGTTGATTGTTCAGAACATTTTCCTAAAAAATCTCAAAAAAGTTGTATGTTTAATTATTGAAAATAGAAACATTATATACATACATAAAGTATTAAAAGAAAAAAAAACTTTTATAAAAGTTATATAAATAAATGTACTTGAAAAAGATAAAGAGACCTTTATCTACATTACTCACGTTCTAGATTTGGACGTTTATTTGGTGGGGGGCTATCTGCTTGCGTCAAATCATCGTCATATTCCTCTGTTTCAGGCACATATTTCGTCTTTTCTGTAAAGAAAATCTTAAAATTTAATTTGTTTTTTTTTTAAAGTTTGAGAATAACAGGGAAAATTACGATAAATTCTTACCGTGAAATCTATTTCGTGCCATAACCGAAGTTTTAAAAAAACAGGGACTTGCAGAAACACTGTATCTCTTATGTAGACCAAGAAAGACTAACTAAAAAGCACAATTAAAGCTGTAAAATAAATGTTTATGATTTTACCTTCATATAGTGCCGGTGAACACCTCTAGCGTGTCCATGTAATTTCATCTTGTAATGCCGAGAGCACGTCTAGCGTGCTCACGTTGTGTATACGGCGGCATCGCTGGGAGCTACTCGCATATAGGGGTGGCATTGAATGAGTTATGCTGTAATTTCCTGCTTAAGCAAGCAAACTTGCGTTTAAGTACACCGTTAAGTCTTTCTACTGTATTTCTTGTTTGTATATGGGCTCTATTATATCTTTGCTCTGGCAGACTCTGAGGATTAAGAACTGGTGTGTACATATAATTAGTTTGTGCATATCCACTGTCACCCAAGAGTAAACCTTGCATATTTCCTTCCTCAAAATTCATGCAACACCTGCTATTTGCAAATATCCTTGAGTCGTGCACAGAGCCTGGCCAACGAGCTACTATGTCATAAATCTCCAAATTAGGCCCACAAACTAATTGAACATTTATAGAGAATTCCCCTTTACGGTTCCTAAATGTTTCACCATGTTGTCTTGAAGGGCTTTTGATTGGCACATGAGTGCAATCAATGCAACCAATCACTCCGGGAAATGATGCAATTTCATAAAATTTCCTTTTGACTTCGGTCATGTCTGTGCCTTGAGGAAACTTAATGAACTGTCCCAACTTCAGTGCCAATTGTCTAGACAGATTCGCCACTATTTTCGATACTGTACTTTGGCTCAATTTGTGCAAATCTCCACATTCAATCTAAAAAAAAAATTAGGTACATTAGGAATGTTTATAGGTTACAAGATATTAAACACTGGTATACCTATAAGGTGCCAATGCCGAACAGCCGGGCCAACAATTTAACGGCATATTACAATAAATATAATAGGTAGGCATCAATTTTGAGTCAACCTAAAGAAATGTTTTTATCGTGATTCCAATAGCTAAATGTTACTCGTATGTAGTAAATATTATATTAGGTATTATGTAAATGCTACTCTTATTTCAGAGAAGACAGTATGCGCCTATTAGGTACTCATTAACTAATATTAGTATTGTATGTCACATAGGACAAACTGTTGTGTCCGTAATTTATTATGTACTTACACAGTTAGAAACAATAAAGGTTATCTTACCTGGAACAGTCCCGTTGCGTAGAATTTTAATGCTACCAATAATTGCATCATAGCAGGTACTGGGAGTCCTCTATTAGGACCGTCTTTGAAAGATAATAAAGGGAAAATCGCGTTGATAACAGTTTCTTTACGGAAACGAAACCTTTTTCGAAATTCCTCGTTACTATAAAACTCCAGAGGATTTGCAGCATCCCGCAAATATCGTCGAGATGGATACACGTATGGTTCATCATAAATGTAATCAATAAACTCTTGAAAATCCGTACTATCACACATTATTTCACAAATAAAATATCTACTCAGCGTCGATATACGTCTCGAGGGAGCTGTAAGGTTGGTCGCGAGCTACCTTGAATTTGACAGTTCTACACTTAACTGTCACTCGACTCGAGACTCGAAATTTCTCGAGTGAAGTGATTTTTAACGTTTAAGAATGCCAAATTGGTCACGTGAGCTTGAGTCGAGTCGACAAAATCTCGAGGTAAGGTTTAAGAATACGGGTGTTAAACACGCTTTAAACACTGTTTAATCGTGCAATTTTGTACTGTTAAACATTGTCTAAAGCGTGCGGTGGGCTTTAAAAAAATTGTTCATCCCCACTTTACGCGTATTTGCGCTTGGCACACATAAACAAATGTGTGCCAAGCGCACGTGCCAAGGTACGTGTAAAGTGGGGATGAACAATTTTTTTTAAGCCCACCCTCTCATATTGAGTAGGATTGCTTTTTTTATTTCGTTTAAGCCGCTCTCTATCCTTCCCCTGCAGCCCGACCGCCTCCGCCAACACCTTGGCGGCACCCGTTAGGACCGCTGGCAGGAAGGATAGACAGCGGCTTCCTCGCCGCCCGTCCATCCCGTCGCCGCCCCCGCCTCGATGGGCTCGGCCGCGGTATCGCTACGAGCGCGACACCGCAGTCCACCTCAGTAGACTAGCGACCTACTGACCAGCCTCCGCACGGGCTTGTCGAGGCCCAAGACTCAGAGAGGCCGGCCCCACCTCGGGTTCCTCTTGGTTCACCAGGTTGAGGCAGACCTGGCTACTAAGCCCCCCCGCCACGACAAGGCGGGAACCCACTCGGGGGGGAGTTAATACAGCTACCCATCTCAACTTGAATTATCATGTCACTTCAGTTTAAAATAATTCCTTATACTTACCAATAGTTTCAAAAGTTCCTCATATGCAAGCACTATAATACTTAATAAATTTTATCTTACAAAAATTGCTGTGATAATAGTCACTTCAAAAGCCAAGCTACTTTACAGAAATTGTTAAGTACTCATTAGTTGAATGAGTGACCGTATTTTATATCGTTTCAGCAAAAAATCAGTTTTAGAGCATATGTTATATTTAGTAAAAAGTAATCCCAACAAAAACATGGCATGTAAAAAGTACTACAAGTCGAGCAACAATTCAAGTACTACAAGTCGGTTTATTAACAACTTTTGTTCTAAGACTTTTGTTAAAACTCAAAAAAAATCAGCTGTTCCATACATTTTGTCTTTTTTCAATGGAACAACCACTTTTTTATTAGAGAATTAATAAAAATCGTAGAACAAAAGTTGATAGTTTTGATGTACAGAATAAGCCCCTGAAAGGATGCTAATTGACTAGAAATAACCCTGTATACTGTAGTAATTTATTGGTCAATAAAATACATAAAGCGGGCAGGTACGTGTGGGTTGGTGAACCCAACGAAATTGGTTAATTAATATTACGATCTGATGATGATTGCGTTTAGAATATATCATGATACCAATTACTTTGATTGTCAGAATTAGTAAACAATAGAAATACTCGTACCAGCCATCACCAACTGTATCAATATGCAAATAAAGCGTATCGAAAAGGTAATTTTAAATCTACTAAAATTTTTTCATTTTGTTTTCAGCTCCTAATTGGAATACGTGTTTTAATTTTACAATGAAACTTACATTGGCTTATATTTTTGGTAAGTAGTTTAATTAGAATTAGAATTTTTATTTGTATCTCCGTAAGTGTTTTTCTTTATAAGCTATTTTAATTTAACAGCTTTCTTATAAGTTAAATTATTTTTCAAATAATTAACAATTACCACTTAGTGCCTTAGTTAAGCCGGCTATAAGCCCAATTATGAAGGTGCCATCGTAAATTTGATGGTAACGTAAAAAGTATTCTTTCTATCGAATACCTAAAGTGGAAAGGAATCAGAAATATTCTAAACTGCTAAACAGCTGACATGACGTTTTGTGTACGCGATTGCTTCTAAAAACCAAACCTACTTCTCATGATGAATTCGTGCTGCAGACCAGCGAGCGTGGTGGATATGGCCCAATCACCCTTTGTGGGTAGGCCTACGTTCTGCAGTGGACTATTGAAAAGGCTGGTACAGTACAGAGCGAGCGTGCGTGGAATAACTGGCCTTAATAGTTGATGGTTCGTGAACTGCAATTAGTTGATATTTATCAAAATGGTCATAGCTATTTAATGCGCTCAATTTTGACGGCTTAACTTGATAGATTTACTAACTAGAAATTTAGCTGTCTTTTTTCATCCTTGTCTATTAAACAAGGAGGGCAACACTTTGCAATTATATTTAGAGCTGTCAAAAAGGCTTTAAAAATTGCGCGTAATGTAACAGAAGCCAGTAGGTAAATAATTTTGGTTACTTTAATTTTTTTTTTAAATGTACATACCCCTTTTGGTTTATTTTCAGTTGTGTACATTTTTCCAATTGCTATGACAGCCCCAAGAGATTACGCTCAAGGTAAGTAATGTTTTCACATGATATGGTGGATTCTCACAGCTCTATTCTGTGTTCAAGTATTCTTCAACGTGCTTGAATATACCTATTCCCGCTTGTCCATCTTTTACACTTTAAACTTTTAAAAGTAGGCTCAAGGTTCCCTTGGGATAAAATAATATATGTTATGTAAGTAACCGTAAAATTAGCTTTAATGCCGATTTGTTTGAATGGAATAGCTCCGACACCAAATAACACTCAGAAGGGTTTTTAATGGGTATACCAACCAGTAGGCGGGACTCCCGCATGCCTGCCCCCGAAGCCGGCATGCAAAATAGGGGTTCAGACAACGCCCTGCAAGTCCTATGGCTATCTCGATGACTTAAATAGCTGAGCGGTTTTGGATGAGATTGTATTGTATGAGTAGTTACCATACCAGAAAAAAACAATTATTTAAAGTGTGATTTTGATGAATATTTACTTACCTCCGGAATAACAGTTTCAGTTCTTCCCCTATAAAAACCTCTTTCGTGTTCTATTAATCAGATGACTATGGATTATGATTTTAAGCAAGTTCTAGAACAACGCGGGCAAAGCCGTGGGCTTAAAGCGAGTTTTAAATAAAGTTTTTTTTGCTCTTGACCACCAACTTGCCTGATGGTAAGCTACGTTGTGGTCGAAGATGAAGCACGCAGACCTAGAAGATATCTAATCACTCAAATAAAGTTTATTATAATACTCGTAGCTTCTGTGTAAGCTCAAAGCGAAAGCAAGCTACCTACATTAAAATGTATTATCAATTTATTCTTGACTTACAGCTTCAGCTACTCCCTGGTCGAGTCCTGGTAATGCAGAGGCGTTCATGAATGCGTTTATGCGCATGACAAGTAAGTAAAATAATAAGTTGACAAGTGCGTGTCGAGACACGCGTATGATAGGCTTCCGTAGATAGTGACGATGATTATAACGATGATGGAACGGTTTGTCACCAAAAACTAATTTTTAAAATGTCATTAGATAGTTGCCTGCTAGAAAAACATAATTGGCTAAGAAATATGTTAGTGAGGTCAATGACCTCTTAGCTAGGTTGTGCAATTTTAAGAATTTTAATTTTCCTTTATAACTCAAAAACTTACCTTACTTGAGAGCTACCCCTTGATTTTTATTTTAATTCCTATTAATTTAATTAATTATTAATATTTTTAAGTATTGAAAATTGAGATCTATACCAAAACTATCATAAAGTTAAATTTCATGCAATTTGGTTAATAAATGTGGAATTTATAAGGCTTTGTAACTTTAGGACGGAAGGACGGACACAACGAAGTTACAAGGGTTCCGTAGTAAAACGAGGAAAAAATAGATAAGAGCCGCGTGTCTTGGTACGCGCGTAATAAGATTCCATGATGAACCTGTGTTGATATGACGCCGAAAACTAATACAAAAAATTGGTAGTTTGTAAAGTCGGTTTACAGACGATAGTTTAACGTGACGACGTCATAACGTAATAATTGTTTTTCGTAAATAAAATGCAAAACCGCCGTCCATCGTGCATAAAATTTTTATTAAAATTTACGTTATTTGTGATTTTTCAAAAACGGTTCAGCCGATTTCTGTAAAATGTAAATGGGACCACCTCGGGAGTATATCCTTTTGAACTAAAAAAGAATTTTTCGATTCG